>LR990525.1:7500-1257500 GCA_905147745.2 Phlogophora meticulosa
GCACAAGCCGCCTCGCAGGAGATCGTGCGATATCCCCTGATGACTCTGACGGCCATCGCTCTCTGTGGCTTCCGCAGAACAGAGAGGCTACAGGCCGTCAGGTCAGCCGCCCAGATCGGGGCCCCGTACAGGGCCATCGATCGCACGATCCCTACGTAGAGCCGCCTACAGGCGGCGCTCGGGCCCCCCAGATTGGGAAGCAGCGTTGATAGCGCCCCGGCCGCGCCCAACAACTTGGGCGCCAGCCGCCGGAAGTGGGGTCCAAAATCCCACCGGCTGTCGAGCACCAATCCCAGGTACTTCATGGTGGACTCGACAGCTATTCGGACCCCCCCGACCACGATGTGTGATCCCGGCGGCGGCGCCCGTCGGGGACCATGGAATACCATGGCCTCCGACTTGCTGAGGGCCACCTCCAGGCCTAGGCGCCGTATGCGGCTCACCACCTGTGAGACCGCCGCCGTCGCCAGCAACGCTGCCTCCCTGTGCGAGCTCCCCCGGGCCGTGACCAGCGTGTCATCCGCGTAACACGTCAGGTCTACGCCCGGTTGGAGTCCGCCCCTCAGCACCCAGTCGTACCCGATGTTCCACAGGAGCGAACCTACGACCGAGCCCTGTGGAACACCGCACGACACGCGGTGCTGGTGTCCGCCATCACGTCCCATGTAGGTGACACACCTCTCCGCCAGGTAAGCCCCAACGATGCGGCGGAGGTAGAGAGGCACCCGATGATACCGCAGTGCCTCCCGAATGCAGCTCCAGGGCAGGGTGTTGAACGCGTTGGAGATGTCTAAAGAGACCGCCAACGCCACCCCGCCCCGGGACACTGCTTCCTCCGCTAGGACTCTCAATCTCGACACAGCGTGAATAGTGGAGCGCCCATGCCGAAAACCGAACTGGCTCTCGTCTAGGTCCGGCCCCTCTCTGCACAAGTGGTCGACGAGGCGGGCTGCGATTATCCGCTCGAACAGCTTGCCCACCTCGTCTAACAACACTATGGGCCGGTACGCGGACGGAGAGTCCGCGGGGCGCCCCGCCTTCCTGAGCAGGACCAGGCGGCCAGACTTCCACAAGGAGGGAAACTGGCCCCGCTCGAGGCACGCTGTGTAGAGTCCTCTCAGTTGGGGTTCTAGCTCCTTCAGAGCGAGGGCTAACACGCAGCCGTGAACCCCGTCGGGCCCCGGAGCCACGTTCTTGGCCCGGAGCCGCGTCACGGCTGCCCCCATCTCTGTCCGTGTCACCTCTGGGACGCTGATGGCGTTGTCCTCTGCAGGCTCTGCGGCTGTGGGCAAAGCCATCGGCGGCGGAGTGTGCTCCGCTCTTGCCGGGAAGAGGGCTGCGACTATAGCGTCCAACAGCTCGGGTTGGAGACTCTCGGTGAGTGGAGGCGCCGCGGCTCGGAGTTTCCCACGAACCGCACGATAAGGGCGCCCCCACGGATCCCCGTCCAGAGTCCCCAGCATCTCCTCCCTGGCTCGCGTCTTCGCCTCGCCGATGGCCAGCCTCAGAGCCTGCTTAGCCGCGCTGTACACCTCATACAGCGCGGCCTCTTCGTCAGGAACCCGACGACGTCTTCTGCGGTATCGGGTGTACCGGCGCCAAACCGTCGCGCACGAGAAGCGCAGTTGCGCAATCTCGGCGGACCACCAGTACACCTGGCGCCTTGCAGACTGTGCGTGGACGCGGGGCATGGAGGCGTCGCAGATTTGCGACATCGCCCCACGGAACCACAGCGCCCCCTCGTCGACGTCGTCGGGTTCGGTCGTTGCCGACTCCCGGATCCAGGCCTGGACAATGGCGGCCTCCTCGAGAAGTTCCCTGTCGATGCGCGTACGCGCCCAGCGCGGACCGTCCGTCCGCGGAGCCGATGGACTGCGGCCGCCGGCGGTCTGGGCGGAGACATCAAAACGGATATATCGGTGATCCGATAACGTCTCCGCCTCCGCGGCGACACGCCAGTCGCGGACACGGCTAGCGACAGCAGGGCTAGCGAACGAGACGTCCACTATAGACCCGCCCCGCTGCCGCACGCATGTGTGGACCGAGCCCCGATTTAGGACGGTCAAACCAGTGGTGACCGCCCACTCCTCCAAAACCTCACCCCGAGCATCGGTCGCCGGAGATCCCCACGCCGTAGACTTGGCGTTGAGATCCCCTAGCAACAGCACAGGGCGAGGGTGGAGTCGGCCCACGACGCCACCCAACTCGACAAGGAAGTTCTCGAAGTCGGCGAGACTCTTGTTGGGCGAGAAATACGCCCCAACAGTGCCAATACCGTTCGCGAGGACGGCCACCCAGCCGTGACCTCGCGATGGGTTGACGAGAGCCCCGCCAATTATGGCCACCGAACCGTCCAGATCGCCCACCCAGTTATCCCTGGGGGGGACAAAGTACGGCTCGGCGACCACAGCCACGTGAATCGACCACTCTGCCATGCTCTGGAGCAAGAGATCCTGAGCTCTGGCACAGTGGTTGATGTTGCCCTGGAGGAAATGGTACAGCGCCATTAAGCGCAGTCCATCCCCTCCGCACCATGCCTAGGCCGGGAGTCGGCCGGAGGGCGGCCAGGCTGAGGGGGGGGTAAAGAGCCCCCGCCAGCCTTGGCACCCCCTCTCTTCTTTTTGGGCGCGGGCGCACCACAGGCCTTTTGACCCACTCTGTGCCCAGCGGGCCTCCCTGCAGCTGTACAGAGGCTGCAGTTTGGCGACGCGGAGCACTGGGCCGCCTTATGGCCGGGCTGACCGCAGCGATAACACTCCTCGCTGCGGTCTGTTTCGGCGTTGCACCGCACCCTGACATGCCCAATGTCAAGGCAGCGGTAGCACCGCAAAGCCCTCGGTCGCAGCAGCTTGGCCCTTGCTGCCACCCATCCCACCAACAGGCGCCCGCCGTTGGCGACCTTGTGTGCGGCCGCCACCGGGCATCTGACCCAGATCGAGCCGAGCCCGGAAGCGTCCACCCGGATGTCGCCCGTGCGGATGTCTTCAGGCGGACACCCACCCGCTCGGGCGACGGCCGCCACCACCTCAGCCGGAGTCGTCGAGTCATCCAGGCCGTCGACGCGCAGCTCAGCGGTCTTCGTCGGCCTGGACACCCGGACGTCCTCCGGGTTGAGGACCTCCCGCAGCTTGGCGGCCAGGAGGTCCGCCTTTTTGCCACCATCGGCACCCGTAAGCTCGAAGAGCCGCGCCCCCGTAATCGCCGGCCTCATCTTGAAGCCGGTCGGTGTCCCCAGGTCGGGGAACGCGATCCTCGCCCTTGCCTCCGTCAGGACCGCCCTATATGTGAGGCCCCTTTCGACGGCTCCGGGCTGCAGCGTCACAACCACAGCCGCGGAGCGTGGGGCTTTCACCCTAGGCGGCCCCTGGGCCCTCTTGGGTGCCGATGACGCCGCTTTAGCGGGTGCCGGCGGCGCCGGTTGTGCCGTGGGCTTCCTCCTCCGGCCCCTCCTCACGACCGTCGCCCAGGTCTCATCAGGACCAGGCGGGGCCGCCAGAGGCGCGGACGTTGGAGGCGCGGACGTTGGAGGCGCGGCCGTCTTAGGTTTAGGCGCTGGCTCCTTCCGCCGCTTGTCTGCAGCGAGCGGTGGGCGGAGGGTTACCGCCGGGAGAAGCCTGGCTTCGATGGACTCCATCCGGGCACCCACCATCTTCCCGCATTGCATCATGCAGATGCGCGCGATCTTTTCGATCTCCGCATCTGCAATCGCAGGGGTCGATGACGGGGCTGCCGGCGGAGTCAACGGCGTTGCATCAACCGAGGGCGCAGGAGCCACCCTCTCGTCAGCAAACCGCCGCTTGAGGTCCTCTACCTCAGCTCGGAGACGGCCGTTCTCCTCCCACAACTTCGCCGTCTCCTCCGAGCTGGTACGGTTAAGGAGGACCTCAGTGGCCTCCTTAATCGCCTCAGCCGCCTCTTTGAGAGCGCGCGTGAACGTGCCCTTCAGGTTGCCCGATTTGGTGGCAACCTTCAGGACGACATCCACGCCGTCCACAATTTGGCGACTGAGCGCCACCGCCGACACACTCCCACCGGCATCCAAGCGGGCCGAGCGGCGCTCTCGGGCCTGTCGGGCCAGCTCGCTGACCTCGTCAGCCGCGACCGTCCTGCGCTGCGCCCGCTTTTCAGCGCCAACCTCCGCCTTGTTGGGCTGCAGGGACATATCCGAGCCCCCGCTCAGTTCCGCAAAACCGGGGTCGCCTCCCACGCCCTCCTGCTCCGCTGGAGCTGGCGTGCCGGGTCGGCTTCGTGCCAGGAAGCGACCTTGAGCGTTCCGCTCCGGCAATCGAGGGGCGGCTCCGCCCGCTGCCGTGCGACCTCGCCCTCTCCGTGTTGTCGGCACTTTGGCGGCCGACAGGTTCTCGTCACTCGACGAGAGACCTATCGGCCCCGAATCCTCGCTGCGCGGGCGTTTCCTCCAGACTTGGCCGGAGCACCCGCGCGCGTTCTGACAGGACACCTGGTCCCTTTCGGGACCCGAACCTCCTCGGCTCCTGCTGCTGTCAGAGACAGCAGACGGCGGCACCACATCGCGCAGTCGCTCCAGGTTCACCTGGAGCTCCTTTTTTCGCAGGCCGGTGGTGTCGGCCTTTGGGCTGTTGTTGCCCCCCCCAGATACGGTGGGGCAGCCCTCGTGAGAGGGGCGGGATTCCCCCCGAAGGGGACCCGCCTGGGGATTCGTTCCAGCAGCTGTCTTTTTCATTTTTTTTTTATTGTTTTGGAGCGCTAGTGACCGGACTCCCTCCGGCCATTCATCCCCTCGTCGCGCTCCGGAAACTTGGGATTGGGTTTTCCACCATGTCTCCGTCCACTCAACCTTCCCTCTGCAAACAGAGGGGGGAGTAGACGGACGGGTGGCCCTCCCTAGTCGGGTTCCGTTCACAGACCATCAAAGATGATCTGTGACTGGAACCACGACCCTTCCTCGTGCGTTGAAGATTAGCCGCCAGCCCCAACTGTCCACCGAAAGGCGGTGGGCAGTTGGAACCGACGTTGCCCAGGATGCGCCACGTGGAGGCTCTTCAACACGCATCCCAACCTAACCTTTTTTTTTTTTTTTTTGGTGCGGGTTGGAAAATCCTCATGGATGTCCTTCGCTCTGGGGGAGCGAAGGGGTCTGTCAGACTCTTACTGACTAAAAACCACCCGTTGTTCCGTCTCACACCTACGCCGGGGGTCGCGGGAACGTACGATCCTTCCGCAACCCCCAGCTAGTGCCGGCCCGCCTATGCAGGCCTCCGCAGGACGAGGGGCGGAGTGAGGTGTTTGACTCCCCCCGCGACGTCTAAGAGGGGCGTTCGTGGAACACGCGCCGCCACCTCGGGTCCTGGTGTTAGGGGGGCGACAGACGTCCCCAAGTCCGTCGCCCCTGGACCCATTTAGGGGGGCTGGAAGAGGGCGTTGTCCGCCCTCCGCCGACGCCCGGTGCGTTTGCTGCGGGCCGGGTTGGAGGAAGATATCTCCCTTTCCCGTTCCGCAGCCTCCTTCCGCGAGATAACCGTCTCGCAGAAGGACACCACCGCGTTCCAGGCCTCCTCGCTGCCAACCATCGATGACACGACGGCCGGCAGCGACAGGTCCCTGCCTACTTCCGCAACGAGGGCACGGCGTGGATCCTCCCAAGCGGGACACTCTGCCAGCGTATGCCACGCCGTGTCCTCCCGGCAGTCGACGCAGTGGTGACACCGGGCGTCCGGCTCCCTGTTTATGCGACACAGGTACTTCCCGAAGCAACCATGCCCCGAGAGCACCCGTGTCACCCGAAACGACAGGGAGCCGTGCCTCCTCCCGAGCCAGTGATCGAGCACCGGCCGGACCGCCTCGATGGTGACGAGGCCGGTAGGGCGTGAAAGCCTTTCCCGCCATTCCGCCACCAGGACCTCACGAAGCTGGGACCGACGCAGCTCCATGTGTCGCTGCGTCAGTCGCTCGCCTCGCGCCCGCGCTTCCTCGCGCCACCGGTACAGTGACGCGAGTACTTTCGCCTCCAGGTCCCAGGGCGGGGATCCGGCCAGTGCGCAAGCCGCCTCGCAGGAGATCGTGCGATATCCCCTGATGACTCTGACGGCCATCGCTCTCTGTGGCTTCCGCAGAACAGAGAGGCTACAGGCCGTCAGGTCAGCCGCCCAGATCGGGGCCCCGTACAGGGCCATCGATCGCACGATCCCTACGTAGAGCCGCCTACAGGCGGCGCTCGGGCCCCCCAGATTGGGAAGCAGCGTTGATAGCGCCCCGGCCGCGCCCAACAACTTGGGCGCCAGCCGCCGGAAGTGGGGTCCAAAATCCCACCGGCTGTCGAGCACCAATCCCAGGTACTTCATGGTGGACTCGACAGCTATTCGGACCCCCCCGACCACGATGTGTGATCCCGGCGGCGGCGCCCGTCGGGGACCATGGAATACCATGGCCTCCGACTTGCTGAGGGCCACCTCCAGGCCTAGGCGCCGTATGCGGCTCACCACCTGTGAGACCGCCGCCGTCGCCAGCAACGCTGCCTCCCTGTGCGAGCTCCCCCGGGCCGTGACCAGCGTGTCATCCGCGTAACACGTCAGGTCTACGCCCGGTTGGAGTCCGCCCCTCAGCACCCAGTCGTACCCGATGTTCCACAGGAGCGGACCTACGACCGAGCCCTGTGGAACACCGCACGACACGCGGTGCTGGTGTCCGCCATCACGTCCCATGTAGGTGACACACCTCTCCGCCAGGTAAGCCCCAACGATGCGGCGGAGGTAGAGAGGCACCCGATGATACCGCAGTGCCTCCCGAATGCAGCTCCAGGGCAGGGTGTTGAACGCGTTGGAGATGTCTAAAGAGACCGCCAACGCCACCCCGCCCCGGGACACTGCTTCCTCCACTAGGACTCTCACTCTCGACACAGCGTGAATAGTGGAGCGCCCATGCCGAAAACCGAACTGGCTCTCGTCTAGGTCCGGCCCCTCTCTGCACAAGTGGTCGACGAGGCGGGCTGCGATTATCCGCTCGAACAGCTTGCCCACCTCGTCTAACAACACTATGGGCCGGTACGCGGACGGAGAGTCCGCGGGGCGCCCCGCCTTCCTGAGCAGGACCAGGCGGCCAGACTTCCACAAGGAGGGAAACTGGCCCCGCTCGAGGCACGCTGTGTAGAGTCCTCTCAGTTGGGGCTCTAGCTCCTTCAGAGCGAGGGCTAACACGCAGCCGTGAACCCCGTCGGGCCCCGGAGCCACGTTCTTGGCCCGGAGCCGCGTCACGGCTGCCCCCATCTCTGTCCGTGTCACCTCTGGGACGCTGATGGCGTTGTCCTCTGCAGGCTCTGCGGCTGTGGGCAAAGCCATCGGCGGCGGAGTGTGCTCCGCTCTTGCCGGGAAGAGGGCTGCGACTATAGCGTCCAACAGCTCGGGTTGGAGACGGCGCGGCGGCGCCGGTTGTGCCGTGGGCTTCCTCCTCCGGCCCCTCCTCACGACCGTCGCCCAGGTCTCATCAGGACCAGGCGGGGCCGCCAGAGGCGCGGACGTTGGAGGCGCGGACGTTGGAGGCGCGGCCGTCTTAGGTTTAGGCGCTGGCTCCTTCCGCCGCTTGTCTGCAGCGAGCGGTGGGCGGAGGGTTACCGCCGGGAGAAGCCTGGCTTCGATGGACTCCATCCGGGCACCCACCATCTTCCCGCATTGCATCATGCAGATGCGCGCGATCTTTTCGATCTCCGCATCTGCAATCGCAGGGGTCGATGACGGGGCTGCCGGCGGAGTCAACGGCGTTGCATCAACCGAGGGCGCAGGAGCCACCCTCTCGTCAGCAAACCGCCGCTTGAGGTCCTCTACCTCAGCTCGGAGACGGCCGTTCTCCTCCCACAACTTCGCCGTCTCCTCCGAGCTGGTACGGTTAAGGAGGACCTCAGTGGCCTCCTTAATCGCCTCAGCCGCCTCTTTGAGAGCGCGCGTGAACGTGCCCTTCAGGTTGCCCGATTTGGTGGCAACCTTCAGGACGACATCCACGCCGTCCACAATTTGGCGACTGAGCGCCACCGCCGACACACTCCCACCGGCATCCAAGCGGGCCGAGCGGCGCTCTCGGGCCTGTCGGGCCAGCTCGCTGACCTCGTCAGCCGCGACCGTCCTGCGCTGCGCCCGCTTTTCAGCGCCAACCTCCGCCTTGTTGGGCTGCAGGGACATATCCGAGCCCCCGCTCAGTTCCGCAAAACCGGGGTCGCCTCCCACGCCCTCCTGCTCCGCTGGAGCTGGCGTGCCGGGTCGGCTTCGTGCCAGGAAGCGACCTTGAGCGTTCCGCTCCGGCAATCGAGGGGCGGCTCCGCCCGCTGCCGTGCGACCTCGCCCTCTCCGCGTTGTCGGCACTTTAGCGGCCGACAGGTTCTCGTCACTCGACGAGAGACCTATCGGCCCCGAGTCCTCGCTGCGCGGGCGTTTCCTCCAGACTTGGCCGGAGCACCCGCGCGCGTTCTGACAGGACACCTGGTCCCTTTCCGGACCCGAACCTCCTCGGCTCCTGCTGCTGTCAGAGACAGCAGACGGCGGCACCACATCGCGCAGTCGCTCCAGGTTCACCTGGAGCTCCTTTTTTCGCAGGCCGGTGGTGTCGGCCTTTGGGCTGTTGTTGCCCCCCCCAGATACGGTGGGGCAGCCCTCGTGAGAGGGGCGGGATTCCCCCCGAAGGGGACCCGCCTGGGGATTCGTTCCAGCAGCTTTATTTTCCATTTTATTTGTTTTGGAGCGCTAGTGACCGGACTCCCTCCGGCCATTCATCCCCTCGTCGCGCTCCGGAAACTTGGGATTGGGTTTTCCACCATGTCTCCGTCCACTCAACCTTCCCTCTGCAAACAGAGGGAGGAGTAGACGGACGGGTGGCCCTCCCTAGTCGGGTTCCGTTCACAGACCATCATAGATGATCTGTGACTGGAACCACGACCCTTCCTCGTGCGTTGAAGATTAGCCGCCAGCCCCAACTGTCCACCGAAAGGCGGTGGGCAGTTGGAACCGACGTTGCCCAGGATGCGCCACGTGGAGGCTCTTCAACATGCACCCCAACCTAACCTTTTTTTTTTTTTTTACCCGTTGTTAAGTCTCACACCTACGCCGGGGGTCGCGGGAACGTACGATCCTTCCGCAACCCCCAGCTAGTGCCGGCCCGCCTATGCAGGCCTCCTCAGGACGAGGGGCGGAGTGAGGTGTTAGACTCCCCCCGCGACGTCTAAGAGGGGCGCGCGTGGAACACGCGCCACCACCTCGGGTCCTGGTGTTAAGGGGGCGACAGACGTCCCCAGGTCCGTCGCCCCTGGACCCATTTAGGGGGGCTAGAAGAGGGCGTTGTCCGCCCTCCGCCGACGCCCGGTGCGTCTGCTGCGGGCTGGGTTGGAGGAAGATATCTCCCTTTCCCGTTCCGCAGCCTCCTTCCGCGAGATAACCGTCTCGCAGAAGGACACCACCGCGTTCCAGGCCTCCTCGCTGCCAACCATCGATGACACGACGGCCGGCAGCGACAGGTCCCTGCCTACTTCCGCAACGAGGGCACGGCGTGGATCCTCCCAAGCGGGACACTCTGCCAGCGTATGCCACGCCGTGTCCTCCCGGCGGTCTCACAGGTGGTGAGCCGCATACGGCGCCTAGGCCTGGAGGTGGCCCTCAGCAAGTCGGAGGCCATGGTATTCCATGTTCCCCGACGGGCGCCGCCGCCGGGATCACACATCGTGGTCGGGGGGGTCCGAATAGCTGTCGAGTCCACCATGAAGTACCTGGGATTGGTGCTCGACAGCCGGTGGGATTTTGGACCCCACTTCCGGCGGCTGGCGCCCAAGTCCGTCGCCCCTGGACCCATTTAGGGGAGCTGGAAGAGGGCGTTGTCCGCCCTCCGCCGACGCCCGGTGCGTCTGCTGCGGGCCGGGTTGGAGGAAGATATCTCCCTTTCCCGTTCCGCAGCCTCCTTCCGTGAGATAACCGTCTCGCAGAAGGACACCACCGCGTTCCAGGCCTCCTCGCTGCCAACCATCGATGACACGACGGCCGGCAGCGACAGGTCCCTGCCTACTTCCGCAACGAGGGCACGGCGTGGATCCTCCCAGGCGGGACACTCTGCCAACCTAACCTTTTTTTTTTTTTTTTTTTTGGTGCGGGTTGGAAAATCCTCATGGATGTCCTTCGCTCTGGGGGAGCGAAGGGGTTTACCACAAACTTTTTCCACAAATTTCTCCCACAAAATTGTACCACAATTTTGTTCCACAAATTTCTACCACAAAATTCTCCAACAAAATTCTCCCACAAAATTCTCCCACAAATTTCTCCCGCAATTTTGTCCCAACAAATTTCTACCACAAATTTATACCATAATCTACCACAGAATTTTACCACAAATTTCTCCCACATATTTCTCCCACAAAATTTTACCACAATTTTGTTCCACAAATTTCTACCACAAAATTCTCCAACAAAATTCTTCCACAAAATTCTCCCACAAATTTCTCCCGCAAATTTCTACCACAACTTTCTACCATAATCTACCACAGAATACTTCCACAGAATTTTACCACATATTTCTACCACAAATTTTTTCCACAAATTTCTCCCACAAAATTTAACCACAATTTTGTACCACAAATTTCTACCACAACATTCTCCCACAAAATTCTAACACAAATTTCTACCATAATCTACAGAATCTACCACTGAATTCTACCACAAATTTCTACCATAATCTACTTCAGAATTCTACCACAAATTTCTACCATAATCTACAGATCTACCACAGAATTCTACCACAAAATTCTCCCACAAATTTCAACGACAAATTTCTCCCACAAATTTTACAATTTTCTACCATAATCTACCACAGAATACTACCACAGAATTTTACCACAAATTTCTCCCACAAATTTCTACCACAAACTTTTTCCACAAATTTCTCCCACAAAATTTACAAATTTCTACCATAATCTACCACAGAATACTACCACAGAATTTCACCGCAAATTTTTCCCACAAAATTTTACCACAATTTTGTCCCAACAAATTTCTTCCACAAAATTCTCCCACAAATTTCTACCACAAATTTGTACCTCAAATTTCTACCACGGAATTCTACCATAATCTACCACAGAATTCTGCCACAGAATTGCACAACGAATTTCTCCCACATATTTCTGCCACAAATTTCTCCCACAATTTTCTCCAACAAATTTCTACCACAAATTTGTTTGTTTGTTTGTTTTTTTTTTTTTTTTTTAAAACGTTGCCCCACACTAGGAATTTCTCCTGTATCGTGGGTGCGTTTACAAACATTTAAACTCACATACACAAACAGCCAGACCCGGAACAACTACCTGTAGGCCATACAAATATTTGTTCCGTGCGGGGATCGAACCCGTGGGGGGCTCAACCACTGCGCCAACCGTGTCGTCAAATTGTACCTCAAATTTCTACCACGGAATTCTACCACAAATTTCTGCCACATTTATTCTGCCACAGAATTGCACAACAAATTCTCCCACATATTTCTGCGACAAATTTCTCCCACAATTTTCTCCAACAAATTTCTACCACAAATGTCTGCCATCATCTACCACAGAATACTACCACAGAATTTTACCACAAATTTTTACCACAAACTTTTTCCACAAATTTCTCCCACAAAATTTTACCACAATTTTGTTCCACAAATTTCTACCACAAAATTCTCCAACAAAATTCTTCCACAAAATTCTCCCACAAATTTCTCCCGCAATTTTGTCCCAACAAATTTCTACCACAAATTTATACCATAATCTACCACAGAATTTTACCACAAATTTCTCCCACATATTTCTCCCACAAAATTTTACCACAATTTTGTTCCACAAATTTCTACCACAAAATTCTCCAACAAAATTCTTCCACAAAATCCTCCCACAAATTTCTCCCGCAAATTTCTACCACAACTTTCTACCATAATCTACCACAGAATACTTCCACAGAATTTTACCACAAATTTCTACCACAAATTTTTTCCACAAATTTCTCCCACAAAATTTAACCACAATTTTGTACCACAAATTTCTAACACAACATTCTCCCACAAAATTCTAACACAAATTTCTACCATAATCTACAGAATCTACCACTGAATGTTACCACAAGTTTCTACCATAATCTACTTCAGAATTCTACCACAAATTTCTACCATAATCTACAGAATCTACCACAGAATTCTACCACAAAATTCGACCACAAATTTCAACGACAAATTTCTCCCACAAATTTTACAATTTTCTACCATAATCTACCACAGAATACTACCACAGAATTTTACCACAAATTTCTCCCACAAATTTCTACCACAAACTTTTTCCACAAATTTCTCCCATAAAATTTATCACAATTTTGTTCCACAATTTTCTACCACAAAATTTTCCCACAAATTTCTCCCGCAATTTTGTCCCAACAAATTTCTACCATTATCTACCACAGTATTGCACAACGAATTTCTCCCACATATTTCTTCCACAAATTTCTCCCACAATTTTCTCCAACTAATTTTTACCACAAATTTGTATCTCAAATTTCTACCACAAATTTCTCCCACAAATTTGTACCAAAAATTTCTACCACAAATTTACACCATAATCTACCAAAGAATACTACCACAGAATTTTACCACAAATTTCTACCACAAACTTTTTCCACAAATTTCTCCCATAAAATTTATCACAATTTTGTTCCACAATTTTCTACCACAAAATTTTCCCACAAATTTCTCCCGCAATTTTGTCCCAACAAATTTCTACCATTATCTACCACAGTATTGCACAACGAATTTCTCCCACATATTTCTTCCACAAATTTCTCCCACAATTTTCTCCAACTAATTTTTACCACAAATTTGTATCTCAAATTTCTACCACAAATTTCTCCCACAAATTTGTACCAAAAATTTCTACCACAAATTTACACCATAATCTACCACAGAATACTACCACAGAATTTTACCACAAATTTCTACCACAAATTTTTTCCACAAATTTTTTCCACAAATTTCTCCCACAAAATTTAACCACAATTTTGTACCACAAATTTCTACCATAAATTTCTACCACAAATTTCTACCATTATCTACCACAGAATACTACCACAGAATTTTAACACAAATTTCTACCACAAATTTCTCCCACAAATTTCTCCCACAAATTTCTACCCCGAATTTCTACCACAAATTTCAACCATAAATTTTTACCAGAAATTTGTATCTCAAATTTCTACCACGGAATTCTACCATAATCTACCACAGTAATCTACCACAGAATTACACAACACATTCTCCCACATAGTTCTCCCACAAAATTTTACCACAATTTTGTTCCACAAATTTCTACAACAAAATTCTCCCACTTAATTCTCCTACAAATTTCTCCCGCAATTTTGTCCCAACAAATTTCTACCACAAATTTCTACCATAATCTACAGAATCTTCCACCGAATTCTACCACAAAATTCAACCACAAACTTTTTCCACAAATGTCTCCCACAAAATTCTCCCACAAATTTCTCCCGCAATTTTGTCCTAACAAATTTCTACCACAAATTAATACCATAATCTACCACAGAATACTACCACAGAATTTTACCACAAATTTCTACCACAAAATTCTCCCACAAATTTCTCCCGCAATTTTGTCCCAACAAATTTCTACCACAAATTTATACCATAATCTACCACAGAATTTTACCACAAATTTCTACCACAAATTTCTCCCACAAATTTCTACCAAAAATTTCTACTACAAATTTATACCATAATCTACCACAGAATACTACCACAGAATTTTACCACAAATTTTACCACAATTTTGTTCCACAAATTTCTACCACAAAATTCTCCTACAAAATTCTCCCACAAAATTCTCCCACAAAAATTGTCCCACAAAATTCTCCCACAAATTTCTCCCGCAATTTTGTCCCAACAAATTTCTACCACAAATTTATACTATAATCTACCACAGAATTTTACCACAAATTTCTACCACAAACTTTTTCCACAAATGTCTCCCACAAATTTTAACACAATTTTGTTCCACAAATTTCTACCGCAAAATTTTCCCACAAATTTCTCCCGCAAATTTCTCCCGCAATTTTGTCCCAACAAATTTATACCATAATCTACCACAGAATTTTACCACATAATTATTTTGTTAAACAAATTTCTACCACAAAATTCTCCCACAAATTTCTCCCGCAATTTTGTCCCAACAAATTTCTACCACAAATTTATACCATAATCTACCACAGAATTTTACCACAAATTTCTACCACTAATTTCTCCCACAAATTTCTCCAACAAAATTTTACCACAATTTTGTCCCAACAAATTTCTTCCACAAAATTCTCCCACAAATTTCTACCATAAATTTCTACCACAAATTTCTACCATTATCTACCACAGAATACTACCACAGAATTTTACCACAAATTTCTACCACAAATTTCTCCCACATATTTCTCCCACAAATTTCTCCCACAATTTTCTCCAACAAATTTCTACCACAACTTTCTACCATAATCTACCACAGAATACTACCACAGAATTTTACCACAAATTTCTACCACAAATTTTTTCCACAAATTTCTCCCACAAAATTTAACCACAATTTTGTACCACAAATTGCTTCCACAAAATTCTCCCACAAATTTCTACCATAAATTTCTCCAACAAATTTTTACCACAAATTTGTACCTCAAATTTCTACCACGGAATTCTACCATAATCTACCACAGAATTCTGCCACAGAATTGCACAACAAATTTCTCCCACATATTTCTGCGACAAATTTCTCCCACAATTTTCTACAACAAATTTCTACCACAAATTTCTGCCATAATCTACCACAGAATACTACCAAAGAATTTTACCACAAATTTCTACCACAAACTTTTTCCACAAATTTCTCCCACAAAATATTACCACAATTTTGTTCCACAAATTTCTACCACAAAATTCTCCCACAAAATTCTCCCACAAAATTCTCCCACAAATTTCTCCCACAAATTTCTCCCGTAATTTTGTCCCAACAAATTTCTACCACAAATTTATACCATAATCTACCACAGAATACTACCACAGAATTTTACCACAAATTTCTACCACAAACTTTTTCCACAAATTTCTCCCACAAAATTTTACCACAATTTTGTTCCACAAATTTCTACCACAAAATTTTCCCACAAATTTCTCCCGCAATTTTGTCCCAACAAATTTCTACCACAAATTTATACCATAATTTACCACAGAATTTTACCACAAATTTCTACCACAAACTTTTTCCACAAATTTCTCCCACAAAATTTTACCACAATTTTGTTCCACAATTTTCTACCACAAAATTTTCCCACAAATTTCTCCCGCAATTTTGTCCCACCAAATTTCTACCACAAATTTATACCATAATCTACCACAGAATTTTACCACAAATTTCTACCACAAATTTCTCCCACAAATTTCTCTAACAAAATTTTACCACAATTTTGTCCCAACAAATTTCATCCACAAAATTCTCCCACAAATATCTACCAAAAATTTCTACCACAAATATCTACCATTATCTACTACAGAATACTACCACAGAATTTTACCACAAATTTCTACCACAAATTTCTCCCACAAATTTCTACCCCGAATTTCTACCACAAATTTCAACCATAAATTTTTACCAGAAATTTGTTTCTCAAATTTCTACCACGGAATTCTACCATAATCTACCACAGTAATCTACCACAGAATAACACAACAAATTTCTCCCACATAGTTCTCCCACAAAATTTTACCACAATTTTGTTCCACAAATTTCTACCACCGAATTCTACCACAAAATTCTACCACAAACTTTTTCCACAAATTTCTCCCACAAAATTCTCCCACAAATTTCTCCCGCAATTTTGTCCCAACAAATTTCTACCACAAATTTATACCATAATCTACCACAGAATACTACCACAGAATTTTACCACAAATTTCTACCACAAAATTCTCCCACAAAATTCTCCCACGAATTTCTCCCGCAATTTTGTCCCAACAAATTTCTACCACAAATTTATACCATAATCTACCACAAAATTTTACCACAAATTTCTACCACAAATTTCTCCCACAAATTTCTACCATAAATTTCTACCACAAATTTATACCATAATCTACCACAGAATTTTACCACAAATTTCTACCACAAACTTTTTCCACAAATTTCTCCCACAAAATTTTTCCACAATTTTGTTCTACAAGTTTCTACCACAAAATTCTCCCACAGAATTCTCCCACAAATTTCTCCCGCAATTTTGTCCCAACAAATTTCTACCACAAATTTATACCATAATCTACCACAGAATTTTACCACAAATTTCTACCACAAATTTCTCCCACAAATTTCTCTAACAAAATTTTACCACAATTTTGTCCCAACAAATTTCTTCCACAAAATTTTCCCACAAATTTCTACCATAAATTTCTACCACAAATTTCTACCATTATCTACCACAGAATACTACCACAGAATTTTACCACAAATTTCTACCACAAATTTCTCCCACAAATTTCTCCCACAAATTTCTCCCACAAATTTCTACCCCGAATTTCTACCACAAATTTCTCCCACAAATTTCTCTAACAAAATTTTACCACAATTTTGTCCCAACAAATTTCTTCCACAAAATTCTCCCACAAATTTCTACCATAAATTTCTACCACAAATTTCTCAATACTCAATACTCAATACTCAAACTTTATTTGCATTCCACAATGTGTACTTAGGTGGTAAATTAAAAAAATTTAGATCATTATGGACCCTGTCGGGCACAGCAAAAGGCAAAGATATAGGTAGTAGGAGAGAGGAAGCTTTAAAAACACAAAAAACTATATCTAAATAAATCCAATAATACCATAATAGGAATTCTTTACAAATATAGAATTTTATACATTATTTATATTTTATCATTTAAATATTCATTTATGCTGTAATAGCATTTTTCTGTTAAAAATTGTTTTAGTTTTTTTATAAATATGTTAAATTTTTCTTCTTTTTTTATTATGTCAGGTAGTCTGTTATATATTTTTATAGTCATTACATAGGGGCTTGTTGAATGTATTTTTAGTCGAGATTGCGGAATGTTTAATCTTGATTTGTGTCGGAGTGTGTAACGTGATTGTATGTCTTCGCGCTTTGTGTAAAACTCTTGATATTTACGAACAAATTTGCAAGTTTCTAATATGTAAACCAACCATTATCTACCACAGAATACTACCACAGAATTTTACCACAAATTTCTACCCCGAATTTCTACCACAAATTTCAACCATAAATTTTTTCCACAAATTTTTACCTCAAATTTCTACCACGGAATTCTACTTTAGCGTGTGACCTTGGGTGTAGATTCAATGAAAGACTGGTAACGACTAACTCATGTATTGGCTCTTCACAGAATGACAAGTGCATAATCACTGCTAAGACATACTGAACATTGCTTATATATTACGTACGGAATACAAACTTAGCTTACGCTACAACATGACACATCTTTAGTATACGCTATGCCGTTACACTACTCCCCCCCCTTTTAAAAGAAACACTGTTTTTGACAAAACAACTCGAAAAAAAAGTTTGTAACCATCATTTAATAAACACAATATTACAGTTAAAATTAATACAATACATTTATTATTAAGTACACATTCGTTTTGCAGAGGTTGACAATTAGGTAGGTTTTACGCAAGTACACACAATTATATCACTTATTAGACCTTGACTTTAAACATCTTCATTTTGGGACATTTCAACCGTTTGCTTTCGTCTAAAACTTTTACGAGCTGCTTCGAAAGCGGTCGACTGCAGAGATTGCATCTGCTTGGTCAACCAACTTTTCCATGTACTGATACACCGACGGAAAAATAGACATAAACACACTATGCCTATAAGTGCCAAAATCGAAGACCAACCAATGAAGGTTATTAAATTTGCGTCGTAGCCCTTGTCCGTCTGAGGGGCGATAGCGGCTGAGGATTTGACCTCGTCCTTCACTACGTAGTTTCCCATAATTAGGTATGATACGTTATATCAGACAGAAATCAGAAATAATATTAACTTATTACAATACACTTACTTATAAATTGAAACGTACGGGTCTTTTGCTGACTCGGCCGCAGCGCGTTTTATGTAAAGGTGCGGTTTCATTAGCGGGCGCGGAGCGATCCTCGCCAATCGCTGTTCCCGGACCCGGACTTACGTCTATTTCCCTATTATCTAACTTATTGCTATTACTTACCATATTGCTCGTACCTACACGAATCTTTACACAAATATGCGGGCTTGAGTCGATCAATCGATATGTATGCCGTTCGACCCGAAAAGTCTACCAAATACGTCTTATCTTTCCTGTTTAGGACTCTAAAGGGACCATCGTAGGGAGGTTCCAAAGGTTTCCTAACCCTATCATTTCGTACAAATACGTGTGTGCACTTATCTAGATCTGCATATACGAATAATGTGCGAGCGTTCTTATGTCGCATCGGCTTCGGTTTCAAATTCTTAATAATGTTTCGTAATTTTTCTACATATTGACAATGATCTAAAATTTTAGAATTCGAGTCGCTACAAAAATCACCAGGTAAACGTAATGCCGTAGCGAAAGTTAATTCTGCAGCACTAACACCTGTATCCTCTCGAATGGCGGCACGTAAACCTAGCAAAACTATTGGTAGCTCGTCTACCCAAGTAGTTGAGTTTAACCTTGCCATTAGAGCTGCTTTTAAAGAACGATGCCAGCGCTCTAAAATCCCGTTCGACTGAGGGTGATAAGGTGTAGTTCTCTTCTTATCAATTCCTAAATATCGCATAAGTTCTTTAAAAATACTACTTTCAAATTGTCTGCCCTGGTCGCTTGTCAGCTTAACAGGGCATCCAAAACGTGCAATCCACCCTTCTAATATCACTTTAGCCACAGTCTCTGCTGTGATATCCTTTGTAGGATACGCTTCGGGCCAACCTGTTTGGCGATCTATTATCGTAACTAAATATCTATAGTCGTGTATAGAAGTGGGCAAGGGACCGACTATATCCACATGGATTTGAGAAAATCGCTCCGCTAGTGGAAAAAGTCCTTATTCAGTTTTTACATGCCTGGTTACTTTTGCACGCTGACATTTAACGCATTCTTTTGTCCATTTGCCTATGTCACTATTCATTCCGTCCCAGAAAAATCTTTCCTTGACTAATTTTCGCGAAGTACGAATTCCTGGGTGACTTAAGTTATGAACTGATTCGAAAGCTTGCCTCCTAAAACTTAGCGGTATATACGGGCGAACCTTGTCTGTTGATGTTTCACACGTTACCTGTAGGTCGCTTCCAGGTATCGCTATGTCTTTGAATATTAAATTACATTTGTTATCGTTACGTTGATTGCGCATTAAGCCCAGGTTCACATCGTTAGCTTGAGCTTGGGCGATCGCGGCGTAATCTAATATTGTAGGGCATGTTATTGTCTCTACCCGCGATAATGCATCTGCTACAACGTTCTTGTCGCCGTCTATGTACCTTATGTCAGTAGTGTATTCACTTATATAGAGAATTTGCCTAACGCGACGCGGTAACTCATTATCAAAATTGGATTTTTTGAACATGAATGTTAAAGGTTTATGATCTGTATAAATAATCAAATGTCGTCCTTCTACCATGTTCTGAAAATATTTAATGGCCAAATAAATTGCCAAAAGTTCTCTATCGAAAGTACTGTATTTAATTTGCGGAATTGACATTTTCTTTGAAAAATAACCTAAAGGAATCCATTTATTGTTTACGAATTGTTGGAGAACGGCTCCCACGCAGGTGTTCGATGCATCAGTCATGAGCGCAAACGGAGTATCGGGTTGCGGATACGATAACGTCACTGCGCTTTGTAGCGCTGCCTTACACCGTGAGAATGCCTCGTTTGCACTTTCTGTCCATACTATTTTTGTTTTATCTTTTTTCTTTGATTTAACTAAGTATTGATTTAAATGACTTTGATATTCTACTGCATGAGGTAAATGTAAACGGTAGAAATTAACCATCCCTAAAAATCGTCTGAGCTGTTCGAGTGTTACTGGTTTAGGAAAATTGTTTATAGCATCCATTTTCTCCTTTAGAGGTCGAATGCCTTGCGTGGAAACTTCGTATCCCAAAAAATCTATTTTTGTTTTACCAAATTCACATTTTTCTAAATTAATAGTTAAGCCAAATTTACTTAAACGACTAAAAACTTCTCGTAAGTGCTGCTCATGTTGAATTTTACTGTTACTAAATATTGCTACGTCATCGATATAGCAGTAAACGTAATCTAAACCCGATAGAACTGTATGGTTCATAAAGCGTTGAAAAGTTTGCGCGGCGTTCCTTAGCCCGAATGTCATTCGGGGAAATTCATATAGGCCGAAAGGCGTTATAATGGCAGTCTTTTCCACATCGGCTGGATTTAATGAAATAAAATGATATGCACGGCAAATATCAATACGTGAAAATATTTTTGCGTCAGCAAGCAAGTACGTAAAATCATGTAATCGCGGTATAGGATAACGATCGGCCTTGGTGATTGCGTTAAGCGCTCTATAATCACCGCAAGGACGTAATTGGCCATTTTTTTTCATGACGATGTGTAAAGGACTTGCCCACGCACTTTTCGATGGTCTACAAATCCCCAACTCCTGCATTATTCTAAATTCTTCCCTTACCTGAGCGTAGCGGTGAGGCGGCAATGGTCTGCATCGTGCGTGTACCGGCGGGCCGCTGGTTTCTATGAAATGCAATACCGAATGTTTCGGTGGCTCCTTAAAAGAAACAGGTTTAGTAATATCTGGAAATTCAGCGAGCAGATCATGATAAGGGTGACTTACGTCGACGGTTTTGATTGACGACGCGTTACTACTTACAACTGAAGCTAAAACTTTCAATTTTGTGACTTCGTCAATTTACCTACGAGCACTTATATCCACTAAAAGGTTATAGTTCGCTAAAAAATCGGCACCTAAAATGGGCTGATGCACGTCGGCTATTACAAATGTCCACCGTAATGCGCGACGTAAACCTAGATCTAACACTAAACTTTTGACGCCATAAGTCTTTATTTTAGTCCCGTTGGCGGCGAATAGGCAATAGTCTTGACACTCACTATTTTGATTGTTTTTTAACACTAATTTACCGGGTAGCACTGAAATATTAGCACCGGTGTCCACCGGAAAATGTAAGCCGCTGTTGCGATCCGTGACTCGAAGGCGGTGACAAGGAGCGATGGTACAAACCTCCGCCGCAGTTGGTACCCGGACTAGTTTTCCGAGGACGATTTCCAGGAACAGGGCTCATTGCATTTCCTTGCCTTTGTTCTGAACCGGTGATGATAGAAACACAACCAATCAGGGCTTTCAGGAGTTCTACGCGGCGAAGATCGTGCTCGGCTACCGGCTCTGGATGTTGATCGCGAACGGTTCCAATTCCGTTGCTGCGGTCTCGATCTAGAGTTCGACCTTTTCCAATTGCTCGACCTTAAGGGTAAGTTTCGCTATTTCGGCCATGATGAGGTCTGTTTCCTTGGAAGTGCTTGGCTGCTGCTGGCTTACTTCGCTCACATGGGCTGCGCGCGTGGTCTCAAACACATTATCTGCTACGACGGCCAAGTTATCGAGATCTTTCGAATCCGTGACCGCCAAAACTGCTCGTACCGGGGAAGGCAGATGACCTTGCCAAAGCATTCTTAAGGTGTCGTCTGGAATTTTCTCTTTAGCTAATTCTCGCATGCGACGCAAAAGCTGCGAAGGCTTTTGGTCTCCTAGATCCATCTCGCTTATCAACTTTTGTAGTTGTCGGTTTTTCGATTCTTCGTAAATAGCGAGAAGTCGTGTCTTCAGTGTTTCGAATTTTTTTCCTTCTGGTGGATTCATTAGAAGGTCTGTGACCTGTTGGATGGCCTCCTTAGACAATTTCGACACGACAATGTCGAAACGCGAGTCGTCCGATAATTTTTGCGGCGCCAGCATGGCCTCTATTCGGTAGAACCAAACGCGGGGCGAGTCGATCCAAAATTCGGGGATCTTCGATGTAAGTGTGATCGCTGCGAGATCTGCTGATGGTTCTGATGCACTTTTAGCCATTTTTGTACACTATCTACACTATCACAACTGCCAAAAAATGATCACGTCGGGGTCACCAATTTAGCGTGTGACCTTGGGTGTAGATTCAATGAAAGACTGGTAACGACTAACTCATGTATTGGCTCTTCACAGAATGACAAGTGCATAATCACTGCTAAGACATACTGAACATTGCTTATATATTACGTACGGAATACAAACTTAGCTTACGCTACAACATGACACATCTTTAGTATACGCTATGCCGTTACACTACCATAATCTACCACAGTAATCTACCACAGAATTGCACAACAAATTTCTTCCACATATTTCTCCTACAAATTTCTCCCACAATTTTCTCCAACAAATTTCTACCACAACTTTCTACCATAATCTACCACAGAATACTACCACAAAATTTAACCACAATTTTGTACCACAAATTTCTACCACAACATTCTCCCACAAAATTCTACCACAAATTTCTACCATAATCTACACCGAATTCTACCACAAATTTCTACCATAATCTACTTCAGAATTCTACCACAAATTTCTACCACAAATTTCTACTATAATCTACTTCAGAATTCTACCACAGAATTCTACCACAAATTTCTCCCACAAATTTCTCCCACAAATTTGTTCCTCAAATTTCTACCACGGAATTCTACCACGGAATTTTACCACTTATTTCTCCCACAGCCTGCATGCATGCTTGGTGAATCCGATAAGTTCACTCGTATGCTTGAAGTATTGTTCACTCAAGGTTTATTTGGAAATAAAAAACTTGAGAGGTGTCAAGGAACGGACACCCGGATGGAACGAAGTACCTTTTGTTATTATTTTTATGTACAAAAAACCTGTATACACTCAACAAAAAAACTTATACGGTATATTTTGATAAGCACCCCGACAAATACATATCCCCCCATTTAATATACATTTAAATGAATAGTCTTTACAATAACTATTAAACTAAAGAGATTGTACGTCACAAATATGGCACAAGAGGACTCATGGCTTAGTACAGTTTCGACTCAAAGATGGCGCTGTACAAATACGTCACGTTTTTGAATCCCGGTGTTAAGATTCTCCGCCGATGAATCACCGTCTCGCCGTGCTGTAGAGTAAAATGTAAAATATAGCACAAAGTGTCGTGGCAACTTTTCGTAAGGATTTTTTCCGTCTAGCCCCCTTTCACAACGCGCGATAAGGAACTTTGTTCCAACAAGTGAATCTTGGTTGCTCAACTTTACGGGCTTGGATATTTAGGGGACAGTAAAAGAATAATCAAAAGTTTGGATCCTTTAATATTAATAGCTCTCCTTGGGCCAGATATCAATGTGAGAAATACTGTCAGGGTACAGAAATTAGGGTTCAGTATTATTATTGTGCATGTACGCTGTCAGGACAACTACATTGCTCATCCAGTCCTCGTACTTTTTTACTTTTTGTATAATTGGAGGCATTTGCAGTTGATTTCGGAAAATTAAACAATTAAATTAAAATACTAAATGTGTTATAATTAAACATCTAATATTTTACTTAATCTGTTTTGATGTTATTAGCCGTATCTGTGGCGTGAAGAAGTAACTACAGCCAAACCAAGAATGAAAATCGAATATAATTATATTCAGTGCAGACTTGAAATAAAATAAATAAATAGGTAGGTACAAGTAATGTACCAGTACGAGTAGGTACTCGTACTGGTACATTACTTGTACTCGGAGCCACAATATAGTTGTGTACAATAGTAAGGGGTTTAGGGTATATTTTCAAATAAACTTAAACGTTTGTTCTTTGTACTTTTGTAGTTTCCTAATTTTTGTAATTTTTAATGCACTTTTCTGTCATTTTTGTAAGTTTCAAAAACCCATAGAAGATAATGTTAAAGCAGATTACAGGAATATTATTATTTATACTGAGATAAAAAAAGTTATCATTTAATTCATAGGAAATTTGGAATACAGCTTTTTGATGTCCATCAGATATTTAAAGTATGAGTTTATGGAAAAAATATTTTTCCATACCTACTACTACTAATTACTTACTGAGCATAATTATGTAATAACAAAAGGTACTTCGTTCCATCCGGGTGTCCGTTCCTTGACACCTCTCAAGTTTTTTACAACAAGCAAATAACATTTTTCCAAGATACAATAAGGATTTTGTGTAGTAACACACTTGTGTTCTAGTGTTTGTCATTTTATGTGGAGTAAAACAAACCTGCGAAACCCATTTTGCAAAAAGTACCCGGAGAAAGTACCCGGAGAAAGTACCCGGAGAAAGTACCCGGAGAAAGTACCCGGAGAAAGCACCCGGAGAAAGTACCCGGAGAAAGGAATCCTGTACGGATTTGTTTGTTCGATGAATAGTTTGTTGACACCGATCAGCTGTCACCATATCGTTTGTTATCAGCAACAGAATCCGTGCCCTTGGTATGTATATGTATAGGTAGGTACCCTTCCCGTTACACGCTATACAATATACTTACAACCAATAAAGAAAATTATAATACAAATTTAATTAAATATGTAATTTATAAAATTAATGATTAATTAAAAGTATGTACAGAATAAGTTAGTGTTGACACAGTAATATAATGATGACTAGTATTGTGTTGATGGCGCGTGGGGCGCGGGGGCGCGTGAGGCGCGGGGGGCGTGGGGGTGCGGGGGGCGTGTCACGTGAGCACGAGCACGAGCAGCACCACCGCGAAGCCCGCCGCCAGGCACACTATCAGGCTCACCTTCTTCTGTGAACAACAAACTGACGCTGATTATCTCGCGTCGGCCTGACCCCCTCGCCTGCACGCTGCTGCACTGTAACGAGAGCAGTCCGCTGGCCGTTCGGCACAGAGTGCTGGCGTACCTTCCTGGCCTTGGTACGGCTGACGGTGCCCTTGAGCAGTTCCGTGCCGCCGCTGCCGACGTGCTCGGTGGCCTGCAGCGCGTAGTACTCCACGCTGTCCACCTGATCTTGCTGCAACACAAAAGGAATCCATTATGACGCGACTTTGTCTGTGAGGACTTTAACAAAACAAGGGTCTTTATTGTTTTTGCGCGTCTCCTACCTTTTCCTAACTATGTTGGGATGGGCTCCCAGTCTAGCCGGATGCAGCTGAATACCAGTATTTTACATGTAGCGACTGCCTATCTGATTTCCACAACCCAGTTACTGCTTATATTCATTTAGTTATTTAGTATAAAGCTGATATTCAAACATTATAAACAGACACTTTAATTTTGTTTATTTGTATAGATAAAACAAGTTTGTGAGTTAATAGATACAGGACTTGTCGGGGGTGAATCGTCGGTACAGTGGAGCACTGACTGACCCGGCAACTGCTTGGCAAGACGTCGCACAGTCAGGCTGGGAAGGTAACGTTAGCGAAGCTCGTGTTCTCTCTCTGCCTGTGGGAGGCTGGGCCCGCGCCGCTCTGGCCAATTAGCGCCAAGCTAAATACAGAGCAAGCACTGGCCGCCGTGAGCCACGTGTGCGTCGTGAGCCACGTGTGCCTCGTGAGCCACGCGTGTGTTACACTGAACACACTGGAGTACAGTCAGTGGAGCTCATGTGTGCGCGTCTGCATGGTCCGAACTTTGTCGGCTCCGGAGGCAGTCAGAGTGTGGAGTTTTGTTTTTTTTTGGTATGGGCATCTCACAGTTTATCCTTCAGGGATTTTTACAGCTCAACCGAACTTTCCTGTGGGGGGGAGAGTGTGGAGTGCAGCGCTGGTGCAGGGAGGTAGCATCGTTATATGAACGAAGGCTAGACGTTCAATAAATACCGATGATACGTAATGTTTATAACAATGCCAGGGGATACACTTTACTTAAACTTATTGTTAATTGTCTTGTTCAGTATTTTTTTTTTAAATTAAGGCATGTTTCTAAAATATTTGATTTCTTTTTTTAGAGTTCTGTACCTCAAAAGCAAAAAAAAACGGAACAGTTTTAGGATCCGTCTGTCTATCTGTCAAGGCCCTTTATCTCGGAAACGCGTGGAGGTATCGAGTTGAAATTAAAACGATATAACGATAGGACTGATGGGAACCCTCGTTTGTTGGGTTTGAGTCGTGCTGTAATACAGTTGTCGTGGTAGTGTGAGCGTGGAGTGCGCACCTGTGCCGCCACGAGGTGCGCGAGCTGCGCGAACAGGTCGCGCACGTCCCGCAGCGCGGCTTCGAAGCGCAGCAGCTCCTCGTGGCGCACCTCCACGTCGCGCAGCGCACGCCGCGCCTCCGCCGTCTCGGCGCGCACGTTGTCCACGAACAGCGAGATGTTCTTGGTGTCCAGCAGCGCCTGGCACTCCTCGTCCGACACCGTCAGGTTGGCTGCAACAGGACACGCGCGCGAGTTAGAGCGCAGCCGGCGCCGGCGCCGCGCCGTGAGTCAGCGCGCGCAGGTCACGCGGCCGTCGACCCCGCGGACTGCTCCGCGAATCAAACCGATGCAGCCATTCAACTTGTACTCTAATGACTTGTTCAAAACATTACAATTAGGAAGCGCTTCCTAACCAGCTCGCTAATGCATCATTCTCTTTATGATTTTTGATTATTGACCTGACTTGCTACATTCGTTGGTAAGTTCCAATGACAATGGCGGTCGCCTACTCTTAACTACAGATAATGTACGCCGTACGTAGTGTAGAATACGCTTGATCACTCTTTAAATTTTAGTTGCATGCGCATCTGCTGAGCCTTTGGGTCTTGAGTTCGATTTCCAAGTTGGGCAAAGTGTCACCGGGTTTTGACGTTATGAGTAGCAGCCCAGAGTTAAGAAGTTGGTGGAAGGTGTGACACGTGTGCCTCGGCAGCACGTGAAGCTGGTCTTGCGCCGGATCATAGAAATCTCTTCCCGGTCATGTGTCGGGTAGGATGCCGTTCCATCGCACTCTGTGAGGTAGGTAGGTACCGAGTTAGGAACAGATTAAAATGAAAATACATTAGATACCTATGTCGAGATATCAGACAATATCAATATCAGAATTAAAAAAATAAAAACTACTTATGGTTGTCACCGAAATACTCCGTGTTTTAATCTTTATAATTTTGTACATGGAGTAGCGGCCGTTTTTTTAGGTTGTTTTGATTAGTGCGAAGAAGTATTCTGCTGAGTAATTCGGGACAATCAACCGAGCTGTTCGCAAAAAAAGATATCACTGATAATTATAACTTCTTACTTCCAACGGTAAGAAATGATATCGCTTGCAACGGTGTTCATAGTCGACTGAGAATTGCCTAGAAAAACTTCCCTCTGAACAGACACAATACGATAATTGTAGATACTTGACATATCATACATATAGAACTTAAAATGGTTTTAGGGAACGATAGCTAGAACAAGACCTAACAATGAAGCCCAAGGCTCTGAACGCCTAGTTGCCAACTGTTTCCACATGATCATCAAATAGCAGCTTGCTTTCGTGTACAAGATCCCTGATACTGGTGGCTTTACTTATGTAAATACCATCCAGTGTATACCCTGGGCCAATAATACATTTCTGGCGAGTGAAAGCTGCTGAAAACATTTGGATAAATTAATCCATCTAAACGTACGTAAAACCACAGCCTGAGTTCGGTTATCTATATATGACGAAAACCAGATCTGTCATAAGTCGACATATAGTCGTTCCGACGCTGTGCAGAGTGACAGACTGGGGTAGAAGCTAGGCGCAGCAGTGGGCGCAGACTCGCAGGCAGAGCCCGGAGCGGCCCGGAGCGGCTCGAAGCGGCCCGGAGCGGCCCGGAGCGGCTCGAAACGGCCCGGAGCGGGCTGGAGCGGCCGGGCTCAGTCCGCGCGGCATCCGTTTGGGCTCAATTAGTTAATGCGTGGCGATGGCGACACGCCACTTTGCCGTCCGCCTCGCTCGACCATAACAATAAGTAAGTAAGTATAAGGATATATAGAATCAACAAGCTCGGGCCATCAAAAAGTCTAGGAACCATGAACGAGTGATCATGACATTGTAGCAATAAAAAACCTCTTTATTACCGAAACAAATCTTATGAATGTCCTATTTTGCTGACAAAAAAGGTGTGAACCCACAGCCACTAACGGTGACAAAAGCACCGCCGTAGATATGAGGACGCCGGATAGGTCTCGCGTCTCTACACCGGCGACCTAAAATGTTGCGGCTGCT
Organism: Phlogophora meticulosa; assembly: GCA_905147745.2. Lineage (NCBI taxonomy): Eukaryota > Metazoa > Arthropoda > Insecta > Lepidoptera > Noctuidae > Phlogophora > Phlogophora meticulosa. The sequence continues at coordinate 35,743 of LR990525.1, forward strand.
CTGTGAAACCGATTCAAAATATCTTGTACTTACAGAATATTTTTCTGTGTAAGTGTGTGTGTGTGTTGATGAACTCAGATGATTAGTCAGTAAAGTGTAGTGGTGTACAGCCGTACAGCACAGCGAGTTGGTGATCCAGAATATACTTAGATGCGGTGCGATAGTCCAAGTATAATTTAGTGCGAAGGTGGATAGCGGGCGGTATGTTTGGGTGTGTGGGTGTGTGGTATGCAAGCGCAGTGCACGTGCAGCGGGTACTGACTGAGGTGGATCTGCTGCTGCAGCAGGCTGAGCTGCGCGGCGCGCGCGGCGTAAAAAAGCAGTTGCTAGTGGTCTACCTGTATACCAATACTAGATAGTGAGGCCGAGAGTATGTCCGAAGCAACTCGCGTGTGTGTCCAGGTGACGGTCCTGGCCTCGTCCAGTCCTATCACTGTACCTTTATTATTTCGATCCTATGAGCGACTTCAATATTGGATAGGATTATGGAACTAAAGTGGATGGACCGTTCACATTCGCATACGTATTCATTTGTCTGGATGAATTTATCGGTTTGAGAAACGACTCGTTCGTCGCAAGTCGTCAGCGAAATGGGTCAATATGTGTTACGTTTATCTTTTGTGTACTCTGTCTGGATGAATCTAAAATGAATGGCAATGTTCTCTTGTTGCTCGGATTCATGAATGCATTAAGTGATGTTCAGAGAGCAGGCGCCAGGTTCCGGCCGGCCACTCACTTCTGTTGGTGTGGTAGGTGGGGTCGGCGTGCAGGCGCCGCATCAGCTGCGTGTTGTTGTCGAGCTCGTGGATCCAGCCGCGCATGCGCTCCACCTGCAACAGAGCGCAGCTCGTGTCACGCCGGACTCCGTGCCTCAGTGCCTCAGGGGGCAGCTGGGCAGTGGGCGCACAGGGATGCCCATGGTCTGTGCAGATTTGGCATTGGCTGTGCAGATAACGACACCTGAGCAGTATGCTAGTTTCGCAAAAAGTGCATTGCTCAAGAAGCGATTGTCAGTACTGAGTGATGGGTCACGTTGCAGCAGAGGGTCGCCGGCGCCGGCGCCGGGTCAAGGCTGCCATGTGCGATAGTGTCGCGAGCGCTATGTCAACAAACAGTGCCGCTACCGTTACGTGTACCTACTATGCACATACTGAACTCGCCGTCGCTCGGTACTCAGTGGAAGTCTCTTGCATGCATACGAATATTAATATTTTTGGTGTAGGATTACAGTAGCGAGAGCGACTGCAATCAAGCGCGAATGTGTTCATGAGCGCTAACAAGTAATAATAAATATATGACGTAAGCAGTATGTAACTAGGCATTACGGTCCGCGCGGAAATGTCCCGCAAGTGTGTCATGATCACGATGTGTGTGCTCGTCCTGCCGCGCGCCGCTCGAGCCGGGCGCGGCGCGGTGCGGCGCGGTGCGGCGCGGCAAGGCTGCGGCACTAATTAGCAGGGCCGCTAATGAACACAACGAGCGAGTCGTTAACGTCGCACATCGCTCATAATGAAGCGGTGTGCACGCACTTTGCACAGTACACCAACGCAATGCACATACCTCTAGGAAGATGTCCTGGATGTGCTGGTCGTGCTCGGCGCCGGGCTGGGGCAGGCCCGGCTGCAGCGTGTCGCAGCTCGCGCCGCCGGCCGCGCCGCGCGCCAGCTGCAACACAAGCCGGCTCACCATGTACAGCTGCCCGCCAGCCGGCAGTGCGTGAGTGCGCTCCAGAGAGCCAGTCACTTAGCACTCAGCCACGCCTAGTGCAACAGTGTTCGCTTACTGTGACGTCACAGTGGGCGCACACACTCGCTCAGATAGCGCACGGTCCGAGGACACCGCCCGACGGCCTGGCTCTGCCCTCATCTCGCGACTTACGTGGCGCAGCTCGGCGAGGCGATCCTTGCTCCTCATGGCGCCGGCGCTGCTGCCTCGGTGGCCGGTGGCCGGTCGCCGGTGGCCGGTCTCCGATCGCAGGCGGAGCGCGGGATGCGTGAAGGTGCGCTCGCGACGGTATCTAATCGCGCACTGATAACGTTGCTGATATCACGCGCACGCCGCACTCCTCACTAAGGTCACTACACCCGCGCGTTATTGAGACTCGTGCGGGGGCCCCGCACCGCGCCTGCGCAACTACTGAAACTAGCGGTGCTGAGCAATCTACTACACTACACTATCTATCTAGTTACACTAGCGGTTACACCTGACTAATCGTCGCTTCAGTGTCGATGACTCTGTAAGTACGTAGCGGCCGGAGTTCCGCACAGCACGCTCGCAGGTTGCAGCTGCTCCCTGCGAACTGTAACGTTAGCGTGCTGCACTGCTGCACTGCTGCCTGCTCCACGAGACTGCTCAGGTGGGTGATGTTAAGTGACGCCGCGCGCGCGGTAGACACTAGCCGCTTGTGCGTGCTCAGCACAAGAGCGCTGCGGGCGCATGCGCGGGCGCCGGCAGTCTGACACACGACACACACGAACATCTGCTAGTGGCTGACCACGCTGAATGAAACAGCTGACGCGCACTTGTTGCTAAACTGACTGAACCGGTACCTACGCATACGTCCTGAGCAACATAACGATAGCGCGACAAGTGCACACTGCACTGCTTTCTCCGTCCACATACTGGCAGCAACAACTGACTGCAGCGGTGTGTTGCCGAGCTGCACCGTCTTCATTTTTCTGAGCAGCAGCTGGAAACGTGTCAAAGGAAACGGTTGAGCACGTTTCAATTTAAACACTTCGGATTGCTTAATAATAATAATCATTGACTGCACAACAGTCACTCTATTCTGTAAAAATCTCCCCGTGACAAGTAAAGGAGAAGTGAGCACCCGAGCACCGCATTCGAGCTTGACCTCACTAGGAATGTTACCTACAATACTCACTGAAATGTGAGGAATGAATCTCTTTCGAGAAAAAAGGACTGCCCAGTGCCGAAGTTTGCGGTGCAGATACTCGTAGCCACACAGCATGACGTACAAGCCAATGCTTGGCTGCTCTTATTCTGCATCTCATTATTTCATTTGTTCATATTTCCCAAAAGCAACCAAGTTCTTTGATTGTTTCTTCGGTTTTAGACATTTAAGTTGAACTTAGGTACAAAACTACTGTGAAAAGGAAATCATGCGTTTTTTAACTCTTGATTTAAATATGTTTTAAGTACTCGTATATCATAACGCCAATCACCCTGGAATCAATTTACAATTATTAATTTACTAATTAGTCACACTAACTAGAATCTGACTCATAGCAATCTAATCAGGTTTCGCAAGTTTACCTAACTACTCTACCCATAGTTTGATTGATGGAAGATATCGGTACTAATGGTTACTTCGGTAGTCATACACATTTGTGTATGTAAACACAATGTTTTTGTTTTCCGAGCTGCATGGAGATCATTCCTCGCGCGGGTTTGTTTCATTGACAACCGCCGCGCGCACGCGCACATCGTTCTCTCACTGTCAGACAACACATTATCATAAGATAATGATATTGTCTGGTGAATAGTTGCAATCAATATGTACATGCTTACTACATCTATATATCACACGCACTGTATACTAAGTCACGAGAGAACCTAGCTAGGCGAGGTGTACCAACAACAGAACACGAAGCACACAACACGAGTACACTTGCTCCCACGTTTCAGTGTTTCCCGTTGGGTATGGGCCCACCGATCCTCGGTAGGCCCATACCCACCGGGAACGGTTTCTTACAAGGATTAAAAGCTTCTTCTAGACCAACTGAGGTTTGGGCATTAGAAAAGTCAGGAATCGCAATAACTAAACTCCCATGAATACATTTCTGTCTCTTGGTAATTGTCAAAATTACGAAATAAAATATTCTTTTTCTTCCTTTCTTTCTTTTCTTTTTATTATTAAATAGTTTTTTTTTTTTAAACTTTGCCCCACACTAGGAATTTCTCCTGTATCGTGGGTGCGTTTACAAACATTCAAACTCACATACACAAACAGCCAGACCCGGAACAATTACCTGTAGGTCATACAAATATTTGTTCCGTGCGGGGATCGAACCCACAACACGCGGCGCAGCAGCCGATGGCTCAACCACTGCGCCAACCGTGTCGTCGTCATGTCGTCAGTTATCGTATATGTAAGTATATATTTATATCACGCTGTTATTTATTTAATACAATTGTCAAAAGCAGAGGACGGCGCGGCGGCGTGGCGTGTAATTTAAATATATTTTTAAATAGCATAAAACATTGTATTTCTGTGATATCCTTGGGCAGGTTGTTATACATTTTGGCTCCCTCATGCCTTATATCCCTACTAGCACAGTTAGTCCGTGGTATGTATGAGCACATATCACCACAGCAATCATCGCTGTATATTCTATATATCTGTAGCCTCCACTGGATATTTAGATCCTTTTAGCGATTCTCGAAACCAGATGTTATACTAACAGGTGATTTAAATATAAATATTGGCTCCCAAAAGTAGCGATGCAGGAACCCAAGATTACCTACATATTTACTCTTACCATGGAGTTCTCCGCCTACCTGCCTACCTGCCTACCTGCCTACCTGCCTACCTGTCAGAGCGGTTCGTATCTTGATCATATGATGATCAGTCAGCCTTTCACAATATATGACGCGTGATACCTATACTACCAAAACAGTTGCTGACCATCCAGCTGTCATGCTTACCGTACATGTAACGCTGCCTAAGCTAAACCCGGACTATGAGCCAATTAAAACAAGCTTACTCGAATATGATTTATGCAATCTTGATTTTAGTCTTGTTTACAATACTGCGGACGCTAATATTGCTTTATCGTACTTAATTAAACTTGTCCAACAAGCAATATTACGTAACACGGCAGTTTCTGCAGAAAATAAGAAGCTTTATAATATTAAACCGTGGATTACTCCTGGACTAATTCGGTGCATAAGTAAATAAATAAATAAATAATGCTGGACAATCCACACAGCATCATCTAGCCCCAAGCTAAGCAGAGCTTGTGTTATGGCTATTACATGACTGATATACTTAATACAATACATTACTTACATAGATAGATATTTTTTATTATACATAGCAAATATCCAGAATTTGTTCCGGGTGGGAACAAATGTTTGTAGATCGTACAAACATTTGTCCCAAGGCAGGAATCGAACCCGCAACCTCCTGCGTCGCAAGCGGACCTTCGCCCGCTGCGCCACATCGGTCGACAAGACAAGATAAACTCGACTGAAACTGAACTGACTCGAAACTGTCGATAAGACAGAGATAAACTTTATTAGAGATCAAAAAGAGATACCCAGTTAATCTGTTACTTCCAATCACCTATAAAAGATACAGAAATATATGCAATGATCTTCTGCAGAATTCAAAATGTATTGAATAGAGAGGGAAAAATAGCAAGCTACTTTGGAACATTAAAAATTTCACCTAAATGAATAAAACATGTGAATCAAATTGACGCGTTTTATAATAATAATAATAATAATTTTATTTCAGACATTATCCATATGTACACAAAATTATAATCAAGTCAAATAAAACATCACAAAAATAGACATCAAAATTACATACACAATGTTACATACAATTAAATTAAATTCACAATACATAAATTTGATTCGATTCCGATTGCCAATTAGAAAATTATAATAATTATAATTTTCTAATTGGCATTGGAGGAGCAACATGCCTGCCACAGCAATGCCGGATATAAGGGCAGTCCAGCCTGTTGGAGATCATCGCCAAGATGGCATTGGGGCTGGCCCGCACCCGCCGCAGCAGAGACGCACACCGCTTGCGCAAGGAAGCATGAAAACAATCAGTGCGTGCCATGGCGAACATCCCCGATGCGCTACAGAAACGGGGCAGCCCCAACACCGCCCGGAACGCGTTGTTGTACTGGACTCGGAGGGCACTGTACGCCCTTTCAGTGTAGTCAACCCATAAGGCACACGTGTATAGGGATGTGCAGTACGCTCTAAAAAGCGTGACCTTCACATCCCCAGTACAACGCGAAAACCTGCGGGCTATCATGTTGGCTCGCACTGACAGCGCCCTCCGTTCCCGGTCCATATCAGCATGGTCTTTAAGGTCCTCGGTAAGTAGATGCCCTAGGTATTTAAATTGGTCCACTCGGTCTATTGGAACTCCATCAAGAATAACATCTGGAACGTTCATAGGGCTCGACATACCGATGGCCTGAAAAACCATGTATTGGCTTTTCTTCCCATTATATTTTAACCCATGTCCATGCGCGTATTCCGTACACGTACGGAGTAGTCTCCTCAGCCCACAAATCGACGCGCTCAGCAGCACCATGTCGTCCGCATAACTCATATTGTTAACACAAACTCCGTCTATATAGCATCCTACATGTTGACTGCTGAGCGAAACGATCAGTTCATTTATATATAAATTGAACAATGTAGGAGAGGTCAAACCGCCCTGCCTTACGCCACATTCACTTATGTAAGGGTCCGACATCGCCCCCGCCCATCGGACATTATTGACCTGGTGCCTGTACCAGTACCGGAGCAAGCTGATGAGCTCCGACGGTAAGTCCGTGCTCTCCAGCTTCCTCCAGAGGATGTCGTACGAAACGAGGTCAAAAGCTTTGGATAAATCGAGGAAGCACGCGTATACTGGGGTCTTCCTATTCGTATAGTATTTAACGGTGTGCTTTAAACACAGTATTGCACTCTCTGTGGACAGTTTGGGTCGAAAACCAAACTGGTTGTCATGAAGAGTTACGAGTACGTGTCTATTTAACTGTGTGTTAAGCACACCGTCAAAAACCTTCGCCACTACAGTTGCCAGCGATATAGGCCTGTAGTTATTTTTGTCTGTCATATCGCCTGTTTTATTTTTTACCACCGGCACTACTACTGTCCTCATAAAGTCCACAGGTAGGTAGGTCTGGCACACACACAGCGAGAAGAACATTGCAAGCACTCTCGCCAAGTGCGGCCCGGCGTGCTGCAGGTGCTCAATGCTGAGTGCGTCGTGGCCAGGGGACTTTCCCCGCTTAATCTGACTTATGGTTTTTGAAATATCTTTCGCGAAAAAACTTATTCCTACCATTTTATTGTTCTCTCTGTCAGCATTCAGCACCCCATCCGCCGGACCGAGCGACGACCGAACCGAAAAATGTTCTCTGAAAACGTTTGCAATAGTCTTTGGATCACATAAGCCGTCGAAGCTCCCAGGAAGGCCAGGCCGTGAGTTTACCTTACTCGTTTTTCGCCAAAAGCCACGAAAGTCACCTTTCAAGTGTTGTTCAGCGAGGGCGTCCATCCGAATCTGGTCCTGATTGTTCTGGCACCACTTTAATCTGGACTTAAACATTTTCCTACTGTCTCGCATCGCCTCATATACACAACCGTTCTTAGGTCTGCCGCACAGTACCCACTCGTTAAGCCTCAGCCTGGCCACCCTGTGAGCCTCACCCACATGCCTATTCCATCCCGCCAAGCGTGCACCACGCCCACACTTCCGCGCGCCTCCCCCATTCACCATTGCTGCGCCCTGAAGGGCAGACACAATGTCAGAGTATAGTTTATCTAGGACACGCTCATGGTCATGGTTATCACACAAATAGTCCGCACATTTATTCAAGCGCATTAAAAATAACAATTTAAACAATTTTTTTGTAAATGTCAGTAAAAGACTTGCCGAACAGACTCTGAAGCATTGCGACCGAGAATGTTGCCAGACATCAAGTAACAGTTGTAGTTCATTTGTTTTTGCTTTGCTGGACACAGTTTTAGATGACATAACTCGAGTAATCTCTAGGCTAAAAGATGACTGTGCGGTAGGTTGGGATAATATAAGTAATAAGATCCTTGAACTGTGTAAGCGTAGTTTGGTACCTCAACCTGTACCTCTCTTAGCGCATTTATTTGGAATCCGTTTCTCCGAAAGAGATTTCCCTAGCTGTATGAAAAAAGCAGTTCTTATCCCTATGATTAAATCCGAAAACAAAAAACTAAGTTAATAATTGTCGGCCAAAATCAAAACTCCTATCGAAAGTACTGGAGGAGTAAGTAACATAAACAGTAGACTAGTTAACTAAAAAAACAACATTTTTGTCGTCTACGCAGTGTGGTTTTAGAGCCAAACTAAAAACAGTTGATTCGGTGCATAGCCTGATAATATGTTAGAAGATAATATTACTAGTGATGAGCGGAAAAATACTGGTGTTGGTGTTCCTCAGGTAAGCATTCTGGGTCCCACGCTATTCCTGTTAACGACTTTTGTAGAACTAATGTTGATATTTACCATATTAACGCCGTATCGTCGGCATAACATATATTTTTTCCGTTTTAATATTAATTCTACAACTTAAACCAGTAGTGAACTGTATGCAATCGCTCAGCCAGGATTTAATAGGTAGTGTGACTAATTGGTTTCAAAGCAATTTACTAACACTAAATGCTGACAACACAAAATATATTCAATTCTCCATGCGCAAGTCACAATTTAATATTAGGCCCCTCATCTACATGTATATGCCCTTCAATGCGAATACCGCACGGTCAACAGGTGTAATTGACCGCAACTAATACTTGTTGAACAATTACTATGTTTTGCAGATTAAACATTAATCACACAACTTCATTTGGCCCTATGTCAGTCTATAATTAAATATTGTATCTCTTTTACACTTACTACTACTACTTATTACTTACACGGAGGTAAAATTTGTTTGTAAGTTTGTATGTTTATATTTTGATCTCCGGAACTGATGATCCAATTCTAAGAATGTTTTCATTGTTAGAAATCTACATAATCCCTGCGCTGAGGCTATACATTATATGTATACGATGCAAAATATTAGCTGAGCTATTACAATTGTTGTCTTCAAAAGGTATTTCTTTACGACTTGTCAAGATATACCTCTTAAAATTGAATTATAGGCATGCGCTGCCAGTTGTTTAAATAAAAAAAAAAAATGTTAAGCAACCTGGTCCGTCTTAAACAATTCTACCTACAAAAAAAGACCGCGACACCATATGCTTACATTTATTGATTATTGTGTTTTAAAAAGTAGTTTTTTGATATACTTACGTTTGGATGATTATTTAAACAACAAAATATCAACCCTTATAAAAATAAATTATTTAATTATCACAAGAACATCATAGAAATAACATTTGCCCTCAATTGTGTGTCAATAGGTCATACAGTTTCCGAGATAATATAAAATTACTAAAACGCAAAATAACTTTCATTCATACCGCTTGCGTACATACGAGTACATAAGCCTACGCATTTCCCATGGGGGTGGGCACAAACTACTGAACGCCACCTCACGATCCTTACATACTTCATTCGCTTCGTCTACATACATAATACGGTCATACACGCACGCTGCTTACAGGTACTACGCACCTGACCTTTTTGAAGAACATAACCAATAAAGTCAGTATTATGTCCTCCTAGGGCGTCAGCTCCCGGCGTTTCCGCTTCCATGTGTCGTATAAATCTATTGTTAGTTGTCTTAGATTCATCCTCTCATCGTGACCAGGTGCCGAGGTGTTATCTATTTACCCATAGGTGGCATTGTGCCGAGGTCAGTTTGTGGATGGGTGACCGTATCACAATTCGAGACTATTCGGAACCGCGTTAAGGTGTTGCTCCCATTGCTGCTGTCATTTGTAGATCTTTGACAGTCGTTACGTCAGCAGTCAGAAGCCCGAAAGTCAGACAACCAGTCGTACCAAGGATATCGTGTTGACCCGTAACTGGGTCATGGAGGTAAGCTAGGCAGTCGCGCCATGTACAATACTGGTATTCAGATGTATCCAACCAGACTGGAACTACTGGAAGCCCACCGAGACATAGTTAGGAAAGAGCCAGGCAGAGGAGTCGTTCAACTCAATTCGTTGTCGAAACTTTTAATTTATAAAGAAAACTTTTGGCAAATTCGTAATTCTGTTGTATGATTGTTGTGTTGTTGTTTATACTCGTAAAGAATATTAAGTACAGTAATACCCCGTTCTACGCGAATTAGAAGATACGCGGATTTTCGTTTTGATCATCAATTAAATTTAGAGGTGGCTGCTGATAACGTCCAATACTTGCTGGATTCACACAATCAAGAGCGACTGACGAGCATACGGTTATTGGAGAAATGCGTGAGCATGATCAAGACATTTAATAAACTGATTCGTTAGAGCCAGCTGAATCGGAAAATCAAATGACGATATCAAACTTAACAGAAAGCCTCAGTACAATTGAAATGGGGTGAAATGGGGTGACACATTGTATAAAAAATAGATTCCAATGAAGAACGCGTGTCTACTACAAAACGGGAAATAAAAAAGTAACTCGCTACGAGGAACTTTTACGTGAGAAGAAGAAAAACTTAACTCGTCAGGCGACATTGTTAGAATATATGAAGCCTTCGACTTCAAAGTAACATATTCCTTCTAAAGTATTCTTTTCATCAGACTCTGGTCCCGATAACACTCACTTTATACGTAGGTATTTAGGTATATGCAGGTTGAACCCCGACTTACGCGAAGTCAACTTACACGGCTATCTCTTGGTACCACCTATCGCGTAAATAATACCCCGGTATTACTGTATACTCAAGTTGCAATACAAATTAAGTTGTAATTAATTAAGTATACAAAAAATAGAACCACCTCCCAAATATTCTTTTTGGTCTTTTGTTTCTTTCTATGTTTTTAAAATTGTTGGATGTCGTTGTATTAAATATTCACACAAAATGAAATGGTTCAATTATATAGTTTTTAACCCGACTGTGCGACGCAAATTGTGGAAGCTGGACTTCTGTAGCACCGGATTGGGAGCTTACCTATTGCTACTAATAATATGGCTCCACTGTTTCGTAAATGTTTATCAGGAGTAGGTAGGAGTGGGTATAGTACATTAGCACGTCACTAACAAAGGAAACCTTCTGCTCTAGACAAATTACATGTTCTGTGTTCTAAGCAGTTCTAATACATCTTGTGTGATTAAAACAATGTTTAATACAGCGCCACCTATGTACCAGCTTGCACACTAACTAGCAGAACGCGGCGCTCGGCGGCGGCTCGCGACAGTTCGCGCGCCGCACGCCTCCCGCCGCCGAGCACAGAGGGCGCTCGCCGCCCCGCGGGGAGCCGGTGGCAACAGTGCTAATTGTTCGTCTGTTCCGTATTTTCCTGGTACACCTTCTTTCTCGTGTATACTTTCCTATATTATATATCTATCTACATAATGTGTGTAATAATAATTATATAATGTGTAGTAATATTATTATCACATGCTGAGCTAGACCCAGACACCCATTGGCACGCACGTGCAACTTAATCTAAGGTCTAATTAAAATAAATTATTTGAATTTGACTTATAATGTCTAAATATATTTGCATCGTTGCGCAATGCACAAAAATTGGGCTTTTATTATTCACTGTTGGGTTCTCAAGTCTCGGTGCAGAGCTGGGCGTCAACAAGCTAACAGTGCGACTGAGGATTCGTTCTAATTTTTTGCGTCGAGCCCAAATAGGTACTTTTTATAATATAAAAGTAAAAGCCTGAGTTACTCCTTAACAAATCAGCTATCTGCTACTGAAAGACCAGGCAAAATTATTGGTCCATCCGTTTCGGAGATTACCTCAGCAAACAAACAGACAGACAAAACAAATGTAAACTGGGTTTTTAAAATAACTACCGTATAAAGTTGACATGCATTTCCAACTTTATTTGTATATACTTTTTTATATTAAAAACAAATGTTTGTATCGAGTAATTATTATACAATGTTTACTGCTATTCAAATACTTTGGCGTGAGGGACTGCGCTGGCAACAATCATGTCGCGTTTACGATATCCGGCATCCCTCCGGGCGCAGTAGCTGTCCTGTTAGTGACGTCACTTCGGTCTGTGATGACACCGTGATACTTGGAATCCTTCGCAATCCACGTACCATGCCACCACCAAATAATTAAGCTACGTCCGTAACAAGCTCACGTTTCCCAACATATTTGGCTTACTGAACTCCTTGCTTCTATTTGACGTTGGTTTGATCGTTAATAATTACATTTTAATTTAAAACCAATTTAAACTTTAGGTTACTCGGCTATTGTCCATCAAGTAAGTTTAAAAATGTTTCGTGACCTACTAATATTGTTATCATACTACGGGTCTTGAAGAATTTAGCCGAATTATAAATGATGTTCTCATGGACAGCAATCCCATCCTTCTCATCTTCTAGTTTGTTTACCTCTCTGTGAGCCACTGAGAGGTCCTTGTCTATTTTAAAGTACAAACGTCGTATTATGTCTAGAGAGAGAGAGATTTGGTAAGTCTAACAGTGCAGGGCAATCTATAAATGCCTTCAGATAATAGAACCGTTGCAGTTCTAAGTTTTATGATCCCGAAGCTCCCGAAAATAGAGAACGTACCTAAGCGATTTGATTATTTTCGAGTACTTCCAATCTGTTCGAATTTGAGATTTCCTTATAATACCTAGCGTAACTTGCCCTTGTGCAATGTGCGCGTTGTTCGTGCGCGTGCGCGTTGTTCGTGCGCGTGCGCGTGTGCTCGGCGGGCAGCCGTCGGGGGCAGGCCTGTGCCGGCAGGTCGGAAGACGCGACCTGCCGCGCCGGTGCACGCTGCTACCCGAGCTAGCTGCCGCCCGACTGCCGCCCGCCTGCCGCCCGACTGCCGCCCGCCTGCCGCCCGCCTGCCGCCCGCCTGCCGCCCGACTGCCGCCCGACTGTCACCCGACTGCCGCCCGCCTGCCGCCCGCCTGCCGCCCGCCTGCCGCCCGACTGTCACCCGACTGCCGCCCGCCTGCCGCCGGACTGCCGCCCGCCTGCCGCCCGCCTGCCGCCCGCCTGCTACTAGAGCATAGCGGTGAAAATGTTTGGGGGAATGCTAAAACTACCATCGCAACGATCCTCTAGTAAATCCCATAGTTGCCATAAGCGAAGCCTAAATACTCAATACTCAATACTTTATTGCATTCCATAATGTTATATAAAACAGTTGGTATGGTAAGGATAGAATTAATTATGGACCCCGTCGGGCACAGCAAAGTTCAGTTAGCTGGTGATAGGAGAGAGGATGAAAGCGCTTATCATGTATTAATAATAGGTCTTTACCTATGAAATTGCCGTTTTGTATGAAAAAATTTAAATGATTTTTTTTCATGTATTTTTTATTTGTATTAATCGAAGTAATCACCCATGCAATCAATGCATCTTTGCCAACGCAGTGGCAGTTTATTGATGCCCTTCTTAAAGAAATCAGCTGGACGGGAGGCAACAAATTCTTCAAAGGCATTTTGTACTGCCTCTCGGGTATTGAATTTTTTTCCCGCCAAGAAGTTATCCAAATTCTGGAAAAAGTAGTAGTCTGTAGGCGCAAGGTCTGGTGAGTAGGGCGGATGACGGAGAGCTTCCAACCCCAGTTCTTGCAACTTGGAGACCGTCTGCTGTGCAGTATGAGGTCGCGCGTTGTCGTGCAGGAGCAGCGGAGACGAGCGATTGACCAATGCTGGTTGGAGATGTGCCAGCTTCTCCATCATTGTGTTCAATTCTTCACAGTACACATCTGCAGTAATGCTCACCCCGTTTGGTAAGAAGCTGTGTTGAATCACACCGGCGCTAGACCACCAAACAGTGACCATCACTTTTCTTGGGGTAAGTTTTCGTTTAGGGCATTGTTTAGGTGCTGAACCAGGATCCAACCAACTTGCTGAGCGCTTGCGGTTATCAAACAGAATCCATTTTTCATCGCAGGTAACAATGCGGTTCAAAATTCCTTCATTTGTGTGTCTGTTGAGCAGTGCAAGGCACGTCTCGACGCGTACTTCGCGCTGGCGATCATTGAGTTCGTGGGGCACCCATTTGTCAAGCTTTTTTACCTTGCCAATTTGACGCAAATGGACCAATATTGTTTTGACGCTAACGTCGAAAGCTGCTGCTAATTCAGCCGTAGATTGTGTATCATCAGCTTCCACAATCGCCTTTTATTCGTCATTGTCGACCAAAGTCTTCGGACGACCGCGAGGTTCATTTTTCAGGTCGAAATTTCCAGAACGGAAGCGAGCAAACCAATAACAGGTAGTGCGTTGGTTTGTAGTGTTAGCTCCGTAAACGTCGTTGATGTTGCGTGCCGCTTGTGCCGCGTTGCTGCCACGACGGTACTCATATTCCATAATTACTCGAATTTTTAACGTATCCATGATGACGAAAAAGATTTAAATGCGATGAAAATGTAACACTAATCAATAAACAAATGACTACTTTTGGAAAAAAAAATCCATGTTTTTAAAATAAAATTAATTTGAAATTAGAATTCTCAGCCAAACAAAAAATATTTTGATTTGAAATGGCCAGTACTGCAGAACGGCAATTTCATAGGTAAAGACCTAATATTAGGTCTTTACCTATGAAACTGTTACATTTTCATCGCATTTAAATCTTTTTCGTCATCATGGATACGTTAAAAATTCGAGTAATTATGGAATATGAGTACCGTCGTGGCAGCAACGCGGCACAAGCGGCACGCAACATCAACGACGTTTACGGAGCTAACACTACAAACCAACGCACTACCTGTTATTGGTTTGCTCGCTTCCGTTCTGGAAATTTCGACCTGAAAAATGAACCTCGCGGTCGTCCGAAGACTTTGGTCGACAATGACGAATTAAAGGCGATTGTGGAAGCTGATGATACACAATCTACGGCTGAATTAGCAGCAGCTTTCGACGTTAGCGTCAAAACAATATTGGTCCATTTGCGTCAAATTGGCAAGGTAAAAAAGCTTGACAAATGGGTGCCCCACGAACTCAATGATCGCCAGCGCGAAGTACGCGTCGAGACGTGCCTTGCACTGCTCAACAGACACACAAATGAAGGAATTTGAACCGCATTGTTACCTGCGATGAAAAATGGATTCTGTTTGATAACCGCAAGCGCTCAGCAAGTTGGTTGGATCCTGGTTCAGCACCTAAACATCTTGGGGTAAGTTTTCGTTTAGGGCATCTAAACGAAAACTTACCCCAAGAAAAGTGATGGTCACTGTTTGGTGGTCTAGCGCCGGTGTGATTCAACACAGCTTCTTACCAAACGGGGTGAGCATTACTGCAGATGTGTACTGTGAAGAATTGAACACAATGATGGAGAAGCTGGCACATCTCCAACCAGCATTGGTCAATCGCTCGTCTCCGCTGCTCCTGCACGACAACGCGCGACCTCATACTGCACAGCAGACGGTCTCCAAGTTGCAAGAACTGGGGTTGGAAGCTCTCCGTCATCCGCCCTACTCATCAGACCTTGCGCCTACAGACTACTACTTTTTCCAGAATTTGGATAACTTCTTGGCGGGAAAAAAATTCAATACCCGAGAGGCAGTACAAAATGCCTTTGAAGAATTTGTTGCCTCCCGTCCAGCTGATTTCTTTAAGAAGGGCATCAATAAACTGCCACTGCGTTGGCAAAGATGCATTGATTGCATGGGTGATTACTTCGATTAATACAAATAAAAAATACATGAAAAAAATTCATTTAATTTTTTTCATACAAAACGGCAATTTCATAGGTAAAGACCTATTATATTACAGAATGTTTGTTAAGTAATTCATTTTTGGATTCAATAAAGTAGTATGGTTTTATTATATATATTTAAATTATGGTATTTCCGCATTATCAAGTTAATAAATTAATTAGTTCAAAGTCAAATTTAAAGTGAAATGTCGGTATTATGTCAGGTTTTATTATTATTATATAAATTTATCATCAAAGTATTCATTAATTGTGTAGTAGCTTTCATTGATTAATAATCGTCTCAGTTTATTGTTAAATATATTATTGTTATTAATATTTTTAATGTCTTCCGGTAGCTTGTTGTATATTTTTATAGACATGACAAATGAACTAGAAGAGTGCATTTTAAATCGTGAAGTGGGTACGTTAAGTCTATTTTCATGTCTGAGTGAAATTTTATTTTGGATGTCTCCTCTTTTGGTATAGAATTGGGGATATTTTCGTACAAATTTACAAATTTCAAATATGTAGAGGCAAGGCAGGGGTAGTATTTGAAGTTCTTTAAAATGGGGCTTCTTACAGGAATCTGTTTCTTTGGTATTTGTTAGGATTCTTATCAGTTTTTTCTGCAGAGTGAATAATGTTGGCGCGTCTGTACTATTTCCCCACAGTATAACTCCATACTTGAGCCATGCGAATGCGTACGCGTAGTAAATACATTACCATTGCTGTTTTAAGGTCTGTCGTTTTCTTGATTTCTCGGAGTGCGTATGAGAACTTACTTAATTTCGTTTGAACTTTTTGAATATGTGATTTCCAATCTGTGTGTGAATCTATATCGAGACCTAAAAGTGTGAATTTATTTACTGTTTCTAACTTTAATCCGTTGTATTTGAAATTTATAGTTAAAGGGATTTTTGTCGTGGGTAGAAAGATATTATTTTAGTCTTATTAAAGTTAATTTCAAGATTGTGTTCGTTCATCCATTGTGTTGTAGTGTCAAGTATAGAAGTAAGTTTTTGATTTAAATTTTAATTATTATCACAAGGTGTTAAGATAGAGATATCAGCGGCGAATAATACGCATGACTCATTGATGTGGTTGGGAAGGTCGTTTATGTAAAAGAGAAATTGTAGGCACCCTATTACGCTTCCTTGTGGTATAGAAGCATTTATGGTTATATTTTCGAATCGTATTAGTTCTATTTCTTTTGATTTATGATTGTAATGTTCAACTTCTACAAGTTGTTCTCTGTTTTTTAAATATGATGTAAACCGTAAATGTTATATAATTTATTTAATAATATATCAAATTGTACCTTATCATAAGCTTTTGTCATGTCTAATAACAAGCCTACGGCATATTTTTCATTATTAATTATATTAAGTGCTTCTTGTATATACTTATAAACAGCTAAAACGGTAGATCGGTTTTTGCGAAAACCATTCTGACTGTCATTAAATATATTATATTTCACAAAATGCATATACACGATTATAATAATAATAATAATAATAAAAAGTATTTATTTCACGAAAAACATAGCACTTTGCACTGTATACATTGTTTGAAAATAATATTTACATTATAATGCAATAGTAGACACTATCTTTTAAACTAGGACTAGCCTGTATCTTAAAAGATAGGGTTCAGCCAAATGGACTCAGTTAATATTCACAATCAGAACAAGTGAAAACAGTGTCAATGATTTGTACCGACAACTGTACAGAAAAAAAGGACAAAATAAAAACAAAAAATAAAACAAAAAAATAAACTAATCCTAGGTGACACAAAAGAAAATAATAATAATAAAATTAAATAAATAGCGAATGACAGCAGATGTGCATGTGTATGTATATAGGTATGTGGGTGAAAGTGTTTGTGGGTGGGTGTGGGTGTGAGGGGAAGTGGGTGGGAGTGTGTGTGTGTCTGGGGGTGTGGGTGGGTGTGTGGATGTGGGTGGGTGTGTGTGTGTGACTGTGTGTAAGTTGGATATAAAGTACGTGATGTGATCTGTGAGTATGTATATGACATTATATTATATTAAGAGATGTAAGTTAGGATATTCTCTGTAGCCGCATAGTCCTGCTGTAATAGCCATTGACTTAGTTTTTTCTTTAACATATATCTATTTAAATCTAGTGTGTTTAGTTTTTTATGCAGATTTTTATACACATGTTTACTTAAAACGTAAAATTGGTGTTGGGCAAAAGAAGTTTTATGTTTAACGCCTGACGGGATGTTTGTGCGCTTTTTAGGGTCTGATTTGGGCATGGATCGGTGAGTCCTAAGGACTGACTGCAGAATGAACAGTTGTCTTACAGTTAAGACCTCACAGTCCTCATAGAGTTGTTTGGTTGGGTATCTGTATGGCTTTTTGCACATTACCTTTAGCACAGCTCTTTGAGCTCTCTCCGCCCTCAGCAAGTTGGTTTTAGATGCTCCACCCCACGCAGTAATACAGTATCCAATTATTGACTGGCACAGAGCAAAGTATACCATCCTCAGTGTGCCCATATCAGCGGGATCTCTTAACGATTTAAAGATGTAAATAAGACGCAATATTCTGGATGTTATCATATCGAGCTGTTTGTCCCATCTAAGGCATTCGTCAATTTGCAAACCTAGATATTTGACACTATCGGATCTGCTTAGTGTAGGGCATGTACATGTGCTAGATGTGCTAGTTGATCTCTGGCATGAGTGAGCAATTATTGAAAACTGTTTAGGGGGCATAGTATTACGTCTGATTGCGAAAGGGATGTAACATGTTTTATCTAAGTTGAGAGTTAGAAGGCTATGGTGAAACCAGCTCATAATCTGACTTAGAGCGTCTTCTGCCATAGTTTTTACCATATCCCAAGAAGGTCCATAGATGACGATTGCTGTGTCATCGGCATAAGCGTAAATCTTACAGTTAGGAAGCATCATTCTACAGAGGTCATTTACATAAATTAGGAACAAAGTTGGCCCTAATATGCTTCCCTGGGGCACGCCATAGGTCACAGTTTCCTCATCACTGAGGTAGTCACCTATTTTAACTAGCTGAGTGCGATTTTTGAGATAGTCCTTAAACATATCTAATGCTGTGCCTCGTACACCCAGACTCTCCATCCTTTCTATGAGTTTGGGAACAGAAACTGTGTCGAAGGCCTTAGACAGGTCCAGAAATATGCCTAAACATTTAGACCCATCATCAAGTTCCTTTGCCACAAATTGTGTAAGGTCCAACACAGCATCCTCTGTCGATACGCCAGCTTTGAAACCATACTGGTTTTCCGCGATAATGCAGTGTCTATTCAAGAAACCTTTGAGCTGCTTGTTGAGGATCTTCTCCATTATTTTTGAAATCACATGCACATTGCTTTCTCAAATATTTTAGAGGCTGCTGGTAGAAGAGCAATGGGGCGATAGTTGTTTGGGTCAGTTCTTATATTTTTCTTGTGGATCGGTTTTACAAGAATTTTTTTTAGTAAATCGGGGAAAGCTCCTTCTTCAAAAGATTGGTTAAGTAATATGTAAAATGGCAAAGTAAGTTCATCAGCGCATTGTCTTAATAAGGTGGGTGGGAGTTCGTCAATTCCATGACTTCTTTTGTTTTTTAAATAAGTTAGTGGAGCGAGTAAGTGTGTTCCTTTATGTAGTTGGTCTTCTATAGCCTAGACAGTAGACAGCTACCACTTTTGTATGTTAATTCTTGGAAATGATTTAGTTGTTGTGACTTTCTTCGTTTTCAAAAACAATCACACCATTAGCTAAATGCATTAGAATTAGGGTTTTGAGTTTGATATTTCCGGAAGTTACACCATAAACATTTCAATTTAGTACAGTAAAGTTTTGAATTTAGAATTGAATCTTTATTTACCTGCGTGTGTAATTTTGTGCCTACTAGCATAGTTTATAAGTTCCTGTTGTTACTAATCATTATGGATCATGTAATCTGACATTGAAATTATTTAATTGTATTAGTGGTGTTAGGGTTGCCGCCGCAGAGTGGGTTGTCGACGTCCCGGGGACAGCTTACAAGGAACAGAACACGCAGCTCGTGCTGAGGTTGAATGGAAATGAAACCACTAGTAAAGTCTATGATGTTTTATTGTAACATATAGATAGTTTTCTACACATCCACCTTACATAGTTTTCGCGTGGTGCGCTAACTGATATGAGCTCTGTACAGCGGCGGCGGCTTCGCGCCTCGCTACCACATAAATAAAATTCACGTAATAATATATAAACTTAGCCTAGGGCAGGCGCAGCGGCCCGCACATACATCTATATACACGCTAACACTAGTCTGTACACCGCGGCCGCGCCCGCGCACTATTTACAACGAGAGGATATGTGTCAGGAACGGCACGCGCGGCCCGCGTCAGTCGCGAGGGGGCGCGCGCGCCAGCAGCGCCAGCGGCTGCAGCGCCGCCGCGTGCAGCGCGTGCGCGTGCGCGTGCGGCGCCAGCGCAGCGCCCCCCGCGCCCCCCAGGCCCCCCGCGCCCCCCAGGCCCCCCATCACGCCCAGGCCGCTCTCGCCCGCCGGCGGGTTGATGCGCTTCTCCTTCTGGCGCCGGTTGCAGAACCACACGCGCACCACCTCCTTCTCCATGCAGAGCGCGTCGGCGAGCGCGGCGATCTCTTCGCTGGTGGGCTTGGGGTTGTGCAGGAAGGCCTTCTCGAGCGCCACGCGCACGCCGGACTCGATGGAGGTGCGCTTCTTGCGGCGCCGGCCCACGGCCTCGGCCAGCCCCGCGCCCGGCGCCGAGCCCGCGCCGGCCGCGCCGCCGCCCGCCAGCGACGAGTCCGCGTCCTCCAGCCACTTCTGCAGCAGCGGCTTTAGCTTGCACATGTTCTTGAAGCTCAGGTTTAGCGCTTCGAAGCGCGATATCGTGGTCTGCGAGAAGTCGTTGCCGTACAGCTTGCCCATCGCGAGCCCGACGTCGCCCTGCGTGAAGCCTGCGGACAGAAGCAATCTCACTCTGTAATGTCCATCGGCGATAAAGACAAAGCGTACGTCTCATCAACGATACGTTTTGGAATAATGTATTGGGGAAATTCTACTGAAAAAACCACTGCGTTCAAAGCTCAAAAGAAGTGTGTGCGTGCTGTGTTTAAACTGAAAAAGACTGATAGTTGTAGGCCATTATTCAGACAATATAAACTCCTTACTTTGCCCTGTATGTACATCTACGAGACAGCAGTATTCGCAAAATCAAACGTGCATTTATTTCAAACTCTTAGATCGAAACGTCGCAATAGAGAAATATGTGCTATTCCACACAAGACTGCGCTTTACTCAAAAAGCTTTTTAGGAATGGCACCCAAGTTATATAATAAGTTACCCAATTGTATAAAAGATCTTGACAGCATACGCCATTTCAAAAAGGCTCTTCTTAATTTATTAGGCCAAAAATCTTACTACACAGTCAACCTAGCAGACAAATTGTAATTTAAGGACATTTTATTTATTTCATATTATTTGTCAATAACTTAATTGTTTTATTTAATCTTTTTAATTTTAATGTACTACTATCTGCTTAAATTTATTGTTATTTTAATTAATTAATTATTGGTATAGTTGAGTTCATTATTAATTTGACTGTTTTTATTATGTTTTTACCAATTATTCATTAGAAATTATAATTAGAAATATTTGTACGCCGTTGACGGAAAGACATAGCGCTCATTTATTAACATTGACATCTGTATTTTAGTTTATCTATGTTCTACAAATAAAATACTTGAATTACTTGAAATTACTTGATAGCTCGTGGCTGCGCCGGAGTCTAAGCTTTGGAATAGCTCGCAGCCAGCGCTAGGACTTACCGAGTTTGATGCGTCTCTGCTTGAAGGTTTTAGCGAAGTGTTCCAACTCCTCCAGATCCGCTGTGTCGTCGGCGGTGGGCTCGAGCGCGCGCGGCTTGTGCGCGTGCGCGTGCAGCGGCGTGTGCGCGTGCGCGTGCAGCGGCGAGTGCGCGTGCAGCGGCGAGTGCGCGTGCAGCGGCGAGTGCGCGTGCGCGTGCGGCGGGGAGCGCGCGCGGCCCGGGCCCGGCGTGTGCGGCGTGAGGAAGGCGCCGGCGCCAGGGGGCGTGCGCCGCGGCGACGGCGAGCGCCCGTCTGCAGCATCACAGAACATTACAATCACAGGCCTTAGCTGTGGCGATTAGCTGTCCTGATCAAGAAATGCCCTGATGACACGTAGCGTGTTAGCGGAACAGTTCCTTCGGTATGCATGGAGTCGTACACGTACCTTGTATATACTTGTAAGGCGGTGACGAGCTAGTGGCGGAGGGCACGGCACGAGCCTGCAGCTGCTGGAGCTGCTGCGCAGCTGCCTGCGCCACCGCCTGCTGCACCTGACACACGCAGCACACAGTTACTACTTCTGCTCCACCAGCAGTACCCACCAGTCTAGCTATCTTATGTTCGGTCAGCAATCAAACAGATTTCACAGAGCAATCGTGTGGTGGATGGAGAAATGCTGACCGTAGGAAATGGGTGTTATTTTGACGGTTGTCGAGGTTCATTCAGTGACGAATCAAAGGATTTCGTCACAGTACATTTTCAATGTTTCCGGGGGTGCTGATCCGATCTAAATGCCGTACTTTTAGTTTATTACTAAACCAAAATGGCGTAGATGAAAGAAAAAAACAATGGGAATATTTTTATAGTACTTAGTGATAACGTCGGTAATTGCGACGATTATAATAATTTGTAAAGCTGGCAGCCATTTAGAATACTAGCTTTATCATTGTTGTCGTTAGGACGGTATACACTGATATATTGTGCAAGCTTGTACGAAAAGATAGAGTTCATGAAACCGGACATTTTAACAGATTGCTCGCGAACACAGCGGATGCCGTTGAGTAACAATAGCTCGCGCTACGAATGCAACCAAAACGTCAGTCAGTTTTCTATGGAATATTTAAATTTTGACACTTTGGTTCTGCCAAATCGAATGAATGAATCTCCGCTGCATAAATGGAGGCAGTTATTTTGAAGGCTGCTTTGATATTTGAGAGCTGCACAAGGTTATGCAAACATAATCTCACCTGTGTGTGCAACAGTAAGGAGTGCGCGCCGTGCTGTGTGAGCAGTAAATGCTGCAGCTGCGCCAGCGCATTACCAGCGCCCGCTGCGTTCTGGGTGTGAAACGTAACAGTTAGTTGACTAGTCGCAATATTGTATAGTTGGCTACGATACACCGGGCCGTAAGCTGCTCCCTGTGCTGCTCGGTGCAAGACCTCCGAGCAGACTGCTGGTATCCAACCACGCAGGTAGATGGTTTTGTAGATGGTTTCTGGCGACTGCGTGTCACATATATGTATATAGTATACGGTATGTGTAGCCGACCACGCGCTAATGCTTGGCTGAAAGATTTAGTTAAAGGCCGAAGCTATGTCATGTTTGGTTTCGCACGATTAGTGTTTTCCGCGTGGAGGTGCGTGAGTTGTAAAAACACTGAATCTGTGGCTTTCATTGCAACCGCCAAGTCAGAGACGACGGCTGATAGCTGTCAGCGACTGACCGGGGCGACTCCGGTGGGATGCTGGGACGCTGGGACGCCGGGCCCTCAGCTTATACCACGGCTTAGCTGATGGTAAGGATACTCACGAAGACGGCGGCGGTGGCGGCGGCGGCGCTGGCGACGTGCGGCGGGCGCGCGGGGTGCGCGGGGTGCGCGGGGTGCGGCAGCGGCGCGGAGGGGGCGCGCGGGGGGGACGGCGGCCGCTCGTCGCCGCTGATCTCGCCCTCGCCGCTCGCCGAGCCGTCTGCACGCAACATAACATATTAAATGCGGCTCAATTATACAACATATAACAGAATAATGTGTTCTATCCATTGAGTGTAACACCACAAGCACACAACGTGCGACACCACAATATAGTCACAAGGGTCAGGCTCGGGATGGTACGAGTATGGCTACGTGGCAAGATTGCCAAACTTAATGCATGAAACCGAAGCATTCTCGTACGCGCTCATACAGACATATAAGTACAAAGTCAAGGTTCCACAACAGGGGCCCTGTTGTGGAACCTTATATATATATAGATAAATAGAATCTATTTATCTATTTATAAATCATTTTCAACACTAACACGTGTATCCGTCCCGCGGCAGACCAATCAGTGTCCAGTGTCCATGTCGGTAACGCATTCGGCATCGCAAGCGGAACTGTGGCGCGGAGCACGAGCGGGTGCAATGCGGAACTGGGCGCGCTGAAGGAACGCCCAACTATCTAGAGTTCGAAGTCTTAGTTACTATTTGGGTACGAGAACAAAAAGTGTCACAAGCTGAGCTACTACTTCCGGCGATCAGACTCACCACAGAGGATGCGACAAGTGGACATAAGTAAATACAGGCATATCAAACTTATAGCACCCTGTCGTTTTTGCTTCGGGGGTTACGAAGTAATGACGCCCGATGAGCGGATGATATTCAGAAGATCGCGGGAAGACTCATACATCAGATTCAATTTTGCATAAGTACCTAACTACTGAGATAATAAGAAAATAAAACTTGGTGTTTGCATTGTTCACCGGCTACATTAGCGCATCGCTGCAGTGCTCAGCTGAGGCACCAGAACACGTCGCAGGAGTCTCCCCGAGCGAATCCAAGCGAGGTGTGAGTCCTTTGTGCAGCGCTCGGCGCTACGTACTACTAAACACTCTGTGACTGTGTGCTATTGTCAGTTGCGCAGGCTCACATACAAAGACGTGCGCGCGCGCCGCACAATGTCGTCGGGAGTGTCTCGTGCCTCGTGAGCTGCTCAGATCGTCAAGGGGTGAGCCGCGCGTAAGCGGCGCGTGCGCTTTCTTAAAAAAGGGTGAAGAAGGTGCGTAGTGCATTTTTTTTGCATGGGGTGTGCGCCGCACGGGCACCGAGCTCGCACCCGGTTAAGATCCATAGGACAGGTGCGCCGCGGGGAGCACTTTCTAAAGATGTATTTTGTCAAAAAGTGAAAACGAATGAACTAGAACGATTAGTGTTCTGTACTATTACTTATCGAGTAGAAGATAACAATCTGTGCGTATGCGCACAGCGGGCTCAGTGCGGGCAGCACGGCAGTACGCTCGCATAGTTTGATTACCGTAACATACCGTAGTTAGTTCTGTTACTAATTAAAATAAACTAATTACATGTCGAGATTATGATCTACGCAGGTACTACGCCCGCGCATATCTTAACTGAGTATACTAATGAGGACTTCACTCATGGCATATGAATGTGAACCGGGAAACGTATACCAAGTCAACGCTGGATGTGGTGTTGGACGTAACACCACCGCGGGCGTGTGCAGGCACCATGGGAAGGTGTGGAGCTGTAAGCTAACTCAGGGTTGAGGACATAATAAGGAGGTCTCATATTATCCGACACTGAACTCGTGTAACGCGCGATCCTACCAGTAGTAGTGATGTGACACGTGCAACTAGTAATGTGTCGACTGACGATGTGGTGTTGAAATGGAGCGGCGGGTGGGGTGGGGTGGGGTGGGGGGGTGTATGGGGTGGGTGTGTACTGACCGTGGCTGGGCGGCGGCGACGGCGACTTGATGAGCTCGCCGGACTCCTCTGGAACAGAACAAACACACGTTGTTAGCGTATGGTGAACATACAAACAGTGACTTCCACACGGTGGCGCTTCAATATTGTAATGATTTAATAAACAAAAACAACAAATATTTAATTTATTAGTGAAGTCTAAAACAGACCCTGTGTAATTATAATGCATTCAACAACTTTCTTATAGAACCAATAAACCCAATACCTGGCTCGCGTAGGGAAGTTACTGGAAATAATTACTTCGAAATCAAGTCAACTCATGGTTATGGCAGCCAGGACTCCTTACGACATCCTTACTAAAGTGACAAGCCCGCTCAACACACGGCAAGTGTTGAGTACCGAGGGATACCTGCACCTACTACTTAGTATTATAACATTATATTATGTTGCATATCGTTCCGTGATCATCTAAGCCATATTATTTATAAATTGCTACCTACCCATAGAACGATTAGTCCTATAATAACGAAAGTTTTTGAAAAATCCATACGTAATTATACATAAATGTATTTTATTTATAAAACAATTATTATAATCAAATCCTGTAATAATAAAACAGTATAGTACAATATTACTGAGTACTTATATTATAGTAAAATATATTGCATCAAACACACAGTGTTGTTCCTCCTCTCTCCTTCTCAATGTATGCTGTGCCCTGTATGCCCTGTCAGGGTCTACACTGTATGCTGTGCCCTGTATGCCCTGTCAGGGTCTACACTGTATGCTGTGCCCTGTCAGGGTCTACACTGGCTCTTAGCTTTAAAGCTAAGAGCCTTTTATTGACATATTATTTTACCTTGTGGAACGCAAATAAATGAATATGAATATGACATTCTTACAGAAGATCAAAAAGGTTTCTGCACGAAACAAAACTACCAACATGGCAAGTTTTTTTTATTTTTTAAAGAAACCATGATCGCTTAAAAAAAAAAGCGTGGGTGCATAGTGTCAATAGTTATAAACATTTTCTATTTTTCCATGGTTACGGTCATTCACAGTGGGCTCCATGTATCGGCGTGTATTCTTCAATATTAACACTATGTACCCCACGCTTTTTTCCATTAATATATTTTTTTTTCTAATTTACAGTTTTCTTAATCCAAATTTATTAAATTTTATTTTCTATTTTTTAGTTCGATTTTCTATAAAAGCGTGATTTTTTAGTTTTTTTAAACTATAATTTATGTTTCAATTTTTTGTTGAATTTTTTATGAAAGCGTGTTTTTTTTTTGGACTATGTAATTTTTTTTCGTATTATTGCATTGTCAGCGGTCTTTGACAGGTGTGCAAAACTTGAATGAAATCTGACCGTTTAAAGTGGGTCAAAATAGCGTCAAAAGGAGTCGGTTACAAACATACATACATACATACAGGTGAAACTAATATAAAGCGCGTAAAAAAAGAAAACATACGCTTCAAAAAAGCAAATAGTTAAATTATATGGAGACCCGTAAGTGAGAGCGTAAGGCCTCTTACTATTTAAAATGTAAGTGTATTCTAGTAATGTGAACTATCCAGTATCACTGTTAGTCGGTGACAGCACGCTCACTATACATTCCAGATAGTTATGAAAGTGAGATTAATTATACAACAAAATAAATAATGAACTGGTTAAATAACGATAATTTAATGATCGATCTTGAAAAGTTAAAAATGATGTTTTTAGTCAACGTTTAAATACCAAGGGAAAGTATTAAAAAAAGAGGAGCCAGCGAAACTGTTGACCAACGTGTGCACTGGTGAGCACACACAGAGCAACTGTTGACCAACGTGTGCACTGGTGAGCACACACAGAGCAATTCAATAAAACATTCTGTTCTTCTGCGTACGCGCTCTATTAACTAAATCCACCATGACAACCAATGCGCTAATCACTGCTTACCACGGAATTGTCGACTCCATATTAAGGTATGGCATTCTATTTTGGGAATATTCTACTTATAAAGGAAGGATATTATATTTTAGTGCCTAAAATGGTGCAAGGGCTATGTTTGGTCTTAAAATGACTGACAGCTGCAAATTATTTTAAAGCATTCTAAAGCAAAATATTGCTTCTCCCCATGCAGGGACGTTCACTGTTGTCCTCCTGGTACTTAAAAAAGCTATGAATGGTTTACATCATATATAAAAAACAGAGAACAACTTGTAGAAATTCCTAACAAGAAGTTCCTAACAAGAAAATCCTAACAAATACCAAAGAAACAGATTCCTGTAAGCCCCATTTTAAAGAACTTCAAATACTACCCTTGCCTTGCCTCTACATATTTGAAATTTGTAAATTTGTACGAAAATATCCCCAATTCTATACCAAAAGAGGAGACATCCAAAATAAAATTTCACTCAGACATGAAAATAGACTTAACATACCCACTTCACGATTAAAAATGCACTCTTCTAGTTCATTTGTCATGTCTATAAAAATATACAACAAGCTACCGGAAGACATTAAAAAAATTTGGAAAATCCAAAAGTGCACGTGTCAACGCTCATTTTATGACAAAAATGATCATTAATTATTAGTTAGTTACTCGATATTCAAGCATATAAATACTCCGTAAAAGTATTAAAAATAAAACTGAGATGATCGAAAGCGCCCATGTGTGGCAAAAGATTGAACTATTTTTTTTATATATATAGATATACAATAAAGACTGTTCATTGTTAATGAATTTATTCATTTTTTAATTAAATTACATTGAATTAGACGGTAATTTTCAATAGGCTATTACTCAGAATGATACTGAAGCGGATGAAAAAAAAAATGACTCAAAAAGTGAAGTTTTTTGGGCGATATCGTGACCACATACATCATCCGAACATACAGACAACCCGACGTCCACTGAAACAGTTTTTCAAAACGGTTTTTTATTTACTATCTAGCAAAAATAGTGTTTTTTAAAAGTATCTACTGTCATAAAAAAGTGTTATTGTTGATATTTGTCAACTCATTTAATACTCAAAGTCCAAAAGGATCGGATAAAAGCAATTTAAGCCGAGATAATTGCTTGACCTTGAGAGAGTGAGAGTAAAGCACAACTCACGCTTTGCGTTGAGACGTGCAATATTAATAACAATAATATATTTAACAATAAACTGAGACGATTTTTAATCAATGAAAGCTACTACACAATTAATGAATACTTTGATGATAAATTTATATAATAATAATAAAACCTGACATAATACCGACATTTCACTTTAAATTTGACTTTGAACTAATTAATTTATTAACTTTATTAAAAAAAAAAATATTAAAATACATATAATAAAACCATACTACTTTATTGAATCCAATTTACTTAATAAATTTATCAAATGTTAAGAACCTCCCAAGCGATATCATTAGGATGCTAAAGTATTGGTATAAAAACCAATACAATTATGTTAAATGGGCGGGCGTCCTGTCGGCTGCATACGGGTTGGAGTGCGGTGTAAGGCAGGGGGGAATCAGCTCACCCAAACTATTCAACCTATATGTAAACGAACTGATCTGTGAGCTCAGCAATACCAATATCGGGTGCTCCATTGACGGGCACTGCGTCAATAACATCAGCTACGCGGATGATATGGTATTGCTAAGTCCATCGATCAGTGCACTTAGGAGGCTTCTTCGCATCTGTGAGGACTATGCAGTGGCTCACGGTCTTAGGTACAATGCGACCAAGAGCGAACTACTGGTTTTCAAAGCGGGAAACAAATGTTACAATACTGTCCCACTAGTGACCTTGGGGGGCGCTCAGCTTTCCAGGGTCACGAAGTTCAAATACCTGGGGCATTGGGTCACTGATAGTTTGTCCGATGATGTGGACGTGGAGAGGGAACGCAGAGCATTGGCAGTTCGATGTAACATGCTGGCTCGTAGGTTTGCACGTTGTACTAGGGAGGTGAAAATTACGCTCTTTAGAGCGTATTGCCAATCTTTGTACACGTGTGCCCTATGGGTCAGCTATACAAAAAGCTCGTACAATGCTCTGCGAGTCCAATACAATAACGCCTTCAGAGTGATGTTGGGGCTGCCACGCTTTTGCAGTGCATCGGGGATGTTTGCGGAGAATGGCGTGCCAGATTTTTACGCACTGATGCGGACACGGATAGCATCCCTGATGCGGCGAGTGCGTGACAGCTCTAACAGCTTGGTGGCTATAGTAGCCGACAGGATGGATAGTCCAATGATGTGGCAATGGGTGACCAGTCATCGTGCTTCCTTCAAATATTTAAAATAAGATGTTTTGTGTTTTCATATATGTATTGATGTTTTGTGTATAATATTGTAATGTGTGTTTTTCTATGGACTTATGGTCTGAAATAAATGTTATTATTATTATTATTATTATTAATAAACATTCTGTAATATATTAATACATGATAAGCGCTTTCATCCTCTCTCCTATCACCAGCTAACTGAACTTTGCTGTGCCCGACGGGGTCCATAATTGATTCTATCCTTACCATACCAACTGTTTTATATAACATTATGGAATGCAATAAAGTATTGAGTACTTAGCCATCAGTTCCACTGCACCACATGCATTGTGACGAGCGAACATTGCTTAGCAGCCATATTGAAGTAATCGAATCGCGACTCGTGAAATACTTGTTGGTGTAAAAAAAATGCAAAAAATATATCGATTTGTATGCGAATCTTAGACATGAATAACATATTAACACCTTAACTGTCAAACAACGAGACACAATAGAAAATGTATTGTTTGTCGGTCGTTTGGTGTTCAACTTGTTAAGGAGAGTCTGTGTTCTATTTTTAACCGAAAAAGAAGTGGAAGATATCCCGTAGCAACGTACTGCGGGGATGTGTCTCTGCCTAACGTTAGATCCCGTAGCAACGTACTGCGGGGATGTGTCTATGTCCTAACGTTAGATCCCGTAGCAACGTACTGCGGGGATGTGTCTATGTCCTAACGTTAGATCCCGTAGCAACGTACTGCGGGGATGTGTCTCTGCCTAACGTTAGATCCCGTAGCAACGTACTGCGGGGATGTGTCTATGTCCTAACGTTAGATCCCGTAGCAACGTACTGCGGGGATGTGTCTATGTCCTAACGTTAGATCCCGTAGCAACGTACTGCGGGGATGTGTCTATGTCCTAACGTTAGATCCCGTAGCAACGTACTGCGGGGATGTGTCTATGTCCTACCGTTAGATCCCGTAGCAACGTACTGCGGGGATGTGTCTATGTCCTAACGTTAGATCCCGTAGCAACGTACTGCGGGGATGTGTCTATGTCCTAACGTTAGATCCCGTAGCAACGTACTGCGGGGATGTGTCTATGTCCTAACGTTAGATCCCGTAGCAACGTACTGCGGGGATGTGTCTATGTCCTACCGTTAGATCCCGTAGCAACGTACTGCGGGGATGTGTCTATGTCCTACCGTTAGATCCCGTAGCAACGTACTGCGGGGATGTGTCTATGTCCTACCGTTAGATCCCGTAGCAACGTACTGCGGGGATGTGTCTATGTCCTAACGTTAGATCCCGTAGCAACGTACTGCGGGGATGTGTCTATGTCCTAACGTTAGATCCCGTAGCAACGTACTGCGGGGATGTGTCTATGTCCTAACGTTAGATCCCGTAGCAACGTACTGCGGGGATGTGTCTATGTCCTAACGTTAGATCCCGTAGCAACGTACTGCGGGGATGTGTCTCTGTCTAACGTTAGATCCCGTAGCAACGTACTGCGGGGATGTGTCTATGTCCTAACGTTAGATCCCGTAGCAACGTACTGCGGGGATGTGTCTATGTCCTAACGTTAGATCCCGTAGCAACGTACTGCGGGGATGTGTCTCTGTCTAACGTTAGATCCCGTAGCAACGTACTGCGGGGATGTGTCTATGTCCTACCGTTAGATCCCGTAGCAACGTACTGCGGGGATGTGTCTCTGTCTAACGTTAGATCCCGTAGCAACGTACTGCGGGGATGTGTCTATGTCCTAACGTTAGATCCCGTAGCAACGTACTGCGGGGATGTGTCTATGTCCTAACGTTAGATCCCGTAGCAACGTACTGCGGGGATGTGTCTATGTCCTACCGTTAGATCCCGTAGCAACGTACTGCGGGGATGTGTCTATGTCCTAACGTTAGATCCCGTAGCAACGTACTGCGGGGATGTGTCTATGTCCTAACGTTAGATCCCGTAGCAACGTACTGCGGGGATGTGTCTATGTCCTACCGTTAGATCCCGTAGCAACGTACTGCGGGGATGTGTCTATGTCCTAACGTTAGATCCCGTAGCAACGTACTGCGGGGATGTGTCTATGTCCTAACGTTAGATCCCGTAGCAACGTACTGCGGGGATGTGTCTATGTCCTACCGTTAGATCCCGTAGCAACGTACTGCGGGGATGTGTCTATGTCCTAACGTTAGATCCCGTAGCAACGTACTGCGGGGATGTGTCTATGTCCTAACGTTAGATCCCGTAGCAACGTACTGCGGGGATGTGTCTATGTCCTAACGTTAGATCCCGTAGCAACGTACTGCGGGGATGTGTCTATGTCCTAACGTTAGATCCCGTAGCAACGTACTGCGGGGATGTGTCTCTGCCTAACGTTAGATCCGTGGCGCACCAGCCAGGCCAGTCATTGAGATGTGACAGTCACAAGTCGCATGAGATCATACCATAAGGATTCTTATGTTTTGCCATTTCGGTATGGACCCCAGAAATAAATTTAAGCTTTTGTCTCTTATTATAGTATAATTTAACAAATATTAATAAAATTATGAAGGACAATTTACAGGATTGACAAAAGTAGTTTGGTGATTTTTTATTTTAACATTTTAGTTGATGAGAGCATTCCGAAACTTTCCAACACCACGCGACCTAGCTTAAGTACCTGTAAGTACTTGTAACGTAAATGTGTCACGAAGGTAGCAAGCAGGAGGGAAGCAGTCGTAAGCACTGTAAGCAGTCGTAAGCACACGATAACAAGCGACGAGCTCACTGAGGCAGTAACACCGTGTCGCAACACGCAGCTCCGCCGTGACCAGCCGCGGTTTAGGATCAGCTCATTAGCGGCCGAATTAATGCAATTAATAGGATCAGCGCAAGGCGCCGGGCGCCGCCGGGGCGCGCACGACACGCCGACAGCTTAATACGAAGCCACAGACACAGGATTATCAAATTACAAGTAATGCTGATTAATGAGCGGATTAGATACCGCGCTGGATGTCGCATCCGGCATGCGCCCGTGGACGGAACCCGCGCGCCTTCACGTAATGCGGAGGTATATTGTAAAACATTGGCTGAAACCCGCTACGAACTTTCGTTTCTCGTAGCACCATTCTACGAGAATGCTACGCAACTGCCACGACCGTGATAATTTCTTAAAAAGTTAGTGGTATTGATATTATTATAAATATTTGCAGGTACTTTATAATGCAGCACACACGGTCGGCAGCGACGCGGGCTGCCTGCGCGTGCGTGGGAACAGCGGCTACCTGCCGTAAGCCGCGCACCTCGCTGGCGCAATGCAAGGATAAAAAGGATTTACGTCGACACACATGTTCATTTATTAAAATCTACGCGAATTCATAAAAGAACACATTTTATGAATTCGCGTAGATTTTAAAATTCCTTTGATAAAAAGCTGCACAAGCTTGCATTGAGACGTCACCGTCAGTTTTTTGCGGAGGTGTCACAAAAGGGTGCAATCACAGAAACGCGCGCAGGATCGGGTGGTAATATTCAAAAAAACGTAAAAAGCGCCATTTGTGTGTTTTTTGCGCGGTCGGATTAGTTTTTTAGGCGTCGCATCGGCGCCGAGTGCTGAAGAGTTGAGGAGCCGAGCGAAGAAGTGGTGGAGTAAGAGAGAGAGTGAACTCTTCTCCGTGCACACTTCAGCGAAAATAATTTCAACGCTGGGTTTCTGTCTGAGGATTTTTTTACTACGACCTTTTTACATGGCCCAGCAGTTTCTTACTGAACAGTGTTCCTGTGTGGCACGCGAGACCTTTATAACGGGAGCGCCGATGATTTCACGTCAAGTAAGCTGCATGTGACTGCTCCACGGTGTGCAGCACGCGCAGCCGTGTGGCCAAGCAGCTCGTGACTACTGCTTAACGCCACACTCTCAATCTTAACTCAATGTTCAGTTTTTTCCCTAAATCATCATAAGCTTTAATCAATTGCTATCAGTACTTATATATGTCAAGTTTTGGTTCCTGTCTGTATGCCAGTGTCCTGTTCCCTATTGATGAATTGTAACTAGGTTCTGGGTTATTTATATACGCGATATGTTAGCAGGCATACAAAGTTTCTACCTATGTCAAAACATAACTAGTTGTTCTCCTCACCGCTGCCACTGCGGGGAAGCTGTCAACAGCCTCGGTCCCTGTCGGAGGCTGTCGTGCAGCCGAAGGGCAGGTCGCGCGGCACGCGAACATCAACGACACCATCCGACGCACTCTTGTCACCGTCGGCCGTATGAGGCCCCGTGGTAAGAGGCCGGACGGTATGTGTTTGTTTACATGGAAGATAGGTAGAAGATAGGTATGGGACGCAACTTGTGTCGATACTCTTGTGCCATCCCATCTCCCTAGACGGGCGCCGCCGCTGCGGCTGCTGAGAACCTCAAGCGGAGGAAATATAACAACCTTGCCGGTAATTATATTTTCAAGCCGTTTTGGGTTGAAACTCTCGGGCTGTGAGGACCAAGTGCTCATATCCTATCTAAAGACATTTCAAAACGTTTACGCTCGAGAGAGCCTCTGGCCGAAGTAGAAGCTTGGGGGCTGGCTTCTACTTCGGCCAGAGGCTAAACATTGCCATTCAAAGTGGCAGTGCCGTCAGTCTGTTGGGCACTTTACCAGTTGACAGCGATGAGGATGAAATCGACGACTTGATATCATTTACGGTTAGATTTATTAAGTTATGCATGCTTATTATATTTCATTGAATTTTATTAAATTAAATTTATTTAACATGTACATATATAGTTAGCATTTAATTGAAATAAAAATCCTACTTCAACTTAAAAACATAACTAAACAACACAATTAAAACATATGTAAAAGTAAAATTTCTGAATTTTAATTTAATTTAAAGGGGGTTGTTATGATTCTGCTGCTCAATCGATCAAGGTGCGACATTTAAAGTCAACGTATGAAAAGTATTGCACAACCAGAACAAGTCCAGCACAACATCTGTCATTAGGTGACTATAACTTGACTATTGCATACTAATACAACATTTTAAAGTGAACGCCGAATTTTGAATTCAAGAAGTCACAAGAAAACATAAAGAGTCATTTGATCCCAGAATAAGACTGAAGTTGGTGCCAAGCTGGCCACCAGTAACAACAGAATGGAAAGCTAAAACAAAGTTCAAACAACTCACGGTAGCGCGCGGAGCAGTAGGAGCGCGTGTCGGCGCGGACGCATGCGGACAGCACCATGTCTGCGTGTGCGGCGACGGCGCGGATCGTGTGAGTACGAGCGGGGCGAGCACGGAGCAGGACGCAGCACTGCGAGCGCGCGGGTCGCGGGTCGGCACTGCACTGCGCTCGGCGCGCAGCCCGCCAGCCGCGCGGCCTGCGCCCGGCGCCCGCGCCCCGCGCCCCGCGCCCCGCGCCCCGCACGCACCCCGCTCAACCCTCAACCGTCGAATTAAAAATTGTAAACTTTTTTGTACGAATCCGTTTCTTTTTCCGCCCTTTAGTGAATTTTTTTCGCGCGATCTCGCCATTATTTCGATTACCTGAGATGATTTTTTTTTTCGCTTTCGCCGAACGGATCGAGCGCGATGCGCGTTTAAAAGCTGTTTAATTTTTTAGGAAAGGGGAGCGTCGGGTTTGGCTAACCGATGCGCGAATTCCAATATCGGGTTCGATTGAAATAAAAAACTGTAGCCCGGTTGAGCAGCGTGTGCCCGAGCCCACGACTCGTTACTGGCTGTTATCAAACAAACGATACGAGCGTTCTCTCCGTATCCAGGAAACATGTTGCAGGCGCCACGCACGCCGCACCGCTCCGAACCGCTCCGCACCGCTCCGCACCTCACCGCACCGCGTCTCAGATGGTCAGCACACAACCTTCCACAAGTTGTGTTAATCATCCTGCTCTTTGTTTGTCTCAATTACTTTTTACGTTAGATCCAATACTCTGATTAAACGATCCATTATGAAACGACGAGTTAGATGAACAGATATGTTCAAAAGTTTGGACAACAAAGAAGGAACGTTCAAAAATATTTGTAATATGCTGTGTTGTGTGCACAGCGTTGGGTAAGCGTTTGGGAAAGTGATTGTGCGAGATGAAAGGGCTAGTTCCTGTTTGATGTGAATCTGATAGAATAGCAAGTGCGGCGGGCGGCGAGCGCGGCTGGCCGGCCCGCCGCCCCCCGCACCCCGCAGCCCCCGGGACACAGAGCTGTGCAGCCACACACAAGGCCGCCTCACATTATCTTAGCACACTATCTTACCAGTTGCCAAGAGTCGGCAACTGTAGTGTAGTGTGTACCTAACGCCTACGAAGTGATTGCAGCATCAAGCATATCATAGCAGCTAAAGTTTCATAATGGATATGGAATGTTTCTTTTAATGTTGTCGTACGGATGTCAATAGCTCATGACATTCCCCGTAGTGACGTCACTACTTACAGGAGCTCGCAGCGACTGCCGCTCTCGACGTGTTGTCTTCTGTCGGTGAGGCAGCGCGGCTGTCGCGCGACTGTCTCGCGTCCGCCGCGCCTCTACCGCGCGCTAGTGCCACACTAGTGGGCCCTTTGTGATGCTAATTTGCGCAAACAGCGACCGATGAAACTTTAATTCACGTTCCTCTGACCCAGCGACCCTCCCCTCCCGTTCACCCCCGCCCTTCCCCTCGCTCATGCATCTCTATCCAACGAATGCATTTACGTAATGTGGCCGCTGTTTGTTTAGGCGCCAACATATTGCTACTTTGAATAAGAAATTCGCCTTCTTTGTAGAACTCTTCGTATTTTAAAAGTGAATTAAGTGTGTTTACTTTAACGGTAACCGCTCCTCGAGTGTTATTTCGGGAGTATTTGTTTGAACAGTTTCTGGGACGCGGCTTGAAATGCCACGATGTGTGGACTTCATAATGTTTTCTTTTTAACAGCAACAGGCAATATAAAAGAAATTGTCTCTCACGAAACATTTCCAATAATAATATTTTTACCTCATGATGATGATGTCATTATATTTATTACTAGCTGTGCCCGCGACTTCGTTCGCGCGCATTTTTTTTTTAAATAAATGATTTTTTGTAAAATAAAAGTAGCCTATGTTACTCCTTATTACATCAGCTACCTGCCAATAAAATTCCCGTCAAAATCGGTCAAGCCATTTCAGAGATTAGCGATTACAAACAGACAGACAGACAGACAGACAGACAAAAATTTTAAAAAATGTTATTTTGGTGTATGTACCGTATATATATTCATATGCAAGTAAGAAAAAACGGTTATTTCAATATTACAGACAGACACTCCAATTTTATTTATATGTATAGATATGTCGCCGTTCACACGACATCAGCTGGACAAATGACATTACGATCACAAGCGAGTCGTAGCGGTGCTACGCGGCCCGTAGAGGTTGACCGGCTCGTAGCAGGCGCGTAGCGGGGGCGTAGCAGACCGACCCTTCGTGTTTTACCTTCCTTATGGGTTTTTTATGAACACTGATTTCTATATTTGTGCAGTTTTATGACGTGTCAACCCTCATACCTTTAGATATTTAATTAAAGATTGGTAGTGTAAGGGTTGCGAGGGTCGCGCGGAGGTGGCGGCTGCGGGGTGCGGAGAGCTCGAGCAGAGTGGCCGCTTCATGTCGGACACGAGAGGGTGTTGGGTATACACTTATTGTAGTTATCGGATAACATCTTTATTTTATTAATCTCATTTCGTATAAAATGTTTTGCTCCCCGCTCTCTTCAGAACGCGCCCTAAGCGTACACCTTCACGTAGCATCTCAGCTTACGTTAAGTGATATTCTACGATATATGTACTGGACGCATCTACACGTGCGCTAGCGTTCCCTGATAGTTCACTCTCTGAGAATGTTACAATAGCGACATACGTCGTCCGCTAGCTTTGTCCACGACGATGGCAGGACGAGATCGCGTTACCGTCGCGGATGCTGCCTGCTCACCGCACCAGCTGCGAGGACATCGGCTGCCGGCGCGGGGCTGCTGCTGTCCACGGATCGCGAAACTTGTGTATAACTAAACATCGGCGTTGGTACACCAACAACCATAGGGCGCGAGCAAGATGCCCGGATGGGGAGGCTGCACTGGGAGCTCGTAGTGAGGGAGGTCGGAGGTCGCCGCCATGTTGGATTAGCGCACTATTTGCATTTACAATTGCGCAGTTTCACGCGTGTTAGGTCGGGAGGGCGCGCTTTCCCCCGCGTGCCCATCTTACTGTGTAGCTGGTGAGATGGCACAAAGTAAAGGCGACCTTACAATGTAGTAGCGTATACATGTCGTCATGTGATGTTAGGGTGGTGTCTGACCTCCCTGGCATTGGGTTCATTATTATCGGTCAAACTGACTTTTCATTCATTTCTATTGAACAGCGAACTTCGTAAATGTAAGCAACTTGCTTCACCTTCGAGCATAAGCAGAATCAATTGGTTGCACTGGCTGTGTGCCGCCGCCGCGCGCCGGTCCCGCCGGACGAGGAACGCGTGCGGTCCGCGGTCTGCGGTCCCCGGCACGCCGCGTGCAGTCGTGCACGAAGCACATGTGTTGCTCGAACTTGGCTTTAGTCGACTTGACACGTCTTTAAGTAAACAGACTACCATAAGCTTCAGCTTAACTGATCATGTTTCTGAGCACATAAGTAGCTGTTCAATATTTTCTAAACTGGCATATAATAATGTCCCAGACCGGAGAGTGACATGTCCTCAGACTGCCGGTAGCACGCCATGACATGAGTGCAGCGACGCGCGACGTACTGACGTAGTGACGTCACAGTGGTGTCGTCATGTCACTAGACCGGAGAAGGACGATAACTATGATTTGAATACACGTACGAATTGTAGTATCTCTTGTCAACATGCAATCATTTATCAACCTGACAATCTGGACGGGTGTGTTTAGCCAGTGCTGTCGAAGCTATCCATATCTCTTTAGTCTTAACCAGACGCTTTATGGCTGTGTGTGTGTGTGTCGCGTGCCGGTGATTGTGGCGCTAATCAATAGACGTGCAGCTGCAACACCCCCTCCCCCCGCGGGCGTCCCCCTCAGACCCCCCCGGCCTCACCTCCAAACGGAACTATCCCAGAGTAATGTGTCAGCGAGTATCTCGCAAGACGCACTCCTCAACAAGTGTGCGGGCTGGCCGCCGCTCCCACACGTCACGCGCGCCAGTGTGCGCTCGTGTCACGCTGACACTGCCCGAACTAAGTGCTATCGCTCCTAGAATATCTGGCTCCCAGCAATAAATCTGAGGTATAAGTTTTACAGATAAAGTGCGCGCAGGAACTTGGATATTTTTGACATTTATTGCAGATAAATATTTGCGTTATATATTGTTTTGTATGTATTTGAGATATCGCCATGTATACATATTTGTTTTGCTTAATATTTACTGTCAGTAAGGTACCAGTTATACCTATACACAATTATGAATATTAAGGGACAGATCTAAAAATCCAGACATTAACCCACACAAGTGATACAGGGCCCGCGACAGCCTCGCAGGTCGGTAGATATGTACTGTGTCGCCTATGCAGTGATTTACATACGCGGGCCGCGTATGTAAATGTGCTCGGCGCCGGGATTGGTCGGCGCCGGCACCCTTTGCCTATCAAATAGCGACGCTAAAAAACCAACTGATTTGTTTACGCGGCCCGCGGCCTGCGGTATGCGGGGGGCGGTGGGGCGGGGGGGGCGGGGGGCGAGCGGGCCCAAAGGGTTAAGGGTGCGCGCACACGGCGCGTGATTTACGAGCGGCGCGAGCGGCGCGAGCGGCTGTCATTTGTAAATTATTCCGTCGCGCGACAATATCGGTGACGGGTTTAATTTAACCGGGATGATATATGATGCGCAGCCCGCGCCGCACTGCGCGCCTCTCACCCTCATTACATCATTATATGAACGACAGCATGAAGCTCTTGTATCATTTACATAATCACACGCAATAGTTCATTTAAAAAAAAGCAAACTGTTCCACGGTAAGAGCGATGATAGATAATTTAACTCTGCTTTAATAATAAATGGCACACTGTTATCATTATTGGCATTCATTAATATTCTTGAAGATGTTGTTGCTAATTGTTGTTATTTGTTGCACCCGGCGCGCACTGCTCCGGACGACATGCGACACGCGACATGCGCCGGGGAGCTGCACGCCTGCTATGTGCACTATCCAGTGACGGAACCGAGTTGTAGCGTAACATATAGCGCACCAACCTCCGCCTCTGCGGATGTGTATGTATATATGTATGTATCTCTTGTGATATACAAAATACAACAGATCACACACATACACTTCACATTTTCACTCATATCACGCTGTACCTATGTAAATTACATAATTATTTTACTTCACATACTCATACCATACTATAGAACTGCTTTACGTCCGTGACATCTCACAATATCAGGTCCAGTTGAAAACCAGCGTCAGGCACTAGTTGACTGGCATTTTTGCTGAACTGGACCCTTTTAGCGCAGCTGAAGGCACATACTTAATAATATATACTTATATATTATGTTTTTAATGTATTTCTTGTTACTCGTTTTTTTATATTTTTCTATGTTTAGTATTGTCGTTGTGTGCCTGAACCTGTGCTGAATAAATGTTTTTTCTTTCTTTCTTTTCTTTATATATGTATGTGGCTATGTGTCTGTGCTCTGTGCAATACGTTTTTAGATATACTTGGCACAGAAATCTCGCAGATAATTTATTCCCGAGGAGTGACATATTTTACTTACATACGTTAAACATAGCCTTTCGGATTAATTTCCCCAAAATGATGTTAAACACCGCATCAAATGCCATTGTGTAGGGTAGAAGAACTTAGCGTGCATATACACACACACACAGACAGACACGAAAAGTGAGGAAGTATTTCGCTATGTATAGATAAAGGTGGATAGCGCGCTGTCTGTGCGCGGAGATGTATAGATAAAGGTGGATAGCGCGCTGTCTGTGCGCGGAGATGTATAGATAAAGGTGGATAGCGCGCTGTCTGTGCGCGGAGATGTATAGATAAAGGTGGATAGCGCGCTGTCTGTGCGCGGAGATGTATAGATAAAGGTGGATAGCGCGCTGTCTGTGCGCGGAGATGTATAGATAAAGGTGGATAGCGCGCTGTCTGTGCGCGGAGATGTATAGATAAAGGTGGATAGCGCGCTGTCTGTGCGCGGAGATGTATAGATAAAGGTGGATAGCGCGCTGTCTGTGCGCGGAGATGTATAGATAAAGGTGGATAGCGCGCTGTCTGTGCGCGGAGATGTATAGATAAAGGTGGATAGCGCGCTGTCTGTGCGCGGAGATGTATAGATAAAGGTGGATAGCGCGCTGTCTGTGCGCGGAGATGTATAGATAAAGGTGGATAGCGCTGTCTGTGCGCGGAGATGATGTGACGCATATTATCCACAAGTTTGTTTGTTTGTTTTCATTTTATGGTTTTCTAAATATATTTAGACAAATTCTTTATGTTTCAAGTATCAACTCATTTAACAGTAAGCAAATGCTGTACAGTTCAGTACTTAAATACTCACATTGGCATTGTGAGCATTATATAAGGTAACACAAGGGCGGAGTGATAAGTCTGGTAAAAATCTATTTTGGAATAAAATTATTGCAAATTGCATGTAACCTCCTTGTTTACAACTCTTTTGAGGGACTATATTTAAAGTTTGAGCCAGTACCGCCGGTTAGTTTTTTTTTGACAGCCATTAAATAACAACAATTGAACGCATTTTCGCAAAGATGGAGAAAAGTGAATTTCGAGTGTTGATTAAACATTATTTTTTGCGCAAAAATCTATTACGGAAACGAAACAAAGGCTTGATAAATATTATGGGGACTCGGCTCCGTCGACTAAAATGATTCATAAATCATTCATCACATAAAACACGTGATGCTGAACGCACAGGACGCCCGGTTGAGGTCACTACTCCAGAGATGATCGCTAACATTCATGACATAGTGTTGAACGACCGAAGAGTAAAAGTGAACGAGATAGCCGAGATAGTAGGCATCACAGACGAACGTGTGCGCAATATCTTACACCAACATTTAGATATGAAAAAGCTCTCCGCGCGATGGGTGCCGCGTTTACTGACTATTGATCAAAAACGCATGCGAGTTACCACTTCGGAGGCAGGTTTGGCGTTGTTACAACGGAATGACTGATTTTTTGCGTCGTTTTATAACGGTAGACAAAACATGGATCCAAAAATGCACCATACACCAGAAACCAAGGAACAATCGAAACCACCGAACAAACCGGCGAACCAGCTCCGAAGAAGGCTGAAGCACTTTTATCGGCCAATAAGGTGATGGCTACAGTTTTCTGGGGTGCACGTGGGGTAATCCATATTGACTACCTAGAGCAGGGTAAAACGATCAATGGCGAATATTATGCCAATTTATTGGGCCAATTTAACCAAATTTTACCTGAAAAACGACCGCATTTGGCTAAGAAGAAAATCCTCTTCCACCAAGACAACGCACGAGTGCACACCTGCGCGATTGCCATGGCCACATTCCAAGAGTTGCGACATGAGATGCTATCTCACCCACCATATTCGCCATTTCTGTTGACGAATTTTAAAAAATGGCTCGGTGTGAAAAGATTTAGCTCCATCAAGGAGATCATGCTCGAAACCAATGCCTATTTTGAAGGGTTGCCTAAGTCGTACTTTACGGAAGGGATTGAAAAGCTTGAGAAACGCTGGATGAAGTGCAGTAAGTTACATGGAAACTACGTTGAAAAATAAATCATATTTTTTTTTAAAGTTGTCTCCTTGTTTCATTTTTACCAGACTTATCACTCCGCTCTCGTACGCAAGAAACCTAAATGGATTCGTGCGCGCAATAAAGTTACTTAAACAAATACAAACTCACACTAGATGAGTACAGCTATTACTTCGCTTGTTATGTACCAATCAATACAAGTGCCATTCGATAATCACTTTCTGTATTCTCTTCATCCGGTGAATGCGTTTTTTTAATAGTAAGCAGAAAAAAAGAGTTGTGCTGCGAATAATACAATAGTGAAATTGAAATCTGCAGCAGCAGGCGCGTGGCGAGGGTGCGCGGGCGCAGGCGGGGGCGAGGGCTGCGGGGAGAGCTGCGGCACGCGTCGCAACCCTTTAGCGGCAGTTAACTCTATTTAATTTAACAATCCGGTGATGCGGGGGTCGCGGGCGCTCGGGGGCGCGGGGGCGCGGGGGCGCGGGGGTCGCGTGCCGGCGATATCATAAGTTGTGGAGCTGCGTACATGCGGGCGCCGCAGCTCGTTACTTACGCTTTAATCATTGATATCGCGGCCAAATAAACATTATAAATTGCTTTAATCACATTGAATGGTCGCTCTAGTCATTTATCAACAGTAATGGTGAGAGCAGATCCGCGGCGCCCGGATCCAGCGCGTGCTGTGCGCTCGCGCAGCCGCGCGCCGGCTCCGCGAGCAAGCGCCGCTGCGCGTAGGCTGCAGACGCTCTAGTGCCTCAAGAGCTTCGCAAACTTCAGGATTTCTTCCGCTGGTATTTTTAGTTGGCAGCGCCACTAGATCTCAACTCTTCTGATGAACAGAACGGGATTGCAAGTGGATACTTGACAACAATGGGCCATTTTTTTATAATTCTAGAATCCTGACTATGAATAATAATATATCAAATAATAATAAATACATTTATTCTCTCATCAGCAAATATAGCAGATGTATCCGAAAATATGCAAACAAGGCGAAATCGTAAAATGAATTAATTATCTACCAAAAGATGAGTATAACATGTCGTCGTAACTCTTGTTTTCAGACGGGTGCCGGGTGCTGAGGAAGACGAACGACATTGTGAACTGGAACCCGTAGGACGCTCGGTCCCGGGAGGACACAGTACCTGCCGCCGCCGCCGCCGCCGCCGCCGGCGCGTGCGGCTGACAGCGCTGCAGGGACCGCGCTGGAGATCAAAGCTCGCCAGCGAGCGGCCGCCGGAGGGAGCGCTCCTCTTCGCAAATTTAATACGAGCCGAGTTTGCAGAGCGCCCGCGTCACATCAGCCAATGTTTGTGTTCAGTGGCGCGGCTCATCGGTGCATTCCTGCGAGCTGGCGCAGTCGGGGCGCGGGGGCGCGGGGGCGTGGGGGCGAGGAGGCGCGAGGGCGCGGGGCGTCCCTGTACATTGGTGTACGCAGCGAGCCATTGTTCAATCGTGTCTTGCCTGACTACGTAATAAACTTGTAATATGTATGTATTGTTTTATTAGCCTAACATTAAACACCTAAGTGAAAGACTAGCTTGTGGTGGTGGTAGGTCACACGACCGGACGAGTGTCGCTCGTCGTCAGGTTACGGGCGATACGGGCGATACGGGCGACCTGCCAGAATGGTTCACGTGATAGCGCGAGCAACTGCTACAAGGCACAAATGTGTATATTTAAACATGCTGAATTTAAATAAATAATTAGATTCGACGAAACAATTACAATAATACAAGTACTTCGAGAAAAAACTCCCTCCTCCCAGTTTGTGCTCGCTTTGAGATTTGAATTCACTCATACTATGTTTATAATTGAATTGATGGCAAGATATCAGTGTCATCTAACAGCGGGCGGACAGCGGGCGGACAGCGGGCGGATAGCGGGTCGGCGCGGACGCAGCACAATGCCTACTCCTAATTAGTATTTAACGCAAAAATACTAAGTTAGGAACACAAACGCGTGCGCGTTATCCGTACACCTAGAGTGAC
Organism: Phlogophora meticulosa; assembly: GCA_905147745.2. Taxonomy (NCBI): domain Eukaryota; kingdom Metazoa; phylum Arthropoda; class Insecta; order Lepidoptera; family Noctuidae; genus Phlogophora; species Phlogophora meticulosa. Next base: position 79,683 of record LR990525.1, read on the forward strand.
ACTGGCTGTACGGATTTTGATAGAAAATCAAAGCGGCGGCTTTCATGAATTATAAGAATAGGATACAGATTTTCGTTTGACTTAAAACGGTATTATTTAATTATCAAAAAATGAACACTCTATTTCCTGCCATATAACGGAACGATAACCCATCGACGAACAATATAGTTTTTGTTTTCGTTTTCAGCCGATAGAACCCACTTTCACTCGGCTCGAATCCCACTATGAACTGCTCAATAAGAATGTTTGCAGTGCCCGACAGGGTCCAAACTTTGCAGTGCCCGACAGGGTCCATAATTGTTTCTCTAATTGTATCTTTACCACCTGTATGTACATTATGGATTGCAATAAATCATTTGAATTGAATTGAATCATTTTATTAAATAGAGTTCATGGCGACTCAAATCTAAAGTTGTGTTTGTCTGAATGCCGTTCTCTTGCTGAGGGGCTCCGGCAGCCTGCCCGCCCGACGACACTCCGGCTCCACAAACACTAGTTCGGAACGCCATTCTTATGAACGATGAAACAAAGAGTCCATGGTTGCTGTTTTTATGTAATGAATATTACTTGTAGTCATGATACAATTATAATAATTAGGTTGTACAAGAACAATGTCGGATAAAGGTTTCGTTAAGAAAACATCTTGAAGAAAATGCTAATTTGTAGCTATCGCATAAAGAATTACACAGCAGCCACCAATTTGCATTTGTCTTGTTCTGGGAATTACCAGTTTAGTTTGTGCACACTGTTTGCACCGCGCCGCCACCGCGACTGGTGGCGCAGGAGTCGGCAGTGTCATTGCGAGGTGCGTGTGCGTCGGTGTTGATGTAGCATTTAGGTGAGATTAATGTTTTCAAGATAAACATTCAACAAACACTGCAGCTGTGACTTCGGTGGCGAGTTGTTAATATAGTATACCAAGTAATAGTTTATCAAGTACAGACATGTATGTTACGTAATACTCCTACTAACTACTCAACCATAAAAGTTTAGTTTAGTTGCATAACTTGTGGCTCGCTCGTCCAGGTCCAGTTGCGTCCCGTGGAGATGCACAATACATGACTCCATACAGGACCGGCACGATCATCGCTTGTCGTGGAGCAAGCAGGCGAGCACGCGAGCAGGCGAGCACGCGAGCAGGCGAGCAGGCGAGCAGGCGGCCAGCCACCGAAGCTATTAACTTTTTACAAACAACGACTCGTTAAAAGTGAAATGTTATCCTTTCTCAATAATATGTACACGGCGCTACATATGCGCACGTGTGCAATGGGTCCCGGCGGGGTGTGCGGGGTGTGCGGGGGGCGCAGGGTGGCTGCTGCGCGCGCGCACAATGCAACCCTTCGTCATTGTGTCGCGGGTCACCCTTCACCGTTTCACTTTCCACGTGGCGCAGAACAGATTGCGGCAGTTTTTTATTCAGTTTCCGTTAGGCAAGTTCGAGGGTCGCGGGGGGTCCCGGGGGTCGCGGGGCGGCGCGCTGGGCGTTTTTTAGCGCTCGCCCCGCCCCGCGACTCGTTTGCATACGGTCCTCCTCCCTCCCGCCAGCCCGCACTCCCGCACTCTCGCGCGCTCCTCCCGCGCGCTGCACCGAGAGGTCGCTACAGTGCGTAGAACGGCCGAGCAATAGCTTGTGTTCATAAAACATTGCATAGCAACACTCAGGTGATCGTTTTAAAACTTTCCTGCAAAACTATGCAATCTTTATATGGACACTTTGCCAATGAGGACCGCGTTCTGTGCCGTTCTGTATGAGACTTGTTACTGAGCTAGAAGGATTCCGAATTCCGAACGAACCAACTGTGGAGGTACTCGTATGTTGGACAGACGTAATGCGGCACAACATGCTCACCACGCTCACAACAATGACATTACCTGGTGTGTACATATCACAAGTGGCCGTGCTTGTGAGCACACCCGACTCGGTCCAGACGTCTAGCCGCAGTTGTTCCCCGCAACAGACGACACAGCAGTGTGCTGTGAGTACAGTCAGACAAGACAGCACTCGTGCGTACCGTGCGTACCGTGTACTGGCTCCAGTAATGTTCAACAAAACACCGAAACATTGAGAAGAGCAACCGCAATCAATACTTAAAAAAAGATTCCGAAGTAGTGATGAAAGATAAATCAAATGAAAATGAGATGATATTTATCTGAAATAAATATTATGAATTTGAATTCCAATTTTAATGAAAAATATTTTGAAGGTTGTGCATTTTTGTATGCATTGCATCAATTGCATGCCTACACTGTGAAGTATGACTAAACTTGCTACAAAACCGAAAGTCATTTATGTTTTGTCATCAAATATAGACGTAAACACTCATGGGTCCCCAAACGGGTAGGCAGAAGCGTGCCTATGGCACACCCACATTTCGCCAGATATGTTTAAATCCCGTGTAACAGGGGGCGATCCTATTGCCATCAACCGGATACATGTCCAGATCCCGAGCTGCTACTGGGAAATTCCAGATGGTAAAACCCAACAACACTTGGCGCGACCCGGGAATCGAACCCAGAACCTCGTGCTCAGCAGTAGCGCATCCGACAACTAGACCAACGAGGCAGTCAATAACGTCTATCATCATATCTATAACTTTGAAAAGCTTTTGTTTTGCTGATTGTGCAAAAGTGCCAGTGAAGTGGTTACAGACTCTGTTAGATGGTAGCTGCGCCTCTTCCGAGATAACGAATATCTCCACAACAAACACTCTCTACTCAGTTCTTCTGCTTCCTAACAGTTTTCATTATTTCAAAGACTATAAGGAATAAATAATAATCATCATCATCATCATCCTCCTGCCCTTATCCCAATTTATTTGGGGTCGGCGCAGCATGTTTTCTTCTTCCATAAGACATGATGAGCAGATTGTTCGTATCCACAGTCTGATGTAGAGCATCAACCCAAAAGTGATGCAATAGGCTTGAGAGAAAATAGTTTACTTTTAAGTTTGCCTTGGCCTGTGAGAAATTAGGCAACACAGAGGTAATTTTAGTAAATTGTTTTGAAATATGGAAATTAACCTCTTCCATGATAAAATAACCCACCTTACCTAGTTACCTCACACTAAAGGTAGCCCTCCCCCCCCCCCCCCCAGCCCAGCCCTCTCCCCCTATTGCAAAGAAAATAATAATATTTTTCACTTGCTTTGTATTTTTTGGAATGCCACTGCCAGACAGACAGACAGACAGGCAGACTGACCGACACACAAATATACGTACGGGTACGTATGGGTCACCATTTAATAAGCACATTGGACTTAATACAAACTTTTGAAATTGTCATACCGACAGTGAGAATGACCATTATTTCGTTGGGTGAAATCAAAATCATTCCTTTTTCGTTCAATTTTTATTTTGGTGTTCGTGCAATTATAAAACATAATTCTAGCTATGTCCCAAACATTCTTAATTCAATTTTCGTAGAATCATGAATATAAAGCAATGACATATCACGCGAGTGAGGGCGCGGGGGTGGCGGGGCGGCGGGGGTGGCGGGGTGGCGGGGGCGGCGGGGGCGGCGGGGGCGGCGGGGGCGGCGGGCGGCGGTTATGTTTGTGAACCGAGCTCTCGCGTGCTTCACTTAGACAGCACGGTAAGTACGGAGTTACAGATAGATTCACTAATACATTATGATTTTGTTCAGTACTTTTTAACTATTATGTTCAATCCTTAATCTTTATTGCATTCCACATGTATTTTTAGGTGTAAAGCTTTCAATAAGTTCATATGGACCCGGTCGGGCACCGCAAGAGTCTAAGTTAGGAGAGAGGAAGCATTGTTTAATTATATAAAACTAATTAGCAAACTCTTAATTACAGTTATGTACGGAGATATGTAATTTGAATGAATTTATCAATTGAAAATTGAATACTAGAGTACGTACTTAGTTATGACTTTATAAGTACATATATCACTTTGATAACCTTTTACCGAGTAGTAGCTTTACTGCAGCAAACATTGCCAAAGTTTTCTTAGTTTTTTTTTATGATATATATATATATATATGATGCGGGTAGTTTACCTAGATGCGGGAAGTGCATTTTTAATATAGATCTTGGTGAGCTAACATTAGATTGGTGTCTGAGTAGATAACATGTCTGAGTGTCTCCACGTTTTGAATACAATTCCTGATGTTTCCGTACTTTGCGTAACGATCTGCATTGCCACAGCCATATCACTTTTTTAAAGTTCCGTACCCAAAGGGACCCTATTTCTAAGGATCAACCGTCCGTCCATCCGTACGTCTGTCAGCAGGCTGTATCGCATGAACACTATGCAGGCTATACCTAATAGGTAGACAGTAGTCATTTTCGCAGACCGTAGTGTTAAAAATTAAAGGATGCTCCTATCGTGTTTTTTTGGCATTTTTTGCTCGACCATAACAGTAGCTTTTTCTGTAATCTTGGTCGATCGTACGGAACCCTTCGTGTGCGAGAACGCTTCGCACTTGGCAGGTTTATTTCTATTAATAAGTTATATAAACTAACGAAGCGCAGAAACATGGCAGAATGGAGTACGTTATCTATACCAAATAAGAATATTTAATAATTATATCATATACATAACATATTTATTATTTTATTACATATTAAAATGTCATGATAACCCAGTGGCTTGGGCCTCGCCTCTTGAACTCGAGATCGGCAAATACCAATGTAAATTTTTCAATTCATAAGTACTTTCTAACTTTATCTTGGACATCACTGACATCGGTGAAGGAAAACATGGTGGGGAAACCTGGACCAAATAATTAATATAGGTCTGAAATCGCCAACCCGTCTTGAGCAAGCGTGGTGATTAATGCTCGTGCCTTCTGTGTATGAGAAGAGGTGTTTGCCCTGCACTGGGACTGTAACAGGCTGGTATTATTGTTACATTGTTATTGTACCTACTATCACTACATAGTATTAAATAAAGTCACTTTCTCTGTCCCTATATCCCTATGTATGCTTAAATCTTTAAAACTACGGAACGGATTTTGATGCGGTTTTTTTATAGATAGAGTGATTGAAGAGGAAGGTTTATATGTATAATAACATCCATTAAATAGTGGAGAAATACTGTTATTTTTGAGGTTTCTAATGTGATGTAAATAATTACATTTTGTCCGCTTACATTGCAAACGCAGGCTGAACCCTACGAGATTTATCAAAATAATGTACTAAGTATTGTACACATTAAAAAGGTCTACAGAAAAGTTAGTAGTAGTAGTATTAATTCTTATCTAATTAAATACCTTAAATATGTTGTTGATTTAATATAGATTTATATGGCCTTTTACAACATATGATTTAAATGAATATTTCCGAAGGAATTACGGATTACGGCGGCACGTAGCGTTTGCGGCGGTTCCGGCCGCCCGGCCGGCCGGGGCGGAGGGAGCGTTGACATTTTACGGGAAAAAATGGCTTATTTACGAAGTGGTTTCAAGCAAAACAGCATTAATCCTTATCCAATTAAGTACCTTAAATACATTGTTCATTTAATATAAATCAATATGGCCTTTTACAGCATGTAATTTAAATGAATATTATTATTATTACCAATATTATTACTAACCTCTAAACAAAGCATGTTTGTATTGCCTAATGACAAAATAGCTGTAAACGTTGTTTATAAAGACAATCTGTAGTAGGTAGGTATATTTAGCATTAGCATTGCACCCGTGCGAAGCCGGGGCGGGTCCCTAGTAATATTATGAAGAAGTAAAATTTGTATGTACGGAGTAATAGAGAATAAAAGAGGAACAAATGATCTAATTCCAACATTTTTTTCTCTATTAGTAAGCTACATTATTTTTGAGTGCTATAGGTTATAAGTTAAATGTATATGATGCACATTAGCCGAGCTATCACAATGTGCATATGTGTAGCAAGTCCGAAAGAAATACCTCTTGAAACAGTATTGTTTGCATGCGCTTAACAGTTGCGCCTTAACAGTTGGTTGGGATCGTGGAGTGGGTCCGGGGACAGCACGTCCAGGGCTTGCGGGAGCCGAGCCGACGTCACCGACGAACCATGCGATGGAGCGCACGCGGAGGGTCGCCAGCGGAGCAGACCGCTGGTGCCGCGTGCGGACTGCGCTGCAGACGAGGGCTTGTCGCGGTAGCTCTAGCAGCTAGAGTGTTCTAGACCCGCGCCTGAGTGGGTCAGTGGGGAGCGGTGGGCCGCGGTGGGGCGCAGTGGGGCGCGGGCTTGCTAACGAACGATTGTGACTACTTGCCGAATGCAGCTGATTCACACTTTTTTGATAAAAACCGTTATTTTGCACATAAATCTCACCCTTCCAAGTTTGAAATTTCAATATCCCGTCGAACAATAGGTGCGTTAGCATCGCGTTTTTTTTGTAATCGTGGATTTTTTAAAATGTGGGGTAATGCATTTTTTATTATAAAACATCGCAGCGGCGGAGACGTTATTCCTTCCCACGGCCGGGAAATGGGTCAGGCATTGTTCCGCTCGCCGTTTTTGCGCTAAAAAAGAGATTTGGCTGCGACGGCGACCTGTCGCCTCCCGCCGCGCGCCCCGCACCCCTCTGACACACATTTTTAGGGTAAAAAATGTAAAAATTACGACGCAGCTTGCGATCGAGTTTTCTCAGGAGTATGTACCGAACGTTTTTTTATTCGTCGATAAATCTAATAGCGGCTTGTAGTACAGGAGGCTGGAGCCTGAAGGGTTGCGCGGTACGGTGCGGCGATACGGCGGTGCGGCGCGGCGGGACATCTGTCGCGACGACGATTACAACATTTCAAATAAATTTCAACGACGCTGGAGGGTAGCGCAATCTGTGCCGGGGGGGGGGGGGCGAGGGGGGGTGTGGCGGCGCTCGGGGGCGGCCGGCAATAAAATGATTAGGTAAACAAAACGAAGGCTGCGGGCTGTTTACAGTGCAGGCGCGCGGCGCGGGCGCGAGCGGGGGTGCGGGGCGCCCCCCCCCGGGGGGGGGAGGGGAGGAGAGGGGTCGCGAGGGTCGCGCCGAGATTACCTCCGTTTTAACGCGCGAAAGATTTCAAAGGCGGCCGGCCACTTCACAAATAATCCATCAACATCTCGTCGCGACCCTTTAAAAGGCCACTCGGCCCGAAGAGGGCGCAAATTCGATTCCGCCTTAGATTGGAGTGCATATTCAACTAACGAGGTTTGCTCCCCCGGTAGCCCTCCATCCATTGCTCCGACCGCACACAATACGTCCGGCGGCCGTCCGGCACCTGTCCGGTGAGTACGGTCCACTACCCGTCGCCAGAACACGTGTGAAGCTGATCTACATTTTATGCGATAACATTCAACGTAATTGTATGTAACGTACAGCTCCCTGGAGACGACTATGAAGATTTATAGTTGTGAATTGATGAACCCGAGGAGAGCGCGGGTTGATCTGTCCTCAGCTGTCACTAGCGGAGTGTGCTTCCTGTCGATGGCCGTGAGTTGATCGAGTCGCTGCAGCCAGCAGCCAAAAGAAGCCGCCCGTCCTGGCAGCATACAGGCGGCTGTCTGTGTACAATTAGTATGAGAACAACGCGACAGCTTCCTAAGTTCCGTAACCATATCATCCGCCTGCAGCAGCGCACGTGCGCGAGCCACTAGTGTGTAAGAGGGCAGCCTGCTCCGCTACCCAGAGCTTCCTGCTCACAAACACACAAAGCAGACAGACACCTGCGCCATTAATAATTACTACCTTCATTATGCTTTATGAGGCGGCATCATACAAATAATTGAAAGCCCATACATATCGAATGACTCGCGTGTGAGTTAACGGTGCACCAGCCCCTGCCCTCCGCCCCCCCCGCGCCCCCGCACCCCGCACGCTCTGCAGTAATTAAACCGCTGAACACTTGTGCTATTGTTTCGACACAACACAAAACAATCAACAGAAACAGCGCCACTTTGGACCCAGAAGGTCGCACCGCCTGCTGTGCTGACACCATCACTAAGCTGGTGGTTACATGGTGTCGACCTGAAAGTTCTGCAGGTACCACTGTAGAGTAGGAAGTGTTGCGTGGGGCTGCCCACGCAACACTTCCACAGCAGGTCAACATTTGACAAAGAGTGAGGACGTGTCAGCATTCTGCAAACTGCTACGTGTAACTGTCACAATCTATTGTCATTCAAATGATAAAACTTCTAGCGGGGTATGTGGGAGTAAGTATTACTCCGAGGGCAGCAGCTGCATGATCATGCGTCATCTTCACCGTGGTACCCGGTGCGGTGACTCCGTGTCTACTGTGTGGTAGTGGCGACGTGTGTGGGGTATGTGGGGCATGTGGGGCATGCGGTGAGCCACAGCCCACATTATACATCTTTGGGGTGAAGTAATGATGATGATGCAGCCGGGTAATTAATAAACTGAAGACGAGTTCAAATAAGAAACGGAAATGAGCTCTGAAGCGATCCCGAGTACACTCGGTGGAAGGGACATCGTCATTGCGATGCCCCATCCACACTTTGGCCGCGGCTTCAGCGCATAACTCCAGACTGTTGGCGCTTCCGCTTCCATATTATATAATGGTTTTTAGAGTTCCTAAAAACAGCAAAGCTAAGTCTACGCTGTCAGTCCAGCCGTTTGTCTGTCAACGTTCTATATCTACAACAAATAATAAAAACTTATTTACAAAAAAACAACCAGCTTCCAAAAAACACTAAATGGTGAGAAATAAAGATAGTTTCAGAAGTCGCAGTCGGCGGCAAACAATGAACCAAACAACAAACAAAGCCACAAACAATGAACCAAACAACAAACAAAGCCACAAACTTTCAAAACTATATTTATATCACACATTTTAGTGTTTTTTGGAAGCTGTTTTTTGTTTTTTAAAAACTACAGTTATATTACGCCTTTTAGTCTTTTTTTTGGAGTTGTTTAAATTTAATTTGCAGAAAGTTTTTATTCTAGCTTTCTTAAAAAATCGTTTACTTTGAGGACACATTTTGCCAGATATTTTGATATAAAACCTAACTACTGAACCTGAACTGGAATGACTATCAAACAAAAAGAGAATCATCAAAATCCATTCATAAACGACCAAGTTATCCGCGAACACACATTAAAAATATGTATACCTACGGTCGAATTAAGAAACCTCCTCCTTTTTTTTAAGTCGTTTAGAAAGGATCTTATATCTCGCTTTTTAGTGCGTTTGTATTTATATCTAATTTTATTTCTCTTTATGTTGTTGCTTTCCGAGAGGGAATGTACCTACGAGTTACAAACATACCCAGATCGCTATACGAGTAGGTGTGCCTAAAGCGTATTGTATATGAGTCGGGAAAATGTTTTCAAATTCAATTTGAAAATAGTCGATTACATACTCGTACTTACATTCGCATTTGGAGAATTGAACGTGGCGTATGTCAATGTGTGAGAGAACATTTTGTTCAAGTACAAGATTAAGTTAGTCCTTTAATCCTACTTACGTTTGCGTCGATGCTCGAGGCTTTCATATGTTGTGAACTTCAGGAATGATTACTAATTTGTTGAAAGTAGATGTACAATTGGTAGATGTACAAATGTTACATTGTAATCGTTGTGCAAAAAGGATGAGCAATCAGTGAGCAATAGCTGAATGTGATGCTGTACGAAGCGAGCGTAGGGAGCCACTGAACACGGACAGACCAGTTCAGACTAGTAGCGACAGACTACACCTCTACATGTGAAGTGACAATGTCCAGCATTATTTATTTATTTATATTGACGACAAACTGTCGATGATCGGAATAATGACATTGTTGTAAGTTTTGTTAAGTGAAACTTCCTTGTTGTAGGAGTCGGTGAAAACTAATGAAGTTCGTCCCAACGTCAAAACTAAGATGGCTATTGTTGTCAGGGAGACAGTAGAGGCTGCGCGGGCGCTGCTGACAATGCGCCGCTGAACAGTAATCGAATCATAATCGTTAATCGCACGAGCTCGAATAATCGGGCCGCGGCCGTCGACCGCGATTATTAATCGAGAGACGATGCGCGGGCGCCGGCAGGGGGCGCGGGGCGCGCGGGACGAGGCCGCGGTCACGAGCGCGCCACGAATGCCCAACATCCGAGATTTGAATACTAGATAATTAATATCGCTTTATTAGCGGTAGAAATATCGATTTATGAAGATATTATCCGCTTTGTGGATGCCGCCCGCGTGCCGCGCGGATGCTGCGTCAATCAATGACTGTCGGCAAGAGTCCCTGGACTCTTCTCCATGGTGTCCGCCGTGTCGGACACTGCGCACATGTCGGTGTCACACCACCGCGCCACTATTGCATGCCCGCGTGCCTTGATAGCATCGATACCTTGCTAATGACGACGAGGACGCGGCGATGCGCGCGCGCACCCTGATCTTATCGATACCGGCTTAATGGATATTTTGTGACGAATTACGAAATTATAAGCGTGTTACCTCATACTTATTTTATGGATTTTCTTAAGGCAATTGAAACAAAATGTGATGTGACTTGGCGCAGATTATTATAATCAAATGAATATTTAGATGATTAGAATGGATATCGATCGTTGCTGGACTGACTGACAAAAGGGTTGCTTCCTTTCCTTCCGCCGGGAAGTGCTAGCGGCGATGTAACCCAATAGGTTACATAACGTGTAGTAGGTACGTGTTTGCACCTTTGATACTTCTCTCCACGGGGTACAATAAGTTAGGTATCGGTATCGGTGCGCGCGCGCAGGCCCGTGGAGTCGCGGCGCTAGACAGTGCGCGCTTTGTCCGCGGCTTACTTTAATTTGTTATCTTAATTTATTAATCGGCGCGCGGTCGTCGCCCCCTCCTCCCTTCGGTACTCAGTAGTGCTGACGTCACGCGGAGCACAAAAACCAGCGCGTACGCACCACTTACTCAATACTTGTTTTCTGTTTATGAGAGCAGCTCTGCAGCGTGCTGTCGGATAGCCGCGCGAGGTGCTGCGGTCACCCGGTCACCCGGTCAGCACAGTGTACTAGCGCAGCAGTCTGCTCCAGCGATTATACATGCAGCTCCCTGTAACGGGTTCCTACAATCCTCCATGAAAATATCTCGGTTTCCGGCCTCTAACTCCTCAAGGCGGGAAGCGCGCACGACTCTGTTTGACCCTTATAAAGTAAACGCTGTATTCATTCAGTAGTATCGTTACAGTGCAAGTACTTAATTGTGAAGCTCGCGTGTGCTGCGTACCACAACATGTGACTACCCAAGCTCAGTGTTGTCTCACAACAAAGCGCCGGAGCTGCGCGCGCTGTTACCGGCGTGAGTCTGCGTTTCACAACTAACCGATATTTTATCTCAATTATCTCCTGTAATAGAGTTTTGTGTGGCCGATGTGAATATCTTGTTAGAAATCACTCTCGGCCGCACTTTATTGGATTGCATCGACCAGATAACGTACCAGTAACACTTACGGGTACATTGACTAGGGTAATAAACAAAGCTGAATGGGTAGTGCAGCCGCAGCCGGTGTGACTGCTGCAGCACTGAGTGTGCTCTCACGCAGCTGTCGGCAGGTCGCACTCACGCGCACGCGCATCATCGTATGCAGCTCAAGTCGAATATCACGAGTCACTTCTAAATAAATTAACTTTTGAGCCTAGACGATTCAGAGAAAGTTTTATAGCATGTGTTTTTAAGCAAAAAGAGAAGGTTAACTATTATGTTATATTTCTTAATGGCATAATCCTACATGATATACTTATTCATTTTAAGAGTACTGATATGATGATTTCCCACCGTCACAACACGTCTTGCGCCTGCGCGCGTTGATGTCCTTTGTAAGGAGCTGCGCGCGCGCACCACGCAGATGCATTCTTGTGCTGCTATTGGCATTCCAACTAGCATAATTGTCATTTATTGCACCTTCGAGTGTTGCGACTCTGATTCTATATCGCTGTGGTTATGGAAACTGAAGACGAAAACAACAATAAGTTTAAAAATGTTTAGAGTTAATAATGTACAGTTTACAAAAACAGACTTCACCTATTTAAAAACGGAAGTTGATAAAGTTATTGGCAAACTAAAAGGACAGCGCGTGCGACAGCCGTGTGTTGTGCGCCTGCGCCGCTGTGCGCACGGCGCGCAAACGACAGCGACATCTTCCAAGCAGAACTAACTAGCGCCTCGTGCAAGCAACACCATAGCACCCGGTTGCAGTCGCTTGTGAAGCTAATAAGATTTGCGATAATGTGAATCACATTATCACAAATCTTATTAGCTTCACTTGTATCCACTTGTATGAGTTTCTTCTCTTTTAAATTCAAATTGGAAACAGAGCTGGCATCCGCATTGAGAAGATATGTTAGTGTCGCGCGTCACCCCACGCGGGCCCCGCACACCGCGGCACCTCAGAGCAATGACTCCTACTATATCTGGTGGGTGTGTCTGTCTGCTCATGTGCTGATGGTGATCACCGGGGTGGTTTTAGAGCCCATAATTAACAGTGTTTTGAGTTCGGTTTTGTTTTCTGTCAGCGCGAACAGTTAGGCTCCATAACACCGTGCGACGCGCAGGATTCATTACAAATAAGTAGTTAACGTAATGACATTTTAAGTGATATGAATTGCGCGAGCGCACACACACGCACGTAGCGGTATTGTGCAACCTGCACTTGTTGCAGTTAGCACAATTACAGTGATGGTGACACCGGGAGCGGCCATTACCGCGCGCACCCGACGCACGCGACGCGCGATAAGCCGGCGCCCCCGGCACCTGCAGCTCCTGCCACTGTCACACGCTAGTGGACCTGGCGCACAGCACGGCGTCGCTAGGTATCCAAGTATATGTCATATTACTGTCATAACATATGCTGCATTGAAACGTCCTTCGTCTTATTGGCCGCTGCGGCTGCGGCCCGCGCAGAGCGTCGAGCTCGAGACTGTTCCATAATTAGATGGATATTATAATATACGAGTGTAGTGCCGCTTCTATTCAGATCTCAAAAGGAGCCTTCCCCTCCCCAAGCCCCCCTCGCGTCCCCTGCCCCCCGTGCGAGGCGTGTGTTTGTTTGTTTATCACACCGTCATTACGTTTAATTAGCGGTCGGCGTGTCCGCTGTAATCATCGCGTCCACAGCACCGAGCCGTCCGCCATGCAGGCACACTCGCACGGCTGCGCCCGCGACAATGCACACTGAGCCTTACGTGTGCTGCATAAGGTGTAAACTCGCGCAGCAACGCGGTGGGAAGCGGTAGTTTAGCAGAAACAATGGTGCGGATTAGAGCTCTCAGAACGATCATTTGAATGCGAAATGTAAGAATAATTAGCAGCCAGCGTCGGTTCTAATTGACACGTGTCAAATGTACAGAGCCATCCGCCACGCCAGCCGGTGTAGCGACCGGCAGCATGACCTTCGCGTTCGAATTATTGTTGGTGTGGGTCCAAATGTCATCGAACAATAAACAAACAGACATTAGCGGTGGATGGCGGAGGCGGCGGGCACGCAGGCGTACTGGCGACCCGGGTGCTGCAGCTCATCTGTGTCCTTATCGATGCGGCGAGAATGTTCATAATTACTGAACTATTCGATCGTAGATGTGTCGTGTACATGCGAGTGAGCACGGCACGGGGGGCGCGAGGGCGCGAGGGCGCGGGGGCGCGGGGGTCGCGGCTCTCGGCAGTGTGCTCCGGCGCCGGTGCACTCGTGCACACGCAATGAGAACAGTTCGCCGTCTAGTGCCGCGACTGTGCACCCCTGCTGATCACGTCTCAGGAGTGCAAGCAGAAGGTACACTGCACTAGCCGGGAGCCAGTCCCACACACAGCGGCCGCACGTCACGTGTTGGTGCTAGCGGGGTACTGGACCAAGTTGCCGAGCAATGTTGTCGGCAGTGAGTGTTCTGCCGTGGCTTGCGTTCTGGCGCCATTAGCGGCATCGGGTGCGCTGCGGGGGATGCGCGCGCGCATCGCGTTGCGCTCCATGCAAATCGGTGCATACCTCATGCTGCCAACACGCTGCGTGGCGCTGCTCTGAGTACTTGCACGTATTAAAATCTTTATAATAGTGATGCTGAATAGAATGACAAATTAGCAGAAGTATTAGCTTATTCGTAAAAGTCCACTCACACCAATAATTATGATACCTCCCAAACCACAGTACATAGTACGCACGGGACGCACGGGGAGCACAGGGAGCACAGGATGGCTGTGTGCGGGTAAGTAATAGCGGTGATAATACGCTTGTACGAATCTATTGAGCAAAACTGGTTCTGCGCGTGGGGCTAGCAGAGCGGCGCATGCGCAGATCATTGATATTGTCGTCAGCTGTCGAGCCTGTCGCGACACTGAAAAATATAATAGGCACATAAATCAAAAATGTGTTGAAAATGGTTGCGTGCGCTCAGACTACATACCCCCCCCCCCCCCTTCTCCTCCTCCTGCCTCGGCCGCCCGTCCGTCCCTCAGTCGATGCTCACACGCACACCACCAATGCATAGGAAAGCACCGTAGGTCCACTTGTAGTAAGAGCGACGATGACACTGCAAGCGTCACTTGGTATGATTGTGGCTGCGCGGACAGGCAGGGCAGGCGGTGGAGCCCCGTCACCTCGCCATGTCGCAAGCCTGTTATTTGTCCTTCATAGAGTAATGAAGCAGCGAGTGTTAATAGTGAACACATTACACATCACAGACACATCCCAGTTGTTCGGAAGAAGAGTCGCACGCGCTAGTGTCAAGCTGCTCGTGCGATGCGATGCGATGACGGACGAACTGGTACGCACTCGCAACCCGTTAGTGCAATGAGACCTTTTGTTATTTAAAAATGGATATGCTCGGAACAAGATGGTCTGATTGGTTCCTCACAGGATATCTCGTTAGATATGCTCGGAACAAGATGGTCTGATTGGTTCCTCACAGGATATCTCGTTAGATATGCTCGGAACAAGATTGTCTCTGATTGGTTCCTCACAGGATATCTAGTTGGAACGTTATGAGTCTAGAGGGAGGAACTGTAATCTCTTATAAAATAGTTTAAAGAGGAATCATAGGGCATCTAATGCTACGGCAGACTTACACGAAGGAATTTAGCATTGTCAGAGCGACTTGTCTTTTTGAATGACAGGTTGTCACTCAACACGGAATGCGATAACGAGAGGTATTATAGAAGAGAAGCGGCGCAGGCGCAGACAGACACACTAGTGGTAAGTGATCGTAATGAGCGGCGGTCGCCGGTTCAGATCCCGGGCCATGCACGCGCCGACGGTTCCCACGACAGCATTAAATCAAATGACCAACAAATTGGAAGTTCTGAGAAGCGGCGCCCGCGCACACTGCGCCGACGGACTCTGTGACGTCACCACACGATCTTTTCAACAAGTCAACACCAAACTGTGTACCGATAGGTTTATTTTTATAGCAGATTTAAGATTTAGCAATAAAGCGAAATTATCTATTTTCACCTTCATGGAACATCTCTGAAAATCGTGACACTTCGCGTAACCATCTCACTAATAAAAGTAAACCGGTAACGAGTCAGAGAGCTCTGCACCTGTCGCCGGAGTCGGCACGCGGCGGCCTTGGTGTGTGGTGCGGTACGGTGCGGTACGGTGCGGTACGGTGCGGTACGGTACGGTGCGGGACGGCGCGGGGTGGTACGGCGCGGCACGGTGCGGTGCGGTACGGTGCGGGGTAACATCATAATACTTCACAAGCGAAGCGTTCTTAAATTAAACTAAAAGATTTTGTATGCGTTGTGCGGAACTGCGGTGCGGGTCGAACGTGAAATCGTGTGTCAAAGCGGGGCGCATCACAAAAATGGCCACTTGATTGGGTTCTTACGGGTGGATTGGCGAGACCGCTAGGAATTTGACGCGGGGATGCAGAGGGCGAGCGGGGCGACGGTCCGGGGGGTTGGGGGGCGAGGGGCAATTGGGGGACTTCGGCACAATTTAAAATTCAGATAAGCGGAATAAACACTCGGGCCGGAATGCGCGGCTGCTGCCGACACAGCGCACAGCACGCATCGCTACGCGCGCAGCACTCCACTAGCGGGTCACTGCGCACTACTACTCTACTACTCATACTATCTAGGATCAATAACGGTTTCACTGAATGTGATAAGTTTGAAAACAGCACAAAACCTGTTTGAGACACATCAAGACTAGCCTCACAGGCTCAATGGCTTCTATCGCATCATAGAAGGACTAACTTGAAGAACCATCACATTGAATAACATTAACACTGTTGGCCTGTTGGCCTGTTGGCCTCTGCAGGTAGAGTACCTGTCAGGTCAGTGGTCAACATGGGCCGACACCATACTGTGATGTCAGGCTTCTCGCCTGTTGTCCAACGTGCCAGCATGGAAGTCAGCTTCAGCCAAGCGACTAGTTTCAGTCCGCTTATGAATGGGTACGAAGTAGTTCTGAACCTCTGTACATGACAGATGCATCGTCTGCGTGAGGTCCAGCAGTAGTCTACACTAAACCTCACACAGCGTAAACACAGTAACACAGTAACCCGCGGATTACTTAACAGAGTGAGATTACACTACCGTAGTATTATAATAATAACCATAAAGCGAACTCGTCTGACACCAAGTGAAATGAACTCGTAAAATATAATGAATCGTGTGTAAATTAGGCGGCGCGTGTGATGTCCGCACTCCGTACTCGACGCCGGCGCCCGCGCCGCGCAGCCCACTGTGTGCAACGTCGCAGCGCTGAACCACAACCTTTCGCGGACACAGTGCCCACAGTGCGCAGCTCGTGTGACACAGTGCCCACAGTGCGCAGCTCGTGGGCAGCTGGCAGATTGGTAAGATAGAAGATGGCTAGCAGATTCCTACCCGCTAGAACAACATAACTACAATCTCCGATCAGTTACCATGAGGAGGCCTTCACTCCAAAAGTAAATGAATGAAGGGACTCGTTTAAAGTATCAGAATCTATCTATATATATCTATATATAATCTATATATCGAAGTGGATACTGGAGACTTGGTAGAGAAGGCAGAGAGGAACTGCGAGGATAAGAATTGGGAGAATAGCAACAACACCGCACGTTCATAGAGCGCAGCACACACAAGTTAAGTCAGCTGACGTGATCCATAGTGCTCAGCCGTGTATTGGAAGAGCTGCTGCAGTGGCCGGTTCTCTGAACGTTGCGACGCAACGCGCTGCTAGGCGCCGGCAGAGACGAGTGGCGCGGTTAGCGATCGCGGTACTGAGCAACAGCAGGTATGCTCGCAACACATTACACTCAACATTATTATGATAATTCATTAAATTATAATCAGCCGACGCGCGACGTCTAGAAATTCGTCATTTACTTGCCGTCTGCAACAGTGAAGTAAATTAAAGTTAGTAAAGTATGTAAGTTAGTATAGTATGTAGTGTACGCGCGGGCGCCGTAAATCGCGTCGCTTTCCTACGATTAGTTTATGGCGTCACGCGTCGCGTGCGCGGACTTACAATTATATTATATTAACTTCATCAGGTACAGACTGTGGATTAGCATGTGTCGACTCTCCGCACTTACCCCCCCCCCCCTCCGCCGCGCCCCCCCCCTGCCCGCTGCCAGGCTGCCCGTGCGGCGGCAGCGCATTCGGAGCGGAACCGCGGCCACTATGTGAGCTCATTACCGCGCGCCGGATAATTGAAAATGGCGAGCTCATTATAATATTTAGACAATTATTCATAGACGTAATTTATTCCCAGTGCACTGCTTACACGACGACTAATTACAGCGCATGCGCGGGTCAATTATAATGTATTCCCTCAGGTTGGGTGCGTGAGCGCATCGGAAGTTACGCTGCTAACGTACGGGAGTACGTCGGATACGAGACATTATTGTCATCATCGGAGTTAGCATACGGGAGCATCGTGGAGTAAGTGCGTCAGAAGACCAAGCCCCGATGGGAGGGTGTGATACGAAGACAACACTAGATGGCTCTTCATACAGTGTTTGCAGTTTTGAGTGTTGTCTGATGAGACTCGATGAGTTCATGACTCATCACAGCCATTACAATGATATTATTAATTTGTTGTATTTTGTACCTGGTGAAGGTTAAGCCGCTCACATCAGCGTACAATCGTAAAGCAGGCGTAATGAGCGCGGTAGCGGCTGAGCTGCGTACGATAAGACGCCAAGTAGAGCGCCATTTGGCGTCTTATCGCACGCAGCTCTGGACAACCGCTATCTGCTGACCACTGTGTGCAGATATACACACGGTGATCACTTAATATTACAATAATTAGCCAGTAGATAGTGCCGCCGGCAGCCGGCAGGTGGCAGGTACCTGCCGCCCTCCGCTATCATATTGTTGCTACAACGACAGGAACATTACTTCCCCAGGCGAAGGGTTTTAAGAATAACAGAACAGGAACGGCTACAGGTAACGTGCGTCACTCCATCTGAATGAATAACAGGGCAGTCGTAGTCACCGGTGACATACGAGAGTTGTGACCGGCGCCGCCCGGCCCGGCGCCGCCGGCGTCCCGCGGGTGACGTTACAGACGGACAGCTCGCTAAGAGCATGTTTACGATAGCCCTCCGGCTCGGGATGTTCCGTCGCCAGGCAGACACCGGGACCGTGCCGGCACCATGCTGGGCACACGGACAACGAAGGCAGCACATTGTCGCGACTAATGTTTGCAGAAGTGGCATTGTGCGTTACCTGTCGCCCACATAGATCACACCTTCAGATCGAAATGTACCCGCGGCACTCGCCCAGGCGCTTACACGTTTTGTTTCGAAGCAACATTCTGGTAAAACTTGGACATAATAGGAAACACACGTAGCATGCGTCCGATGCGCCTGGAGCCCCTGTAGCACGCCGCGCACGCCCCCACGTGGTGGAAGCCGCAAATTGAGCTCCTCCCCGTCCACATGCCGGCGACATGAGCTTTAGAAACAATCCAGAATATCCTTTCTCCGCCCTTGACTCCGCGGTCCACTACGAGGTAGCAGGAAACATACGGGACGTCATTATGAGCCGGCCCGCTCATGCTTTATATTTTCATTCTCAGTTGTATTTGATGGGCATGAGTCTATTGTAGCGCGATGGGTAGCAGTCGGTGCGTATTACAATAATTCAAATGTAATTTGTACAAAACAATGTGACTGCAGTCGATCGAACGTATTTCCATGCGTGGATGTTAACGACATTGGTTTGTTACGTGCCTCTGCCACGAAATATCTCGAGTGTAAAGACGTAGCGCACCGTGATCGGATCACGTCCACTCATTAGCTGGATGCGCGGGGGGAGCGGGGGGCAGCGGAGGGAGCGGGGGGAGACACGCACGTCAAGAGAACAACACAAGAGATAGTACCTACTACAGCAGGTAGACTTTTAAAATACCTTTTTTGATTATGAAACGGTTAGTTTTCACACACGTTGTAGTTTTAGCCGTTAAAGCAGTCTCCAACTAGCTACATAGCTATACACACAACTGAGCTACGCACAAGTGTCAACACGTCGCAGAAGGCCCCCGGTGTCACGTGTGACTTGGTGTGACGTGCGAGCCCCGTGCGGCCCGGGGCAGCACGGTGTGGCATGGTGCAGCTCGGTGCGGCAGCCGGCTACGAGCGATGCCCAGCTTGCACGAATATTTCACCCAGGTCTACAATCTTAATGATATGGCAATCTTGAACTGGACTGTTTTGATTGCGTTGATCTTCATCTGTTCCTGTCGGCATGGTGTTCTGTTGCCGTGGCCGTGTGCAGCGACCTGCAGCGACCTTGAGCCGGGCGGCGCGGCGCAGGTGCACGCGGGCGGGCACGCGTCGCAAATATCAACACATGTCACTCACCCCCGATATCGCTGTCCCGTTACACCGACCACTTCATTGCGCCACGACACGTCGCTAACTATTGCGCAACTCGTTTGTTTGAAATGTATGTCACTCGAGTTATTAATATATTATTGTCTCCTTTATTCATTTAACTCACTTACTAATTATATCTTTTAATATTAGTATATTAAAGAAACACATTTTACATTTAAAAGTATAAAAATAGTAGCCCGGGTCCAGGGTCCAAGCTTCCGGCGGTCAGGGCTCCAGAGAGAGGAATCGCCTAGCAATAAGTGTCCAGAAGAACTGCTTTCTGAATCAAGTGTTGGTCGAGGCTCTTGGCTATTAAGCCTTGGCTGACACGACTATACAACGGTACAACGATTGCCGAGTCCACATCCCTCATGTCGCCAACCTCGCGACTCAAGTCAATATACTTGATTTGTTTATCTTTCTCGGCTTTCACGAGGTTCCCGTCATGCGGTTACATCGACAATCGTTGCGCGCCTCTCAATTCGATCTATCACCACTATATCAGGCTTATTGGCTACAATAGTCCTGTCGGTAATGACGGATCGGTCCCAATTCAAAGTGACACTGCCATTTTCAAGAACTGGGTCGGGCACATACTTGTAGTACGGCACTTCCGATTCCACAAGACTGTATTTTAGAGCAAGCTGCTGATGGATAATCTTGGCAACTAGGTTGTGCCTATGCAAGTACTCTTCGTTAGCAAGACGAGAACAACAGGAGATAATGTGGCGGATTGATTCACCTGGACGGTCAGATGTCAACCGTACCATCCTTAACAATAAATCTCCGATAGTTATTAGTCGTGATAGCTTCGTTCATAATTGCACAGACAAAACCTTTGGTTTCGACGATTTCTATAAAAAGGTCACCGAAACGCAGCCAGGCTACGGACGCTGGTAGATACATCAGGCCCATGTAGGGCCCGGAAAGAATGTCCGTGAAGCTCCTTACCCTACCATACTTCCATGCGATTTTTAGTATCAAGCACTACAAGTTTGCACCAGTTCTCTTTAGCCAATGAGAGCGGGCTGAGACCCTTGTCCAGCGCGACTACGTCTCGATCGAACCAACGCGCGACGTCGGGATGCCACTTCGGTTTCTGGGAAATATTCCCTGAGATTGCATATCTCGCGATTGTCCTCCACAATCGGCATTTAAAAAGCCTCGACCCCCACACTTTCGCGGGATTTACAGTCTCAAAACCGATGAATCTGTGTGATGCATTCGAGATGCCGACAGCAATGTACGGACTCTCCTATCATCCAGGGCGACAAGTTCCGTTAGAGTCCATTTGAGTATGTAATAGAAATTAGGCGACTCATAGGTAATGTAGACCGAAGCTCTTCGTCTCGTCGTAAGGCTTCCATGTAATAGGATGTCAAGTATCGAAGTTTATCCACACAGGGTGAACGTTTTTGTTTATCCAATTTTAGTACTTTACGAACTACAGTTCCTACAGAAAAACGCTGAAGGGAACCATGGGACACATGACAACAAAATGAGTGACATTAAAATGTATCAAAAAGAAATTCGCAATGTTTAAAAAGTATTTTGGGTAGCCATACTTCAATCTTGCAGGTTTTGTGAAACGTCTTAGCTTTGTTTGTGAACATCAGGATGTTCTGACATGGGAGTGGTCCTAGAGTTCCATTACCCAAGTCAACTTTTTTGCAAACTTTAGGAAATTGAAAAATATACACAAGCATCTCCGTGGAATGTATCGGCTCATGTTACAGTGGGTCTGAAATTCTGGAATCGCACGAGCAGCGCAGGCGCGTGGGAGCGGCGCGCGCGTCGTTTGAATGTAAGTATTCTAATAGAGGGCATTACGCGGCCAGCTGATTGATTCTCGCACACGAAACCTATTGCCTGCAGCCGAAGTCGCCGACACCGGCCCACTGCGAGACCTCGGTATCGGAGCGCGCGCGCAGGCTAGCGATCCAAGGTGTAGTAATAAGTAATTTTGAGCGACGATCAAACTGCAATCAGTGAGCCGAGATAACCGCGTCCATTCATTTTATTGGAGTTCCTTTCGGGGCTCGTTCATTGATCCCTGTCCCGACGGATGTATCGCGCCACCTCCCGCACCGAGCCACTCCACTTAGATAACATTGCAGCTCTCTCTATGCATTATTATATACTAACTATTTGCCCACAATGTCGTCTACGTGGATCTCAAAACAACTTGAATTTAATAAAACAATCCGGAAGCTCATGTTTCATCATTCAAGCGGCACCGGCCAATTTTATTAAATTTGCCCATCTTCTGCTCTATCGATTACCTTCTCCCAATACAGTAAAATTTTCCCTTAATGAAATGAGAATTTACTCGTTTGTATAAACAACTCAAGCTCACCAAAAATGTAATTTTTGCATATTTTTTTAAGCTTTTCGTCGCACTAGGAATTTGTCCTGTATCGTGGGTGCCTTTACAAATATTTAAACTCACAAACACAAACCGCCAAACCCGGCACAACTACTTGTAGGCCATACAAATATTTATTCCGTGCAAGAGTCGAACCCGCGACACGCAGCGCAGCAGCCGATCGCTCAGTCACTGCGCCGTCAACCGTGCCATCATCCATTCAATGAAATTAAAATCTGCCTATGTACAGACATCCGCCAGCTACTATTTTATTATTATGTAGGTATAGATTTCATAAGATGGCGGTGCCTAAACTTTCATTGTCACCGCGACCCAGTGCTGAATGATAAATAACAGTTTGACGTTAGTCGCTATCGCTAAGTAATTGGAGTGCATTGTGAAACATTCAGGTACAAAAAGTGATAGCAAAGTAGCGAGTGGCTCGCGTTGAGTGATCTCCTAAAGCGCTGCGGTCCGCTATGCAGCGCGGTGACTGCGCTGCGTGTCAGGGGCGGTTAGCGGGACCCTAACGTCCGCGCAGGTGCCTGTAACGGGACCTCGCGAAAGGTCACCCTCCCCCGCCGCGCCCTCGCCCCTCATGCATAATGTTACGTGGATCAAGTATAACCCAGACGGCAATCCGCTAGAGAGCTACACACGGGTAGTTAAAGTTCGACAAGTGTCCGAGTGGCCGAGTGGGCCGAGCGGCCGACTGCTCACTTTACATGACATTACGCGGCGCGCGCCTCCTCGCCGGGGAGTACCGCGCGCCGCCGCCGCGCCGCCGCCGCGCCGCCGCCGCGCCGCCGCCGCGTCGGCAGACGGCTTGTACTGGGCTCTTGTACATTTTTAAACATTTTTGACAACAAAAAACAACATTGATTCACGTGAAAGTCCTCCTCGTCAATTATTGTGTATTTCTCATTACATAATGAAGAGATTATAAATGCAAGCGACGGGCGCCGATCTTCCCCACGACGGAGGCGGCGCAGGCGGCGCACACTAACGTTTGAGCGATTTTTACTCTTTTATTGTTTTATTGTATTTTTTAACGCTTCCTTCGGCGCTCGAGCAATAAATTAGAAAGTCGCGGGGTCTTTTTGTCGCAAACCGAATGATTTTTTACAATGATAGCTTTCTCCGACACGACCAATGTAATTGCTTTATTTCCCTAATTTGTAAAAAGTACGTTTGCTCACAAAAAGTGAAAACAACTAGAATGTGTAGAGTTCAGGTTACCGCTCAGGCTGCTCAACAACGTAACGATGAATTGTTTCAAAGCTATTGTACATATATGTATTACAGCTTTTGTGAAGATAGTTGTGATCAAATACAAGTATTAGGCGCCATTGTTCTGCAACACTGTGTCCGCTTCGTCACGACGTGAGGAGTAGACGCGGCCATCAGTTGCGGGGCGCAGTAAGAGCAATGAACGAATGAGTAATAGGACTCACCAGCGTCCATGTTGTCGGGTGCAGCGATGAATGGTGCGCGCACGCTGCTCAGTCGGTGAATGTCACCCCCACCCCCAACACCCCGGGCTAGACCAGTCTAGGACACATACATTATTCACCCCGCATTTAGTGCAAAAACTCTAAATGTCAGATAATTTCCCCGCGAGGTGAGGGGGTGTAACGGTAACGGTACCGCTGGGGTGGCGCGACCTTTACACTCGTGCAGCGCGGGCGCATGTGTGCGTGCACCTGTAACGGGCCGGAGCCCGCTGTGTGAACTAGACCTTCTGCGCTACATGCACATGACATGCACAATGCTCATCCTATTGCTCGTAATATTGTTTCAGTGTGTGTGTACACTGTTGATCGGCCTGCTGTACTGTGCCACTGGTATCATAACAAAACACTCCTGTCCCGGCTCTAATGTGACATAATTATGATTTGGAGACGTGCGACGCCTGCGCGGTGCACCAGGGCATTGCGTTGCAGTACCTGCATGGCACCATTTCTTAAAACATGATCGGTGGGAGACTACTCGCTATAGTATTGGATGTTTATCAGTATTGCTATATTGTAATGAATCTCATCATCATTCATCCTCCAGTCCGGAGCCCGGCCGCAGATCCGCCGTCTGATAACTTTTTATTTGGCGTCAACCTGACGTTATCGTTTACATCGCATGACGTCATCACCGCTCTCGCCACATTCAAGTTCATAAAACATCAGTTCTTGTGTAATTCAATTTAAAGCCAAACAATGTATGAATGACTGTCGGACTACTAACTATATGCAAATGTGTAATTAGTTCGCGTACGTAACCGCGCTATAATAGTCATGGTTTTGTAAGAAACGTGCTCTCAGTTATAAATCATAAAACAGCTCAATGTCACGGTCGATGTTTAACACAAGTTGGCGCGGAGCTGCCCGCGCTCTTGCTCCGTATGTTTAACACAAGTTGGCGCGGAGCTGCCCGCGCTCTTGCTCCGTATGTTTAACACAAGTTGGCGCGGAGCTGCCCGCGCTCTTGCTCCGTATGTTTAACACAAGTTGGCGCGGAGCTGCCCGCGCTCTTGCTCCGTATGTTTAACACAAGTTGGCGCGGAGCTGCCCGCGCTCTTGCTCCGTATGTTTAACACAAGTTGGCGCGGAGCTGCCCGCGCTCTTGCTCCGTATGTTTAACACAAGTTGGCGCGGAGCTGCCCGCGCTCTTGCTCCGTATGTTTAACACAAGTTGGCGCGGAGCTGCCCGCGCTCTTGCTCCGTATGTTTAACACAAGTTGGCGCGGAGCTGCCCGCGCTCTTGCTCCGTATGTTTAACACAAGTTGGCGCGGAGCTGCCCGCGCTCTTGCTCCGTATGTTTAACACAAGTTGGCGAGGAGCTGCCCGCCATTTCTCCTCATGATTTCATATTTTGAAACGAATAATGCAAAAAAGTATTTTGTATTTTTAAAGCGAATTATCACAAAAGTAGTGAGCCTCTTTTTATCGAATAACTAATGGATGCTTGTATGAATGAAGATGCTCTTTGTAAATAAGTCGCTAACGCGTGAATGGTAACTTTCTCCGCAACACCGAAAGGTTGCGGGCTGGCATCACTCAGCCATCGCTCAAGTCTCCCGCGCGGACAATTTTGTTGGTTTCTCAGAAATTAGAATGTGGGGAATATTGTAATGGTAAAATTTACGAGCGCACGCAGATCGTAGATTACGTCTTAGAGGCGGCTCACAATACACAACGCACGAGGGAAACGGTTCCATTGGCATGCAAGCTGATTTCAGCTTTATGCACATGCACAAAAGGTCGGGTGTGCCGCCTGGCGCGGCGCTTACAAAGGATTTGCATACGTTAATTTAGCGGAGTTTTTTTTGCCAGGAAGCTTTTTGTGTGTCGTTCGAGAGAGGTATCAATCACGGTGCTCGGAGCCACACAATACCCTGCCTACCTGTGGGCACCGCGGCAGGCCGGCCGATACACATAACTGTGCATATCCAACACTGTGGGATATCGGGAGCTGCTTTCGAAGAAATGTCGTAAAAGTATAGCATAGGATCGTGCTACAGATTATATTTCAAGGTTAATACTGTTTATTTACAATCATTTATCATCCTGTGAGCTGTGGGACATAGAGCTAAGTACTCCTCACTTGACATTGTGATTTGGAGTACTGGTTTCGGTAAGGTCAGCGAGACAGCTGCGCACGCGCCGCTGCCGTTACCATTATTGCAGCGCACTTGTTATTACCGGACCGCAGAGAAATCCAGCATATCACTTGGTATGTAAACAATGGAGCGAGATACAGGAGGCACGAGATTCACGAGACGCACGACAGGCACGAGACGCACGAGAGCCACGAGAGGCACGACAGGCACGAGACGCACGGGAGGCACGAGGTGCACGAGACGCATGAGGTGCACGAGACTCACGAGAAGCACGAGAGGCACGACAGGCATGAGACTCACGACAGGCACGAGAGGCACGACAGGCACGAGACGCACGAGAGGCACGAGACGCACGAGAGGCACGAGACGCACGAGAGGCACGAGACGCACGAGAGGCACGAGAGGCACGAGACGCACGAGAGGCACGAGACGCACGAGAGGCACGGGAGGCACGAGCACTGTGACGCAAACCATGGCTCGGGCGGCTGAACATAGGTAAACGAAACATTGTATTATGATTACCCCGAAACGAAGGTCAAGATCTTGAATTAGAATGAAAATAATGAGAGGTATTCATATGATAAATCTGGATTGAGATAAACTGGAACTGAAAACTGGATTGAGATAGCGAAAATAGAGGGAGGCTTTTACCCGAAGCGGGTCCATACATGAAAAGTCTACTGATGGACATTTTTAATCAATTTATGATTAAAAATGTCCGTTAGTAGACTTTTGATTTTTATAAGAAATTTATGAAAATTAAATGTCTAATTGTTGCTGCATGTAAACTTGACTTTTTACCAAAAATTATGGATCTGCTAGTTCCTCAATGTTTTTTTTTTAATGTAATTTAGGCAGACGTGGAATTAATAAAACTGTTCGTATTATTATAAGGAAGCAACGATGGAAAGAGAGCTCACCACACTTTGAACTCTTCACTGGGAAGTCACCATTTTAAAACATGTTTACTCGTAAAGCACGAGCTTCACTGAATGATATTAGGCCAGTCAGTGTGGCTACACTCAGGTTAGCGCAACATTACAGTGAACACATTCAGTCCGCAGAGTCGGGCGGCGCGCGTCGCCTCGCTGTCACAGCTGTTCTGTGCACCAACACATACTAACTCTTTTACTGATTTGATTTTTATCTTATGATATTTTTAGTAGATGCACCACGAACATTAATCTAGTCACTAAATATCAAGGTCTACTAATTTACATATAAGATTATTTGATGAACTAACCCACTATGGATGCGACTAGTCCGAAATAAACATTCTATTTTGTTTTACTCGCGAACGAATCTACTAATACATTCTTTACATTGACCAAAGTTTCTTTTTTAGGAGTCAATGCGTTCTTATCTACAAGCTGAGTGTTTGGCTCTACCGTTGGAGAAGGTTGTACAGCAGCAAGACAACACTAACATACAAGTGTCACAAGTGAAGCGGTAAGTACCGACAGTGTGGCTTATTACACAAGTACTGGAACTTATTTAGTCTGCAGCTATCAAATATACGATAACAGCATGCAGACGTTGTAAGCACATAAACAGTTTGAGAACAATGGATGCGAGAGGCTTCTGCCCAGACTCCGGCGCACATCATTGTGACTTTCTCACTAGCATGGCGGAGATGTACCAACACACGGATAATTACATATATGTAGTAGCTAGCGTATATTAATGCGGCATCGCCCACGTTTAGTATTTCGGGCGTCGAGCCTTAGGGAGTGCAGCCCGAGCGCGGTGGCTCGGACGGCCTGACGACGGGGTAATGCAGTCGTTCAGGTAATCTGCGATGTTAGGCGAAAGGTGCACTCCGACACGTGACGTGCATTTAAATGGGTGCGTTTGATCAGCACAAGATCGATGAGCTGTGTGAGCGGATGATGCATCAGATAATAATATGCCTGTACAAGTTTTTCCAGCTTACCAAGACTAGATGATATTTTGATGAGAAGTTAGGAAAACAGTTAATTATTATGTAACTAATACGGTGATAATAATGTACAGCCGTGACGTCATAGATGGGCGCACACACACAGTGCGCCCGCGCAGCCGCACGTAGCGCGCCTCGTTAATATTGCCATTAGCATCCGAGCATTGTGGCCAATAGATCCTAATGCACGTTTTGCAATAAATCTCGACTATAAAAAATATTATTCACGTCTCACCGGCGCGGGCGGCGACAAAAACTAATGGAAATAGAAAGAAATATGCAAGCGATTGTTCGACAGACGAGCTGAGGGAAAAAATACAGGCAGATGCGCGCGCGCAGGTAGACGGCGACGCATGCAAATACTTGGGCCAATGAAGTTTTGTGCGTTATGTTAAATTATTATTAATTCCAAACCCCCGAGAATAATCGAGTGAAGGCCACATCCGCTGCTAACAACAGCCGAGAGCCGGCGGCGGGGCAGTGCCGTGCTGCCGGCAGGTCGGTCCCGCACACCACTCCATATCGAGGAGCTACAGAAGTTTTTCCGTCCTCCAGCTGTGAAGCCGTAGTGCCGTACACGGCAACTCGGCAACACGGCTCATGCAAATTAACGATTAATTAGTAATCAGCGAGTAGGCAGCGCGCACAGTGCGCACTCACGCGCACTACGTGCTGCCAGGGACACTCTGGTTCACTGCTGTGAACCAGAGTGTATTCCTACTTCTGACTAATGATAAGGGATGACATTTGTTATGGACCATTTGAGATGAAGTCGTTTTGAACAATAATTATCCACATGGATAATTGTTTGAAACAATCCAGACTGTACATCGCCAGCCGGACGGAGCGAGCGCCGCCCGCGCCCCGCCCGCCCCCGCGCCCGCGCCCGCGCCCGCTGCCGCGCGCGGTGGCGGCCGGGCTCGGTGGCAGGTTAACATTCGCGGCCGTGTTTACATATTACCTTAACAGTCACAAAGAATGCGCTAAAAACTAGTGTCGCGTCTTCAGTCAACGGTAATACGCCTTATAGGAGACTAACTGTTGTTGACGTGTGCGCCACGGAATTACCTTATGTTGAATATGTCCACACTTATTATTTACTCTTATGAATAGCGAACTGTCAGCTTTACGTGTGAACTTCCTAAAGCAAACCGTGTAAGGTATGATTACAAATGGTCAAATACCTCAATTGCCAGAGTCAACGGCACCAATGATCGTGGGGTAAGTTTTGACTTGAGTCAAAACTTACCCCACGATCATTGGTGCCGTTGAACAGCTTTGAAGCTGTTGTTCTATGCGCACATAGACAATATAGTCAACAAGGTTTTTAAAGCGTTGGGTTCTATTTTTAGGGTCTCTTGTGAGTTGTCGAATATCAAAACCATGAAAATGATAACTTGTGCTTTTGTCTTTGTAGCCATCTCGAATATGCTTCTCAAATTTGGAATCCAAATTACAATGTTTTTACCAATCGCTTTGAAAGTATACAAAGCGATTTTGAGGTACATTTAATATCGTTCAATGACTTATCTTCCTAACTACGGTAAGGTGACGGGTAAAAGACATTTCATATTCCTCCTTCACACGAGCGAAGAAAAATTGCAGATCTTGCTTTTGCTTTTTCATTGCTTATGAACGGGTCTACTGACTTCCCTGACCTGGTGGCCACGATTAGACTTCGTATACCGTCCATGTCTCTTCGGAGACCTCGTCTCCTTCATGTACCTATTGTGCAAACAATCTAAGGCAAAATACACATATTTTGAGATGTCGAATGTTCAATAGGGTCTGCCAGGATGCTGAGCTTGGTTTATTCACAAATGGTAACAAGAAATTTAAAAAATGTTAAGTAACTTCTTTGAAGTGTAACTTGGTTGAGTAACGTTTTATTATTGTTTATTCTCTTAAGTTGTTTGTATGTTTACGGCCACATTGCTTGTACCGTCTGTGCATTTTATTTGTAATTTTATATAAGCGGAAACGTGTTGTCTTCTACATATTACTATGTAGAAGAGAGACAATTTTCTTAATACTCGAATGTATGAGCTGTAATTTTCTTAAAATCATTAAAATAAAACTCGACGGACTAAATAATTACACCAAGCATGACCGATCACCCCCGATCACCCCCGATCACCACAGGAATAACAATCAGAATGTTATTTTTAAGGCCTTTCAAAAAGAGATAATGAATCGATGCCAGTTATTATAATCACAAGTTTATGACAATGACGGGTTTCACATCGGATGAGCGAGAAGTGCATCGTGTATCTTATCATTCATCAGAAGGCAATTGTGATGCGCCTGCGCATGTACTCCTGCGACGCACTGGCGTGCACAATAACAGAATGCAACAAACAGTGTGTGCAACACGTGACACGCCACAGCGCGGCGCGAGGCGCAAGAACACGCCGCGCTCGAACGAGCAGCGAACTATTGTAATGAGAGACAGGGTCAAGTGGCCATATCACTAGGTACTATTACTGCCGGCGCGGGGGCGCGGGGGCGCGGGGCTGCACCGGGAGGGGGGCGTGTTGCTGTCACTACAAATATATGTAAAACATTAAGTGAATGTTAAGCGTACGTGCAATGCCTGTTGAAGGTTGGTATATCGGTCACGTCTGACAGTCAGCCACATTGGACAACATTGGTATTCGCTTTCCACACGTTTCCCTCGGCTAATGTCAACGCGGCGGTGAGCATACTAAGCGGAACACCTCTAATGTTTTAATAAGGCTTACGCAAGTCCTCGGTGTGCTGCATGGCGAAAAACTTAGGTGTGAAGCAGCACTGCGCCTAGTGTGCTGATCACAGGGGGCTGTGCGCCGGCGCAAGCGTCAGGGAGACGTCAATATGGGCACAGAGCCGTGGGAGGCCCCGCGAGCGATACGTAATGACGAACTGCTAATACGGACAGCCTGCGGCTGACACCTCGTTTTTATCTTTATTCACTCATGGGAATATCTACCGCTAGGTATACTTAATACGTTGCGGTGCACTGTACAGACGGACATTGACACATCGGACATCGGCACAATGTCACAATGCCACATCAGCACATCGGCACATCGGCACAATGTCACAATGCGACATCAGCACATCGGCACAATGTCACAATGCCACATCAGCACATCGGCACATCGGCACAATGTCACAATGCGACATCAGCACATCGGCACAATGTCACAATGCCACATCAGCACATCGGCACATCGGCACAATGTCACAATGCCACATCAACACATCGGCACATCTGCACAACGTCACAATGCCACATCAGCACATCGGCACATCGGCACAATGTCACAATGCCACATCAGCACATCGGCACAATCCTTCCGCTATTGAAAACCTGCTCGCGGCTAATTAAAGAAGAATATTCTGAGAATATTTTAACAATTTAAATGAGTAACGGTGTAACAATGCTAATTAATAAGTAGAGATGTAATTAGCAGCGATTTCAATGAGAAGCAAGAATACACGCGTCTGCTTTTATTGTAACGTTACTTCATTACTTAAACTTATTTATAAGTAACGCCATTTTAATGTGAATATGTTGCACCGACTTACTGAGTCCACTCCTCAAGTTACTATGAGGAGCTAGATACTTGTCGGATATGTCAGCCATGCTTGTGTGAGAAGCGTCTCGTTGATGAACGGTTCCGAAGGGTTCCTCCGTGACAGCTAGTCACGTCCCTCACAGGGGTACAGTGTGAACGTTATCCAAATTTGTCTAAGTATTTTATATTATTGCTATTTCCTATAATGTTTACTATTTTTGTTTGTATTTCAGTTAGATTCCTGCCTGCCTACCCATCACTTACCAAGGTAACATCACCCTCGGTCACAACGCAATGTTTGTGCGAGAATGCAGCCACTGAATCTACGACTGGGATATGAATAGCTTTGAAGTATACTTTCAATGAAGTCCTGGTGGTTATTATGGATGGAGCAGCCCGCGACCTGCTAAGGCCGTGACGTCACAAGCAATACTAACTGAAGGTGCAGCGGCGCGTCTAACCGCACCACATTATGCTAATTATAATTATTAATATAACACAAGCAATATTATGCTAATCGCGTACTTAATGTTATAGGAGCAATTAAGAAGCGCGTTAACCTCTGCTGGACAGCGCTGCAGCGCCGCAGACGTAAGCGCGGCGGCGCGGTCGTCCGCCACCGGCCCTGAGGACGGCGGCGGACGACGCGACACCAGTTGATTCCTTCAACAATGCCTTGGGCAAAGGTGGACACATGGTCACACACATGGTCTCTGAACTGCGCAACCAGATACTTACTTTTTGAGATACTACACTACCTATATAACTATAGGACGACAAACTTTCGTTAAATATTGTAAGAAAATAGTGCTGGTGCGTGGCGCTTTCGGCAGCCCTATCGGAAGCGAGTGCCGAAACCACGTGGTTCATAATATGCATGCATGTATGCACCATTATTATAATGAGCTAACAAGTTTCGTTCATGATATTAACATAAGACAGACAACACGGAACGTTGCCTTATCTAGCGTGCACTTGTTAATACATACTGGGAACTTTGTTTTGAAGAGACGTTGATGAGTGTCGGACAACCATCGTGAGCAGTGCAGGCAGCGCGGGTACTGTGGTCAGTGTTAGCATTGTAGCAGCGGGCACCATGAGCACTGTGAGCACTGTAGCACCCACTCAGCACTGTGAGCACTGTGAGCACTGTGAGCACTGTAGCACCCACTCAGCAGTGTGGGATACATGTTGAGCAATCACTACAGCAATCGACATGAGGTTGCTCTGGCAAGGAGCAATGACGGTGTGCTGGCCTGCCATGCTGCCAGACCATCATTGACGAAACAGAGAGAGCAGTGTGCTGGCCGGTAAGGCATAACAAATGACAAGATATTAAAACCTTCCTTGACAAAACATTGACAGACAAATTACATTGGAATGTATATGGCAATTCAGCAATCATTTTATTAGTTGCGTGAGGCAAGCTCATGAAAATGTTATTAAATACGCTGATGTGAAGACTGTGACACTCCCGAGATGACATCTCAGACTTCACGAGATAGTAAGGTGGCCACATGATCCACGTGACGGCCTGCTGACAACACGCCCACGAAGACGACTGCACGAGCAAATAATAGTTCATACATCCAAGATATATACTTGAAAAAATAATGTAAAATCGCTCTGTTCAGGAACAGTATCGTGTGCGATGCGTGCGCGCATCTCGTAATGAGCGTTATTAATAAACTACATAAAGTGATGCACTATTACCCTTTCCATAATTTTAATAGTTTGAGCGGAACATTCATAATTACTTTTAGACAAAACATTTTTACTTTATTATTTTGCCTACTGACATGTTTAATAGTTCTTTATTTTTGTGTCTGTTTCTTTTATTGTCCTTATTTTATGTTATTGACATGATCCTCTAATTGGATTGTGTGAATGACTTGTATTGCATTATGTGGTGAAGTAGCGACCAGGGCAATTTATGAAGTGGTGAAGACTGGGCGTTTTGGGGGACTGTCTTTTGTAAACGTTTTGACGTTAAAAAAGTGCTGATTCTCAGCCTAATTTGAATAAATGAATTTTGATTTTGATTCAGTAATAGTAGCACAGTAATAGACTCGCACAAGACACAGCAACAACATAGTTGCGCACTGCGAGCTGCGACCTTGCATTTTACTGAAAGACATATTTGGCGGTTTATGTGGCGCGGCGGGCAAAGGTCCGTCTGCGACGCAGGAGGTTGCGGGTTCGATTTCGCTGCTACCAGCCTGCACTGGCTCTCGCCAACTAAGTGTATTGCACCGGCGGCGGCGGGTTGCACACTAGGCAACTGGCATGGAGATGTGCCCGCTTTCAAGTCATTAAATTTACATAGGAAATTACAGCGAGCTATGTCGAGCAGCCAGTCAGCCACCGAGCTAAGCAATCCGCGCGCGCCGGCCATTCATACTGAGTTTAGCATTTATAGTAGTTTGCCATTTTTGACGAAGATATTTAGAAAACAAGTGAACATGCACTTGGGCGAGCCCGAGCGAATGATTACTGTGGTATGCTATGGTTTTATGTGTGGCACAAACTGTGTGACTCAAGCCACGTCACAGGAGTCGTGCTCGCCCTGCTGAGTACGTCACACGCGAACACTGACCCGCGTGTGGTGCAGAGAAGCCAGCAGGCCGCTGCAGGCCGCTGCAAGCCGCTGCAAGCCGCTGCGCAACACTCATTACTCCACTTAAGGCACGAGCAACAATCACGGGGACTCAAGCACGTGGAAGCTTACTAGTTACTTGCGATATGCAAATTGGATTACATTACTTGATATTAAAGCAATAGGGTGACATAACCAACGTGCGTTGCGCCATCCGGTTGCTGGTACCTACTACTGGGAGCTCTTCAAGTGTGACAGTGACGTAACAGCATTTAATTGTGAACCGTTTCGGACGAGGAACCGTCTCGTCGTGATCGACGAGCTCGGACGTGCTCGGACGTGCTCGGGGCCCGGCCGGCTCGGACCCGGCCCGGCCCAACCCGCCGGTGACGTCACGGCACATGCTGCACTACCACGTGACCCGGACTATTCCTCGGGAAAAGTCGAAACCGAATAGGTCGGACGTTCGTCGTCAATAAAATATTGGAAAATATGACGATGAACCCCACGATTTGCATTCTTTGACAAAAATCAATGCAAAAACTCTTTTAGTGTGATCATACATAATTCATGCAGTGTAACACCGACACCGCGGGTGTACATCAGGTGTGCACTAAATCCTGATAGAACCCCTCCACAACGTCGGCGCATCCGGAACATCAGAGCAATGAGCATGGTTCCCAGACTCACGTAAGACGAGTAGTCGTGTTTCGTAGAATAACAAACAGAACTATAATTTGGTATAATTCGTGGACACAGGGCGGCTTCGGCCGGAGGTCGGAAGCTGCTGCGTCACGCGACGTGGGAGCCGGGCGCGGGCGGGGGTCGCGGGGGTCGCGGGGGCCGCGGGGGCCGTGCTGCACACGAGACGCGACACTGCGTATTGCTATTAAGAATTGCGAACATTTACAAGTGATTAACGGAACCAAATCGAATTGAAGGCAGTCGGTAACTACAGTGGTCGCACTCAGCGCACTCAGCGCACTCAGCGCACTCAGCGCACTCAGCGGCCGTCAGCGGAGGTAATAAAGCGAATCTCTGAATAAAGCGCCGATAAAGAGGACACTGTCACACAAAAACTGTAGAATTACGAGCATGGAGTGTGACAGATGGAAAATCTCGATGTTATCGCCAGAGTTTTTGTTGCTACAGATTTGAATAATGGTGGGATGATACACAGTGGGAGAGGCAGAAGGCTCACCGCTTCCGAGTCGCGGTGGAGGGCACAATGTGTTCGTAGCATAGCTTGTGTGCCGCGGAACACTCTGTACTTGACCGCTGGAAGGAGCTTAAGCGAAACGTTTGTCGTGTAGCATCACTGACTTCAGCGCTAGCGGAGATGTTGGTCACATGTTGTAGGGATTGGATCTTTTGTGCTGATCTGGTTCGTGTGTACGGTACGGCTCGGCGCGGGCGCGGGGCGGGCTCGCACAATGCGCGGCCAGCTCCGTGACGCACGCGCATCAAAAAAACGCGTGCCCGCTCCCCGCGTGCCCCTTTCCCCGCCGCCACACGCTTTTTACCCGGCAGCCCATTCATCCCGTAATTAACGCGAATAAAAAACGAAGCTAGACGAAAATGAGAAATGTTCCGGTGTCGCCGCGCGGCGGCACAAAAACCGATTCAGCTGTGAATCTATATTAATTTAATTATGTCGTCGTTTTGTCTCGCCGTGTGAAGGCGGCGCGGCCAACCGCGGCTGCCGGCTACCGGCTGCCGCTCTTCGCCTGCGCAGCGCGGGTGACGCCGAGCCTTACTATGCCGGAGGAAGCCATGACTCTGACGTGCTGGTGCCTACCGGGCGACCGCGACCTTCCGCCACCGGCGAGCAGGCGAGCAGGCGAGCAGGCGAGCAGGCGAGCAGGCGAGCAGCCGGTGCACACCGACACACGTAACGATTATGTCGCAAGTATTCCAGTCGCGCACTAATATTATAATGAGAAGGTGGTGCGAGTAAGAGTTGGGTACATACCGTTCAGGTCGAGCACCATCTGCGTGTTGAAGTAGTGGCTGACGTCACCGCGACCCGACACTGGAACAACACGACACAAGTTAGACATCACACTATACTCATCAGACTTAACAACACTCGTTATAACATATCGCCGTCGCACTCGAGCCCCCCAACACACGCGGCTGCCGGTGTGCGCCAGCTAAGTGCAACTCCTTGGGACATATGCCCAGACAGTAACGTAGTAGTTTTGCCAAGCAACCGATACTATGAATATGCTCAAGTGCGGATGCTGGTCTGCCGGCCGACCGTACACTGAAGTCGAAAGACACAGTGCGCGGCACAGCGTGCAGCTACACGGAGAGTGGATCAGTAAACATGGTGTTGGATGGCGTCGCGCAGAACAGCCCCAGTGTGAGTAGCGTCCTTCGCTTTGTTCGGTAATGTGGCCGATCTCCACATAGTACGCTCAACATTGAGTTCGGTCAAGACAGTAATCGAGTTTAGCGAAATTATTGATTTTATGTCTGTTATAGAATATCTAGTATCCGAGACTAAGTTTATTAATGTAACGAGACGAGACGCCTGTGCTGATGATAGTAAAGAATACAAATTCCAAAATAAAAGCCAGCCTGGTCCGCGAGGTGTACAACATCAAGCCACGTGCTTGTCGTATCACTAGACACTTATAGTGCAGCCACGTGTCACCAAATCGAACCAATACAACGGACCAATCACAGACGTTTGAACCGAAACCTGCAAATACTCTTGAGACGTGAAGGTGTTATTGTGTGCAATGTGACACATTTAGATATTTATGTAAGGAATGGCCGAGGGGCAAGCTCGGGCGACGTGTCGGAGCTGGCCGGTGGCCGGTGATGCCTCGCACTGCTCACACACCCACGCTTTTAACCGGCAGTGCATTACGGGCGCGCGTTCGTGTGTGCGCCTGCGCATCTGCCTGCGCCATTGTCACGCACAAAGCGCGCATTGTGCACTGGCCGTTGCAAAATCTTCACCATTATAATGATGATTGTGCGCCAAACGAGTGGGCGCCGCGCCGCCGCCGAGCTTGGAGCCTCGGGCTCACGTAGCTAATAGAGCACGCGTACCGTACCGCCGCGCGCGCAGCTCCACTCGCGCGCAGCTGACCCGGCCGACCCACCTCCGCCAAATTATTGCTGTAATACACATTCTAAATTGTGGCACTACTCGACGACTACCGGGCAACACCAATTACTAATAATTGAATATTGAATTGCTAGCCTTATTTTTTGATAAAACAATAATAGGTTTTCAATGGTAGGAATGGTTTTAGAAATTTCAATAAATATCATGATGTCGACGAATAATTTGGATCCGGCCCATCTAAATAATAATTTGCGAGAGCTCTTGCCATGTACAGCCGCGAAATTTATTGTTTATCAGATTGACCCGCGAGATGTCGATCAAGTCCTGCTGATATTCCCGACCGCGCGTGCCGCGTGCCGCGTGCCGCGTGCTGCGTGCTGCGTGCTGCGTGCTGCCACCTTCACGCCTGGACACAGTTTGAACCACTACTTATTTACAGCGTTTTTACACAACATACTCGTATAAAGATGATATTGAAATATCTTAATGAAAGATTGCTCTTTCATTAAGATATTTCAATAAAAAAGGGGAAGTTCAAAGAAATTTACCGAGCATTGTTATAAGAAGCAAGTGTCGCGAAATGTTAGCAAGTTGTACGCACACACACACACACACCTTGATGTGTGTGTGTGTCTTGAGGACCCTCGCATCATGATACGATAATTGCGTAGTCAGCGGGGGAGAGGCGAGGGATAGTGTGATGCGCGCGCGCATACATCGCAACCGACTGCGGATTGAGTTATACTGGAGTCAAGTTATTCTAAGTTACGAGCGCATACGGCCGACTGGTCTGAGGGAATAAAGCAGTCACTGTAGAGACAAATAGCACCGTGATGTATGATGTAGGAGGTAGGAGGTACATTGAGATGTGAAGTTACGAACGAGTTACAAACGGTTAAAAATGCTCTGCCTATGCGAATGTTTCTAAACGTTTGTGCTTGATCCCAGACATTAGCTGCGTCGGAGGCTGGCGACGCCACATCTTGTGGTTCGTCGTCAGTTGGTCTCTGTCACTAGCTCGCGCAGCCATTTAACTACTTAAGGAGACTGCATGCTGACTGCATGGGTTGGGTGGATTCGGTTGCTCGCGACTGTAATACAGTTAAATACTGCGGGCACATCACCCGGCACATGACGCGACTCGCAGTGCAGGACTCCTTGCAGGCTGCTTGTACTATTTGTTAAAAATATTAGGAGAATACAATGTTACGTGAATATAGAATACAACGTTATGTGTACGAGGTTGTGGGTTCAAAACTGGGCAAGTACCAATGTGAGTTTTTCAATTCATATGTACTTTCTAAGTTTATCTTGGACATCATTGACATCGGTGAAGGAAAACATCGTGAGGAAACCTGGACTTATAATTAATATAAGTCTGAAATCGCCAACCCGTCTTGAGCAAGCGTGGTGATTAATGCTCGTGCCTTCTCTGTATGAGAAGAGGCCTTTGCCCTGCAGTGGGACAGTAATAGGCTGGTACTGGTACAATGTTCCACGGCGTGGTGCGCGCCGTGACGAGGGAGGGCGCCACTCGTGCGGACACGGCGGCGGACAGGGAGACGCGCCTGCACGCGGACACGGCGGGGGACAGCCTCCATCGGCACCGCAAATCTAATGAACCGATGGTGTAACTACTGTACTGCGGAGAGCGGGTCAACTAAACTTGTCTCGCAATGGGAAGTACATGATGACACTACCGAGCCGATCGATCCGGAGCAGTTCGCGCTCTCTGTCCGCTTCTGTTCAAACACACATTTCCCTCTCTGGGAGATTTAAAAGATAGGATCACATTAACCGGCGAGTATAAACGAGGTGCGGGCCGGAAGCCGCCGGACGCCGCCGGAGCGGCTGGCGGGCCGGGCCGGGCCGGGCCGGGCGCGGCGGGTCGGTTTCTATTTAAAGTGGGGTCAGTGCGTCCGCCATCGCTCACGGGACGCGCAGTAAATCGCGCGCGTGAATTACTGCGCCGCGCTGCGTCCCGCGTCCCGCATCCCGCATCCCGGGGCCGAGTACCGCGCGCTCCCCGGGGACTGCCTCTACTGCGCTACTCCATAAATCGTCCCCATTTGGCTAACCCGCGAATCAAAGAAAGGTAATTCACAATGTTTAAATCCAATTTGAAAGGAGCGAGGGCGGCCGACCCCATCGCGCTTTCAATATTATTGTAATCTAACAAGCTATTAATATACCGCCGAGCGGCGCGGGCGGAGCATATTAAAGAAATAACTTAACCCAAGTGTCGGGGTCGCACTCAAGTCCTGGCCCTGAATATTAAAACAAACAGAATGGCTCCGAGGAGGGAAGGCTTCGGAGCACAAGCTTGTGATGATATGCATGGACAACGCGTGCAGCAGCACCCGCAGCACCCGCAGGCACCCGCAGGCAGGCTGCGGGGCATCGCGCTCCGGCGGCTGAAGGCTAACTCCAAGTCCAAGTCATGATCAATATTCTCAGTGACGTAGTGAGGTAACACTGTTGATTATGTGGAGCATCATCTGTGAGGTGCCTACATTATTCATCAGAAGAGATAGCCAGGTCGAAGAGCTTTTAGTGCGACCGTAGCATCCGCCTCATACAGACCCCATGCGGGCAGTGCGGGCAGTGTGGGCAGTGTGGGCAGTGTGGGCAGCTCACCCAACACCACTCCCGGGGAAACAACGCGAGGAGGACATAGTTAAGGTGAATGCGTATGGGCAGACCTCGAAATTTCTTAGTTTTTTTTTGCAATTTTCCTCTCAGCATTATGTCGTGTGCTATTGAACAAGTTATTGGCAACTGTAGCAAACATATGTTTCAATACAATTCTCCCAATTATAATTGTGCTCAAATATCATGATATCATGAAATAGTCATTCAATCGCGTTACTTGAACTTCAAAGTCGTCTTAATGATTTGAATTAAGTATTAATACTTCGTGAAATACATATTTCTTACGGTCGACAGTGACTTTTTAACAAAAAATGACCTAATACTGAGCTGCAAACTTCCAAAAAACCTATGAAAATATAAATTTCCCTAGCCTTTAGCCCCTTCGAATTCACTTTCAGTAACAAGCAAACAATAGACGCTAACTACTTATGCAGCGAGCGGACACTCGCTCACTCACTCGCTCACTCACTCACTCACTCAATCACTGACTGTGATGAGAGTTGTGATGCCAACTGTACGCAGAACAAACCAGCGGGCGATTACTGATGCAAATGGCGTTAATGGAAGCGACGGTAACAGTCTCTAATGCAAACGTTATTAAAATGCAAAAATGAGTTAATGGACAGGCCGCGAGTTTCACTTAGCGTCAATCACGGAGCGCAATAGCGACAGAAAAACTGTACAGCGACGGTAATGGCGGCCGAACTGAATACAAGGCTGCGCCGGCGCACCGTCGCACTCGCGCCTGCATGCTACGTACGTACACCAATCAATTAGTTCGGAAGGCTTACTAGCTAATACGAAACAAACGCACGACTACAAACACGACACGTTGCGGCTGCAGCGGCTGCAGCGGGTGCAGCGGGTGCAGCGGCTGCAGCGGGTGCAGCGGGTGCAGCGGCTGCAGGGGGTGCAGCGGGTGCAGCGGGTGCAGGGGGTGCAGCGGGTGCAGGGGGTGAGCACCCGGGAAGCCGGCCTGCTGATGATCTTGTGCAGTGACATGTGCACATATACATTAGGCTTGCCGCTGTGTATGCGCATCGCGCAGTTTCTAAGAAACAGCAGATTGGGGCGCATCAATATGCGCTCATTAATAACGAACACGCGAGTGTGCGCCTGATTCGGCAATCGGGGAGAAAACATAAATATCTGCATAGTATATAACATACTCAGTACTTTGTTGCATTCCATAATGTGTACATACAGTTGGTATGTTAAACCGTCGAATCAATTATAGACCATTGCAGACCCAGCACAGTTATTTTTAATAGGAGAGAGAGGATGATAATATTCCTACATATCGCACACCTGAACATGAGGGTTCCTAGCTAGGGGTCCGGACAGTCCTGGAGTGAGCATGACTACGAGCACATGTGTTGTTGTACCTTGTGTCGCCACAACATGGTATCTATCTGTATCGAAGCACTTCTGGATGATAGCAGAGCCTTTCGAAGTTGAACAGAGCTGGAAGTACTGCGTAACAGTACCCCACCTAACCCCATGCTTGTCCAGACATAAACTAACACTAAGTTTTAAAACTGAATCTTGCAGACTAGTCATTTCGACCATTGTATCGTTATCTAAACTATGTATAATAAATATTTAACAAAATATATATTCGTGTACAGCCTGCCTACCTCTTCGCGAACTACAAGCGAGATATTCCGTACGTAATTTGCTTACCGCTACAATATAGATAGGACCGTGTATGGATCATATTTCCTTCCGGTTACTACTTTTAGCTAAGTTATGTGATCATGTATCTTCTCTTAGGTATGGTTTTGAGACCAACACAGCTGATAACAAGACGAAATCAGAACCTAACGGCTTCAGCATAACTACTACTGCTCTAGAATTGTAGAAACAAGACAAGTACAGTCCGGTAGTCAGGACCCAGGAGCCTTCTCCCGAGCGGCAGCTGCAGCCCACAGCCTCAGCAGCGGCGAGGCGATGCCGGGCCAGTGGTGACGCGGAAACAGATGAGTGTTCACAATCAGCGGCTCATGAATGGTGCGTGACGTCACGGATCGATGTCGTCACAATAAGTCGCATGTATCGGAGGATAACGTGCGGGTCGATGACCGCGGCCGGTTAATTGCGTCCCCCTCCTCTCCACTCGCCCCCTACCCCGCCCCCGCCCCGCCGCGCCCCCGCCCGCGCCCCACAGATGAGACCTTCGTGCTAAGAACAACATTTGGCCCACATCGCTGGCCCACTTCGGCATCGATCCGCCTCACAAGTTCACACACGTCACTGATAACACGACTCTGCACGATACTACAGCTGTCCAAGGGTACGAGTGCGCGAGACTACAGCACAGCAGCCGGCCCGGCCGCGGGTGCCTACTGGGTGGGTGGTGCCCTGGTACATGTTTGTGTACATGTCAGACCGCCGCAGTGAGGGCACTAGGGAAGCCTGGTGTGCAAGGTAGGCTTGTCAGACGTTATTAGATTAGGTCAGCAACGAAACAGACAAGTCTTCGCTAGTTATCCTATGACACATTGACATGTGTGACGATATCTTTCCTCCGTTCTAAATATGAGAAGTGAAATATCCCAAAGCAGAGGTGATCATCATGCTGTAATTGGAATGTGAGCAAGTTTGTAAGGCGCCGCTACTGATGAATATGTAAAGTGAGCTTTGTTCAAACGGAAACTGAACATAACTCGTGCCACTTACTAATTCTATCGGTAACTTCAAGAAGTCAAGTTAATCTCGAGACGTCGCGCGCCGCTCCACAGCAACGAGCAGAAGGTCTATCACACACAGACTCACGGTACAGATGCAGCGCGCCCACGTGTGGGAGATGTGAGGGGTGTGCACGACGTACAACTGTCAACTTAAACGTACTGAAGACACAACAATGGCCGCGACTTTTATTTACAATAATGACTCACACTTTCCTTTCGGAGTAAAGCATTTAATATTTAGAATACGTTTCAATGATTTTAGAATGTAACATCACATTATTATTGTTTTTTGTTCTCTGTGACTGACCGAGAGAAAGTTTTTGTGTCGACGTAAAGCCCTGATCAGTTCGGGTTCGCTCACTAGCCCAACTTCATGTCACGTATCACACCACGTTTGATCTCATGTGGGAGTAGTCCTTCTGTTGTTGTCTGTACAGTGGAGGACGCTAAGTTACGATATTCGGAAGTGTGCCCAAGAGGCGTGCGCTTTTAACTTTAAGCTGAGTTACGACAGCGCCGCTCTTTGGTCTGACTTTATAACGTCATAAAACAACAATTAGGCGTCGTCGACGTTTGAATGCGTTCAATTCGTAGTGTCTGCGTCGGGTGCGCGGGCGCCGCTCAACCGCGTGAACCTAACGAACAGCTAAGTGGCCTAAGTACGCCTTCAGCTCATTCTATTCTCATATAATAATAAATAATGCTGGACAATCCACACAGCATCATCTAGCCCCAAGCTAAGCAGAGCTTGTGTTATGGGTACTAGATGATAGATATTTTTTATTATACAGTGCAAATACCCAGAACACCCGGAATAAATCTTCGATCGTACAAACATTTGTCCCCGGGCGGGAATCGAACCCGCAACCTCTTGCGTCGCAGACGGACCTTCGCCCGCCGCGCCACAATTGTCGTCAAAATGTCAATATGATATAACTCGACGTAATCGGGACCGAATTCATCACGAACAGAAAGAAAATTATAGACTGTTGGCGACCTAACACGTCCGCCTCCTCCGAAATAATATGCTTGCAGTGAGGTACCTCATTACTTATCAGCATTTGAGTGCTACGCCTCAACGAAAGACATCAACGAGATACTATAATTTGTTAAATGTACACTAAGCCAGGCTCGGCACTCCTCCATAAACTGTAACTCTGCCGGTGCCACTCCGGTGCGCGCTATATTTACGCTGAAAAGGGGAACAATGTTGTCTCTTGGCAATAATTTCTATACAATATGGATAATTTGAAGTCAAGTGGCACGGTCCGACGGGAAACTGTCTCCTGCGTTATGAACTGGACGTAATATCGTGAGCAACAAGTAGTCAGCGCGGCAGACTGGACTTGTGAAGTGGATGGGTT
The DNA here is from genome assembly GCA_905147745.2 of Phlogophora meticulosa. Taxonomy (NCBI): domain Eukaryota; kingdom Metazoa; phylum Arthropoda; class Insecta; order Lepidoptera; family Noctuidae; genus Phlogophora; species Phlogophora meticulosa. Next base: position 123,267 of record LR990525.1, read on the forward strand.
TAATTGTTGGCGATAAGTTAGTCGGCAGTCGACATGTCAGTACGCATCAACGCGAAGCAGTGCGGCGCCCGTCAATATCACAGACAACTGCAGCCGTGACTGCAAGGATAATCCGCGAGCGAGGCCTGTGAGCACTACGCACTACGCACTACGCACTACGCACTGCCCACTGCGCACTGCCCACTGCGCACTACGCACTCGTGCATATATCGACGCATGACATACAAATATCATGCATCGATAATATTATAATGAGTGTCTGGAACCTCCCGCGGCAAGCAAGCCGGCGCGGGCGAGGGAACCGTGTGTTTACATAAGCATCGCATGTTACGCTCAGATTTATAATAAAGATAAATGTATTCCGTGTTTTCAAAATAATTGCATGATTATTTTAAAGAATATATTATGATCATAAGTTGGTCGCGTCATTCTAATTATTAGCTGGTAGTTAACTGTTGCCCCCCCCCCCCCCCCCGCGCGCTCCCTCTCACCGCCTACTTTTCCCGCAAGTTTCTACACTTGTTTATTTAAAGATTATAATTGTATTAGTCAACATACATACATTATTATTTGACTGTGCAAAGTATTGTATTATTAACTAATTTGTGGCATACCTGGCCAGGACACGTGGCACAGCGGCACTAGCTGCGGCCGGGCACTTGGCAGACACAACATTACTGTAAGGTTATTTTGTCCTATTCTTACCTACTTTATTATGATATACATTTTACTATGTTAAAAGTCCATGTGGTAGCTCATTTCTATACCAGGTAAGACAACACGACACATTTCCATTTTATGACGAGAGATAATTGCCTATGGGTACCTAATCATCCGAAATTTCTTCGAATTAAGGATCAAATATGCAATTATTTAATATTCTATTTTTATCCAGAGAAACAAACATCTCATCACAAACAGCATCCAACAGTAACCATGGAGGTGGGCTGCACTAATACGTAGCATTACCGGCCGCGGAGCCAGGCCTCGCCGCGGATTCCACTAAGCCCTCGCACTGATCACACCGTGATACGACATGGCGCAACATTCTCTAATAATATCCACAAATGTAACCAAGTTATTCTGAGGAGAAATAACATAACGTCAAACTGACATGACCTCGACTTGCCAACTGACGACTGACGGCGAACTGGAGGATCTATCTACTTGTGCTGTTACCCGAACATCATGTGTTGCAATGTTGCACTGGATGGAAACATGTGAAACAGGGCTCTCTTCTCATTGAGCACACCACCTCTGTTTAATACACACATATGTACATTCCGCAACATTTTGGGCGTGCACATAACATTTCGGAGACATTGTGTTCTATGTACCGTTGAATAACGGTGTATTACGTTTACAAAGAAAGTATCATTAGGGGTGAAAACCCTTCTCTCTGCGCGGTGCGACACGCACTTGATCGGTTTATCATAATTCTTGGGAAACAGGTTTTTCTTTGAATACTAAGGACAGGTAGGTACCGGTGCCATATTCCCGCCCGCAGTCAGACTAGCTCAGCCAGCACTGCCGACGTTCCCCTGAGACCTCTTGTTAGGGTGCCGACACATTGAGAGCGGTTTATAGTTATGTCGTGACTCGTCTGTATTTGGACAACTTGTGTCCCTGCCTCTGGCACAGCTTCATAGAAACAATGTTTGTACATTTACGTAGCAATTACTTAGTTAGTAAAAATTTAACTTTAATTCTGCTTTCGCATTTATTCACTTCGGTTGATCGTAATCAGCAAGAGCTCTCTATTCCCTATGTAGACCTAATGTAACATGAAAATTTTAAAAACTGTGACAACAATACATCACATTGTAAGTACTTTATTTAGCTATTACTATTTTTTCGTTTTATGTATTCATGAGTGTGATCATCTAAATAAACTTTAAAATTATTAGCAAATCATTGTAGGCAAAGTTAAAGAAAGTTTCAACTACGTATGAAGTTTAAAAAAACAGATTATTCATCTGATTAACTTTGCCTTCGAAATAAATTATTACATATCAGCAGTTAACCTATTGCACGCCTCCTGATATATGAAAGTCAAGGGCTTTTCGAAACTAAAAATGACTGTATTTTTCTCATAATGCACTTATAGGATAATATTATCATACATATATCAAGAAAAAACATTCGTTGAAACATATTTGATATTTTTTTTAAACAATATTTTGTTTAAAGTAGAAAAAACAAATTACAAAAATGTCCGAGGACGTCCGGATGTCTGTCCGTACGGATCTGGCACTCTCACCACCGTAAAAGTTAATGTATCGAAGTAGTTTTGAAATGCTATTGTAAATCTCTGGGTAATTCGGTCGTTTAATTACAATCACACAGTGAGGGATACATTTTTTAGTGCAAAATGTGATTATGAGGCGCGCACTTTTGGATTTTCCAAACTTTTTCTTGTTGCCACAGGACTGTCCAAACCCTCGAAAACAACTTTAATTTAAACTTTATTGGAAACTGTAAGATATAACTTGCGAGAGTTTTGATCAAATTGGTGACAGGTTGCTGCATTCGCAGGGGTAGGTAGTGGTTGGAATTAAATGGTACTTACTTTGTTAGGAATAGAAAAGAGGCGGGTGGTAAGTATTTGATAAGAAGACACTTTCCGACAAACAAACCAAAACAACAAGCGAAGAATGGCGAGCCAGTGAAGCTGACAGATGGTCGAACTGCCACCGGCCGGCGGCCACGGAACCCCGACCATGTGAACTGCCACCGGCCACGGAACCCCGACCATGTGAACTGCCACCGGCCACGGAACCCCGACCATGTGAACTGCCACCGGCCACGGAACCCCGACCATGTGAACTGCCACCGGCCACGGAACCCCGACCATGTGAACTGCCACCGGCCACGGAACCCCGACCATGTGAACTGCCACCGGCCACGGAACCCCGACCATGTGAATAACGAAACAAAATAGGAGGAGTAGCATTTGAATAACACTAAAACTGTCAGAGCTCTTTTTACGTGTGCTTAGTGATTATTGTTAGCTGCTGGTGTTCCGTCATAGATACACCAGTAAGGCACCGCCGCCGGGCGCGGCCGCGAGCCGTGCTGTGCCGACGCCGCCGGTGCCGGTACCGGTGCCGCCTGCCAACTGCCGCCCGACGCGGAGCCAAAAGCATTATGAGGCGCCGTCACGGGGCCTCTAACACCGGCTACACTTTACGTTAAATGGCTAAAAATGCGTTAAAATCCTTGTTAAGTCTGTTTTATGATACTGAAGACAAGGCAGCTACTAAATAGCTAACAGTAACCATCAAAGATGTAATGCAATACTCCCGAGTCGGGTCTGCTCCCCAGTAATGAGCGACCTGATATAACCGAGCGCTAGTGGCTAGATCTAGACATGCTATGTCATGGTATGGGCATGTAATGCGAAGGAATGAGGACCATGTTATGAGGAAAGTTTTGAGTATGAAGAGTAGAGGGAGCCAAAGAAAAAATGGATGGATTGTGTTAAAGATGATATGGCTAGAAAAGAGGTGCCTATTGAGATAGCGGCAAGTAGAGATGTCCAACCATCTCTCAAAAGAAAACATGCTGCGCCGACCCCAAATAAATTGGGGTAAGGGCAGGAGGATGATAAGTGGCTAGATCTAGACAATGTTATAACATTGTGCTGTATATAGCTGTATACAGCTCGCCACGATGTAGTCGATTATATTAATTTATAACTTTACCTATAAGTAAGGTAAGTTGTATTCATTAAGCAATATAACTTTACTTAGTTGTTTTCAAGGACAGGACTTCACCTCTAAGATCCTACAACATGAATATCGCGGCAACATTATCGCATCCTTTAATTTTATTTAAAATGCGTCCCTCTGCTGGAGACGGTACACGTGAAGTATAAATAAGATCAATCAGCAATCAAATTACATACTGTTTTGTGCATTTCCATACTGGAATTGTACAAATGAAAGTAACTCTATCTGTAACGTTTCACGGCTAAACTAATGTACCGATGTTAATGAAATGTGGTACAGACTAAGCTTGAACCACAAAAAAGGTTATCAGCTACTGTTCTGCCGGTTCATGTTCATCGCCCTCTCAGTCACATGCGTTTAATCCCTCGTCATCACCAACGACCGACATGAAACATGCAAACGACTAATTCCAGCTCCTCCAAAGCTGCAGATTGCGGGGATGAGAAATGACACCAATTATGGTAACTAAAGAGTTTTGGTTCCGCTCAATGCATGTATGTTATAGTAAATATAATATGTTATATAAAATTGGTGTGACTGCAAATCGCTTGAGGAAAAAGTCAACGAAGTCGAATGACCAGAGTGCGCACCTGTGCTACAACCTCCCCTTGGTATGGACACTAATGGCAAAAGTAATTATATTTGCTGCATGAATCGAAACATTATGAAACGAATATGTGCGCCCACATTTCTGAGCCCATCAACAATAAATCGGAGTGGCTGGTAATCGAGGGGCTCAAACAAAAAGTGAAAACGAAAGAAAAAAAACAGTCAAATGTTATCGTTGTGTCAAAAACACATTGTTTGTGATGGCGGGCAATTTGGACGACAGGTGCGCGTGTTGCGTGCGCCGTGCCAAAGTTCAGCGCGCTCCCAGGCGCGCGCGCAGCTCGCCGCGCTCCGCTCCGCGCGACTGACGCGACCGACGCGGCCGACGCGACCGACACGTATTATTACACTCGTAAACAACGCGTGACTCCATCACCCGCTAATTCACTTACGTAGATGACATTATTACAACCGAATTACACCTCGGAGCGACTCCGCGCGCATTTTACATCGATTACATTACGGTGATTTGATGCCGTTTCGATCGTAATTTTAATATAATTCGTGGGCAGTGCGATAAAAACGCCATTAGTGTATTGTCTAGCGTTCGGGGAAAGATGAAGAAATTAGAGATGATTGGTGTCGCTGATGATGTAGGTACTGTTGTGCTATTGTCCCGTTCTGTGGGGGTTCGACACACTCTTGGCGCGCGGCGGACGCTGACATGTGGTCGCCAACATGGCTTGTCGATGTACTTGTAAACACTATCAGGGAACGATTTGAAAATATGATGTTATTACGATAAAGCTGCTTATCAGTGTGATCGGCCGGGCGCGCCCAGCCGGCGAGCTGCGACGAGGGCGCGACGTGTTGACTCACTAGTATCTAACGCTGGTTGCTGCAGGTGGACGACACCCGACACCCGACGCAGCAGAGCAGCCTCGCGCGCGGGACCCGAGCGGAGCGGTGCGGACAGGAGCGGAGCGGTGCGGACGGAGAGGTGACAAAAGGCTCGCATACAGAGTTTATATTATTTGCGGAGGGAGTGCAGGCTCCCGCGGGACAACCCTTGCCTGACCCCGCTAAATCACAATACGCCACCTGACCCCACATAAGTTTCGATAAGGGATTATCGTCGTATTACTTGCTCGCAGTTATTTATAGGAGAGTTGCACCTCGGCGCCGCGTTCCTTCCTCGACACTGGACACCGTCCTCACCGTCCACACCTACTCAAACTATTTGTTTGGGTTCTCTTTGAACATTTTTAGAGCACTTTCAATTTATTACTCTCCTGCTTCGGAGGAATGTCAACCAATGTAATCAACTATGAAAACACTCACAACTTATTTCAAGTAATTGTGTTATAAGAAGTCATTAAAATGGCAAGCAAGAATAATAGCTACTTAGCCACTAATCACAATATGAATTATTTAAATAACCTTATTAGATAGGCAATATAATTAGTTTTCTTTTCTAATAATTAATTAGTTTCAACTTGTTGCCCAGTAACTGGGTTGTGGAGGTCAGATAGGCAGTCGCTCCATGTAAAATACTGGTATTCAGCTGTATCCGGTTAGACTGGTAGCCGACCCCAACATAGTTGGGAAAAGGCTAGGCAGATGATGAGATGATGATGAACTTGAGTTATCAACATCATAAACATTATAGAGTTATCGTAAGATGTCACTTTGCTTGCGTGGTACTTACCTAGTACTGGCAAGATGTACTTGTTTGTTTACTTGTATAGTGAGTAAACTTTCGTACTTCGGCTAACTTACTACGTACCTACCAAAATAAGAAAAACACCGAAAATCTATGAAACTATCACCAACACAGAGAGCAGGTACTCAGCCACTGAGCGGACCCTTGATTGGTACAATTCTGAAAGTACACCTAATGATACTTTTCGATGCCATACATTAATTCGATTTTGAAGCTTTTAAAAACAATTAAAAAATAATTTGAACCAAATATCGAAATGTGTATCCAAGTTAAAATTGCAAGTGAACCGAAACATGTACTCGTACGTACACAAGTCTTGGTATACACGTAACTGTTACAACTAGGCAGGCTTGTTGACTGTTTTCTCATGGTCCACCGACTGGTGGCGCTGCACGACTTGCTACTACATCACTATACAGTGCTAATGAGGCAAGCGACCCCTTCAATGAATCTACTTGTCTATTACAATGTTTGTATGCGACGCGTAGTGACGTGAACATCGTCAGATCTGTCAGTATATTAAACATAAAGCTTACCATACACGTCGCTGTGATGGTCCGGTGCGTACGGAACTAACGTTTGCCAATTTATGAACATCACTAATCACAATATATTATTCAGATGGGATTAATTAGGTGGTGCGGGTTCTGTACACGGTACAGCACGCGGAGCGATTAACGTGAGGGAATTAGCGGCGGTATAGCAGCGATCGACTACAGCTAGACACGGACGTCGACGAGTTTCGCACTAAACAGTTGCGTACGCGCATTATCAATGCGCCTATCTCGCGTTAGGCGCAAAGAGAACGGGTTACAATACAATCAGTGGACTGAGGTTTGGTATCGGTTCAATTTGTTCAGCTAGTACGACCCCCAGGTCACAACAATGTGCCCCCGACGTGACCCCCGAGACCCGCGCACGTGGCTCGGCACCGCGGATCAAAGGCTCAAGAGTTAGACGGCTGACTTTATGAATGGGAGCCGCGACACAATGGCTGCTGACACAACGGAGCGTTGGGAGCACTGTTTGTTTACCCGCCGGTGGTCGCGGACACACTACACACTGGGCTGGGGCACTGTCACGTCTGGTCTACTGACCGTGTCGCTGCTGGTCGCTGGCGGGCCGCGGGTGCGGCGGCGGCCAGGCGGGCAGCTCGCGCAGGCGCATGGAGCAGTCGAGCGGCTGGTCGCGCAAGGCCAGCGCGGGCATGGCGCGGCCGCGGCCGCCGGTCCTGGGTCGCGCCGTCTCTTCGATGCGAGCGTCCGCCCACCGAGCGCGTCCGTGAGACACTGCCGTGCGAGCGCCGCTTTTTTCCGACGGTTTTTTTCGCGGGGGCGGGGCGAGGCGACCGGCCAATGGGAGCTCGGCCCCCCCGCCGCCGCCCGCCGCCCCCGCGCCTCTACTCTTATTTACGTGCCGTATATTAAAAGGGTTTTCCGCGTGCCGTTATGGATTTTCTTCAGCGCCGTATGTAAAGCGGGCGCGGGCGTCGCTCGCTCGGCGCTCGGCACTCGGCGCTCGGCGCTCGGCGTCCCGCGCGCCGGAATGTCGCTCAGCTCACAATCTTCTTAGTCAACAAAAACTTGCTTCAGTCGTCCATTCATTTCGTCGGCGGCTCCAGTTTTTGTCATGTTTAAGTTTGGGTTTCTCAAGGTTCACTGATTTAAATGAGAAGGCACGACCGGCAAGCCACCCAGCGCGCCACTGCTCGGTCGGCGGAGTCGCAGCGGCGTCCGACGGTCGCGAGAGGAGTACGCCGGCGAGTAGGTGGGTAATGAGTGGTTGTTGTTACGTCACAGGCGGTGGGGTCACTGACCGCGGGTCAGACGAAGCCTGAACTTGAACCTCTCGCCCGCCAATTAACATGTCACACCTTGCCTCAGACGACGGCGGGAGAGCCGCAGTCTGCGGCGCAGGACACTTGTACGTCGAGTACTTACAATAACCTAATGTCTGCTCACACTCACGTCTAGCACGGCCACGTCTTGTAAGGTAACAACAAACCTAAGCTATTCCCTAACCAACCACTCCCGCTTCACTATTCGTGTCCGAGTAGGCAACTCGTAACAGCTTCGATGTCTACGTCTTTGACACTTGCCTGTGGTTTTTTTAAGTTAAAGTCGGTGTCTGTCAATATCGTTAGAAATCTGTCATCGCCTTGTGATTGGTGGAATATTTGTTTGTACTACTTATGTAGATACATGTTTAATGTTTACGCATTTTGTCTAAGTGTCGCATAGAGTTTGGGAAAACGGGCAGTAAGTAAGTAAGTATATCGCGTACGATATCAATACTAGATACGAGACGCCTGTATATTTGTAGGTACGTATTCATAGTAGTGTGGGCTTGTTGTGAATGAACACAAACAAAAACATAACATTAAACGACCACAGAATTGGCGCTTGTAATACAATAATATAGTTAAATGTTGGAATGTTGAGCAGTGCACTGAAGCAGCTGAGGTTAGGTTGGCTGCTGCACCGACTGCACCAAGCGGAGTAAGTTCGACCAAATTAACTTCAAGTTACACATTTCCTAAAGACTAGTTCTGCGTGGTTCCGTGACTCGGAACCTCAGAAGTTAGCTTCACTAAAGTGCAACAGACATACTGTTATATTTACTGCATAATATTACAATCTGTCAAATTGTATTCTGTAATGATCTGTAACCTCATTTTACTGTTAATTGCAATTCCTAGAATAACTTAATGATCAAGTAACAAGGTACCGATTGGGGACGGTAATGTTGGAATAAAACGTAATCATTCATGTCCAGTCGTCAGACACTCCTATCATTTCCTAAAGAAAGAACATTTGTTAGTTTCCATGTCCCTGAAGTGGTCCGTCAGGTAAGTATTGTGTCAGACGACAGGCGCCCGCGCAGCACAGGTGCGCCGGGGGCTCCGCGAGTGGAGGAGTCGCGCAGTTCATTCAGAACAATGGCGAATTAATTACATTATTGGTTCAATGATAATTACTCTCCATTAACATATTCATCTGCGTCCACCTGAGTACTGCAGGGGACAAACAATTAATTGGTTTTAAATATTTGGAATAGACTCATTACATTGCCTGCGTATGGGCGCATGCATTTGTAAACAACATACTTGGCGAGCTTCCAGCGGCCATACAATTGGAGTGCCGGCCACCGTCTGCATACTGCCTCGACTGCCTCCAACTCAGCTCCACCGCTCTGTCTCACACAGGCAGCACTACTAATTGTAAATATTAAGATTTTTGAAAAATGACTTAGTACTACTCCAAATTAACCTTTGTACCACTAACCACTGCCACTTATAAGTAGGTAGTCATTATAGTGTTGTTATATAGTAGTATTGTAACTATTCAGCAATCAATTGTTATAACATATTTACAAGTGTAGAGATTTCTTAAGATATATATATATATATATAGTAATAGATAGATACTTATTTATAACGGTTATCTTAAGTTTGAAAAATAAGGAATTGACCAATTCTGTTAAAATACATCATCGTGATAAATTAGCATCGGTATAATATTGTATGTTTCATGTAGACCAAACTTATAGATACGAGTATACTTATACATGGGTAACAGTATATTGTACCTCTGCGGTTTACATAAGCAAGGGGGCATAGACGTCCTGTAAGTAGGTAAGTAGGTACGTAGGTAGGTACGTAGGTAGGTACGTAGGTAGGTACGTAGGTAGGTACGTAGGTAGGTACGTAGGTAGGTACGTAGGTAGGTACGTAGGTAGGTACGTAGGTAGGTACGTAGGTAGGTACGTACGTAGGTACGTAGGTAGGTACGTAGGTAGGTACGTAGGTAGGTACGTAGGTAGGTACGTAGGTAGGTACGTAGGTAGGTACGTAGGTAGGTACGTAGGTAGGTACGTAGGTAGGTACGTACGTAGGTACGTAGGTAGGTACGTAGGTAGGTACGTACGTAGGTACGTACGTAGGTACGTAGGTAGGTACTGAACCTGACTGTAGAAAATTTATTTGAATACAAAAAGCATAATGTTTACAAGAATTAGGTTGACCTCAGGTTCCGTGAAGGCGTCAGTGGCCCGTGCAGGTACCGCGGGCCCGCAGCGCCCTATTGTGATGTGGTTTTAGGAAACTAATATTTTGTGGGGAAATCCTTATTTTTCACCGACTTCTATAAAGGAGGGGGTACTATTCTACTCTATGTAGATGTCTTTTTGTTTTGTTTGTCCCATTGTCACTACGGCATGATCTGAAGACGGGATCCTGGATATATCGTGTGAAATATAAAAAATGAAATAATAAAAAAAATGATACTTGCAAATAAATCAAAACCTAGAGGGTAGGTACTGGACGGTACTTGTCGTTGACATATAATCATACAACTTGGCAGGAAGCAAGCAAGCATCTCACAGCAGAACTAAAGGGAAAAGTCGGAAAATTGTTAATTTGTAGGATTATCACATTTTTTTGCGATTATAAACTTTTGCTGTTGAACACGTGACCGAGACGTACGAGTGAACATTTTCTCACCAACAGAGTTAACTTGGTCCCTCCATTCTACTTATGTCGTGTCGTCAAAGTAATGTTCGGTGCTTTCATTTGTAGCACAAATTTTTTCAGCGAGTTAGGCCCGACATGGTACGGTACCATCCGTGTGCGAGATCTACTCGCACTTGGCCGGTTTTCTTGGAGTTTGTTGAATTTAACAAAACTGATAAATCGCACACAACACTACTACACAGTTCCATCACTATGGTTGGACGTAGTGGCCACTGTGTGTGGGGGAGAGCTTGGTTCTCTAGCGAAGTACTTATCGATGCTATTGGATGACTAAGAACAGATATACAATAAGCCTAGTCGTATTGTAAACATAATATCGACTTATCACAGCGGTATCAATGCACCGGTGAGCCGGACCCTCTACATTACTAGGACTATCGTGCCGTATTGTCCCGCAGCGTGCGTGGACCCCGGCTCGCGCCCCCGTGCCTCGCGCCGCCTGCCTCGCGCCGCCTGCCTCGCGCCGCATGCCTCGCGCCTCGCGCCTCGCCACTCACTAGCTCGGGATGAAGTACAACAACTCCTCACAAAGAGCACACTCACAAAACTCACCAAAGTTGAGGGGAAAGCTATTAGTATTTAGTTGTGACGTTGTGCTTCTGTGCCCGATATAGCGTCGTAAGGTGAACCCCTGTCACAACAGCGGGATGTGGGTCACAGTGACGTCATCTCGCTGACATCTGCCGCCCCCGCACCTGGAGCACGGCGACCCTACGTCGCTGCCCCCCGCACTCGTCGCATGCAGATCTATCATCCCGAAATGCAAAAACCACGGATAGAGATCCCAAAGAAACGACAAAAACCCTACGTTACACATTTTATTTGGAGTTTAGTGTTTCACTTTCCTGCCACAAATGTTGCTTATGTCGGTTGTACAAGGTGAGTTGTCTGTAGGGCGTGCACTCCTGCAGCGAACACACTCCGACGCAAGCTTCCTCAAAAAGGTTATAGAAAGTACCTACCTGCCTTATATCTTCTGACAAATAAATCAGTTAATAAGGTAAAATATCGAAAAACTGCAAATCTATTGTTAAGTCCAATACTAACAAAAACTCTGTTTTTTACTCTGCACTTTGGCAGACACAAAAGACCCAAGTTACGGTACTAATACCAGCTCTGGAAGCAGTTCATAAAAAAACCCGAATAATTGTTGTAACTGTTAAGTTTTTGTGAGTAAAACAGCTTTTTAATGTTTATTGTATTTATCGACATGTTTATTTCTTGTGTACGTAGCGTTGGCCTGTTGCCGTGCTATCTATTATGTTGTTTATAATTGGTTTTGAAAGCTTTCTATTTGCGCAAATTTAGATTTCCAATCTAATCTAGATACTCCGGAACTATGTAGCTAGGTAAAGCTGCATGATAACGATCACTCTCATTTTGTCGGCATTACCTACCTGCTAACTAACTAGTCAAGATATAACTTTAATGTTTTGGAACCACTTGTTACAATTACATTACACAGCTCATATTATTTAAGTATAATACAATGTGTTTAATTTCTTATCGTCTTTATTAAACGAATATACAGATTGTTTGCCCTTTTCAAAATGTGCTCGTTCATTTCAATGATAGAAATACCTAATGATTATTTCAACAACATTAACTCCAAACACTTCAGATATATTACTACGATGGATTTACATATTATTATAAATGCATTGCGTACCGTAATTTGTGTTCCACTTAACATACAGACTTAGGAAAATAGATTATTCTATCTGTTACATGGCAAGCAAGTGACAACAGCATGCTCCGCACATGTGCCGCGGTGTTGAGCTCAGCGCAACCGTTTGCTACACGTTATGTACTGACAATCCTATTATTCTTACCGTCTTCCTCACTTCAGGATAACCAACATTTGAGTAGGTAGTAGTACCATGAGACGGCTGTTTGTAGTATTTACCTTGTCCAAGTTTGCGACGACCGCCCAAACACAAAACATACAAACGTAAGAGCATCCAGTGACTCTACATCAATGTCTAACATTGGAACTACACCGATATATGTCCGATGCGAGATGTTAATCTCGTGAGGGCGCGCGGGTGGCGGGCAGGGGCGACGGGCCCGGCCAGCGGCCAGCGGCCAGCGGCTGCCGCAACCATCGCCTGCCCTCCGACGACTTCATCAGTCCTTTTGACAAGGTGTCCTCCATTATCACCTTGCTGACCAAAACCGTAGCAGCAGGAGGCGAGGCACGGTGTTCGCTACTGCTGTTGGTTGTGTCGTGTTATTACTACCTACTTATCGATCATTGTACGAGGGACCTTCTGTTCTTACTATCTTGTAAACTAGCATTCACGATGAGATCACGATCATAAATGTTTTCACAATTTGGAAGGAATGACAAAGCTTATTGGTAAACAAGTGGGTTTTAATGTTTTGAAGATCTCTTATTTTTCAAAACATGGGTGAAATTTAACAAAACATGGGTTTTCATATTATGAGTGGAACCCTTATTGTTTGTTATATATTATGTTATATGTATGCAAATAAAAAGGAAGGGTCTGCTTGTAATGTTAAAATAACAGCTTACAACTATTTCGTTACAAGTTGTTATTTGGCAAATGAAAGTATATCAGGTATCTAGTAATACAATAAAAATAATAATTCTTGTCTGTCTAACTGCTTGTTTGTGGTTTCGAAGGAGCCATTTCGGAGATAACCTCAGACAAATAGATTAACAGACAGACTGATAGACAGATAGACAAAATTAAGAAAAAATATTTTTAGTACAAGAGTAACTGCCGTGTTGCTGAATTCGGATACTATAAACAGACACTCAAATTATATTTATTTGCATAGATATCTATGGTTATATTATAAAGAGGTAAAATTTGTATGTAAGTTTGTAAGAATGTAAGTTTTTATGTAGGGGGTAATCTCCGGAACTTATATAAACAGTGAAATTTTTTTGAATTGGATAATGCAATTAAAAAAAAAACACTGTTTGAAAGCTACATTATTCCTGATTGCTATAGGCTAATTATGTGTACATGATGCATATTAGCTAAGCTATCGAAATGTAAGTCTAGCAAATCGGAAAAAAATCCGCGATAGCGCATATATCTATCTTTTATATTATACGAGTATCTTTTACATAGCTTTTTGTGTTTAAAAAAAGTATTTTTACGACATACTTACTTTTGGATGAATATTTAAACAAGGAAGTATCAATCGTTATCAAAATAAATGCATATTATAAAGATAACATTTTCCATTTACAGCATGTTAATTGGTCACACAGTTTCGGAGATACCTAATTTAAAATTACTAAAGCGCATAATAACTTTCTACTTAAAATGAGTTCTGAACGGTTTAGTTTTATTGCATAACGCCAACTATGGGTAAGGCAAACCTTACCAATAGTTATAATTATATGTATAATTATATATATCATTATCTGAATAGCGGTGTTAAGAATTTTCGCGGATTGATGACGCTCTCGATATATCATTAAAAGGGGAATGATATATCGAGAGCGTCATCAATCCGCGAAAATTCTTAACACCGCTATTCAGATTATGAGTAAGTCATATAGTCATAAGTCAAGGTGAGGAAAAGTTCTGAATAACGATATTCAGAACTTTGCGGTTCTATTATATTATAATTTTTTTAACGGTTAAAAGATAATTATCGGACTATACCTAAGTCTTTTAATCTCATAAGTGAGGAGCTCGTGCGTCAGTGCGTCAGTGCGTCAGTGCGTCAGTGCGTGGTTACAGGCTCACGGATCAATTAAAGGTTCAGCTACGTATAGCGAGGTCAGTCTGTGGATGGGTGACTGTTCGTTATATATCGAGACTCCTCCGTGCCTCGGAAAGCACTTTAAGCCGATGGTCCCGGCTGACATTTGTAGATCTTTGAAGTAGTTACGGGTAGTCAGAAGCCCGAAAGCAAACGGTCAGACTGGAAAAGGATTGGGAAATAGCTAGGCAGATGAGTCGTTCAATTTAATTCTTTGTTTAAAATTTGTTCTCTTCTTCGTGAATTCGTAATTCTGTCTGTTGTGTGTATTGTTTTTTATAAATAATCTCAAGTACACTCAAGCTGCAATAAACATCGATTTTATTTGGAGTACTTAATTTTTAAATATTCAAAATATCAAATGTTCTCTTTGGTCTATTGTGTCTTTCTATATTGATAAAAAGTTTAAATTATTGAATGTCAATCTATGAAATTCTTCCGGTTGCAAGATAATAACAATGAAAGATTTTTTTGTTTGTTATGGATAAACTCTAAAACTACTTTAGAACAAGTACAAGTTACATTATCAGTGAGCAGCGGCTGTATTTCATTCTCAAAACTACGCTTTAAACGAGTGCTGGAGGTGATGTTAAAGTTCAAAGGGAAAAATACGAAATCCACGCGGACAAAGTCGCGGGCGAAGTGCTAGTAGCTGTATAAATGATATTTATTTCTGTACCTACATTGGTTTTCATAAACACATCAACTAGTCAGTATGTGAGGCGTTCCTACCTGTCAGCTGTGTGCGTAACAAGTAACTGTTGAACCACACTGCCGGGGGGTGGGGGGGGGGGGGGGGGTGCCAGGGGTGCCAGGGGTGCCAGGGGTGCCAGGGGTGGTGCCTGAGTTGAAACTCATAACAAGTACCTAATGCGTCAGTCATTAATAACATCGGGATGTCGCTTGACCACCTCTAGCGATCACTCGGTCAGCGGGTGGTTTGCCACAAGAATTAACTACAAGTTTAAACAATTACCTACTGGTATAACTATTATGGTGCGTGACGCCTGCACCGGATGTACTTGCCTACAGCCTACGCGATCGCTTGCTGTCTGCAAAACACAGCTAGGCACCTCACTCAAGAGGGTGGACGTTATTTGAAATCAAAATCATCCCAGGTCCAGCCGCCTCCCGCACGTTGCACTGCCGTGTGGTGAGGTCTGCCTACTTGTACCTTATCGTTCGTCAGCTTGCTGTACAAGAAACCAAACTGGACACAGCTACGTTATACTGCCCACACTCTGACATCGGACACAGTTCGGTGTACAAGTTGGCACAGTATGCACTACGTACCTCACATAAGTTGACGCAACGATAGAAGACATTTGTTGCTTTAGTGTACGGACCGGCACGAAACTTGCTCCGTGTAAATAGGGTCCGGCTTTAGAGAACAAGCAGACATTAAGTGTAAGTTAATAAGTAGAAGTGCGGACAAGCAGATTAGTGGTGGGGCTGAGCTCGGGGCTGGGGGCTCGGGGGAGCTGCCATCAAACAGATTCGATTGTTATCTGCTGCAGCCTCCACAAGGAGCCATTGTGTCCACGTACCCTGCTTCTTGAGAACACGTCATACCATGTCGCTATCCCAGTTCAATCATAATTGCAACATGTTTCTAGGCACAACTATAGCAATTTGGGTATATTTATAGCAACTCGTGCAAATGCACTGGAAAAGTCCATTTAATGAGAAGTATTTCACGGCGATTCTATTACTTTAATAATGGTCGCCCAGCAATGTATGGAGCTGATGGTGAAGTACCCAGACCACTCTTTAACATTTAGATAACGTCCCTGCCTGGGGAAAAGCAATATCTTGTGAAAGATGTTTGAGCACTTAATATGGGGCTTTTTTATCTTAGATACTAAAAAGCGAGTAATAAAGAACTATCCCACTACGCACAAATAGATAATAACTTCTCTGTAAACAATTCAATCAACTAGGATAGTTATTTTCATAAGTGCACAATCCCCAAACTATTTAAATAGACAAAAGAAACAACTATGTAAGCAGCTATTATTATGTTGAGCACATTATAATAATATTAGATGTGCACTAACCTCAGAGAAAATATTAGTTCGTGTTTTGAAAAGCAATTTGTTAACAAGTGAACATGATAATAACAAGCCGCGCCTCCCTCTTCACTTGCTACCCTTTAACTTTAAGACCCCTACAAGCTCGCCAGCACACAATACTAAGACCCCTACAGATCTGACGACACGTCACAATATTAAGGGACACTTATCTTTATATTACCCTTTCCATGTCGAGTTGTTATTGAATGGAAATCTTACAATGTCGCGTTCATGCGATATTGTAGCGATGCGAGGGGCTGTTGTTTTGTTAAAATGTACTTTCATACTATACTTAATGGTTACGTTATAGATGGCAATAATTCGAATTTGCTGGCTGTCTGTGATCCCATACAGGCAGGAACTCGCGCTCCCGCGGGGTGCCTGCGAGTGGCTTGCATTACACGCAGAAGAACAAGGAGATTCTCAGTTTAAAAATAAAAACAATTTATGACAACAATGCGACAATTTACGTAAGACATCGATGGACCTGATACTTAGAAACAATAAAGCCTGTAAAAATGAACACATGTTACCGTACAAGACTATAAGTTTAACAGTGGAAATGAGATTTGGATGCACCTTCAAAAGCAATAATATCGTCGCGAGCCCCCGACGTGTGCCCCGCGTGTCGGGTAATGAGATCAATTCACTGCGGCTTAACGCGACCAATATATTTGTGGGTGACAGCAAGGTAAACGAGTTCGATTCCCGATCACTTGAGGTTGAACCGAGGTGTGCTTAAGGTTCAAGTTGAACCGTTATCTGATTCTGTGCAGTATTAAGTAACGATGGAGTGAGCTAGTTTGGCGCAGGGCCAAGTTAGCCAGGCGGCAGGAAGTAATGACAGACTACTGCTAACTACTGCTAACTAGTGCTGAACGTAGGCTCTCCGGCCAACAGCAGGCAGACGCAGAGCCCTGCGAGCACTATTTTTGTATATTTATTTACACTTCATGCACGATGGTGGTACATAAGGTGGATTTGTTGTCCTGAGCGACCGAACAAAAATTGTATGGGAGCCGTTGCGATATATCAGGTGCTGCTTCATGACTGTCGATGATGGTCGATGTGAGTGCGGGCCGCCTGCCGCCTGCCGCCTGCCGCCTGCCGCCTGCCGCCTGCCGCCTGCCGCCTGCCGCCTGCCGCTAGTGTTGCCCGCCCGGATGTGTTGACTCGCTACTAATATTTGCCTGAACCTCCGCCCTCGGTAACTCGTGCTTTACCAACATAATCAATGTACTTATTTATTTAATTTTCCGACTTTTCCTCTTAGGGTCGTTCCGAGGGGACGCTGGCCGAAGGCGGTACTGTACATATACTAGTATGTTGGTATAGGATGGATGTCATGTTGTAAGGTAGTGTGACTGTGTAATTCTAATTAAATCTATTACAATCAAGTCATCATATATGGCTATTTGAACGGAGATCCCAAACCATTGAAATAAAACGAGAAAAATTTGTTTGGTTGAGTTTAACACTAAAAGTAATAAGAGATGGCCCTTGGAAGAAAAAACAATGGAACATTTTTTTCAATTTATTTTTAAACATACTTCCATTTAATTGCTTAATGGCTGCCGGTAAATGGTTGTACTCACGAATAGCAGTAACAAAGGTACTGTTAATATATAATACATCATATTGTGGATAACTAGTAAGTTAATGTCATATTTATATTGTTTCCGAATGTTTATTTTACAATTTGATTTGAAATTAAAGTATTGCATATTGTGTTCATCTTGCGTATACTCGTATAAGGAACTCTAAGATAAATGTTCGTTCTCTCAGTGCCAGCGGTGTAGGCTGTCCATTGTGTGCACGGTGAACCGAGAGACCAGTTCAACTCAGCACGTTGGGAGGTTTACGTGCGTCACACCTTTACAAGTTCTGTGAGCAACAGAAGTGCGCACGCGCAATATGACAGTGTATGTAATTACGACATCGCTTTACAAAATGTTAACAATTTATTAAGTAGACATAATGGAGTAGACATTATGAGTAGAGTGCATTTAGTGGCCGCTACACTTTATTGAAATGTATTCAGTTTTGCAACCTTATAACATATAACACACATATAACTATCCACTGGAGTTTTTGTGAGTTATATGAGAGCCACCGGCACACGCCGGTCTCCTGCCAGTGTGGCCAGCTCATTTAATTGATATATTAACATTATTCGTGTTTATAATACAGGCTTGCTTCACGTTACTGATTCAATGTATAATATCTGTCCGGTTGCACACGCAGCGCAGGCGCAGTGCCTCTAGCAGGACTCACAGAACTGGTGATCGTTGAGTTTAATATTGTAATAGAATTAAATCAGCCAAATACCGTAGAATACAAATGTTGCAATTAATAACAAATTCCGATTAATATATTAGTGATTTATGGTCACGGAGTGTGCAACTTGAGGCCCTACAGCCTCATGTTGTAAGTTTGAATGAGTAAAGTTCCGATCAAATGAATAAGTAACTGATTGCGAAACTGAACGTTCAGATCAACACAATAGTACTGACCTGAGACTTGGTCACTGGCAGGCACCGCGGTCACACACAGCCAGCCAGCAGCCGCGGGGCGGGCTAGTTGTCAAGTTAATCTATTACATGGTACATGGTGGCTCTCACACACACACATACACACTACACCAACTTGTAGTTATGACAGACCACTGTTCACTGGAGCTCCTCCAGCCCCCGCAGCCCCCGCAGCACGCTACAATACGACAGTCTGCTAGTGCTAGTCAGAAGGATTGCCACCAGGACAGAACCAAGATATAAAGATGAGACTCTCCTGTAACTGGGCCTCATAACTACTTACCTGGTGGGTACGCATTACTCAGTAATTAGGAAACATTGTGGTGACGTACCTGTGATTACGGAGTGCCTGCGCACCGTCGTGGGCGATTGGACGCCGACTAGTGACGTTGTACCTATAATGACGTCACAGAGGGCTGACGTACCTGTGATGACGGAGGGCCTGCGAAGCGCGTGCGGCGGGCTGGATGCCGACTGCAGCAGCCGCTGCAGCCGCGACGCCGGATACACCAGCCATGACGTCGGCTCGCGTCGTCTCTGTAATAAACAACATAAGTCAGTACTTGGAAACCAGATAGCAATGAATACAAGTAGGTACGTGCAGTTCGAGGTAAAGCAGCTTCCCAAAACGTAGTGCACGACCACCTGACCGTGATGCGAGCACCCAAGGAGTTTAAACGTTCTTCTACTCTCTTACATCTATACAAGTCCATAATCAGTACCCATCTGCAACCCTTATCTCATTCTGTACCAAGAAATGATAGATTCGTTGAAGTCACAAACTGAAAAAGGGATTATGATTTTTTTTAACAAAATGTTCGAATTTGGAATTAACTTTTTTATATTCAGACTCTTTAATAAGTACCAGTAACATGGTTTGGATATTGAAACCTATTTAGAACTAAATTAATACCAATAGTGTGGAAAAATTAACCATCCGTTTTTTTGCAAAGGGGTGTATTTACAATATGATGCAATAGTAGACTCTATCTTTTAAACTAGGACTATCCTGTATAAAAAAAATACACAGATTAATGTCAATGTCAGATAAACTACGATTTTTTCTTACGGCGTAAGCTGCAGAGCTGAGTTTTTTCGACAATGTATCTATTTGTGGGCCCCACTGAAGTTTAGCATCCAAAGTTAAGTGAGGTAGGCACTCAATTAAGCATGTTCTCAGTCACTTATACAAACAATCCGACATACTGACGTAACAATGTAGACGTACGCTACGTGACACTACGACGTGATACAACACAAGCATGCCGCAGCAAGTATGACGGCCCGGCCTTAGTGAATGGATTGTGTCCCTCGGTTCCTCGAACCCGCGCTACCAGATGAACGCTCACCTCTCCATCGCTAAGTCGATACTTACAAAAAGCAATTTAGTGACATCGACATAGATTTTCTCAATAAGAATACATTTCAAAATACTATTATAAAACAATTAAGAATGAGCTGCAGCCTCCGCCGGGTGCACACATGTAAGATCTGTCTGCAGGCGCTGGACAGCTGTACATTGGATGTCGCAGAAGAGTACTAGTTTAGTTTTAATCTTTATTGTTGGTTTTGTTTTTATATTACTGTAACACAAAATTGTATACATAATCTGTGGAAAACGCAGGGTAGTATAGTTAGTAAGTAGTAACCAAACATAATATACTACTATTTATGTTCCCAAATGTCATTAATATTTAAATAATGATCCCAAATGTCAATTTCCAAAATGTAAAGCAAAAGGGATTCTGGTCTGAAGGTTCTGTTCAATGGTTAAGATGCCTTGTTGTGTGGTTTGTCATGCAATGTTCTTGAGACTCGCCCTCTTCGGTAGTCAACAGTTAAGCCCTAATCCGTCTTCCAGCTTGTAACAAAGACTCTATATTGTTATACTCTCACAAATCAAGTCCCCAGCCCAAACGTGTCACAGATTAAGACACGTGACAAAAACGTGTCCATGTGTGTGTGCGACGCGGTGCGCGCGCGCAACCCTTCCGTACAGGCGCACAGGTGGCGTTAGAGACGCAAAAACCCTTAGAAAAAGACAAGGTCGCGCGTGCCGACACAAAAAACGAACAACCCTTTGTCCCCGGCTTCTATTGCACGTTTTTATGAAACGGTAATTATGTGGCTATCTAACGCCGACCCTCTGCCGGAACTAATTAGTCGTTAGATTCCCACGGCGTGTGCTGTGAGCTATCGCCTGGCGCAGGAACCACCACTCTGACGCTAACCCTTTACAAAGAGGAGTCAGAGGCCGGCTGAGGCCCGCGAGATGCATCATTGCACAGGCTTGACGCGGTACATAGCGCGAGCCTCCCCTTCAGAGGAGTCCTAATATAAAGCAGTGTGGTGTACATGCGGCGGCGGCGGGCGGCGCGCGGAGGCGTCGCGGCGGAGGCGGTGCCCCGTCTCGCTCGGTAATGTATTCACGTTTCCCGAGCCGCTCATTTTTTATCGCAGTCGCGCGGCGCATTAGAATTTCCAGGCGAGAAAATCTCACGCACACCGCGGCCTGCCCGCGCACCACTCTACTCACAACCTTGTGGCGAGGGCACATGGTGGAAACTTCTGTGGGTGGTTTTCTGTGTGTGCGGGGGGTGGAAGGTGGGTCGCTGGGAGGGGGCGGGAGGTTCGAACATTGTAAATTCGCGCGGGGAAATGCGGGCGGGTTGTGACGAGCGCGGAGGGCGCGGTGGGGGGCAGCCGGGGGTCGGGGGCGGGGGTGGCGTGTGCGGCTCGATAAGGAGCGTCCTCCGCATCCCGGCCGGCCGCGCCGCTCAGCACCGAGCACCGGCGACGCTCCGCCGGCCGCCGCCACACATATTCCAATCGGCGGTTTTACATTTCAAAAGTCCCTGGCTACGTGAACGTTACCGCTGTACTCTTCCAAACACTGTGGTATAGTTTGCGAGAGCCGTAATATGTTGATTGGAGAAAACCACAATTTGATATATTTGTTTAAACTGAGCTGTCGGTTTGTCCGTCCATTGTTAGCCATTAGGCAGTAGATAAACACTTCGTTAATACAGGCATTACATACATTGTCATACAGTATAAGAACCCAACGGAGAGCCCTCCACACCTCCACGCCCT
This sequence comes from Phlogophora meticulosa, assembly GCA_905147745.2. Lineage (NCBI taxonomy): Eukaryota > Metazoa > Arthropoda > Insecta > Lepidoptera > Noctuidae > Phlogophora > Phlogophora meticulosa. The sequence continues at coordinate 145,244 of LR990525.1, forward strand.
CAACTTTGCAGCGTTCAGGAGAACGTCGCACTGAACTGTGACAAGGTCTCGTTTAAACACAAAGTTTCTTATCTAATGTTTGTGCATGTCAGTAATATGTAACAGTGAACATGAATCACTCGGTACAGATGCACAATGTGGCCCCTCCAGTGGAGCGCGCTGGGCCATGCGCGGCCAAGCCTGGCCCAGCACGATACGCAATCGACAGCGGACACTCTCGCGCTTGACCGCTCGCGTTTGCCCCGGAAACTTTAGTTATCTAAAAAGTACTTGGTAACATGATGTTTGCTTTGTGTACTTCGAGTAAAACAGGAATAGGTACAACATAGATTACCCATACATATGCTTTATCCTTTTTTGCATTTTCATGAAAATCGTAAGATTGTTATAGCAATCATCTGCGATTAGTGAGAATACGTGCTCACGCACTCAATAGCGCCATGTTGAGTTGTATCGACACTCGCCCGTGCAAGCACTAGCTAGCGGCTATATGTTGACGTTGAAAAACTTAAATAAATACAGAGGCTTTAAACCTATATCTATACATAAGTATTAAAACCCCTTCGGGTATCTTAAGTACAAGTAACTAGTAGCTAGCTCTGCCTGTACGCTGGCAATACCCCTATGTATACAGATAGGAGTGCGACTGGCGCCATCTGCCGAGCTCCTACAGAGACATGCCGTGAATCTTAACAACTCTCTACACAGAACAGCTCCACACTCCACTGTGAGGGAACTATCCAATTATGTACCTGTAAAGGAAATATTCAGCTAGCGTCCCCGCGCCGTCCCGCGCAGTCCCGCGCCGTCCCGCGCCGCCCGCCGTGACCGGCTGGAGCACTTTCGGCTCAATTTAAAAGGCTGCCTTACTTCCGCTAATGTGGACACATGTTTTCAAACCTAATAGAAGTCATAGTGTTTCTAAACCAGCAAAGTAAAACTGACTAAATCAAATTTACTTTCAGTTTTGAAGAAAAGTAATAAACGCAAAACAGAGACGGCTCGTCATTTGAAAGTTATGTATGATATTAAACAAAGCCGCGCGCCGCCAACTTGAACTGTCCACCGCCTCCCCCTCGCCCCCCCCCCCCCCCACACACACATCGTGCGCCCCCCACCCGCCCCACATCGCGAGCCTCCAGCCTCCTTATCTTTTGAAATGTTATTTAACGGGACATTTTGTTTGTTGGGCTCCAGTCTCCGGACCATCAATATAAATATATTTCGGGAAGGATTATCTCCTCTGGCTTATGGTCGCCTGGTACTGTAGCTATACGAGCTGCTTTTTTCGCGGTTTTATTATATGTAGTAACATATCATTTCCATGTTGGGTTATGCTATTGCTCATTCGCGAGTAAAGTGCCACAATACTTCAAAATACTTCAACAAGACATATCCTTAATGTTCCCTGTCAAGGTCGTATGGACTAATGAACAAAACCGAACGATATAACATTGACATTCAGACGCGATATTATTTTCCTCATTCGCAAATATATCCGCCTCCACATCAGCTTGGCTCGTATTCTTCCCGAGCTGCCCGGCGAGCGGCGTCACGGCGTGCGGCGTCACGGTGTTACGGCGTGTGGCGTCACGGCGTGCGGCATAACGGCGTGCCACACATTCATACATCTGTGTTTGTTATTATTAAGTAATATGCATAAAAGAACAGATTACGACAGGAAATAAATTGGCTTACTGAAAAAATAAAATATGACTAATATGTTCCTGAAAATGATGACTGTTTAATAATCATTTATTTTCATTCAATACAAAAATTCTAATTACAAACATTAATTTCCAAATGTGACAACTCAATTGTTTTAATCAGTGACTTCAGTAATAATGATATTCCATGACGCCTCTGACGGTGGCGATGCGTCGCCACGGCAAGCGTCGCCACGCCAGCGATTGATTTTACCCGCGGCTATAGATATAACACATTAAAAACTATATTGCTTTCATAGTTATAATCAAATACTAACTATGAAAGTAGAAGTCTTAAGATTTATTGTTTCAGTTAATAATTACTTGTCAAGAGATAACAAGCAATAAATCAGCATGTCGTTTGGCTGACGTTAGGGCGCGTTACGCGGCTCGCACCACGGACACACATGGGGACCTCAGCCAGCACGGCGTCACCACCACTCCACGTCCATGATATTATTTTGTTCAGTATTTGATTAAAAATGCTAAAAGTACTATATTGCGAGGATACCATCCCTGTTGCTACGCAGCCTGGTGTAGCTACCACGCATGGCTGAGAGTGCAACCTAAGCTCGTCTACACGCAGGCCACTAAAACACTTCTCTACGTAAGCTGCATTTAGAGTACCAACAGACATGTAATGGTGTTATCATCGACGGCATGGTTGGCGCAGTGACTGAGCGATCGACTGCTGTGCGGCGTGTCATGGGTTCAATTCTCGCACGGAACAAATATTTGTATTGCCTACAGGTAGTTGTTCCGGTTCTGGCTGTTCGTATATGTCACTTTAAATGGTTGTTAACGCACCCACGATACAGGAGGAATTCCTAGTGGGGGGCAACGTTTTGTACAAGAAAAAAGAACTGGTTTAACTGTTTAGGTTTAAGACCTGAAACAATAACTGAGTACCTAAATAAAGTAAACATTAGTCAAAATCCCATAAAAACCACTGAGCGTATAGATGTTACTGATATTATAGGCATCTTACATGTGGGACATGACGAAGTACTATCAATACGCTGTAAATACGAACAAAACAAAAACTGAGTGATTTGAATAATATGGTCAACATAACAATATCGGCTTATTCCGATAAGATACGGCCTATCGACAAGCTATGCCACTTATATTTATTGCTTGCTTATCTAACTCATGGGAAAGTTGCAAGACTATGATAACACATCATGCGGATTGTTACAATGAAAACAATAGTCGGCCAGTGCAGGCCGAGCCCAGCGAGCAGCGTCACAGCACTCACAGCACTCACAGCGGCTGGAGATGTGTGCAGCACACGCCACGTCACGGTATTGTCTGGTCAGGTATAGTGTGGTTCCGCTAATTGTTGTGTTATCGCACAGTTGTGTAACACGTTTCACTTTTTGAGACAATTTAAGCTTTTGCAGTGTTGTATTGATGATGGTTGAAAAATATAATGAGTGCACTGCAAACAGTAACTCACAGGTAAGTAAGTAGCAATACATAAGTAAGTATATCCCCGCTCCCAGCCGCTCTCAAGGTGAGAAATAGTTAATGGAGTGTGAAACATGGCGGCGCATGCTTCAGCTGGCCCATCGTAGGCCATAACATGTAGCCCATACGTGGCCTACTCTGCGAGATCAATGAAATTGCTACTAAACGACTCGATTCAATATTGAATACTTCAAAATGTGTGCTGGATTATGGAGTTAGCAAGTTGTCTGTAACAAAGTAGACACGGGTACAGGCAGTGCCGGCGCACAACATACTGTGTGTTACGCTGACGGACACATGATGATGACTAAGCAAACTAATCCATAACTATTCTAGATTTGTATAAAACCATTATTGTGTGTGTTAGTACTCGTATAGGTGCACTTCTGCCCGACCCTGCAGGGAATACCGTCGGGATATTTGCTATGTATGTACCTCGCTGAGATACCTGAGATACAGGTTTATAGCTCTACCATGAGGCCTTAATATTGTAAATATTCATGAAAATCAATTAATACATCGAAGAAATAAACACCATAAGGTATTATTATGATTGATTGTTTATTGAATTACCTACATGTATGTAAGTCTCCTGTTTGTTTAGTATTGTGAGCTCTTATCAGATTACCCATCCGGCTGCGATACACTATCTAGAGAAAAAGTAGAACCACCTTTCTCTATCATTATGCACTTATCATTCCAGATAGTAATACACTATGCATATGTGCTACAAGCGGCTGCAGGCCCACTCCCGCGCAGCTTGCCTATTCGTCGATAAATTGAGTTTTAATGCCGCTTACCGTAGTGCAGAGCCCGCGAGGCAACGCAAGTGTAAGGATCATTAATAACAAATGCGGCATGTGCATGCAGGCGAGGTCAAGGACAGCCCAAGTGGAGCGATTAACTGCCTGCAAAGGTCACTCGTCGTGTAACGGGACTTGCTGCGCCTGCGCCAGCCCCCCCCCCCCCCCTCCCTTCCCCCAACGTCACCGCCGCCGCGCCGTCGCCCGCTCATTCACACGACATGTTAGTGTTTTGTGTGAGACAGTTAAGTGGAGCAATTGGCGACTCAGTCTGCTTTCCTCTCTTTTTTTCCTCTTTTCCTCTTTTTTTTAAAAAACTTTGCCCCACACTAGGAATTTCTCCTGTGTCGTGGGTGCGTTTACAAACATTCAAACTCACATACACAAACAGCCAGACCCGGAACAACTACCTGTAGGCCATACAAATATTTGTTCCGTGCAGGAATCGAACCCACGACACGCGGCGCAGCAGTCGATCGCTCAGCCACTGCGCCAACCGTGCCGTCTTTATACAGACATACCAAAAATTTTTGCCTGATTTCAACAAATGTGGCCGTTTCAGGTTATTTATTGTCCCCTCGCTCCCAGGGCGTTTGAGCCCCAGGGCTCCTGGGTCCCTGGGTACTTACTGAGTGTATGTTGATGTTATGAGGCTTGATAAAACAAACAGAAACTTTGAAAACCTGTGCCGGATGTGTACCTACCGAGCTAGATCTACATTGTGTAGCTATGCACTCTCTGCGGCCGTACGTGACGCAGCATCTCGCTCCTCCCGCCGCATGCCGGCCGAGCGGAACGTTTTGTATCGTATTATAACAATGTGGTGGACTTTACAATTACTATGACAGATTCTAGGGTAATGAAAAACTAAAGCTGAAAGTTACAATAATAAATGCTTAAGTACTTTTATATTTGGTATCAACTCGGAACTCATGCGCTGCTGTGGAGGCCACTGTCAGCACACCTACTTTTATTTACGTTTGAGATTCAGTAACAGTCGTGGGAACACGTGCACTAAAGCCGCGCTGGCCGGTCAGTGCGCACTATGTCCAATTGTGAGTGTTAGCGCGGCTGCGTGTGCGCGTTATATCGCCCGGGCTTTCGTTCCCCCAGTGTACAGGTCTGGTGGTGCCGCCCGAGTGAGGGTCCGCAGAAGGTTCACCACACTGTACCAGGAGGACGCCCACCAGCCACTAACGTATACTGTGGCGTCCGCAGACCTCTGAGAACCATTTTTGTTGACTACTACTTAAAATGCTTACTACTTTAAAGCACCATACATGAAATGACAAATGCTATTGTCAGCAATGAAATCCCACACTACAACTGTATACACCCAAGTCACAGAAATTCAAACGCCATGCAATTCGACCGGCACTCCCATTGGCTCGTTATATCAATAATTGAAAGGAGTACTACTTCTGTGCTGTCTGCACTCGTCCCCGGTGTTGCCAATCAGTCGGTTGCGCATGCGCTAATCGCGTTTAATTACTCGGCTCTGGATCATCTTGGCTCGGCTGGGCGCACGGCTTTTCCTCCGCTTTGTGATGCGCCCGCGCATCGCTATAAACTGCGCTTGTTAACCATCCTGAGTGTATGTACGTACCTCCGAGGACTATGTTTTAGTTCACTCTGTATTTTCGTTTCACGAATCTTTTAAATTTAATTCGTACAAATTCATTGGTCATAGGAACCAGCACATTTGGAAATGTATAGTTTAAATGTTTTCGAAATGGTTTGCTGCGCAGCCAAACGACCACGACGACACCAATGGTCGCTTCACTTCCATTGATCGCCGCGCGCCGCTGACAGCGTGCTACCGCGCGGTGCGATGTGCTCCGCGCTGTCAACAAAAACATGTACATGTACAACCTATGCAAGTTAAATAAAAACTTGATAGAAGAAAGTGTCGGGCGCGCAGGGTCGCCCACTCGGCTGAGTGGGTGCAGAGGGTCCTGGTAGACACTAGGACCCTCTGTAACGATGTAACCGGGCATTGTGGGAAACTGTTTTAGTGCCTACCGACACTTTCTTCTATCAAGTTTTTATTTAACTTGCATAGGTTGTACATGTACATGTTTTTGTTCCAAATAAACGATTATTATTATTATGTATCACCATAAAAATTTCCAAATTCAAAATCTATTTCCATCCACTTTCTGGCGTCCGATTGCGGTGGGATTTGTGATATTTGTGAGTTTATTTCCAACCAGTTTCTCATTCTGCTTAATACGTGGACTCATCACTCACCCTTACGAAAAGGCTGATGGTGAATGGTTCTCTGATGCAGTTCGCACTGCTAGCTCTGCCGAGCACGCTAGCCGAGCGTGTGAGTGGCGTGTGAGTGACGTGTGAGTGGCGTGTGAGTGGCTTGCAGCGCGAGGCAGCCCTTGGCAGCCGCAGTAGTGCTCGATATGTATGTGCGGCGCGTGTCGCTGACAATGGTCGTCGCGACGCTTCGGGGAAGGAAGCGCTGCCGGCCACCTGCGCGGGCGCACGCCCCACATACCAAGCTGCCGGAGTCGGAGTCGGGCGATGCTAATCGATAAATCACAATATTTCTAATAACTTCATCATTAACATGCACCTCCCGTGCCGCCCGATGTTCCTCCGGCCGCGTGATGCACGAGCCGTGCTCCCACAACACTCACAACACTCACAACACTCACAACACTCACTACTAAATAAGTTCCCATGAACTAGCTGTTTCATGTTGCCGTCGTTACCATGAACTTATTGTTCTATGATGCTAATGATGTTTACATAGTTTAAATACCACGTGGTATGTGTTGTGTTGGGGCTTATCTGATGCACAGATTAACATTCAGGAAACCACTAAGTGAACTCCTGCGAACTGAACGTAAACAGAAGCAAAGTATAATGATGCTCTCTACCCCTTTGGCAATCTGAGTAGTTACATAATCTATATCAAATAATATTCATTTTTTTTTAATTGAGTTGAGAACCTTTTGAAAGTAGAAAAAATATATAAGACAGTCCCCAAAGCGCCCGCCCTTCATCACTTCCTAGTGTCTCTGCTGGGAAGAACACACACTGCTGGCGCCGCAAACGAACTCCCCAGCAACACAACTGCCTGATAAGTCCGGACACCTAGACTATACACGATGCAGTCATTTAATAACTATGTAAATCAACTTTATAAAAGACTATTGCGGGAAACGTCGTGAGCTAGTCTTAGGAGAAGGATCCTCGCTTCGCCGAGATAGATAAGCCGTTTTTATGTAAATGCATCAGGAACCAAGAATAAATCAAACCACCTGTAGGGTTTTATCTGTTTCCTACAACATTGTATTGTGTAGCAGATTAGGATGTAAGTCATCGCGCACATTACGTTAAGTAGCTCGTTGCATGCATACGTAATGTCCGTCTGTTCTCCGAACTCAGCTCGTAAACTGATCATATACCTGGTGGAGCGGAGACATAACCTCGGCCGGGAGTCGAACCCTCGCCATTGGTGCAATTACACACATCTACATAATGTCACCGAGGCATACAATTGGCAGCTCTGCCCTGATTGGCGGCCAGGCTCGGCAGCATCCGGCGCAGTTAGTATTCATACTGCCAGCACTCCCTAGCCATACAGGCACGCATACTGATGCGGCAGTCTTTGTTACCCTCCATTTATGATGTAATGAGCAAACACCTGCCTATCATCTGTTTACATAATTTTTGATGCGTGCTATGCCTTTTTACTGGCACGGTTGGTGCAGTGGCTCAGCGACCGGCTGCTGTGCTGCGTGTCGTGGGTTCGATTCCCGCACGGAACAAATATTTGAATGGCCCACAGTTGCTCCGGGTCTGGCTGTTTGTGTGTGTGAGTCTAAATTAAAACTGTCATAATTTAATTTGTTTAAATTTGTTTTAGTTATTATGTAAAATATATTTATAGTATTTTTAAGTTTTATATTGTTAATATAGTATTGTACATGTTTATGTGGGCCTTGATGCCTAAAATAAATGGATAAATAAATAAATAAATGTTGTTGTGACGCCACAACGACCCACGATATAGGAGAATTTCCAAGTGTGGGGGCAACGTATTAAAAAAAACTAAAAAGGTAAGTGAGAACTGCATATCGAAGACTCATAGCTAACAGCACTGACGCAATAAGGAATCCACAGCATCTCACATTAAGCTATTACCAAACATGTCGCGCTCGCACACTGCCACGTGCGCGGCGAGAGCGCGACACGCGTGTGGCACCGACACCGCTCGCACTTGTTATCATCCTGATCTCACAGCAATGACCCAGAGATAGATCCCAAGTGTGCTCCTGATAACACTGCTGTCTGTTGACACTGACTTTTTTTGTTAAATATCATCTTAATAATGTAGGAAGTAGTCACAACAGTGTGATGTGAACAGCGCCGCGCGTCGCTTGTCTAGTCGTCGCCTTGCTGTGCACTATGGCTGGTAGAAGAAGAGACATACTGTTCATACTGACTACATCAGATTAGTGTTTACATATTTCATACTCAATAACATAGTAAAAGTTTCATATGTCCCTCATGATCCCCGAAATGTGCGCAGCGTGTGGAGCTGGTCGCCGGCTCACAGCCACTGTGGTTGGCGTATTGTACTCATACATTATAATGCTGTGTACATGTTACGAGTTCACGCATCACATGTATACATATATATATGTATCAATATTGATATTGTGGGGCCATCGATCTCGGCGCGATTGTAGTCTACTATATATTAAGTTTGTATGTTTTACTTATGATTTTATAGTATTTAATCACAGTGACTCACTGGTAAAAATTACGATAAATGAATAATATAATATATAACGATCAGGATCATAGAATATATGATATGTAGTACACAGAATCCCTGTTTAGTTAACGTTCGGCATTGTGTTTAGAAAGCGATACAATAGTGGATTGGTTCTACAAGTGCCCAGTACTGAACAATAGTGTTCGTGGCTTCACCATCTTGTTCCCAACCAGGAGAGTAGCAGACTCCTGGCTGCAGTGCTGACGCTCCAGCCAGGCCGGAACGTTCAGGCCAGGCCACACCGGGCGCGCCATACTTGTCTCCTGAACAGGTGTTGCCATACAATGAACATCGTTAATTACTCTGTGGAGCTCATTGTCTCATAAAGTACGGACGCAATAAACACTTTGGTCTACTTCCTGGCAGATGATCGTAATATTATCATAATGGGCATATTAATTTAGGTGCCCGAGTGAATCACTGCGGTACGGGCATGCGCGTCACGAGCTGCGCAGGTGTGTGGCGCGCGCGCAGCATTACAAACACACCACCACAATCACACGTCTAACACACATACAGATTACAACCCTATGCACTTGTACATAAGGCCTAATTCACGTGTAAGGACATATCGGTGGGTACTTTGGTCCCGATATTATAGTTACCCGTACCTACAGTGTATTTAGTTTGTTCTCGATAAGTCTCCGCAGATTAAACGCAGACGAGACATGAATATGAAGCAGATCTCGCCAATTGTTTTTACAAACGATTTCATTTGAAATACATTTAGAATGTTATAATGGGCCCATTATAAAGTAGGGTTGTGTCATATATTGTCTAGTGTCACAAGATGACAGGACCTTGTTACAGCATCGGCTTGTACGTTATGAAGTGATTTTACAACAGCAGGACATTAATACATAACCAAGGACAGCGAACTAATGTCTTGCGTTAAAATAATACATTGCGATTTGGCGTAGCACTAAGTCTACGAACACGTAGACTCTCGTAGAGCCGCCATGCCGCGTACATCTCAAACATTTACCTACGGGCGAAAGTTGTGACAAGTGATGGTCTTACACCATACAGGCAGTGGATGATCATGGGGAATCTATTAAATTACTTTTATGCACTTATTTTGGTAATTTGTAAATCTTTTTCGATTCGTAAAAAGGCCAGCCCTATATAACTAGAGCCTAATGTTTGCATCCCAGAATACCAAGAAATGCCACGTACATCGTAGGGTGTCGAATATTAACACCACTCCTTATATCGCAACAATCTGTGGACAGCGACGATCCGATGCGATTTGATGCGACCGATGCCGGCTCCGCGCCTTTAAACGCGGTTGCGGAGTTTCAAGTAAATCCGGGTAAATTACACATTGGGTTTCATGAAAAGTTCGCTGGCCAGTGTAACAGTGTAAAAGTGTAACAGTGTAGCGGCTCGCTACGGACCATCAGCTGTCACAACTACGAGCTAAACGTGTGAGTGTCACACTAAACTGTTGCTAAGAAAATCGATAAAATGTACATATTCACCTCGAAGTGTTGGGCACGTGGTGAAGGAGATATTTCCTCATTATTGTTCATAAAGACAGCAACTCTTTCTGTCTGTGTACGTTTTGAAGCAATGCGAAGCTTTTTATTCTCAGGCTTTAAAGCACAGTCAGTTAGTTTCGGATGATCCAACTTTATGACGTTTGACCCGAAGTATTGTTAATATTAGGTATTTACCTATGAAATTGCCGTTCTGCAGTACTGGCCATTTCAAATCAAAATATTTTTTGTTTGGCTAAGAATTCTAATTTCAAATTAATTTTATTTTAAAAACATGGATTTTTTTTTCCAAAAGTAGTCATTTGTTTATTGATTAGTGTTACATTTTCATCGCATTTAAATCTTTTTCGTCATCATGGATACGTTAAAAATTCGAGTAATTATGGAATATGAGTACCGTCGTGGCAGCAACGCGGCACAAGCGGCACGCAACATCAACGACGTTTACGGAGCTAACACTACAAACCAACGCACTACCTGTTATTGGTTTGCTCGCTTCCGTTCTGGAAATTTCGACCTGAAAAATGAACCTCGCGGTCGTCCGAAGACTTTGGTCGACAATGACGAATTAAAGGCGATTGTGGAAGCTGATGATACACAATCTACGGCTGAATTAGCAGCAGCTTTCGACGTTAGCGTCAAAACAATATTGGTCCATTTGCGTCAAATTGGCAAGGTAAAAAAGCTTGACAAATGGGTGCCCCACGAACTCAATGATCGCCAGCGCGAAGTACGCGTCGAGACGTGCCTTGCACTGCTCAACACACACAAATGAAGGAATTTTGAACCGCATTGTTACCTACGATGAAAAATGGATTCTGTTTGATAACCGCAAGCGCTCAGCAAGTTGGTTGGATCCTGGTTCAGCACCTAAACAATGCCCTAAACGAAAACTTACCCCAAGAAAAGTGATGGTCACTGTTTGGTGGTCTAGCGCCGGTGTGATTCAACACAGCTTCTTACCAAACGGGGTGAGCATTACTGCAGATGTGTACTGTGAAGAATTGAACACAATGATGGAGAAGCTGGCACATCTCCAACCAGCATTGGTCAATCGCTCGTCTCCGCTGCTCCTGCACGACAACGCGCGACCTCATACTGCACAGCAGACGGTCTCCAAGTTGCAAGAACTGGGGTTGGAAGCTCTCCGTCATCCGCCCTACTCACCAGACCTTGCGCCTACAGACTACTACTTTTTCCAGAATTTGGATAACTTCTTGGCGGGAAAAAAATTCAATACCCGAGAGGCAGTACAAAATGCCTTTGAAGAATTTGTTGCCTCCCGTCCAGCTGATTTCTTTAAGAAGGGCATCAATAAACTGCCACTGCGTTGGCAAAGATGCATTGATTGCATGGGTGATTACTTCGATTAATACAAATAAAAAATACATGAAAAAAATTCATTTAAATTTTTTCATACAAAACGGCAATTTCATAGGTAAAGACCTATTATTTGGTGGTGCAGCAGGTACTCTCCTGCCCTGCGCTTCATACCGATGCGCTGCGCCCGCGCCGATGCGCGATATAGCGGGTGTATGGTAATATTTCGCGCGCTCGTGCGCCGCCGAGCGTTTTAATTATATCATATCGCGCGCACAGGATCTTCGCTGCCCACGCGCAGAGCAGCCAAAGAGAAGTACAACTTGCATCGATATTTATCGTACCTGCTGCTACTTGCTGCTACCTGGTGTAATCAGTCAACAAACTTAGTTACTGCGTTATTAAAATATCCCTTCAAATAAGAGTTGCCACTTTTTGTTTCAACTATACATATATTCTTAAATAGCCTCGATGATTGTGAGGCGGGCAGGCGGGCAGGCGGGCAGGCGGGCAGGCGGGCAGGCGGGCAGGCGGGCAGGCGGGCAGGCGGGCAGGCGGGCAGGCGGGCAGGCGGGCAGGCGGGCAGGCGGGCAGGCGGGCAGGCGGGCAGGCGGGCAGGCGGGCAGGCGGGCAGGCGGGCAGGCGGGCAGGCGGGCAGGCGGGCAGGCGGGCAGGCGGGCAGGCGGGCAGGCGGGCAGGCGGGCAGGCGGGCAGGCGGGCAGGCGGGCAGGCGGGCAGGCGGGCAGGCGGGCAGGCGGGCAGGCGGGCAGGCGGGCAGGCGGGCAGGCGGGCAGGCGGGCAGGCGGGCAGGCGGGCAGGCGGGCAGCGCAGTGGTCCTTCTGCGGCGCCTGCAGCGCGCTGGCGGCCGGTATCGTCGGCCGCTCAGATAAATCACGCGCGCGGTTTCATAATTTAATGCACTTCCCAAAACTGACTCCTGCATTAGATAACCTTATCACAGGTACGACGAGACCATCAGAGGACTACTTTATCATACGGAACATGGGCTTGTGTTTAATAAGCCACATTACCCGAAGAACGGTTCCGATCGCCAGAGATCCCACAGACGGGTTCTGTTCACACATTTTATTTGTAACCCTTGTTGTAGTGACGGTATTTAGTTTTGCGACTGTCGAGCCATCATTACAACTTGCGTCACGTTTGCAATTCATGCCGAATGTCGCAAGGGAGCATAAACGATAACATAGTAGACTAAAGAGAAAAAAAAGTGTACAATTATTGGAGGAGGTCTCAGAAATAACGTGTGAATCCATTTACACATATTTTTGGGGACAATCTACATTATATGATATAGCACAATCTAGATGCCTCAGTGTGTCACAGCAGAGTATCGCGGCACCATCGCGCACGTCCGCGCCAGACGGCTGCCAGCCCGCGCCGCGCCGTGCTTGCTGATAGCTGATAGCCGATGCCTGTTCCCACGCGTGACGCCGCGGTCCCGCCGCGGTGAGAATGACTATGCAGGAGATAGCAGGAGAAAGTGGCACGCCATGCCGGCACGTCACCCGCGTGCCATCTCGCGTGGTTGCCTGCCCACACCAGCAACAGCAAGCAAAAGTTGCAGTTGCTAAATGACGAGCTACGAGCTACGTAGGACATCGACACAGCGCATTTTTCACAATGTTTGTGTTCTAAAATGGAAGCAAGAATCTACACAAAAGTTTCCAGATATTCATTTTTGATTTGTAAACAATTTATTTCAAATAAAGAAGGTTTCAAACATAATGAAATATTCACAACGAAAGCACAGTTGATTATTATAAGTTTGAGCAGTAAGGGAATTTGGTTGGTGACGTCAGAGCGCAACTGGTGTCCAGGGCCCGCACCGCTCCACCGGCTCCGCCGAGCCGTCACAGATAGCGAGATAGCGACGAGTGGTACAGCCAGCCAGTTACCGTTAGTTCACGCGGCGCGTGCGACTGTACCAGCTCATCTGCGCACTAGCTCGCGCACTTGACGCCAGCTAGTGGAAATAACAACAAGCTTACAAGACAACGGCCGAGTGAATAGTGTCATTTGGTTAGTATATAATAAAAATAAATACATAAGCTTTGTAATTTATAACCACATTAATTGGTATCCAACATATGGTCCGGTGTGAGAATCGAACCAAACGACCACCAAAGAAAAAGCTTCAAACGAGTAACACCTCGCACAGCAGCTTGAAGAAAAAGCTTAAAACGAATTCACAAGCATAATTAACATTAGTATGCCTAATGTCGTGAGGTGATAATGATTGCAATCACCTTCGAATCGTTCCATGTTAGGATGCTGCAGATACGACCGCCGAGAAAAACGCGGGGAAGACACGTCGCGGCCATTAAATGTGGCGGAGTCAAAGATGGCGGGTGTCAGTACTGAGCCGGCACGAAACAGGAGTGTTTGCATTAACAGGGTTAATTTCCGTGAACGTTTAGCTTTTTTGCGATCGGCGAGCGGGTAGCGGTGAGCGGCGAGCGGCGAGCGGCTAGCGACGAGCGACGCCGCGCCGTTAGAAGTGTTTCGCTGTTCAACCACTTTTTATCAGGTCGTTAACATATGTGACGGTCGCACGCGGCTTATGTAAACAATGAATGCCATTTCACGAATTTAACTGTGTTTAAGTGTTTTTGACTCTTTAATGTGTTCATTTTTTTTTTTTAATAATGATTGATGTGCAGACGCGGGCACACCTGCAAGTGACCAATTATACACCCTTCCCCTGGATCCCTGTACACACGAAGTTGTAGCCAAATCCGTGGTGGTGATAATCACCGTGTTATAAGTAAAGTATATGCGCGGGCGCAGCGCACGCACACGCCACGCGTCACACTCGCACTAAGTGGTCGGATTATGTAGCGAGCGAGAATTATGCGAAATGCTAATGAGTAACGCACATATCTTCATTATAGGATCGTGCGATAGTGCGCCGCGAGCGGGTTGCTCTGTGCTCTGTATGCCTTCACGTTATTGCTCGCATTAAAGTTATACGAGTGCATTAGCTCGCGGTAGCGCGGTGGCGTCGACGACGTGCGCCGGCGCCGAAAACTTGACGCTTTGTTTATTATTTTTACTCGTTACTTATAATATGAGCGTTTTCCTGTCTTATTCTCGTGGTAGTATAGGTACAACTCAGTACTCAGTGGGACGTAACGGGTTGTCTAATTAGTTACGCGGGCGCAGGTTGCCCTTTCACATTAATAATGTTAATAGGTATTTTAGGGAAAGGTCAGGCTCTGCTGACCGCTGTCCGGTGTTCACTATCCGGTGTCCGGCTGTCCGGTGTCCGGCTGTCCGGTGACGAGCGACGTTTTACCGCTAATCGTTGCTTACTCGTTATTGTTATATTACGACGAGACAACACAACTTGTGGAGTGTATTCAGTAGGAAGTACTTACTGACTAACGAAGCTGGCTGTCATTCTGATATTTGATTTTGTCTGCTTAAGTGATAATCAGAAATCAGAAATCATTTATTTGAAAAGAATGTGATGCAAAATTAAACACGTTACACTTCGTCCTTATTATATTATATCCATTTTCTAATAAACTATCCCTTGTTGATGAACTTCCTATAAATAACACACTTTTCTTAAACGTTGGTCTGGTTCCCGCCAGCGCTACTGCTGATCATGAGGACCTGGATTCCAAGGTCGGGTAAAGCATTATTGATTTCCAGCTAATTTCTCAGTAGGAGTTCGGTTTTGTCGGTTTTGTGCCTGGTTCATGACAAAAGGCTCGTCCCTAGGTACACGTATGCCACATGCGGCGGTGCTATGAGTAGGTACACTCTGCTCAGCTCAGCTTACGTCCCTAGGTACACGTATGCCACATGCGGCGGTGCTATGAGTAGGTACACTCTGCTCAGCTCAGCTTACGTCCCTAGGTACACGTATGCCACATGCGGCGGTGCTATGAGTAGGTACACTCTGCTCAGCTCAGCTTACGTCCCTAGGTACACGTATGCCACATGCGGCGGTGCTATGAGTAGGTACACTCTGCTCAGCTCAGCTTACGTCCCTAGGTACACGTATGCCACATGCGGCGGTGCTATGAGTAGGTACACTCTGCTCAGCTCAGCTTACGTCCCTAGGTACACGTATGCCACATGCGGCGGTGCTATGAGTAGGTACACTCTGCTCAGCTCAGCTTACGTCCCTAGGTACACGTATGCCACATGCGGCGGTGCTATGAGTAGGTACACTCTGCTCAGCTCAGCTTACGTCCCTAGGTACACGTATGCCACATGCGGCGGTGCTATGAGTAGGTACACTCTGCTCAGCTCAGCTTACGTCCCTAGGTACACGTATGCCCCATGCGGCGGTGCTATGAGTAGGTACACTCTGCTCAGCTCAGCTTACGTCCCTAGGTACACGTATGCCACATGCGGCGGTGCTATGAGTAGGTACACTCTGCTCAGCTCAGCTTACGTCCCTAGGTACACGTATGCCACATGCGGCGGTGCTATGAGTAGGTACACTCTGCTCAGCTCAGCTTACGTCCCTAGGTACACGTATGCCACATGCGGCGGTGCTATGAGTAGGTACACTCTGCTCAGCTCAGCTTACGTCCCTAGGTACACGTATGCCACATGCGGCGGTGCTATGAGTAGGTACACTCTGCTCAGCTCAGCTTACGTCCCTAGGTACACGTATGCCACATGCGGCGGTGCTATGAGTAGGTACACTCTGCTCAGCTCAGCTTACGTCCCTAGGTACACGTATGCCACATGCGGCGGTGCTATGAGTAGGTACACTCTGCTCAGCTCAGCTTACGTCCCTAGGTACACGTATGCCACATGCGGCGGTGCTATGAGTAGGTACACTCTGCTCAGCTCAGCTTACGTCCCTAGGTACACGTATGCCACATGCGGCGGTGCTATGAGTAGGTACACTCTGCTCAGCTCAGCTTACGTCCCTAGGTACACGTATGCCCCATGCGGCGGTGCTATGAGTAGGTACACTCTGCTCAGCTCAGCTTAAGTCCCTAGGTACACGTATGCCACATGCGGCGGTGCTATGAGTAGGTACACTCTGCTCAGCTCAGCTTACGACCTTCCTTCTATTGACGTGATACGTTATGTTTTCTAAAACTCTCTTAAATTGAGATAAGGTTCCCACTGCACCTAAGTGTGAATCTTATCTCAATTTCAAGCCAAAGTCGACTTTTATTGAATCCAAATATTATAACCGGGATCCAGGGCCCGATCTAGCTATTTAGCCGCTTCGGGCAAAAATAATATTCACCGCCCTTTACCCTACACCATATTAGTCATGAGCTTAGCTATTCCAAAGTCACCACCATATTACGTACTAACAAACCTTAAAAAAAATATATTATTAAAAATGTGGTCGGCCTGCTAAACATGGCAATTTTTATAATATTTCGACTCGGACTTCGTGCAACTGCCCGGCTCGTTCATCTGGGCCGCTCTGGACCTTTGGCCGGCTTGCCCTGCCTTAGAGCGGGCCCTGCCGGGAACTGATATTCTTCTGATCTCTGCTGTCATAGCTTTTACGGCATTTGGTAAAAACTAAATATAAATCTTTATTGGCAGAAAATTTTAAAAGAATTTAACCAGTCTTATAATATTATGTAAATATAGGAGAGGACGCGGCTCTGGGTGGCGCGCGCGCACCCTGACTTGTTCGTGAGGCGATCAGCACAGTTGCGCCTGAGCCCGCACGCTGCATCTGTCTGACACCGGTAGCCAGCCGGTCAGAGGACGGGTACATATTGTAATGTTCCAGCAGGTACAGCTTGGTTAGCATCCCGGCCCTCACGAGGAAAAATTGGAATCCTTATGAGGATACTCGTAACTTCGTTGTCCGTCGGTCGGTCTATCACGGTCCCTTATTTCCAAGACCGGGAATTGGCCCTGGATTGGTGAGAAATCAAAGCTCCCAAGACAACGCTATCAAGAGATAAGATCAATATGTCACAATTGTTGATGAACTTCTTAGTTTTCGAATCCTACGGGTACTTTCCAGGGGGCGTTGGCAAAAAGCAAAGTCTTACCGAGCAGTACAACTATAGGGGGAATCCGAAAATTGATGATTGATAGTTGTATCACATTGAAATAGTAGTTCTACGAGGACTTTGCAGTTGGAGCCAGGACTGTGATGTGAAACGATATGTGGGAGAACATAGTTAAGGTTTCTCCTTTAAACCAGATCACACATCTTTTACTTAGTATAGTTTACTTAGGTTTAAAGATATTTATTCTCAAAAATTACCAGTATTAGCTTACCGGCGTTCCTCTCCTCTGTCCACAGCACCGAGAAGTTAACTATTGAAATTTTAGCCCCGTCCTTAGTTTTCTCTGAAGTGCCGTGCTTGACCGATGCGGTAAACGCCTGGAAAGTGGCTTGCCCCGATACAGATAGGCCCGTAAACCCATCTTCCCAGAGACAGTGAGATGAGCCGCTCTGCAGTTTGGTACGGAATAATCTTATTAATACGTCCACCAATACACTGAGCGCGCCCGCTTGCTGGCTGTGGGTACGTGGGAGTCGGGCCTTTGGCTTCAGGCTTTACCGTCACCCAACATTGGCACCATGCTGGGTGACACTACCTTCCGGTTCGCTACATGTCTGCGTCTGGGCGCTCCTTGCGGAGCTCCACATCGTTGTCAATGCGGTGAAGCAGTCGATTGCCTCGGACACCATGGCCTATCCTGCAGTAAAAGTGCAGATCGCATAGCCCGACACGCCAGTATTAATGACATCATCCGTCGTGCTCTTGCCACCGCCGGGGTACCAGCTATTTTAGAACCCAGTGGCTTGGCACGCGATGATGGTAAGAGACCAGATGGAATGACCATAATACCTTGGAATTGGCGAAAATACAACAACCTGACTGGAAGTTATATGTTTGAGCCGTTTGGGGTTGAAACACTAGGGCCATGGGGTCCGTGTGCCCATTTAGTTTTTCGAGAAATCGCGAAACGTTTGGTCGACTCTTCACGTGACCAGAGGGCTGGCCTTTTTTTTGGCCAAAGAATCAGCATTGCCATTCAACGTGGCAATGCTGCCAGCCTTCTGGGCACTTTTCATGTTGACAACGATACGTATGAATTTTTTGATGCCCTATGATTATTTATTTTATTTTATTTCTTCATATATTAATAATTGTATAATTTTAATGAAATAAAATATTCTCAAAAAGACACAAAGTCGTTATGGAAGCGATTACATATTAGATATTATAATTATATTAGATATACCCATCCACTGCATTTACTTATATAGTTTACTCACTATTTCCTACAGTCACTCTCCACTTCATCAAAATTATTGTTTAACACAGTTGTCCGTTTCTGTATATATGTAGGTCACTGTAGGTGGTCCAAGTTGAAGGTATATCAGTCTCCTGAGGCCGCACATGAGTTTGGTATCCAACTATCGGAGACAAGTAGTGAGTACAACATAATGCATTGCTTTGTGTTAATCGTGACATCACGGAGCTTTTAGGTTCCACATGAACTACATTGCACGTTCAGCCCTCCTCAAGTTGAAACATTAATCTTATATAGTTGATTACTTAATTACTGTGAACCGATGGCTCATTTACATATTTCTAACAAAAACTGCTACCGCTACACATAAAACTAATTGAATTATAAACAGCAGTCAGTAATCGATAGATTAGACGGCGCTTAATGTTGCGGGCAGATGTGTTGCGGCGCGCGGGGGTGCGGGGTGCGGGGTGCGGGGTGCGGGGGGAGGGGCTGGGGTGACTGCGACCGTCGCCGGCGATTTCACGGCCATCTGTCGCGACTAAACGCAAATGTTTTACAAATTGTGAGAAGCTGCGATATCATTCAACTTGCGACTTTGATGTTGGACATTCATTATGAAAGTGCAATGTGGAGCTGCAGGAAGAGCGGTGGCGGCTGGCAGTGCGCTGTGGCAGTAACATACTTCTGCACTAGTGATGGAATCATATAGGTAACTAATGTTGTAAAAGAGGCGAAGTGCAGCTCTTCGGCTAAATATTGTTGTGTTAGCTGGTGTTCACTGCTCGATGGTCACCACTGGACAGAGCTGGTCACAACCATCGGGCAGTGAATACCTACTGACGCTAACCCAACAATTACTGTGCTTACCCCTTTTCTACTGCTTCATGTTGTTCTATTAGTAGTTGGTTAGAGTATGTACTGTCAATATTGGCTCACATAGTGTCACGGCTCATTACAGTTGGCGGGTAGATGCAGCCATTACCGGCGACCATCGATCACACGTGTCAATGTAATACCTGCCACGCTCACGTTCACATTACCCACTACAAACACATGATTGGACTATTAACTACCATTATTCATTTCGAAGATATATATCATATGTCATGTATTATCGCGAAAAGCCTCGAATGTGTAGCAACATAAACTTATGGCTTCCATCGTGTCATCATATCACGATTGCAGTGGTGGAGGAGCGCCCCCGGGAGCAGTGCCTGCAGCCGCAGGCGACGCGCGCGTGGTGCTGCCGGCCCGCAGCCGCTCCCCGGCGCCGAACATTTACATACAGTCAGTGAGTCATCAGCCGGCGGCGGGGGAGCTCTATCGCGACAATCTCACAATTGTTGAGCTCCGGTGCCGTATCTTACATCGGCTAGCCATCCAACAGAGGGTTACAGAAGGCCAGAACGAGCCACACAAATTATACTCCTATTGCCCTCGCTAATTCGCTCATACCACCAGCTAGTATTACCACCATACTTGGAGCCTAAAGGAAACATAGTGGCAGATCATCTTTCCTTCTCCAAGAGGAAGATTTTATGAAACCGTAAATAGCGATCATATGGAAAAGTTGCAAGTATAATATTTTATCGAAGACAAAGTAAGTTTAAGTACAGGTCCTCGTGACAGTCCCGTGTAGCTAGGTCAGAGCATTGCCGGCCATCCTTCTGCAGTGCCCTGTGTCGTGAGATCCGGTGTAGTGGTCGCAGTGTCGCCTGCGGTCGCGCTCCGCTGCGCCCGCGCCAGTCGCAAGATGGCGGTGCCAATTAACGCCAGCGCAAGCACATGACAACTGTACTTGTGCATGATCCTCAGATTATGACGTCCGCTGCCACGTACACCGCACTAATGTAACGCGACAGTTGCCGAGTGTTCGCGAACGACGACGAAGTCGTAAATAAGGCTATGAGCGCAATTTTAGTGGTCTAATTAGTTCAATAAACCGAAAGACAGATCGCCGGCCCTCTGACTGGAACACCTAGTTATAATTACTTAAAGTTGCTCGAAACTGTTGTTCTAACAACTTGGTCGGTAGATCATACAATAGCCAAATCTAAAGCGAATCTAAACACAAATGAACCCCTCATAAGACAGACATCATCAAAATACATTCACGCTCATGTTGTCACACAAAATGCATAAATGGGCGAGGGTTGAGATGGCGTCGCAGAATTCATGCAAAACATGTGTGCACACCCGCAGTACCTACTCGCGGCGACCAAAACAGAATACTTACTCTTTGCCAACAATCTCACGGAAAGACACAGATACAAAAAACAATGTATGAACTGTTACAAGTAATTGTCCATCACGTAATAATTGTCAATAGGCGTGTATTTAAACGAACGGAGCATCTCCTGCTGGTGTCCGCCGGCTTCAAGTATAATACAGTGCCTGGTGTCGCCTGCTCTAATTACAACTCAAATATAAAACTCATCCATATTCGTAGCGGCGCCTTCGGCAATTGTCGGCGTCTTTCGCAATTGCCGTGCGCCGGCGCATCACATGGACTGCTTTTAATCCGACGGAATTAATTCAGTTTAGTGGGCACTGGCTCTGCTGGCAGTAGGGATGCTAGAAATGAAGCAGCGAGCCGAAGCCGGTGGGAACTCGTCAACCACAACAAAGTTAACTTCTTTTAACTGAAGTATTTACCTATCATTTTCTAACAACTTACACCTTTCAATATATTCTATATCCATTATTATTAACATTATGACTTGTAAATAAAATTAATAAGTATGGCTTTGCCAAATAAACATACTTAAATTAAATGTTACAAAAACAGCTATTTCGCACTGCCTGCAACAGGCCGTTACGTTCTAAATAATTACCCAACATTATAATAATAAGACTAATTCATGTACACTTGGAAAGCACATACAGTTCTGACCTGTACGGGGTGTCTAACCCATAACAGTCATGGAGTGGTAGGTAAGCCCTGTCCGTAGACGCGCATGCGCCGCGACGTGTGTGACGTCACGAGACACTGCATCACTCACTCCATAATGTGGTGTTACTCAATATTTTGACTTGTCACCGTCGCTCCACGTCTCGAGTCACCGGCGCCGGCGCCGGTCCGAGCTCGCAAACTAGTTGCATCTCGTAGGAATACTACGAGATTCGTTTAAACCTATACTTCCTGTTTACAAAGCACCTCGCATCAGCTTCAATGACACCGAAGCATTATTGTATGTGAGACATGAAGACGTCTACTGACCGCTTTAACAGAATTCCTACTGACTCTTCTAAGAAATACTCGGCCTTATTGTTTGTTCCTCCATACTTATTTAATATTATAAATGGGAAAGTGTGTGTGTCTGTTTGTCCGTCTTTCACGGCAAAACCACTGAACGGATTTCGATCAAATTTGGCAGAGAGACAGATAGCATCAAGAGGCCTTCCTCGGAATGAATTTTCGTTTCTATTTCTGTGCGGTCCAAGTATTGGCAATTATAAATAGTAGAATGATGAACCTGTGTCAACACAAGGTCGTGTGTCAGCTCCAGCTGCTCGCCATCCCTACTGTCGGCACCTAGCCGTGCTAGCAGCGGCCCCGGGTCCCGCGGGAGCAGCGTGCGCCATCACCAGGGCGCGCTGTTGCTGCCACGACGCAATTACGCGCGCGCAACAATACCGCGGACATCGGCGCGCGCACATTGTATGCAAATATCCGACACCTCGCGCCCGCGCAACTATTACCAGCAAATATTTCATCGGTTCAACCAGACAAATAGGCTCTCTTGTTGCTCTTGACGAAAAACAACATGTTTTCGCTGGATTGAATACATTCCCGGTCGTAGTTTACACAATTAAATGTTTTCAGTTGCCTCAGTTACTCGTACTATCTGTCTAGCTCTAGCCCACACTAGCAGACGCCATGTTGTCTCCTGCTGGTCACTTATCATTTTCGCAAGTAGCGACCATTATGACGCAAGAATAAATATTGATAAAACGCGTTTTAAAATTCATTTTGTATGAATGTGAGGTTGGTTGCGCACGCGCAGTTCCGTGCCAATTACAGCATCGGGCATCAGATAGCGCTAACAAGACGATGCGTATCTGTCGCCTGCGCGCACCGACGCAGCGACCACACCGCGCTAAATTCAAATTCCGATACCAAACGCTAAACTCCCCCGCGACATAAATCTCTCTGCCACGAACCTAATGTGCACCTTATGCTTTAAAAGCTAAAGTTGAAAATTGCTCGAGAGTCTCGGTGCGGTCACTTTGCATGATGAACGCGGTGGCGTGAATTACGCGGCCACAGGTCGTTATTGTGAAACCAACACAACTTTGTCGATATTATCACCCAAAGGGAACTGTATTCTCCTAACCATAAGGGTGACGATCACTGTACAAGTGAAGCTGGTGGGTAGGGCAGAGCATTGTGGCAACGGCGGAATATTTCACGCAGATGGCACGATAGAGCGCGATTGTGCGCGGGCGCAGCGATAGCGCTATCACTGACACACAGCAGGAAGGACAAACGAACGCTATGAATCAACGCGACAGCCGCCATGCAAGTAACTAGAGCTTTGTTCTGGATTGCGTAACAATGGGTGCGATATCCAGCGCACTGAAGGCTGCTGGCTAAATGGCTGAAGTGGACAGCGATCTTTAGAGGCTATGTAGGCTTAGGGACCGTGCTTGACATATTGATACCGGCCTGTGTCCTGTGTGTGTTGAGAGGGTGCTGCTCTCAACAGTGCAACACTTTGTGTCCCGCGGGACTTTGATATTGTACAATGTTGATTAGACTGGAAGTCACCGCTTACGTAGGTGCATATAGCGTGCTGTGTGCTCCCTAGGATGACGACGGGCTACCGCCAGTGCCAGGCACAATCAGTCGCAGTTAGCGAGGTCAGGCGCAGCCGGCCGCAGCCCGCGTCGCGTCGTGGAGGCGGCGTCTTTGAATAATTCGCGAATGATTCCGCTAGATTTATGGCGTATAACCATAGAGCAGCGCCGCCGCCGACAATTAAATAATTTGCGTATGCGCACCCGCACACACACATGCGCGGGCACAGACGCACACTCGAGCGTGCGCAGGCGCCTCTTATTGTGATTTGTGTGTTTAAAGCCGTCGTTTATTAATCACGTGGTCGATTATAAGAACAATAACGTTACGTCGGTAACCCACAATTTCGTGGCCGTTGTGTTTCGGCGGCGGCTCCCTTTGACATAATTTATTGGTGGGATTAGAAGAAATTGGACAAAAAATATGCAGCGAGGAAACACACAGGAAGAATGAAATGAAGGTTAATAGTGTTGAATGATATGTTGAAGAGGTTGTGTGTCGTCCAATCATTTGCAGCACTCAGTGAATGAGCTCCAGTGGCAGGCGGGCAGACGAGAGCTGGAACTTAGGTAGTACGTAACGCTAGTGAAGGGTGGTCATCATCTCAGAGATTGCGGCGCCAGCATCATTTGTAGCCCTTTGCTTTAGAAAGCGCGCACCGGCGTCACTCACATTCACTTATAGCCTCACTGCTGCAAGAAACTGTTAAATTGTCGTTTTGATCAGCGATTAAGATAATACGTATTGTGGGAGAATAGCGTCAATTTATAAGTGGTTTTGTGAAGACAAGTGGGAACAGTCGATCGACAAAAACCCACAGCAATTAGTGCGTGTGTACCGCTGGCGAGGCGTGGCTGCGGGACGGGTGCGGGACGGGTGCGGGACGGGTGCGGGGCGGCTGCGGCGCGGCTGCGGGGCGGCTGCGGGGCGGCTGCGGGGCGGCTGCGGGGCGGCTCGCACTCTGATTGTATAATTGCGTGGCGATCAATTGCCGCGGTGGCGGGTTGCCGTGAGAAGAGCGTCCAGCGCGCACTGCGTCATCACAACCACACAACCGCTCCTTTTATTTCAGATGTATGCCAAACTGTGTCCCTTGCCATGCAGGCCGCGCCATGCCTACACGTGCGTGGAGCAGTCTTCGCTCCACCACTTGCCTTGTTTGACAGATAATGTAGCACAGCTACCTACACATGGGCCACTATGCATTTACAAATATTTAAAGAAACTTGGAAGATAAGAAAATGTTCATAACAATGTTATGTTATGTTGTTGTGTTGTTTGTTTGTTGTATGTGGTTGTTAGGTTTTAATGTTCATGTTTCCATTAATGGTCAATAGTGGAAAGCCGTGCTGCACCATGATGGCGCATTGGGTACATGTACCCGGTGCGTAAGGTGAGTGCAGCTGGTACCTGATCTAAAATGATTTATTTGGTTTGTTACTAACATAGCTTACCTATAAGTGGTGTACTACCATCATTTGGATCAAGGTCTGAATTAAAGTATTTTTATTTTATTCTATTTATTAGTTTACCTTAAAGGTAAAGGATAAATATATAATTAATCTTCAGTTCTATAAACAGGTCAATATTTCTAGACTCAAGTACAAACAGTACCTAGTGCCAGCATGTGTACCTAGTGCCAGCATGTGTAGTCATGGAAATAAATGGAAACATTCAAATATTCAAGACTTCACGCACTTCTGGCTTTGAACTTTTAAATGTGTGAGTTCGAAAAATGTGTGGTTAAAGCCTTCGTCTGCTTGTTACTTATAAAGGCATATTGGGATGTATGATTACATTCCTATCATTCCAATAAGAGCGGGAGGTAAAGTCAACCTCAACATAAAATATAATAATTGGTTGAATAGGTATTTATTAAAAGTAATAGAAATACTAAGTAATTTTTCATCACTTGATATTGGCATTCATTAAGGATGCGCGGGCGCATGCGTCTCGGCAACGGAAATGTCTTGTCGCCAGTTATAATTAATTGACACGCGACAAAGTAGGTATAACGTATGTTTACTTTGACACACATTTTACGCCAACATTGTAGTTAAATACTCCGAATATAAAAAAGCAGCAGTGTTAGATATAACATAATATAACTGTCTTGTTTTCTACTGCTGTCGCTTTGTTTTAAATGACACCGGAATGAATTGATTGGTGCTTTGCATAAACTATTATTGTGTAGCATTGATTGAAAGACAGGCCGCGGCAGAGTGGCAGCGGTGGCAGAGTGGCAGCCACAGTCAGGGTGCGCGTGCGTCGGAGGCGGCGCGGTGAACGACCGTCAGCGAGCGTACCGATCGCAGCCGATATTATTTAAAGCGCTCCAATCTCGCTCCTTATTACCGGACGATGGGCCGATAATGCGCCGCCTGCCGCCCGGACGGCGCGGCGACGGGCCGGGCGTCCGGCGCGGCGCTCCGGTCCGGCACGCCACGCGGTAATCCCGTGCTTATCGCAGATGAGTTACGATTAGTAAATTGGCGAGCGGAGAAGGGCGAGATCGGCTTTCTAATAAATTCTGTTGGAATTACAGGCGCATCTCCTGCGATGGGCTCTAATCGCGATCGAAACAGATATTCCGTTGAAAATTGTTATTCCAATAAGCGACGGTTACCATTTACTTAATTGGAAAACTCATAACTACAGGCACGGGACGGTAACCGTGCACTTTGTGTGCGTCCCGGGCTCGGCTAAATAACAGCGCAGGCGCAGGCCCGCCGCCCGCCGCCCGCCGCTTCATCCAGATTAGTGCACGACTCGAACTAGTTCATAGTCATCTCTGATGAGTAGAGTCGTACCTCAGCGGGTGTGATCACGTTGGCAATATACGTATGCGAACCCCAGGGTGTGGGCAGTCGCCGGGATATCCGTATTTCACACAGCTCACACTGATCACTCTGTGGAAATACTCAGTTAATACCTTTCTACATATTATATGAGCTGACTACCAGTTGTGTGTGGTTTGAGATGAGCAAGCACGAGACTGACCCGCACAGCCTGTGCTCGCTTGAGGATGACAAACGTAAACATTACACTGCACCTTTACTGTCTGAGTATTGTGAAATATACATAGCAATTGATATAATTTTATTAGAAACAAAAGCAGTTAAAATCTTGACTATTATTTCATGAATTACGCTGTAGTAGTTGGGTCATCAGATGAAAATGTACCGCTAAGAGAAAACACAGAGTGCACTTCATCTGACGATACAATACAAGCACAAGTGCAGCCATAAGGAGGCCTGGAGCCGCCCGCGCCAGTGTGATGCCCACTTACTCTATTCATGATACGAAGCTAACCAGCTATCAACGGCGCTCCAATTTGACTCCGAGCTAATAACGTGCACTTCTAAACAAGCTAGATAAATCTTATTTATAATGTAATCTAGATGGATGTACTCGTAGATAGAGTGGAATCGGACTCGGAGATACACTGATCTGAAGCCGGCGTTCTCACAAGGCTCATAAGTAAGTTTTACGCACAATTCTTATTTGGTTGATTATTCCAATGTTATATTTGGTTTTTACGGTGAAAGGCAATAGGCGCGCTACTTGTTTCCTGTGATTTAAACATATGCATGTACGAAACTGATAAAATGTGTGCGCACTGAACAAGTGTCCGGTACGATCGCTGTGGGTGGTGTGATGACTACTCTAATGTAGTCCCTGCTGCCACGCAACAGAACTGCAGCGTGCACTGCTATTCTGTCTTTATTCAGTGGTACATGAGTACCCACGTGATGATCATGTGTAAAGGTGTATACTGAGCAAGCTGCGTTTGTCTCTCTGCAAACAGTAAACGGTTGATTTTCTGAATCACTGAGCAAAATGTGGAGTGAATACTAATCACAACTTTACAACTTCTTTGTACTTCCCATTTAAAGGGAAATACACACTGCCGGCATACTTATGTACGCGATTACCATTATATGTATGTATGTATATAGCGTGTGCCCACGTCTAGCAGCGACACGTTCAGTCATCCGAGCAAACGGTTTGGAGACAAGTTTGCTACTTAACCGACCAAAAGAAAGGAGGAGGTTCTCAATTCGACACGTTCATTGCCTTTGTATGTTTGCCGCGCGTTACCCTTTACAGTGGCGTCTGAATGCGAAATTTATTAAGATAGGGTGTAGTTTATTGTTGGTCCCATTGGAATTGGAACACGAAGAGCCGCCCCTGCGTCTAGACAATCGGGTTGATTGATGTTGATTCTCACCTACTGAATGTTGTAAAAGGTGCTGAGAAGTTTACATTATGCTCTTGTATCTTAGAAAAAATATCGGTTTATATATTTACCCACTGAAAAGCGAGAAATATAAAAACTCAACTGACTTTAAAAACACTGAAAGGTTTAAAATACCGTTTGTAAGTTGTTGTTCTTTTAGTTGTTTTGTTTGATTGATTTTTTGCCACCGATTTCCGAATTATTTTTTAAACAAATCTTAACAGAATTAAAAATCTTATAAGTGTGATAATGTTAAGACCAGGCTCTCAAACTGTTGTGAACCTTACTTGAAAACCACCCGGAGTAATGGAGAAATAAAGTTGAGAACATTTATATATTATAGTCCAAAATATCCACCAGCTAGAGGTAAAGAAATTGGTGGCTGTTTTAATTCGTTTCAAAACCTGTGTTATGATGGTACGTACAAGAAAGTAATTAGCTTATTGGTTTCTTGTTAGATGAATCTTCCAATGTATCCACTACTTTAAAACTTAAGCATTCAGCTGTTCTCTTATACAATAAATATTCACCACCAATAAGACGTGTGTAGCACACAACTCGTACATCGTACAAGAACACACTCGTGAGAGCTAATGGACGCAGACGTCGCAACACGTTAATATCTCGCCGCGCTCGCCAACAGCGCAGGGGCAGAAGGCCAACTACACGCAGATGCCCAAATAAAGAACAATACTACGCGTAGCGAACTGTAACTTGCAACATAGCACGAAGCATTGCATCGACGCACGCAGCTTCGCCTGGCAATTAGTAGCTTCTAGCGATATGCGATATATTGCAGCACGTATTGTGTATTACTACATAATGCATAGCGTTTCGTGCAATGTTACGATGTTTAAAGTAAGCCTTCTGTGCTCTCGTTGCGCATTGGTTAATATCTCAATAGTTGGCAAGTAAATCAATGCTGGTTATGTGGACGTCAGTTACGCGATTAGGAGCAACTTCCGGCCGCCATAACCGCGTTACAAACTTTATCATTTGCAGCCCCCTCGCCTGCGCTGTGTGGCGAAACACAGTTCGCGTGTCGTAATTAATATTGATCGCGCAAACTATTGTTTTAACTACAGACAGGACGCGACAGGTCCGAGTTCCGACTGCAAGTTTTGGCAAGGGGCGCCGCTTCGCAGAGGTTTCTTCTCCTGCTATGTGACTATGTGAGTGGCGGAGGTCAGCAGTTGCACCTGTCTTTGAGAATAATAATAATAATAATTTATTTCAAATAATCAGATAACAGAGATCCATATTGAATGAACTGAACGAAAGATTGCGGAAACCAGGACTGAGTAATGCTGTAATAGATTGTGTTAGTAAACATAATCCTTCACAGCATTAGTGTAGGAACATACATACATAAATATATATATATATATATATATATATATAATATTGCACCTTACCAGTTTATTAATGTTAGAACTCATAGTTATTTTAGGTAGGTACTCCGTTTAACATAAAAATTGTGTAATGAAATTTACCTAATAAGGCTATGTTTTATCTTTCTTAATGGTTTGTTGTTGATTATTGGGTTGTTATTATAAAATGAACAAGATAATACAAATCCGTGGTGCGCGCGCGCCAGCGGGTAGTGTTGTTCTCAAGAGACATGTCACGCGGAGTGTCACGCGGAGTGTCACGTGGGCACTGGGCTCAGCAGCAATCCATCTAAATTATTCAAATGCAAAGATGAGCCGTAAACAATTGTCGCTTGTCGCTAATGTGTTTATAATGCGCTCGCGCAGGCAGTGGAGGCGCGTGGCGCGCGATTATTTCCGATTTCACACGAACATTGCCGAGCAGCAGCTCCCGCGCACGCGCACAACCTACAGCGACGAATCATTCTTAAGGGGTAAATTGAAACGAATTGGAAATTAATATAAATGTGAATTCTGAAGACGACTTCAATTTGTTTTTATTATTGAGTTATCAACATACGACTATTAAGCTTCAAATTTGAATGAAATTATTTATCCGCGGGACGACGCTAGCAGCTCTGTGCCAGACACGCATTACCATGCATAGGTCTGCTGCACGTGGTGTGCGATGTAACTTCGGTTTGGTGGAGCCGGGTATAATGGGACGAAAACCTAATTACGTTGAAAATATTAAATTCCTCATGAATGACGTCTAGCAATGGAGGGTTGTGTCTTGATGAATATAAATATCCGAGCACGTAAAGTCGTTAATGTGCAAGTGCCGTGCAATACGACGGGGCGCGGTGCGGCGCGGCGCGGTGCGGTATAGTGGTGCGGCGGCTGCGCGGACGCACACCGCGCCTGACGAATGCGGAGCGCGGAACTAATGCCGAGATCTGCGCGCGCGCATTATACCGCATTTACACTTTATTACGGCGCGCGCGACTTTTATTTAATTTTTAACGCGGTCAGAGTGGCGACCGTGGGACCAGTAATGACGAATACTATTCACATCGACACAAGACGAGAAACAAAAAACTCTACAGGTACACATCTAATGATTCTTCAAAACACTTTAAATTACTGGTACCTACCTACCCAGCTCCCTACCTACCTACCTACCTACCTACCTACCTACCTAGCTATGCCTGGCGGTAGGTACATAATTAGTCGATGGTTTTCGGTTTTCCCATGGTTGTGCTATGACAGGCAAGTTTTGTAGATCGATGTGTTTGTAAGTAGTCACGACACAGGGAACGACCACTCAACACACTAAAACATGTTTTAAAGCAAATCGTCATTTTAAAGTGTGACTGTGTGATTGTCACTGTGTGACTGTGTGACTGTGTGAATCTCTGACTGTGCGGAACACTTGATGTTAAAAAAGATTTTGTATCGTGAAAAAAAAACTCAATCGATACTGACCATGATTATAGCTTGGACCTCCGGCATAATTATTTTTTTGTTACTGTTTAAATACAGTTTGCTCTCAAACTAATGAACAGCTGGTAATATCTCCCATTGCTGGTACCAAACTGTCAACAGCCCTGACGAGTTGAAAGTGTAAATATACATAATATATACCTATTGAAATAATATGGAAATAAACAACCATAGTGCTGTTACTATAAATGAAGTAATTACATGGTAAGTGGCACCCGCACATAGCAGCACATTGCTGCGACATTATAATATAGTGCAGCTTCTGATCGCTCGAGCCCCCTGCTCCCCTGCTCCCCTGCTCCCCTGCTCCCCTGCTCCCCTGCTCCCCTGCTCCCCTGCTCATAACTAACCCTAGTGTTGTGGCAGACAGGGCAGGCACTGCAGCACATAAACAGCTCGCAACTCGCTGAATGCACTAATTAGAGGAGATTCTAATTGCCCCGCTATGTCGTATTGTGGCCACCAGTGTTACTTGTAATGACATGTTAATTACGAGCGAGGGCTGTGTGAGCTGTGTGAGCTGTGTCTACTGCTGACACCGGGCGTGACGTCACATTCTCTTACTTTGTCGTTACGTCATGGTTTCGTATACTCTTTACAAATACTTAATGTTTAATTTACATTTTCTTTCCCATCGAAGCATTCGCCACAGGAGCAGTAAATTACGTTCGGCTTCCACTAAAAGATCATCCTGAGACTCATGGTCTTGGTTTATCCATATAAACTACAAATCATACGCACAAAACCTGTTCCAAGGGATCATTACAAGATCACTAGAGATCCCCTTTACAAATAAACGTCTCACATTCCACGTGCTGTCCAAACATGTCACCCTTCCGCCACTAAACAGTTTTAAACATCGTCACGTGTCGCGCCCGACCCGGCCCGTCCCGGCCCGGTCCCGGCCCGACCCGGCCCGGTCCCGGTCCGGTACCGGGCCGGTGTCGGGCCGGTGTTGCCGCGCCGTACCTCGCCGCACCTCGCCTACTTATAACCATTTAACACCTTGTTCAGAACGGAAGGGTGCGCGACACCCCTTTCTTATGCAATCCCGTCACGGAATAAAAATGTCAAAAGGTTCAAGTGTCCACAAGTGTGTGACAAGAGAAACCAGCATTACTTTATTTTGATGATTACTAAATACAAACATTATGGTAGTTGTGAAATAAATCACTATCGTTACAGGCGTAACGTTTACTTGATGGTAGTAGTTAACCTGTCTTACTGTACAAACAAAGTGATGTTAATTACTTCTGAGATTTTTTGAGTTAGCCAACGCGACGCTACAAACACGTGTCAATGCTATAGATATACAAAAACTGAACAAGTATTCCAAGCCGCGCCCGCCACACCGCTGCCTATAGCCCGCGCTTGTTTTCGGGAACTGTATCAAGTGAACCTACTTTGCCTGACTGCGTGGCACCCTCAAAAAGGGTATGTCACAGAAGGGCCAGTGTTTTATGATTGTTATCTGCGCCACAATATGGCGCGCGACGTAATGGACATGGTGATGGATGGCCGCGCATGGTTGCGCGCGTTTACACCACCAGCCAGGATCGGGTTCTGATTGATTGTCTTAGGGGGTGACTCTGCTTGCTTTACGAATATAAATATGATAACTTGCTCCGTTTGCGTGAATTTCGTAGACGGCCAGAGAGGGAGTTTGTGTACGAGTATTGTGAAACCCAGTATCTATAATCTATCTCCATCCCAATCTCGATATCGATCTTTGTATATAACCAATCAACGGCCGACTGAGCAATCTGTAACCTTGCGCGGGCGGATCACGAGCAGCAGTAGCAAACCGCGCACAACGCTTGGCATTAGAGACACCTCATCGGGCGGCAGTTTGTTAAACCTCGAGATACTTTTAATATGTAATCTGACACTCTTGAGGTATTCACATCATTATATCAAAGTTTGAAAGGAACTCTGTTCATGAAATGAGAAATAGTACGATCCATATCGCATGGCAAAGGACTGCCCTTTGCCATTCAAAATGGATCGTTCTCGCAAATATTTTATTTTTGCAGTAAAACGTGGATAGGTTCCCCACTTTTTAAAAAGGCCTCATAATTTTTAAACTATTAAAGTACCATGAATGAAGCTTCCAATGAATAAAGCTAATTTAATTTTATCTTACATTATGACCTGCTTTGGTTGACTTAACAATTTCTGATTGTGCAGAAATGGAGTTTTTGCAGAACCCTTAATTTGGGGATAGATGCTTCCGTGTATGTGGTTAGATGCGACACCATGAGAAAGCTAAAGAGGATAGATGCCGAAGGTGTGATAGAATAAAATAAGTGAAATACAATTTATCTTCAACTATTAAAATCTTCAAAAAATCAACACTTATACTTACTACTTAACTATACATAACTTTAAGTAGAGCTGGAAAGTCCTTCTAAATTTCCACATTTTGAGTAATAGTTTCTGAAAAGTGATAAATGCCCCTAAAGGCACTGAAAATTGGCGCGACTATCCTTTTTGAGATGGATTGATGTCTTTTTTAATTTTGAACGCTTAGGTACATACTTAGTCAACCAGTGTATATTTACGAAAAATGGAACGGAACTTGTTACTTATACATCAATAAATAATCTGGTTTGAAACTTTTCAGCATTCGTAGCGTTCGCCGCGGAGACGATCGCACGCACACTCGAGACGCGTCTGTTCCGCAGGGCGCGGACGGCGCGGGCGGCCTGCGAAGACAGGGTGTGAGGTGCCTGCGCTCCTTATTTAACTTATTAATTTTGGGAAGTGGTTTTTTTTTTAATGAGGCACCTATCCCACTGCGGCTACTATCCCGGCTTTACCCTATGCGACATACATAACAATCCCGCTGTTGAACGATTTAAGTCATAGCTACATAATAGGTGCGCCCTTCACACACAGCCACAGTCAGTCACAAACAGTATTCACTCGTTATTAAAAGGATCCATAATTAATTATTTGAAAGCGCTTACAGTGAAAATCAATTAGCGCTGGCGAGACTTGTTTTAAATGATATATGTAATTGTTCGATGTGGGTGGTGAGTGTTTCAGCGGGCTGCGCGCTGCGTCTGAGTGCTGCGTGCTGCGTGCTGCGTGCTGCGTGCCGAGTGCTTGCGTGGCACTGCACCTGACAGACGGTGCTTCGAGGTTTAGTTGCACTTCAAAGAGCTTTCTAGAGTACTGAGCATGGCAACTGCGCGCGTTTGTAATTGGGAAGACATAACTAAAGAGGACAGGTGCCTTAATGTTGAGACTTTTCGTGTGCCACCTGCGAGTCTGAAGGATGTGAAGCGATTGCGTTTGGCGGAGTCAATAGACAGTGGTTTACTTTAAATGATTATCTAGAGACAGAGTGATTTTAAATAATCAATACCTAAGTAGTAAGGATTTGTTTAAACTGCTAACGGAAACCTAACTATCCCTCACCATATCATATACCTAGGCATTATGCTTTCACATTACAATTATCTGCGAGTCATCAGTAACACGCACCGGAACTGAAATAATGGGTTACCTAAACTTGCATAATCTATATTGCTTTACGAAGAAGTAGCACCTGCTGGCCACTCCTAAGTATTTTTAAACAGTCAAGATATGTTTCAAAAGGAAAGGCTGAATTTGAGACTGTACTTTTATAGAAAGTTAAAAGGAAAGCTTCAAAGATTGTAAGCTTTATGGTACTCAATGTATCAGGTACTTCGTATAAATACTTCCGGAACATACTACTCCACGGAAATGATCAAGCGAGTCCTAATCGTGCAATTACGCGAACCGTTTGATCGGTGCGCCCGCAGCCAGCACACGCAGAAGGCCAGCGCCACTCCAGCAGCCAGCAGCCTCAAGCCAGCAGCCATCAGCCAGCAGTCACCAGCCCAGAGACTGGCAAGTGGCAGCAGAGCAGGCCAATTACAGCGAACACAAAAAACAATTGACTATCATAGTCAAACATTTTGTTTTTTTTTTATAAACTGAACAATACAAATTGAAATTCAATTTATACGGGTAGATAAGAATTCAGTACCTAGCGTATGTACCCACTACCTATTTGGAACACCATATAATAATATACGAGTATGTATGTGTAAGGCTGTAACTATGTGGAGGCAGCTAATCACGCTCCGGTTCAGGGGTTCCAAGCAAGGTCTGCAATAGTTTATCTTCAGCCATAAAGCCCATGGAGTAGGTTTTCGGTTCATGTCTATTGTGCTGTATGTAGTGTAAGTGGTTGCGACCCCACGACCCTCGCTGCGCGGGCGCATGCGTGCGCGATGGTATCGCGTAACGTCTCTATAGAGTGCCCGCCATTACACCGCCGATAACAGAGATAACGCACATTACACATTATTACGCAATGCACATACTGTCGCTCCTAGTGAACACTTGCACTAAAGGCTAACGAGATGCAACAGATTACGTTTTGTTGTGGTGGGTTTCCTTGTCTATAAATAGGTAATACATAGATAATGGAAAGTGGAAAGCGAAACATTAATGGAAAGTATGTCTAATGTTATAATAATGTAGAAAGTAATGTTACTGTTTGTAATTAAGCAGTAGGTGTCCTGGCTTGATCTTGATCATGTTAGGATCACCGGCCTTGCAGTGCTAAGAACGCGTTTTATTTCATTTTCTGAATTAGATAATAAATTACACATTTTTTTTTATTACCTATGTATACCGTTTTGCAGATTTGGATTGGTTTACATTGTCAGCCAATATATTAAAAGCTCTTTGATACAAATAATTATTGACTCAAAGTAGAACGTCAAATAGGTTGGTATTGTTCTTTATTATCTTTGAGTATTCATATTTGTCCGTAGGACATGTGTCTCACATAGATATAGTTTTACAACAAAAGAATTCCTTGATGACAGAAATGTATAATGTATAAGAAGTGTATAATTCTATTGTATAAGCATAATTAGTTACTTAAGAGAATTTTATTTTAATTTTATTTATTAGTTATTTAAGATCAAAAATTTGTACACCAGAAATGGTAGAATATAAGAAACTTAATATTATAACGTTAACATCTATTGTACTATATTCTGACAAATAAATCTATCTTTCTTTCTTTCTTTCTTTCTTTACTCATTTTCACAAACGTTTGTCCCTCAAAACATGACCTACCAGTACATTAAGATACTCGTGTAACTGTACGTGTGTACGTGTGTACGTGTGTGACTGTTTGTTTTTCAGAATAAAATAAACAAATGTAAACTTGACTACAAAGCTATTGTTGTGATTGGTTATACTTAACACGTGACCCTTCACTTAACGTCAAGTACATTACACAATACATTATGAATATACAATGAAACGAATGTAGGTCTTAGTATGGCTATTATAATTATGCAAATACCTCCAACATAAAAAAGCACACTAACTTGACGTAAACAAAACTATAGACAACATTCCTGTCATTAACAATTCAAATAACATATAAAAACCTCGTTATGCATACAGAGTGCTTCCCAATGCCATACATTATGAGACTTCCTACACAGTAGCTAATACGTCTATAAGTAATACACACTCTATGGCACGCCATCCATTTCCCATCGAGCAGTTTTTCTCTAAGGTTACATGTTTCACTAATCGATGATAATGGAGACAAGCTAGGGGGCTGCCTACCCTCATTTGAATATAAGTCTTGAACACCTGATTGTATAGAAACATTTTAATTGCAATAAAGCCATAATTGTGGTTATGGGCGTAGAATTATTACAGCTTTGTGAGCTGTTTGTTTGTGAAAATAATAATAAAACAGTTTTATTATTTTATTGCACTAAAATGTTGTAGAAAACTTACAGGCATCGTTAAGTGCTAGGATACACCAACAGACCTAGTGGGAACTCATGCTAGCGTCAGGTAGTACGTGTATCGTTAAGTGCTAGGATACACCAACGGACCTAGTGGGAACTCATGCTAGCGTCAGGTAGTGGGAACTCATGCTAGCGTCAGGTAGTGGGAACTCATGCTGGCGTCAGGTAGTGGGAACTCATGCTGGCGTCAGGTAGTGGGAACTCATGCTGGCGTCAGGTAGTGGGAACTCATGCTGGCGTCAGGTAGTGGGAACTCATGCTGGCGTCAGGTAGTGGGAACTCATGCTGGCGTCAGGTAGTGGGAACTCATGCTAGCGTCAGGTAGTGGGAACTCATGCTAGCGTCAGGTAGTACGTGTATCGTTAAGTGCTAGGATACACCAACGGACCTAGTGGGAACTCATGCTAGCGTCAGGTAGTGGGAACTCATGCTGGCGTCAGGTAGTACGTGTATCGTTAAGTGCTAGGATACACCAACGGACCTAGTGGGAACTCATGCTAGCGTCAGGTAGTACGTGTATCGTTAAGTGCTAGGATACACCAACGGACCTAGTGGGAACTCATGCTAGCGTCAGGTAGTGGGAACTCATGCTGGCGTCAGGTAGTGGGAACTCATGCTGGCGTCAGGTAGTACGTGTATCGTTAAGTGCTAGGATACAACAACGGACCTAGTGGGAACTCATGCTAGCGTCAGGTAGTACGTGTGGACACGTCATTTATTTTCTTTAGACTATTAGATAGTTAATCATTGTTGAGGGCCAAGAATCATAATAATTACGGAGAATTACAAAAAAGAACATTTAATAATGCCGTTTTCTTCGAACAATGGACATACAATACTAGAAAGCAATGGCACTAACTTATATTTTATAGGGTCTCATCATAACTAATATAAAATCTGACTGATGAATAGCTATTTGGAGAAGAATTGAGAACGCTTTGTTTGCTGCTTATAATACTTCTGCTCACAAGTTAGCAGTACTTCCTCCCACAGCCCATTGGTATTCCGTGCGAGTCACGTGCGAGTCACGTGGCGGATGCGAGAAGAGGGAATATTAAATTGGGTTGATTCCTTTTACGTCTCCCACGATTTGTGAGCGCTAAGTGGTAAGCAGCGCTGGTTTTATTAATATCTCGATACATTTGCAGGTTTAATAACAATACAGCATGTGCCATCATTGTAACGATCATTACGACGACCCATGGCATACCTCCAAGAGCCTGACAAGAGCCTCGAACAACTCAGGGAGGCGTCATCCAGAATGCCGTACACCTAGACTCGGCGGGCATGTTAGGAGATTAATTTCTCTGGAGTCCTGAGCACCGCACCGGGAGCTTGGCCTGGGTTCCTGATTCCGGCGGATTTTTAAAGTAAAATGTAGTTTACTTGTATAGTTATACCATTAATGAAGACAACAACAATACGAGCGGTTTCATCTGGTGGATGCAAGCTGTCACTACGTTACATTACTGCCTGCGTTTGTTTCTGAAGAGCTTGAACCAGTGACTCGTGTGTTGAAGCGAGCGCGTCAGCCGTTGAGCTGCAGTCACTTCATTATTGAAACCTCTTGTAATTCTGTCGGCGTCGCAAGAACACAATAATATGAGAATGATGACAGCAAAACATCACAACATTATAAAAACGGGTGCAGTAGCCAGCGGACCCGGCACAAGACGTTTTTGTTCCACGCGCCGACGAGACGCGCACAAACGTATGAGCCGCACTCCCAATTATTACATATTTATTCGAGTTTGTTGAAACTGACCGAATAATTGGAACTATAATGTTCACACAAATACTTCGCGTTCGCACTCGAAGCAGAACGTGTGATAACGATCACCTGCCAGGATCGCCACTTAACGCGCTAATTGATAGTTGTTTTGCATTGGTGTTAGCATCGACAGGACTATGAAAAAGCAAATCGATGACCGTCGACTTAATGAGTAGTTGCTAAATGTTGCGCGCAGTGCCGGCCACGCCAGCCGCGCCAGCCGCGCCATCCGCGACACCAGCTACATAGTATGTAGCATAGTGTGCACATGCCATGTAGCAATATGTTGTGTGCAACTCTAATGGCCGCTGATTAGCATTCGTCGCGATTTGTCGCGTCGCATTCGTTCGCACCAATCGTGCGCGACCTGCGCCGGCGCACGCAAGTGGGAGTCATTTGCATACAGAGCGTATGTGACGAGAATATAAGATGAAAGTGCGATAGAAATGAGAGATTAGATTGTGCTGAATCAAAGCAATGACTTTGGCTTGACTTAAATAATAATCCAATGTAAAGTTGCAACATAACCCATTGGTAATTAGGAGAGACATGTTATGTGAACAATAAATCTGAAGAATGTACGATCGTGTTCTCGCATCGAGTCATAGCTGTTAGTGACAATCATCTGTAGCATCTGTGACCTGATGCTGCGCCGGCACATGTGTAGGTGCAACAATGACTGGTATAGTGTCTGTTTGTCTGTCACCAGCGCGTGAGGCGTGCGCGCACACTAGCGCATGCGCATTAGCATTAGATAGCGCCCGCTAGAGCGGCGGGGCGGGGCAGGGCGCTGGGGGCGTGGTCTCGCCTCGCGATTGGCCGCTACATGCAAATGCGCCGCGCCGCCTGCGCGCGCGCAATCACGGCCGCTGCCATCGCGGACCCACCATTGTTTCCGAGGCAAAAACTGGCGAACTTGCCCGAGCTCGTTTGTCGGGAACACGCGCGAGCAAAAACTGAGGAATGCGCATAACAAGAAACTGCAAAAAAGGCCGGACGACGACGACGCAGGGCTTTTTACTTGCGATTTATGTCCCCGCGAGTCCTCTCACCGTCCTCCCGCCTCCCTCGCCTCCCCCGCCACCCCCCGCCGCCGCCCTGCTTCCCGTCGGACGAGCGAGCGAGCGCACGCGCAGCTCCCGCTCCTGTTAGTTATCCTAACATCGTTTAGCCTGTCATCACTCGGCCACATTTTCCCGGCGGCGCAAAAACGCCCCGACCGGGTACTGAACCCGGCGCGTTTTAAATTGCACAGCTCTTAGAGCATGTGAGCACAGTCAATTGGCAACGGGGCCATTACTTTTAAATCACATTTACATTGAATGCGCTACGCCGGCACTCCGCGCCGCCGCGCCGCCGCCGCCGCCGCTGCCCGGCCGTCGGGATGCTACGCTCAATTAAAATACGGCAATAAATTAACAACGCAAGTACGTGACCGAGCCGATTCGTTACAATATCGTGCACTTCAGCCAGTAATCTAAATGTAGATATACCTATAGATAGACAAGCTCACAAACTACCGCCGGTAGCACGGCCCGCACCGCAGGGCAAGCCGCTATCGAATCGGTCGCCCACCGCGGTAAGTACCTACCTACTCTCCGGTCGCTGTGAGCCACTCAATGGGGCTATTTGGATCCTTGTGCAATACCGCTGCGGCGAAGATTTCTAAATTAGTGCCGTAAGCAAATTATCCGGCGGGCAGAGCGGAGATTGGCCGGGTGGAGCTCGCATTGGCCGGCTGCCAGCGCTGTGATGCACCGCCACCGCCGACACCAGCGGTTTTATTTGCTCCGTTTGTAAGCTCAGAATGTAACACAACTATGTGCTTATTTACATTGGCCGGTGTACACAAGCCGTTCGTTTTGATTCCTGAACGTTTGGTATCAATTCCCTGGAGTCAACTGTAATATACCTGGGTAAACTTGATTAACTTTAGAATTGCGCGGAGTGTGGGCACTGGGCAGGTATACACTGTGATGTTTGAGTAGGTTTCAATTGTAAATAACGTATTATTATTAGATGAATAATATAAAATAGGTATACGATTTTTTCCCCTGCACTACCATGTAAGGCACTGACAAGTTTTTTTTGAGTCATATGAGTCTGATACAATTACATGAAATTACTGAATATGTTAAATATGTTATGATATATTACTATGAACTCACTATTTATCATAAAAAACCTGGTTAGAATCACATTAAGTTAATATACAGTTATGCAAACACTTATGTTTTATCCTAATTTTACATATCACCATATAAACCCTACATCGGGCGTTACCCACAACAACCGGACAACCCGAGAAATACCACAACTATGTTACTGTACTAAACAAAAAGTGTCCACCATCTCGAAGCACCCTGTACCTAGAACGGAGGAGCAGCAAACATTGCAGAATTTCTTGTGGAAGCTTAGTAATAAGTTGTTATGAATGCACCTTATTAGAATGCAGACGATGTCGCGGTGCGCCATTACTCTCTTGTTAATGACATCACAGGTAACCAAAAGGGTGGTGGAGTTTTGAGATGACATCACAAATTCATTCCCGGTAAACAGAGGCTCTTGGTGCTGGGACAGGACCGTGGTGGACACACCACGGTCTGAGCTAGGCTGAGATCAAGCTACATGTGTGGATCCTGTACAGGCAAGTGCTGCACTGGAGGTGGCTGGTCACAGCAGGCCGGTGCAGCTCCCGGCGTCTCTCGCCTGTATAAATAACGTTCATTACGCGTCTCATCTGAACGCATTAGAATCTTTCCGAGTACGCATTCGTATTCAATTATGCGCCGGCGCAAAAACTAGTCGCGCATTTGAATGACGCGCGCTTGGTCTCGTTACCGCCGCGTCCCCGCGCCGCTCCCGCCCCGCACCGCGCCGCCGCCGCCGCGTCCCCGCGCCCGCGCCCAATTTACAAATAAAACGCGGGGAACGTCCGGCAGCGCAAAAACTGACCGCACTCCTCCCCGTGCATATGAATGGAGCGATTTTTTGCGCCCGCGCCGCAGCGCTAAGATGTCGCCATGTCAATCACTGCACTCACTGGACAACCGACTTGAGATAATATCCTCTCGACCGACCTTCGGACCTGGCAGCCGGCCCCAGGCCCCCAGCAGAGACTGGCCAAGTAAGAAGTAAGTACGTATTAGTGTGTGCACTAGCGTGTGCGCAGGCACAGCTGTACCCGCTCTTCCCTCCCTCTCGTAACACTACGAGGTGGCATTGCGAGACGAACAAAACGGTTAATGTGTGCAATGAGACAAACCTAGTTACACTTTGCCCGACCTGGGAATGGTTCCCAGGTTTGGATTCACTGAAGTATTATTTGGAGGGAAGCCTGGGATATTGGTTCTTCCATAACTCTTTGAAGGCTCCCACAGAGTTCGGAGTTTTGAGACACGACTATTTTGTTGACAAATAACTGTGGCTGCTATATTACGTGCCAGGGATAAAAATATCCCATCTTTTGAGCGTGATTTGTGCGATTTGTGCACATTACCAGGACAGGGATTTGTGCACATTACCAGGACAGGGATTTAGTAGTAGTTTAGTAAAGGAGTAGTACTGTTGGTAGCAGGAGTCATTACATTCCGTCATCCGTCTTGGAGGCATATTCTCCAAGCAACACTAGGACTGCCTCCGTCATCCTCGTCTAGCGCAAGACCTCAACTGTTTTCCATAAGTCAACCTGAATGCTAGACCGCAAGCTACTCTGACTGATTAGAGCTCTCCACTTGAGATCTAGTCCATTCAGACTATTCGACAGCGAAGGTAAGTTCAAAACTTTAATTTTCTGCCCCTTGAATGAAGTGTTCAGATCATTTATCAATTAGTAAGTACCTAATACATAATAAACGAATCTTTCTTAGTGCCGTGGAGGCTGCATGCAGATGGCACTGTTAATCAACAGAGGCATCGAACGAACGAACAATTAAAATGTCAGTGTAAATAAACTAGGCTTTTCTGTCTCAGAAATTTCTCTATCGTCCTACACTAACTAGATAGTGTTGCTTTTCCCGCTAGTGCAACA
Organism: Phlogophora meticulosa; assembly: GCA_905147745.2. Classification (NCBI taxonomy): domain Eukaryota; kingdom Metazoa; phylum Arthropoda; class Insecta; order Lepidoptera; family Noctuidae; genus Phlogophora; species Phlogophora meticulosa. The sequence goes on from LR990525.1 coordinate 187,616, forward strand.
TGATCAATGCTAGTCGCGCATGCGCAGACTCCTGAGTCTGGCCTGGGTCCTGGCACCACATGCGCCAGCGTAGCGGCCCGGTCGGCGACAGCAGATCGCCTGATTATGTAACAAGCTCGGATTCACCGCCGCTCGTTTTTACCGAGCTGCCGCGCGCTGCCGACGCATGGAAAATGCAACAGATTATCTCTCTCAACCAGCCACTGCAGCCGCAGCCTTCTGATATGAATTTATAATCGCAGCATTGTTTTTAATTTCACTGTCATTTGGTACGCCTCTCGCACGACAGTGTCGACGTTTTTGCTGCAAGTAATCGAAGTACCGATCTATTCAATTAGTTAAATGCATTCGGTGAAAACAATGATCTCTTATACGGTGTTGTAACTCTCTCTACATGTCCTACAGTGTATGATAATACCAGTTGCAGAGACATGCCAGCATGCACGGGCACGCACGGTGCTAGCGGCACAGGCGTGCTTAATGTTGTCTGTGCATAAGAAGTTAACATTCATGTCGATGGACCTGTTTTATACATCAGGGAACAAGTGCATGAAATATAAACATTTCAAATACAAACTTGGCATGCAACATACTACATAATTTTTCATTCCACTAAGGGTTTATCCTGTTAGCTATGTAAGTATCTATCTGCCTATGGGACTCACGAACCACTTCCTGCTTTAGCAATATAAGTGTCTATCTGCCTATGGGACTCACGAACCACTTCCTGCTTTAGCAATGTAAGTGTCTATCTGCCTATGGGACTCACAAACCACTTCCTGCTTTAGAAATGTAAGTGTCTATCTGCCTATGGGACTCACGAACCACTTCCTGCTTTAGCAATATAAGTGTCTATCTGCCTATGGGACTCACGAACCACTTCCTGCTTTAGTAATGTAAGTGTCTATCTGCCTATGGGACTCACGAACCACTTCCTGCTTTAGCAATGTAAGTGTCTATCTGCCTATGGGACTCACAAACCACTTCCTGCTTTAGTAATGTAAGTGTCTATCTGCCTATGGGACTCACGAACCACTTCCTGCTTTAGCAATGTAAGTGTCTATCTGCCTATGGGACTCACGAACCACTTCCTGCTTTAGCAATATAAGTGTCTATCTGCCTATGGGACTCACGAACCACTTCCTGCTTTAGTAATGTAAGTGTCTATCTGCCTATGGGACTCACGAACCACTTCCTGCTTTAGCAATGTAAGTGTCTATCTGCCTATGGGACTCACGAACCACTTCCTGCTTTAGCAATATAAGTGTCTATCTGCCTATGGGACTCACGAACCACTTCCTGCTTTAGCAATGTAAGTGTCTATCTGCCTATGGGACTCACGAACCACTTCCTGCTTTAGCAATGTAAGTGTCTATCTGCCTATGGGACTCACGAACCACTTCCTGCTTTAGCAATGTAAGTGTCTATCTGCCTATGGGACTCACGAACCACTTCCTGCTTTAGCAATGTAAGTGTCTATCTGCCTATGGGACTCACGAACCACTTCCTGCTTTAGCAATATAAGTGTCTATCTGCCTATGGGACTCACGAACCACTTCCTGCTTTAGCAATGTAAGTGTCTATCTGCCTATGGGACTCACGAACCACTTCCTGCTTTAGCAATATAAGTGTCTATCTGCCTATGGGACTCACGAACCACTTCCTGCTTTAGCAATGTAAGTGTCTATCTGCCTATAGGACTCACGAACCACTTCCTGCTTTAGAAATGTAAGTGTCTATCTGCCTATGGGACTCACGAACCACTTCCTACTTTAGCACTGTGAGTGCTGTCTGCAATAATAATAGTTAACTTCAGTGTCATATTGTAAATCTCGTGTTTGGAAACCATTATCAGCCATCCTGATAATGGAAGATTCCTTGTACAATAACACACACTGTGTCCAAGTTTTCACTATAAGTACTCGTGAGTTGAGCCCGAACACGTCGGAACTCGGTTGGCAGCATAAGCTGGGACAATATAACAAAACTTAGTTTCACTCTGCTCTGAAAGAAAACAATATTTGGACCAGTCCCGGGGGAGCTCCTTCCAATCGCGAGACAAGCGCCGCGCGCACTGACCTAAGCCTTCCCGGAAAAAATAACAGAGATCCAGCACATCTCAATCAATATCATTCACATTGATTCTATCTGGAATTTCAGCCCAGAGTCTGGATTTTGCCATTTTAAACATAACTCTCGAAATGTGGGTGTAAGCCTGTACTGCCCCAAGGGTTAGGCAGAGGCCTAGCCAGCTAGAGCCCATTGGGGATTACAGGCGAGATGTAATGTGTGTTTAAAATACAGATTAATGAAATCGGTAATTTCGTTCTCAAGTTATGGCGTGACCAAGGAAATCAGGGATTCATGTTTATGTCCAATCACTTCTATTGTAACTTGTAAGTTTGACGTTCACGAACTGCCTTTATGAATAGTCTTAAAAATTTAAATATATTATTTGACTTTGACATCAATGTCTGCAGCTAGAGCCGCCTGCCTATAGAACGTCAAATAAATAAATGTATGTCAATACAAACTACGAGCTATTTTAATGTGTGCGCTCTGCCCCAGCATCTTTACTGCCATCCCAACTTATCGATAACCTAACTTTAATTGATATAATGTATGATATTAATTTGCGATAGTAATCGGCGCGCGGTGCGTGGCGGCGCGTCACCGGCGCGGGCGCAGGCTGCAGTACGTCAGCCACTCGTGACTGATACACATCGCAAGCACGCGCACACTGACAACCACGGGATTATGATGATGCAGGGAGGATGCTGATGGAACAGACTACCAGAGATTATTAAGAAACTACTAGCTACCAATGTTCTTAAAGATCAAAGGGCAATCTGCTAAAAGTAACCTTTAATTTTCTTAAATCATTGACAGATTTGTGACGTCTACTGTCGGTGAGATGAGCATTTTTGCAGCTCTTTTACATAACCGACGTCAACAATTCATCTGGGGTTTGATCATTGAGGAAAATAAGTACCTACCTAACAAACAGATTATTCCGCTTTTCTTTGCATTATTTGGAATGTACCCCACAAGAATGGCCATAAAATGAGTAATTGAAACGATCGACTCCAACCTTCACATTGAAGTTATTCGACATGGAAATACATAATTCTAATGTAGTACCTACTCATTCTAATGCACTGCATACTACTCAGTGCAGCTCGTTACTATTTATTAAGAGGTTCATTTGCACACGTTCAGTTCAACTATTTCCTTACAATGAAGGTTTCCGTTTCGCTATTTGTGCGTACAGTCAACTGCACGTAAGATATTAACTATGAGCGCACCTTGCATTCGTAGCAGTAAGGGTGGTGAATAGTCAGCTATTTCTTTATTTATTTTTTTCGGAATGGGCATCTCGCAGTTTATCCTTAAGGGATATCTACTGCTTAACCGAACTTTCCTGTGGGGGGCTTAATTAAAATTAAGGCCTCCAGCCAGGCGTAAAAACTTAAAAACTAAGCGACCGATCACTAAGGGCACCCCCTGCGGGGTACGAACCTCGGCTTAGGACGTCGCTGAAGAGGACAGCAAGGGACAGGCTGGATCAGATCCCTATCTGATCCAGCCTGTCCCTTGGTGTCCTCTGATTGACATGATTTAGGGACATTTTAATCACTAACCGGCTCAGCTTCGCTGGCTGGCGCGAGGGGGGAACCCAGTTATTTCTATGACGTGCGGCCAATTGTACGTATCGAGTGTACTGGAGGGTGTGTGGACACTACGTATGGTAATCGCGGAGGTTCCCACGCGGGAGCGGTGTGCAGCCAGAGCGGCGCAAGTTGTTAAGTCGCGGGCTGCCGCCAGAGGCATGTAGGGACAGCTCCACATTTATTCACTATTCCAACTGGTTAGATTGTAACATTCTTATTCCCGTCGCGTTTGTGATATCAGATGTGGGAACTAGCATATTAATTTGATGTTACGTAATTATATTGCAATTAAACGTCAACGAATTGATAAACAAGTAATAGCGACAATTGACTGCAAGAACTTTTAGTTCGATAGATAGCAGACAGGCTTCCTCAGCGGACGTATAGCTGGGCCTCCATACGTATCCTCTGAAACTACGGCACTGGCGGTCCCTCACTGACTCTCGGCTGAGAAACAGATGCCGATAGCTTGCTGTCCGCGTGTGTGCCGCCGCACGCCCACTAGCGCCTGCGCTCTCACCGCAGACTCCCATGTTAACGAGAACGCGTTGTATCTTCTCATCCCACCCGCGTTCACTATATTTCATAGCAAAAACAGTTTGACATATCTGATAAATATGTGTACATTTTCATAATTTTCACGTGGCGGTAGTTGGCACGGTTCGTGACCGGTCGGTATCGCGATCGGTCCAGCGCGCGGCGCGGCGCTGCGCCTGCGCATAACTCCCGATCATTATTGCGATACAACCACACTGACTTATTGATTCCACCTTCAATTAGAGCCCCGGTGCGCGGGAGGCCCCTATCTATCGGAGGGCTCCCTAATAAATTGCAATAAAGAAAATTAACAGTTTATTAAAAACTATAAGTGTGTAACCAGCGTAGGCGCACGCTCCGCTCCCACTGATTAGATTCTTATGAAACAAATTCTACAGCGGAACCGATCAATATAAATGCAAAGTGAACACTAGTGAGTTCGCCCCGCGTTATCTGTTATCTGTTGGCACAGTGCTAGTTGCTACCGAACGTGAACAAAGGACGGTGTAGCATTTAAAAGAATGTAGATAAGTCCAGAGACATTTTACATAGTATCAAACTATAATTCAAGTTGAAGTCGATCGCTATCTCGTCTATGAATTAACGAGGCCGGAGTGTGGCGGCAAAAATGTGGCGTTTATTTATAAAGAGCTAAATATTCAGCTGGACGCGGTTAATAGTTCATTAATAAACTTATCGCGAGCGCCTTAATCGCGATGTGCCGAAACGCGCTGCGTGTGGCGTGCTGCGAGCGGCGCGGGAGCGTGGAGCGGCCGGCGCGGGCGCAGGTGCGCGCTAAATGTCAGGGCGAGTACGGCGCGCGGGACACTTGTCACACTGCACTATACTGCGCCGAGGGCTCACTCCACTAAGATCAAGAACTGACCTCACAGTTTGTAACCTGAGCCGACCCGTTACAACGGTCAAGTAAACTGTTCAGGCGATTACTGTCCCGTGTAATTTGACACTTGAGTTTTCAGTTTGCGACACTACAGTGAGCAGACCGCAAGTCGTATGCGTGGCTATTGTTATCCGCTGCATTAGACATTTATATTTCGGACTGACTGTGAGTGTACCATTTACCGTCATGTTTACGAGCTTGTCGCCTGTCACACATTGTACCAAGTGGTCCTTCTGCCACTTCCGCCACAGCGTATGCTCTGGCGCTAACGGCACTCCTGCGCATTTTTTCCGCCATTTCTCCTTGAACATGAACTTTAGTGCAATTGGAAGAAAGTAGCGAAATGACTATTATTGTAAATATCAAGGCAATGTGAAGGGCCTTTCTTTTATTATTTTGCACCTTGATGGTAGGAGCCAGTTAATAAACGTTCCAAATTGTATTTTTTAATTAAAATTTAAGGAGTTTAAAAGGTCATCGAAATAGTAACGGGCTTCGAAATGTATGTAGGTGAAAAGTCAAATCGTTGCAGAAAGTTAAAATGGCAGCTTTACTATAAGTCGTTTCTGCACATGCTGCACATGCTGCACATGCTAGCGACGGCATTACCGCCTTACTGTTAAATACGGATAATCCAATCCAATAATTCCTAAATTATTTTGGAAGACTTCATGGTCGTCTTTCATTAATCCACATAATTCTTCACCAAATAGAGGATAAAACATCTCCTTCTCTACAATTACACATGTCTTTAAACCACGCAGTAGAGGTACATTATTGTATTGCTATAAACAGAAATATCATTTAAATAGGGATGAACAGGGGGTTACAACAAATCCCTCAAAGTCAAGTATCTGAAGGGTGGCAGCACCGGGTTAACGTACTAACTCACCCAGTACTCGTACTTACCCAGTACGGAGTCAGCATGTAGTCAGCATGTAGTGTGACCAGCCTGCCAGGGACGCCACTGTGACTTAACACAAGTTCACATTCTAACTTCCGATATTGTTCTGTTTTATATTATCATTAACTTAAACTCTTCAGGTACAACGATAAAACCATCAACCACTTAGCTATGTTTTTCTGTCCAGTTGCCTGTTCGCGCGGGTGGATGCGCGGGCGCAAAGGGCAGCGCGCACAGTCGCGGGGCGTACGGTGCGCTTTCACCGCGACTGAGCGGTCGCGCGGAACTGTGCGCGCACCGTTACATTATCACTTCAGCGAATTAATGATAATGTGCCCAATATTATCGTTACTGCTTATCATATCACACTGGAGTTCAAAATAGTTAAGTTATTTCAAATTTCTAATAGATCACGTGATCGCATCCCGTGTCAACAAGGCGACTGCAACGCTGGCTGTCCGAGTGACACAACTTGGATCGGAAGCCATGTTGCATCACATGGACGTCCTGCAGGTGCCTTTGCATTTGAGCCCAAGACTGGGATGATACACTTGCTGCATCAACAAAGGAGGAAAGGGAAGGAGATAAATGAGGTATTACTAATACAAACTGCTTTTTACTAAGCTTTTTTATTGGAAAACGTTCTGAAATCCAGAAAAATGGCACACTTTTGTCTTCTTACTGTATAATTCTCAACAAAATCAAAATTAATTTATTCAAACTAAACTTCGAATCAGCACTTTTTTAATGTCAAGAATTACATAAGACAGTCCCCCAAAACGCCCACCCTTCAACACTTCCTAGTGTTTTTGCTGGAAGGAAAAGGTAGCGCAGACCTTCGCACTCAGCTATCACACACAACACATGTGATCCTACTGTCTATAAATATAACATGTACTTACCTACCCACACACATGTGTAATCAATAATCCTACATCCGAGCATTAGTCTATTATCTGACTCCCTGTCGGGCACCATTGCAGTGCCCACAGGGGTTCACAATGATCATAACTTTGTAAAACCTACCATCTAAGTAAACTTGTGCAAGCAAATTTAAACCGATACATTTCGATTAAGTGATACAGATCGAACAGAAAACAGCAATATCTCACAGATGTGGAGACAAATTGGGCCAATAAATAAACAAATTAAAACAATGATATTAATTGAGAGCGGTCACCGTCAATTATGCGTCGGATCGACACTTAATTAGATAATGGTCGCCAATATGAGGTAAATTGTGTCCCGCGGCGTCGGCCTGCGGGCTGGGCTGTGTTTCGCCGAGCCACGCCGAGCCACTCCGAGCCACGCCGAGCCAATCCGAGCCAGGCCGAGCAAAGCCGAGCCAGGTCGAGCTAGGCCAAGCCAGGCCAAGCCGGGAGACAGCGCATATAAATATCACAAACAAATATAACGGTGAAGAAAAAACGCGGCTAGCGTGCGTGCGGCCAGCCGGCCGCGACCCCGCGCGCTGCGACATACTGCACACATATATTATCGATAAATATGCGCCATTTCCAATCGATAAACACCGTCGATAACCAATACAGTGATAGATATAGTGTCCTTTCAGTATTACATCAAACAATTTGTTTCGTTCTAGTAATTGCTGATTCAAACGATGATAACCACGGTTAGTTCTTTACGATCCGTGTTTGCAGTTATCTGCAATCATCGACGTGTGTTCCACTAATAGAAAACTAATCTTATATCTGTATCTGTGATTTAATCGCCGTGACCTTCAGGTTTACTTATGTCCGTGTCTATGAATACTAGTTGTCCTAACAGCAATAACGTGTAATTTGATTGTAGAACAGTGTCGAGGTTGGTAATGCGGCGGTATCGATAGTATCGCTGCGCGTGCGTCACAGCACTACGGCTGTCCGCTAGACGGCTCGCGGCGCGGGGCAGCGATACAAAAACCATCAAACTACCGCCAATTACAGTAGCTACTAGTTTTTAAGTCGCGAGAACTTTCTTCCATTTCCATATTCATTACAAAGAAAGGGTGAAATTATACTCGCTCGCCATGAATATGCTAACGGCTGCGTGCTAAATGTTAAAGTTGAATAACACTGCGTCAGCGCGGCGCGGCGCGGGCGCATTGCGTGCGCGCATCATGCGCCGGTCGCTGACGGACGCGCGGTATCGTGTGCCTCTGACCGACTCGGATTAACCATGCGCCACTACTTATAGAAAGTAATCTACATATTAATTATATCGGTCGCTCCACCAACAACCATGATAAACTATAATTAACTGAGTTGTGCGTGTTTGAATAACCGATACATTTCATGCAGAGCGATCGCAAGCCTATACATTCTAGAAATTTGCAAATTTGTTCGCAAGTACCCACATTTTTACACTACACGTGAAAATATACAGTCAAGATATACATTACGTCACAAAAATAGACTAAACCTACCAAGCTCTAAGCTAAAAATGCATTCAACAAGTACTCTAGTCATGTCAATGAAAGTTTATAATAAATTGCCGGAAATAATTAAAAAGGAACAAAAATTTACTTCATTCTTAAATAAATTACAACAATTTTTATTATATAAATGTTATTATACTATAAATGAATATCTAAATGACAAATTTTAAATTATATAATACACATATATTTTTTATTTTAAGTATTGTTACTTTGTATTACCAACTTATTAGGAAAATTAAAGCTCTCTTTCTCTGTCCTACTTTGCTGTGCCCTTACAGGGTCCATATTTATGTACCTAGCTTTAAGCCCTTTGTAACACCTTTTATACAATATGGAATGCAAAATAAATAAATATGAAATATGAAATATGAAGCACTAATGTGCTATGGGAATCATTGCTCAAGTATTTATGTGCTCATGAAAACATCTCCGCCGCATGGAACGCCGGGTACGACCTGCAGCGGCTGAGGAATCTTTGAATGTTCGTGAACGTTAAATTTTGTAACTTCTGTCTTGGATGTTTTCAAACAAGGGCAAGCAAATAAGATGTATGCTAGCTGTGTGGCTGTTTGTGGCGGTGTGTGGCGGTGTGTGGTGGTGGTGGCCGCTCTGAGGGGCTACGTATTGCACCTTTAACAAACTTCTATTGTGTTTGCGCGTTCCGAAGTCGCCAGGTCGAGGGGGTGAGCCCGGGGAGACCTGTGCGGGAGGGACGTGGTGAGACGGGAAGGGGGGGGGGGGGGACAAGTAATGATACATTCGCACGCCGAAGTGAGGCGCGAGGTAATAATGAGTTATGTACGTGATCCAATTATTTGGGCGCGCGCTCATTACGCGCTAAGTGTGAAATATGGCCGGCTTTATTACTGGCATCGCTGACTTCTTGCCACCCTGGGGGTGGGCCGGGGGCCCCGGAGCCCGCGGGGGGATCTGCAGCGCTGCAACTGTGCTCCACTAAATCATAATAATGTAAGGTGCGGAGCGAATACGGGTCGTGAAAGGAGTTGCGACTATTTCTACGTGATGTATGGGAAGGAGGCACCTCCCGCCGTCCGCCGCCGTCCGCCGCCGTCCGCCGCCGTCCGCCGCCGTCCGCCGCCGTCCGCCGCCACGCGGCCGCAGCCACAGCATGGCGCGGTGGATCACGGGGATTGTCAGTTTGTTAGTCTGTCATGTGCTGCGGTGATGATATACGAGGACATGGAGGTGAGGAGCTGACTCTGTCAGGTTCAGAGTTCTGTGAACCTGCTGTGATGCAGCATCCGACACTTACGCCTCGAGCCGTTTGTTTAATTGCTGGAGTCTAACTAACACTACGATTCCGTACTAGCATTATGTTTTCTAAAAATTCGTCATTATTGGCAAATTAGTGAAAACAAAACAGGTCCATTAGACGCGACCTATCCCAAGCTGCAGCGGCCTGCAGCTGCCGGTGGCAGCAGCCGGCAGTCGCTTGCACGGCCTCATGGCGTCATCAGGAGCAACTCTTCGACCATAAATCGAACAAACACATTAGTTGGAGGCGATACCTACTTTAAAGATTTGCCGTCGGTGTGCAGCGAGGGGGGCAGGCCAAACTCGCTGGAGTTATTCCATTAATTAAACCCGGGCCCCGCGACCCACCCCGCGGGCCCCGCGACTCACCCCGTGGGCCCCGACGGCCCGGGCCCCTGCCCGCCGCGCAAAAACAAAGCAAGCAATAACGAGCGCAGGGCTGCCACACTCAAGTTCACAACAATGTCGATTTATGAGAACTGTTTAAAAGTAAGAACATTCTTTCCGAACAATTAGTTATTATTGGTTATTTTATAAGTTCACAACTATTCAGTAACGACTGAAGTTATCGCTGCAAGTGCTTTCATAGCTTCTGCGAATGCGAGTTCATGGCAACATATTATTCAATCCCCTTTGACGTGGGCAATTAGACAATCTCAGCGGGTTCCCTGCTCCTGGGAAACAAATATTAGATCTGAACTGTCGAAACTACGAAGTACGCTATAATTTGTAATTCAGCTCTAACATTAATGTTAGCTACTGTATATACTCGTACCTCCCTAAGTGCAATATCATGTTTTGCGCTCGACGTTTGCGGAGCCGCTGTGCGAGCCCTACGCCGCCGAGACCGAGCCTACCCGGCCTACCCGGCCTACCCGGCTACCCGGCCTACCACCTCTGTACGTAGACTTGCGAATCAAAACGAAATAGCAACTGTCGCGGGCAACATATCCAAATAATTATAAAAAAATCACGTGTTTATAACATTTACATACACCGCCGGCGCAGCCCTAGGGCAGCGTCGGGTGTGGGGGCGCACGCTCTTAGAATAAAACATTATTCATAAATAGGATATTACGGCAGGTGGCGCTGCACCGCCCGCCCTGCGCCCCCGCCCCACGCCGCCCGCCCTGGACTGACGTACTGCTCAACACATTATATTACTACAGCTTTTAATGTGGATACTTGCAATTTAATACTGAATTGCTGAACAATGTCGCAGTACCTGCAGTAGGTATGACATGCGGTTCGAGTTCCCCTCCGTGTTGAATAACACCGTCACCTACATTGTTAGGCGCCTGGACGTGAGGGTGACGGCTTTATCAATAAGTACTTACTTATGGATTACAATCTATAATGTTCCTCAGAAACTTGCAGTTTGTACAAAGCACAACAGTCACTGGAAAATGTCTGATGCTGGAATCGTGTCTTTCACTAATGCTGGCTTAATAATAAAGTAACCTTGTTCATTTTGAAATTTGGAATAATTAGAGAGGTGGTCGAGCATAGCCATGCAGAGTAATGGCTTCAAGTAAAATAGCTCTCGGACCTCCGAGCACTCCCTCCGGAGGCAACTGTTGCAACATCCGCCGCACGTCACCAGCGAGCGGTCTGCGCGCCTCAGGATCAAGTGGCACCAAGTGTACGATCAACGGAAAGCCACAGAAACTAGTACCTATATTCGCATCTGCATATGAAATCACGCGAGTTCTAAGTATCAACTTAGTCAGTAAGTAAGGAAAATGGGCATCCAACGCGTTTCGTGGAGTATCCGCTGCACGCGCTGTACGCGCTGTACTCGCTGTACGCGCTACATGCGCTGCATGCGATTACTTACCGAATAAATTACCTTTTTACTTCTGACTCATATTAAACAAGTGTTTGAACGCGAAACGCGCATATTGTTTTGTTGGGAAACTCACTCTAATATACTTTTCAAAATAGTTACCTTAATGTTGAAATATATTTGTAATGACTGTATGCCCACAGTTATTATGTCCCTTAGAAGCCGCCAGTTCATCAATTCATCATCATCATGTATCTCAGTTCTTTTACGTCGCCTCGGCGTTTAAATACAAACAATGCATACATACATAATTCAGTATGATTATATTAGCTAATTGCGATGCGGGCGACGCACAAGTATGCGTGCGCGCAGGCGCAGGCGCAGGGTATGACACAGCGCGACTTTGCATAAACATTGCGTTTGAATGCTCGTGTAATGGCCACTGTGACGTCACCACAGAAAAACACACTCATATGGAAATGATTGCTAACTTGTGATCGTACACATAGCGTACACACGGGCCACGGCTAGTGGTACCTACTCATGTACTCTAACACAAAACAAAAACGACACTTAACTAGATAACACTGACTGTTACCGAAAATAGGTGTGTACCAGTTCGGCAGGACCCAGCCCTGAATAAGAAGTACCCAGCCCTCGAAAGCGGTAATATCACATTGTACTAGGAATTGGGACCCATGCAACATGGCTGACAGGACTATTGTGGTCAATAAGCCTGACATAGTGGTGGTGGTGGTCGCAATGATTGCTGACATAACGGATATGGCACGACAGGAACTTCGCGAAAGCCGAGAAAGATAAGCAAATCACGTATCTTGACCTAGCTCGCGAGGCTGTCGACCTGTGGGATCTGGACTCAGTGATGATTGTACTGATGGTTTTAATAGCCAGAAATCTCGAGGGACTTTTGAGAAGCCTATCGTTAGGCAGCTGAATCAAGGGCTGATTTCGCCAAAGGAACTTCTGGACATGGCTCGCATTGTTTTTCCCACACATCTATAGAATGATTGTAAACTGGAGGAGCGGAACCACCTAATACGAGCGAATCTTCGCTTAAAAGGTGACTCCAAACCTAACATAGTTATATACTTAAGTGAAGAAATAAACATTTTTATTTATTATTTATTTATTGTTAGGAGGTTCCTCTCTGTGAAGCCCTGACCACACGTAGCATGGACCCTGTACCTGGTTGTTTTTAATTTTTGATTTATTAACGAATATTTAAAATGTAACTTATCAATATTTATTTAATATAGGTATTGAATAATACCACTCTGTTACTATTCCACTGCAGAGCAAAGACCTCTCCCCGTACAGAGAAGGCACAAGCATTAATCACCACGCTTGCTCATGGCGAGTTGGCGATTTCAGACTTATATTAACTCGAGACATAGTTATAATGAGCCACATATAAGTACATAAGTACATACTGAAAACATATTCACATATAGAGATCTGAATATGTTATATACATCTGTATAATGTGTTGTGCAATTAAATCGTTGTGATTTGATACATTGTACTTATAATGTCTGCCCTTCGCTGGCGCTCTGCCAGTCAACTTATAACTTTTTGCTGTTAGTAAACCAGATTAAGATGATTCATATTTATTTCTCTGCAATGCACAATACAGGTGCCCAAGATGTTTACAAAGGTTCACTTAAACTATGAACATATGTGTTCCCTGTCAGGGTTGCTACTATTACTACTATATTACTCCTACAGTGTACGCAGTTGGTACTGCGCTACTTGTACTAAACTGTAATTTAACACACGATACTAAATACGCATGCTAATTCGTATAAAGTTATAAAAGTATACACGTTCTTGTAGACACGATGAGATTTACTGGATCAGTAAAATATTATAGGTGTCGCTGCGATACAAAATTATTGTCGGCTCCTATTCCTAAACAGGCGGTACGTCCATCCTACTCTCACAAATTAAGATCTATTAACTACTCGTACCTATAAAGCCACCCACATCCACATACCGTCTCGTTTCATTCAATCACTAATACTTAGCTGAAAACAATATTTAAAAGTAACCCAATTCATATGCATAGTCGGAATCAATCAATATTTGGTGTGATCTGTACGCACAGCGCATTGGCAGGCAGCGGCAGGCATGCGCGGGCGCATGCAGCCGACGTTTAAGGGCATCTGTGCCGTGGGAAACGCCGTGAGACCATACCGCCACATACCGCCTCCGCACACACACGCTCCTCACACCGCCGCCACCGTATGTCGAGTTATCATAACGTTGATTATTCGCTACCGAAACCAGGAAAGATTGGCCATAGCTGGCAGGCAGTGTACGCCGCGTTGTGCGGAAGCCTCGCGCCGGCGCAGCTCGGTAATTAGCAGAATGTCATTGCAAATTTTTAACATTCACGTTGCGCCGACTGGCGTGATACGTATCGTGGCGCATTAATATTGAAACTCATACAATCATACAGTCATACAGCTATACAGCCATACACACGCAGCGTGAGTATGGCGCTCATACAAACCATATGCGATACCTAGGTTAATGGCTTACATTTACATGTCGCGCGCTTTTTGCAGCTGATTTATACCTTCGCCAGTTATTGAATACTAAACCATTACGCGTCACTTGAGGTTTGTTATGTTTTCTGTGGGTATAGCTCAACTATATTAATTGCATTCAAGTGAGTATAAGTACCGAGCAGCGAGCGAGTACCGCCGCACGCAAATCCAGACGTTTTTATATCTTGTGCTAAAGAAATGCATATTATTAAATTTATAGCTAAAGTTAACGCTATTATAAAATAAATTCAACTCCTGCATATGTTACGTGTATAAACAGACAGTTCAGTAAGTTTATCCATATCTTAACCAACTCAAATAAATTAATGATATTAACTCATTGAAAAGTTGACTATATAGATATAGCGAATGTATTGAATTAATCGATAAGCGTTGTTTATAAATCACGAGGTCTTAGAACTAGATGGTCGAGAGTCCGAGCCCCGACAGCTTGACATATTCGCTACTCAGACCAGTTGTTTTGTAAAAACGCCGTAATTGACTTTTGCAGATAACACTATCTTAGCAAAAAGTGTAATGGGAAATATCGTTTCAATCTCATATTGTGAAGGCTCCGAACCTCGCTGACGAGAGGCGGCTGCATTCCAGCAGGCGACACAGCGTCGTGTCGTGTACACCAACACTGCTGGAGTGTACCGCGAGTACCGCGAGTACCGCGAGGGGCGTGTCGCCGTGCCCCGGTGTCCACTGTGTGAGTTAATCGCGGGCAGCTTTCATCGTCAGAGGCGCGGTCACGTCGCGGTTCCAGATCAACATAAAATTCTTATGGAAATATGTTGTAAGGTTAGTTCTCTTTTAATATCATTGAAATGAAGGCGGCTGAATGCCTTTGGGTGACTTTTGCTCCTTTGGCCCGACGAGCGATAGTGTGTGAGTATCTGAAAGTCCAGTTTCCGGCGTGTGAGCCTGCGCCGGCGCCACTGGTTTCCCAGTACCCGTTAACAGATATGATTGACAGACGAATAAAAAATATAATTCATTAGCAAGTGTGCGCAACACGGAGAATGTGGCCGCCACTAGGAATGACATCGTTTGTTCCGCGGCAAAAACGTCGCCGGCCGCGACACACGCAGAATGTCATTACCTAAGCGCTCTATTAATATTGATGGCGCACTCTTAGCGTCCACTTCAATAATTATTTGACGTTTGAGTGCGTCTGCCCCGAGAGCGCGAGAACCACAGATTGCACATCTACATTCCTGTGCGTTCACTGCTTCGTATTCAAACTATGATTATTTCTCCTTTGATGTTACGCACACGTAATAAACCCATCTTCTCATGCCTATCGTTTAAAATCTCCGATAGCGCAAGCACCGGTATGCCTGCGCTATTTCTCTGAAGATATTCCATCATGGTACTTGTGATTGACCTTATCTAATAGTTTACAAATGAATAGGTAGGATCATGTCGAGAGTCTAAGTGTAAGGACCAGAGACACGTGTATTGTGTACGTTGTCCTCCGCGTCTATATTCGTGGTGGTCGAATGGCGCCGCTCAATGGACGTCCAAGTATGTCATTCATGCGGCTGCCGGCGGCGGCGGCGTCGCGCGCGGTTCCAGGAACCGCGGCGTTTCCCGCGCCAGCGCGCGGCGCTGGGAACCTCGACAATTACCCGCGCGGCCGGCCCGAGACGCGCGCCCGCGCCGCGCCTGCGCCTCGACGCCGCGTTTTTACGCCTCGCCTGCAGCCAGCCTATGCACATGCATGAGACGGTCACCCACCATTTGTCACGTGCACCTCTTGGGAAAATATTGAAACGTTTCCTACTCGATTTATTATGTTATAATGTCAATATTTATTACATACAGTCGTAACGGTCGATGTTGGACGTGAAGCTGCTTTCTAAACATTAGTCTGTATAATGTGTATCATTCAGACGGACTACTAGTTGGGAGCAATTTACCAAATGACGAGCAACTTGTTGGTTAACGTGGGATGTTGGAGGGACTGGGAGCTGGGAGCTGCGAGCTGCTCATTAATCAAGCTCCGTATTCAAATTACTGTAATTTGGGTGGATGTGGGGCGCGTTCAACTAAATGGTTTGCTATCCTACCATCGATTAGCATTCCTCGGTCTGCATTTTAGTTTATTTCCCCCGACCGTCTGAAGGCAGGATACTGTGATTACTGAATAGCTAGGTCGGCTCATGGACGTTCGAAATCAATTACTAGTATCTTTAATAATAAAGCTGCTAAACTGGCTACTTATTATTTTATTGGCCAGTTTTAATGATACCTATTACCAGTATTGAGTGTCAAACGATTTAGAACTACTTTAAGCATCATTAGCTAGAAAAATAGATCAGTTTGGTGCAGGACATGGCAGCTTGGTGCAGGACATGGCAGCTTGGTGCAGGACATGGCAGCTTGGTGCAGGACATGGCGGGACATAGCAGCACTCGGTACAAGTTAAACTAGATCAGTTTGGCGCAGGACATGGCAGCTTGGTGCAGGACATGGCAGCTTGGTGCAGGACATGGCAGCACTCGGTCCAAGTTAAAGTTTATTTATATGATAGTGTAACCAGTGTAACGTGATAGCCCGACATGAGATCATAACGTTTGAAGTCGTCGCATAAGTCTTGAGAACCTTCCTAATGCGTTTATAATAACGCCACCTCTTTGAACCGACAGGCCACTCAATCCAAAACCAATTCTCAGTAATACGACACAGGGCTTAAAATCAAAAACGAAAGAAAACGAGGTTGAAAGAATTACTCTATTAATGAAGGTGTTACCGAATTTAACTATTGAGTTTATTCCGCGGTGATAATTGTTACAAATTAAGCTTAATCGATGCGCGCGCGCAGGTATCTCTGCGAGCCGAGCCATTAGTTAGGGTGCCGCAAGCTGCCGTGCCGTGCCGAGCCTCTGCATGCAAGCCGCTATTAGTATAACATTATACTATTAGAAGCATTATCAGCTGACGGTCCATTTTAATTATACAGAATGTTTTGTATAAATTATGATGGATGTTCTACAATTTGGGAGCTTTTGTTGGGGATTTCTATTTGTTTGTTCTCGCTTGGCTAGCATGCAACTCTCTACTGATGCTGCATAGCATACCACACCGCATTACGTGTAGGCATGATACAGAACTTCACAGTCATGACAAGTCACATTATTTTGACTGTTATAATAGCTCAAATCTATTTTACGCTATCGCTGTCGCCACATAGTGTACGTGTCGCCGCAAGAGACGGACGTTTAGTGCGGTGACACGGTGACACGGTGACGCCGTGACGCCGTGACGCCGTGCCGCCGCGCGCGCCGTCAGTCCACCATGATTGATGATGAAAGTGTTGCGCTCGGGTTACGATAAACACCGACATGTTACACCCCCTCCCCTCACACACACACCCGCGCCTATGGCCACACTAGGTGACTTCAATGTTGTTTTTGTCAACACATTTGAATATACGAGTAGTAGGTACCCCAGTGCTAGACAAAGTGACCTCGATCTGTCAGATTGTTTGCACGCTCATGACACTAGTGTATGTATGTAATATACTTGCCGAGGAGACAAAGACAAAAGGTTTACAAATACAAATACAAATCATTTATTTGCATAGAACAGGTTGAGAAGATTTTACAATAAGGTGTGCAAATGTAATACAGTCCAGAAATTATATCTATCAAAATTATTTATGTCAAATATTATGTCAAATTTACAATATTTTATGTCCAATATATACATATTATTATCATTAAAATACAATATTTTTGTCACCCAAGTAATCTTTAACATCATAATAACATTTATTTATTAGGAATGTTTGTAATTTCTTTTTAAATTGAATTATCGGTAATTGTTTTATGTCATCAGGCAGTTTATTATAAATTAACGATGTCATGCATAAAATACTTTTATTTAAGAGTGCCGTTTTACCATAGGTATTTCTACCTCTAACCTTTTTTTATCTCTTAATTTTCGATAAAAGCTTTTAAATGCAGTCTTATAGTCTGGATTTGATTTTACAAAAATATTAGCTTCATAAATATACAGGGAGGGTAATGTGAGAATTTTAAGATTTTTAAAGTGAGGTTGACAGCTTGTCGTACTATCTATTTGGCACATTGCTCTGATGCATTTCTTCTGAGCTTTAAATACAACGTCTTTGTCTACCGAATTTCCCCAGAATATTAAACCATACCGTAGTAATGGTGCAACTAGTCCGTGATAGGCCGTTAACACGGCTTCTTTATTTACTAATTTAGTTAGTTTATATAGCACGAATGAGGATTTGTTAATTCTTTTACACAGATTGTCTAAATGAGTTGTCCATGACAGTCTGTGATCAATATAAATTACCAGAAATCTTGTGCTTGTTACCGGTTCTACTCTCTGTCCATTGTAATTAACATTAATATTTTTTTGTTGAGTTCTTTGGTAGAAATGCATTATATTTGTTTTGCCCATATTTATTTTTAGATTATTGTTTATTAGCCATTCAATTATTGTATTTAATGTTTCATTGATTTTATTTTCGTAGTCATTTTGTTCGTCACATTTTATTATTATCGTGCTGTCATCTGCGAACATATCAACGAACCAATGGTTCTGCCATTGGTTCGTTGATATGTCTGGGGAGGTCATTAATATACACTAGAAAGAGTAAGGGGCCTAAAACACTACCTTGTGGAACTCCTAGTTGTACAGTTCTCGTGTAGGATCTAAATATTATTTCATACCGCGTTTTGAGGCATATTCTGGTAATTTCTGTAAATTGTTTTCGCTCGTGCAGATATGATTTTATGAGCTCTAGTGCTTTACCTCTTATGCCGCACAAATTTAATTTTTGAAACTACTGTTTCAAAAATTAAATTTCTATGGTCAACACAATCAAAAGCTTTACTCATGTCCATGAATATAGCACAAATTGGGTTTCTACTGTCCATACTAGTCAGTACCCTGGTTATAAGTTCATATATTGCAGCGTTTATGGATTTACCCTTACGAAAACCTTTTTGTTCGCTAACCAAGATACCATATTTTTCAAAGAAGCTGTATAGACGACTATATATGACTTTTTCAAATAGCTTAGAGAAGATAGGGATCAAAGCTATAGATTCTCATATCTTTTTTGTCATCTTTTTTGTGGAGAGGAATAACAATAGATGTATTAAGTTTTTCGGGGTAGATTCCAGATGAAATGCAGAAGTTCATGATATAGCTTAAAGGGGCTGCAATTGAATATGACACGTGTTTTATTACTTTGGTACAGATGCCATCATAACCCACTCTTTGAGTGTTTTTGAGCTGCCTAATTTCTCTATCTATCTCTATTGGGGATATATAATTTTTGCTATCCTGTCAGCTCACCAAGATATTGTTTTTTTTTATACGTTTTACATATGGACTTATATTGTACATATGACATATGGAATTTCGCAATTTCCTAAAAATAAAACTCATGAAATAGGCAAAAATTAAGCATTAAGTTAGCTAGTATTTTAATTATTATGATTATGTATAGTAGGCTACCCGGAACCGAACTAGTTAGATTGGGTTAAAAATACTAGATTATATAGGAAAAAATACTTTAGCAGGTTTTTATTAAATTACTGCTCATTTTGCAATACAACACTTGTATACTAAATAAATACTGTAAGCGTTGATAACAGAAATTTTGACATTAACTTGCAATAATAGGTTTACTATTATTTTGATGGTTAAATACCTCCCGGAAAGTCAATAAAATTATACTAAACAATACCGTCATGATCACTATGTGACTAGTTAAAAATTGTGTGGCACGGTTGGCGCAGTGGCTAAGCGTTTTGCTGCTGCGCTGCGTGTCGCGGTTTCGATTCCCGCACAGAGCAAATATTTGTATGCCTTACGGATAGTAGTTCCGGGTCTGGCTGTTTGTGAATGTGGGTTTAAATGTTTGTAATCGCAACCACGATACAGGAGACATTCCTAGTGTGAGACAATGTTACTAAAAAAACCTATATTTAGCATAAACGTAATTTTTCTATAAAAGTATATATTTATTTATTTGGTTCAAATAATAATAATAAATAATAATAAATATTGCTGGACAATCCACACAGCAGCATCTAGCCCCAAGCTAAGCAGAGCTTGTGTTATGGGTACTAGATGACTGATATACTTAATACAATACATTACATAGATAGATATTTTTACTATACATAGCAAATACCCAGAACACCCGGAACAAATATTTGTAGATCGTACAAACATTTGTCCCGGGTGTTCTGGGTAGGCGGGAATCGAACCCGCAAACTCTTGCGTCGCAGGCGGACCTTCGCCCACCGCGCCACATCGGTCGTCAAATGTTTGTAATGCGAGTGTTTATAAACTAAAACATTTGCGAAATAAATCGTAGGTATACGAAACGTTGGTTGTTAACTAAAAAAATGACAATGGTGTTGTGGTGTTTCTACTTTGGCTTTTTTTTCGTAGAAGATCCGTTTTAGGACAAACTGGTAACATCAGTGAGACACGAAAGTCGAATCTTAGAAATAATCGTCGCTATATTCACCTGGCACTCTGCGGCTGCCCCAAAGCCAGCACTAGCCAAACTGAACCCCGATAGTTGTAGGTATGTAATAGATAGGTAGGTAATAAACTTGGGGTGAAGAGCCCCACGTTATAAGGAGGTAAATACGTTTTGCCCGGAACTTGTTACTTCTAGTGAAGTAGTTTCTATAAGTAACAGGTCCCGGACCAAAAAATAACTTAATCATGAAAAATAGCAATGTGTGTACTAAAACTTCTATGTATCCACCAATAAGCCAAAACACATGTCCTGCTGGAGCTGGCCGCCAGCAGCCCCGCGCGCCGCACCGGCATCGCCCGGACGCGCGGGCGCCCGAATATCTTCAAACAAAACGTTCTGAATAACAAACACAATGTGGCCGCTTTTGAGTACAAGGTCAAAGTTAATGTTACCAACAAAAAATGGAGCAATTTTTGTCGCTTAATCCTGGCCGACCAGCGAGCGACAAGCGGAGGCATTCCAAATATGAGTAGCGATGATATTTAAATGACCGGCGGCGGCTGCGCGGGCGCATCGCTTTGACACACCGCGCACCGAAGGCGACGCATTCCGCCCGTGCGGCTGCGCGTCCGCAACGACCTGCTGTTTTGCGTTGCCGACCTGTCTATCGGAGACGTGCTCGTGTTTTGATGAGAGGAATTCTAACTTATTTGAATTTGTCGCCTATCCATTGTTCGCGGGCCCGCAATTTATTTTACACGACTTCTTACTTTGGTGCCATTGAATTTTGTCATTAGTAACACTAACAATGTTTTGCTGACGATTACTGTAGCGTTGACTCGAGACATTGCTCTGGAGCTACAACGCTGCACTACTTACTGTTACATCTCATCGTCATTATCGTTTCGCAATTAGCCATCTAGTAATTGGCAGCGCAGATTAGATGCATAATTATGCAGTAAATGGAAGCCGATTAGCATTTATGTTGATAGGTCGAAAAACATAGCAATGTGTCGTGTCATCAGCCGACAGTCAGCGCCGCGCGATTCTTGGTGATCAATTACTTGAGTCGCGTGCTCCCCTCCACTACAGTCATGGACAAATTGTATGTAGATTCGTGCGGGGCCACACCGATTACACCTTATAAGCGTAAGCGATTCAGCGCTGGTGATCGAATGGCTAAGTGGATGCTAATATACGTTATTACTCTTTACTCTAGTTTACCGTTCTGCATCTCCAAATTCAGAAAAAAATGGTCCCAATAATAGATGTTAGAAAAGCCAAGACAGCCAGGACATCGCTTATAATTGGATGTTTCCGATTAGTGTTGTCTTAAGTCGACATTTCCTTTTACCTCTCTCTGAAAAGGAGTCGAACCACCGCCAGGCGCGCGAATGGAAGCAGCTCCCGGCTCAGCAACTTGTTCACACCTTAGCGGGGTATGCGCGTGCGCACACCAACTGTAATGACGCTAACGTTAGCGCGCATGAAGCCATTTGGACGATACTGCACTGAATGGAGTCGAACCCGCTCCTAACAAGGGCACATCGTTTGAATGCGTCACTTTTTGCCGCCGAGCAGCCGACATGCGAGCCGAATCTTCCGAGCCAGTTTTTGGTCGGTTTGAATAAATAAAATATTCATTGTATGCAAGTTATCTGAGTGCATACATTCATATTAATGTATGGAAGGTATGAAGTTTTTAGCATAAAGTAACTCATTTATATTTCATGGCCGGGTTTGTGTGAAATAAGATAAATCTGATGATGAATTGCCGGCTTGAGGTGAATTCATTAATTAGATAAATCAAAACTTGCCTGTTATCGACAGATTCAGTTTCAAAACTTTGTTGTACAGTAGGCCACTCGCAGTGGTAGAAGACTCTATTCTATTGTAGACTTTGCTGGGCTAAGTGGTACGGCCACTGGTAGCCCAGCAAAGTCTTATCAATCAGGTGCGGTCGACTGTACTGCCCAGGTCCATACACTTAAACAGACTCCAAAACTAGTGGAACGTCTTGTGCACCTTGTTCTGTATGGTTTGGTTAAGAACACGTTGCTTTGTGATCACTGCGTCTTCAATATATTGGACACATTAATTGTAAAGTAAGTTTTTGTGATGCCTTGCTTTTAAGTCACAAAAGTAGTGTCAAATACTAAATTAACAAGGTGCCTGATTGACCTAGTTCATTGTACTTAGTATGCATTAAAACGTTGAAACTTAACTTTACTTAATTACTTACTCTACTACACGGTTGTATCTGAACACAAACAGAACGAGCCACAACTGCAACTCACAAGTCATTCACTTGAAGTGGGTGCGCCTGGGCAGTGGCACGTCGCAACCCCTGCTGTAACGAAGCATATTTGAATGCTCGCGACTCACATATTCTTAAGAGCGTCCGCGATGAAATGTTAATTCAGTACTGACGAGAGAACGAGGCGAGCGGGGGGCGCGGGGGGCGCGGCCGCGGTGCGCGCTCGCAGCTCCCACGCCGCGGGCACGCCGCGCATTCGCAAAAACACGCTCCGCGCCAGCACATACACCCACGCACACCTTGCAGTAGTACAGCGGCACACACAGAAAAGAAATAGGCCAGAAGAATACAACCATGCTAACTTCTGAGGCTTCTATGGTGGACGTCAAGACTCACAACATGATCTCTAGGGATTGTGATCGTTCGAGAGTCGAGCCTCCACTGTCACATCATCTATTTGCCTCTCAATCAGAATAGGTTCATATTGCACCGACAGCAGCGGTGTGATCCTGATAAGAACTCCTTATGGTGGTCGTGAACTTGTTTCGTGGACATTCTTTGATGCACCGAATTTGGGTAGACATTTCTACTGTTCTGTTTCTGAGCTTTTACTTTTTATCAAAACAAAAACGGTGTGAGATCGTTAGTGTGTCATTTTTAAAGACGCATCCGACATGTCCTGCTGCGTAGAGGCGCGAGGCGGTGCGGCGCGGTGCGGAGCGGGGCGAGCGGGGGCGAGCGGGGGAGAGCGGGGGAGAGCGGGGGCGAGCGGGGGCGAGCGGGGGCGAGCGGGGCGCGGGCGGATTTCGCGCGCCTGCCCCGTGCATACAGATGCGACGTAATTGTCGTGCGCAAAAACTAAATGCATGATAATCGAGGAAATGCCACCTGAACCGGACGCCGCCGGACGGCCGGACTGCACTGATTGTCGCCGGACCGGTGCGCTGAGAAAGCGGACTTATGCAATGCTGTGTTATGTCCGACTGGATTATTATAATTGGGGCTGGTCTATGGGAAAGGTGCGCCCTGCGACAGCCTGCAGCTTTAATTATGTTTTGTTGTATTCCTGTGTTGAGGATGGAAGTTTTTAGGACTATGGCTAAATTACCGAGTCCAATGGCAACTTTGTGCCAGACGTACTTAGATCAATTTTGCCTTGTTGACAAATTCCCAATTACCGTAAGTACACATCATTTTAAAGACGTATTCAACACTTTAAAGACTATGGCTATATTACCTACAACAACAACTTTAGATAAGCGTCCGCCATGGAATTAACGGGCACACTTACCTAGTAGCCATGAGCCATGAGGAAGAGTGTACTAAGAACAATACGGCAGAGTGCTATCTAGTTATCAGCATCTCTGACTAGGTTGGTGATTGGAGTTAACTATTCTGTCTTCGTCTTGAGTGAACGCATCTCAGGATTGTTACAAATATTTAGTTTTTAGAAATCGATAATATTCTTGCAGTTCCTAGTTGAGCACTGCTCACTGCTCACGTGCTTCAATTATCAGCGCCGTCACACTTTCACGTTCGCCGAAGGTACGTCAGAACTGCTATAGGCTCACCACCACGTTGCGAGTCGCTCTCGAGCGCTTCCTGGGAACAGCGCCTGGTATGATCGGCAACATTCCCGACATTGCTGCTCTATGCATCATTACCCTCGCTTTTTCAAGAACCCGCAAATTTTAGATCAATTGTCTGCGTATTCATGAGGGCTCGTATGCGCGCACGCAAGTTTTTGCGTTCCCCCCCCCCCTACCTCCTCCCCTCCCTCGCACGTAGCGTCCAATCGGCGGCGTTTTAATTGCCGTAATCACCGTCTTGTCATTTGCCTCCGAGTGATTTAAGCCGGCGACTTTTTGCCGTCCGTGATACACTGCCGTAACATCAATGGCTTCGTCGGAAACGTTTCTGTGTTGAATAAATTAACCATTCACATTCATTCAAACGTGAGATTTCGTCGAAGATAAAGTGCCACCGATTATATCTGATCGAGTATTTCGTGTAAGAAATATGTACCGATTGTGACGCGCTGATAATGAACCAGGTTTACTTATAACTTTGTCAGTGAAACGACATTTGCAGCGATTTGTCACGTTCTTCACTTTTTAGTTGGAAGTTCCACTTTTTGATGAAATGGCTGTGAGCTCCGTGGCTGTTGTAGTTATGTAAGTCGAGGATGCTCGGCGGTGGGCTAGACAAAACCGAAGGGCGACAAGTTGAATACGATTGTAAACTTAATTACCAGATTCCTAATAGCCACAAGACCGTTTTCAGTTGGTGTAAACTGCGCCGGCACACATTGAGACCAACCGCTAGATCGTGAATCGGCTTTTATAAATAATATTTGTGTAAACTCTGATCAATTTGGCATTGTTACATACCACGTTATGTTGACCAACTACAAGTAGCGTGTCATGATGGTGTAGAGTTTGGTTTAGCTTGTTTCAGGTGCAGTATTGTTTAGCATGAGCTCGTGCAGTAAAAGAGTGGATCTTCTCACGCGGCTGCGCGGGCGCAGCGGAGGCGCGGAGTATTGTAATTGCCTGTGGTCCCTACGCCCATAAAGCATGTTTGATCTGAACTTGAATATTGCTAGTGCAGCCCGGCCAGTGGATTGCAAGTACCTAGTACCTACTCTACAATATTATGTTTTTAATATTAACTAATTTAGAAATCTTTGGCTTACGAGACCTTATTAGGTTTATACGTTTATTGTGATTGTGATCTCTGAAGATAACACAACCTCAACGCTAATAATAATAAATTATGTGAAATGATAACACGTATTGTTTCAATAGTTGACATTAGGCAATAGAGAAGTCAACGTAACAACCGTGAACTAATAACTCGTGAATTTAATTTCAGTGCTTGGCTGAGCAACAGGCAGTAAGTTACAGTGTTGCGCCTGCGCAGGCGGTCGGCCGCTGATAATCTAGTTAAATTTATTTATTGAGGCCCGCGGGCATCCTCGCGGCCCCACGCCGTTCATTACCAACACTTCAAAAAGTGCAACAAAACACAAGAAAGTGCTGCGAAAACTTAAACCCTTGTGCTTGGCTTCTAAGCACAAGGGTCTTACATAAATGATACACGACCTGACGAACAGAGCACTCTCGTAACCAAACAAATGCCACAAGATTGGGCTACACATGACTTTGATTACAGATTTCATTAACAAAAAAGAGTTAAGTAATTAGTTTGTTATCTGTTCGATCGTCCGATACGGGTGTGATACGCGTCCTCCATCGGGTCCGATGGGACCGACTCCGGCGCCACCGTATCATAAGACCAGTGAACATATCGCGCGATGTGTATCAGATCCGAAGATATCCGATCTGCGGCCACTCATAACTAAATATATGTATGTACAAATATAAAACAACTGATTTATGTTAAACTGTGTAACACAACATGCTTGATAGTGATAAGGGCTGTACTTAAAATTGACGAACCGTATAACATCTAACTTCTCTGAATGTTAAGCTCTTTCTAAACAAAATCTCGGCTCCTAAGAACATTCCAAAGCTGTGGCATACCATCAATTATCATGTAAAGCGCATCCTCAAGTAAATGTTCCATAAGTTTTTTCTAGACTCGAGGAGTTACATTTTACGAAATATTTCCAGCACGTATTTGTGTACCGCTCCCAGAGTAATGAAGCTAAGCAGCCAGCACCGTTTTATGAATATCGGTGCGTCCTCGCCGTGGGCTGTGGGTCAGCTATCGCGATGCGCGCGCGCACGCCGGCCGCGCCTCATAACACGCCACGTGATTTACTGCACGGCACCGCTCCGCACCGCTCCGCTCCGCACCGCACCGCTCCGCAGCACGCCGCCACGACGCGGTTATCTAACGCCCGCCACTACTGCTATAACTTACCTACCAACAACAGCGGGCTAGCCGATGTTCTGTCTTCATTTATAGCAAATGTTTTAGAGCAGGAGCAATTCCTGCTGAGTGCAGCCTCTTTGTTGGCGGTGTGAAGTGCCAACTGCGCGACATCTTCACACCTCCCTACCAGCCTATTTTGCTCTTCTCATATTAAAATGATACAAAATTCAAAATGCAAGACCGACGGGAAACTACGTCTTGTGTCCTCAACTTGAACTCACCTTCACTAGCGCCATCTAGCAAGGCTAACGTTGATGCAAATGCTGATGTTGTCATCATGTCCACCTGACACAGGGCGAGACGGCCGCTCGCAGTTACTTACCTGTGTACCGAACACTATCATGTAATTTTACCCTCTACCTAAACTTACTAACGACTACGACGACCTATATGACGCAGGAGGTTGCGGGTTCGATTCCCGCCTTGGGGCAAATGTTTGTACGAACTACAAATATTTGTTCCGGGTGTTCTAGGTATTTGCCATTATAATAAAAAATATCTATCTACGTAATGTATTGTATTAAGTATATCAGTCATCTAGTACCCATAAAACAAGCTCTGCTTAGCTTGGGGCTAGATGATGTTGTGTGGATTGTCCAGCATTATTTATTATTATTTACTAATTAGGTAAATAGCAAATAATAACAAAATAGCAGCAATGGCAATGACTCAAGCTCTGATATGTTACTGTAGCGTGGTCGTGACTTATCTCACAGTATCACACATTACATTATTTGGTAAATTTTAATGTCTTTAATGTAAGTTAGTTGTTGTAAAAGCAAATATTACGTGTGTCATTATATCAGTGCTCGCAGCGATAATCAGGTTATCTGCACAAACACGGGGATTATCAACAAGTCATTTCGCTGAATAGGGAGTGTCTCGCCGAAGGAAATTAACTGAAGATAAAGAAATACGCGAGAGAGCACGTCTCCGCGTGGCTATCTAACAAACGCCTCCCGCTAACATAGTTGCCACTTACCGCATCATCATAATCGATTATGAATGCAATGCTAAAGTAAACTAATCCTAAAAACGCTTTCTTGATCCTACTTTCCTATCAGATTTTCCTCGTTTGAATAATTGACTGGTTTGAATTTGTCGTTTGAATACTGCAACATTCAGAAGTCAAAGAGTACTTAAATCCAACTCAATTCACTCCTAACAAGCTGCACACTCATACGCAGAAACCTTCGAGTTAGCCACAACACAGACAGCGCAGTGAACACGAGGTGTGGGCACAGCCACTAGCCGGCCAGTATGGAGCTGGCGACTTGTGGCCGGCGGGCGGCCGGGGAATATTAAACCACAGACAACTTGCACAATAACAACGGACACGGAGATGTCAGAGTTTCGTCACTCGGCCTACATGAGCCACGTCCGTAACTCGCACGTCTACTCTCAAATAATTCCACAAAAACAACTAATCATGTTTGATTATGCATACGTAAAGCAGTCAAATGATAGGTTACGAGCAATCAACCCGAAGTCTTTGCGTGTCGGTCGCCGTATTGCACGGTCGCGGTCGCTGGTCGCGGTCGCTGATCGCGGTCGCGGTCGCGATCGCCGGTCGCCGGTTGCAAACACAGGCTATCATTTGTAGCGCTCACCTGCGCATTACTATTGTGCAACTAATATTAAAGAATATTCTGCATCGGTTATATTTATCCCGAGCCCTGGATGTGAAAGCATTGATTAATATTGTAATGAGCACGACGAATAACTTCCTCCGCACCACCAAGCGACGGCTAAACTTCAATGCTATACATTCATGGCTAACTACTAACTACACTTTGGATAATCTCGAATAAATGAATCGATGGATGATGCTCATCTTGAAGTCCCGGCGTTACTGTGATGTCGTGGGCGTGTGTGTGGTGGCGGCAATGGTCAGTAATTGTGTATAGTTTGAGATAATGGCGGCGCGGCGGTCGCGGGTGCAATTATTTTGATCCGGCGTCCGGTTCGGGGCGGGAGCGCCGTGATTTGCGTACGCGCATTATGCGCCGGCCCTTAATAACACGTTCACGACCGATGCGCCCGCGCAGGCCCGTGTCCCCTAAATTACACTATAGTTGTAACGCAACATTGTGGTTCACATTATCGCTCGACACAAATGTGCTGACGTCGGTTTAATGTTTCTATAACCATCAGGTGCCACCTGTCGACCGGCGGTGACACGTGACGCTATTGACACACTCTCACTAAGTAATTTGTAGGTCCGCTGTGACACCAACACTAATGTTCACAACAGTATGTTCTACTAGTACGTTGTATGTAAACATACGTTCTTGGATGTTATGGTGTATGTATGTTGGAGGCTTTCTCCCGTCTAGGTATTACCAAACTCCCGTTCTCTTCGAAAGTCTCAAACGATCAAACTGTCGAAAGCAATGAAAGTACAGTTCCCAGCGAGCGCAGGAAGCGCCCAATTTGATTACGTAGCAACACAATAGGTAACATTATCCGTATACACATGTGACATAATAGGATAATATGTAAAGCCACGATACCGGGCATTATGCAATGTACGAGAAACTCTGCCACGTGGTACAAAACCACAGAACTCCCAGGAAACGAGGCGGATATTTCTCTTTTTATATTGTCCACGGTGGCCAAGGTCAGGTTGAAGTAACCCGGGAAGGGAGGAAGCTTAGGTGTTGGCACAGTGCTGGAAGTTCATGAAGATGATGATGGCGAAGGGTCAGGCTAGAGGATGGTCAGGAGCTGGGAATAGTGCAGGTAAGTGGAAAGCAGCTACTTTTGTATTACGTGGTGCAAGGAGTTTTGTACATACTAGATATCCCGCATCCAGCTGTATCGTGGCACAGCTCAGTTAAAACAAGCTGCGCCTGAGCATCGCCCACCGATAGAGTTGAGTCTAAATTGTAATTATATCCTATCCATCCTAATTGGTGGCTATTCTTAGCTCGCCACAAATGGAGCAATTTATTGGACAGTGTTCATGTGCGTATGTGTATATGTGTGTACGCTGGCGCTGTTGGAAGATACAGTCATCACGTTGTTAAATCTATTGTTGATAAAACGATGCGTTTCAGTTGTTAAGGT
Organism: Phlogophora meticulosa; assembly: GCA_905147745.2. Lineage (NCBI taxonomy): Eukaryota > Metazoa > Arthropoda > Insecta > Lepidoptera > Noctuidae > Phlogophora > Phlogophora meticulosa. Next base: position 217,413 of record LR990525.1, read on the forward strand.
AAATTAAAAGTATGCTTTGCAATTGTAAGGCTAAGCAATGCACAAACAATACACATTTAATGTAGTTATGCAAGATGTACTTACCTGTGTGCTGCTCCCAGTCACATTGTTATGCAAGATGTACTTACCTGTGTGCTGCTCCCAGTCACATTGTTATTTCCAGTGGAACACCAGAGGATGACCCCATAGCGCTGTCGGTGAGTATCAAGTGGTACAACATAATGCCTTATCATTACATCCCCGGCCTGTACTTAGGCCGCATCAGGTAATCAGCTGATCCCGGCAGGAAGCGGCTCTGACGTAATGCCACAATATCTCTAATTAGTATGATCCGAGGCGTCGGCTGATTGGATTCAGTTTAATAAGCATAAAGCACACGCGGTGCGCGCGCGCATCTAACCACAGCCCCGCGCTGGACGTAATAGGCAGCGCGGCAGCGTTGGAGCTCAGAAGGTCTACTGTATCATGTAATCGAGAATCAACTAATGTTAACAATATAATTATATTTAATGGCGCTTACTTTTGTGCGCCATGTGCTGTGCAGTACTCATGTAAATGAATGAGGGTAGTGGAGAAAAGGTTAAAATACTCTACTATTTTGTTGAGAAATGAAGAGAAGAAAAGGCACACGGAGACAAGACATTATACGTTACAAGGTACAGCCTCACTTGAATATTGTGAGGCACAGTCCTACATGTCAATCGGTTATATTATTTAATAAGTTGCCTCTGCATATAAAAAGCGCTATCTACTCAAGCTCCTTTAAAAAGCAAATAAAAAGTTTCCTGTTGAATAAGGGTGTGTATGGTGTAGGGATCTATAACGAGATTCCTACAGATGTTACAATTTGTTGTTGTATTGATGCATTGTTGTAATATTTAAGCGTGTTTTTGTTTTCTTCCTGTCTCCTTATGTAATTTTAATTTTAATTTTCTATGTAATTTCAGATACAATGTACTTTTTGTTCATGAATAAATGACTTAAATATAAATGACTTAATTATATGTCATTAGTGTACCACTAACATACATACTGTGGCACTACGATACCTATTAACTACTGCTCTTACACCTTGTAACATTTGTGTATACAAATAATAAGTACATATTTATTAAGAGTTCATTTGAAGAGTTCAGCAAGAACCACGCAGCAGCCAACAAAATGACATCGAACTTCGATGAAGGTGAGGGCTCCACAATCCACACCGCTGCTTGCTTATCACTCGATGAACACCCTTGCCTGCGTAGATGTGTTGCTGGGTGCTACCTTCCTCGGCAGCTGTACTATCTAGCCAATCAACCAACAAGCAGTTGGTTGATTGGCTTGTGCTTTTCCAAAATCAGATTTTGTTCGTCGGATACTTAAACTAAGCACCTTCCATCCATGTCTCAATTGGAACTGGTCCCTCTGTACCGTGTCTACCCATATCGGATGTGAAGCGAAGCGCGCGGCCTGATGACGTAATGAGAGGCCATTGTTTAACGAAACCTTTGATCCACTTGCGTGGTCTACTTTCAGAGTGGGCCTGTAAATGAGACTAGCGGTTCTTCCATAGAATATCTAAGGTTTAGAAGATATTCACAATTTAGCCTTTTACATTCACATACCTACATAAACTCTCACCTTTTTCAGCACTTAACCCACAGAACGACATTTACTGAGATCGTTACAAACTCCTCTTGCTAGGTCCAAGTTTATCCTTTAAGTGGGAAAAGTCAAGGTTTTATTAAGACGTGTGCTGCAGTATCATAAAAATCAGAATCAATCTAATCTAATCTATTCTGCAAATTCAGTGTAGCAAGCTGAATTCTCCTTTTAGATTCCAGTGAGTTGCTTCATCACCGGGTGCGGCGGGCCAGCCTCTCGCACACAGAGCAGCCCTGTGTCCCAGCAGAGAGAACATCATACACTGCTCATGCTTAGTTGTTTTATAAGGACAGGTTACCATGACAATTACTTAATAAAATCTTAAATTGTAATTTGTAACCGGTTACGCACGAAGTGACCAACTCAATAGTTGTCTGTGTCGAATGATGCAGACTCTACAAGTGCTGCAATGCGTCTACACATATTCAGATAGTGTAATCTGTGTAGGTATAAGATCAGTATAATCTTTCGTTCGGATACCAACTTATGTAGGTATGTGTGTGCGCAACAGCGCGCATGCGCGGCGGGCTGCGCGAGCGCTGTGATTAATATGATTATTTGATTGTTTAATCACGGGGGCACGCAAACCGCCGATATAGAGTCGGCACCGACAGCGATCGCCCTGAGGAGTTGTGGACCTAGCTACACAAATATAGTTCGCTGGTCAGATGAGCTTTTTGTATTCCGTATACTTAGATTTATGGCATCATAGCCTTTCAATTATAATTAAGCTTCTTATTTCGGAATTTGTTTTAAAAAATCCGCAGAAGAAATGGGAGAGGCCATTGCCCAGGAGTGGGACAACACGGGCTAACGGAAAGTTATGAAGATGTTTGATGCGTAAACACAAACTGGTATCTAAGAGCCACCAACAACACAGTCACAACACTTAGATAAGGCAGATTCAGCTACTATGAGCTCGAGAAAAAATTCCAAGCAACAGAGAACTATGATGAATATTATCCTCGACGCAAGTGTAGGTTCTACTCCTGGCTGGGGTAATTAATTTCAAGCTAGCGGACAGGAATACTCCGGCGAGCCGACGCGATGGCGCACCTATACAAAAAATACACATACTTAAGTAATTCCAATCAATTAATAGTAACGTAGGGCTGCGCAAAAACTCGGGGTCCGCAATAGGGACGGGACATGGCAGGAATCCCGGACACGCGGCGCCACATCCCGGACTCGGCGCGCTTCCCGGTACTGGCCCACCACGCTCAGGAGTACAGCCAAATTAGTTTATTGGTATAATTAATTAATTAAAAGGCTCATTACCAATGTGTCCACTTAAAAGCTTCGGAACTTCCCACCCAAACAATGCGCAGTCTCTCTGTTGAAAGCTTATTCAGTGCAAGTGTAGTAGTAAGTACTAGCAACGTTGTGTCACAGAGCGGGTTCGCATTAAGTAGGTGCTCGTAAGATTCCTATCGATATTCGGGAAGTAAGGATTATTACTTAGCCAGTCGTCAGCTATTGGATATGCAAGAACTTAAGCAAGTCTCGCTAGGTACTAGATTAATTATATTTTTGCCGTTCGCCGTGGTCCGCGGTACAGGGATGCGCCATGCGGGTGGGCCCTGCACAACATGCGCCCGCGCCGCTCGCGTCCAGCGACACATGCGCGCCTGCAGACTCCGCACGCTGGAGACCAGGCAGCCCGAAACGTAAGTAATGCAGTAAGTACATCTGTTCAAATGAATGAGGCATTCATAAATTGACTCATAATTAATGGATGTATTCAATGAATTCAAAGCAAAATATTGTTATTCATTTCATAAACCATAATTGCTTCCATAAATGGCTGGCGACCTAACAAATAATAAGTAGGACGGCACACATGGCTTTGCCGAAAAAACCTAATTATCCTCGTTAAGACAATGGCCAAGAATAAAATATAACGCGCTGTATCCATTACTAGAGGCGGTTAATCGCTTTGAGCCAATAAAAATATAAGTTAATTGGTAATAGTGGGTATGCGCGCGCGCCGCTCGCCACGTAGTGACGCGTACGCAACTAATAACGCTATCCAACTGTGATCAATGATCGATATTAGCCGGGGGCACGGAACCGGGGCCCGGGGGGGGCGTTGTTACTTAAATGTTTGTTTGTATTTAAATCAACTGTGGATCTTGAAGTACTTATTGGATAGCAGTCACTTAATAGCTATGTTAAAGTGAGATGGCTCTACAAGAAGGCTTTCTTTCACGAGGATCTAACCTAACCTTTAAAACCTGTATGTAACCCCATAATTAATAAACGCGTCTTAAAGTTTTACCAAATTTAAACCTTTGAAAACGAATGGGTGATCTGGATGTAATACTGGAAGCAGCTTAACTAAACACAAATAAAATACAAATACAAATCATTTATTTGCTACTCCGGGGTTATTAATAAGGGGGCAGAGCTTTACATTTAGTAGTATGTGGTTTTATAACGAATCCATTGCTATTTTCCTCCAAGTCACATCTAAACCTTAAGTCTGTGGCGTTTCCCTAATATTCATTAAAATCCCATCAAAACGTCGCGTGGTGGTGGGTGGCACCACCGGCTCCGGGAACGACGTCACCACAAAAACTGAACAATGCGTCAATGGACCACGTAAAGATCCGATCATCGGCCATTGATGACAAATACCGGGAAATGACAGGTATTTACCATTTAGCGGTATACGTCCCGGCGGTAGGCAGGTACCAGCGCCCCCGCCGACAGAGCCCCACGCGGGGGTCATTAATATTCGTACATTGCAAATGACTCTACAACGATTGAGCAAAAAGTGTGATTGCTTAAAATTGATTAATTCGACGCTTAAGTGCGCGGTTTAAATGTTAATATTATAGCTTCACCGAGGGCGCACTCATTCTCACATACCAATTAAATTGGCTGGGTGGTCAGTGAGTAACGATATGGATAGTCTTCAAGACCATGCTTCCTCTGGAAATACCAGCAGTGACAATTGAAATAGAAAATTATAGCTCGCGAAGCCATATACTGCTTCGTATTTTACATATAATAACTATGTAGTGCGTAGTGTTAGCTCACTCTATTGATAAAAGGAACCTTTGAGGTCCCCAGCTGATTCTTGGGTGACCTCGCGTCCACGTAAAACTTAGAATTGGCATTTGTTAGTAGGCTAGTGCATAAGTACTTGGAAGACAATAAAATAGACGACGCAGAACTAATATGCTATGCTTTTCACATCGCTTTTCAGAAGAAGCAATCAATACAATCAATCATACGTTTTGTCTCACAACCCAGCACCCGCTCACATCGCACCCTTTGCCTACAAGCGTCCACATGTCGACTGAGCTGATAACAAACCCTCGCCAGCGGGACATTAATTAATTAATTGAAAACGTAAACAAGGGACATTTGTGTACCGGCAGGACACTAGTCTGTCCATAGGGGTCGCCACTTGACGGAATTAAAAACCCATAATGCACCCATGGATGTCACCAGGTAGTTAGTTAAATCAATGGGGTCTTACGAAGGGGAAACGATAGGAATCGTCAAATTAGTTAAAAGTCCTTAAACGGCATAATGCGTGGTTAAGTATTCAATTAGTTATTTGGTGGCGGCAATTACCAATGTGATAGGAATCAGTCGCTTAACGAACGATTAATGATCGACTCGACGGGTGAGTGTCATTTCAACATAGAGCGATCTTCTTACCGCTTGTTTAGCGATAAATTCTAACTGTTTCAAACTACCTTCTGAGGCCTACGAGTGTGTATGTAGGTACATATATCGATCAGCAGTTCTCCTACACTATCGGCATCCTTTCTCCAGTAGGTATCTGGCGATGTAAATAGTGGCATCCATCAACGAGGACTAATTCAGTCCCCCCCCCCCCCCCAGGTTCTCCTCCAGATCCGAAATGCTCGCATACGTATCAATTGCGCATCGTTTAGTAATCAAGTGGTGACAGCGGCGCTGGCGCAGCGAGCCATCAAATGCATCAGATAAGCCATCAGCTCGATGACCAGCATATCTTCCATCAATGTCGCACCAATAGAAACAGATGGGCATCAGCAGGACTGTCTGACTGACTGGGAGTCAGGGCTTTGTGCGTCATCCTATGGGGAAGGGCAAAAACAGGACTTTTGTAAAAAACTTCAAGTACAGTATAGTAAGGTGTCTGATAGTAAGGTGTCTGATAGTAAGGCGTCTCATAGTTAGGCGTCTCATAGTTAGGCGTCTGATTGTGAAATGTCCCATACTTAGGTGTCTGATATTTCAGAGTCAGATAGTGCAGTTTCTTATAGTTAAGTCTGAAACTACGTGTCTGATAGTTTAGTGTCTGATAGTTCAGTTTGTGATAGTTTAGTGTCTGATAGTTCAGTTTCTGATAGTTTAGTGTCTGATAGTTCAGTTTGTGATAGTTTAGTGTCTGATAGTTCAGTTTCTGATAGTTTAGTGTCTGATAGTTCAGTTTCTGATAGTTTAGTGTCTGATAGTTCAGTTTCTGATAGTTTAGTGTCTGATAGTTCAGTTTCTTATAGTCTAGTGTCTGATAGTTCAGTTTCTGATAGTTTAGTGTCTGATAGTTCAGTTTCTTATAGTCTAGTGTCTGATAGTTCAGTTTCTGATAGTTTAGTGTCTGATAGTTCAGTTTCTGATAGTTTAGTGTCTGATAGTTCAGTTTGTGATAGTTTAGTGTCTGATAGTTCAGTTTCTGATAGTTTAGTGTCTGATAGTTCAGTTTCTGATAGTTTAGTGTCTGATAGTTCAGTTTCTTATAGTCTAGTGTCTGATAGTTCAGTTTCTGATAGTTTAGTGTCTGATAGTTCAGTTTCTGATAGTTTAGTGTCTGATAGTTCAGTTTCTTATAGTCTAGTGTCTGATAGTTTAGTTTCTGATAGTTCAGTGTTTGATATTTTAGTGTCTGATTGCTAGACTTCGGATAGTTAGGCGTTTGAAGCTTAGGTGTCTTATATTATATGCCTATAAGGCGAGACATAGCTGATCACTCAGTGATATCCTGTACCTACCATACCATCCATACCTACTTATTTATTAGTCATCTTGCTGGCCATGGTTTTAGTTATTGTTATAACAATTAACTGTTTATTGTCTTAACTTCGATGGTCTTTGTTTTCACTCGTTTATGATTAATGACTTTAGTCACGCCCTTTACACCTGGAGGCTTATTATTTATTCTGTTTGGTAGGCTTTGCTTGAGTTAATTTTTGACATATTGGTGATTATTATTTCGGCATATTGGTGTGTGCTAGCTAGCATGCAGCAATATATTTATATAATTTGTTTGTTTTATATTGTATAGATTCAAGTTCTACAAACTTATCACACAGGCGTGTTGCTGGGGAGGTTGTTCCGCCACTTCTTCTTCCCAGCAAAAACACTAGGAAGTGGTGAAGGGTGGGCGTTTTGGGGGACTGTCTTATGTTAATTTGGATGTTAAAAAAGTACTGATGCTCAGCCTAATTTGAATAAATGAATTTTGATTTTGATTTTTGAAGATTTATTCTATTGCATGTGGAAAGAGTACCTAAATTTCAAATATATTTAAATTAAGAAAGGCACGCTCTTTATTAAAATATAAGGTTCCTACCTATTAAAGTAAAGTCCGTACCATTCACCCACTGTACCGTAGTACAATTGACAATCCGCATGCGCCTTGAGGGAGGTCCAAACAGTTTGTAAGTACGTACAAAAATTATGAGCAGCATACTGCCCGATGCGATCTGAGAACCTATTGCGAGTCTCGGTAAGGACCCGAAATGCTTTGAGCCGTTCTACACGTAGGTAGGTATGTAGGTACCCAGCTACAACATACATTAAACATCTCAAGTCCGCATTTAACCACTATTACCATCTTAACGAGCAGTGTGGCAACACAGATAGCAATCCGAGCCATCCGCTAATTTATAGATATTACCTTATTAAACTAATTATCCCAAACAATGGAGTCTGCATTAATCTGTTGCAATTTACATTGAATACATTGAGATGCTGAAACATCTAGTATAAGTGCTACCAATCAGGTGCGAGGCTTTTGAACTAGGAAGTCTGCGCGGCCAATGGCGATCCAGCTGGGTGCGCGCGCGCCGCCTCGGCCGGCCCGGCACGCCCCCCTAGGCGGTATCTAGCCGACTAGTCTTAGTCTTAACTATACATGTATCTCAGTAAAACGATGCCTATTTACTGAGAAGCTGTGGGCCTGCAGCCGTCTTGTTACGACACACTAGTCAGATACCATGACAACACATCGGATTATCAATTTGAAGTTCAAATTTATAATTCGATATGTTTGTGAAATAAACCTGACATATATATATATATATAATAGATATAAACCAGTCCTCCTGATCAACACATAGGTACTACAACAAACCATGAAGCTCTATCAAAATAAGCCTATTTATAATGTCCCCACTGCTAGGCCAGGCCTCCTCAGGTGGAATGACAACAGACTAGTCCACCTCTACTGCTGGTCGGCTAGGTACCTAGGTACTGATTCTACTTTGTATTCTAGGTAGCTCCGTAATAGTTGTGATCTAGAACCGATCTCCTATGCATATGTATAAGAATTCATTAAGTGTCTATACCCATTAAGACACTTTCTTTACATAATGCATGTTTGTGGCCGTGTATGTTATAAGAAGGCACCTGGCTGCCCAAAATACCACGCAATTAGAGACAGCCACTGCCTTGTCAGCATTGCCTGTAAACTGCGATTCATATGCGGACACACTCTCAAACACAATGATTCAACAAAAAGTTATCAACTCCTGACTTAACATCTCGAACTGTGCATTATAAACGATATACATATCAACAAAACCTATTAACCTCAACATTATTCTTTACTCGCCAACTAATTATCATCAAAATGGATTGCCAACAATACAAGCAGTCCCCCCGTCGTTACCTGCGCAAATATTCGCGATGCAGCGATACGACATTATCAATCATCTCATAAAACCGCTAATTGTGGGTACCTGCCGGTAATTCCGACATGGTAGGGCCAATTTGTACCCCGCCACCTGTGGCCCGTGGGCCGGTATGCTAATGTGGCGCCCCCTCGCGACCAAACCCGACACGTGCCGTGATAATTAGTGATAACACACACGAACAGTTTGCTGCTATCATGATGTTAGTACGTGTAAAGGTGCATTCCTCGACAGCGATCTTGGCTTGAGTATGAGTGATGCATCGAGGGAGGATGGTTATCTTTCCACAACAGCGACAGGATCTTGATATGTAGATGTATAACACAGTTTTAATTGTACTACAAGTTGATTGATGGGCTATTTGTTACTTCTTAACATTGTTATCAAGTTTTGATTCACTTACAAAAATAGATTGTGTTCGGTTGGTATTGCAATAAAATAAGATCTCAAACACTTGATGCTCGATTCCAAATATCGCCTAACCGCCGTTAGGGTTCAATCCTTTATCAGAATATACAAAGGTTTCTAGTTATTAGAAGTAGTAATTAAGTACGAGTCAAATTTAGTAGTATTTCAATGATAATACCAAACAAATTATGAAGAGTTTATTAGAAAATAATCCCAAAATAGTTGAGTACTAACAGCACTCCTCACATCTGAAGTATCCCCAACACATAAGCTGCGGCACTCGAAGCACTGAAACGATTCATACGTCAGGCTCTAATGTTTACAGCACTGACGTGAGAATCAAGGCTCTCGAGAGACCCGAAGGAGCCGGACGGAGACATTAAACGCGGTAATAGACCTGGACAATTGTTCCCCAATAACAATGACTTGTCACTCTACCTTATTAAGAGCAGGAGAGCAACTCTTCGAGAGGCACTTCTTCGGAAGCTATAAGTTGGTAATATTCTTGATCAAGTTAGAAACCAATCGCGTACTCAACATAGATATATAGGGTTTAAGCAGTCAATCATCTTTGTTGGATACTCGATTGATATATTTTCAGAAACTTGAGCATACTTAGTTCTTTTTATGACAGACAAGGGAAATACAACCAACATTCCCATCTAAAGTTTAATAGTAAAACAACTCACAGGATCTAAAAAAGAAAGGAATGTTGGTCCTTTTCCCCTCTATCTCGTGGTGTTTAGTCGGGCAGATGGAGCAATGTGTCACCAGTGATAGCCGCAGCCGGCGCGATGTGTCGGCGGACACATTAGTGTCTCCGGAGCCATAGCCGCGATAGGTGGAGCTATGAAGTATAGCCTGCGCTGGCACGGCTCCTAATGACCCAGTGTTTAGGAGTAGGGGCGAGCTAACATGCACAACGTACCTAACTTTGTGAGGTAGGTCGGTACCATAAAATGATCTCTCGAGTAGGTCAGGTCAATAATGGTAATCAGATGTAACTGAAATTTCTTTCTTAACAAACCCCATATCGCAAATCATTCGGTACTACAATCAGTTAATAGTTCTCTGTGTACAAAGCATGACATTGTCAAATGACAGAAAAAAAATAGACTATGGTGACGTGTAGAGGTTATCTTTGTCAATCATTCAGTTAAAGTTACATTAAAAATCAGGACAACTTGCAAGTTTTATGTGATTTTAAATGAAGTACCTATTGTCCATCAAAAATACTAGGACATGAGTACGCTCTGTGGGGCTGGAACACATCAATACAAACTATGGAAACTCATTACAACATAAAATCACGGTTAGGTACCCTAGGAGTCCTTAACACCTACATTACGCCAGTCGTGTTTACTTAAGTCCCATGTAATATGGGACGGGCCTATTACCATCAACAGACAGGACACTAATCCAGACTCCAGGCTGCTACTGAGAAATACCTGACGGTATATCCAAAACTCACTTTTCCTGACCCGGGAATCGTGCCCAGGACTTCACTCTCAGCAGCAGCGCTTGCGACCACCAGACCTAAGTGGCAGTAATTTATAACAATTCAAATTTTTGTCGATTGGCTAACGTGTCTAAAACATTATTTCTCTTTAGGTAATGTTTTAAGCAACAACACGGTTGCTGAAACAAGGCACACACTACAAAGTAAGGTAAGGAGGTAAAAGCTGATCCGTGCCTTCATTACTTTATAAATAGTTCATTACTTTGTAATCTTTATAAAGTATGTACCTACCGACATATGTAGGTAAACGACGAAACCTAACATTTCCCCAGGATGAGTAATCTAAACCTATTAAACTGACACCAACCTACTCGTTCCTGTAGTGTTTGATAATATTAACAAACGAACCACGAAATGCAATAGATCACTTGTCGCGATAGTGTCGCCGCTTGTACGCGAATGAGTCTCATTAGTTGATAGCATCGGCACTAGCCCCACAGCCGACAGCCTGCACCGTCGGAGAGTGTCTCCGCCGCGCGCCCTCTCCGGGACCATCGCGTCGCTTCTGGGAATATTAATTGAGTCTATCTTCAGACATGCCTCCATCTCTACAGTTTAACAGCGGTGTATTGGTGTATTTATAATGTTTGTTCACTGGTATTATTCAAATAATTCTAACAACTGAGTACTTACTTGTTTATTCAATTCAGTTGAAATGTAAAATTTAAACTGATTTGTATCAGATTGCTGAAACGTGTTGTGAGTTTGTAGATGTGCATATGTTATTGTGACTTTGTTTGACCACAAATATTTACAAACTGTGATAACTATCTACTCTTATCTAACAATGACTTACTAACTTTCTCTCCCCAGTAAATATAGTTCTTTCTTTCAGGAGTTACAGATAAGCAATTTTAGTAAATCACGTCCTAACTTCCTCACTATGAAACAGAACACTTTGCGCTTCTCTTAAGGCAGATGGGTAAAGAGATCTGTATACTGTAGATATAGGTACGTTCTGTATCTTCAAAAGATTGAAGATCACATTTATGCTAAACACAATAGAATAGTAATTTGATGAAACCTAAGTGCCGGGATACCAAAGGCTCCAGTTCAAGCGCAGCCATAAGCTCTCTCATTAATAAGCGTGGAGTAAAGTTATACCAAACTTAATCCTCCACAAATGTTAGGGTAATCTGCTGACTGCACCTTTAATCCGCGTTTACTTATACATAGGTAAGGGTAAAACTAGCTGTTTGTTCTACAATAACTAAATGAACTCATTATAACCTGTTACCACTAATTCTTCACAATTCTCGCAATCTCCTAAGTATGGACAAATATGTCTAAATTGTGAGAACTATTTCTTTGCCGTAACAATTAGTTTTCTTGGTAAAGTCAATTATCGTCAGGACACACATCCTGGAGCATGACGTCACGCTGTTCATCAACATTGCGAACAAATTAATAAATTGAAAGAGTTTGTTATTGACTGTCTGCGATGTCTTAATGGCTGCTTTCATTGAGTCTACTATATGTTACTTTATGTGTTCCAACGGCGAAGCGTCCTGTTCGAAGCGTTGTGTTTCAGATACATTTACGATGAAAACGTCAGTTGATTGGCTGCTCGTCACCCATAAATCCTTATACAACATAAACTTAACATCACGCTTGTATACCCCGGAGGTAAAGGCAGAGGTGTACTCATAGTACACGCATAGTTCGCTAGTAATTTCAAGTTTCATGTAATAGGGGCGAGCCTATTGTCACCAACCGGGCATAAGTCGACACTCTGGGCTGCTACTGAGCAATTCCAGATAGAAAAACCTAACAACAACTAGCCCGACCCGGGAATGGAACCCAGGGCCTCATGCTCAGCAGTAGCACTAGCGAGCACTAGCGAGCACTAGCGGGCACTAGCGAGCACTACACCTACGAAACGGTCATAATTCCTTAACTTCACTTAGATGAGAAGATGAAAACATTCAAGTTCTGTACAAACCCTATACTTCGACCTGTCTACATACTCGTAGCCATCTAAAGCAATGAGCTAAGACTTTGCCAGTTGTGGCCGAATTAAACAGTTGAACCAAATACTTTCCCTATCAATAAATTATTGACTTACATTATCCGCATATGTAAACAGTAATTCTTCACAATAACTATCGACCTATATTTCGCAAGTCGCCAAGAGCCGCGTATCGCTAAACAAACATGGCTCGGCTAAGAATTCGCGTTAAACTCGCGAAACGGTATCGAAATCAATATTCACGTGGATATTACAGAGTTATCGTTGAATAAACATGTCGATAGCGTCAGGTGCTTGTTTGTGCATTGAAAAATAAAAAATATGTGGGTCACCGTCGCACCTGTGAGTGTGAGCGACAACCTGCCGCCCGCCGCCCGCCGCCGCCGCCGCCGCCGCCGGCAGCCGCGGCACGGGACGGCTTGGAGAGTCGGGGTTATAGCTAGACTAGGGACTGATCACTATGATAGAACCTCCATCAACAGTAAGACTGTCTGAAACAACTTACTTCATACGACAATGATTTAAGCAAGTGTCATGGCTATATGGGTACCTACGTAACTACCAACTTGACTAATACACTTCATTTGTTCAATGAGAAGAAAAAGCTTCAGGATATTAGGAATGGAGACTACGGCGCGGCGTGACAAACAGAGCCTTAACATGACTGAAACCAGATAGAACAGGTTAAGGTCACTGATTACACAAGACGGATTAATATGACGAAACAATAATCAAAGTGATTTATGATTTCATTGCAATGATTATTTTTAATATTATAACATGATTACTTACAAATACTGATCAGTTACGTGAAAACTCGATAACGTTTCCGCTGTTTTCTATTAGATAGCGTATCGTATCGAGCTCCAAGCTAATTTATTCATTCGATGGATTTATCGGAAGTGGGTCACGTGAGCGGCGCCAGCCGAGTGTACACATAGGTGCGCCAGGAGGACATGCCGACCGATACGTAGCGGATTATACACTTGTGATTCATTCATCACCTCATGCAATAATACCCGTAAATAGTTGAATAGATAAGGACTAATGTGCTGGGATTATGATAATATTCATAACAAGGGTCAAATAAAGGTCAACTTAGTGAAAGCTAACTCTCGCCCTGAAACTGTTAACTTGTACCCCATCAACTACAAATTTTAGTTAACGTTATTTTAGTAACATAAGATAAGGGAAATGTTTCCCATAACTAAAAAAACCTTTCGTAACACTTACCAAGACTCGAGTGATACCATATTATGAATATAGATTATCAGCGCAAGATTAGAAATCATTTCCTTGTGGAATTTAGTTAGAGGGCGGTCTAGAACATACCAAAATTGGAAACACAAGTCATGACCTGGCAAGGTACTTAAGGTTGAAATAGTCGCGGGCCCGAACTCACTGGTGGCCAAGAAGCACGCTGTCTCATCTTGCATCGTGTCACACAGAGATATAAGCAGTTCGACGCTAGTCTACATGCAAACGTCTAGTTCGCATACACACAAACACCGTTCCCAACTGAAACGTACAACCGAAATTACGAAAAGTGTGGTCGTTGGAAGATAAAGTTTTATGAAATGACCACAGCATTAATCAAATTACAAATAAAGTTTATTAAAATCTTCGATAGTTCAGCGCTGTCGGGGTCGACTAGTTTTAGACACAGAATGCTTCTGTCTGCAGTTTTCAGTCGGCGAATGAATCAACATCGTCGGCTGTCAAGAATGCAGGCGTAGCATTGTGTTCCGCTGATCGCGTCGTACCTGCCGGGGAAGCGACGCGTGTAATAGGTACGTCGACCCCCAAACGTGCCTATTCTGCAACTGTCGCCAAGACAAAACCTGCTGTGTCGCAAATGAAACGACAGGCAGAAAAGCCAAAAGGGGGAAAGCAGAGCCGCTCAGCAGCGAGCGTGGCTAACGGCGCTGTGTTGGTCCACGGACGGCAGGATCCACCGAAGAACACATTCGATGAGGACGGCTTCATTAAGGTGGAGAGGAAGAAGAGGAAGCCTACTTATCGCAACCAGTGTGGGACGGCGCTGGCTGGACCGAACACGCTGCTACGTCCTGCTGTACCGACGACACAGTTGTACGTTTCCCGTTTGCATCATTCTACGAAGACGGAGGACATCGTAGACTACTTACGGGTGAAGACCAACTGGACCTTGAGGGTGGAGAAGTTGGAGGCGCGCCATAGCACCAATTTCAAGTCATTCATGGTGCGCGTTCCGACTCACCATTTGATGACCTTCCTCAAGGAAGAGTTTTGGCCGAAAGGTGTGCTGTATCGGCGTTTTCGCGGCCAGCTACGCGACACCTCGCAGCGTAACACGACACCGGCTCTTCGTGTGCAGTAGTTTTAGTACGGTTATAAATATGTATACTTAGGTTAAGGTATTTATCTATGGGTCTTTTGTTACCTGATAATAAATGATTTGATTTGATTTGATTTGATTTAGACATCTTACACTACTTTTATTAGTTATTTACGCCAAAAGTTGCGTTAGAATTAGCAAGTAAAACGGATCATTGTTGGCTCATAACTTTTTAATGGCTTTTTATTTTACTATTCTGTTTCCACGCAGACAAAATTAATACTGAGACAAAACGATACCATGTGTAACTATGGATGTACCTACAATATCAAACTGTGGAGTAGCTAATACCCCCCATCATTAATGTATGTTAGTATTGACTAATGTAACCTTAAGTCGATGACTGAACTGCTGCTAACTTAGTCTTGAGATAGTTCATTTGTTACTAACAACATATGGGCTTCACTAGTCTGAAATAAACGATTTTATTATTTATTTATTTTAAACATGTCGGAAAGCCCTGCACAAAACAGGCAAAAAATAGAACGAAGTGGCGTAAAAGAGAGAAGGTTAGCGGCTTGCAATGAGCAGAATAAGGCTGCAGCTGGTGATCACGATCACCATGGGCTATAAGGAAAAATACCAATATCAAGATGGAAATCGAAAGTACTAAGTATTAATATTAATTATCAATAATAACGCTGTTTGTGGATGACTTCGTTGAAACGTTTGTCACCGCGGTGACGACACACATGTCTACTGCTGCACGTGAGTAATCGATACTGCTAACGTTGTCTGCTCGACCAGCATTTAAACATTCATATTTACATCAATTCATAGGTCGACTCATCGAATTCCTGAAAGTTACAAGTGATCCTACATGAAATTCAAATGAATTGAATTCTTTGTGTGTTAGTGGCTATATTTTAATGTCCATGTCATCATATTGTGTACTAGGACCAAACGTATCGCAAAGATAAGGAAAGTAAGAACAATAACACTAAGCCTACGCATATCCACATGCTTTTGCTATGCGATACTTTTACGTTATAATATACAAATGTAGGTATTAATTACATGATTAATTATTTATTGTGGTTTTCCAATATAACAACGTGCTCTTCGGTTTTATTGGAAAACCAAAATTATTATTATTATTTATAATAACAATTTGGCGCAGCCGTAAGGCACATATTAATAAATATTATTGTTTCTTTATTACTTGTCTCATATATTTTCAAGTTTTTTTTCTGTTGGTTGTCTGGTGTGATATTTAGTATTGTAATTGTGTCCTGAGTCGACCCGATTTACATATTAGCCTATATAGTCCCACGGCCTGGCCAAGGCCTTCCAGTGTTCCCTCCGTGCGGTTCCCTCCGGCCAATGTCTTGCAAACGCGTCTAAGTCGTCACGCCAGCGTTCTCCAGGCCTCCGTCGGCGGCGCCGCCCGTCTACCACCACCGGGGCACCGTGGCACCCACTGCGAGACGACTCGGGTTCATCGTTTCCCATGCATTCTATAGACATGGCCCGCCCAATCCCACTTCAACCCATTTTTGTTCATATAATGTCACGAATTCTATCGCTGAGCTTTATACCTAATACGCAAAGCTCCATCGCCCTTTGGCAAACCTTGAGTTTCGACTTTTGCGACTCAGTCAGGGACCAGGTTAAGATGGGCAGTGAAGACTTTCTTCTTAGACTGATTCATCATTAGTCCAACCTTGCTGGGCTCAGATCTTGGAGCATCTGTTTCAACTCGGTAGAAGTCGGTGCAAATACGATTATGTCGTCAGTTTAACGAAAGTGAGTGAGTTTTTTGCAACCTACTGTTATACCTTTACCGGACCACAGGTCTGCTAGGTTCTAGAATACTTGTAAATAAGATGGGAGAGCGCGCGTCACCCTGTTTCACGCCCCTGCCCATGAGTTTAATGTTTGTTGTAAATCACTTCCTTGCCACCCGATACCTAATGACGTGGTATCTTTACATGTGAAGTGCACTAGGACAATAATTTGCGAGTAATTTTTCATGTGAAACCATATACTCGTATATAGTATTTTTACGTTTGCATGTTCAGCATTCATACTTTATAGGGATATAACATAATGACGAAATTATTAATTGACTTCAAAATTGAATGATAGCATTACATCAATGAAAAGGTCACGTACATAAATTTGCTTTTAATTATACTAATATTAAAGTAAGCGATGCCATCAGCTGTCTTTTTCGGAATAGATTATCGTGAAAAACTTAACGAAGTATTAAATCATCAACGTATACCGGCACAAGTAAGTGCATAGCTTAGCCGTCCAAATAATGACCAATTACGTATCACTCTATTGTATTGCTGAAGCGTGCAATGCAGTTATTATAAAATGCATTCGGTAAACACTACTAAACAGGGTTTCGAAATCCTCTTTATTCATGATTTGCTCATAATTTCTGATTGCTTGCCCAAATCAATTAACATCCAAAGATGGCGATTAAGGAAACTACTCAACTACTCGGCATTAGCTTAACATAATACGGTGTGGTAGCTCGGTGGATAGTCTGCTAACATTGTGGTGGAATCATTGTTGGCTCAGCTGTGCGGTCGGGGGTTCGATTCCACATTCGGTTTCAGCAGATGGGTAATGCATTGGGGGGTACTTATTAGTATTCTTATTTAAATGATAATCTGTATTTCTATCACAGAGTAGAATTAATAGCAAAAAAAAAACCCGAATATTCAAATAATTTTCACATTATTGTGCATAACACCGCTCATCAAGATTCAGCGTAAAAACCAAATGGAACAAAAGTATCCACCACCAAATAGCCCGGAACTCCTACCTGACTCAAGTCCATGAGCACCGACCAGCAGACTCTTGCAGTACAAACGGGGCCACTACACTCACTCGTCACTGGTCACAGTGGTCACACAACAGTCCGTCACAGTGCGTGGTGGGTGCGGTCTACTGCATACGTCGCACAGGTGCGATTCCGGCGACGGCACTTTGCGTGGTGACGTGGCTCACTCTTGCGCATCACACGTAGCGCGTAAACTGTCGCAGCGACACTACTCCGGCGCGAGCGCAGGAAGCTTGCCAAACTTTCCTATCTATTAACGTTTGCAGTAATTTTCGAGGTAAATGGTTCCTTCCTATTAAAAACGGTTGCCGCGTATATGCGTTTTGTTAAATTAATTAAAATGTATGAGATGTTAATGATATGCTATAAATATGTATGGATGCGGTTACTTGGAACTGGTAATTACGCCACTTTAAGCAATGGTTGAGGGTTGTGCGAATTGCATACTGTGTGACGTTCTCTCGGTTTATTGCTGACGTCCGCAACTTTATGGAGTGGGGCTTCGACTCTGGTACTCCTATTGCTGCTTGCAAACTGCTCCATATTGGTCCTGCTATAGGACAATCTAGTTTAGAAAAAATCAAACTGGTTGCTAGTTCAATTTTATAATACATATTTTTGTGTTAAGAAATTGACACCTCACTCACCTCCTTCTTTTAATAATATTATATAATATCACTTTATTTATTATTTATTATATTATACACTATGTTGCAATATTTGTCAATATGTGAGCACCATGTATGTATTAGGACAATTATTTGTCTATCTACTGGATTATTTTTATTTAATGATGATGATGAATTAATGAATTGGATTTGTATATTACCTAACATAGTTTTTAGGTAAAAATTGTTACTATATATATATGAGTACTATATATGAGTGAAAACTTGTATTAAATGATTTAATAATAATAATTGCTTCATTTTAATAATGTGTAGGCACTTATTTAGGTATAGTGGTCTTTATTCTAGGTAGGTACATCGTCTTCACATACAATTATCTGATTATTGTTTACAAAATATTGTAATAAAACTACTTTCAAAGAGTAAATGTGGAGTTTCTCGCCCATTCTTCTGCAGATGAAACTACCTTCTGGAAGGAGAAACTAGAATTATATTCATATTTTAATATTAAATTTGACGCCGAAAAGTGCCTCTTAATGTTCTAATTGAAATGAATTAATGAACTTATACTTTGATGATCAACTTTATCTATTACACGATACTTTATCTATCACACGATACTTTATCTATTACACGATACTTATCGCAGCATTTTTAAGGTGCGGCGCCAACTAGGCATTTGAAATAGGCATATCTTTGTTTAGATATTATGCACATGATATCTTCAATCACCTTACAATCTGTACACAAGATTAGCTACTGATAATTTTAATCATATTCATGAGTTAATACAATTATTACAACACTACTATAAGACTTTACGCACTGAAATGATACCAATCACTGTTACTCGGCAGTTACTGAATATTTCCAAAATAATATATTTTCCAGCGAACGTAAAGTTTACGTGCTATGGAGGTGAAGATAGCGAATGTTTACTCGTTCGATAAGCGCGGGTATCGAGAAAGTTATCGTGAAGTTATCGTGAGCAAACAGCTTGAAAGCAGCGCACACGCATCCACTGAGCCACTCATTATCATACAAGTGCCAACCATCACCTGGGCAGAGACAGGACGTGGCATGTTCGGGTCAGACACCTTTCAGGACTGATTAGTATATCATGGCATATCATTAGCCAAATCATATGGCCAGGAACGAAGTGCAAACTGATACTGATGAAAGAGTAAATGCAGAGAGAAATAGTTTGTGGGTTCTCCATGGAAGAAAAAGACTTACTAAGTAGACCCCAATAACCTATTAGTTGGGGTCTACTTAGTAAGTCTCTATCTACGAGCGGGTTATGATCCTCAGTAAGATGAAAATTCTTGTTACTATCATGATTAGTTGATTACCAATCAATTGTACACGAATCATTAAGGGAAACACTCACCAAACAGTAAGTCTTCGAACGGTCACTGTCGGTCCTCTTCTAATAAATTAGACCAACCCTTGATCAATTTATCATTACTAACATTTTATGCGAAACCTGACCTAAGACTATATTCTATTACATTTATAGGTAGGTACGGTTACTATCAATATGTGCTATCTGCCTATGCCTGCCTAACCCATCGATGATAACAGTCGTGATAGTTTAATCGATAATTTCTTGCAAATCCCTCCGTACAAGTGCGGTAAATACTCGTATGTGCGGCGCGGGCGCAGGCGGCAGGACACCGCGCCGTCAACCGATAGCGCGCGCAAATATTGACTCGCCTCCATTACACGTTATTGATTCGATATTAATAAGTACTCCGGCCTATTGTTTGACACCTCAGCTCGTGTTTTAATCTAAAAGGTATATGCTTAGGGAAAATACCTTTATGTATTCATTGATTAAATAGGAAGGTACGAGTGGCGAAGTGTCCAAACACGCTTGCATGGACACTTCGCCACTGGTAGGTACCTTCCCGCTTCCCTTCGGTGGAGCGGAAAAGCAATGCTAGCGCCATTGTAAATAGCTTGGTCAATAGGGTCTACTATTGCCAAATAATATGACACTTAATTACAGTAAAGTTATATAATACCCCATATTAAAACATACAAAAACCGATGACTTCGGGTTCTCTCTTATGAACATTGACACCTCGCCATAGGAAGGTACTACAGGTTTCGCTTCTTGGTGGCGTTCTATCTGGGTAAGGATCCAATCGGCTGACACTACTTGTTCGGAAATATCTATCGTATCAACCTAATCATACAACGTTCTGGTCATCTCACCTACCTACCCACATTTTGATAATCACATAATCGATTGAGAATCTCCTACGTTCCCGCGCCACATGGGAAAAGCAAAAAAACACATCGTCAAAGTAAACGTCTATTTGTAACATGCACAATTACCGAGTACACATCGTGTTGGCCGCCCCGCCGCCGCCCCGCCGCCGCCCCGCCGCCGCGCCGCCCGCGCACGTGTGAACTGCTGCGTCACGGCCCCGCGCCGCGCTGTGATGCTGTGGGAACACACTCTAATCACATGGCTACCGCGGTAAGGAGATATCGCCTCGTTGTGAGGCGTTGTTACGTGACAATTACGGCAAGGGTTCGAAAAGTACATGTTTATGTTTTATAATGCGATCATCATTTCGTTTTGGGACAACAATTTAGGTATACCATTTATTCTAAGCCTAAGAAAGTCATGTTTCACAAATAATACGCTTCAATAGTGTTTTTTTACCTATCTTAAACGAACTCAAGACCACAATGAGGAGCTATGAGGTATAGGTTACTAAGTTAGTGGGTATGAGCCGTGTGCCCGATATGATGACCCATCGGCAACTTCACAGGAGCCTTTAGAGTATGAGTTTTTGAAACATGATGATGCATACTCGTTTTCTTTCAAACAGAAATCTAAGCACCAACTGCCACGGTCCTAACTTAAAATATGACAAACTTTCAACCCCTATTTAACCCTTTCAAAGGAATTTTCAAAAATATTCCTTAGTCCTTATCTTTTTTATCTTTGTACCTTGTGCAAAATCTCATGTTCCCAAACCCCGTGGCTTACGCTGATTGGTCTGTCATTGAGTACAATGATTTATGAATGTTATTATTATGTAGATGAACACCCTGTCATGTGCAGGCTGTGAAGCTTATTCATCTAAATGTACCGACGTCAGTGCGCACGGTCTGCGGACACCGGCCCGGCACGGACACAGGGGAATGGGACACCGGTTCAGAGATCTAAGTACATTGAGCTGTGTCCAAGTTTTAATTTTCTTGTGTAATTGATTGGCTCCAACTTCGGCCACGGCGTTCCTGGCCCTATCTGCATTCCTTAGGGGGTCACATTTAAACCCGAAGGTACTCTAAAGCACCGCTGTAGTTCAACAGACTACTCCGCTCATCTGCCGGTGTTTACAACTTATTTATATTGCTATTCCCAGCTGTCATGAGTATGCTTATTCGGAAACTACAGGATCACGGTTTGGGAGAACGCTCAATTCTTTATTCGAAAACTATTTCTTTTTACGTAAAGGCCTAAGTACCTACTCATAATCCATCTTTGTTGGATTTTTAAGTGCTCACACACCCTCGGCATATCATAAAGAAGTCCCGTCGCAGTCTAACAAAGCCATCATCGATAGATTATAATTCATAGAGTAGTATCGGGCTGCAGCGGGGTGCAGGGCGCGATGACAAATTTATCGCGCGCCTTGACAATAAAATGCGCTCGTAAAAATATTACTACATAGTACCTACACCCCCTCGCCGCCTTCCACACTCTTGCACCCCTCCCTCCCAACACCCCCGAGGAACACCCGCGACCCCCACGGAGGGATCCCGCGAGAAATAACACACTTTGTCTTAGAGAGAATCGCGTTCAATCGCAACTTCCAGGTCGGAAGGCGCGACGCTGTTGATATGGCATGTACCTGTGTCCTTTGAACTGTAACATACCAGAGCACGCTCATGACTTCCCAAAAAGAAAGATAACATTGATACTACAATGATCCGCTTACTGCCCTACACTATTGACAGTTCTTCTCCTTTGATTACCTTCTGTATGACAACATCGCAACAGTCGATAGACACTTGATAGACGTAGAAAACATGTATACTGTCGCAGATTACGGAAATGCAAAAAATAATTTCCTAGTTATTTGTTTACACGTCGTGACATACCGCATCGTACAGTTCTCGCTCTGGGCTCCGGCACGTAAAGTTCGGCGCGTTATGATATGATATCTCAGTGAGCCGGATCCGGCGGCTCTCGCGGATCTGTCGGATCTGACCGACCGCCATCGAGCCCGCTTTACTGTGATTGAACCGATACAACACTAACTGGCATTTGATCTGCTATTGCGCGTGTTTTGCCCCAAAGAACAACAGATAAACCTTTTTGTTTACCTAACATATGCTCCGGTTTCTCTAAGTTCTCTGTGTTGTCTCCGATCGTGGACCGCACAGCATCCAGTAGTCACCCAGCTCGCCATCTGTCGATTGATAAAGTAATAAGCTGTATTATTTAGTAAAAAGCAAATGTTTTATTCAGAAACCGCTTCCTCGGGATGTGGAGGTAAAAACGTTTGGCGCGATAACATCATACCAACGCGTGGTGACATTGTGGGGACGGACAAGGCATGGATATCATTCCTATATAGCTGATATGATTACTTGTTGAATGAATCAAGCCCCCATGCAAGCTCTCAATGAAACAACATACATAGGTAGGTAGGTTTAATCAGATTTTAGAAAAACTTCACACAGTAACTCAAACGTAACCGTGTGATATTATAACACTTTTTCTGTTGATTCCGACTCCATAACACCATAAAGCTACTTATATAAATATTTCAACTGCAGCATTAACATTACCGACCGCTGTGCCCGCCGCTGTTTGGTGTTTTGTATCGCACTACATTGTACGTAATCATTGAAATGTGTCCATAAATAAAACATCAATGATTTTCAAAATAAGGTACGCGTCACATCTTGCTCCCTGGCTCTAAAGCAATGTCTTTTTTTATACGGAGTGGAAAACGGGGCGTTTTCACTAACAATCATAGCTTGACACTTATGACGTACTTCGACGAATATGTAAAGTGATAACATCACTTTGATATCATAACTGTAATAAGTAAGTAGTGTGGCGCTGGCAGCCTGGCAGCCTGGCAGCCTGGCCGGCCGGCCGCGCAGGCCGCTGGCTGGTCGCTCGCGCGCTCTCTTTACGACCATATTTATAGCTCGCTCGGACACTTGGCTGTTTTTTACGATATACATAAAAGCTGCCGTGAAAGATTTACGTCAAATATATTCCGGCTAATGCTGATTGCGCGTTTCATTGTACTAATGTTATTGCTACGATTTATTGACAAATTACCTAAATGTTTATGTAGATTATATTGTTCGGGGCTCGCAAATCATACGCAGTTCTGGGTCAGCGTATTACTTCGAGTATCATGATCCTGGGTTCGTCCACCTGCAGTCTAAGGTACAAAACTATAAGGCTGTCTGAGGTCTATCAGTCTCTTTCTTTAACTATTAATAAGAGGAAACTAACAGCCATAGCAACTCGTACCTAAGCACAGCCCGCCGGAACACATCCTTCATCACGTGCTCGGTGTGTTGTAGAACGTGAGCTTGGTAATGTGATTGTAATACCCAATATCGCCTGCAGTGGGTACTATTACCGAACGATTGTGTCCTTGTAAGCCGGCGGACGATCAATTTTTTGATAGTGTCAGTCGCGGCGACAAGTCATCTCTTACGACAACATTTGATTTGAGTCCCCGCAAATTCAATTTGTAGCACAATGTCGCTAAAAGTGAGCTCGGCGTCGCCATACATACATACATACATACATACATACACACACGCTGACACACGGGCGCCGGGCGGTGGAGGCGCGAGGCGCGAGCAAATGGAAAGCAAACTGAAGCCCAAATAAATATTCGCTTTAGCAACAATCGAGCTCGCAACTCACACAATTACGACGGAATGGAAAACCTAAGATAAATAAAATCGGAAGCGGTGAGGACGCGGGCGAGGGGGCGCGGGAGCGCGGCTCGCGGGGGATACGGGGGAGGCTTTTTCGTAAGAACAGAAAAAGCGAAGGCAGCAAACACAAACATCGGGCGAATGTAGCGAATTTCCAAAGTCCATTCGGTTTATTGACAGCGGAGGGGCCGAAACCGAATTCAAATCCCCGCCCGCCGCGATTTACAATAAATTTCAAGCGGAGAATATGTTTGCAATATGTCGGAGGTAGGGCTTCGCCCCTTGCTGCCGCTCTCGAGACCAATTACTTTGCCCTTTCGCCCTCTCGCAGCGCCTGCGGTGCCGCTGCAACACTGCGTGTGTAGGCACTTGTTTACAACGTAATCGCATGTCCGACCCTCGGCTTTGAATTTTCATTCCATTCCATGAATGGCGCTCAAATCATGTGAATATCCAATTTTCTCGGCGAACGATTTATTGTGAAAAGGTTTTATCTTTATTTATAGCTTGTTTTGAATGATTGCGGAGATAACGTAGTTCGCGATATACGTGAATGTACACAAACACGAACATTGGGAATACGTTTGTATTTACTGTTCAAAACAAATACATATGCAGAATTAAGAAGACGGCCTTCATTCTTTTAGAAGTTCTACATTAGGGTGGTTGCACAGATTTAGTTAGTAGCATTGCTGTGCTGAGCCATCGAGTGACTTCTCTTCGCGCTGATTACTGTTTGAAATGAAGTTCTAATTTATGTTCATTATATGTGCATTGTTTTGGGAAAGGATAATACAATTGCAATAAATATTCCTGTCTTACACTTTTCACAACTACTATTATGAACATAATGTATCATTATAATTGTGGCGTAAGTTTCCCAATGGGGAACTTGGGCCAAAACCATCTAAGAAGGTTGATGTCTATCATCGCGTCAAATTAGAAATATGTTAATAAGTAATAGTTTAAACCGCGTCCACTTACACGCGCCACTCGCCACTCGCCACTCGCCACTCGGCACTCGCCACTCGGCACTCGCCACCCGACGTCGGCCAAAATGAAGAAATAAAAACAAAACATGATAGAGTAATAAAAAGTGAGAGAATCGTTATAAAAGAGCGGGTAGAGTCGGGTCGGCGCGGGGAGAGTGGGCCGGGCGGGCCGGGCGGGCAGGAGCAGGCAGGAGCAGGCAGCGAGTGCAGATATGCAGGGGAACATGACGGTTGACACCTCAATAAAGGTTTTTGAACAAGTACAAAAGAAATATCGTAATATTCGCTGCATTTTACGGTCCGTTGTGCTATCATGATATTATTACAGATTATTATTTGATGGCCTTTTGTCCAGAACATGTGGTTTATACTGTAGGTAAGCAAATATTTTTTTCATAATGTAGTAGAGAATGTGGAAATTCTTCTTCATGACAATGTTTGAAAAGAAATGACAAAGGAACTCAAGGTTGTGTTACATATTTTGAACTTGAGAATACTTCGTACGAATAGAGTAATTTATGCATCTTATTTCTATGATCCATAAAGCCAGAATAGAGAGGCAGATGTATTCATGAGGACGCGCTACGGCAGAGCAATAAACCGCCCCCGACCCCCGGGACTACGGACCACACTAACTCATACAGATTGGAAATATTGATGTATTCATACCGAGCTATGAAGCTTTTTAATCCGAGTGAGGGACTTGTATTTGTTTCATAAGAACTGCCAACGACGTACAAGTATATACATACATTTATTATTTACAGTGCAACCCCTGATTGGTTTTATTGTGATCTAAGTTTGGTTGCATCTAGCCTGCATGCCACCCCACAGTTAACATGGCCAGGCGACTAACGACTGGCCACCGACAGTTGCAAAGTTTCCCAACTTACCCAGCAGGCGCTGCGACTCGCTGCGAGCGACAGACAGAGCCTTAGCCTCATTACGTTGCGGGCGGAATTCCACTCTTTATTTATGAAATAAAAATGAAAACATTTCTGCGGAGAGCTGACGAATGGCCGCCCCCCTTGCATCCCCCACCTCCCCCCCAAGCTCGACAGAGCCACTAAGGGTAGGACTGGGATGGCACGACACCACTACCCACCTTTATATAGTAATATGACAGCTGTGGTTTTCAAATTACCTATGCTACGGAATTCGTAGCATAGGTAATGATGCTACGACGTGAGACGTGCCGTAGCACAGGTATTGTAATGCGCTACGATGTTTAGTTTTCTATGCTTCGAGTAGTTTTGGCTACGAGATTTCGTAGTAGGATTATTATTACTTTCGAGGTGGTGTTTAATTTTGAATGAAAGAATACGTTTTGTGTTTAGGAGCCACCTGTTCTGCGGTCGGGGCTTGTGGGATTAAAACCTGTTACATATTCTTGAACCAATGAGAGTTTTGGATCTATATACAACACGACTACGACGAAGGAAATATGAAGGAATATTCACTATATTTACCGCTAACATTTTGAGCGTCTGCACCAGTTGACAATAGCAGAAATTCGATACTTTAATAGCAGCGGCGGAAACAATAACACAACTGAAACGTTATCTAAACTTAACTTATATTGTTTCTGCAGGATTGTGTGGGATCGGCACCCTGTTTAATATCACTCACAATGCAACATATTTGTCCAACAAATATTGTCCCATTCACATTAGAAAGTATATGAAACAAACCCACTGACAAGTATCTTATGAACTTGTACAGATACAAAGTAAACGTGCTTCTCCAAACATCATAAAATGCCCCAGAATTATATAAGGAACCAAAATCATACAATAATTCTGGCTTTGCCATGTCTGCACATTTTGAAACATGTATTTTTGTCAAGAGGGAATTCTAATTTATTCAAAACTATGGATGACAGACCAAATAGAGGACCACGGCATACAGACCGACATCGGTTGCCTTCGATCTAATTATGTTATTGTTATTAAGTTTTGCCTGTTGTATAACTACTAGGTCTAATGCATAATCATGTACCTTACCATTTTTAGTATGTAATTAGTTATTTAGAGTTCCGTACCTATAAAGGATAAAACCCTCATAGGATCACTTTGTTGTCCATCCGTCCGTCTGTCTGTCAAGACCCTTTATCTCAGGAACGCGGGGAGGTATTGAGTTGAAAATAATACGAGTAATTAATCAAATTGAAACGGTATACAGTTTCTTGAAGCAGTGGAAAAGTCAAACTTCTAAGTTACTTTAGAAAATAATAGTTTAAAAAAACTAAAAAAAACAGGCTTTCATAGAAAATCCAACTTCAACTAAAACATGAAAAATAAATAATAGTTTAAGAAAAAAACTAAAAGAACACGCTATTATAGAAAATCCAACTCATAAATAGAAAATAAAATTTAATAATTTTGGATTAAGAAAAATGTAAATAAGAAACAAATGTAAATTAATGGAAAAAAAGCGTGGGGTGCTTAGTGTTAATATTGAACAATACACGCCGACACATGTCATCATCATCATCAGGCTATATTAGTCCACTGCAGGATATAGCCCTCTCCTAATGAGCGCCATAGCGCCCTGTCTATAGTTTGCCAAATCCAGCATCTGCCTGCAGTCATCGGTCTTTGACAGGTGTGCAAAACTTGAATGAAATCTGACCGTTTATAGTGGGTCAAAATAGCGTCCAAAGGAATAGACTCCTTCAAACACACATACATACAAACATACAAGTGAAGCTAATATAAAGCGTGTAAAAAGATGCGGCCGTTCATGCCGCTAAAAACGTAAATTTCAACAATCTCAAGGGAATCAAAATGTATCGGGTGTTTTCCGTTGACCTAGAACTATGAAATTTGGTAAGTAATACCGTCTTGTACTACAAGTAGAGGGAACATTCAGAAAACCTAAGAATTTTGAATTGAGTTAACCGTATCATGTGGGGTATCGTATGAAAGGGCTGTATTAGCACAAGCTTTTATAAACTGTTTTTTTATGATTGTTGTTTTCTTTTTATGACAAAAAAAGATTTGTTTTAATAATATGTAACAAATTTGTACGGAATGTCGATGTTCCCTTCCAGCGTGTATAATTATCTGATAAACGTTTGCAAAATATTGTAAGGAAACATTTTACGAAGAGTAAGTATGGATTTTCTTGTCCATTCTTCTCCACACGAATCTACCTTTTGAAAGAGGTTACTGGGAATAATTACAGTATTTAAATTTAATTTAGTTTTGCCGTTCAAAAGTGTATTTTCAATGGTCTAATTAAAATAAATAAGATAACTTTGACTTTACCAAATAGTATTCAAGACCTACATCTGTCCATTTAAAAAAATATCATAATTTTAAGTAATAATTTCGAAGATAAGACCTAATTTAATTCAATTTGATCTAATAATTTGTAATTTACTATAATTAGAAGTAAAAAAAATGAACTCGTTAGAGCCGACTTTAAAGGTTTTGATTTCTAAGATAGTAAAGCCATTGAAATATGTATAGGTTTGTTCTTATGTCTGAAATTTGATTGCTATGAAAAAGTTTCCTCCACCGCAGCTAACTATCGAAGCGTCCCTACCTACACCTACGTACCAAATACCTACCTACGTACCTAGGTGCTCGACCGTCTGGTAAGTACTTGTGCCTGGCGTCCATTTTCCAATTAAACATAACACATGTAATTACAGTTAAGTTTAATTCCCAGCGGGCCGCGGGTGCCGGGGGGCGGGGGTCGGAGGTCGGGGGGGGGGGGGGTCGCGGGGGGACAGCACCGGAAAGATTTTTCAATTACCAACTTTGTGCCGGTCGCTCCAATCTCAGATTGTAGAGTAATGTCGCGGAACAGAGAGCGCGTGTCGCTACTCCATGCGGGGAAGTTCTGGTCTGTTTAGTATGTTAAGCTACTTACTAAATACTATGCGACTATAATATACTAACTATACTGACTATAAAACCGTACCCAATGTACTTTTGATTATGTTATAATAATACTGACTGACACCTGACAGCTGGACTGCCTCGATGGTCTAGTGGTTACAGGCGCAACTGCTGAGCGTCTTCGGTTCGATTCCCAGGGCGGACATAGTGTTACCGAGTTTTTACAATAGAGGTTTTCCCATTAGCAGCCCAGAATCTGGGTTTGTGCCCAGTTCATGGCAAAAGGCTCGCCCCCCATTACATGGAACTTAAACATAACTGGCGTACGTGCGCCTCTGCCATATCCCTCGGGTAACACGGGCGTGATGTTATTTTATTTGTATGTTTATAATAACATACAATCCAAATATAATGATCAGGGAATAATTGACAAAGTTATGACAATCAACCACTTACGTGTTAAACTACCTATCAGAAAGATCGTGTCGATAATTTAAATTGGGGTGCAGTTACTCTCAGTACTCAGTACATATAATTTTGACGTAATTATTTACAGATATCTGTGTGTCACTCTGGTAAGAAAAAGAGTGCAGGTATAATTTATATTACTTTCCGTTTCAATGATTGGCTCAGTATGTAGTGTTCGACTGGCTTACAAAATAGTTTTATTCCAAATACAAGTATTATAGATGTGCCACAAAAGAAAAGAAAACTAATAACGACCGACTTGAGCCAATAAACACCAAAGTCCAAGGAGCACCTACAAAGGCTTCAGGTAAACGTTTTTAAACTAGCTCACCCTACTCTGTGCTCTGTGGAATTCTTAATATCAGTGCGCGCTAACTACGGCCGTATAATATTGGCTGTTGGGCGGATGCCTACCCCCACCCCCCCACCCCCCACATGCTAGCCGGCCGCCCTGCGCCGCCGCTCGCCCCACGCTGTCGCGGCGCGTGCACTGACTTAGGCTGGACGCACATGCAAGATGCACCCACTTCAGCTTAAAACGATCATTTTGTACCTTGAGAAACTCTGAGTCCCTGCAACCTGCAACCCACAAACCCACACGCTCTAGAAACACCAACGTATCCAGCTGTAAACTAGTACTCAGCACCACTTGCACCACTTGCTCATGTAACTGTCTGTCGCTTTCACAATACTCTTACCAGGTTTCATGCTGAGTACGTAAAGTTGGTGGTTTCAAATTATTCAGTAGGTTTTTTGTTATACACATAGATTCATACCACCTACTTACGATTGTTTATTTATTTATCAAAAGTTTACAAATGGAAAAAATGCTCGGTATGTAATTGCAGTTATTTTTGTGCCATTAATTTTTTTCATTACATTTTTTAAAACAGTACACTAGAGAAAAGCAACCGAATAAATAACAAGGCCCATTTAAAGTGCGTATCAAGACAAACAAATCTCTCACCCTGCACAGTTGCACACAACTATGCTTGTAGTTCCCGCAACATGCGACGGAAGATGACTTCTTAGAAGTAACTACAAATTAAAGGATTTGTTTAAAATGCCCAAAATTAGCAAAAATTTTCTTATGAATCACAAGCATATTAAGCATAAATAGAAAATGCATTGAAATTATAGGTTAGGCATAATATAATTAACAATTTTTAATTTCCCCTTTGGTATATTTTTGTTTTACCTACCCTTGAAAACATGATTTATAGTAATAAATGTACGCTTGACATTTTCGTTTTATACCCCCTCATAACACCTAAGTATTTGGAACAATTCCCTGGGTCCCTGGGTCCCTGGGTCCCTGGGTTCCGGCCCAGTGGGCAAGAGTCGCGCGACTGCCGGCAGCCTAACGTCCACTAACGATTACACGCCGAAGTAAACGCTACTTTTAAATTGGATTCCGGCAACTAGGGCCTTTTGTTCAACGCCACAAAGGAGCGTTTGAAGCCGAATTATTGCGAGACCCGCTGCGCCCGGCTCCGGCGCCCGGCTCCGGCGCCCGGCTCCGGCGCCCGGCTGCCGCATGACGGTACAACTACAGCACCAATAACACGAATACCTCAACGTCAGCTAAAACTATTGTTGAATAAGTAAACTTTAACCTACCTACGTGTTAGCAGATCAGTAAGTCCCGGTTGCTGAAGTAGTAATACTAAGTATATACTTATATATAGGTATAGGTATAATAATAACTGGTACGCAGGTACCTACAGCTCTTCCAACCTCAACTTCCACTGACCCACTCGACCCACCTTAAAATAAAATTGTATACAAATTAATAAATCAAATCAAATCTATTGATTGTACGAAGAAACAAAGGTGAAATCTTAAAGACCATAACGCGAATAATCAAAAGTTCTCCTTAATCTCAGAGCGTAACATTCGCGGTAATTACACAATATTAAGAATTAAATCCTTAAACCGCAGTAAAGCGTACATAAACGCCGCCGCACCGCGCGCCGCGCGCCGGTCCAATATCGGAACGGCGTTAAACAGCTAATAAAGAAGGTCATTTAATAAAGCGACGGAACGGACCGGCATCGCCCGGCACGGGACGACACTGGACGGCTACACCGTCGCTGTAAAATGCACTTAAATTTATTATTATTGCAGTTTATGAAAGATTTAAGTTGTGCAGCACTGCCGGCGGCCGGCGGTCAGAGACCAGCGACCGGCCTCGTACATCCGGCCGTGTTGCTAATATTAACGACCGGCGATGATCATACCTTCGTCATTTAATTGACCTCGAGATTATGGGAATGTATCTTAAAGCTTGTTTTTCAGAAATTGTGACGTTATTGTAAAACCGCTAAGCTTTCGATCTTTACTGAAATTAAAATCGCAGCTTTATGCCTAAGTTTATAGATCTTACGGTTTTGGTTCTAAACGTACGCAACTCTGTAAATACTTTTTTGATCATCCGACTGCTGTACGAAATAATAGTATGCAACATTGATGTACAGATAAAACATGTTTGCATCTAAATGCCTATCCTGCATCATTGATCTCCGTGAGTGACGCACCGTGGCGAGGGGCAGTGCATACATCAGGCATGTCGCTGGATCGATACCGCACGGTATCGCACGCTCGCACCCCACGGACCCACTATTTGCATAAGCTGATGAGATGCGTTCATTATGTGCCGTCTCTCCCCCCTCCCCCTCCCTCGCCCCGGTCGATATGTGCACATGTTTGGGGAGAATACCACGAGAATCGCACGTTTTTGGGATTTGATTAACAAATGTGATTTTCACACGAGAATTGTTGATGCTTTTGTACCGGTTTATAGCCCAGGGCAGTACTTAATTTTGTTCTCTTTTCCCAGATATGAACTAGAAAATCCACTTTGAAGTTTTAAACTGTTTTTTATTTACACAGGAAATGCTTTAAATACAATCCTTGCGTACAATTTACAAAATTATAGTATCTTTCTTGAGATTTCAATAAACTTTTACTCTTTCCAAAACTCATCGAAAACATCAGAAATAGACCTTAAATACCAACAGGCTGCAAGGTGCCAAATAACTTTGATGTTCAAAATCGGAATGAATCAAACAATAATATAACATAAGTAACATTAACTTATTTGGAATTCTTATTATTGTCTTACTGAAAAACCCCTTTCCAATAATAAAAACATCGCAGTCGGTCGGCGTGGTGAAGAGTTATTGCTGAACGTACATTTATAGTTGAGAACGTCCTCCTCATCTTGAAATCGATAATAAAAAGGATGATGTCATGTGGAGAACAGAAAACGTAATCACAATACGCCAAAACATTTTAATCCACTCGCATTATTATTATTTACGTCAAATAAAGTATACTTTTATGTGAATTCCCCGTTAATGAGTGGATTTCTCAGGAAGTGTAGTTAGGCAGTGGCGTGCCATCACTTATGCATGAGTTTAAATATCGACGCGCACCCTGTCCACTATATGGCAAACAGTGTCCATCTATGTCGACTGGCCACTTGTTGGTGAAACCGTGTATAACACTACATTTTAATTTGATAAAATAACTTTACGAAATTAACATTTGTACACAAAAAGGCTAATAATCATTATGGTGTATTTGAAGTTGTCCAGAACATGACAAATGAACCAATAACCATCGAAAACCAACTGAAATGTAAATCTGTCTCAATGGCACACAATATGGAGATAAACGGAGCATCTTAGGTAGACGCCACTCACCTCACAGTACGTCCCTCGACAGACGACCCCCAGTGCCCGCGCCCTCCGCCCTCCGCATACCCTCTTCGCCCCGGGAGCGTAATTAAGCCTCTCGCGACACTTAGCAGCTCGTTACGGTAGGTCCGGCCTGTGCGTGTGCGTTTGCGCTTGTGTATGTGTGCCTGCACAGTGCACAGTGCGCGGCCACTCCATGTAAATGGACGCTTCGCTATAGAGCTGCTTCAAGAGTTCATTGATTCTATTTGATTCCTGACAAAGTTCATTCCCGGTGTTATGTGGAAGTTCACGATATCGTGTAGAGCGATAATAGTTTTATGGATAAGTTTCATCATTCTATTGCACATTTAAATGACTATTTTTTATGTTTTTGAATATTCTATTTTTGTGTTGAAATATTTAAAAATGTAATTTATGTGTATGAAATGAAATAAAGGAGATAATAAATATAACCATTAACTTACAGAGCCTTAAAAAATACTGTTTGATCAAAATAATCTCATGTTTCAACAATACAATACGATCAACGGAAAAAAATACTTCTCTCAGTAACTTCCACGGTAAACATATTGAGGAAAGTAGGTGTGGGGTCTACTTATTACCATAGTTACCGTATCACAGGGAACTATCTATGAATTGAATAATATTTGGGCAGCATCGTCCGACACCAGCGATAGCATCAGTACCAAAATACATTCACATTAACTTCCTTCTTCAACGAAAGCTTAACGAAAACATGTTTCATATCACTTTCTGATGTTTAGGTGCAACACGATATAATACTCAAATGTACAAAGACAGGTGTGAGAAGGTAAACTGACTGTACCTATAGTCAATCGTTGTACCATAGACCATAGTGTTCCATTTCTTGTCAACCATCCAAAACGAATTATGTGACAGAACAGCACGATTTCATCTTTATCACAAACTTCAATCACGTAGTTACCAAACTAAGGATCATTGAATCAATTAAGGTGGCAGGTGGTGGGTGGTGGGGCGCCGCGCCGGGGGCTGCTAGGGTGGCTCATAATTAGGCTGGCGGATTAGCCTCCAGCGAGGAAATTAACTTGAAACTGGATGGCTTCCGGCCGGGGACCCTATTTTAGAGGCTCGTAGACAATCGGCGGCGCCATTACTGCGCCAATTAAGACAGGTATTCGATTGGATCCGTTCAACTGATTGAAAATATTTCGGGTGGAGGGAAGCCGAGTTGATTGCATTCTGGGATTTAGGATTTGCACCCGCTTCGTGTTGACACTAACTACTGCCGGCGCACGGCTTGTTGTTGTCTTACAGATTGTTATATACATGGGCTTGGCTTTTCACTCTGACATCGTAAGTTAGGTAATACTAGTAGGTAAAAAACTAAATACGATTTATTAATATCTTACGAGCGTGAAATCCTGAGTTCGATTCCCAGGTCGGGCCAAATGTCATTCGAGATTTTCCAGTATGAATTTTCTCATTAGCGCCCGGTATCTGCGTTTATGTCCGGTTGATTGTCCATAGGCTCTCCCCATATTACATGGGACTTGAAAATAACTGGCAAAAAGTGAGTGTTACATAGCAACACTCACTCTGTGAGTCCTGACCTCTGCCCAGTCCTCCAGGGAATACTGGCGTGATGTTATGTTGCGGAAATATCTTACAGACATATCTTACAGACATATCTTACAGACATATCTTACAGACATATCTTACAGACATATCTTACAGACATATCATACAGACATATCTTACAGACATATCTTACAGACATATCTTACAGACATATCTTACAGACATATCTTACAGACATATCTTACAGACATATCTTACAGACATATCTTACAGACATATCTTACAGACATATCTTACAGACATATCTTACAGACATATCTTATCATCCACCGGCTCTCTAGCCCGCGACTTCGTCCACGTGAATGTCGCCTATCTCGGATGCGGACGAAGTCGCGGATTAAAAGCCAACCCATGTCCTTTCCAGGGTCTCAAACTATCTAAATAAAAAAAAAAAACATATAAATCGGTTCAGCGGATTGAACGTAAAAAGGTAACACACAGACAGAGTTACTTTCACATTTATAACATTAGTATATTATGGATGGAACCTTTTCCTCGAATTTCACCACCATTGCATGTCCGGCCATAAATATAATCAATATGAGTAAGGCACACCGGCTAGATTCTCTGAATGTTTGAGTCGGCTAGGCACTGTCGTAGGTATATATATAATATACAATTATACATGAATATACCAGGATCTAAGTATAACTGTCATGGCAACATTAAGTAGTCACGAAGAATTAGTACAAAGAGTACAAACTCTCCGTAGGACAAATAAATAACGAATCAAACTCAGTGATACAGAGTCAATTCACAATGACTTAACTAATAGTAAATCGCGGTACTTTTGGGTACTAAATACAGCTAAATATGTAGACATATCTCTTGATGCAAAACTGCTCTGGTGAGGACACGACAAGACGAAGCGAGAAGAGCCAGCTCTACCTGCTCTACCTGCTCCACCTGCTCTACCTGCTCTACCTGCTCTACCTGCTCTACCAATCATGAACTGTTGCTAGGAAGAAACATGGTTTGTACGTAGCAATTCGGATTAAAATTAAATTACTTATAATCTTGGTGGAACTGTTTAGTAAATAAAAATAACCAATACAAGTTCCATTCCCGCTATGTACATATGTGTTTGATAATTCAATGAAGCATAGTACATAAATCATCGCCAGCGTCTGCGGCAAACGAACATGCGCATTGCTAATTACATTAATTATGGGCAAGTGTAAGAAATCTCACTTTGATTCGTTTCGCTAGTTAATATTTATTTTGTTGTTATTGGAGTAGAGCGGTCATATTTGATCACAAGGAGGTCTGATGAGAGAATTCTAATCACAGTTTTACAAAAGTTAAAATATAAAAGTTAATAAGTAATTTTATCAACTTTATGTTAATTTCTCTCACCATATTGACACGATTGAAATGATCGGATATTTCTTTTAAAGAAACACCAGTAGGCATTATTTTTACTATGTTTTTTACAATTTTAACTTATGAGCTCAGTAAATTAAATGATCATATTCACAAGGTAATGATTAATATGTTTCAACTTTTACAAAAACTCGAATAAGTTTCTTGATTTAAGAAATTAATTAGTTTTATTATTTTCAAAATGTCTATGTGTAGCATTGCCGTCAGACTGTAGCCCTCGTTTTAAACCTACAAGGTAGCTTCGTACCTTGGTTTGGTGAAATTGGCCGTAAATAACGAATCCTCGTAAAATGAGGTAAACTGTTTCGCGACCAGAGAGCGGAACGGCCGCAGTCATTAATAAATAAAAACATGGCATATTTAATTGCTGTTTGAAGTCAATTAAATAACAAGTATCGCAAATACGGTGGCATTGCACGCAGTCCTCGTTCTTTTTCAGTTAAAATTCTATGCGTTTTATTACCTACTCAAAGTAGAGTTATCGAGTGTTTGATTGTTATAACTCTGAGTTCCACAGTCCACTGGGAACAAGCGGCAGGCGATGCAACCATCGCGGCGGTCCTAACGGTGACGAGCGGCTGGTCGGTATAGATTCATCTTCATAACATTGCACATTCACTAGCGACGTGTCAGTACGAACCTAGCTTGTGTCCAGCACAATGAGCGAAGTCGCGGGCGTGCGCGGCCGGGGGAGGGGGCGAGGGGCAGGCGGTGCAGCGCGTTGCCATGGCGACCGCCCCCGTCTAATCAATTGCAGAAATATGTACGAGCCATTACCAGCATACCGTGGCCGGCCCCCCCGCCCGCGGCACATTGTAGCTATGTCGACGAGAGAGTGACAGAATGCGACGCCAGGGGTCCGCTTATGTCGGCCGTTTTACACAGGAGAGCTCGGCGACATTACACACACTTGGGAAGCGAGGAAAAGATGTATAGAGCACAAGTATCGACACTATTACGTCTAACTAGACGACTGTGCGCGACTGAGCTGTGATGCCAATGTACAAAGCATTAAGGGGAAAATAAAATGGCTTATCCAGTTTCATTTAACGGAGTGCATATCAATTAAGTAAGACAGTTGAATATCCTTTGTCCTCTGTGAGAAACCCAGACAATTTATATGCAAATAGAACATATGTAATTAAATTACATTGTTATGTTGACCCATAGCTACACTATTTGTATCCAATTCATAAATTAGACCACGCTACGAACCTTGGCTCAACCTGCGGGAGCTCGTAGCCCGTAGCGCCCACCGGCCGCGCTACGCCGCAGTGGCCGTAGCACGCTCCGCCCTGGAAAATTAATGAGACTCCATAAATATCTTCTGACGTTTAATTACAATAATAACTGTTTCTTTTTCTTGGTGCGTGTACATTGATATTATTTGTTGTACGGCACTATCGGGGGGCAGTGAGTCCACTGTTTTGAACCAAAGAATAAAATAATTGAATCGTGTCATAAAATATGGGATTTTAAAGTTCAATGAAGTCATTTTGCGATGTTATCTGACACCATTGTGCAAAGTTCACGTTTTGGATCATTTTTATGTTCTTAAGTAAAAATACATTTACTAGGATAACTTATCATTTTATATGACAAACTTAAGTGATAAAACATTGTGACGCAATGGGAAGTTTCTAAGAGAATGTTATACAATTACCATGGTTTTAAAAGTAGTTCAATTTCTCAGTAGCAGCTCGTAGTCTGGATTCGTTCCCGCTTGATGGCAATAGGCTCGCCCCCTAATGCATGAGACTTAAACATAACTGAGGAAATTTGGGTACACCTGTGCCTAACCCTTTTTGGAACACAGACGTGATTTTATTGTATGTGGGTTAAAAGAAGGTATTATACTTATCATTTAAATACAGACCTCCACTGTCGTAGAAACTTCTTAAACCGTTCGTTGAACCGACCTGTTGTGTCTTGTTTACACATTACGCTTTCCATGACAGGACGATCAGTCGGTCTACTTAAAGCGCTAAATTGAAAGAATATGCGATAGTAACGCCGAATCGATGCGATGCCTGGAAATATAAAATAAATAAGTCATAGAGTATCAACTGAAGAACTGTTAAATGGTTAAGTAATAACAGGTACCTGTAACGTCTGCATGACGAACCTCTGAATGATGCAAGCCTCGTCTCAAGCGATGCGAGAACACTTCTCTGTTCGCTATTCGTGGTGTTTTACCTTTGGACAAAGAAAGTACGTAATCGTATAATCATAGTTTCTCATCGTACAAGATGCATTTGGGATACGATTAAAAAACCAGTTAACAATGTATGCTGGAGTTAAGCCGAGGGTATTTACATATGTAGTGTAAATTAGTGAAGTCATCGCGTTGCGACATGATTTTTCTAAAGGTTTGATATTGGGTATAACAACTATTGAGAACTATTACAAATCTTGCAGCCCTTGGATGCCATTAATCTAGGAGACTACAAAATCAGTTTGATAGCAAAGCTCATGTGAATACACTCTGCGAAGCAAACAAAATAAATAATAAATAAAATAAATAAATAATGCTGGACAATCCACACAGCATCATCTAGCCCCAAGTTAAGCAGAGCTTGTGTTATGGGTACTAGATGACTGATATACTTAATACAACACATTACATAGATAGATATTTTTATTATACATAGCAAATACCCAGAACACCTGGAACAAATATTTGTAGATCGTACAAACATTTGTCCCAAGGCGGGAATCGAACCCGCAACCTCCTGCGTCGCAGGCGGACCTTCGCCCGCCGCGCCACATAGGTCGTCAAAATAAGCGCAGAATACCTACAATTAACATAAATATGCGTGCATATGACAGCGAGAGGTCCGTCTCGGAGGGGAGGCCTCCTTGCCCCCCCCCCGCTACCCCCTCCCTCCCCCTTTGTATAATTACACCACCCCGCTGCACTCCGCTCAACACATTTCTCATATTCCCCGGCGATTATTGACAATCGCCGCCACCTGCCGATGAAGGCTGAGATTAACATCGTTTATTGGCGCACAATTAATGGTTTGTTTAACCTACGGTCGGCGGACCAAGAAATTAATTATAGTAATTATATTTGTGGTGCCTCCGGACC
Organism: Phlogophora meticulosa; assembly: GCA_905147745.2. NCBI lineage: Eukaryota > Metazoa > Arthropoda > Insecta > Lepidoptera > Noctuidae > Phlogophora > Phlogophora meticulosa. Next base: position 256,719 of record LR990525.1, read on the forward strand.
AGTCTCCGGCAGATCCGCGACACATTCTCTAACCATGACTGCTCAAAGTAAGCGGTCATTACGTTAATTGCCCTAAAGTTATTTATTGAAACGTCTATTATTACAAATAAACAAAGTTGTCCTGAGAACTAATGCCGACACAGAAATTCATCCCCGAGTCACGACCTTCGCCCCTCGCCCCTTAAAAATAACTGTAAAAAGGCGAGTACACTCCATTATGTGATTTAAAAATGATATTCAAAATCGCTATTAGGGCCAAAACGAGCGTGGCCGCTATTCTATTACCGACCCTTGCTGGAATAAATTCCATCGAAGCGCAATAATAATAAAAAAATGTCGAGAGCTTGTCGCGTGCAAAAGACGTGCGGTCACGCGGTCCTCCCTGCAGCTCCCTCCCTCCCTCCCTCACCCACCCACCCCCCGGCTCGCCCCGCGGCCTCCTCCGGCTCGCACCCTCACAGCCACCCCCGCTCGAATATAATATGCATTATGCGAAATCCGTAACTCTTATGTCGGGTCCGGAGAATACCTTAAACAGGCAGAATATCAGTCGATAGTCAACTTTGCACCCCTGGCTCAAGGTTCAAAGTGAGTGTGGCCGCGCGGCGGATAGGACGTGTAGGCGACGGTGACCGGCGCGGTTTCCTTAGGGCGGGCAAGGCCTGCACTCTTAAGATAACGCTGGGTATTAATCATAGTATTATCGGCCGGTGGCGGCGTCTTTGTTATGACACCGCGTTATTGCAGTTTTTTCTCTATCTACCCTCGAGGAGCCGATAAACGGCTCGAGAGTGAATTTTCCGGGACAGATGTTTTAGTAATCCAGGGAGAGATAGCGCGCATAACGTTACAATAAAACATTGACTATTATGACAATGACGTCACTCGCTGGGGTCCCGCCCGGTCGCGATGCGCTCACATTTATTAAGTCATAAAATCTAAAACCTTATAAAACGGAGCATCAATATTATTGCATAAAACCAATATTACGAGTATTCAGTTCTATTTTAGTGATCAAAGTAATAGACGCAGCGTTTGGACATAAATATTTATTCAAGAAACTTGGGTCATAGTATTACTAACAATTTTACTTAAAGCCTATGTTAGTAAAAAAAAGATAATAAAATTAATGAATTAATTTTCACCACGCTGTAAGACCAGCAGAAATTTTGGAGCACTGGTTAACGATCGCCAATCATACAACGAGAGGAACTGTAGGTACATTTTCAGACCCCAGTCACAGACTAAAACCTAAGTTAGGGTTGGATTATTCTTAAAAAATGAAAAAACGCTATTCACTGTGACTTGAAAACTGTGAACCATTTAACCACTACAATAGTGGGCGCCCATCATTCACTTGCTTCCAGTCAGTGGCTTGACTGAGATAGTGAACGTTCTTCAGAGGAGCGCTCAATAGGGCACAAGATGACTGGCTCAATTGGAGCTTAAATATCAAGGGACAGGGCGAAGGGACGCAACAATTTGTGTATGATTAATGACTGCGTCAGTCCCGGCCAGAAATCTGGGAGACCCGCGGGACCGCTTCAAACTATAAAAGTTTGCACGCCAGCCGCACCAAGAAAACGTTCCCGTACCAGAGCGATCGTTTTGAAACCACTCGCGAATATTCCATTTTGAATGGCGAATGAAAGATTTATAGTTCTCTGGTGTACGATGAATACCGAGTAGAGTATTCACATCGAATAATTATAATGTACTTAATGCAATGCCACTTTAATACTTGCCTTGTATTGGTTAGCCAATACTTGTACCTACTTTTATAAATGTTGAGTATTCTGATCATTATATAGGTAGGTGCACCAAACCAGTACAATGAAGTAACTCTGCAATCGCTGAACCAACATTGTACAAATTAAACAGCCCGAACATAAAATAATGGCTCAAACACGCAATAACTTCCCGATTCGCACACTCACACACACACTCACACGAATAGTTAGTTATGAGGACGCGTGTGTGTGTGCAGTAGGATCATTTTTCACGTTTCATGAAGCGGCGGGCGTGGGGCAGTGGATTAAAATACATTTCGCTAGTCGTTGGTGATGGATGGCCTCTCGGAGGGAAAGGGTTGCTACCCTCGTCCCCTCGTCCCCTCGCTCCCTCGCACCCTCGCCTCCTGCCCCGTTATAAACGTGTACAGCAGCTAGTTGATATATGAGTGAAGTTTTATTGTTCTATTCTGTTGTGGAGGCAAATTAAGACTTGGTCTGAAAGAATTTGTATCACGGTTGATATTGTACCTTTAGACCAAAAGTCGCTATGGTGTCTTAAGGGAATATCTACCGGTTCTCACTCTAAGCAGACGCAACAAGCTTCTATTTTCTGACCAACTGATCGACTCCTAGACAATTCGAAATTGCCTGTAAATGATTTAATTCAAATACTAATTTGAGTTCGTAACTTTTTGATAAATAAATATTGTGTATAAAGCCAGGCTGTATACACCGGTAAGTTGGCTAACCATCGCCAAGTTTTAACACAAACTAATAAAATCATATTTCAAGCACAAAGCCGTAGACCAGATTGATATGGTTGATGTGTAAGTGTTGATAGACCAGCTCGTAAACGAAGCCTATCACACCGACACATTCCCAGCCAATAAGGAAAACGTATCAAAGTTAAACCCGATCGCGTAACAAAATGTATCCGCTTCCTCACGTTCAAATGTCGTGCCTTTACCGAAATCAACACTGTAACGTGAGACGTCTCTGAAAATAATTTCAGGCAAATATAGCAAAGTGAACGCAAATACGAGAAAACGGAAATATTTGCGTTGTATCGTGTTTTGGGAAAAAAAGTCGGGAGAAGCTTCCGATGTTTGCGAACGAAAGGCGCGCGGGCTGGCGGGCTGGCGGGCTGGCGGGCTGGCGGGCTGGCGGGCTGGCGGGCTGGCGGGCTGGCGGGCTAGCGGGCGCACTGGGCGCACCGGGCAGGGGAAACGCTGCGGTTTACTTGCGGAGCTTCAACGTTTTGTCTAAACTATACAAACCGCACAACTGGAAACTAACAACGGAATGGTTTGAGTCGTTCTTTAAGCTGCGGCTTACAAAAAAATATCTTGCTTGAATCAATGTGACTACGTAGATTTCCGTTTCAGTGTCCTTCTGAACGCCCACTCTAGTTAGTAGTGCGTGCGCTGGTGATCCGGCCGGATATTTCATTTCCTACAATAACCGCGCTTAATGCGCCCATATCGCCGATATTACAGTTAATGGCCACAATTATCCAATGTTTACACGATATTCTTTCGCAAATATTTCGTTTGGGCGGTTGGTAACTCGGTAAGTATAATCATTTTGTGACGGCTGTCAACCCGGAAATTGGCGTAGAGTGAGCACAACTTTTTTTTTACGTACTCTTCCGAGGATCATTTATTTAATATTGACCTCTATTGTAATATATCATAATGAATTGCTGATAAATACCACATAGCTTTCGCAACTTACGGGTCATATATTTCTAATCAAGAAGTGGCTTTATAAAAGTGGCCATATTATAATGTTTTCCGGCAGTACCCTATCAAAATGAAAAATCTACTCTTCCCGACGGTGATTCAATGAAATATTAAAACAGATCATAAAACTGAGCTCTTGGCATGTTATGAACCATGTATAAAGTAGATCTGCACGCTGCGTGTCCTAATTTACGCGTTATTGTAATAGGTGTACTTGCTGGATGATGCTCCGTGCTGGCGGCGCGCGGCGGTACCCAGCACCCCCAGCACCCCCAGCACCCCCAGCACCCCCAGCACCCCCAGCACCCCCAGCACCCCGCACACGTCGCGGCAACACGACACCGCAGCACGTCGCACATTAGCTGATTGCCTGCCAACACCTCACATATTTGCGCACACGCCTTCTTCCGAGCTTTTACGGAAAATACCCACTTTTATGGCGATTAATGTTATCGCAACAAAGTAAATAGTGGACTCTATTTCTTGTAGGTATATTTTAAGCTTAGGTGAAAATAATGAATATGGGCCATTCTAAATTGTTGTCCATTCTTCAAGTATATGGTCACACTTATTCTTATAATTTACTATAAATAATTGTCTTGTTTCTAGTTGTAAATACCAAATGTTTGATTCATTCACTATTAACACAACTACCGCACCTCCTAATCTGAGCTAATTCATTGTCGAAACACAAACACCTTTGATTCCTTTCAGAGCTCGTAACTCTTGCCAATCTAAACCTCACTTACAACAAAGGACGCGTGTTCGTAATAAATCACCGAAGACAACAATAACCAGCACCAGGTGTGCGCTCGGCGCATGATTTTAAAACTTGATTTTGTGACACTACAAAATAATGTAGGAGCAAAAAACGTGTCAAATTGGAGCGTCGCGTGGCACCAACTAACACGGGATACTAAAAAACAGCTGCAACCGAAAAGGGTTGCGGAAGGGTTACAACCCCTCGCGTTGAAAACAACCCTTATTTTTTAACGACACGTGCCTGTCAAATGGAGACAACGTAAGAGCCCTTTGTATGCAAAGCGCCAATAAAAAGCTCCGCCGCGTGCATGCGCGTTCTGATTTTAAACTGATTTGAATATAGAACATTTACATAGCCGGTATGGAGGGCTCCCATTGGCCGGTGATTTGCGTACGGGCTTGCGCAATGCGAACCTACGCAGGTTTTTTAAAGTGTCATTTTTAGAAGCGTGGCATTTGATTCGCTGTCGCGATGTAATCCCATGTCGTGCATATGATAGGTATGTAGATTAGTTTGCATATTGTCTCGCTCCGAGCCACTACGTTATACAAGGGTTATAATGAATGGTGACAGGATGAGGAGGGGTCTACTTGTCCTTATCCTTATTTTTGAAGTGGTTGACTAATGTTCGAATATTTTTTTAGAGTATAAATCATTGATGGGATATTAGTTATTGTAGTAAAATGGACAGTCGAATGCAGCAGTGAGTATGGTAATGATAGTTCCTTAACTATGCTCGCTTGCTCTCTCTATTCGGTTTTACCCTTGTAAAACCGAATAGAGGGAGCTAAGAAGTCAGTTTCTTTTTATTCTAGTAGTTTTAGCAAAGCATTCGTTTCGAAACGATGGCTATAATATAATTAACTGTCTTCGAGACATTGAGCTTTACCATTCCACTTTCTGAGAAGAATATTAATAATTGTCGTTCTCCCAGACATTATCAAGACACTAACAACGGAACTTTTAATAGCTTCACCTACCGGCTACCTACCGGCTACGCGTATCAAATGAACAATTTTCATTGGAGCGATGTGAGGTACCTACGGAGTTGGTAACAAACACTGGCCCTGGGCAAACATCACAACTTCATGTAGCAGGACTATGAGACTCATTAGAGGGGACAGCGCCCTTTGTAGCACAATCAGGGCCCGCCAGGGGGCGCCATTATCGAATTGTTTAAAATAACGAGGGACCAGTCGTCTGTGTTGCCAGCTAGCCGTGCGCGCACATATATCACGACAGATTGTATGTTTATGTCGAATAAATAAAATAATATATTATTATGGTAGTCTCATGAAACTTTATCTGAATGATAAAGAAACCAATGAAAAGACTATTTATGAGATAATAGGCAAAAAATATTGAATAAAACGAAATTTGTCGAGACTTAGTATGCATAACTCTTCAGGTCGGGATAGGTGCAGTCATGTAGACAGCCGGCAGCTGGTGCCAGTTCACCAGCACGAACCGATCACGAAACAAGTCAGGCGCGTGCTTGTCAGCGGTCGTTAGCGCTTGTTGACGCTGGTTCCATAAAAAAGTATGACTTCTGTGTGTGTAGATAACCTTGACTTGACCCTTATGGAGATGAAAACAACCAGTTAATATACATGCATAAACCAAAGGCAAGATGGACCTAGTCCAAGCAAACCAAAAGAATGTCTCTAGATTTGTGATACCGGAAACAAAACCAAACCTTTCCACAACACAATAGCTCTCCACTTCAATTCCAATTAAATTCGGAAACAGAGCTAACAGTCCAGTGGGCAGGTGAACACGTGCCTACACAGGAAGCACAGAATAGTTCCAACATAAAGGAGCCCTCCACACACATCGTTACGGCCTGTTTACACGGCCCAAAGATCACAAAAAACGGACCATTTGGTAATTAAATTGTGCCCCGAGGCAAGGTATCGCAAACTTTAACAGCAAATAGCGCCCGCTCCCGTACAATGTTGCTACTCTAGCAAATAGCGCCCGCTCCCGTACAGTGTTGCTACTCTAGCAAATTGCTCGTCAGTGGAGGCTCAAGTTGTTGATGTAAGTAGCTGTCGTTACAATGAGGGGGGCATGGATTTCTAGTGTGTTTTATGAGTTATAATACCGTACCAATTATATGTTGTTTCTGAAATCTAAAAACCTAAAGAGAAAGCAACTGGAATAAGCGCTCCTAGATGATTCTCCGGTTACTGTGGAAGGAAGGAAGGAAGTTAATTTGAAACCCGTAACAAAAGACGAACATTTTTGCAAAGAAATCGCTCCCATCAAGTCTTGCGAGTAAAATTTGAGTGTAAACAGAATTCCCGTTATTATGAGCGTGCAGACTGGGGTGACGCACAATGGCGGGGGACAGACTGACAGACTGACAGGCCTGTTTTGTTGTCACAGCACACATGGAACTAAACACAGCGTTTTGCGATTCATACAAATAACGTAGGTATGGAAGAAGAATTTAAGAGTTAGAGAATATTTAAGTAAATCTATATTTAGTAAGTATTTAGTTACTAACTTAGGTATGGTACCTACTCTACCTTATTTTTTGTGTCAAATTAATGGTTTAGTCGGGCAATAAAGAGACTTGGGCTATCAGCTACTGCCACATAGTTATCTGTCACTCGTAGCACGCCTGACTGTCTCTTGTCTTTTGTTAATATCTGTACAATCTGCGATCGCAAGAAGTTATAAGTTAAGGATGCATCCTTTACCCGCAATATGTACTTCACACGGAACAAAGCGTTTACCCAGAAACTATTACAGAGCGCTGAGCTCACAATAGGCCTCAATTTGCTAAACATGATAACAGGAGCAGGTAAAACCGTCTAAGATAATGTGTGAACCAACCTTATTTTAAAATTCTCCATTTGCGGTCGATACGCCAAACGCAAAGGTCAATGCCATCTGCATCGCAGTAGTTGGGGTTACTAATACATATGTCATTACTGTTTTACCTGATGGACTAAATAGACCAATTTCAGATTAAAGTTAAACAAACAACAACAAGGTAGTCAGCAATTCCTGTAGTCTTCCAAATCATCACACAAGCGACTGCAAGAACATTTATTTATTAATAGTTCTGAATGGCGGAGAAATGAAGTGCATCCTTTCTCTGCCCTTGAACCCAAAAGGTTGGCGTGCACAAGCCACGTCCACTGCCACTCGGACATTCTCGACTTTAAGGTCCATTATCGCTCATAAAACTAGAGTACAGTTAGCTGGGTAAATTATCATTAATTAGGAAAAAGTAGTTGGTAGGCAATGGAGTGTTCAGCCCACGCAAAAAATAGTGTAAAGGTAAAATGTGTTCATTGTTAGCACGTAAAGGGCACTGGGCTTGTGAAACTGACAAGCTTGTCACTCTGCGACTTTCTTCTGAACGTATAATTAATTATTAAAGTGGCTAGGAACTAATATTAGCACCATCATATACTTAGCCTTCCCTCGCCTATGCTGGGGTAGGCTTCTAGTGGATCTGGATGCAGCTGAATACTAGTATTGTACATGGAGTGACTGCTTATCGACTTTAACAACCTACTGGGAAACAAGATAGCCCTTGGTAGGACCGGTTGTCAGACTTTCGGGTTTCAGACCTGTAACGACTGTCATAGATCTACTAATCACAACCGGGACCGACGGCCACCATGTTTTCCGAAGCACGGAAATAATTTTAGCATAATGACCATATTTGATACGCTCCTTAGCGTGCAGTTTATAGAACATTTTAATGTTAAGTTGGTAATTAAATTGCGAATTCTGAAAGCATTCCTCAGAGTTCGAACATCGCTCGCGTGTGGTGGGAGCGCATCTCTTCACACCGACAGCTTTCACGCTCAGGCCACGCCTGCTGCGACGCCTGCGAGCTATTTTGCACCAATAACTACGAAACACTTTCAATTTAAACACGCTATTAACACTATCTATTCATCTTGTAGTTTAATCAGAATACCGACAATGGGCCTGCTGCAAGCGAGACACAACTCACCTCGTCGTAGGTACACCAATGTGACACTGTGTGCAGTGCGCACCCACGTCAAATCAAAGATGCAGGCTGTTGAAGTTTTAGATTTATTAATAAGGCGTACCTATTACGTAATAATAGCCGGCTCTACCTACGCTGCAACTATTTAACTTACCGAAACCTATTTAACATCGTTACAAAAAATGCGAATAAAACTACAAAACTGTACAAATCCGTGTCATGGTTGTATCTGTACTCACAATTAAACATCGTTAACTGGTTATTCATGGAAACATCACAATCGGTCGTCTCATTAGATATAAAGCTGTGGTGTTGTTCCAGTGAGGAGCTCGTTTCAACTCCAACAGACATTGTAATTAAAAGTTCGTATTCGCAAATAATTTCTTTTTTAACAAATTCTTTACAGTCCTCGGTAACATTCAACCTCGGTATCATTCAGGTTCTATAAATATGCTCGAGAACTCAACACTAATCTGCTTAATAAAATCCTACCTATGCCGTTGCTAATTTGCATTCCAGATAGCAAGCAAATTATATCTAAAACCTTAGCCGTTTCTTAACGGCTTCACAATCCATATTATGCTAAAGTCAAACGTTTAAAAGAATCAATTTTGCATAAACCGTACAAGCAACATTCCCTCAGCAGTGAGCTGCCGCCATCTACCGGCCATTGTCGTTTTGTGATCGTGCCGCATAATCACTTGAAAAATTTGCCTCTGCGATCAATTTGCGCCCATTACCAGCAGGTCAGAGTTCGACGCCTGACGATTCTAATATGAACACTTTTAAACTTCATCTGACAGCCCGAAACCAGCCTTCTTCCCGAGTGTATAAGATTGAAAATGCAGATTGTTAGCCAGTACTCACATCAATAAAACTTAACTACAAGCTAAAGAAATATGTTTTTTATGTGGAAGCTGTTAAGGCCGATAATACTTTAGTGTCGGTGTTTTCTTTGATAGTAGTGATACAAGGCGAATTCGGCGGCGCCTCAGCATAAGTATGCTAATTCAGGCAATTGGGAGCTCGCTCGGTCGGCGGCACTGATGATGTTAGAGGATAAGACAGCCTCGACCTGCCGGCACGTTGCTGGGAGGGTCACACGCGACGGTTTAGGCGCTCAATGTCATGATTCAATTGTATCCGTTTATGTGCCTGACCATTTGCTGATTGGCAATGACGACTCATTGCTTATAAGAATGTGTGTCATGCATTACATAGATGTGATACGCGCATTCGTTTCAATTGGTTCAGTCAATACGAGACCGCTTTGGTAAAGACTATGTAATTACCTGTAGACCCAGCACGAATTTCTTACGAGAAGTTTACCAACCGAAGACGTCAACAGTTAGTACTAAAATTAAACAGCGCCTTTACATTACGTAAGTGGGTACGTGAAACTAATTTCGTTTGACGAATAAGTGGTCATTTGAATAAGTCGGTCATTTGAACTTCGGTCGGCAAACTTGTCGCAGGGAATTCGTGCTAGGGCTACTGTATGCATTACAAGGAGATTAGTAAATTACAATTCTGACTACAGAATAGTAGATAAATGAAGCCACGTGTTGATCTTCAGCCTGTACCTACCTAGAGGCTCATGTGGGCATCGATCTACGCTATTCTATTTACTCAAACATGACCCCATGAGACTCAAGTTCAAGTCGGTTTGCTTGATTTGATGTAAACACACTGGTAGGTAAGTCGCCTAGCCGTATTGAAAATTCTAACTATATGTATATAACTATATGTACCGAACTATCTTTGATTCACATGAGCCACATGTATTCACCAATTCCATTACTTGAATAATGTGCGGTTGTATTTATAATGGCAGCCGATAATTGTTCTGCCGTGTAATTTTCTCTTTGATACCTGTTTTACAAGTCCATAAACCGTTGTGTTAATTGTGACATTAAGATAGATGGCGAAGATTACCAGAGTTGATGCATACAACCTCGTTACTGCATTCCTTGTTTAGACTTTAACTCCTCGGCAATCGCTTTGAGTTGCTTATAAAGTTGGAAAGCAATGTGAATGACATGTTGAAATTACTTTTCAAACGTTAGTATTGAACCACATCAAGTTGCAGAGAATCTTGACTGGGACTCGTAAGGACTACGAATGAATCTATCGATTCTTATTAGGGAAATCGAACAACGGATTTAAATTTATCATCATACCATCCCATAAAGGTCTACTACAGTGGATAGTTCATCAAAGGTCTTAAAAGTTTTATAAAAAACAATTCCCAATAGCAAATCTAGTCTGCTAACGAGCCAAAACATTCGTATGCTAAAATTACCCTAAACTTGTATCCCGCTTGACCATGATCAATAGAATTCTTAAGTGGTGCATCCCTTTTTGTCACAGCCATCATCTGGACTAGTCGGACCGCTCCAAATTGGAATGCGCCCTGCTTCTGTTTTGTTGCGATTCATCCTTGTACCGTTAAATTTGAATTCGCGAGGCGACTGTGCGCGCGCGCGGGGCAATCTGCGCCGGCCGGTATGCGCATGCGCATTGTCGCCGACTGATGGATGACAGGTGACGTCGGCGCCGCAAAGGACCAGGGCCGGCTCAAATAAATATAATCTAGAAACAGACCAGGAATGTTACATGACTTGAAGTAGTCTACTCAAAAGAAGTATTGCGACAGTTAATGAGTTATCTCAAATTGTCTGTTCTAGGACAGAATTCGTGTTATACAAAATATAGTTATAGTCACAGACTGGTCGCACATCCTGCTTTTTATCACGGAGGCCTTGGGTTTTATACTCGGCTAAATATAAAAAATATAAAAGCTGGCGCTTATTCCAATTTAACTAATCTGCCGGTAAACGCACTCATTAACTTTTTCATCAGCAAGTGTTGAAACGATTTCCAAAAAACGATTGTCATTTCCTAGAATGCTGCGGTAACCCTACCTGTTCGGAACTCATTAGACATTCGCGAGCTGGCCGGCCAGGCCCCGCAGATCTTGCGGTGCTCACAAAGATGCCGCCCGCAGCCACCGCATCTTACACACCGCCACATTTAGCGTAATACGCCGATAGTCGATACCAAATGATAAATCATTAGTATGGTAAGCATTACATGATATAATATATTGTAACATTACAGAAGTCTTTTTAAACATCTCGGCACGTAGCGCAATTCAGATAAACTAAAATAAAGGATTATTAAAAACATACCCGAAATAGTATCCATATATACTATAACGTTTATAAAGCTATAGGTATCTATTGAATGTCTGCTACGCTCAATATTATATGTGCTTTCATATTAATAATAAAAATCAACTTTAAAATATATAAACTGAAGGAGAGTATTTCCGAAATCAAAACAGCGTTAGCGAATGCAAAGTTGAATAGTGTATGTGTTACGGCTAATACCCGAAGTGCGGCTCCACCTAGTTTTAGCCGGTTAGAACTAGGTGTAGCCACTTACTCTTGGTTAAACCTAGTACGAGCCGATTGTTTTCGGGTAAAACTAGGTCTAGCCTTCATCATGCTGGCTACAACTAGGTCCAGCCATTCCCTGTTGGATAAAACTAGGTCTATCCGATATCATTCCGGCTAGAACTAGGTCCAGACAATCCCTGTTGGATAAAACTAGGTCTATCCGATATCATTCCGGCTAGAACTAGGTCCAGACAATCCCTGTTGGATAAAACTTAGATGCGTGTCCCGCCAAGCCTTCCGCCCCGCGTCACACTCATGAATCACAGCATCTGCAGCAGCGGCGCGGGCTGGAGGGCATAGCGAGGCACGCGCCTCTGCAGGTTGTGAGCGCCAGGTGCTGCTTGTAGCCGGCATGATGAAGGCTAGACCTAGTTTTACCCGAAAACAATCGGCTCGTACTAGGTTTAACCAAGAGTAAGTGGCTACACCTAGTTCTAACCGACTAGAACTAGGTGTAGCCGCACTTCGGGTATTAGCCGTAACACATGCACTATTCAACTTTAGTGGAGAAGAAACATTAGTAGGAGCAGAATTATTCCAAATGGGCAAGTTATCCCTGGGTGGAAATAGTAGTATAAATATCGTAATAGTAGAATAAATATCTATAAACCGAGTTATAACTCGGGTTAAAGATATTTATTCTCATGAATAACACAAATAGTTCACTTAAATTATGAGATTATAAATAGTTTTTTTTTTTAAGGGTTTACGAACGTAACGTAAACGATTAGATTGACTTATACTATTACATCATGACTCCGTGAGTCGACAATATATTGACTGAGAGCTATAACAAAAAATATATTCAGAGGGTTCTAGACAAATTAAGTACACATGGTTAGTTACTAAATAAAAATATTCGTTTTTAGCATTTTCTTAAGACATTTGTACTTTTGACATTAATCATCTGGCAGTTTACCATCTATATCTAAAAATCTCTGAGAACACCTGAATGTATAACTTTGATTGTAGCTAAGCCCGCGGTTTGCCCCGCTCCAAGGTTCGCAGTGTGAAGTTAAATGTAACCTTCCTCAAGAAGTAGGCTATCAAATGCAAAAAGATTTTACAAATCCGGGTAGTTGCAGAGATGTGCGCGAACAAACAAACGAACTCATCAGCTTTATATTAATACTATATATAATAATACTTTATATTAATAATAATTAGTATAGATGTCAATCAGTTAGTATAATAAACTACAGACATCATTTTAAAAGTACTCATTTTTATAAAAACAACATACCTATTTAATATTAAATAATTCAATACACCCATAAAACGCCTTGTACAGCGTTATCCGCTAGAAAAAATCGAAATTCACTATCAACTGAATATGATCAACTGAAAAATTAACCTATTTTATAAAATAGGTATAAAACTTAGCAGTCTCCAAAACAAACACGAAAAGCGACTTTTTTTCATAAAATTATTTTATAGATGAGGGGCAAACAGCCGAAGCATTAATTTTCTTAAGAGCGTTAAAATAAAATATGATTCCCTTCCAGGAAACCTACTAATCTATACAAAAGTTCCTTTATATTATAAATATGATTGAGTTACTAAAACCAGACTTTATGGGCGTCAGAACCATGTAATGTGCCTATAATTAAAAAGTAAGGAATGGTACTCATAAGGTCATGAAATAAACTAGCGTAGCCGTGCCGCCCGTGGATCGGTCGGGGGAAGGGGCGAGGGACGGGGGGGATTGAAGTATTCTGAGAAATTGCGCGTGCGCATCTCAACGATCATAAATCGCTGAGAGGAATTTGGATATAGATAGCACCAGGACGTAACTTGGCGGTGACGAAATATGTAATGACCTTTCTTGCGTAGATTTTAAATTGTGTTGGGCAATAATGTATTTGATAAACTATCAGTATCAATCAACATGCTTGAAAACACATACCTACATGCATAGGTTAGTCGATATGAGCTTTCTCACATGGGAGAAGCGAAAGTATTAACTTAATTTGGTTTTGGAACAGGGGATGCAAACGATCTAAAAAGCAGAAATCTGATATGTTCTGCTTTTTACTTCGAAAATAGCACAGATTAAACTGAAACATAATATGGATACTTATTAATCTCCAAGGAAATCCACCGAAACGAATAAGTTACGCTGTAAATCCGTTCGCGAAGCATGCACAACGTTTAGTTGTGTTTAATAGTAATTAAAGCTATAGTGTATCTGTGGCGCGGCACCAGCACGGCGCGGCATCGGCACGGCGCGGCGTCGGCACGACACGGCACGCACATAACACAACTATGTAGATATATGTTGCAGCTCATCGCAGATAACTAGGTAATGATGAAGTGTTACCGGTTCCTTGGCATTCATACTACCACCATTACTACCATAAGTATTCGTATTGCCGTTGCAAATCACCCAAAACTTATATAAACGATTCAGTCTCTTTTCTTGACACGAATTGATAAGATATGACTTAAACAGGTATGAGACAGACGACTTGAAACAATAGTCTGTACTCATAAATTTGCAAATATCTTCACAACACAAATTTAACAGTCAAACGGCACACGCGTTTTGATGAAAAGGCTAAAGAAGACAACGAACAAATTAGCTTTATCTCGCACTACAAATATCGTTGTAACAAAAACAAAATCAATATCGGTGCACAGCGCAAGTATTCGGAAGCCCCGACATGTTTATCTATGAGCCCAGCGGGGCCCCCAGCGGACCACCGCGGAGCTTACCCGCGGACCCCTGCCGACACACAATATGCTAATAATTGCCTCATAAAAACTGCTGATATTTCACTTGAAACGCTTCATACAGATATGGTCAAGGTAAGTAGTAATAAGCTCTCGTGATTATATGTATGTTCTCGTCGTCGAGTAATAGAATTCTTAACTGGCCAAGCCTATTAATTCATAATGTAGATAGAGTTTGAAACTTGTAGAGAGCAAAATGAAAAAATTATGGAGTGCAAGTAGTGACAAGTTGTAATACAGCACAGAAATAGATTTGAGCCCACATCAGGAACGTAAGTACTGTATAGGAGCGTGAATAATGGAGGAGACAAGCATTACAATATCATGAATGGATAAAACCATAAAAGTTAAGTAATTTAAACTCAGTTTTTAGTACAGTAGGTACCCGTACATTCAGTAACCACAATACTTTTATACAAGAAATTTGGTGTAAACACCACAGACGGACGACCGAACGAGCTTCCGCTTTAAACGTAAAAACCAAATAGAATATTCTAACAATAGAACCGTATGGATTGTTTGTATCCCGTACGTCATCAATAGGCAAAATATCCCCTCGCTACAGAAGCTGATCGGACGTGCAATACAGAACAATGCCGTGAATGCTAAGTTACCCCCGAGTCCGCACTGAGACGCGAGGTCAAGAGGACTCGACTGACTCGGAGGGTGACGAGACAACACATTACACATTCGAGTATAAACTGATCCCCGTCCAAAACAAAATTTC
Source organism: Phlogophora meticulosa (assembly GCA_905147745.2). NCBI lineage: Eukaryota > Metazoa > Arthropoda > Insecta > Lepidoptera > Noctuidae > Phlogophora > Phlogophora meticulosa. The sequence continues at coordinate 271,854 of LR990525.1, forward strand.
CAGTTTGAATATCTTATCACAGCTCGTGTAAACATTGCCTTTTTTCCATTGACTGAGAAAATATGTAAATTGTGAGCTCGTTCTCATAGTCACAACTTAGGAACGTTGTAACTACGAGAACAAATAAATACATGAGAACAAAAATTCTAATTGAATTCTCATTTAAATTTTAAAGTTATTCTATTTTTATTATAATCGTTAGCAAAATAAATTTAATTATTGTATTTTTTTTTTGTGTTTAATAGTGAATAATTCAATTGATCAATGTTATTATAATACATATTTGTACGCCGTAAAGGTAAAACATGACTGTAATCTGTTCTGTAATGTACTCATGTTTCTAACAAATAAATAAACTCTGAACTCTCTCTGAACTCTAAAATAAATTTAATTTTGGAAGTCTGTGTTTTTTGTTGTTTTTTATTTAGTTTTGCTACCGACTTCCGAAAATAAAGTTATTTTACACCTTTTAGTGTTTTTTGAAATCGGTTAATTTTTCGCTTTTTGGTGGCTCAGTTTATATTTTTTCTAAACTTCAAGAGCCTATAGTGTGTGTTGTAATATTTGAAGAGTTCAATCGATTACCCCAGGATTCTATCATCAGATCCTGACTTGCTGACAATGGGACCACTTTGAGAGTATGGACAACCCTTTCAAACAAAAAAAACGATTTTTTGTTTGAAAATCGTTTCGCAATTGACGCGGAAATCTGTGAAAACAAACAAAGAAAACAGGCGTATTGAGAACCTCCCCCTTTTTTAACTCGGTTAAAAAGTTACATAGGTATTAAGATACCAACATAGCGAAGGTATAAGTAAATCATGCTAATAAAACGATGACGACTCACAGAATATAGGCACTTATCCAGTTTACTCAATCAATCTAGAGAACAGGGAACTGAACACAAATAAGACAAATATATAGAGACAATACTAATAGAGTCTTTATAATTACTTTTGTATCTACGTTTTGGTGGTGATGCAATGATTTCGGCGCACACTAGAGCCAACCGTCTGCATGTTAGTTTATATGAGGGCAAGTTGCACTTTACATCGCTATCTATCTAACCTATACCTAAACAATAACCATAATCTTTAATAATGAGAGGGGTAAAATATAAAGAATCATAAAGAAAGATTCATATCTTTATCTAAAGTAACTTCTCCAAAAATGCCCTCAGTTCTTGATGCTCCCCTTTCGTGTCTACGCATAGCCAATAGTGGAAAACTTAAATCCAAACATACATAAAACATGTCATACGTTTATCATGGCGGGAACACGCGTGTGAGATAAGTCGCATCAATTTTTTCGGCCGCCGTTCAAAATCCCTCGGCGTCGTCGGCTGGCCGCTAAAATATTCCCCGGTTTATGCGCTGAATAATAAGACCCTTACCGCAGGAGCTGGACACTGGAATAACATAACATAATAGTGACGATTTCAACCTCAAATGCTTTGATAAATATTTTGCACAATAAACACACATCACATATTGGTATAATATATTGGTACAAATACATACTGTAGCACAGATCAAGGTTACTAGTAAGTAGTGACGATGATCTACTCGTACCTGTGAATGTGATAAGTATTGCCTATGCATTAATAAATAGTGATCGTTACATAAATAATGAGTTACTTAGTATGGTTTCAACCGAATATCATACAATCACTTCAACATCAAAAGAAATGTGGTATCGCAATGGGCTCCTGGTGGCACAAAAACTGTACAGAAGAAGCTTCAGCAAAAAAGCGCGGTTGTGTCGCGGCGACAAAAACGCCGCTCGCGACTTACCAAACGATGTTTATTGTATGAGTCGCTGAATTTCAAGTGTTTTTTCAGCTTTAATGGATTGCGTGCCGTCTCCACCCCTGGCTGAACCACATAAAAAATGATAGCCCAAAAAACCTGTGATATTTACTTTTGGTAAAACAAAGACGTTTAATGGATTCAAGTGTTTAATAATGATGTATTTTGAAGATGTGAGTAATTTTATAACCACACTGCCATTTCACACACAAAATGATGGGATCAAGCGAATTAAAACGAACAGGTATTCAGTAAAGCCACGATGGTTATATGTCATGTATGCGCATATTGTTCATGAATAAAATATTCGATTGCCAAAAAAATCGAAGGGACATGACAACTGATAGCAATATTTTCCATCATAAATCAACGCTTGAAAATTGTCATGTATGTAGGACACTGTCCAACTGTAACATAGATACACCGCTTTATGTATGTATGAGATAAGCGATATATTCCGCTCGGTTAAGCCCGGCCAGTCACGGTTCAAATATTAATCATGGAGCCGTTTCAGGCCTCGGGAAATTTCACAAATAAACTACATTTATGTTAATGGTATAAATTGATTGACCGGGTGCATAGTCATGTCCAGTCAGATAGTCGGTGGTTTCATGTAAAACTGTCATAAGTGGATAAGAAATGACGTTATTTGTGATAGAGTATTTCAGCGACAGCAAGAGTCTATAAGTTCCAACGTTCCTACATTCAGGTGAAAATTCTCATTATTCACCAATCACAAAATGCTGTTTATTAAAAGAGTTTGGAATGGACCATGGGCAATTTCTGGCAAAAAGATAGAAGAGAAATCTATTACTATTAAATACGCAGTACCTAAAGAGCAAAGATTAGTAAATATAAATATAAATATGGTACCTAATGGCAGTATCAAGTCACGAGGAGACAAAGAGACTCATCCATCATTTACGGCTAATGCGCCAAAGAGACTCCACAACCCTTTTAACGGAGATCACTTCTTCGGGCGGATGTCAATACATAGATCAGTCATCTCTATCAGTCATTCATCATTAGCTGAATGTAGTGCGGATACACCTTTTCCGAAAAAAAACATAGCGAAGCTGAAAGTTGGATATGACGCCAAAAGATTAACGTCGTTTTATTCTCATTATCCCAGGTGCCTCCTACTAATTAAACATAATCACCACGAAAATAGTATTTTTTAACTCAACGGTAAAAAAACTTGCGGAGTGTAATTCATTGTAATTTTGTTGCCAGCCAGCCATAGGCGTGCAACCTCAAAATGGGGCCCGGATTTAGGATGAACGATTTCTAATGAATTTTCTCCATTGAAGCAATCCGCTTCGAATTGATTAGGAAGATTCACCTGGGAACAGATTTTGAATGACACTTCATCGTCGAGTCTAGCAGGCAGAGCAGATCATTGGAACTCGAACACACAAACAGTTTTATAGCCTCATCCCCATATGTGCCATCACCTACGTGGAAAAAGATATTATGAACGTTTTACGAAGCCTAATTTCCGTGGACACGGTCCGACATAACATCGTTTATATCCGCGGGTTATTGTGTACTAAGCAAAATATTATAACGCAGTACTAATGCTGCGATACGTCGCCGTGAAAAAACAATAAAACATTTAACTACGACACGCGTGGCGGCCGCTCCGACTATAACAACGGTGGACAATATCCCATACCATTTATAATGTATCTTTTTTTATTACCATAGGGAGGCGGACTGATGTAACCAGCCGAGCGATGTTTTATTACTTGCAAGCTATCGTTTTGTTTGATTTGGGTAACTAAGTATTATTTCGAGTTACATGCCGATAGTACTTACTGATATAATCGTACAAATAAAATCAATACAATATCTTCTAGGAAAATAGAGATTAAAAAGGTTAGTGCCTACTCTATTAAAAAAGGAAGGACTATAAAATTACATATCCAAATAGATAGACATCAGAATGAACACGAGTTTTGAAAGGTCATCAAACTGTAAATGATTATATTTGGATTTCCGAAAGTTTATATTGGTCACTGACATACTGGACATAGCGCTCCTAAAGAATGTAAACCTTCGTTTACAATCGATAGAGGCGCTCCACGAGCTTAACTCCGACCATCGTCCGGTGATGATGACGCTAGTTCCCCGTACGGGTCCGCTTGACCCTGATCAGCCACCCCCGACTCAGTTAGTTACCGACTGGAGGAAGGTAAGCGAAAAGCTGAAATCCTCCTCGTCGCCTCTACTCGACTCCATCCCCGATCTAATCACCTCAGTCGCTGACACCACGGGCGCAGTCGACTCGTTTACGGAGCACGTACAGACAGTCCTGAACGACTGTTCAAGGCGGGTTCCGGCGCTGAATGCCCAGCGCTGGAACCTACCGGACGATGTACGGGCTCTGATAACCGAGAAGAACGCGTCCGTCCGTGCCTATAGCGCTTTTCCCTGCTCTGCGAACAAAGCCCACATGCGAATGCTACAGCGTACTGTCAGCAAACGCGTGGCGGAGCATAGGTCGGAGAGCTGGGACAAGATGATCAGTGAGCTAGAGCCCAACCACCATGCCTTCTGGAACCTCCAGAGGAAACTCCGGTCCACCGTAGAGGCTACCATGCCTCCCCTCACTCGTCCAGATAAGAGCGTCGCGTTCGACGACTCGGAAAAATCCGAATGCCTAGCCGAAAGCTTAGAGACTCAATGCTCGCTTAGCTCCCAGCCGTTCGACCAAGCTCACCTCTTAAAGGTAGACGCCGAAGTGGAACGTAGGTCCTCGCTCCCTCCCGTCGACAACCCTGATGATCCTCTGCCTCCCGTCACTCCGGACGAAGTGCAAGACATCATTAAAGGGCTCAAACCGCGCAAAGCCCCCGGTAAGGACGGTATCACCAATAGGGTGTTTCAAATCCTCCCCGCGCAACTCGTTATGCTCAGGACCGCCATCTTCAATGGCGCTCTGAGCAACAATATCTTTCCTCAATCGTGGAAAGAAGCCGTGGTTATTGGCATCCCCAAGCCTGGCAAGCCCAAGTCTGAGCCCACGAGCTACCGACCCATCAGTCTGCTCAATGTTTTCGGCAAAATCTACGAGAAGCTTATTTATAAGCGACTCAAGGACTATGTCGAGGCAAAGAGCCTGATACCGAACGAACAGTTCGGGTTCCGGCCGGGACACTCGTGTGTTCAACAGGTGCACCGCGTAGTCGAACACGTCAGCGCGGGCTTTCAGAGAGGCGCGCTCACCGGCGCCCTCTTCTTCGACATTGCGAAAGCCTTCGACAAGGTCTGGCACAACGGGTTGTTATACAAGCTATACCAACTCGATGTGCCAGATCGTCTCGTGCTCATCTTGCGAGATTTTCTGTCGAATCGTACGTTTAGATATCGCGTAGACGGTACGCTATCGTCACCTCACCCTATCCGCGCGGGCGTCCCTCAAGGATCCGTGCTGTCTCCTCTCTTGTTCTCGCTGTTCACTAGCGACGTCCCTAGGGGTAGAAAGGCCCAGTTGGCGCTTTTCGCCGACGACACGGCCATCTACTATACCGGTCACAACCCTACCACCATAGCTCGCACTCTCCAAACTTCCGCAAACGTCTTAGGCGCTTGGTTCCGGAAATGGAGAGTCGAGGTCAATCCCGACAAAAGTCAAGCGGTTCTCTTTAGGAAACCCGGACGCCGCAATGTCCCCACGCCTAGTCCGTTAGCCATGTACGGCAAGCCTATCCCTTGGGATAAGCGAGCCAAATACTTAGGTGTGATACTCGATCACAGACTTTCGTTCGCCGAACACATAAAGGCGGCGCGTTCGCGCGCCGTCTTCGCGTCCGGCAGGCTTTATTGTATGACCAACGAGAAAAGCAAGTTGTCACTCAGGTGCAAATTGCGGCTCTTCGTCTCGGTCATCCGACCAATCATGACATACGCTTGCGCAGTGTTCGCTCACGCCAAGCCGTATCATATTCATAGGCTTCAGACCGTCCAGAACCGATTCCTGCGCAGAGTCACGGGAGCCCCCTTCTACGTCCGAAATGAGACTCTCCATGTAGATCTCAAAATACCTACGGTGAAACAGTTCATGAAGCGACTCACCCAGCGCTTCATGGACTGTTCTACCGCTCATCCTAACCCCTTAGTGTCATCGGCCGTCCGATACACTCCCTCGCGAATAAGTACAGTTCGAAGACCGAAACACACACTCACAGAGCCAGATGATCCTATCACTCTCCTCCAGGAGAGCGATAAGGCCACCAGCACTGTTCGCAAACAAAAACGGACATTCCGTCCTCGCCGCCGAGGCCCGTCGCGACGACCCCGTCAATGCCCCCCTCCCGACCCTTTGCTAGAGCCAGCCCGCGAAGCTGAGCCGATTAATGTTTAAAATGTCCCTAAATAATGGAACAATCAGATCCAGCCTGTCCCTTGCTGTCCTCTTCAGCGACGTCCTAAGCCGAGGTTCGTACCCCGCAGGGGGTGCCCTTAGCGATAGTCGCTTAGCTTATAAGTTTTTATGCCTGGCTGGAGGCCTTAATTTTAATTAAGCCCCCCACAGGAAAGTTCGGTTGAGCAGTAAATATCCCTAAAGGATAAACTGCGAGATGCCCATTCCAAAAAAAAAAAAAAAAAAAAAAATTATATTGGTCAACAGCATTTAAAAATATTTTCTCTTTGTTTGGTGACATTTCGTGTAATGACCGGTGTAGTATAACAGCCAGTTTACGTCCTTCCAAGATGTAGCAGTAATAGTAAAATGATCTTAATACAGCATAAACCGCACATTACTTTTGTTAGCGACGTCCGGTGGCGATAATTCGACATGATATTGCACTTACTAAAACATTTTAACTGCCGCCATTTTGCTCTGGTATTTACCCAAACTTAATAATGATGACATAGACCTTGTTTGGACAGTATAATATCCATTAACTGTGTGAAGAGAGTTCGAACAAGTCGTGCTAGAACTTAATTATCTACCTGCTAATAGCAAAATCGTACGGGATCTAAAATAGCTTCTGCTGTCTGCTCCATCTAGCGCTGCATACTCAATGTTGGAATGGAATCAAAAGTAAGTATTTACTATGTCCAGTATCAATCCAGTAACATGGAGTAGGTAACGGCATTGCATGGATCTAAATATTAAGAATTTGATCGACATTTATGTAAATTCCGTTTCATTATTTATCGTAAATAAAAAAAAAACCTGCCAAATATTTGTGGTAGGTAGTACATGTGACCACCTGTCACGAACCCACAATTGTTATTATACAGCCACGAATGTGTGGGTGAATAAAACTCAATTATCAAGGGCGAACGCACGAACGTTTACTGCGTGCACTCCCTAGTTTTAAAAATAAGTATTTTTTTGTAATAAGAGGTATGGCTTTAAAATCGATGGAAAAATATGACGTATTACATACTATATTAAACGAAACTAATGTCAGTTAAAAGCAATACTTAACTAAGTTTTTTTTATTTCAGAAGTTTTTGCACTTTCGCGCAAAAGCTTTTAAATTGTACGAACTATACGCAACAAGGGCGGGGGCGATTTGAAAATTTAAACTAAATCCCCATCGCTAACGTTGCAATTGCAGGGGATAATCGCCTTCGTTCCCAGCGTCACAGTTACCGCCGAAAAAATAGAGGAACTTAGCCTTTAACACGAACACAATAAAGGTTTCCTCAACGGCACATTGAAAATAGCCATTGAAAAAATATTCCTTATTCGGCAATCGTCCCGAGCTTTGTGCTTACATCAACTTCACACGAGTAATGGTCACTTGGAATATCGGCCCCATTGTTCGTTACACGATATTTTTATACTAACGTGGGATTTATGCTGAGCAGGCTTAAATAAACTACCTACAGGATAGGGCGTTACGACATCTCAACGCAAATAAAAGAAGCATTTAAGTTAGCATAAGCACCTTCTCATGGAGTATTAATAGATAGTTAATCCAACAAGAATGAAATCACAATTGTGGAAAAAAATGAAATCTCTTTCAATCACAGCACAAATACTTGAAACGAACACATAATAAACAAAATTTTAAGAATGTTAAACACAAAACACAGTAATGCGATCCCTTATTCCCAAGTTCCCAGCGCCCAACATCGGCGCACACCTCCGCAAATCGTAATCCTCTTAGAAAACATTTCCAATTTAAAAAGAATTCCTCTTATCCCTCCGAGGAGGGCACGCGTAAAAAATAAAAGGAAAAACTGTGTGACACGCACTACACAAGACGGTAGATATATAACACGGTTTTTCACTGGGCCCCTCGATTCCTTACAGGTCGCTTCTTCCGTCGAGAAAGCATCTATTGAAACTCCACTCAGGCCGTGTTAGCTATCTATTTAGTATAAAAAGGGTCGAGAAATTTTCGAGATCCTTTTTTATCCGAAGGTGGGCCCACCCTTCGCAACCAACCCGCGCCGGCCACCTAACTATGGAGAATCTACTTATACATATTATTTTTCAGTAAGTACCGTTTAATATACTTTTTTTTATTTCTACATGATTTGATCAGCAGTTGTAAGAAGTAATAGCAGCAATAAATTGAACATGAACAATTTGGATTTGTATATTTCCCCCTACACGCCCCGTCCCCGGCAGCGGGCTGTCCCTCGCTGGCCTCTAGCATCAGTTCAAATATTTAAAGGGCGGCTGAATTTGATTCCATCCGTTTGGATCGCCTCTAGAGCGGTCCCCAATTGGATCACACACGCGGTTACTACGGCCCGTCTCCCCATACTAGTAGTTATTTCGCTAAAATCAACTTATTTCCAAATAAATTTGATTTCAATGGCCCTAAGTAAACTTTAAGTTTCAATTTGTCCCGGCGGTCGTCTACAGAAATGTGTAGTCAATTGAGTCGCACGTAGTGCATGATTAATGACTTCAATTTGTGTGACAAAAAGTTTTAATGACATATCATGGCCAGGTATTATGGATATTAACTGAACAACTTGCGATGACAATAGGCTATTGTATTGTATTTATTTTTTTCAAAAAACAAACATTCTACACTATCTAAATATTAAGTCGAATTAATATACAAAACCTACAAAACACTTAATATTTTTGGAAGGCAGTGCTCAAAATGGAATTGGCCCTTACGTCAATCTCCGAATAAGAAATACAAAATATACGTCTACGTAAATATACGTACACACAATCCACATAAGACGGGCCGGGCGCGTCTGGGGATCGGTTAACCCACGTTACACGACGCTCGTCCCAGGCGGAGGATTCCGACTTTCCACAAAGAAAATAGCAATCAAAATTTGATTTACCGCCACCCGCGGCCATACATCAAACCGCTCTAATCCGCGGAAAGAGAGAAAGCCTAAAATCTAAGGGGATCCGACGTCGCTGTCGAATTGAAAATCCTAGTGGCACGAAACGCCTTAAATATTTATGACCAAGTAAAAAATACGCGCAGGCCTATGAATAAATATGCGAGAAGCGTCGGTGGTGGCCAGTGCTGGGGTAGAGTGTAAATAACTCGGGAAGTAAAACCGACACAGGAAAATCAAACTTTATTTCTTCATCTGTGCTCTACACAAATGTTAGAATAATGAATAGTTAGATGCGACACTAAATACATTCGCCATTGGATTCGGTAACCACTTACTGAAAAACACATTTCTATCTAGATATGCGTTATAAGAATGTTAAAATCTGGTATATGGTGAAATATGGTGGTAACCTTCTATACGTACCTAAAGAAGCTCAAATTCTACTTCTTTTATTTAGTAGGCTCTATGGGCGTAGACCTACTAGCGTAGCGTCGAGATCATCGAGATGCGGCAAGTGTAACCATTTAACAAAAGATCAGATTTATACATACTCACGAGAAGATTAAATGAATCTAGTTATGTAGTAGTATTTATATCTATAATCTAGTTAGGTATTTATCTAAAGTACATCTGAATGCTATAAAATGAAGAAAGTTATTCATTTCATTTTCCACCCACAATCCGCCTCGCTGACTTCTCGCCCTTCTCTAAGCCATAGCGTGTAGGTATTTCATTGCAAATTATGTATACGGCAGCTGATCAATATTCAGTGGCGTATAAAAACTTATCGGATTTTATGGGCAACCTCTACATTTCCCAAATACTAACACTTAACACAAAGTTATCGCGTATATTCACGATCTGTTTTTATAGATACCATTTAAGTATAAATAGCTCTTCTACTTAAAAATCTTGTATTGTTTTGCAACAAAGTTCTAAACCGGAAATCTCTATGAAAGGCCCACCTGCTGAGTGCAAATAACTAGCTACATCAAGAGTATCAAGATAGCGCAATAAAAAAATTACGCCCAAGAAACAAAACCAGCATCCCCCTATCGACAATTTTGCATCGAGATCGATCGCCGGAGGGCACCGCGCGGAGGGACCGGTGAGCGATGTCGCATTAGGGAGTTTGCATGGGGTCACCGTAAGCCGTTTCCGATAAGGCCCCCCGGCGACACGGCGGAGTGTTTTGGACTTTCGGCATTTTTGGCTCAATACTCGCTTATCTGCGTGGCACACTCGCCTGCAATATACGTGAGCTGAATAATGCATTCGCTGTCCACCACTCACACACCAAATTGAAATTATTTTCCTATAATACATTATTGATTGCGACACATACGTTTATAGCCGGTTGTGAAGCGATTGCTTCGAGTAAGAGTGAATGGTTCAAATACTATTTGGTGCAATCAATGGTAAACCTGCTTTTTCAAAATGTGTATACAATAATTCATGTTAACACTGTTACACTATTCTATGGCTCCCTCCATTTATGCATGTGTTAAGTCCCCAACAATGGATCACGTAAAGACAAGTTATCGCTGAAATAATGTAGGTAGCTGTAACTGTGTTATTTCACTAGGTATTATGGTAAAATGGCAAAAAAGGCGCGGCTTCGTATGTTTCTGCGACAGCTGCTTATGGGGATTAAAGATTTTAATATAAAAATCTAGTTGCAATAGTAGGTTTAAGTAAATACGCGTATAACAGAAAAATTAAAACAATTTCCCAACTAGCAGTTTTTTACAACCAAACTTAGCTTAGCTGTCACTCAAAAAATAAAAAAAACTACGAGAAAGGAAATATATTTTTCGTTCGGAACCCTGGGTTGGCAACTTGGGCTCGAAGAAGTAACTCGCACTTTGCTGGGTTATTTAAATCTGGTGTTCACTGGTTTTAATGGATTTTCTTTGCTGACTGAATCACCAGTCCCATACAAATCTACCTAAACATAGGTACCTACATATAACTGCACCACCACCTCCCTCGATTAAGGTGGACGAAAAAACTTCTTCACGCCGCGCGCCATCGCAAGATTGAGATCTTTCGAAAGCCGCAGCCACTAGTCTCTCCCACATGACTAATGTACGTTTTCCCGCTTTTTACGCGTCGAGGGTGTCACGCAAAAAAATGTATGAGGAAATTTACCTAATGGCCGCGATTCTTTATTCTCTATCGCCATTGTCGCGCGGACAATGCTGTAATGGAGGGATGACGTGAGAGGACTCCTCACGAGTCACGACACGCCGCGCCGCCGGGGTTTTGTTCCCTTTTCATTTTATTTGAAATGTTCGTGCGATACTTGTGAATATGAGGCATTACGGAATTCATTCCGTTTCTATACAAATAGACTTTGATGGAATACACACGATTTCGAATACTTTAGTATCGTCGGTATCAATATTTTATGAAGGTTTCAATTCGTACTTTGGTAGTTTTTTTTGCTTTTTATTTATAGGGTAAGTAAACCTGGATAGTGGTTTGGAATTTTATTTTAGGAACTAATCACTGTCTGTCCGTTTTGCCTGTCTATCTGTTTATCTGTATGACTGTCTGACTGTCACAGCTTAATATTTTCAGGTCTACTAATGCTATAGATTTAAAGTTTTGATTAATTATGTACATTGCTTGTCCACTTACATAGAAAATGAAAGAATAAAAAAATACTGTTATTCTCATTGCAATAGAGGATAAAATTTTGAAAATTGAAATTTTAAAGTGGGGTGACTGGGTTAACTGAAAGGTTGATTTGTACATCATGAGTCACTTTTGTTATTTCATTTGTGCTGCATCATTTCTGGCTAATGATGAAAAATGCTTAGGTTAATCCAACATGGATAGGAATAGATAGCCATCGACAATTACATAATGATAGGTAGTCAGAAATTCAAGTCATATTACTATTGCCCCTCAAAACTACAAAGACTCCAAATCAGACTGGACAAATAACTTGGAATCAAATGTTTTCATTCTTTGATTTACTGTTTTATTTATACACTCAATAATCTAATCAATTAATTTTATAAACTTACTCACCCATAAACCAATATTCGAATGCATACCATCCATAATAACTGGCATAGTAAATTTCACCCCACCATTACCTACAAAAACTTTCAATAAAAAAATATTGAAGTATACACCAAATAACTTCACAAGATCATTTCAAAAATTCAAAAGCACATGTAAAATTAATGAAAAACATGTTACATAGACATGACACCTCCCTCATTTGAATAAACAGGTTGCTACAAGCTCTTCCCAAAGGGAACTGCTAAGAGACGGTGCCCGGAGCAACAACCAAATACCAACCAAACTCCTCCGGACGAATAAAATTCAAAATCTTCTAAACTCTGCTCTGCTATTGGACAACCAACCCCTTACCCTTTTGCGCGTGTGATAAAAAACGAAGGGGTTAAAAACCAACCCTTTTTTATAAGCTCCCCTCATTTTGCATCTCTTTCTACACTCTCATAGGCTCACCCATTTCTGCAAACATATCTCTTATAATCGAATGATGTATTATTATGCGAAGATTTGCAATAACACGATGTAATTAACAAAAGTCAATCTTTAAAAATCAAGTTGATATTAAAACATTAATTCTATGCATAAACAATGAGCCTGTTTTTAAACAAATAAAAATATATTACACAAATCGTCAAAAGTGCACTTATTATTACTTATTATGAAGTAAAGAAAGTATTTAGAATAAACAAATGAATGAAAACACCACTATCTTAATGACATTAATGATCATTTACTAATGAATAAAGATAATAATAACAAACAAACAAAACAGTCAGTTTTGTCAAAAATTGGCGCGCTGGTTGTTGGCAACGTCTAATTTCACGGAACAGTTTTCAATGACTTTAGAGAACATAATAATTGCGACCTCAAAATCACCAGAATATCAACTAAATTAGCCTTAGTTTTATTTCATTAGATAAAACAATATAAACAAGATTATTTAAACAAGTCCTATACTGATAAAACACGTGAGATTTGAGAATACTCAAAAACATTGTAAATTTTAGAAAAATGAAACGTTTTATGCAATTCTCATCATGCAGTATTTTTTTTAAATATAAATGATTTTAATTTATTAAAAATGTGATTAACTGCACAATTATAGTTGTTTTTTCATTATGAAATTGAAAAAACCTAAACTCAAAATACATTTGGAAAGAAATACATAAATATTATTTGGACAGGTTGATATTTTCGTTCCATTCCACTCATTCATAAAATTACAACATTACACGAGAACTTGACATCGTTGACAGTTTCCAATCTTGACAGTAACGCGTTCCAGTGCAAAATGTAGAAATAAACTGCTTGTTAGGCTTTAAGAAAAAAAGATAAAGAAAAATGAATGATCATTTCAATTTGCAGCACATACATTGGAATGAAAAAGAACATGTTGTGTAAGGCTTAAATGTTGGCCGACACTAAGTTAGGGTGGATGAAACTAGTCACAAAGCGGATCAACTGTACGACGAATGACGATTTGTGTTTTCTACTGAGTTTGATGGCATGTATATTCTGATTACTAAGTTTTAATCAGGTTATAAAGTACAAACATAGGTAAACTAAGATGACTCTTTATCATTTTGGTAACTGCCTTGCCCTGGTGTATGCACCATATCATATGGCATACAAGTTTTCTGGAATGTAAGTTATTTTACTGCTAGGTTACCACAAATCGCTGTACGTCTTGTAATCTAATAATTATATTAATTATTATAGATCGGAATACGCTACGTTCTCAAAATGTGTGTATGCTGGAGGCCTGTACATCTTCACGCAGCTATGCAAGATGCTGTTGCTGGCTACATTCTTTCCTGATTCCGACAGTAGTAACATTACAGGAGAATACAATGTGTTCTTGGTAAATATGTCGTTTAAATGCAGTAATGCATTACTTAGTGCTGTCTAGTTTATGGCCCAATGTTTATGAAGGTCAGAAAGATTCATTATCAGGGAGCTGAATGTAGGTCATGTTCACTCCTACTACTTACGACTTTTATCAAAGAAAATGGAAAGGAAGTTGTATACTATGTGCAGCCCAACAATGGTGTTCTGAAATTATAAAGAAAGTAATAAGTTATGGCACTCCCACTTATGTTTTGGTTCTGTCAATAGTTAGTGAGTTATTGGATATCTTCAGTAACACTACAAATTTATGTTTGGTTGGTCTGTGTATTTGTGTAATATCCATTTCCAACCTACCTATTAATAACCCTAACATTGTGTTGTTCATCATGCACTTGGCCAGATTTTGGCAGATACTGGTATACCTCCAACTGTAAGGACTGTAGACTGGGTCTGCTACAAGGCAATGAGACAAGAACAAACGAAATTGTAAATGCAACTGGAATCATATATTAAACTGTCAGCCTGTGATATCTCACTGCTGGGGAAAGGGCTCACCTCATTTATTTATTTATTTTTACTTTAACATAAAAACGGCCATTGGCCAATTACATCAGTTAAAGATTAAAGATATACAATTTTCTTTTAACAATAATAAAAAGTTATATATACAATAATAAATACATACGTATAACATAAATTACTAATAATCAATTAAATTCTAATTTCAGTTATTCTATTAAATACAATTAGTTGACTTCATGACTTCCAGCTGATTCCGCCAAGGGCTAGTGTGGACCATAAGTTCTTAATTTGATCAATGTAGTTCTGTCACCTGCATGGCCTGCTGCATCGCCTTTTGGACACATTAATACAACATTATAATTAATGAATGAATTCTTATATTTAATTTAGTAACAAGAGGCTAATCAGGCAATCTTTGATTTCAGGAAATTCTGAAAGCAACCGTCGACTTTGCAGACCTCCTGGGTATATACTTTGCACTGAATTCGGTACCAGGCAAAGGTCACGCGAAAATCCTCACTTCTGCTATTGGATGGGCAAGTGCAGAGGTACGCTAATGGTTAATTTAAAAATATGATATTCTATGAACATCGAGATCCATATTATAAATCCACAGTCTATTTGTAAGATAAAGATAGATCATCATCATCATAGTATTGTGCTTATTTAAGAATCTCTAGTTAAGCTTGGCATGTAACTGTTTTTTGTCCCTAACAAATAAAATAAAATTAACTGTCACACATTTGTCAATAGTTTGATCCTCGTGAGGTTTATAGCAAGCTTCAGTGAACCATCTGTTGTATGTGGCAGGTGGTGGTGAGTCGCTCGGTGCTGCTGTGGGTGGGCGCTCGCGGCTCGGAGTTCGACTGGCGCTACGTGCGCTCGTGCGCCGAGTCTAACGTGGCGCTGCTGCACGCGGCCGCCAGCGCTGCGCTGGTGTGGCTGGCCACGCGCTCCGACCTGCCGCGCCGGCACTGGCCGCTGGTGGCCGCGCTGCTGGCGCTGTCGCCGTACCGCGGCCTGCTGGAGGAGGCGGCGGCCAGCCTGCTGTCCCTCAGCGCCTGGGCGCTGCTGGCGCTGCGGGCCGTGCACGCCAGCGCAGTCGGCTTGACGGCTCTCGGCATATATGCCGTTCTAGCTCAACAGATCGGAATTTGATTATTTTTTCATTATTTTCTTTCAGTTGAATGCAGTTTTAAGTTATTCCTATTTTAAGTGTTATTAGAATGTAATTTTGAGTATACTGCTAGCTTTTTATTTTTTGTTTAAGGCAAATGCGCAGCAGCAGCCCCTCAAATTTTTTTGAAGTTTTTTTGTAATTTTCAATAAATCGTTATTAAGCTACTTGTTACAGTCACGAATGACATCTTAACTAATACTATAAATAAGAAAGATAATTTAGTTTGTAAGTTTGTGTTACTACATAACTGATTTAAAAAAATCTTTCACCTGTCGAAAGCTGGAATATACATACAGTGAGTAACATAAACTACATTTTATTTTCAAAATTATGCTTTAAAGGAGGTGGAGGGGATGTTACAGTTCGAAGGGAAAACTGCGAAATGCATGCGGATGAAGTCGCAGGCGAAGTGCTAGTTTTTAATAACATACTAATTAATACTGAGCTGCTTGAATTGCAAAAAACTTCTAAAAATTTGGATTTCGCGGGCTGCCACTACGCAATCACCTTAATCTAACTAAATACCTTTCACTCATCTATTAATCTGTAATTACTTGATAGATACTCGGGTCATGTTGAACCGCAGATCAATTATTACTTATAAAAATTAAAAAGTGTTTAGATATAGTTTTCTCTTTCGTTTATCAGCTCGTTTCGTTTATACCCTCCCCTTCACAGAATACTTGGTTATTGCATCATCATCCTGAGTTTAAGGTGATATTAATAGGGCTAGTGGCCACAAGGCTGAAAAAGAAGTGGAGGAACAAACTCCCCAGCAACACGTCTGTCTGATAGGTTTGAAGAACCTGAATCTATACAACACATTATGTCAAAAATAATAATTATGTCAATCATCTTTATACGTCATTCAATTAAATAATTTGCTACATGTTAGCTAGCACACACCAATATGCCAAAATAAATAAATAAAAAGTTATATATACCAAAATCGACAATTAACTCAAGCAAAGCCTGCTAAACTGAATACATAAAAAGCCTCCAAGGCAGTCCAAGGGCGTGCCCGCTGACATGTGCAATGCTGAATTATATCAATACAACTCATTCATACAATGTAATGAGAGGATCATGTCAATAACATAAAAATAAGGATAGTAGAAGAAACATACACAAAAATAAAGAACTATTAAACAGTAAAAGAACATAGTAACATTGTCCTGCGTTCAACAAAGCGACCAACTATTCTTGTCTTCTAAATAGTCGTTGATCGAATAATATGCTTTAGAACAAAGGTTTGATTTAACTTTAGCTTTAAACGCGTTAAAAGGTAAATCCAGCAAAGAATGAGGTAGCATGTTATAAAAGCGGATACCGAGCCCCACAAATGAGCTCTGGACCTTATGAAGCCGGTGGAAAGGAGCGTACAGTTTGTGCTTATTTCTGGTATTAAAATTGTGGATGTCACTGTTTTTAGTGTACATATGTATATTTTGCCTAATGTATATTAGGTAGTACAGAGCATCTAGTTACTCTGGCTTAGTAATAATAGTAGCACAAGTTGGCTTTTTTATCGTGTTACCCAGTAACGGGTGTAAAGGACAGTTTTTATAAGGACTGTAATTGGCTGAGATTTCACCAAACAGGATAGGTTATTTAGAGAGATAGCCGACACGACGTTCACTTCATAACATTGCGGAGGTTACCCTCAGGCAGGACACAGCACATCAATGATTCCTACCACAGAAATCTTAATATCTAGAATAAAGGAAGGAATCTACATATATATTGTTTACTTCCCGTAGTCAGAGGGGAAAAATGTGATAAAGATGTGTAGTGTTATAAAACTAAAAACAAACAATTAGGTACTACGCAAGTCTTAAGTTTCATTCAACAACTCTAGGCGCAATTTAGCACCTTGTAAAAAAGTTGTCAATGAAATTGTAACTCTACGATTAAAATTTGTGCATTATCACCCCAACTACGCCACCTTTAGTGGACTACGGGATCGGTGTGCCAGTTACTTGATTATTTTAACAGCAATCTGATTTAGCATGCATAACCGTATTATCAAGAATTCCAGAGTTTTGGGCAGACCAACCGCGACTGTGATTCGTCCAATTTGAGGCACTGGTGCACAATCAGAAACTCAGTGATGCCGCGAAGTCCAACTTGGTTGTTACGAAGTTAAATAAAAGTGCCATACAACAAATCAGCGATTTACTATTAGCCCCAAAAGATACAAATACCAGTCCGTGAAAGACAGATAGCTCCAAGTTTTTGAAGAGTCGGAGATAAGACAGTTTCAGAAGTTACTGGGGGAGATGGAGCTTGGTAACCAGAAGCCGTCACAGCTTCTAAGGCGTATGAGGGACCTAACTCGAGGAAAGATACCCGACACGGCGGTGCAGGCTGTTTTGGCAGTTACTGAAGTGAAGGACTTGAATAATTTGGCAGTTGTAGCAGACAAAGTAATGGAGGCAACTCGTCCTGTGGAAATAGCGGTGTACAAGTTAAGTTACACTAACTATAAGAGAAAACAATAAAAAGTTTTCAACAACAACATAATACAAAAACTTATCGATGAAAGGTCAATCTAGTTGTTTTGCGGTAGCTAGCACTGTGACTGGTAAGCACAGCGCTTCACCATTTTAGTATGCGTAATAGGTCCTAAACAAGTAATATTTTGCGGTTGAAACATAGAACAACCATAGAAGGTGATGCAGTTTACGTTGCTTATCAATATGGCGGCCCGAAATTGACGAGCTTCCAGTCAAATTTTGTCTATGTCAAGTCAGTGTGACAGAAGGTGTCAGAAAGAGATACTACTTACGGCTCATGGTACATAATAAATATAAGGACTTGAAATACCTACGAAAAAAAGGTGCATACCTACAATTGGAAAAATCGCACAAAATGGCTGCCTTTGCTAGGGTTGTGCCGACCAAGGATTTAACGGTATCGATACTATTTAATTATGGGTTACGTACAAGTTTTACTTTTGGTTTTACTAGATACTACGTACGGAATATGACATTTAAATCGTTCCGGTTTGTTTGTATTTATAACGTCAAAAAATTTTGTGCCAGTTGGAAGTTCACTTTGGGAAAGATGGGGTACCTACCTAAGGGCAAGACGGGGTAGTATCCCATCTGACCCGTTTCTTTTAATTTGATAGAAATAAATATGATTGGAATTTACAAAAGAAAAATTAACAGAGATGAGTAGAGTGAAAATCAAATGAAATTAGCTTTTTAAGATATTTTAGATGGAAAAAAGGGTTATAAATTAGCCAGCAAGACTTATAATGCCCCGCAAACTACTCTCGTTCACGAAGTTAATCAAGTGGAAAAAAATTGAGAATAGTGCACAAAATGTCAAAATTCCCTTGGGTCTAATTTCCACTGTTTTATTTCCGAAGAACAAGTACTTGTTATTTATTAAAAGAAATTGAAAGAAACTTATTTGGTTTGTCAACTTCCGCATTGCAGAAGTTAATAAATTTAGTCTCTTCGTCATCTTGTATATAACTATGACACTAAAAACTTCTGCTAAATACCGTCAGATGGCAATAAAATGAAATTTTCTATCGGTAATCGGTTTTGGTATGGTCCCCGACTTAACTTCCTACTCCGTCTTACCCCACCTTCCCTTAAAGGAGGTCTGGTGGTAGAACCCGGAGGTAGGTCTCTTCATTGGCTACTGATTTCCTCAAGTCTAGTTTAGATTCATATAATTCCTATAAAGGCGAGTTTTTTTGTCAAAAAAAAAATCAACTTCATTTATGACCGGCGTGTGAGGGAATGGAGGAATAGAAAAAGATACTAAGTATTTATTAAATGTTTAATGGACAACAAAAAATCCTTCATAATTTGCCTTTTTAGAAAGTCTTTAGGTCCCGCCAAATCTTCGATAGCAACAGCTTGTTCTGTGTTAACACAATTTTTTCGTTTAAGGTCTTGGACAATATCTGCCAAATTGGCTATCTTTTTGTTCCGTTTCCTAATTCTCTCGTTGAGACGTTTAATTTTTTTCTGCTGCTTGAGACATTTTATTTCCAACGCCTTCACTTTTTCATCGTGCACAGCCTGAAAAAATATTATAACAAATTGTATTAATATATAAGTATGTCTACATCAATCTACCCTTTCGGTTGGGCACGCTCAGCGCGACTGTATTTTATTTGTGTTCTCTTTTTTATTATTAGAGAATACCCGATTTTAAAATGGTTTCTTTTTTTAAATTTATTTTTTAATTTTAAATTTCTTGCATTTTTCTTTTAACACAGACCGGATCGTATACGCACGTATCACCCAGTAGATACATACCCCTTTATGTACAGTTTCTACAATTTCATGGGATAACTGCAATGGGGGCAGCTCAGTCGATGTACAAGAATCACCTTTTCTGATATTGCTACTTTCACTTAAACCAACGCCAGGTCGTTTGTTTGGTAACTGAAAAAAATAATAAAGGAATATACCAACATACTTATTTTTTATTTCAGCCACAGAGCCAGGCTTTTTATCAGCCATTTCAATGCAAACTTACCAAAAATTCAGTGGGAACAGAGTCATCATGTAATCGCATCACATCAAGTGTTCTATTGAAACAACTTTCTTGGAAGTGAAGCGAACAGACATACCAATCTTTATGTCTGGGATTAATATTTTCTTTACCAATAGCTTCCAACCACTTTTTCTGAGATTTTCTTTTTTAGGAAACCTATGAAAGAAAGAAATTATAAAACATGATAATTTGAACTTCTCTGTAACTAAAACAAATAAAAAAATACTGACGTATTATTTTAGAACTATACAAAACTGAGGAAACTTCCATTGATAAAATGGATTAGTTCTGTTATGATAAGTAGAATTATAAATTCGAGATTTTATCGATACTGTTGCGGCAATGGTACAGGACTATGCCATAACACATATTATTGTAAACAACAATTTTTTACTAAAACAGTATTATAAACAGAAATAGAGGTAAATCTGAGTACCTTGGCAATAGATTCAAGTACCCGTAACATTTTTTTCAACCTACGTGAATTATTTTAAGTAATATTTGGTGAAAACTGGCTACTAACCTGTGCAAAGACAATTGAGGTTGATTCTTGTTCTTTTTTGCACCACACGTCACAATGCAACACACAGGCATATTGTTTTTTGTTTCAATATATATATATTGAAGTTTTAAAAGGATATCTTCGTAATTTTCCAGAAAATCGCAATAACTTCAAAACATAAACACTCGTTTGACAGCACAACTACCACGTAACTCGGGTGCAGTGAGCGGTCAAGATGGTGGACAATGGCACTTACCTACATCTTTACTAATGTCAAAACGAAATGTTGCCAAATTAAGCAACAACTTAAATATCGTTGTCTCTTTTGTCAAATAGAATTATTGACTTAGAAAGAGTGAGACAAAACGATATTTCGTAATCTGTTTCATATTTCGTTCATATTTGTATAACTATGTATACGTCCTAAATAACACGGCTTCTCCATGTATAGATCTCAATGTTACGGCTTGTCGCTTAGCAAGAAAATAATAAATAATATAACTGTGGACTAATGTTTGGTCTACTACCCTTTATTTATGTCTGTGCTTAGTGTATCACCAAGACAAGTTCAATCTATGTTATAGTCTGTGGCAACAGTATGGTGCAGTCATTGAACCAGTATATCGATAGTTAGATACACACCAAGGTGCTGTTTAGGACTTTTGCTTGAATATTGAAACAAACTACCCCAAAAATATTAGAAAGTGATAGTTACAAGAATGTTGCTAGATTATCAGTAGAACGCGAGAGCCGTTACCATTATTATACTTAAAATTGAAACTTATGGTGTCAATACCAACCATCGTATAGCAATGCATGACATTCGTCAAAATACAGTTTATTTATTTTGTTATATTTACAGAAAATAACAATTTCAACTATATAAAGTGAAAATTAGTAACTATTTCATTCTATTTGTAGCTATGTAAGTTGTGTATGTTGTTGCTGCATATATTGTTTATATCACGCTTGCCTAGGGGCTAAAAACATTAGATTCAATGCATTTAATGCAGAAATTCAATCTAGGATATTACGCCTATTTTTGCCATTTTTTTATTCAATCGATAAGTGCCTTTAAATTTTACAATTTCGAACTCAAATGTGTAATTTGCCGAAAACTTTGAACGCAGAGGAGGCCATACAGCTCTGTGGTCATGACGTCAGTTGGCTGTATAAACAAAAGCGCTGATATCTTGGATAGTTCATTATAATTTAGAAATTAGTTATTATTCCACTTATCGTTGTTGTACTGTTCCTGAATGCAAAAATACCATTGTTAAATTATCGGGCAAAATTGTGGATTCAAGTGCCAGCTAGTGTCAATATGAGAATAACTTGGTTCAAAGTTGCCGGAAGGGATCCTGAACTATTATCTGAAAAAACTCGTTTGTATTTTTGTGAAGATAACTTTGATGTGGATATAATATTATACCTATGTGTCCAAAATATCTTTCACAATAGGGTACATGAAATATAAAATGCACGACAGCACTTTTTCGAGCCTGATATTCTTAGTTTTTTGTTGAAAAAAAAACTGCGGTAACGATGCGCTAGGAGCATGAATGGAGTATTTAGTAACGTGGAACACGAAACCAGAATAGCTTTAAAAATATATCAAAATTGATACGAGTTCTCTAAAAAAAAAACGAATTTCACGATAATAGTGAACATAAATATCGATATTTTGATATAATATGAAATATGTTGCCCATACCTAGCTGTCAAACTTTTATTCCGATTTTCGGAATGTAGTGTCATTGTCATTCGGTCAGTCAGATGTATGGAAATTAAAATGGCGAAGGGAACAAGTACCTAATTACCAATAGATGAACGTGTTTACAGTTGTTGTTATTAAAAACAAATTTAATTTTTTTTCGTCATTGTGATAAAGTTCTTGACGTGTTACAAACTTATCCGCGTTACTAATAGTGAGGAGCGTACCTTACACATTCAGTGGTATTTTTATAGCTGCCGTCATGAAGTTATTTACATAATTTTGCAAGAAGTGATCGCGATGTGGTGTGTCGCTGTATTTTTTGTGTTCTTTTCGTGCCAATCCTTCGCAGAACAGATCGGAGTGAATTACAGGTGTAATGATACCTCGATTGCTCCTAAAGATTGGTACTCTTCATTCACTCCGTCGCTGGATGGGGTACGGGGACGGTACACTGCAGAACTCTGCATGGCCAACAACCCCAACCGAACGCTATTGACCATGGACTTGACGTACAATGAGAGCTTAAATGTTTGTGATTCGAAATATCGTGAAAATCGTCGTTTTCCCCTAAAGCCCGGTAGCCAGCACTCATTGAGCAGAGTAAACGTGTCTGGCCTAGCCAACTGTAGCCAAGTAAGTATTCATGTACCATTGAAGTCAGTTAGTACGTAAATCTTATACATTGGTTAGTTAAAAAGGTAAAAAAGAATTGTGAACATTTTGTGTGCTACGTGTAATATTTGCATGGTGTGATAAAAAGCAGACGTAGTACAAGTGGTTCAGCAGCCTACTTGTGACACACACTCCACACGCCTTAGTAAATAGATTAGAGATACAATTTAATATGAACTTTTTCTAAACATTATCAAATGAATTGGTTATGTCAAATTGGTGCATGTATGACCAAATGCAGACATTGCAGGTTCGTTCGATGTTATAAAATGAAATGTTTTTAAAAATAAATTTATCTCATTAAAATGTACACTCTTAACTCAAGTTGAAAACGATGACTCACCTTCTGTTAACTAATAAAAAAAATAGAACTTATGAAAAAGTTATCAATGTCTTTAGTACTGGCAGCTGGACCACTTATTGGAAACTATTTAAGTGTAACTTAAGTTCTAAATTGAATTTTAAAACTATATTTCAACTTTCATAATGTCATTACATTAGATAGTCCTTTTCTTTGCACACAACAGGAGTGTACAGCAACATGAAAACTTATAGGGAATTTACATTTCATATGTAAATTGACTTACAGATAAATAGCTGCTCACTTGTTCTGTAAAAATGGTATTTAACGCCATTGCACATTACAAACAGCATGGAACTTTAGATAATGCGGCTAGAAAAGTTTGGGCAACTAAGTACAAAATTCAAGAAGAAAGGATAGTGATTTGTTTGGCTAAAATGGGCCCCCATGGAACCCAAAATGGGTTCTAATATCATTTGAAAAAAAGTAGTTTCACAGGACCACCCTTGAAACTTGTCCGCAATACTAGTCAGTAGGCAGTTGGTTGAAAGGAAATGATTTGCAATTCTTGCTAGGAAAGTACCACTTCTTACCAGGCAACTGCAGTTGCTATGTTCAACAATGGAAAAACGAAAATAAAAAAGAAAAAACGGATTACACTAAAATTCAGAATGAAAAAAATATGTGCAAAGACCAATTAACAAGGCTTTCAAAGGAACACATAGGCTATCCAACCAAGTACTAATAGGTTACGATTCCGTAAGGTTTTTCATGCCTGTTGGTAAAATATGGCTGAACCTTTTATCTGTTTATCACCATGTACTGCACTCATATTTGCAAAATAAAAATAACTTACTTACTTACGAAAAAGTATTCATGGTACCCATTTCACGATTTATCCAAACTTTGGAATGTTGTTTGAGTTTTTTGTGTTGGTTTCTTGTTTCTATTTAAGTAGTTGTCCGGCGCCCGTTCATTGTGTTTATTATATTTAAAATAATGATTCAATAAAAAATATTAACAGTGTTTGTTACTACTGAGATGCAATCAAATAAAAACAATAGAACCTTCTTTATAAGTTAAAAATCATTGAAAATGGAACTGAAAATCAGTGTTACTAATTATATGACCACCGCCACTGTATGTATGTCAAATTGGTTTGAAAATACTGGATAACATTTGAATGAAGATCAATGAAGAAGACAAGACAGTAGAAGAATAAGAAGGATATAAGAATGTGTTTATCTAGGCTTGATGTAGTAAGCCATCATATAAGCTATACTATCTTAGATATTACTCAACCTTTATTTAAAAAAAAAACAGGAAAGATTCTGACTCTCGCGCACCTAGGGTTCCGTACCATTTCCTGAAAGAGTGTGCTACCTATTTAGAGACTTCTTTTTATTTTATAAGTTATCTTTACAAAAACTTTATCACATAGAATAGTTAAAAATTTTCTCTATGCAAACTTTGGATATCTCCAAAGTTTGGAGGGTGGTAAATAGCGCTTTTTCATATGATACCCCACATGCCCCAGTAGCCCCAACTCGAAAAAAATAATTTATTCTTCTGCCAAATAGTTGGGCAAACATCATCTAACACTATTCCAAATTTCAAGTTTATTGCATTAGTAGTTCTTGTGATACCTAGCTCTGACAGACAGACAAAGACTGGGTTGCACCAAAAGGATTCCTTTTTACCATTGTGGCACAGAATCATAGAAATTGAACCATAAAACGGCAACTACTATCCCTACCTCTATAGAAAATCAGATGCGTGTGAATGAATGTATATTTTAAATAAGCCAAGGCATTAATATGATTATTGCTTTATTTTTCAGCAGGTATGCTACGCGATGGACTTTGATTTGATATTTAACAGTTGCTATTTACTTAAAATCACAATGAATGGTCAGTCCAGGAGCTACTACCCACTTGACAAATACTGTGTAGTAAATGACAGTGACACCAAAGAAGTGTATGATAACAAGTCACCATACGTTGACTTGGTCAACCACGAGTGAGTTACATTTACCATTGAGTGAGCTTTTATTATCTTGGTGCTATTCATTAAATTTTAACTCTGTTGTGTTGCAGCGATTACTTTACACTGACCTGGATCCTGGGGATACCGCCAGTACACTACATTGTGAAGCTGACAATGATAAACAATGATACAGGGGTAAATGATTTATTTGTTTAATATTTCTGTAACCCTCTAAGATATCTAGATGTTTTATTTTTATAGCTGTACATAGCAGTTTAAACGGCTCCGAAGCGTAATAGCGTGATGTTACATATCCTATAACCTTCCTCGAGACAATTTTCAAATCGCAACTGGTATAGTCACCGACAAATGAGATGGCAAGATTTTGGCGTAGTGGGGGTAAGTTCGCGCATCGTACAGTTAGTGGCACAAAAAAGTGATAACTTTTGATCGTCATTATTCTATTGTTATTGCCATCATTTATATTTAATCATGTCTGTATAGAACAAAGTAAAAGAAGGGAGAGGAATTCAAGTTTATTAGGGGTTATAAATAACGTGCATTTAAAATTCAAAAAAGTTTATATAAATAAAAAAAAAAATAACTAGTCGTCGTCACTATCCGTTAATAAAACTACCCTTGGCATCATATTGAAAGTCGCAATCGCAGAACACTATGGTTGTGTTCTGCAAGTGTTTGGTCAATGCTGTATGTTTTAAATTGTTCTTTTTCCAATTTTATTAATTTGTATAACTCTGGTTTGAGCATACTTTCCTCGTATGCTATGCCTTTTCAGGAACTCTATCCTAAATTTAAAAACAATAACAACACTTAAGTTTAACACAACAAAAACAAAGGGTTCAATTTTCGTGCACTGAAATGTAATCGGGAGCGAACGGGACGAAGGCGCGGTGCGGGAGGCAAGGGTCGACTGATGCACCAATCGCGCGCTCGGATCAACGCTACCTCATACCCCGCGTCCCGCTTGACCACCAAAGAGACCTAAAAAACGACTTGTGCGCATCTAACGACTTTTGCCATCTTATTTGCCGGTGATTATAGTTCCAGATATGAGCAAGCTCAGACGAACAAGCCGAACTTCATTCTATTAGTAAATATTGAACTTACCATCTTTTTGGTCCACCCTTGGTTGCATAAAAGTTTTTATTTGTGGCAGTTATACATAGGCCAGCCCCGTGACGTGACAGAGAACTGCACGGTGCTGGCCGACGTGACGCGCCTGCGCTGCGAGCTGGCGCCGGCCTACGGCTGCTACCAGCTCACGCTGGAGCACGGCGGCCCGTGGACCGCTGGCGTCTTCTTCGGGAAGCAATTGGTCACCTATCATTTCTGTGAGTTTTAATACTAAACAGCATTTACTACGTGTTACTAAAGAAAACTTGAAAACTAATGGCATAACAACAATATTTCAATGCAAAAGTCTGTAACTTGACACCGACCACGTAGTGTGTAGTACCTAACCGTATGACGTAAGTATCCAGTGACGGAGTATTGGACAATCCCGCTTGCCGCACTAAGAGCTCAGGATGTTGTGGGAGTGGGAGCACGCATTCTTCGTAGGAGGTCTGAGAAAAATCCTATCAATTAGACAACCAACATCAGTGTCGCTGAGCTCAATGACCAACTATTTGACATATAAATGAAATAGGCAAGGTGAAGGTATCCCCTCTGACTTGAATCGAATTTCAATTTTTTAGAGTATACCCCTACCTACTTACAGTTACGTTAGTCTAGTTTTTATAGTAGTACAATGCCTAAGCAAAGAAGGGACTGAATTTATTTAAGGATTATAGAAGACACAGCTAAAACAAACAAACTGGTTGGGATCAGTAAATAAGACGGAAAGTTTCAGCACCAATGTTGTGTTTTGTTCATGGGGCTTAATGCACTCCCTCTGTACATGCCTCCTATGCCTATAATTTTACTACGACGGTACGACTTGACTTTTGATGCATTTAGTCTGAGTTTTTGTGAACATATTCAATGTCGAAGTATGTGAGCGTGATAAGACAGTGAACGTTTCGATGTCATAGGTTACATTCAAATATCATGCAAGTAGGCGCCCGCGCCGCGTGATTGTCTACTTACATTACTTTTTTTCGTATTTGAAGTCTTAATCGTACTTAGCAACTTTCATAAATTCATTGCAAAATAATGTTAGTTTAGTAAACTAATACCTCCGTATTAACAAACGCGAAGTAAACTTTGTTAACCCAGGTATAAGTGTGGCATAACTTTAAGTAAGAGTGACGGGGTAGTAAAATACAATTTGGGTCAACTTCTGACAAGTATTTTTGAGTTATTCTCAATAATACACGTTTTATTTGCTTTGTAATGTTGATGATGTTATAATATCTGTTATTCTTACTATGTGTACAATTACACTATCAAGACCTTGTGTGTATACCCCAAAAAGAGTATACTTAACCCACCTTATAAAATTGAATACAAAAAGACTTAAAATAATCTAATAAAAGCGTGCTTTAATCTTTTAGAGATGTAAAATAATAGTTTCCAAAGTCTGTGGATTTTAATGTTTTACACTGTTTGAGTACTTTATGTGACCTACCCAAGAGACCTTTAGTTTGGGTTCGAAATATTATAGTATTTACTAAAGTGTTTTTGTTTATTGGTCTAGAGAAAAACGAGGTGTCCATTTAAATTAGCGATCAATCTCGGAATTAGAGATAATAAGCTGAATTTTCGGATATACCTTCATTTTGGCGTTCTAAAATTTGTCTCATTTTAGTCTCATAAAATCTCGTGTCTACGTCGTAAGTTATTCAAGGTTAAAGGTACTTAAAGCAGTTGTTCGCGATTATCTCGGTTTGTATTGCAACAACTCATGCAATGTATTACAGTACGCTGAGCTCTGCGCGCTTACTGCCCTTTATCGCAAAAACAGTCGAGCGCATGAAAAATTTCAAGTGAAATTTGTCGCAAATTGTATGCTCTACAATTAATACATGTTAACTTTACTGTAGCAAATGTATTAAAGATGATGCTGGTAAGGTTCTGTGTGAAGATGATGAAATAAAACTGCGATGGAAGGTTTACTTTGATAAGTTAATTAACGAGGAAATTAATGGAATGGTATGAAGTCTTCAAGAAACACAGGTAGGTATATATGGGTTTGGTGAGAGAAATTAGCATGGATGTCGTGAGGAATGCAGTTAGAAGTACCTACGAATACGAAAAATGGAAAAGCTATGGACCCAGATGATATACCAGTAGAAGTTTGGAAGGTATTAAAAGAGATGGATGTAGGTGGCTGACTTTATTCTTCAATAAGTTGTTGCATGAGGAAGTGATCCCACAAGATAGGTGCAATAGTTCACTAGTGCCCTTTCGGTTATCTTCAAGAATAAAGGGGATGTACAGGACTACAACAACTATCGAGGGATAAAGCTCCTGTCGCATAGTATAAAAGTATGGGAGAAGGTGATAGAGAAAAGATTGCGAGAGGAAATTACCCCAAGTCAAGAACAATGGACGTCACCTTGCACTCCGTCAGCTGTGTGAGAAGTACAGACGTGCACATAAGAACTTGTATATTGTGTTCATTGATCTGGAAAAAGCGTATGAATGATAGTGTGCCCGGAGGTGTTGTGGTAGGCCGTGAAAGAGAAAGGTGTGCCTGGGAAGTATGTGGAGTTAATTCGTGCAATGTACAGCCGGTCTAGGACGTGTGTCCGGTCGTCTGCTGGCAACACCGACAAGTTCAGTTTGGTTGTAGGACTACACTAAGGGTCGGCATTAAGCTCTTACGAGTACCTCTTCCTGTTGATAATGGACGCTCTGACGTCGGAAATACAGGAAGAGGCGCCCTGGTGCATGCTATTTGCCGACGACATTGTTCTTGTCGGTGAAGATGGACCTGAGGTCCAGAGCCGACTGGAGAAATGGCAACAGAGGCTGGAGAGTGTTGGCTTGAAAATCAGCAGAACCAAAACTGAATATAATAGGTCTTTACCTATGAAATTGCCGTTTTATATGAAAAAATTTAAATGATTTTTTTTCATGTATTTTTTATTTGTATTAATCGAAGTAATCACCCATGCAATCAATGCATCTTTGCCAACGCAGTGGCAGTTTATTGATGCCCTTCTTAAAGAAATCAGCTGGACGGGAGGCAACAAATTCTTCAAAGGCATTTTGTACTGCCTCTCGGGTATTGAATTTTTTTCCCGCCAAGAAGTTATCCAAATTCTGGAAAAAGTAGTAGTCTGTAGGCGCAAGGTCTGGTGAGTAGGGCGGATGACGGAGAGCTTCCAACCCCAGTTCTTGCAACTTGGAGACCGTCTGCTGTGCAGTATGAGGTCGCGCGTTGTTGTGCAGGAGCAGCGGAGACGAGCGATTGACCAATGCTGGTTGGAGATGTGCCAGCTTCTCCATCATTGTGTTCAATTCTTCACAGTACACATCTGCAGTAATGCTCACCCCGTTTGGTAAGAAGATGTGTTGAATCACACCGGCGCTAGACAACCAAACAGTGACCATCACTTTTATTGGGGTAAGTTTTCGTTTAGGGCATTGTTTAGGTGCTGAACCAGGATCCAACCAACTTGCTGAGCGCTTGCGGTTATCAAACAGAATCCATTTTTCATCGCAGGTAACAATGCGGTTCAAAATTCCTTCATTTGTGTGTCTGTTGAGCAGTGCAAGGCACGTCTCGACGCGTACTTCGCGCTGGCGATCATTGAGTTCGTGGGGCACCCATTTGTCAAGCTTTTATACCTTGCCAATTTGACGCAAATGGACCAATATTGTTTTGACGCTAACGTCGAAAGCTGCTGCTAATTCAGCCGTAGATTGTGTATCATCAGCTTCCACAATCGCCTTTAATTCGTCATTGTCGACCAAAGTCTTCGGACGACCGCGAGGTTCATTTTTCAGGTCGAAATTTCCAGAACGGAAGCGAGCAAACCAATAACAGGTAGTGCGTTGGTTTGTAGTGTTAGCTCCGTAAACGTCGTTGATGTTGCGTGCCGCTTGTGCCGCGTTGCTGCCACGACGGTACTCATATTCCATAATTACTCGAATTTTTAACGTATCCATGATGACGAAAAAGATTTAAATGCGATGAAAATGTAACACTAATCAATAAACAAATGACTACTTTTGGAAAAAAAAATCCATGTTTTTTAAATAAAATTAATTTGAAATTAGAATTCTTAGCCAAACAAAAAATATTTTGATTTGAAATGGCCAGTACTGCAGAACGGCAATTTCATAGGTAAAGACCTAATATGTTCTACGTTTTCGGCGGTCTCTCCAGTCCTGAAGCCATAGCGCTTAACAGCGTGCTTCTCCCGGTCTGTTCCGACTTTCGGAATCGGTTCACTCATGCAGAGTGACGGAGAAATAGATCGGGCTGTCAAGCACCGAATTAACATAGGGTGGATGAAATGGCGGCAGGTAACGTGAACAACTTGTGACCCCCATATTCCCCTTAAACTTAAGGGAAAGATTTATAAAACAATGGTAAGACTTGCTGTCTTGTATGGATCAGAATCTTGGGCCGCTAACGGGATGAATGAAAGGCAGTTACATGCAGCGGAGATGAGAATGCTGAGGGGGATGTGTGGTGTTACGCGAATGGATAGAATAAGAAATGAGTATGTAAGAGGAAGTCTGAAAGTGGCGCCTGTGACCGAGAAATTGTGTGGAAATCGGTTGTCATGGTATGGTCATGTGATGCGAAAAATGAGGACTATGTAGTGAGGAAAGTTTTGAGTATGAATGTGCAGGGTTACATGAGTAGAGGAACACCAAAAAAAAGATGGATGGATTGTGTGAAAAATGATATGGCTAGAAAAGAGGTGAATCTTGAGATTTTTTTTTTATTTTTTTATTGTAATTCACAAAACTGATACAATCACACATGCAATAAAAATAAAGTAATTGATTTACATGCATAAGACTGATATCTACTAGATGTGAATCCAGCATGCACACTTTAGGTAGGCTTTCTATATAATTACAAATAAAAGATGAGATGACGGCAAATAGAGATGTATGAAAGAAGAAAACATGCTGCTCCGACCCCAAATAAATTGGGATAAGGGCAGGAGGATGATGATTATTGTAGCAATAGAAACGCGAGATAATCGCGAAAAACTTTTTTTTTACTTTTGACCTTTAATAACTTTGACGCAGACACGAAACTTTTAAAACAACTTTTAGAAAGCCACATATAAGGTATATACGAAAATTTAGCTTACTATCTCTCATTCCGAGGTGGACCCCCTTTTTATGCTGAAGTGACTGGACTAGAACCAAAACACAAAAATAAATAAATTAGTTAAATCGGATATAACGGCTGAACTGTCCGTAGTTGATACGAGAGTGTAAGCACGTAACGCGGGTGTCGGCAGGGCACAGGCCGGCGCACGCGCCCCGCGTGGCGCTGCGCAGCGCGGCGCTGTGGTGGGCGAGCGGCGCCGCGCTGCTGGCCGCCGCCGCGCTGCTGGCGGCCGTGCTGCTGCGGCGCCAGCTGGACAAGTGCTACCTGCACAAGCGCTTCCTGCAGAAGGCCTTCTGGTTCAACGAAACGAGCACCCGGTGAGTACACCACACTGTCGTGCCGAGGCAGGCACTCGGTCAGTTGTAGGCACTTTGTGTAATGTATGTATATATCACCATGTTTTTCAAACGCGATGAAACCTGCATGTCGTTTAATCAAAAACGCCAAGACTTGTGAGTCTTATGACCCCACCGCGCCGCACTGGCGCTATGGGCTATGGCTACTCCCTCCCACAGCGGAGCTGGAGGCCGGAGATCCAGCAGTGGGAACATGCGGGCTGTTCTTGTGGAGCTAGCTACTTTAGCCTTAATGCGCCAACAGGTTTTGAACATTCAAGCTTCAACCATACGAGTAAATTATTTACAATAACGTGAACATTTGTTTTCTTCAAATATTAATCAGAAATCTCGGCCATGTGTGAGCGTTTATCAATAAAAATAATTAATTTATTGACGTGCGTCGTTGATTGACTCGCGTGACATTTGTTATCTTCAAGTAAGTATGCGCACGCGCTGATGCGCGTAGGGGCGTATTGTGTCAGGTTTTTTTAATCTTCTGGCTTTTTTAAGTTCCTATAGGACAATAAAATATAAATCTGCGATTTGCATCAGGCTGTGTTGGGAACTGTACTTATTTGGTTCAAATTAGTCAAGATGTTATTTGTTTTTATAGTATAGCTTCTGCCGTGCTTGAACAACGTGCATCAAGTAAAGGAAGTTCTATGCAAGACGCAAACTGGGTAGGCTGACGTGTCTGACTACTGCAACTATAACACGCACACAATTCACATTTATCTACTCTGTTTGAAGTAACAGATAATTATGTGCTTTTTATTTTCAGTTAAATACAAAGGAGAATTATTAATTTTCTTATCTCACAATGGTCACAACTCAAAAACAGTTTCGTTAAGGAAAATGCCAATAATTTCCTGTCTATATTCAATATTTAGTTTTAAAAGTAACCCATTTGTTTTCTATCGCATGCCGGCCGTGATAAGGATCGCGAGTAACCGCAAATAAGGTAAAATAAATGTTGTTTGTATCAATAGTTTGCTATATTTGTATGGTAGGTATGTACGATGTAGTTTAATAACACTTTTCTAGATTTCCTGTATAATAATTTTAGTTGTGTAAGTTGAGTGACATTCCACGCAAGCGAATAGATCATTATGTTGTCTATTCGAGTGAAGTAGTGAAGATCTGACTAATATGTATTACCAATCGCCATAGTACGGCGATTGTTTAGTAACAGGTATCGAACTGGTGCCAGAAACATACTGCACAGACTGAGACTGTACATCAATAGCTAAACATGGTATCGTTTGGTGTCATTATTAATTTAGTCTGTACGGAAACAGAATAGTAAAATAAAAAGGCATTAAAACTGCTCATATCTGTGTCTGACACGATGCTAGGTGGGACAGCGTGCTTTTTGGCCATGCCCATCAGTGAGTTCGAGCCGGTAACTAGTTCAACCTTAAAGTATCTTATTGAATCGCGGCCCGTGGCCTCTACTTACTATTGAGTAGCTCCGCTAGCCGTCTGTGGTCTTCATCATCAGTTCCACTTCACCAAATGGTCCCTTCCGTGAGCAAATAAAATAAAATAAAATAAAATAAAATAAAATACACGAGTTACCTACCTACGATAAAAAATACCTAAATTTCCATAGGTGTGCCTATAATATTTGAAGAGTTCCCTCGATTTGTCCTGGATCCCATCATCAGATACTGATTTGGTGACAAAGAAACCTCATCGAAAGTATACCCTTTCAAACAAAAAATAATAATTTCCGTTACAAATCGGTTGGAAAAAAAACCATACAAACACAGTCGAACATAGAACCTCCTCCTGTACGGACAACAAGAGCCGACCCAAAAATAAAAGTAAATTAAGACTGCTACCATGTGTTTACCCTTGTCATGTCTGTTTTGTTAACTGTACATGACTTGAATAATATTAATGTAATGAATAATCATAATCATTTATTCATTTAAATAAATTTCATTCAATAGGTCATTTTACGAGAACTACGTATGAACGGCTAATAGTACTTACTTACCTACTTACTAAAAAGTTTGCATACGTTTCGGGCACAGGAAAATATTTTGAGGAAAACTTATACTTGGGTATCAAGGACACACTATCAAAGTTTTTTTTTTAATTACTTTATTATACCTAAAAACATGCAACCGCTCCAATTGTTTTTATGAATATTGTAAATTATGAGGAAACTGGCGCCAATTGCAGAAAGATCATGTGTGCTTGAAATTTGATTCCTTCAGGGATCTAAACATTTCTCCCCTATTACTACCTATACTTATGTCTATATCAGATTAGTCTCCAAGTTTGATAGATGTTTGAACGAAACGCTAAGTATTTCCTTACTCTTACAGTCATTATGATTCATATAATATAATATGATACACGAATACCTGCGCGTAAGGTACGTGTTATTATAAGAAGGTTGCCTATCTAATTGGAGTACACAATGAGTACTTTGGGCCCAAACCAGGCGATGGGTATCACGATGCGGTCACTCTATGACACGAATTAATTAGGAGTCACCTTTGTGAAACGCATTCAATTTGCTGTCACGACAGTATTATAGAATAATAATGTTTTTTCCTGCTTTTCTAGTATACTAGAAAGGCATATATATAATATATACCTAAAATATACATTTTTTGTACAAGCGTACCAAAGTGATTTTGTTATGAATGAACATGTTTAAGTAACACAACATTTTGTACTGAAAATATCGCGCAACTTTTGTTTCCCCAGGAAATGTTGTTTTCACAGCGTGTCTGTATGATTTGCCCTCGGTAGTACAATCAAAAGTACGAGTAACTTAAAAAATGAAAATCTTATACGCGCGATAAGTACTTATTACTTTTGCTTCTAGGTCACTTTCGAGTTTTGTTGTCCATAATTATTAATCTGCCATTTTTGAGTCTAATAAGAAAGTCAATTGTCATTAAAATAAAAAGCCGACCAAGACACTCAGGCGTCAAAGTACTCCTACGCATCGCTGTCATCTGGAAACGTGTCCAAAAGGCAGCTCTTATAGTATACGATGCTCGGCTCATGGGGCCAGAGTGCACGTCTCCATTACAAGGAAATTTCTCAACGACTGATCGACACTTCGCGTGACCAGAGGGCTGGCTCATTCTTTGCCAAATAAAAAATATATTATACTCGTAAGTAATTCGATTGTGTTACCAAGATAAAATCGTTTTGCTCTATTCTACCTCTATTGCGTATTATTGTAATACACTAACCATTGTTATGACTTGTTGGTTTATAAATATTTCGTGTAATACCTACCGTAAGTAACAAATATTTTGAAGCTATTTCGGGTGTCTTACGCAAAATACGCTCAGAGTCGTGGGGTTGCGGATATTGGCTCGTCATAAAATACAATATTTTAGGTGTCGAGGTTGCGATGTTTTATCAGTTCCTATGTGTCATACACTTGTTGGGGTAGCTTTGACTTTCAACCCAAGCACCTTCGGAGAATTTAGCGATTAATAGAAATTATTTAGAAGCTACTCGAAGCTCAACCACTGCATAATGTCAGGTAAAGTGGGCCTCGCTTTTCAGCCCGTAACGGTTATTGTTAGTTTGCTTAGTTCACCTACATTTTTGGGAAATCTGTGATAAAAAATACATTAAGTAGGTAATGACTGATGAATGATAAATAGTATTTATTTCTGTTTTCTGCTTTTGTTTCATCAAACACGCTTCATAAATAATATTATAGATGAGGCCAGTGTGTAATGTATCCTACCCGACTACTCTGTGAAGAAACACCGAAATAAACTCAGAGGTCAGTCTTTTTTAAAGTCCCGACATTACCTTGGTCTGACCA
This sequence comes from Phlogophora meticulosa, assembly GCA_905147745.2. Taxonomy (NCBI): domain Eukaryota; kingdom Metazoa; phylum Arthropoda; class Insecta; order Lepidoptera; family Noctuidae; genus Phlogophora; species Phlogophora meticulosa. The sequence continues at coordinate 307,648 of LR990525.1, forward strand.
TGAGATTTTTGTTTTTGATGACCTTTTGAGGACAGAACTATACATATTTAAGTAGAGCCGTACAGTCAAGAGCATAATACACTAACGCAAAATTTAAAATAGAATGTGTTTTGAAACAACGATTGCAACTTTCAAATAAATAAAAATGTTTATTTCAATTATAATAGCCATTTTAGTACATAGTATTAGGAGACTCCACACTTCCACTTGTCATTTTTAGGCAATTGAAATGTAGACAATGTAAACATGCAAGAATCAAAAATAAAAATAGTAATAAAAAATCAATATAAGGGTACCTTAAAAATTATACAAACAGCTATGTGCAGAAGAAGACCAGATCACGCGTGTACATGTGTATCATGAGTGAGTGTGTCTAGCGAGGTTGTGTGGTGTGTGAGTTATAATGAGCAATGCTTAGTTCTCTTTTCCCAATTAATATCATGTCTGTTTATTTATTGGTTTCTTTATTAGTTTACTAGTGACGTTGGCGAAGCGTACGACCATGTCTTGGGATCTAAAGAAGCAAATGTAACTAATTTGACTATTGCAAAGTAGTAATAATAGACTCAACATCATCGTAGGTTTTAGTTTTAAGCCAATCGGTTACAATACGTAATTCTTTTATTTTTACTTTCTAGAATAGATGTTTTACAGTATAGTAGTAATAAGTTACCACAGTTTTGAAAATACTATAAAATTACCATACAATTACACCATAAAATTTCTATCAATATTAGTTTAGGAACAAATTGCGTCTGAATCTTTGATTCATTTGAGGTATGCTCGTGACTGTACGTTATCGTCCTAATAAGATTAAAGACATTAAATTGGTTTTGCTCCAAATGAATAAAGATTACCTGAATTTTATGTCTGTTCCAAGTAAATTCCGTTAATTTATTAGAGTTAATGCGTGAAGGTGGTTTCGATATCTAAATATAACTTGTAAACACTTATAGTGGGCACTAGGTATATCAGTAAACGACAAATTAGAATCTAGCTCGCTACACTGTAGAACAGGTTACGCCTGACATGCACGTACTGTAAACGACAGTTGAAAAAGCAAACAGCATATACTCGTACAGTTCACTTGATGCTACTTGCTAAGCATACGGAACCACTATATCACGTTGATTGCTTAAAGGTAAACAATAATAATAATACCAACCTGTTACTATCCCAATGGACACTCATACAGAGAAGGCAAGAGCATGTGGGTTGGCGATTACAGACTCGGTTATCAATTATAAGTCTAAGTTTCCTCTATTCATGTTTTCCTTAAAGTTCGTTTTGATTATTTTATTACAGTATGAGTACGATTCTAAAGTGGTGTAGGTCAATCACTAATTAAACAAAGCTGAAGAAGCTTTTAGGGTTGACGTAACCCCTAAAATTCACAGTCCGATTTAAATATTTTGATAGCCCTCATGTTTTCATTCGTTTTAGATGTGACTGTGACTGTCTTACTACTAATGTGCGGTGGTCTGAATGCACCCTGTGAGGCAATATACTCAATCTTTTGGTGTTTTAGGCTTTATGTTGATTAATAATATACCAGCCTAACCGGATGCAGCTGAATACCAGTATTTTACATGGAGCGTCTGCTATCTGACCTTCACAAACATTATAAGTATTCTACAAGTATGGCTCCATATATTTTTTTCAATAATTACTCGTATTGAACGGTAAGGTGTTAATTGGTCATCAAGGTTCAGCAAACGTTGTGCGTTAACATCAGATGGTACCTACAGTAGGCCGCACGGCGCAAACATTGTTCGTATCCCACACTGGACGTGTATGACTCGCTCATACCCACTAGTTCAACCCAGTAGTTTTCTAGATTAACGTGAGCATGATTTTGGAAAACTACTGGGTCAATATTAAAATGGATTTCCATTGTCCCAAAAGGCGTTTTTGTTAAGCACTGAAGATATTATCGTGTTATTGTCTCGTTCATGTTGTTATCTAGCAGTATACACTGTAGCTACTCTCCGCGCCCTTCACCCAGACATTATAACACACAATGTGGAGGTCTTTGGTAACACTATAAATACTTAATACGCAAGCCTTTGTGACGATCGACGCCATTCAGAGAGTCGCACACCTGCTAGCAATCTTGCTAGAGCCTTTGTGACGATCGACGCCATTCAGAGAGTCGCACACCTGCTGGCTGCTAGCAATCTTGCTAGAGCCTTTGTGACGATCGACGCCATTCAGAGAGTCGCACACCTGCTGGCTGCTAGCAATCTTGCTAGAGCCTTTGTGACGATCGACGCCATTCAGAGAGTCGCACACCTGCTGGCTGCTAGCAATCTTGCTAGAGCCTTTGTGACGATCGACGCCATTCAGAGAGTCGCACACCTGCTGGCTGCTAGCAATCTTGCTAGAGCCTTTGTGACGATCGACGCCATTCAGAGAGTCGCACACCTGCTGGCTGCTAGCAATCTTGCTAGAGCCTTTGTGACGATCGACGCCATTCAGAGAGTCGCACACCTGCTGGCTGCTAGCAATCTTGCTAGAGCCTTTGTGACGATCGACGCCATTCAGAGAGTCGCACACCTGCTGGCTGCTAGCAATCTTGCTAGAGCCTTTGTGACGATCGACGCCATTCAGAGAGTCGCACACCTGCTGGCTGCTAGCAATCTTGCTAGAGCCTTTGTGACGATCGACGCCATTCAGAGAGTCGCACACCTGCTGGCTGCTAGCAATCTTGCTAGAGCCTTTGTGACGATCGACGCCATTCAGAGAGTCGCACACCTGCTGGCTGCTAGCAATCTTGCTAGAGCCTTTGTGACGATCGACGCCATTCAGAGAGTCGCACACCTGCTGGCTGCTAGCAATCTTGCTAGAGCCTTTGTGACGATCGACGCCATTCAGAGAGTCGCACACCTGCTGGCTGCTAGCAATCTTGCTAGAGCCTTTGTGACGATCGACGCTATTCAGAGAGTCGCACACCTGCTGGCTGCTAGCAATCTTGCTAGAGCCTTTGTGACGATCGACGCCATTCAGAGAGTCGCACACCTGCTGGCAATCTTGCTAGAGCCTTTGTGACGATCGACGCCATTCAGAGAGTCGCACACCTGCTGGCTGCTAGCAATCTTGCTAGAGCCTTTGTGACGATCGACGCCATTCAGAGAGTCGCACACCTGCTGGCAATCTTGCTAGAGCCTTTGTGACGATCGACGCCATTCAGAGAGTCGCACACCCGCTGGCTGCTAGCAATCTTGCTAGAGCCTTTGTGACGATCGACGCCATTCAGAGAGTCGCACACCTGCTGGCTGCTAGCAATCTTGCTAGAGCCTTTGTGACAATCGACGCCATTCAGAGAGTCGCACACCTGCTGGCTGCAAGCAATCTTGCTAGAGCCTTTGTGACGATCGACGCCATTCAGAGAGTCGCACACCTGCTGGCTGCTAGCAATCTTGCTAGAGCCTTTGTGACGATCGACGCCATTCAGAGAGTCGCACACCTGCTGGCTGCTAGCAATCTTGCTAGAGCCTTTGTGACGATCGACGCCATTCAGAGAGTCGCACACCTTCTAGCAATCTTGCTAGAGCCTTTGGGTTGTCTTCCTATCATAATTCGCAATTTTATTTATGAATAAAACTATTAAAGTAATCGGTCAATTCTGTATCAAGTTCATTGACGATATAAACTGGAATTTACACGAAATAAGGTTGTAGGCCAAAATAGACACAGGGCATGACGGTAATGGAATTATGGATATCTAATCAAGACAACACATTGTTATTAATAGACTCATAATTTCATGAAATTACGGGTTATCGCGGGGTCAAGGTGTACGAACCACAGTGTATTCAACTTTTCAAATATTATTTTTTTGTCGTATGCGCACGACAATAAATAATTGAAAAGTTCGTCAATTGAACAGAGTTGGCCGATTACGTTAATAGTTTTGGTAGTGTTGTATGAGATGCGTACGCGTGTTCTGCTGAACGGACGCGTACGTATCTCATACAAAACGTGTTTTTACGGGCAAAATCTGAATAAGTGGAACTGTTAAGAGAAACCCATATTCAATAAAATTAACATGTAATTTATTGTATTATTGTTTTAAAAAACGTTGCCCCACACTAGGAATTTCTCCTGTATCGTGGGTGCGTTTCCAAACATTTAAACTCACATACACAAACAGCCAGACCCGGAACAACTACCTGTAGGCCATACAAATATTTGTTCCGTGCGGGGATCGAACCCACAACACGCGGCCCAGCAGCCGATGGCTCAACCACCGCGCCAACCGTGTCGTCAAAATCAAATTAAAAGAATACCTTACATATAAATGTTTTAACTCGGTCGCAGAATACCTCGAATGAAATATTAAATAATTATGGTACATACATACGTATGTATGTATGTGTGTGTAAAAATATTAACATTATAGTAAGAGTATGTATTCTTACTATAATGTTATTATTATTTTATTTAAAATTATTATTATGTTGCCAAACCCTAACCGGGTTTCATGTTGGAACTTACCTCCTTTAAAAAACTAAATGTACCTACGTACATATGAATGCAATAAAGAGATTTGATTTGATTTGTTGTATTGACTCCCTAAGTCAGACTTCTACTTACATAATTGAATCGGTGCATTAAATGTTGGCGAATACTAAATTAAACCGTTGTTTATATATGTCATGTACATAACAGCGCAGGCCCAACGCCAGCCGGGTACTCCACAACCCCATATGACTTATCAGTACGTGGTGTACAACAGTACAAGTGTATGCCGTGGTTCCAGCGAGCCGGACAGCGAGCCGGCGGCGCGCGACTGCCGCGACTCGCGCGACGTGCTGCTGCTGTACGCGCGCGAGGGCGAGCTCGGCCAGCAGGCCGTGGCGGCGCTGAAGGACCTCATACAGCACGCCACCGGCGGAAAGGTAACGGTTGGCTCACGGGCAGCTTCCTGCTGATCTATCGATGTCGGCCTCTTAGCTGCACGTGCCTATACAATTTAAAGGTAAAGTGATAAGGAAAACCGACGAGACAAAAAATACTATCTTGATCAAATTCTTTATAAGTGAAATCAGTAACCTCTGGCTTCAGTTTTCCTTGTCATTAATTATATAAAAGATTGCACGTGTTTTCCATCTACATGGGCCCTACCAACTTTTACCCTGATATGTATGTAGTGTCAGAACCTCCGGATAACTGAACTAACTGATTACACATTGTTTTCAATTGGTCTCCTGAAACGGATAGAAAATGGCGTAAAATCATCTTTTTTGAGGTTGAGTGTTGACACAATCTTATACAGTAGGTGTAATTTGTATAAAATTAGTAGGTGTAATTTGTTCTAACCTTCGTTATACGCCAAAAATAATAATTCGCATTCACTTCAAGTCAATATCAATAACCTAAATAAGGGCGTCACACACGCCACCCACGGCATTAGCCTTCGAGTTTGCTGAAATTGCGTGGCTCCTGAATTATATTTTAGTTAGCAGGTACCTCCTTTGGAAAAGTGTATCTCTTGGGTTTTACTATAATATCATATAAATCATATCAATTAAATACTCTGCTTAAACAGTTGTTAAAGTAATTCATCAAATCAGTTGATTCGGAATATTCCAAGTGACGACCATTAAAGTTCAGGGACACTTACCGATTCCATTTGTGTTCCGAATTCATCACATCGTGCACATTGTGTATTGTGTAGGCCATTTGCATTAGTCCTCTCGTTAGAAAATAATAAAATAAACTAAACTTTAGTTACCTGCGCCTTAGAACATTTAAATTATGCAATTGATTTTCCCGTGGGCTATTGGTTTTCCTTAACATAAAATCTCGATATTGTTATCGAGATTTTATGTTAAGGAAAACCAGCTTAAAAATACAACCTGTTTTTGCGTTATCCTGTCAACACAACTCAATATTATTTGAGCCTGTAAAAAAAGGAGAATGTCTTCAATTTGTACCTCACAGCTACACCTTGTGGGAGTGTGCAGTCGTGTACCTATATGTGTACAAACATAATTATGAAACATTTTGTGAAATAATGAAAAATAAAAAATATTTTGTTCTAAAGTATTCATTCAAATAATAAGGTGGTGTGCATATATTATTATAGCTTCTTCGAAATCATAGTTTTGTGAATTAGGTATTACTAATTTGAACACCTAACCTACGAGAAACTGGATTTTGAATTTGACTGTGTCCTTGCCCTTGAACGTCTGGTTTTGCTAACGTTGGGTACCTATTACATTGAAACGATATCGTTAATCAATGTAATGAATGATCGGCGTGCGTGCGCAGGCGCAGGTTGTAGTAAAAGCTGATATGTAATATCTATCACAGTTTGCAAACAACAAGCATGTTGCTAGCAGCATGTGCAAATTATTGCACATTTTTTGTATGATTCTTCTGTTTTCCTGGAAGTATTGTTACAACAAAGAGGTATTTTTCCACTTTCATTCCAGGTGCAGTAATTATACCTCTTCTTTTTATTTTTGTTTGTATTAAATCTAGGGGTCTTTAAAAACTTGAAATGGCTAATAAAAGTAGCGACTACTTCAAACTAAAACACAAGTTTAAAGTATTCTTTAATGTGGGTTTTAGAAACCGGTGTAGACGTGACGAGTAATGTGCACACCGCGCACCGGTTTCTAAGACACAAGAGATAAAAGTCACTGATTCACCGAAACATGAGATGAGCTTCATCAATAAACAAAATAAATTCAAAACTTTTGCTTAAATATCATCAATAGTATTCTCACAGATGAGTGTGAAATACTTACTAAGATTATCGTAGAATAATACACAAATAGTAATACAAGGTGCAATGCTAACTATAAGTTGAATTAATATAATAGTTGAATTGTAAAAGTTCCTAATCCACGTGATATTCGATAATAGATAGTTGCAAGTCATCTTGCTACGCCCTAACAGGGTCATGTACTCATTAAGTTTTAAGCTTGTAGCTGTAAAACTATGTGTTCATTGTGCATTCAATAAATAAACACACATGTACACGACTATACAAAAAATAACTAGTTAATGGGTAAACATTTCCGCTGTGATGATACTACTGCCAACTCCTTATGAATGTGCTCGTGAACTTTAAGTTTAAAAGCCAATCGTTTTAATTTAAGTTCTTTATTTTAATTAGCCCGCGTTTACCCCATGTGGCAGGAGTGTTGACCTCTGATAATTAATTGCAGTTCAGTATGTCTGCGAAAACTCGCTCTTCTCGGCAAGTCGTTTCTTTCCTCAACTTCGGCGAATCAATGAATGTGAACGTTCAATTACAAAAGACAATCCCCCAAAATACCCATCTCATTCATAGACGTGACATTCTATCGAAGTAACCTTGAAAATGTTTCCCCGTTTTGTACACCCCATACGAGTTATGAATATGACCCTTGTTTTCAACAAGTGTCGGGCAGGCTTCTTGTTTGAGGTGCAAATGATAAATGTAAGCATGTGAGTGTGCGCGCACTGCGCAGGTGTACGACGTGTTCGCGGCGGACGTGGTGGCGGCGTGCGGCGCGGCGCCGGGCGGCTGGCTGCGCGCGCGGCTGGCGGCGCGCCGCGTGCGCGTGCTGCTGCTGCAGTCGCCCGCGCTGGCGGCGCTGTACGCCGCGCCCGGCGACGCCGGCCTGCGGGGTGAGTGCCCCAACATTGCGACTGGAGATGACGTTATTCAAGGGTAGTGGTTCACAGGACCGATGCTTGTAGGCCGGTTATCAGCACTTTAGATGCCTTATTATTGTTGAAGTCTTATTTAATGTACTTTTTAATGAGTATATATTATATAATACTGTAAGTTAATGAAAACGAGGAGAATGCATGGAATGGTATGCTTCAATAGACAAATGTAAATATGGGTTTGGTGAGAAAAATTATCATGGATGAAGTGAAAAATGCAGTCAGAAGTATGAAAAATGAAAATGCCAAGGGCCCCGATGATATACCAGTAGACGTATGGAAGGTACTCGTATTATAAGAACATGGATGTACATGGCTGACTTTATTCCTGAATAAGTTGTTGCACGAGGAAGTGATCCCACAAGATTGGTGCAATAGTTCACTTGTGCCTATCTTCAAGAATAGTGGGAATGTACAGGACTGCAACAAGTATCGAGGGATAAAGCCCCGGTCACATAGTATGAAAATATGTGAGGTGTTAGGGAAAATATTGCGAGAGGAGAGTGAAATTACCCCAAGTCAATAAGAAAATACAATTAAAATTTAATTTAGGTACAAATGAAAAGCAGTTGAATGCAGCTGAGATAAGAACGTTGAGGGGGACAATCGATATAATAAGAAATAGAGGAAGTCTGAAAGCGGCGCCTGTGACCGAGAAGTTGTGTGGAAATCGGTTGTCATGGTATGGGCATGTGACGCAGAGGAATGAGGACTAGGTTGTGAGGGAAGTTTTGAATATTAATGGGCAGGTAATTCAGGTTTACGCACCGACCTCGACAACACTCGGATGATGAAGTGGAGGATATGTACTAAGACATATCCAAAGCCTTGCACAACACCACTAAGGCCCACTTCAATATTGTTATGGGGGACTTTAACGGCAAGGTGGGAACCCAGACTGGCAACGAATCCCGGATAGGCCCGCATGGTTATGGAGTTAGGAATCACAGGGGGCAAATGCTTGTCAACTTCCTTGAAAAGGAGGGGCTGTTCTTAATGAACTCCTTCTTTAAGAAACAGCCTCAAAGGAAGTGGACGTAGCAAAGCCCCGACACTGTGACTAAAAATGAGATCGACTTCATCATAATATAATAATAATATAACTTTATTTCCAGAAAGTACAATTTCACAGCAAGACTTAAGACTAAATCCATACATTTGGTTATTTCTAATCAATAAAAATTGTACGCTACGCAGGTTGTGACGGATAGAAAGCACATATTCAGAGATGTCTCAGTGATCAACAGGTTCAATACCGGATCTGATCACCGACTTCTCCGAGGCTCTCTGAATATCAACTTAAAGCTTGAAAGAAACCGACTGATGAAGTCCACGCTCCGACCTAACCCAATCCATATCATGGCGGGTACTGAGAAGTTCCAGCAGCTTCTCGGGAATACATTTGTTGCCTTGGGACCCGCTGGCGACGCTGACGAGAGCCTACACAATCTGGTCGAGACTCTGAGGGATGAGGGCATCAAGTTCTGCAGAACGCAGCGGACGGGCAGGAAATCCAAACTCTCGGCTGAGACTCTCGGGTTGATGACAAAAAGACGGGAAACCACCCAAGCTACTTCGTCGGAGAGGTCAGACCTGAACAAGCGAATTGCGAAGATGGTACGGCGCGACCTTCGGAGCTCCAACACACGCCTCATCGAAGAGGCGATAGAGCGAAACCGAGGGTCCAAAGTATTCACTCAGCAGCTTGGCAGGAGCCACCTGACGAAGCTTAAAACGAACGATGGGAGGACCGTATTGTCTAAACCAGAGATCTCCGCCGAGATAGAGGATTTCTATGGCCGATTATACGCTGCACATGCACCTCATTCCAGACGAGATGACCACGATTCCAGAGCCACCCTGATGCGCCACTACACCGACGAACTGCCTGACATCAGTCAAGACGAGATCGTGTTAGCTCTGAGGCAGCTTAAAAATGGAAAAGCCCCCGGTGAGGACGGAATAACATTAGAGCTTTTGAAAGCTGGAGGAGCCCCTGTTATAAAGGAATTAATAAACCTCTTTAACACCGTCCTTCACAGTGGGAGAACTCCAAAGGCGTGGAGCGGGAGTTTGGTGGTGCTCTTTTTTAAGAAGGGTGACAAAGCCCTTCTTAAAAATTATAGACCCATCTCGCTCCTGAGCCATGTCTATAAATTGTTCTCACGAGTGGTCACGAATCGTCTCGCCAGGAGACTCGACGAGTTTCAGCCGCCGGAACAGGCCGGGTTTCGAGGAGGATATGGCACCATAGACCACATTCACACATTGAGGCAGATTATACAGAAGTCCGAAGAGTATAATCAGCCCCTGTGTCTGGCCTTTGTGGACTATGAGAAGGTCTTTGACTCTGTCGAAACCTGGGCTGTTCTGGAATCCTTACAGCGATGCCAAGTAGACTATCGTTATATCGAGGTGTTGAGATGTCTGTACGAAGCCGCGACCATGAGTGTCCAAGTACAGGGCCAGCAGTCTAAACCGATTCAATTGCGCGAGTGAGACAGGGGGATGTTATATCCCCGAAACTGTTCACAAGCGCGTTGGAAGATATGTTTAAGATGCTGGACTGGAAAGGAAAGGGCATCAACATAAACGGCGACTACATCTCACACCTACGATTCGCAGATGACATAGTCTTAAGCCATTAAGACTATGTCATCTGCGAATCGTAGGAGTCTCTAGACGAGCTGAACCAGATGCTGGACGGCCTAGCTTCAGCCTCGCGACGTATCGGTCTTGGCATGAATTTGGATAAAACCAAAGTCATGATCAATGGCCACATTGATCCAATACCGGTCGTCGTACATGGCCACCTTCTCGAAATCGTTTCCGAATACACTTACCTACCTCGGGCCGATTCTGCAGTTAGGTAAAAACAATTTCGAGAAGGAGGCCAAGAGGAGGATCCAGCTGGGCTGGGCAGCGTTTGGGAAACTGCGCCGAGTCTTCTCGTCATCCATACCGCAATGCTTAAAAACGAAAGTTTTTAATCAGTGCGTCCTACCCGTCATGACCTACGGAGCCGAGACATGGACACTCACGGTAAGGTTGGTCCACCAATTCAAAGTCGCTCAGCGAGCTATGGAGAGAGCTATGCTCGGAGTTTCTCTGAAGGATAGGATTCGAAACGAATACATCCGACAGAGAACCAAAGTCACCGACAAAGCTCAAATAATAATTAGCAAGTTGAAGTGGCAGTGGGCTGGCCATATCTCGCGAAGAACCGACAACCGCTGGGGTAAACGTGTTCTTGAGTGGAGACCGCGACTCGGCAAACGTAGTGTAGGACGCCCTCTGACCAGGTGGGATGACGATCTGCGAAAGACTGCAGGCAGATGCTGGATGCGGCAAGCTGAAGACGGCGCTATGGCGCTCATTAGGAGAAGGCTATGTCCAGCAGTGGACTAGTATAGCCTGATGATGATGATGAGATTTTATTTTGTCATGAAAAATCCGGCTACTCCGGACTGGACCAAAAATCCGTTCTTGAAAATCCGGATTTTAAAACAGGACGGATTTGCATTCACTAGTTATTATCGAAATGTTGTTATCGTCCGCAGTGCGCACCCCGCTGCTGGGGCGCCGCGCCATGTACCGCGAGCCGCACGTGGGCGACCAGCTGCTGCAGCTGGCGCTGCGCCACATCGCCGAGAGCGCCGCGGCGCACCAGGACTACCAGAAGTTCTACCTCGCCACGTGAGTATCTATGTCACAGTAGCACTCTGACACCACTACTCCTATTCACCTTATACTCGCTTACTTAAACATACACACCATCAACCATAGCAGCTTATGCCACTCTACCTCATCGCGTGAACAGCTTGCTTGCTATGCTGATCACCTACATGTATGTTTCATGCAGTGGCGTGCACTCCATACATGCAAATAAGCTATGCATGCCCTGTAGTCCCATACTTATATACATGCAGGCCCCCCTAAAAACCTGGGTATTTAGATTACACGCCATCTATTACTTTTTTTTGGAACTAACACGTAGCGGCGGATACTAATGGCAGCGCTCCCGTGAGCAGTAACAATACTACGCCTTGATTATTTTTCATACAACGCATCTCGTGTAGTACACAGAAAAGTGTGACTGTGTGCGTGAAATACGGTGAAAATGTGTGCGCGTGTTGGAGTTTTAGAAGCACTGCTACATTGCAAACCGACCAAATTAAAAAGCTGTAAAATTTCGGATTCTCAGATTCAAATAATTTTCACAAAGCGGCTGCTAAGCATGATTCTTCAGAAAACCATCTAGAATCCTGCTTAAAGTTCCAAACTTTCGGAAGAGGTAGAATGGAGACCAGTTTGAATACCAAGTTAAAGTTAGATATTGAAAGGCACAACGCGAAAGTTGACAGAAATAATAACATTTTCAAACGGTTGATTGATGTAGTTTCTTAATCTAGGTAAACAAGAATTAGCATTCCGTGGTCATGACGAATCCAGCTTGCCGTTTAGTAAAGGCAATTTTCTGGAACTTATAGATTGGTGGCTAAATATAATGGACATTTGGAAACCCACTTACAATAAACATCAGGTAGCTCATTCACAGGGTTAGCGAATAGTACCCAAAATGATTTAATTTCTAGTGTTGCATATGTAATGTACGAGTACGATATGATATTTTTTTTTTATCTTATCGTACTCGTACATTACGGTGAAATCTCTGTGCACGCCACTGCTTCCATGTAGCTAATACTTGTTTTTTAGACTCCCGTACCTCACAATATAGGATCACTTAATTATCCATCTGTCTTGTGTAACCACCGCCACCCGCTTACAGTATACAGTTCATAATTTGTGACTTACAGTCCTATGAATATAATCCATATTATATATTGGATAAATCCAGCGTTACCCATGTAGGACATGCCCTATATGCACTCGCGAGCAATAAACTGGAATCACTTTATCGCGCGTTGTTCAAAACTTTTTTTTACAATTTCTATGTAACTAACTATGGATTGTGGTATATTATTTCGAAAGGTAATTTTGATAGCTTTCAATATCATAATTATCCAAAGATTTCACTTTATGTCATGGAACACAATAGTAAAAACAAAAGACATCAATTTTTAAAAGAATACACCATAATATGGTTTGGTAGTCCTGAAACCCTTTAAAAGTGTGGGTGTTTATGAAAATAGGTCACCAGTCCAATATTTTACGTCACTGGGAACACTGAACTAAAAGAAAATGGAAATCACAGCTATACAAGCCACTCATGTCGTCATCCTAATCCAGCAAGGGTTTATAGCGTCCTATCGCTTAACAGCTTCATCTGAGCCAGTCTTGTGTCTCGAAGGAATACAATAGGTTCAGGCCACAATCTGGACGACAGCGATGCACATCGAAGAGAGATGACCGATATATTGTCACCTCTTCTCTCCGAAATCAACACCTGACCGGCGTGGACGTCCAGCAGCAGCACAGAGAAGTTCGAGGGAGGGCTGTTAGCGAGTGGACACTGACGCGAAGACTCCAAGAGCCGAACCTGACCCCTAAAAGGCCAGCCACGGGACCCAAATTGTCTCTGGCCCACCGACAAGCCCGACTTCAGTTTGCTCGTGATCGCTTAGATTGTGATACGGAGCAATGGAACAGAAACCTGTTGTAGGACGAAAGCAGCATGTGCCTGCAGGTCAGCGGCCATCGCGGCATCGGAGGACAGTCTACAGGAGACCGGGGGAGTGATTTGTACAATGCTGATTTGCGAAAAGAGTGGCATAGGGGGCGGGTCCTGTATGACGTGGGCGAAGAGAGGACATCAGCGACATTTTACTAGACATGGCCTCATAAAATGTCCCCTACATTTTGGTTTATTGGCGAAGATTTCCTGCTAATGCTCGGTACTGCCCGCTGCCACACCTCTGCAGTACCTGTAAGAAGTCGGGATTCCCACACTTCACTGTCCAGCTCTCCTGACTTCGATTGAACATATTAGGGACGAGCTGAAAAGGCGGGTACGAGGTAGATGTCCAGCTTCGGTGTCAATAGAAGACCTGAAAACTGGTTTGTACTATTATATATACCGTACGTAACGTAAATGCCAAATAACAAAACAAATATTTTCATATTACTTTCTATTTATGTGGACATTACAATAAATTCGATCAATCAATCAAAATCGACCAATTGCAATAATTCCCTAAATGTTAGTAGAAAAATAGATAAATTGTATTTTTTTATATAAAATGATATAAGTAGCACAGTCCACAAGCCACAGGTCGGTGCTAACTAATTGGCAATCATGCTTTCGAGGAACCCGGCAACAAGTGATTTCAGTTTTTGCTCGCGAGTGTATATGGTAGCTTTTATTATTTTAACTTTTGTAACTTGAGTTTTATAAAAGTTGAGTATAAATAATATGTATGTATAAGAATAAATAATATTAAGATAAAAAAAGAATAAAATAATAATAAGATAAGCTTGTAGCGCCAATTCTACGTAACGAAGGGCGGGCTGGGGCATGCTGATGAATGGTCGTTTGTAATTTTGGGATGTTCAAAAATCCATTAATTTGCTAAATCGCGGTGTTGAAATTTTCCGTAGAATAGAACCTACTTTTTTTAAATACGTTAAAAATGTGAGATGTCGAATGCGAAGTGTCAAAATAAATCGATTTACATATTACAAATTATATCCATATTTTAAAACGTCTCCGTATCGCTTTCGATGTATTCCCCAAAAATTTACCACCAAAAACAAATCAAATCAGTCTTTATTTGTAAACATAGGTATACATAAAAGGTCTCTAATATACATATTATTATAGTCGAGCTCCATATTCTACCAATTAAATTGATGTACAAATAGTCATTTTAGTGTCATATTGGGTACACAAAGTGAGTTCGAGATTGTACACTAGTTAAAAAATAAAAGTCCAAAGGTACTTGTTAAAAAAAAACATAAAATAGTTAAATGAATGTCAGTTAAATTAAACTTTACATGCATGTCAAAGGAAGATAATATGAATTATAGGAAATGTTTCGAAATTTATCATTAAAAAAATCCTCAAAAGCTACCCCAATCTGTTCAATTTCTTTGATAGTTTTCTTTAAAGAAATTTCAACAATGAGTTATCCTTTAAATAGGCATTTAATTACATTTCAGAGTTATGTCAATATTAAAATTAAAATTGCATGAATCAAATGTCAGAGTTATGAAAATATTATTTTTTCTTCTAAGAACTCGTTAATATTATAGAATGCTTTATTAAATAAATAAGTCTTTTTTGGTAACTTATTGTAAACAGTTGGAGCCATATGAAAAACACTTTTGCGCATAAGTGCAGTCTTACAGGGAGGTACACATAGTTGGGTATGGTCACGCCTGTTCCTGGGAAATGGATCAGCTCTGCGCCTAAATAATTTAGAATTATTCCGGACAAACATAACAGATTCAAGAATATATTAGGTTGGGGAAAAAGTGTTTTCGCATTATAGTATGTATGAACTTGTAATAAAATCTCTTTCTGTATCCAGCTGGTTTTGGTATCATTGTAAGTTTAAATTTTAAAGAACATAATTCCAAATTCAAATTAGGTAAATGTGTGATTTTCATTTGTTTTTTGTACCGTCAAGATGAGTGAATCTAAAGAAGAAATTCGATACATTTTAAAATAATACTACAAAAAAGGAATTGGCCACAAAACAGTTTTAGCGCATTTGAAAAAAACTGGGTACACGAAAAAGCTAATTATTTGGGTACCTCACGAGCACACTGAAAGAAACCTAAGGAACCGTGTACTCATTTGTGATTCTTTATTACGACGTAATGAAACCGAACCACTTTTGAAGAAGCTGATAACTGGTGATGAAAAGTGGATCACGTACGACAAGAACGTGCGAAAAAGGTCGTGGACAAAGGCTGGTCAGGCTTCACAGACTGGCGAAACGGAAGGGCATTATTCATTATGAGCTGTTACCACCAGGCAGGACCATCAATTCTGAACTCTACTGCGAACAACTGATGAGATTAAAGCAAGAAGTTGAGAGAAAGCGGCCGGAATTGATCAACAGAAGGGGTTTGGTTTTTCATCATGATAACTCTAGACCTCACACATCTTTAGCCACTCAGCGAAAATTAAGAGACTTTGGCTGGGAGGTGTTAATGCATCCGCCGTATTAGTCCTGACCTACCAAGGTCAAACTGACCTCGTGATCTTAACCTGACACTGCCGAGATGTACCAACATCTCGGCAGTGTCAGGTTAAGATCACGAGAGGACTGCCAAAACCACTTGTCGCGGTATTTTGATCAGAAGTCCCAAAATTTCTATAGCAATGGGATCATGTCCCTACCTCCAAGATGACAAAAACTTATTGAAGAAAATGGTACCTACATACTTAAGTTAAATGTAAATAAACTATATTAAAAAAATGTTTAGAATTTTCTTAAAAAATGCGAAGAAACTTTTTCCCCAACCTATTATACGGTCGATTTGAGAAACCTCCTTTTTTGAAGTCGGTTACAAAAAGTCTAAATAATAGTCACAGTCTCAAAGCAAGACTCACAGTCACGTCTTTGTTTCTACTTTTCGGAGTAAAGTAAGTGTCGCTCGCAGTCGGATATGAGCATAATCCATGAAACATGAATGTTAATATTTCATTGAAATCTTGCTCATATTCGCTTATACAAAAAACATTATACGCATAAAAATAAGGTTCATGTTCCTATAAAACGGGTAATCTGAAAAGTAAAGATACGACGTGTTCATGAATTGAGCTGCACAGCGGTGGCCGGACACATCGCCTCGTACGTACCCCTCCGCGCTCCGGCCGGCAGGGGGGGGGGGGGCATTGCTTTGCCAGGAACCACATTTAATTTTACTATTGGACTTACTTTATATTGGTAATTATCAAATCTTAGCAGCTATTTTTATCAAGTTCTTGCACACACGAGAGAAGAAGAAGCTCATACTGTGAGCTATCACACGCGATCAGTGAGTAATAGGAGTGGACCGGCGTGTTACAGATACCAGGGCTTGGAGACGGACATCCTGCAGCAGGTGGTAGCGTACCGCCGCTACGTGCTGCCGGGCGCGGCCGGCGCGCTGGCGCAGGACCTGGCGGCCGCGCGGCCCGACGCCGGCCGCCTGCAGCGCCACGCCCGCGCTGCGGCGGCGCTGCAGCTGCACGTGCAGCACAACCCCAACTACCTCATGGACGAAATCTTCATCAACTGAGCCGGCCGCCTGCAGAAGCTGCATTCAGGCTGGACGATGCGACTGGACTCATCTGTAATGGTCAACTTGCTTAAACATGCGTGTCTCTATCAACAATTTGCGTTGGAAATGTGGGAAGGATCCGACATCACATTATACATTTAGTAGGTACCATCAGACAATAACTAAAGTTGAGCTTTGCATTTTGAAATACTGCGGCCTGGGGAAGCTGTAGTGCTGTACACAACACATCTGTGTACAGCTAGGACAAATAGTATAAAGGTTGATCACATTTCGCGGGTTTCAGACTATTTTTGGCATTTGTTGAACACTTAGTTCTAGTCGTTTAAGATTAAGAGGTAGGAGGGAGGCAAATGTCTTTGTGAAATAATCACTTTTATTTAGAATTCTTTATTGCATTCATGACACGGTAGGTCAAAAGTTGAGACGCTGTGATCGAATCTCCGTAGTAATAAGTTTTTTTTGTAAGTGCTGCCTTAGGTTGCCTCAAGTCAAGGCTTCTCCAATGTAAACATTGGAATACCGAGACAGAAGCGCAAGCCACAACAAAAGACCCGCTCGGGTCTTTTGTAACTACGTAAGCTCTCCCGACTGCTACAGCGATCAGAAATTCCAGCTGATCAGTCGTTTTCTACCAATAGGTACGAGCCAGTCTGCACACAAACGTACGTTCAATAGTTATTTTACGATTACCGAACAAAACGTTATAACTATGCTAAACATACATACAACTTGTATCCAAGGACGATTCTGTTGATTGTAACTAATGAGCTGCCTCAGTCGTGACTCCACCCTACCGATCCGGTTTTATAAGTACATATAAACATAATACTTCGCATGAAACACCGCCGCTATGTTTAACGTATTACGTGTGTATTTGTATTAATAAATATTACTTTATTTCATGATTATTTGGGAAATATTCGAATAGTCACACCATACCAAGTTTTGTTTAAATCTAAGAAATGCTTCACACTTAACACGAAATGAGTATATTTGACGCTGAAAATTAAGCACGTTTAAGTTAATAAGTTAACCTCATTTTACATGACATCTCAAAAATAGATTAGTTTTAAATTCTTTGTCAGTAGTACACAACACATGTTAAAGTTCATATATTACAAAGAGACGAGCTTTACTCAATATAGTGTTTCCCAGCAATCCGTTGAGTGATACATAAATTTACTTAACACCTAACTCGTATATACATTAATAAGTCTTAAATATTAATAAATTCATAATGATCTAAGAAAATATAACATAAAAGTGTCATATTGTATTGTAAATGATGTGTCCTCAAAATGATTCCGTGCTCTTTATGTAAGTATATATTAATTTGAATACACGGTAGTACACGGTTATATAATTATGTAAATACAGTTAGGACCTACCTATAATAGAATAGTACATCAAAATGGCCGCTATTAAGTAAGTTCTTAATTAATAAGACCAGGTTTAAAGTAAAATGCTATGCTCATAGAACACATATTATGTAGAGCTTGTTATTACAAATTTAGAATGGTACAACTGGTGGTATAATCATCAGTTACGAAAGAGGTTGTGATACGCATTTGGCTGACAAATCGTTCCGCGTTTTGTGAAGACTGACAATATTTTGATCAAGTTAATCGCATAAGTTAGCGTCAACCCTTAGTCTATATTGTTGTAGTACCCGGCACTGAAATTACTCGTTAGATCGCAATCAATGTTACATGTGTACCTTTATCAGCATAACACTGCGTTGATAACGTATTTCTTATGATATTCTGTCCATTGGGACTATCTGATTTACATTCATAAGTGCTAGATAATATTTGTTTTATAATAACAAAGATCTTGCCGGTTAAGTACTAAAGAGAAATGAAATAAAGTGAATATGACAGCAGTGAGCTTAATTTGAAAATATGTAGCTTTTAGTAGATGTAAGTAGTATGTGTATGTAATAGTATGTAGCTGTTAGTGCTTCCTGTTGTTCGTGTCGTGTCGATCCGTTGTTGTCTGTGTCGTTATGTTGTTATATATTCGCGTACCTAGTTAGTGTTGACTAACATTTATTATATCTAAGTTTTACTTCGTAATACGAACGACTGACGAGGTCTTTTAAATAAATAAGTATGTAAACCAGTGTTCAAAAATGTGCATAATAAATTTTATTATTTGTACATGTTATACCGTAACAGAGTTATATATTTTTTTATAAAGTAAGTAATAAGTTCTTATATTTGTGTATTACTGGTAGTTTTTGTTAGTGTATAAACCTAACTTTCTTGTTAGTAAACGCGTAAAAAAAGTAAATTTATGGCAAACTCTCTTACCTCCAAAAGTGTTTGGAAAGATTTGTAACACCATTTGTAATTTTTTTCCGCGTTTATCAATAACGGGGTAAGTCTATAGATTACTCATCGGGTGTAATTCAGTGGTCTAATTCTCCTCTTAAGATAAGTCGGAGATTATCAACACTTACTTACAGATGGGCCCTCACAGTAAATAACGTGTTTGCGGAATAATAGCCCATTTGTGACGAACTGGGATTATTTAATTCAATATTATTATATTGTCTAGTACCATTTTCAAGTACCGCCACGGCCCACGACCCACCTGCAATGAAATATTAGGTATATTTTGTACGTGTTTATCATTAGTCTTGCGAGACAAGGCTCGAGTGTGAAAACAAGCGAATCCAATGATATTGTCAATTTTATCCTAGTTTTATATAAAATAAATATGTTGTCTTTTTGCATCATTTTCTTATTTCTATGTGTTATTGTTGTCTGTCACCACATGTGCAGGCGATGCTTGTGCACATGTGGTGACAGATAGTCTCAG
This sequence comes from Phlogophora meticulosa, assembly GCA_905147745.2. NCBI lineage: Eukaryota > Metazoa > Arthropoda > Insecta > Lepidoptera > Noctuidae > Phlogophora > Phlogophora meticulosa. The sequence continues at coordinate 327,334 of LR990525.1, forward strand.
CCTCGGCCCTGCAGAGGAACAGTAACAGACTGGCGTTATGTTTTCGTATCGTCCTGCGTTTATTTTATAAATCCATCTATTCTAGATTAAAATTTATATCGGTTACTAAATTATTACCTAGCTCTTAGCTCCAAAATAGAATAACAATCTTAAGTATTTATTAATTAAGGTGAGGCAGAAGTAACCAAGACAAAGTCAATATATCTTAAGCATTACCAGCTTAATTAAATATTAACTTAACTTTTGTCTTTGAGGATTTTTGTTCAATTATGCATGTATATTGGCAGGGCTCCGACATGAAATCATGCTACCAAAATTGATAGTGACAAACATTATCTAAAGCAGAAGGTCAACGGAAACGTAATTCATTTTAGAACTGTTCCAAACGTGCCAATACTTTAATTACATCTTTGGTATTGAATTATTTTTGCTGCCATACAAATAAATATGGTATAGGTTGAGCAAAAAGTACAGTTTTATGCCAGACTTCGGCCCTCGAATTCATCCGCCTGGAAGTCCACCACCATAACACATATGGCACTTGGCATTAACGTAGTTTCTATCAGTAAAATATACGAGAGACGTAGTTTTTGTAATAGTATCATTATTTCCAGGGATAACCTCCTACAAATAAACAATTTTACCTCTATATAATATTAGTATAGAAGTTTAGATCATGAATTTGGCTCTACTAACAAAATAAAAACATAAATAAATAATGCTGGACAATCCACACAACATCATCTAGCCCAAGCTAAGCAAAGCTTGTGTTATGGGTACTAGATGATAGATATTTTTTATTATACATAGGAAATACCCAGAACACCCGGAACAAAACTTTGTCCCAAGGCGGGAATCGAACCCGCAACCTCCTGCGTCGCAGGCGGAGCTTCGCCCGCCGCGCCACATCGGTCGTCCACACTAAATACTAATTATAGACTACACAAATGGTCTATTAAGGAAAACAAAAAAATCGTCAGTATGTATATAGTATGAAAGTTTGTAATTTGAAATAGCGCGCGGAACCGGCGTGCGAGCGAGAGGGCGCGAGTGCAAGTGAGACGGCACCACTAGCAGGTAACAGACATGGCGTCGCGCTATTCATTATGCCAACCGATGGAACTGCGCCACCGACAGCTTAGTGCGGATGAGACTGTAAGTATTTAAGCAAGAAGTAGGAATAGCTACACTTGGTACTCACTACTGAGTATGTGGACTATACAAACTAAAATATTTTCCATATAAAGTGGGACTAAAAACTAGAAAATAATAAAAACACTGAATTCACATTAAAATGTCACTAGTTCATGAAAAGGCAATTACTGCGAATATATCGGAATATGTACGTAAAAGACGGCGAGCAGTATTTAAGCTAGTAGGAGTCCAATTAGTTGGGATTATCGAGTATGTATATGTATGAAACAAACGTATTATAAATATTAGCACAGCCGATATTTTTCCGGTGCCAATTTGTGACCGGAATGTCCACAGTGTGCTAACATGCGCAACTTTTTTATCAGCGATTTATTATCAGGCCAGTATTATATAACTGTCGGTGTGTGTGCACTCTGTCTCGCTCGCACGCGCCCGGCTCGTCGCCCCGGCAAGTGTGCGAGCGAGACGCAGCATGTTGCATTAAATTTCGATCCTATTCTGTAATGTTTTGTCCAATCGCGTCCGATCTCTGCGTGTTCCGGTTCTTTGTCATCAATGGGTTGCCGGGCGAGTCCATTTGGAGTGCCACTCGAAAATGTTTTACGCTATATTTAAACGAGATTTTGAGCCATGAAACGATTAGTAATCCGTCCGATGGTTCTATCTATCGTTTCGATCGTGAGTTTCGTGCCGGGCCGCAGTATTTAGCGCGATCGCACTTAGGCCCTTTCGGTATTAATGAGTCGTGCCCACTTCAGCTGACTGCGTCGTACGCAAGGCTACTCTAACTAAACTAGTAGTAGTCCGGCGCTGGCAGGAGACGGTCGGGTGTTGTCGCGTGCGAGCGATATGCGGATATGTTATTGAGGTTTAAAATGTTTTTGGAACGTTTCCCATAGGCGCGAGGGCTGTAGGATCTCGTGCGGTGCGGGTCGCTAGTACAGACACAAGTGCGCAGTGAGCTCGGCCCAGTGAGCGACGCGGCGAGAGCGAGCGACGCTCAATAATGCTCAAGTTCCTGACTCACAAGCTGCGAACGCATTCGTTGAATGAGGAGAGCGTTTCCGAGAAGGTGGGTGGCGGTGCGAGCGAGCTGCGAAGGTCGCTCCGGCACCGGAAAATGGCCGCCGCAGAACAAAGGAGCCGCGAGCCGGGCCCCACGCCCAGCGCTGGGCCCCGCGCGCCGCCCTCTGAGCTGCTTGTTGTTGTTGCAGGTGGAGGAGCGCGACTCCGGCACCGAGTCCGACGACGAGGCCGAGCGCGTCGAGCCCGGTGAGTACCCTCTGTCAGTCGTGGCAACCTGCTCGGCCTGCACACCCTGCCACCCTGCCACCCTGCCACTCGGCACACCCTGCACACCCTCCACCCCGCAGACACTGTGACACTAGTGTCACACTGGCGACACTCGCCGGCCGGCGAAACTCTAACGTTTTCACATAAACAATACCCAGTTTAACCCCGAGAAACTGCCGGTTGACACGTTACTCCAGAATAATTGAAAATCGATTTTGCAATCCGTCACACGAGTAGGAATCTGTATTTGATAAGGCTCAGGTGATAAAGTCATGACATATAAACAATACTTATACGATGTATGTGGATAGGTAGGTACCTTGTGTATGTTAATCGGTAGTATTATTAGAATCTTATTAGCATACTGACCCACCCAGGTGCGGTTCGTATTGTTTGTTTTCTATTGAATTTAGCAGAAACCGCCTTGATCATACGATGATTGACAACGAATTATCAGTTCACGTCTGTAGATTTCCGCTGTGCTTAGTGAACAGTGTATAGTCGGGTGTTCAGTGTGATAAAGGCCCATTTCTTTGTTAATGTCTGAGATGACCTTCACGAGCGACCTTGAACTTATATCGACGTTATTCGGTGTAAATTGAAATACTACTATGATAATATCTATTAAGAGGTAGTTCTGTTGCTCATATTGAATCCGCTTTTGGATATACTGAGGGCCGGATAACCTGTTTAATTTGTGCTTTCATCTCACGTAGCAATCCTGTCTATATACACCATAGATACTAAATAAAAACCAACACAAAGAAATGATAGATTGGGCCTACCTAACTTTTTTGTGATGACATCATGGTTTGTTACGTTGCGTTGGTTCCAATGGTACATGGGTTGTTGTTTTTTTGTCGTTCTGTTCTACCATTACCATAGTATAAGCCACATTGATGGGTTGTAATCATTTAAAAGATAAATGAAACCTCTGAACGTACAAATTACCCGGATAGGTCTTTGATTTATAATCAATTATTGGAACTCAATTGTTTAGTGTACCTGATAGGCTTAGATAGGTGTGGTTCTTGACAAGTAGCAAAGCTGGAAAATCAAAGTAGATGCGGGAAGTCACCCAATCCTTAGGACCTGGAACTGTATTTACTTATGCCTGACGAGGTATTACTAATCCAGGGAAACTGACAATAAGTACACTCGAAATAAGTTTAATGATATCCTCGGTATACCCATAATATACTTTTTACAGTGTGTTATGACCCCACCAATGTTATCCTGTTTTGTAATAGTAGGCCTACTGACGAATAGTTCTTTGTCTTGAACGCTCCCATAAAACCAGCTATGGAGCTGGTATTATACCAAATGTTTTCAACTTATTGCTATTCTATTTAGGCATTCAGTGTCTCCGTGTCATGCCTATGGCCACCCGGCACGATCTGCAATAATAGTATCAACAGTTCTTCCATTATTGATCATGGTGTTTGTGTTACCCCCATGTCTCCTCCATATTTCGAAAGCTAAGAAAATTTCAAATTTGATCGCGACGAATAACCGATTGCTGTGTAATTTAATAAACTATAATCACAAAAAATAAAGCGTTCAACGAGAAACTTATTGATTGGCAGCATGGGATAGTGATTAAACAGCATATAATTAAGGTGAATTACGTTACTGCTCTGGATATTGAAACTCTCAGAACGTTAGAAAGCAAGGTAATTTACGGTATTTTTGTTCAATTCACGACTTACCCAAATGTGGGAAGTACACAACGACTTGATTCCTAGGGAGTGGCCGGGTCTTGCTCTCTACATTCGGACATGTTTGTGTCGCCTAATGACTTGTCAGTACACAAGCCACCTTTAAGTTAACGCTCAATCCTGTAGCAAATTTCTATCCAATGCCATGGCGCTTTTCCGGTTGATTAAATGCTCTCTACCGTTCCAAGGAATAAGAAATGTAAGCGGCCTATACGTGCTGCCTTGGGGTGTAAAGATTGCTTCTTACTTCTATGCATAGTGCAAGCAAGGTAATGACACAAAGTTAGGTGGCCCTACGAAAAGTGTATTCTCATGGATCCTTTGAAGTGCCACGCCTGTCTCGTGCGTGTGAAGGCTGACGTGGGGTTCTGGTTTCAATTCCCATATGGGGCAAAGAGTAATTGGGTTTTTTCCATCAGAAATTTGTCAGTCGTAGTCAGTGTAGTTTGGATGATTTTGTCAACACGTTCCCCGTGCGTGTCACGTAATTGTTGGTCCTGCGCCTGATCTGCCCCCGCAGAAATCTGGTCACCGTACCATCAGACTATGAGAGTTAAGGAACATAGAGTGCACCTATGCCTCTGTGCTGTATAATAATATCTTCTGCGTATTTGGCTACTCTCCGTTGAGATTGGCCGCCGTGGCCGAAATTTGGAAGGAAATATATGACTCGTAGTTCCCTATTCCATTCATAGATCCATTGCTGGACATAGGCCTATTACATTATTTTTCATAAAGCGCAACCACAAGGCTTTCTAAAGTGCAACTGAGAATTAAGGTGAAAAGGTTCGGCTTTTCTGCATCCACTTGACTTCCTGATTCAAGTGTTGGTTCTGACCAAATATATATTTGCGGGTATCTTGATGCTTTTCAATGAAAGGATCGTCCGATATAATCAAGTCACCCACGTACCTCTGGCAGGTGGTAATACACATAGGTACTTGTCTAAATTGTGATTGATGAGTTGACACGTTAAATAACATATACCTACCGTACTATATGTGGAGATGTTAGGAAGTCCATCATAATTGGATGTGCCAAAGTCTAACGCTATTAAATACACGAGTGATTATCATCCGTTTAGCGAGCTGGCCACAGATTCGTTGATAACGTGTCTCTGTGACGTTTTCAGTTGTAACACAAACAAAACTTGATAATTTAGGGTGTGTACAATAAATGATAAACATTGCACCATTGCCACACAGGTTTTGTTAACGTTTACGGTTTTTTTTAATATTTCCTGCTCGTCTAGATAGTTCACTAGCACTCTGAATATTTGCCTAGCAGTGCTGTCGATGCAACGGTGCAAGAACTGATCTTTTATCCACATTTATCGACACATTTAAAATTAGGTTATATTATTTCAATTTGACATAAAGATTTTTACAAAACGACCGACCCAAAACAATTTAAAATACATAGTTCAATTCGCCCTATCCCGTCATAATGATCACGTGTTTGTTTCGTTTTGTCTAATGTCTCACGTTGTCATGGAAACGCCTTATGTGTGACTGTTCAGTGTTCTCGTCGTGAGGGCAATTCTAACTGACCCTGGTGGATCACTCGATTGCATGTATATGTATCGGTGGCACGATAATACCTGATGTCATAACGCGGTGTTCTTGTCGGTACACTTCCAGATTATTAATGATCATATTGAGAATTTTTATGGTTTAAGTCCTATATTACAGGTTAGATGTTTGTTTTAGTTTAAATGCAATTCCTTAATGGTAGCCACGGTCATGCAACTCGGCAATTATACGTTGAATGTTTGAAATAAAATATTTTTCTGTCACTCGCTCTTATTATTGTTAGTGTTCAGCAAATGGTTTTAGTTTACAAGCTATCTATCTTTATGGCTACATCCGTTTCCACGTTAAATGTAAACATGCAGGCTGGCTGACACATGATTACATTTAATTACAGTTATGATATCTTAGCAGGCCACTGTTACTGTGAGTATTAGTATTATTTACTTTCATCACTTTATATCTTCTTACTTAGATTTCATTCAACAATAGCTGGTGGGATTCTAAGTCATCAAATGTTAATATATTCCCTGTTTTTACATTAAATCAAATCCTATCGAAAGTTTTATTCGCAGAAAGAGCAGGATAGGAACAGTTGCCTAATAGAAACCAAATGGCGGGTTTAACAAAGGATATCAATTAAATTTGTATTACATACCGAATATCATTGAACCGTACCACCTATCCATTAACCGCAGGCTATCTTATCTTGCAGATAAGCCATGTTATTGGTAAGATAGCGCAACGTGTGAAACAATTCAGTGGTGGTGGGTACCGGTGTCGTTTTTGATATCGTATTGTCTGTTTACATTATCTGGCCAACATGCTCGGTGTTGGAGAACTGCTCGTGTTCTAGCACGTGGTTGGATGCTTCTACACTTCTGTACCTACTAGACTGAATGTGCATCATTAATAAATACATGACTAACGACCATTCAGTCTGATTAGGGTATTGTAGGCATACGCAAATATATTAATGAATGTGGCAGGTAATGAGTAGCACTAGTCTCTATATTGATAAGTGGTTATGAATGTCAGAGCCGTCGAGTGGTTTAACGGTACCTACTGGTAGGTTAGTAGACTTGAGTCCTCCGTCCTATACTCTCTATCTGATTTGCTCATCTGTCATTACTTACTAAATTGCCCAACTTTGCCCGATTCCACCATCGTGTTCGATCGCTACTGCTCAGTAGCTAGGTGTGTACAGGACGGATGTAGCAGGAGCTAGTTTCACGACGTGTCCCCCAATTATCTCGTCAGTATTGAAGGCGATATTTATTTACTACGAGGCCGGCACGCAGTCTGCGACTCTTTGTCGTCATGAGCTAGTCAAGTTCAGAAGTTCCACTTGTGCCAGAACGCGATAAATGAACCTCGCTATCCATGTCATCATGAGGCGAGAGAAGTACTCCTGACAAACACGCCCCCTATTCTCCCACTAGCATTTATAGCAATTGAGGTGTTATCATCAGAACTGCTGTAAAATCCGGTTTTTACTTGGATATCTATTTCAAAGTGCCATTGATTCATATTATAACTTTCTTATGACTTTGATAGCGGGGTCGCACTAATGGTTCACAGATTTACTTCTAAGCTTCAGAACGTGTCACTGAAAATTATTTTATAATCACGTTGCTCGATTGTTGGTCACTTTGCCTTGTGGCGTGTACACTATACAAAGTAGGCATTCTGCTAGCACCCTGCCGCAGTACAGCAAGAGAGCGCACGCAAGACACAGCGCACAACTAATGACATAATTAGATTGGAGCCACACACACGTGCGGAGCTCCTATCTACTCGGTTTATTAAATTTTTCCACGCGGCTGATAAAGGCTCAAAGTGCTGTGTTAACATTGTTAGCTGTGCTATCAACCTTGTCCTGGTCAAGTGCCCTAATACATGTTGCTGATGGGTGCGAACCGTCGGTCTAGTGTGTTAGTGATTTAATAATACAGGTCCTACTATCTTACTATATGTTTCTAAAATGAACGTGTTTTACAAATTAGTGGTGGTTGCAGACGCTGCAGTGCTTTCCCTCGTTGTCTATATTATCACGCAGCTTTCCGTTGGAGAAGAGGTGGTGCTCCTTTTGCCGCATAGTATTAATTAGAGTAATTTATTGTTGGTTAATCATTTTAAACAGGAATTGACTCTTTTGCCATTACCATAACCACGTCGCGTCGTACCGTAATCCTAACCATATTAAAATTAAAATAGAAGTCTATAGTCGCATGCATGAATGATCAAGTCCCATCCGCCCTTGACTTCTGATCTAGTAGACAATGCTCGATCAACAGCCATCAAACATTAAGTAGACCGGTTTTCAAAACAGATGACTCGTATTGTTTCCTAACCCAAGACCAAGGACGCTTGACCCTTCCAGATTTCACAATTAGTTCCTTGCAGGTGACCCAATTTTTATTTTTAATGTCAAGCATTTTTTTTACCATAGTTGGGTAGGACATGGACAATTTTTTATTGTTTTTTTTTTCATTATTTTCCAAAGGGGCCTGTGACCTTTAAAGTTAAGCAACCCTGGCCGAGATCGGTCCGTGAATGAGTGACCATCCATTACTTACCCGAGTCCCGTGTCCCGTCCGTGCCCTTAGTGGGCACGTTAAGCCGCTCCCTACTGTCATAGTCGTAGATCTTTGACAGTTATTACGGGGAGTCAGAATCCCGGAAGACTGCCGACTAGTCTCGCCAAGGGGTATCGTTATTATAGTTACTCAGTAACTGGGTTGTGAAGATCAAATAGGCAGTCGCTTCATCTAAAATGGTATTCAGCTGCATCTGGATAAACTGGGAGCCGACCCCAACATAGTTGGGGAAGAGCGAAGTGGATGTGGCGCGGCGGGCGAAGGTGCGCCTGCGACGCAAGAGGTTGCGGGTTCGATTCCCGCCTTGGGACAAATGTTTGTACGATCTACAAATATTTGTTCCGGGTGTTCTGGGTATTTGCTATATATAATAAAAATATCTATCTATGTAATGTATTGTATTAAGTATATCAGTCATCTAGTACCCATAACACAAGCTCTGCTTAGCTTGGGGCTAGATGATGCTGTGTGGATTGTCCAGCAATATTTATTTATTTATTTATTTCCAAAGCTCTTGGTTTACTATTCACTGGTTTTGCTTGAGGTATCCTACTGTTAGGCCTAAAATTTGCTTTATTGTGGTTTTATAAGGAAATCAGTTAAGTACCACAATATATTGTTGATTGTTTACAAAACGAAATTTTATTATATTTATGGAACCTGTGAATGTGAAGTTATGACTATAGAAGGCCCATTGTACTCAATAGGTGTCTTCGATACTGCCAAGGACAAATAATAGCTGCTAGTAATTCTGGCCCATCCTTCGGCCACGTGTAACAGAGGAAACCCAGTTGGCTGTTTACACAGTGGTCAAGATAAAGTTGTTGGCTCTCAGGATTAGCGCCATAAAACGACACAATTACTTGCACTGCGATATAAATGCTCTCGTCTCCTTGTGTTTACGTTTCATAGCTAAGTGTACCCTTGTGTACATCTTAATAGACTTGTATTTTATTGGAATTGCAGTTTACAAGGCTGCTGCTGGATGCTTAGAGTATGTTTATAGTTAATCTTACTTGAACCGGATTAGATCACCATTTCCATTTGTTTCTAAGCTGTTGTATTTAGTTCTGCCAACAGCTTTCGTGTTATTTAGCTAGTCCTTATCGTCTTTTCATAATTATATTCTACTTTTTCTGCATAAAAAGGCTTAATTAATGATTTAACACAAGTGACCTCAATCCATAAGGTCATAAAGCAACGTAACGTGTTGTGAAGCTGATAGGTAGTGATAGCTCGTTATCTGGCCCCACATCATCATTGTGATAGCTGTTATATCACACTCGCCTTGCTTCTGACTTTTATCGACACTTGATCTTGAACGCTGCAAGGTCACATGTTTGAGACACATTTTATAACACTCGCCATTTTGAGTTGTGGCTAAGATATGTTTTTTGGTCTCTATTCCGCCGCCTGTATTCATAGAAGGGGAACATATTAGTACAACATAGGAACATATTGATATAACATATCAAAAACTCTTACTTTTTTTGACTCAACACTCGGCAAAAAAGAAAGAGACCAAAGACCCACCTACCCCCCTCCCTAAGCCCTACTGTATTACACTACATTATGTTTTAATCCAACGTCAACCTTTTTTGCAAGCTTTAGCCATCAGTGTTTGCAAAAACTACATGAATCCTATAAGATATAGTACTACACTTAAGTATTACAGGTCTCAGGCGATTAGATCTAGGCCTTAGTTTTTCTAACCGGTTCAGCCTAGGTAAAGCCAGTTAGGGGGACTTAAAAACCAGTTGTTTGAGCTCTTTAACACCTAAATCTAGTACATAGAGACTGGGAACACAGTCTCCTAAATCAGTGTTACTGCCAGGGCTATTCTTTAGCCCGTTTATTAATAAGCGCGAAGGAAAGTTTCACCCAGTAACAGTTACCTTCAGATTACTCATAAATTTTCGCGTTTCTGAACAAGGAGGTATATGTATTGTAAGGCAGATAGTCTTTACCAAAATATGAAGTTCGTGCTATTTACTTCCAAGTCATAGTTTCAAGGTTCAATCAAGTAAAGTTCATCAAGTAAAAGTTATGAATATAATTTATCCTAAACATAGCACGGTGTGTGTGATAGTCAGAAACTTCTAGCAAATTGTTATGTATACCCGTTTATTATGTATTCAATAAATCAACATCCAATGCTGGATTATTATGTAATTAAATTTGTTTACTTCTTTATCTACAGATTTACGAGTATTCTTTAGATAGGCCTACCATGTGCAATTGATCTTAGAATATAGAGTCAGATATACTAAGTCTACTGTCCTTATCCCCATTTCTGTGGGTTCCTCGCAGCATTGTGTTCTTCTGTCATAAATCTGCTGTTGTATAGAAAGTCACCCTTTTACTAGCCATTATCATCTTTTACACAATCTTGGTTTCTTTAGCCTTCCCCTACTCTTATTACAAATGGTCCAGGTAGTGAAAACTAAATCGTTGTGCATGGTAAACAAGTGTTATCGAGTGAATGTATTATGTTTTGATATTGATTCGCTATCGAGCGGCGATAACCCGCACATCGGAGTGTATCGAGCGCCGAGCGAGTGGGACCAGTAGCCGGCATGTCGCGGAGCCGACTGTACTGAACTACGTTATATCTCTGTAATATGTGTTGCTAGGACTCGGCTGTGCTTAGCCAGGATCTGATGGTGGACATGGGTGAGAGTTGTGTTCTATTTGGCTATTTGCTCCAAACATACGGATCTGGAAAGTTTATTTTCTTTGTGACGTGGTATATTTAGCTCTGCTATTCATTTCTACTTAAATCCAGTTGAGTACAAGTTCAAGCATGCCAATCAATATTTTGCTAACAAATAGTCGCAACAGACTAAACTGCTTCAAAACGTCAAATAATTCAAAAGCCTTCAGCCACTGTTATTGTCTTTCTAAATCGCTGAACAATGTAACTCCACACCAAGCTCGTACCTACATATAATCCATTGGTTCAGGCTCATATCCGACAAAACAAAGTATAAACAGTCCCACATAAGAAACGTATGATTTACTGGCATCTACAAATCACATTCGGCGAAATACTCATCATGTTGAGCAAACCGAGCAGTCGGCTGAACAAGCGTGGGACCAGACCCGGTTGCTCCTATCTACTTATAACTAGTAAATAAATACTACGTCTTCATCATGCTATTTGCGAATTTACAGATTATTTTGTTTTGTACTAAGTTATGTCCACAATCGCCTTTAATTCGTCATTGTCGACCAAAGTCTTCGGACGACCGCGAGGTTCATTTTTCAGGTCGAAATTTCCAGAACGGAAACGAGCAAACCAATAACAGGTAGTGCGTTGGTTTGTAGTGTTAGCTCCGTAAACGTCGTTGATGTTGCGTGCCGCTTGTGCCGCGTTGCTGCCACGACGGTACTCATATTCCATAATTACTCGAATTTTTAACGTATCCATGATGACGAAAAAGATTTAATTGCGATGAAAATGTAACACTAATCAATAAACAAATGACTACTTTTGGAAAAAAAAATCCATGTTTTTAAAATAAAATTAATTTGAAATTAGAATTCTTAGCCAAACAAAAAATATTTTGATTTGAAATGGCCAGTACTGCAGAACGGCAATTTCATAGGTAAAGACCTAATATAAAAAAACCGGCCAAGTAAGACTCGCACTCAAAAGGTTCCGTACCGTATCGAGCAAAAAACGTCGAAACACGTTTCTTGTACTTTAGCTGATTCTAATTATTTGTTGTTAAAGCGGCTATAGAAGTTCACATTCTGTAATAATTTCAATGGTCTACCTATTGCGGTTCATATCAGTCTCCTGACGGACGGATAGAGGGGGCTTAGTAATAGGAGCCCGTTGGCAGCCCTAGTGTACGGGACTATAAAATCAATATTATAATCTTAGAATGCTGCTTTTCTTAAGTTTTATTCAGTTTTCCTGAAAGTTGAGCATCTGCTTCGTTCTCACTTCTGCATGAAGTATACATATATCACTTTGCATGAATTATGTATGTATCATATCTAGCAGAATAACTATGTTGCTATGTTATCTACAACACATTTTAAAACTTCGTTTGTCAAAGGATCGTATGTCATTCGCGTATTTGACCAGCACATATTTATCTACGCAAAATGTGTAAAAAAGCACAAGTACTCGGTAAAAATATTGAGTTTGTCCTTGACAGTTATCAGGGTATGTTGCGTCGTGTTTGTTCAGGTGAATGCGCGCGCGCACGCCGCGTACGCCGCGGTTGGCTAGCCTCTATGTTGTCTTAAACTATGTGACATCATGCTTGTAAATAGCCTCATTATTAGACGTGCATGGAGCGTATATTGTGAGGTACCTCTATTTTATTTGGATGGTCACCCGGTACCAGATTGTAGTATACTATTTAGTTTGGCCATTGTGTTTCGGAAAATTTGTACAATATTCCGTCTTCAGGCGGACTATTCAACCATCTTCTGGCAGAATGTTATTTTGTGTAGATGATTGGAATGTCTAGGACTAAGTAAAGGAGGCGTTGGAATCTGCCATGGTTGCTTTTACTTGAGTTTACAATGTAGGTAGGTATGCCAAGTTCATACCTTCATCAAAAATGTGTCATTCTTGTTGTGCGGTTTAGAACGTTTTTAACACCAAAAGTTGTTTTGGTAAGATTTATACCCGTTGAAAAGATAGAACTATAAAATTTATTGTGTTTCTTAAGTAACGCAAGTCAAGGCTCTTCCAATGCTTAATATTATTGCATTGAGTCGCAGTGTGCGGCGTGCGTCGTTATAATTATGAATAAAACATATTTCCAAAAGTGGATAAATTAATTGGTGGGCATTTCTCCGAAGCCTGGCTTACGAGGAGATGGCTACCGGATGCGATGCCAACAGGGCTGACACCCACGCTTGGCAAATACTTTTCGTCGCAATTAATATTAATGCCGCGATTTTTCTCGAATGTGTTTATTGTCAAATATAAATAAAAGTTGGCACGGTTGGGGCATTGGCTGAGCGATTGGCTGCTGCGCTGCGTGTCGTGGGTTCGATTCCCGCACGGAACAAATATTTGTATGGCCTACACGTAGTTATTCCGGGTCTGGTTGTTTGTGTATGTGAGTTTAAATGTTTTTAAATGCACCCACGATACAGGAGACATTCCTAGTGTGGGGAAACGTTTTTTTTTAAGAAAAGATGAAAGAAAGAAGTATTTAACGTCACAAGGTTTGTTACACTAAGCTTAAGTTGGCTGTTCAGTCTTTCAGGGCAATAATCATAAAGAGAGCTCTCGGTCGCCAGTTACCTCGGCAGCTGTTTCCTTCCGAATTCATGTGAATTATTTAGTTACCTTTCCTATCTATTCAACTGGTAAATCTTTCCGAACATAATAGCCTGCTAATTTTATTAATTCGTTGGTTGCACTCGCTGATGGTAGCCCTGAGATCCGTGAATCGTGTTTCTCCCCATCAATTGACAATTGCGCGGTGAATGGGCCCCCTGCGCGCGCGCATCCCAACAAGGCGCGCGTGGTATGTACTGTAGTGCTGCAAAAAGCACGCTGACGTGCCCCTCGCTTGCCCGTGCGGCGTCCGGCGTCCGGCGTCCGGCCAGACGGGCCAGCTAACTGTATCCTGTGGGCTGTGGGTACGTCGCACACAAGTTACGGGAGCCCTCATCTTGACCCCAAACAAACATGTTTAGTATTATATGTAACAACGATTTAGTATTTGCATATTTTGCGTACCCTCCACACACTTGAGTAATTTGGCCTACGTATCAACCTCATTCTTCCTTCATTAAAGTAATTCCATCCTATCTATTTATGTAAATGAGTCTCAGATATATGATTACCTAAATAGCTTGGTATATTCATCAAACGCGCTATTACCGCGGGTAATTTTCCGAATGTCCGTTCATGGATTGCATTGCTCTGGCATTAGATACAGTGTTTAATGTTTAGTTTATAATTGACTGCATTCCTTGAGATGGTCGCTGCTCGCCGAAGTGGCGATAGTTTTGCAACGCGCCGCTAATCTGGACATATTGAGGAAGACTACATGCGACCGTGAGCCTAGTACCATTAGCGTACCGATGATTCCTGGGTTCGAGGTCGGGACAATAGCGCAGTAACTAATTCTAACAAACAATGCGGAGACCCGGCTGATGTTTTGCTCCATTGTAACTCGTAAATGTATTACAAAATATTTATACTGACTTGTTTTGTTGTTCGGGAAATCGTGCGGAGCACAGTGACCGGATGAACGGGCCGACTTGTCTGTCTTTCACGATATTATTAAAAATCAAGGAATTTGTTCGACGTTTTGGTCACGTGAATGTTATTTAGAGGTCTTTGCTCCGATGGTCTGATTCTTGCTCGTAATGTCAGTTTTCCTTGGTATATTTTAATATAAAATATAATGTTTGCCTTCTATATTCTTATAGAGTTCTACTAACTACTTTGGTTGGATCTTCATGAACCGCGTTCCATATTGGTAACTTTGTAAACTTGTAACACTAGAATGTCACAATGGCAAATTCAGGGTTGAGTTGTGTTTAGAATACACGAAAGGCATTTGTAGCGATTGTCATTAGGATGGGCGGTGCGTCCGCACATGGCTAACTGATCGGCATTGAGGCAGGCATTAGTGTAGTGTGTGTCCGCGGTCCGGCTGCCGGTGCTCCGGTGCTCCGGTGCTGGACGACCTCACATTATCTCTATCGGGATTACTTTGAGTGCTGTTTAGTTTTTGTCTACATGCCTGTTAAAGGCGTGGGGCTCTTTATTAAGCGATATATTTATTATGCTTATAAATTACTTTATTAATTAATATACTCGTATTTAAACAATTGCAATCCACCAAATTCACAAAATCAATCCTAAATGTGCCTTCTCAGCAGCTTTCTTGTATTGGATTTATTTCTTGGATAAAGAAACGAAACGAGCAGAAATTCATATTACCTAGTTGATCGAATGCCTGGTGGTCGGATTCCTTCATTTGTTTAAGTATTTATTAGAAGCCTTCAGGGAAAAACATAATATCATGAACTGTAATCTGAATGGAAGTTATTAAGGCAAATGTGGCCAGTGCCTATATCAGTACCTCATATCGGTTCAATTTATATGAATCGCGACCAGATTTGAAATGTCTAATATTTAATGCAAAGCTGCACCTAGGTGGAAACCCGTATGGTTTATAAGGTATCCGGTCACATTAAGCTAGGAGCTGGCCACATTACGAGTCGTGGGCACTTGCCGGCGCATAAAATGGACATTTGAAGTCCCAAGAAGCAAATACGAGGAATAATAAGAGTCGCGTGCGCCGTGGGCAGCCCATTCGCGCAAGATTATGAGGCTGACGACCAATCGCCGCTCGTCGCATGCCCCCGCGCCCCGCGCCCCGCGCCCCTCGCCCCGCGCCCCGCGCCCCGCGTCGCCGGTCAGCTGGGCCGTAATCGACGCATAATCAAAACTTATACGAGTGATAACCATATTGCTTGGTGAGCGACCGCCCGACACGGTGAGAGAAATTTCTACTTCTTATATTGCATACTGACTCTGGGATAATATCCTCGCTATATCCAAGACTTGTGTTTGTTGGTTCTGCTGACGGTGGTCCATGACTGTTGGGAAGACGAGCATGTGGGTGTGACACGTTGGTCGAACACGTCTGTTATCATCTAAGATTCTTTTGGAAACGCGAGGTGGGCACAGCACTAGGATTCCGTCCCACGTTTTAAGAAACTTCAATATTGCATTGAGTGTGTTACCGTGACGTTGGCACTGCTCCGTGCGCCGCAAGTTATAGCCTTCTTATGTAAAGCATTCTTACAGATGTAGTGCATTCATCACGGAACAATACACTCGGTTCTTATGTGGCCGGGGTTAGGAGCTAATCAGCTGTTCATATTAGCGAACTCTCACCAATCACACGTCCACGCTGCACTTGTAGGTCATCCGCGATAGCTGAGAGCGATCAGCCCCTAGTGTACGTAGCTATACATGTTCCTACGCGTTCCAGAGCAGTTTTCACAGTTAGTTAACTTGCTATTTAGTTACGATGGTGAGAGGTTTACGTAACTCTTTTTGTCGTTGCTTATATCATTATAAAAGTGTGCTATTGTTGGCCGCCTTTTACAGATGTGGTCGCCAACTATTGGTGAAGGTTGCTCATAGAACAGGTTTTTTTTGGTCGGTGATAGCTACATAAATCAGGTTTTTTCGTCAGTCAGCTATATGTCACATTTTTTGTTGATGTATAAGTAATGGTTTGCTTTTGTGTAGGCAATAGTGTTGTGAACACTTTATAGTTATGAAAGGATTTAATGAGAGGAACTTTGATAATGCTCGGCTGCCCATAAGGGAGGATCTTGGATTTTTCTGAAATCAGTGTTCATTTAACTCTCAGAAGCTCCTCCTCTTTAATGAACCGCGGAAGTATACCTATCGTAGTTCAGTGTGGCCCTTTCGCGTAACTTATGTAGTGCATCACATGATATCGTCGACATAGATAGAGCACGACGTTGCGCAACTTTACGTTGCCATCAAGTTGATGAGCCCTCCTCGTTTGATATGTTGCCGTAATGAGAGCTCCCCAACTACCAACGTTACGGCTGCGATGGCTAATTCAAGATAATATCTTTTGATATTTTTGTTACGCGGAGAAGGGAAGTCAGTAATGATAGTTGTTTGTTACTTCAATTTCCTTGTGGCATTGCGATTTCGCTGGAACAAAAAACGCCATACACTCTCTATGGCTGTAATACGTGATTTGCGTCAACATATCTTAGCGAGGTTGTTATTAGTATAAGTTATGTCACGGCACCGGTCGGCTCGGTCGGCGCGGTCCCGGGGGCTTGTTTTTACTCGAATATCGTTTTTTACGAGACGTTGGCTGGAAGCGAGCGCGCCGCGCCGTGCGGTGGTGCGGCTTCTAGTAATGAGCAACCCTACGCCTGCGCCCGGCGCCCGGACACTCGATGGGGGTTTTAATGTTATTTTTTAAGTGGCGGGATCATAAAATTCGAAACCTGTTTAAAATTATCAGCGCGAATGTTGTTCGCTCCGTTCTGCGGCTGAGGAGAGGAGTCTGGACAGTAATAACGTGCACAACTGTAATCGTGCAACTTGATCCGCGAGCTCACTCGGAGCCGTGTATAGCGTACCGATGAACAATTATTTATTTCCATATAAATTGATTAGAAACTTGTTTCTGCGGTGTTCGTGATGAAAACGTAATAAATTCACTGTTTAATTATAATTGTATTGAGTGTGATTGAGTCACATGGGAGACGCTGGTGCTCGTGTCGCTCCCTGCTCGTCATTACGTAACCTTGTACTCGTTAGTCGTTACATAACGAGAGACTATGCATAGTTTGGGGTAGGTCGCGCAGGACATTATCTATCAAGCGATGAAGTACGTGTCCGACTCCATGTTTTGCTATCATAACTCGATGTGAGTGTGACATACCGCACATAGTCTGCACTGCTATTCTGAGCGCAACTGACAATCAGCGTAATGTCAGGGTAAATGCGACCACTGCTCCGGATGATAGTGAATTAAATGAAAATTTAGTTGCGCTACAATACTGTCTGAGGCAGTGAAAGAACTGTCATATCACCCGGGGCTGTCACAACAATACACTGTTCATAATGTTGGTCGTATCACTCGCAGTAGGCTCGACAGTTGCCTATCGATCGCGCAGGCCGTTGGACTAGCTTTCGATCGTGTGGCATCGTCCTCAAATAGCCGCTGCTCTTATGCATACTTCATTGGAGAGCCCTACGTGGCGACGACCAGTGGTGACCTTTTTCCGTATGCTATAATGAAGGCAATACTGAACGCTATATTGAAGTGAGTAAGGAGCTATACCATAACATACGAGTAGGTACCTGATAGAAGAATTAGTCCTCTGCCATTATTAGGTCATAGATTATTATGCTTGATCATTATTCTGCTATTGTATGTGTAGCTGATGTCGTTTCTATATTCTCTTCTTAATCGTGCCCTTTGGGTAGCTTCCGTGTTTGTCATCTCGGCTAGTAATTGTAACATAACATCACGCCTGTTTTAGCCGAAAGGTTAGGCAGCAGAGCTGTAACTATAGAACACCCACTAATGGTAAAGTCCCATTCACTAGGGGGCTGAGTCTATTGGCACAAACCCGAACTCCGATTATTACTGAGAAATTCCAGATACCCAATAACACTTTTCCCGACCCTGGAAGCCAACCCAGGGCTTCATGCTCAGAAGTAGCTCTTGCAAACACTAGACCAAAGAAGCAGGCTAATAATAATGAGTAATAATAATTATGATTTATCGCTTGTTGTGGCCACTGGTCACCTAAATACTGATATCTGGCGCGATTTACTGATTGTGAGTGTGTGGCTACTGCACCACACCTGATAACGGGAGCATTTGCTCGTTATCAAATTAATTTCAAGAGAAACGTCTCTTTTTAAAATGTGTACAGAAAAGATTCGAGAATGTATCCCCAAGTGTTTGGGACGGCTGTCTGATTCACCGTAATGAACAACTTGGAACACGGATTCCTATTCAAATGTAAAACATTTTTGTACGCATGCCAAATCTCCTTACAATTCTTCTTTCTCGTACAATTGAGATAAATTGTTTTGGACACCGTCACCCCATTTTATCAATAGCCGAGTGCAATTAACACATTTTATTGTTAGGAAACGATTTGTTTATACGGCTATCCCAGTTTCGTGGAAGGAATGTTAGTTCTCAATACAAGTGAAGGTAGTTTGTCCATAAACCTGTCAGCGT
Source organism: Phlogophora meticulosa (assembly GCA_905147745.2). Taxonomy (NCBI): domain Eukaryota; kingdom Metazoa; phylum Arthropoda; class Insecta; order Lepidoptera; family Noctuidae; genus Phlogophora; species Phlogophora meticulosa. The sequence goes on from LR990525.1 coordinate 346,386, forward strand.
CGAATCCGTGAAGATATTTTTGTTTTTTTTTTTTTTAAAAACGTTGCCCCACACTAGGAATTTCTCCTGTATCGTGGGTGCGTTTACAAACATTTAAACTCACATACACAAACAGCCAGACCCGGAACAACTACCTGTAGGTCATACAAATATTTGTTCCGTGCGGGGATCGAACCCACAACACGCGGCGCAGCAGCCGATGGCTCAACCACTGCTCCAAACATGTCGTCATATTGCCACGACTGAATGAAACTGACACCTGACAACTTCTAGAAATAACAGAAAACATCTTTCAACGTGAAAATACACCAGAAACTAAACGAATTTTAGATCATTAATTTCTAAAAGAGAATGCTAGAATCCTGCCAAGTAATTTCGACCTGTCGTATGTAGGTACTAGGTAGGTACAAAGAGAGTTTCTGAACAGGCTCACATAATAGTTTCGCGTTTAGCATGGTGTTAGCCTAATGTGTGTGGATGGTGTGCGGTAGGAGGGATCTGGGTGCAGAGCGGTGCACGAGCAGTCGCGGGCGGCGGGAGGTGCACACTGCACAGTAGTGTAGGTACCGCGCGGCCGTTCAACTCTGAACCGAAACGGGGTCGAGGAGGTTACCGCGACGCACGCCCGCCGTGCGCCCGCACAGAAACGCAACTGCGAATGGCCCGCCACATCACTCAATATGCGAGAGCTGGTGATGCATTGGCCTATAAGTTGTGACTTCAGTCAAGAACCCTAATGGTTCTACGATGAAACGACCCAGCAGCATCCTTCAGTAGTATCTTAAAATCCAGTTGGCTGTTTTGGTTTCCAGTCCAAAAGACTCATGTTTTGTTTGAAATGCGGTGCTCGTTACGCCTCCTCGCTCCAAGACTTATTTACTAATATGATAATATTTAAATGACACTGCACGAACCAGTTTTGAAGATTTTTTGCACATTCTTGTTTATATTACTGTAAATAATCGCATGGAGTTAGTTAGTATGCGAGATCACAGTTGACTCACTGTGTTCAGTTGGCAGTGGCGCTCCGCTCCGACCGATACGTTGCACCATGTCCCACTAATTATCGGACAAGAAAAACACGCACTCTTATAAAATACATGTCGTTTAATATCAACTTGAATACTGTTAGTGGACAGAAAAACTAACAAATGGTAGCAAATGTCTCTTGGAACACTGTACCAACCAAGAGAAATGGCACTTTGTTACACTAATAGGCGAAAGGTTGACAACCTGTTACTGCATTATATAGAAAATGTAAACCAAACTCATTCGCAATACACTTTAAACTGTGTGACCTGCTGAGGGGTGAACTTTCGAAAATTCCTTTCATATCGATCATCTGCGAGTCAAGAAATATAAATACGTTTCCTTAAAGTTCGTAGTGTCTACGTTTCAAGAAAGTGTTTCAATCGAATGAATCCCTGCAGTTGCAGTGTTTAAGAACATCATTATTTTAAAGTACTGAGCAGCATTAGCTTTTTCTGAAACGAATGCTCGCCATGGTCGGGCCGCCGCGCGCCGCTCCGGGGTGTTCGTGATTAGGAGAACACGTTTGTGGCTCAGCTAGACGTTTCCCGAGCCAAAGGTGAACGTCCATTCAAATGGCCCACTCTGTCGGAGCAGGCACGCAGTGACGTCCACGAATATAAAACAACTCTTACGCCTCCCCACTATTATGCAGATGAAGACCATTGGCAGTCATTTTATTGTTTAAATGCTTTATTGTCCTATTCTTCTTAGGCTGCAATTATAGGAAATTGCTGTTAAACTTCGTTTAGGTAGCATCTCGACAGTGTAACTAGATTATAATTATAGCTAAGTGCTATCACGTAATCATTGCTTAGGAATTTTTACTGCAGGATAATATTCTGAATAAAAAGTAATTAAATCAACTTGAGGAAATTTTCCCCTATTGTACCTACATAGTAGAGACTGAGAGGTTTATTCTGAAATTACATCAGCTCTACATATCAACAGCTCAGTGAAAACGAAGCGTTCTCGTCATCTCTATTTAATGCATTTGTCAACAAAATACTATTAATATGTTAATTGATCGCATCAGCATCTCGAGCGTTATCAAGCCGACACGTAACAGACTCGTCTCGCAGCAGCGGCGCGGGAGCGGCACGGTACCGGCGCGGCACCCCACTCACTCATCATTGCGAGCTAATCGTGCAGCACAAATGCATCTAACTAAGCTCATTAATTCGCAATGAATTAGCGAAAGGAGTACGAAATTGCGAGGTCGTCGGTCGGTCGCTGCTCGCGTGCAAGTGGGTCGCGCCCGCGAGCCGCGGCCTGCAGGCGAAGCCGCGGGACGGCACATACGCGTGGTTATTCATTATTTCCAGCCTGTATTGACTGCAGGGCGAAGACATCGATTACTTATTTATACTGTGGCGGCGGACTCCCTTCCCTTGTCACCGAGCGCGCTAAGTTCGCTATGTTGTTGTGGTTTGGTTGGAAACATCGTGTTGCAGTCCACAACTCATCTACATGTAGTTCCATGAGAATGACAGCACAACTAACCGATTGTTAAGAATAGCTTTCCGCTTTCTCTCTTAGCAAAGACTTTTGGCATCTTTATTATGCACATTAGTCATCCACCCATCAAGTACATTGCCAGGGACATGTGTTTCCATGTAATGTCTTATCGTAGCATCACATAACCCATTGAAGAACAGCATGATGTAATAATAACATTATATCTGTCAGATCATTTTCTGATAACTAAAGCGTGATGTAACTCGAGATAAAGACTGCAATCTTCTTCAATCTCTCTACAATTATAGCAAAGGAACTTAATGGCCATTGATAATGCCACATGAATCGCGAACGTATCGCGGAGTGAACTGTTTCCTCAAAAGATTAGAAAAGAGAAGATCGCAACAGATTAGATTAGTTTGAACACTTGTAAGGGCATCGGTTGTGTCTTGTGTTATCATTTAGAATGTTAACAGTAATGAATGGCAGGGATTGCAACTAGTTGTAATTTGAAATAGAACGGCTGGAGGTCGCGCGGTCCGTGTCGACAACTCCTCGCCGAGGACAGCCGCGCATCCGCTCTACACTCCACTATGCCACTCGTCGCACAAACTGCAATCGCGACTCTAAGCATTACCCTTGCAAATATTTCTCGTCTGTACGTTTACAACCCAATACTTATCTGTTTCGAACAGCACTCCTGATTAGACTGGGACGCCGGTGAAGCCAATAGGCATGAAGTAACAGACACACAATGATGGCAACATGAGAACGGAAGTCGCGACGTGGCGCGAAGTCGCAGCAGTCCGTCACAACATGAGAACAGAAGTCGCGACGTGGCGCGAAGTCGCAGCAGTCCGTCACAACATGAGAACAGAAGTCGCGACGTGGCGCGAAGTCGCAGCAGTCCGTCACAACATGAGAACAGAAGTCGCGACGTGGCGCGAAGTCGCAGCAGTCCGTCACAACATGAGAACAGAAGTCGCGACGTGGCGCGAAGTCGCAGCAGTCCGTCACAACATGTGAACAGAAGTCGCGACGTGGCGCGAAGTCGCAGCAGTCCGTCACAACATGTGAACAGAAGTCGCGACGTGGCGCGAAGTCGCAGCAGTCCGTCACAACATGAGAACAGAAGTCGCGACGTGGCGCGAAGTCGCAGCAGTCCGTCACATTGTACGCTTTGCTTTAACATTTAATCGATTCCATCATTATTATTGCGTGTGGCAATAGATACTTCAGCGTGGAAACATAGGGAGCAGCGTCGGGTGCGGGCACGCCCAGTCTCACAGAGTCGCTATTACTAATGTGTTTAACGATAGAAATGTTTTATTACTGATAATATTAAAGATAGTCTTATCATAAAAGTGTAAGTAGATACACTATCTATGGGACAAAATTAGAACACAGTTATTGTATTTGTCATTATCTTTACCTACGAGATATAGGTACCTAAGTTATCAGTCTCAGATAAATATAAATCTGAAGAAATCAGATAATGTCAGATTAGTTTCAAACCACTAACGTAGCGGAATTTTCCTAATAGGAAAGTCACAATTACTAGTTTTGAATAGAAAATGTGAATTTGCATGTCAATACAAGTTGAGGAAGAAAGCTTATATTGTAGACTTGTTAACTACGGTGCTGGGAATTGCTGGCTTTGTCATTCTACATTTTACAGCGTACTACACGGTTGCCATGTCTTGTACACAATGTCAGGGAATTGCGTGCGTCTCGAGCGCGGGAACAGTTAGGTGCGCGGGCGCCCGCCTAGTGCGCCGGCGGCGGCGGCCACGGCGGCGACGCGTCGCTCGCGTGTGTGCCAACAGTTAGCTTAACGCGGACCAACACTCATTGTATGCATTATACTACATTCTTCACTTCCAATTCTTTGCCATGATTTTCATTATAATTAAAGGAGCAGCCATTGTGAAAATTCCCACTCTCACGGATAAAAAATAACATTATATGTAAATTTTTGGTATTCTAGATACGATTGCACAGTGAAATAGTAACGGTGGTCTGGTTATTTATAGAAGTTAGTATTTTTTTAAGTTTGAAATGATTTGGCTGAATGGGGGTCTTTTGAACGAGTATGACAAGGGCTTGGCAGACTGGTGTATTCTATGTTCGGTGTATTCATGGAATAACAATGTGAAAATAGAAGACTCAGTGCCAAGTCTGTGGGTAATATTGTAAAGCAGATGGATACCCATGTGGACTGCTCATTACAACTAGGTTTTCCCGTTAACTTCCGTAAACAAGTTAGGTACCTAAATATTGTGCTGTGATGTGGACATTATAATCGCTCCACATTTGTAACTTATATTATCCGTATATTAAACCTGTAGGTGGCAGCAGCCAGCAGTGTGCTGGTGAATGGTGGCCAGTGGGCTGGTGGCACATGTTGACATGTGTGTAAATAACTGGTGTGTTTTGGTTGATTGTAACATTTGTCTTTTGCTGTTTCAGGTGATTTCTGCACTGACGTCATCATGAAGTGGAACGACGTCACGGATATCAGTAAGTTGATCGTTATCTTTGTAAACAAGAAAACACACTTTTTTTTGAGTGAACACGTCCTAACAGTGTCAAAAATTACAACTATCAGTTAATGGCGTTAAATGTCTCCACCATTTTTTGTGTGCCCGCTACTTCGTCCTTGAAAACGGTCTGTCTTTCAGTAGATTTCCCTAAAATATGATCCGATACCGCAAATGTGATTCTGCTATTCCATAATAAGCAGTCAGAAAAGGGTGGTGTTCAAAATAGCTGATAATGAGTGTAGAGCGTTTGCAGACTTACTAATTGTCTTGCATAGAGCATCAACGTGTGTTTTCCAATTTAGTTTTTATCTATTTCGAGACCCAAAAATCAGGAAGTTTCAACTTCTTCTATGGTCTCATTATTATAGTTTATATTTAAGTTAATACTGGAGGTATGTTGTCTTAAATGGAAAACTTTAGTTTTACACATTTTTTAATTTATTGCTTCTAGCCAATTTACCATTTGTTTTAAACTATTATTAATGTCACTTTACACACATGTTTACAAGCTATGGTGACGGTGATATCATCCGCAGATAGGGTTGCAGGTCGTTCCACAGATCTTCAAACTTTAACATCCCCTCCATCCTCTTTAAAGTGAAGTTTTCAAAATCAAAATTCATTTATTCAAACTAGGCTTAGAATCAGCACTTTTTGACCGTCAAAAAGTGCTGATTCTTAACCTCGAAAGAAACGTTCACAAAAGAGAGTCCCCCAAAACGCCCACCCTTCACCACTTCCTAGTGTTTTTGCTGAAACATATTATGTCAAAAAATTAAAAATTATGTCAATCGTCTTTCTACTCGTACATCATCAAATTAAATAATTTGCCACATGTTAGCTAGCACACACCAATATGCTAAAATAAATAAATAAAAACTAATATATAGCAAAATCGACAATTTACTCAAGCAAAGCCTGCTAAACTGAATACATAAAAAGCCTCCAAAATAAAATACAGCCTATGTTACTCGCTGATAATGTAGCATTCTAATGATGAACATTTTCTTCTACCCGTGTTTGATACTCGTATCAAAGTATTTACTCATTTGGCATACCTACGTACCAACATGTCTGTATGGGTTAACCCCATACGGAAATATTGGTGGAGCCCCATCTCAGAACATAACTTTTAGTTCCACTAGGTTTTGTGGTTTTAGTTTAGTTCTACTGCCAACTTCCACCATTAGTACTATTGTCAATATTTATTGATTACCTAAATAACCGCTAATGACGCAGTCAATGTACACATTCCTAGTGAGTTTGTTCAACCATAACTTGTAATGTTTGTTTACACAAACTTGTAACAGGGAAATGTTTCGCCAATAATACGAACCAGGCAAATGATTAGTTAAACATTGTTATCATAAAACTTACCAGTTCAATTAAACAATTGGTCTTTTAAATGGAAAATGTGACCTTTTCTGTTAGCTAACAATGCGGTGCCAGCAAGTTAAAAGTGTCGATGTGGCCACAGCGCAGCTTCCCGTGCAGCTCGCACGGCCGCGGCGTGCGCCCACGCACGGGACACGCGCACGCCGCGGCCGCACTACGCGCGTACTACACATAGTACGGCGGCCGCGCCCGAGCCAACACAACAATCCTATTTTATTTATGTACCGCACCGTCACCCACTTATTTATAATGATTTCCAGACGTCACTATAATTTGGCCAAAAGTTTGGGTACACCTTGCCATAGCAATTCAAGTAATGATAATCGAGAAACCATTACGGAACATTGTCACTATCTTCCACTCGAACTATCAAATACATTGTAATGCAAGCAGAACAATTAGTGACACATATACCTACTTTGGGATCAATTAAATCTAAGAAGGAGTTCTCCTTAGTTCCGGTAGTGATGCAACTCAGCCTTATATTTTTCTCTACTTGTAATACTCATTTGGATAGTAGCAGTGGCAGAGTGGGCATTGCTTATGTGATCGGACACATTCGGGCTCCACTGGGGATTGCATTCATGTGCGCCCAATCGAACCAAGTTGACGTCACATTATGCTTTAATTAACTACATAAACAAACCAGCAACTACAAAGCTAGTTTAAGACAGAACGTGGTACGTGGAACGTGAAGTGTGTACTCTATTATTTGGCAATGATAAAGTGGTTATTCCAAAGGGAAACCGGTAGGAATCAATTTGTAGTGTAGCTTCGCCCCTGCGTGGGGTGGTACACATATATTTTACATTATGTCCGCGGTAGGTGAGGACATGGCGAGAAACACGCAGGTTATGTTGCTAAATAATTAAAAATAACCATTCAAGCAATTCCTAACCTTTTGTAGCGTTCTCCTAAACGAATCTCGCAAGTAGACTTGGCAACGTGTCGTTTGGTTGTGAGTAGCTGTGCTGTTGTCACATTCAATATTTCACATGCGCTCAGCCCAGCTTAGTGAGGGAGCCGAAGCCGTGCTAAATCGTCGTCCTGGTTCATATGCGAATGCGATGACGCGTCTTAATGCGATCATAACGAACAGTTGCAGTTCCTCAAATCCCTCGTAGCCGGTAAAGTCTCTCTCTCGGTGCTGCAATTTGTTTTTTATTCGATTCAACCTTCGTTTCCTCACTCCCTACGTGTTGTCGTTTCGCATTTGTGTGTCGCAGGACGGTGATTTACAACGAAAACGCATCTCTGGAAATGCGATCAGTCAGTGCAATTTATGGGGGAGTTGATTCGAGCTGAGTCTGAATATAGTAGAGTTGGGTGTCTTAATGCGATCCTGTAGTTTGGCAGGGCGCGCAGGAAGACGCCGGGTGCCCGGCCGCCATTCATACGGAAATAACTAGGGCTGCCCACTTGCCTTGCTGCCAGATAGGAACACACATGAAAGTGTTGATCGTTTTCTATGAACATTTTATGGTAACTGGCAGATGTTATTTTTTCTTTCTGGAGGCCTTCAAATTCGCTTTATAAGCCCTTTTGATCTTTTCTATGAATGATACATATGCCAACCAACCAGATTCTCGGAATACGAATTTTCCCTATCCAGCAATTAAACGGGGTGCAAGGTGCGGGAATACACAGGAAGAAACATTTACTTTGGGTTAAAATTTTGAATTCGCGAAAAAAATCAGCGTGGAGTCTCACTTATAATGTATGCTTCTAATAACACATAATATATATCTTCTCTTCAGTCAGTAATAAGGCATAATTATATCATCGGACTGACTCACTCAAATATACGGTTACGACCATATTGGAAAAGTCTGTTCGTCTGTTTAGAAAAGAACGTAGTTTTTTAACTTGAGAAATGAAAACGATTATTTTACTTTGATGTAATTTCATTTTTAACCATCATAATAAAAGCTTCTTGAAATACACACTGTTGTCAATTCTGTTAGAAATTGAATACTATTACTTATCTGGTTATCTAAATATCAAGTCTCAATGACATTAAATACTTGTGAACATCATGATGTCTGGTCTTACACTTGATGCATTGCTACCAAATATAGAATGACATCAGAATGTCTTCAGCTGCCACGTCTGTCTAGCCAATGAGATCCGTTACACTGTCTGTTTCGAAGGTTCCAACCTCGCTGGTTTGTACATTTCTGTTCATACATTATTAAAACGTGCTCCCTTAGATAACTCATATGTTATTATTTCATTTAGACTATCTCTTGTGTTTGCACATTTTTGTGGTGCTTGCTAACATTGCCCTTCGTTATGGCCTAAGCTCTACCAGACTACCATGAGTACCTTCTCCCACTAGCCTTACCTAACGATAGCATACTGTGAAACACGCCTTCCTGTACCTCTAACCAATAGCCACTTCAACATTCCCACGTTTCTGCTGCTGACCTGCTCGCATGGTGGAGGCGTTCGGGTGTAATCGCGTGTGTAACGCACACTGAGCGCCTTGCGGTCGCGCCGCGTCTTGTGGTCTGCGTCGTGCGATTTTGCACAAACTCCACTGCACACGACCGATCACCTAATGGCGTGAACTACGTTACCTATTCATTTTCTTCATCACTTGATGAAGATAATTTCTTCAGATACTTACTAAATAGAAGACGATACGGTCTCCTAGTTTCAAACATTTCTTAAGGAGATTGCTTTTCTGCCTTACGTTGCCATCATAAGACAGCGAAAGCTACGTTAAATTACTCTCGGCGTTCTAAACTATGGCTAAATTTAACTGATTTGTTCAAAGTTCAAAATAGTTATAATACTTATGCGAATTACTTATACGCGACTCCTGTTAGTGTCAAAAGATAATTTAATTTATCCTCCCGTTCCCAAATAAATGATGCACAAAATTGTAAATAATGCAATAAACCAAACAAATGAACATGAGAGCTAGCGAGTTGTCAAATAAAATGTCATCTGTCATCACCTGTCAGCCGGGTCTGGCTGTTTGTGTGAGTTTAAATGTTTGTAAAAGCACCCACGGTACAGGAGGAATTGCTAGAGAAATAAAGAAAGATAGTGCTACTCGCCAGTAATAACGTTGCGCAGCTTTATCGTAACATACCCTGACAGGACACTGCACTCACTGGACTATTGCTCTGGCAAGATCGAGATACCGCGAATCCTTGCCCCAATGCTCTCCTCGACGCCAGATCAGGATGTGATGTGTTGGCGGATGAACGAAATGTGATCTTAACGGAATGTCTGAAGTACTGCAAGCGAAATAATGACAGTTAGATGCAAGTTGACTTTTAAATATTGCCTTATTTTTACTCTTACTATTAATAAATGATTTTCATTTTTGTTTCAAGTTTTGTTTCAAGTTTCTTAATCAAATCCATCAATGAAGTACTGATTTAATCATGTGTATGCTCGGAGTAGGAGATCATTTAAATTAGAATATATCTGAAAACAAACAACAGTAAGAGCAAGGCTAGCGTATTGTACATGTATTTGGTGCCTGTGTTGTTGCAAGCTGTTCTCAGAGCCAGTTCGCACGTCACGCGTTTCATTAAGCAGATACACATTCAGTACCCGCTCGCCACTAACTCAGGTGCAAGCTGCGGCCGCTGCGTGCCAACATTCTTTCAGTTTAGCGGCTTTGTCGAAACTGGGTTATGTGTAACGTTGCCTAAGAGAACATCTCACACATACTGAAATATGGTTTGTGTATAAATAACAGAATTGGATGTTTTTAAAAGCTCGCTGTAAGAAATGTTTATCTGAGCGTGACGGTCGGCCATGTTGCGCTCGCGCCGAATTGCAGATTACATCACTTCGCAAAAAAAATCGCGTGCGCGTGCAACCGCCGCAGGCGCGCGGGCTGGGGGGGGGGGGGGGGGGTGCGGCAGGGGGGCCGAGGGGGGAGCGGCACGCTTTAACGACCTTGGCCTTGCTCGGGCCGCGGCCAAGGTGAGCGTTCAACTTTATACCGTAATTATACATGCGCCCACCAGTCTACCGACGCACATACTTATTATGTTGCCACAAAAGCGGTCGTAACCATAACCGAGGATGGCCCCTGGTACTTATATTTACACTAGTCTTCCTGAACCTTCCTAGCATGGCTACAGCCAAAGAAGAAACGCGCACTCCATTACTTGGTTTCTCTCGAATAATCGGCGGATGTTATCAAAACGGCTTGCGGGTACCTCGGTGTATAGCTAAACTTGGAACTCGTTTAGTAGTTGGCTAGCTCGGCCACGTTCACGCTCTCACGTCAAGTGGGTGAGCAAACAGCGCGGTGCGACCGACGTGCTCCATGTACATTAGTTGGACACACACCAACAGGTTTATAATTAAGCTGTAGCGGCCAAAACTTGAACAAGTTGCCTTTTACAGATGTTACTTGTTTGAACTTTTTCTTGTTCATACCATTACAGTCGGATGTTTGTAGATATCATATTCATACATTTGATTCAAAGATCAAACATTCTAACCCATGAGAACATAAGTTAATTCGGATATCTAATCTGCCATTTGCTACCTGATTCTGGAGAGCACGAACAGGCACAGATAAAACAAAAAAACTAAATTATCTTGATGCGTTTTGGATTGTTTGTTTTGCATGAAATATTGTTTATGTGATACCTTGAGCACGGGATCTATCAATCAGATACGGATCAGTTCATTAGCTACGTTTCAAAGATGAAAGCGGTTGATGTAGTTGACGGCGAGCGCAGCGTCATCGACTGTAATGAGAACAGTGTTAGATCCTTCAGTTCTCTTCAAATGGTGCTGATCCATGCGCATGTTCGTGAGCGGGCGACGTCACTGTGGACAGGTCATATCTTAGCTGTTACGGCTTATTTTCACTCATATAACTTTTGAGTTTTGCTTTCGACGCTTTGAATGTAGATACAAATCTTTATTCACCGCTTTCACATAATTTTAAATTAACCGCAACCAATATTTTGATGTAAAACTTTTGGGCACTGCCCAAAGAGATTTTTGCTTTTCCTTTATCTTCTCCATAAGAACCTACTACCTACGCTTTACAATTGACAACTATCTTCATATGCCTGACTGATCGAGCACTTGACGAATGAAAACTGGTTTAATTGGAATAAATGCTATGATTTTTGGGTTTGACAGACGACTCAGAGGAAATAATGACTAAATATTAGTATTCTAAACACGTTGTATAGGTGGCCAACGAAAAAGGCACGGCCATTATGAATCAATAATAATGACATTCACTAATATGGCATATTAAAAAGGACAAATGACATGTTATCGCGTCACTCTGTGCGCTGTCGTTGGCGGCAGTCCAGCGCTGGGCTTAGAGGGAGCGCCCGCCATCACAACGCAAGTGATAGAGAAGGCGCACGCGTTATTTCGGCACTGAGATACGGACACAACAAAGCCAAGACTCGATAAGATGGATGACATGGAAAACGTTAAAGGAGTAGGTCGAGTCAGGAAGTGCCGTTGGTGATCGAGAATTTGTGTGGAAATCGGTCTAAAAAAAAGTTTCGGAAAAAGAATGAGGGGCATGTCGTGATGTGGCCATACGAATATAGAGAGATAAAGAAACGACGTGCGATAGATTGAGTCCGTTCCAGCATATTCTAACTGGATAGAGGTGGTGAGATGACTAATGATAAGGGAAGTCTATACTTCTCTTATCATTAGCCATCTAGTTTTCCCATGAAAAGGCGATATCTTGCTGAAGTGTCAAGCTCTGAACGTGGATCACGAAATGAAAGAATGGACGATAGACGGTTACCAGATCCACCATACCCAAAAACATTAGTATTTCTTCGTAACATTTATTATAAAAATCTTTCATCTAGCATTGCGTGTATACACACGGTACAGTTCCCGTCACTGCCCTGCGTGAACTGGACACATTGACTACTGTCCACAGTTCTGAGGGAGCCCCAACCTACACTACCGCTGCACCATGCGCCGAGCGTGTCATACATCATCAGCACACGTCATCCGCGGCCATCCTTCACGATTTATGTTCGTGTGTTTATACACCGCGGTGATTTGTTGTCTTTAATGACATTCCAATTCTTATTTTTAGATTGAACTGCATGTTTATTAATATCTAATTTAATAAAAATGCAGTTCAATTTTATGTAATAATTACACAAATCGACAAAACAGAACCTCAGCCAATCAGAGGAGTGGTGCAAAATATTTGGAGCTTGTATCGCTTGCTTTTATCCCACAATGATTGTTGCCAAAACCCCTAAATCTCTATCTGCGACCGCTCCTGGTGTTAAACTCCAAAATCTGCGTATACGGCACTCGTCATCAGCTCCTTATGGTGTTAACATAACAGACAAAGAGGCTCAGTGATTTTTTCGGGGGTATGTTAAAAGGTTGGGAATACTTGCACATAGAAGTTCAGTATTTGCAATTTTGCAGTGACCTTTGAAGTACAGGAGTAAAATGCAGTGGTTGAGCGGGGATGATGTAGTGCATGCTTCTAAGCTAATGCAATACTATTTACCAGAACAACACTCACCTTTACTAATAATGTAGTTACTTTGAACTATGAACATTTTGCCCGATTTGAGCTCAACACATTTCGAAATATTGGTAAATCAAGATTGCAATTTGGATTACCACCAAAAACTGCACTTACTGGCTGTTGAGTAACCTAAGCTAAAATTAAATGCTTCTCAGCACCTAATAGTTTTCAGGTCGTCATCGTCAATATAATTTAAAATGGTTGCTGTAACATTATTAAATAGATTACATTCTCGTGTGGTGTTTAGCAAGGAGCACAAAGACGTGGTCGGCGGCGCATGCGGCTCACGTACGCATTGTGGTCCCACCACATTACCATACTGGCGGATGCTATAGCCACAATAATGCCACGTCGCGCTCATTATGCCAACTACAAAATGGCTCATATTGGCGCAATTTCAACATTCATAGAAGTGACGGCAGTTGGAATAGAAACATTCTAAAATAGTGACTGATAACTGGCAAAAGATAAAGCATGAAAATTATTTTGATTACGAAGGAACACTTTTGAAAGGGAAGCAACTTAGACAACAATAATGTGGTCATTGTGATTAAACATTGTTCAAATAACATCTGACATGGATACGAAGATACTTTTCAACAGATACCTACTTTTGTTAGAATTAAAAACCCAAACACGTATTACGATACTTTTGTAAAATCTGAATGGTAACACGGATCCGCATTCTCAATGCCCAAATCAGTACTGAAAACACGAATCAATTGATTTTTATGCAAATGATGCAATGTTATCGACAAAGAGTGGGAGAGTGAGGTAACGAGGTTCAATTGAATATAACATTGATACACCGGCAGAACAGAGGAAGACTGGGATGGACACTATTGATATGTAACGCGATTTGAAATGCATGGATACTCTGAAATACTACAATAGCAATCTCCGTGAGGTCTGTCTCCAAATAGATCATAGATTACTCTCCTTTCTATGCATTCACACACACGAATCTGTATTCCGATACCTACTACCAATTCATCCAACTTATCCCCAAGGTTAGTGCCAGCGGTCTGATCGAAATTTTCCGATACGTTCAGTCACATTCTCAACTGTATTTACAAACATAGGTCACATTAAAATTCCTATTATAAACATTATGTATATTTAATATTTAATCTTTCTGACCTTAAAATTTACATTTCTAATACATCAGTAATCGTTGATGATTAATCGTCGCCATTTTGTTTGCTAATGGCCGACGTACCTATATTGTTTTTATAGTTGTGCGCCTTGAACTTGACCGGCTGGCTATGCGAACAATCGTGCTGTTTTCTAATATATTTAATATAAATAGTCGTATAATTTCGTATAATTCTTTGGATTGGGATATCGAATGGAATGGCATGTCGTTTTGAGTGAAAGTGTTGGAGATATCGTTGTCTTTTTTCCGTTTCCGTGGTGTTACTATATCGCTTACGTTACTGCGTGATGCATGTGGCGAGGCGATCTCCAGCCAAGTGAGGGATAACTCTATCGCTTCGTGGGAGTAGTGAGATGATTAACAGATTCGATCAGGTAGATAGGTCCATCTGGTTACTAAATACATTGTCAGCTATCGTCAAGCTGTCTGCCAACATAATCGCATTATTAACCCTCGACTGAGGATATTGTGTGGCAGGCATGCGAGAGTGACATCTTACACAGAGCGTACAAATAAACTTCACGACTAAATTCAAGGCACATCGGTTAGTTCCAAACTGGGCAGCTAAACAATACATTGCGATGTTTATTAGCGTCGCTTGGTACTGCACTACCGAGTGCCCGTGTAGCCATACCAGCCATTATGTGCGCGGGGCTGCCCACGCGCATGCCGCCGTGTCACGCCGAGACGCATTTGCATCCCAATGGTGACCATTCAATGACTGATTTGTTGCATTTTTATAGGGGTTGGCTTTTGATATAGTAGAAAATTACTAGTTATTTATACAAGATGTAAAAAAGCGATATAAACCCAGCTGGAGCTACTAGGATTTTCTTCATCGACAACACTTTCAAAATGTTTGCACTGTCTTGCGACTCCTGGGTACAAAATGAAATATTGTTTCATCACTCAACAGACAACTTTGGTGACAAACTCTACTATTATCTGCACCCGTTATATCTGTCGGAGAGCACACGGCACTCACGCTCGTATAAATAGTATTGTTAAAATACCACTTTCATATGTAAAGAGCAAAGAGTTGAAGGCTGTAGATATTTAACGAAAATACAAGCTACCTGCACGTGATCGCTGACAAGGCCGAAAAAACTGTTTAGCTTTGACATTGACCATTATTCAGTTAGGTTCAAGCTCACTGCTTTATTTTCTTTGTTACTCTCATAACAAGCCTATTGTTGTACTCCTCCGATTGATCTGTTTGTTTTATTTATCCGTTTTCGAACGAATCTGCGGCATCAGTGAATGATCCAATGAAGACATTCAAGAGGAATGTCTATTCCCCAAAATCAATTGTTAACCTTAGCTCTATCCTATTTTGTTAACTGATCAAAATATTGGATACCTACATTTTCCTTTCATAAAAAAACTGGAAAACCTGTGGTGAAGCTGAACGGCATGGTTATAAACCAATCACTTTGAGCACCGGGTCTAATAAGGTACTGGGAGACGCGTGTGAGTAGAATGCCAGATTTGCGCACAAACAGGCCTCGCAGGACTTATGAACAAAGTCTCGGACAACTCCGACGTATGGACACACAACTACACTTTGACGTTTCGTGACTTGCCCGCGTCAACGGTGCATTGAATCTTGATCTGGCCTACCGCGATAACTTTGCTTGTCCCTCATTACTTCACCTCCAACTTTGAACCGTACGACGTCGACTTTGGACCATATTCTTGTTTGATGGATAGAATTGACATTTGGAGATGTAAGATAAGTGGAGAGCGAGATCGGTGCGTCGGGGCAGGCCTTAGCCCTTTCAATTATTCACAGGCGGAACAGTATTGTGGCACACGTATGTTGTTGCCCTCTGTCGAAGCGGACCTTATCTCCACTTTGTATGCTCCTAGGAGCAGGGACGTTGACATCGCTACGTGGCTTTCAGCTCGCCTCGCACCGGTCCCACTCGCATTTTGTGATTCACAGTTTCTTTTTGCATAAGAATATTTGCATGTGGTAGGTTAATTGTTAGGAATGTATATTGTACAATAAACAGAAATCGTTTATCTTGCATTGTAAGCAAACAAAAATTGTTCTTATCCTAGCTTTGTATTCGGAGCTGAGACACAAACCAACCCTGAACGTGTTTATGTATATCCCCCAGGCGGTCGCCAGCTAAATTAGAAACTTATTCCGCCGTCTATTTTAATTTGTTCTACCCCGCCGATGAAAATAATCCCTCTGTAACGATTTTTATCGTTATTTTTAAACTTGGTCGCTAGCTGCATGTTCCCGTTCGCTGCTTTCTGAGCTTTAATGATCCGTTACCTTTGAAAACTTAAGAATGAACTAGTCTGGATGGTAGTTTTAGGATTAACACATGATGGGTTTCATGTCAACAGCACATACACAACTAGATGACGGGCTGATAACCTATCGTTATAATGAGCTCTCTCTCTCTCTAAAAGCCTGCGTGGATTACGAGGCAGCTGAAACACTCGACGTTTTTGCACAACTCTCTGAACATGGTGGAAACTAATTGGATATTATACACTCTGTTATTTGAATGTCTCAATTACTGTCACCGGTTCTAGGAGTGTTTGTTTGCTGACTTTTAGATAGTCGCGCAACCGGTTCCTACTCTATTTGGCGTTTAATTTTGGAGCTATAATCTTGTACGTGGACGTGCGTTGGTTTCGAATTTGAGAGATTCCAGCTAAATGTTGTTTAGTTGTTCTATCTGATTTACGATTGATTTCATTTTAAGCTTTCGGTATTTAGACCGTTAAGTTGTATTTATATTTGTAAAGATTCTAGATTGTGATTTGAATTCCTAATTCCAATGAAAGACTTAAGCTTCTCTTAAGTTATGGTAGGTACATCCACAGTTGCTTTCAATAAACTGGTTCATATTATCTCTTATGCGCCCTACTTCGGAATTTCAATAAGTGATCCTGAATAGAAAGACCCTAAATTTTGTATTGAAGGTGAACCAGCGAGTCACATGTGCGCCACGCTACTTGATCCAAACCGAAACGTTTTTAACAAGTCAAACCTGTTGTTAATGAGGCTAACTGCCTACGTTACTATTGTTGACTCTTACTCTTTGTACGAACGGCATCAACAAAAAAAATCGGCATAATATTATGGCATATTGTTTTATTCATGTTTTGATGTTATCTACACATTTTCTACGTATCGTGAGCATGTAGAAGATTCGATAGACTTTGGCGTTCTGACCGAATATCACATAGTCATATCACTCGGGGACTATTGGCACTGTATCAGTGAAAATTGGAAGGACAGAGTACACCTTTTAATCTGAGCAACGCTTAACAGTATTTTAGTGAAATTACTAAAAAAATAGTTAATGTGGCACTCCAGTATGGTCGGTATGTGACCGAGGAAAAAAAACTCATTTTCATATTGATTAATTTGCTCAATGCACAAAAGCGTGTAAAGTATCTTTGGCTCACATAATTAAAAAGTTTAACTATGTTTCTAAGTGACTTCTTATGTAAGTCAATAGTTGGTGAGATATAGGATATTTTTTCAGTTTCTTTGATACTTACTTATAATACTTAAGTGACTTATTTTACTGTCAATATTGTGCATGCGTAAATAATCATTCGGACTATGAAACTCGTCATTTCGCGTGATCCGGATCCGACACGCGGTTGTTGTTTTCTTTTGTTACATTATTTATTGCTCAAAAATAAAAATAGTTAATCAGATTAGTGCTGTAATATCTTGCTGAAGCGTTTGATCTGTGAGAAAGATACGGACACAAGCCTAGTGAAACACCAAACAAATTAATTCTGCTCAGAATTCGGTCTGATTTTGCAATATGTTGAAACAAGTTTCCGCATTGATTAGTTCCTGTAACTATAATACCGTGAGGTTAAGATGCGACCCTCTATCGGAATCCGAAAAGTCATGCCTCCATCGAACCCTAATCAAGTCTAGTGATGAATGTGGCCTTAACAAACACATTTATCTTAGTTGGAGGTTAACTGAGAGGATCAAACACCCATCCTTATCGGGATCCTCATCCGCTTCCCTTGTTTCTTCCGGCTTCACGAACTTTACGGCAAGAATCCTCTGGCAAAACAATACAACACGACTTAGTCTGGAGGGTCGGACTACAATGCAAGCAAAAAGTAAGACCTTGGAACGACAATAGCCTAACGATAGGGTGTGGACGGCCAATCAAGGACGTGGGCTCGGGTTCTGTCGTATTGTAATGTTTTGCGTGCAGACTCCATTTGAATGTTTCACAGAACTTCTTGTAATCATTTCTACAAATGCGAATATAATCCTCGATTTTGGTGCTTGGGTCCGCCATGCAGGGTGGAGACTAAGATAGGTAATAAGTAAGGTAGAAGTACTTAAGATGGGTATTGATACTATCGAATTTTACTTCAAAAGAATCATTCGATTTTTTTCTTTCAAAACTGTTTGAAAAGTCAAGTGCGAAAAAATTCCCGTGTATTTTAATGGCAGTACTGCTGAACAACGAGGGCCTGGTTCGATTCCCGGATTGGGCAATTTTATTGATTTCCATCTGGAATTTCTCAATAGCAGCCCGGGGTCTGGACTTCTATCCGATTGATGGCCACAGGCTCGCCCTTTATTACCTGGGACTTAACATAACGAACGAAATTTTTTTTTGTGTCGAGATGGAAAATCCTCATCGATGTCCTCGGGGGCGGAGGGGTCTGTCAGACTCTTACTGACTAGGTAAAACCCTGGGGGTCGCGGGAACGTACGATCCTTCCGCAACGGCTTTTTGCTCCCGAGTCAAGCTGTAGCACTATTTTTGCCATGTGTTTTATCATGCAGTGGCCACACCAAAGCAGGTGTGACTCCGTGAGCTTGTCTTCCATTGCTCTCACTTGGAGCTACCTTGGATGTCTTGATTTGGCACTTTATGTAGTATGTAATCCTTGCATACCACATTTTTACTCATTTTTGAAAAAAAACTTTGTTTCCTTTGACTAAAAATTGGCAGCACCAATATTTAAGGTTTTTGTACCAATTTACCACCCTGTATAATTTTTAGATCTTGTGCAGTCTTGGCGGTTTATTGGAAACCATAACGGTCTGATAATGAGACATTCTACGCAATAACTAAAATAATAAAAAAATGCTTCATGTTTGTTTTCACGAATATCACATCGGAAGGCTATCAAGAATCACGATAGTCGGCAGTTCGTGTCGGAAACATATAGAAATGTTTACAATTCTCTCGGATACATTTCTCAACGAGTATGCGTCTGCACTGTGAACTGCTCGATATCTGCATATCTGGGCAGTTCAATATTTCAACATGAGAGTACCTACTCGGTGTATCTGCGATCTTCGGATGCGGAACTCGAATAGAAATAATCTCATGCGTTGTGATACTGAACTTTATTGCGACTTGTGCGGAGACACGCTTATCATATTCTGTCGTTTTTTCTTTGAATTGGGTTTATGGATTAAAGCTGCTAGAAACCCCAGGGCGTCGCACTATCATATTAAGTACCTGTATTTATTGTTATTTATATCACCTCTGACTTAAGCTAATTGGAGGAACTGCATTGAGCTCTTACTAAAATATTGTAAGAAGAACTGCATTTTGCTATAGCGTATTACTATTCGCACATTATTTCAAGGAAATATTTTATTTTGTTTCTTTTTATTCTAGATATCACAAAGTTACAAGTGTTTGGTAAGTCGCCAAGTTACATCCGTGCTGTATAGTTGCACAGGCGCTGCACGGCTGCTCGCCGCAAGTTCAAGAACATCCTCTTCCTCAACCCACCCACTGCCCCCCCCCCCACCACTCCTCCCACTTAGCTCCCTCCCACCGACGATCCTGTTCGCCTCCTTCCTGTGTCTCGTGCATCCAGCAGCTTCCGCTCACCCTCGTTATGTTGAACGTCATCAATCGAGCTATCCACAATAACGAGCTGTTAATAAATGATCCCAGTTTGAGGTTATGTGCGTGGTGTCAAAGTTTTGATTGAAGGACGACTTGTTCTCTTAATGGTAGTTTTTTTTTGTGAATATCACTGTACCTACTAAGCTTAGTTTATTTGACAACATCAGTTTTTAAACTCAAATTTAATTTGTCTTCTTGTTTTTAAAACGAAATATATTGTTTAGTATTTGGTCCTCATGGTTAGAATATGTCAATTGTCAACGTGTCTATTGTGCAACCCATGAGTCATAGTCTGGAAATATGCGTCGCAGTCTCGTAGGCGAAACCCTGCAGGAGACAGGCAACGACTTGTCTCAACGAGTAGCCATAAAGCCGATATCCTGTTGCCTAAGCTAACGGTACGTAACCTGCCCTGAGAACACCGTCACTTACGTTATATTAGATTCAATCATTTTTTAACAAGCTTTTATAGAATATACCTCTATTGATAAAGTTAAGCACTAGCATTTTATTCAAGTAATTAGCCCAACTGCCAAGAAGGGTTATGTACTTCGCGCGCGTCTATTTATGTTTTTAATGTTCTTTGGTACTAAAGAAAAAACGAGGTTAGACTGATTAATTTTGAAATGAATTCCCCTGTATCTTTTAAAGTTTTTAAATAAAAAGTCGGAAAAAATAAAACGGTTGAGGACTCTTTAAATGATAACTAAATAACGATATTTTAATAAAACAATATTAATAGTTCCAAGGAAAAAGAAATTAAAATTATTAATTAAATCGATATTGAAAATGGGGCTGCTTTGATAACACATAATTATTTAATTGCCGTTCAAAGTCACCCCTATCTAGAATGCGTTTTCGACCAAAATTCAGGGTTTCAAATTTTACTGTTTTTCATCTACTTAGAACTAACTCTAATAAC
The DNA here is from genome assembly GCA_905147745.2 of Phlogophora meticulosa. Classification (NCBI taxonomy): domain Eukaryota; kingdom Metazoa; phylum Arthropoda; class Insecta; order Lepidoptera; family Noctuidae; genus Phlogophora; species Phlogophora meticulosa. The sequence continues at coordinate 367,294 of LR990525.1, forward strand.
TAACGCATTGGAAAAATATAGCCTAACGACTAGAATTTCGAATAGACGAACGAATGATCGTGTGCGTTCCCTTGAACGGGTGAATTGGAGACAATAATTCATTTCTGAACAATTATCAAAGTCGCCCCAGTTCGCAAGTAACCCCGTTTTACCGGTACCTCAAGAAAACAAAAGAAACAGAAACTGCTAAAATTTGGCCATGTGTTGAAAGACCCGCTTTCAAACTACTATATTCTTATTCTTTGACTTGTCGGCTATAATTCCACGCTATCAGCGCGCTCCAACAACATAACTCCACTGCCACCGAACGGGCAAATAGTTGCCCGTTCTAGAGTTATGAGGAGGTTATCGGAAAAATGAAAAAAAGTAAGTCAAAAGTACTTTTTCATTACCATTATTCCTTAAATATAATTGTTTTAATGTTATGATATTATTAATGAAAAAGTACTTTTTTTATACGGGCGCGCGCTGGTAGCGTGCAGTTGCAGTGGCATACAATAAGCAATTGAACTAAAATGTCTCCTTGTTTTTAAATGTTGGATTCTTGTTGTAGATAGTTTTCACTGCTGTTGGTTGACAGCGAAAGCTTATGATGAACATGCTTATAAAAAAAATATTCCAATAAAACAAACATAGTGTGGAAGCTAAAAACTCGGACTTCGACTCTGACGGCTATAAGCAAAGCACAAGTCCCAGTGGGGATACTAACTTTTTTCGTCTATAATTATTTATTTTATACATATTACACCAAGATATGCTTCTTAAACAAGTCGAACTCATTAACTGCCCATCTGGAAGAATTATGCAATAAACAGAATGACGTAGATATAATCTGCATAACGGAGCACTGTATAGTATAATGCTTGGTCAAGAAGAAATCCTAAATATAAGTTTTTTATAACGTAACCTAACTACAAGCTAGCCGCCTGTTATTCTTGAAATGGTAAATACGTGGAGGATATTGTTAGTATTATTATTAAAAGTGATTTAGAATATAAATAATTATAAGATATAACCGAACCCATTGCTCATATCAATGTGGGAAACAAAATCATAAGTAACCCAAAAGAAATTGCAGATGCTTTTAATAATTTCTTCATCCAGATAAACAGTAATACTACTGCAGCAAATTAATCTTTTGATGTAACGAACAATCCTAGCGTAATGTTGATGTATCCAGTGTTGCCACAAGATTTATTGAAATCAATAAAAGCATTAAATAATAAAAATAACTTCGGATATGATGGTAAAACTACTAAAGTTATAAAATTCGTATCAAATAGCATTGCAATTCACATGAGCCATATAAAACATTTGAGTAAATGTTCTGATGTATTCCCAACAGCACTAAAAATAGCTATTCTTAATCCACTTCATCAAAAGGTAAAATAGAGGACTTAACTAACTTTAGACCAATAGCCTTAATTCCTATATTTTCTAAAGTCATTGAAAAGATAATGTATGAATCATTGATAACTTTTTGACTAAGTATAACTTCTTATGTGATGAACAGAAGGGTTTCAGGAAAAATAGAGGTATCAATACAGCCATTTACTCGGTACTTAAAACTGTTATGGAAAACGTAGAAAAAAAAGCAATCTGCGCAATTTATTTATTTAATAAAACATGGAAGACTTACAGCTAAAAAACAAAATAGAAAGGTGCACATAGTCGACAGAAAGCCAATTACAAGTCCTCACGTGTAGAAATAGACTTGATATTGTAATATGAGCACACAAAGTAAAATAAAATGTAAAAAAGAACTCTTAAAACTATTTGGTTACATTTTTTTATACCGCTATGACCAAAGCATTCGATTGTATCCATTATGAAACTTAGAAATTTACAAAAATTTACAAAATTTACAAACTTACATTATTAAACTTAACTTCCATTATTAAACTCTTCTTTATAAGCTTAGTGCCTATGGCATCAGAGGTAATGTCCTAAACCTCATAAAATCATACCTCAGTGATCGTATACAATACAAGGAATTAACTGGAGTCCGTAGTAGGACTAAACATGAAACAAAATATCTATCTGAAGACAGAACTATCAGATATGATGTCCCACAAGGCAGCGTGCTGGGCCCTCTTTTATTTCTACTGTATATAAACGAATTGCCACATTACCTTGAGCACCCGATGGTTCTATTTTGTGATGACAATACTGCGTTAATACAATCACACACTCAGGGACATAGTACATTGGCTTGAAATTAATAACTTATTAATACATTATGCAAAAACAAATGTAATCCATTTTTACCAACGATTATCTGTACCAAATTTGACCATAGAGTATAATAGACAACAAATAAATCAAGCAACAGTTGCAAAATTCTAAGGGGTTGCTAATAGTTAGTCGGTTAAATTGGAAACATCAAGTAGAAGAGGTAAGTAAAAAGCTGAGTCCTTCTGCTTACGTGTTATTTTACTTGTCCAAAAAAGTAAATTTTGTATAGCAACAACACTGGCCTACCATAGTACCATCGACTTTGCGATTTGATATTGTATTCTGGAGTAATTGTAGTTTGAGATAACTAGTATTTAAATAAATAAATATAATAATAATAAATGTGTTAATTATTCACTGTCACAAATTTACTATTAATTGTTTTTAGCCATAAATGAATTGATGTCGCACTATTTTTTACTGTTAATTAATGTAATTCAGACTCAATGCAAATTGTTAAATGAATAAATAATAAAGCTTAAAGGCGCTGTGAGCTATGTGTGGTCTGAAGATGACCGACAGCCGTGCAAACATGATTAAGGCACTAAAAATACTAACGTTCCCTGCATTGTATATTTTTGAAATGGCTGTTTTTGTAAAAATAAACAAGCATAACATTACCACAGCATCAACAACCAGAAAAGCACTTGTATGAAGCCAAAAAAAGAATCTGTTGCAAGTTGGCGCATGGCGGTTGTAATACTGCTTTGCTAAAGAAGAGGGTTTTTGGTATGAGTCCCGTTATATATATCATATGTATATGATAAAATTCCCATTACAATAAAAAATATACCCAATTCAAATGGACAAACTTATTATTATTATTGTGTTTTCATAAGCAATCCTTTAGGGGCTGAAAGCACTCATGAACAACTTTTGGTACCTGCCAGCTTATGGGACTATCATGATGTACGAGTATGATTCTATATTAATTACCTGATTTAGCATTAGGGAAATACAATGTAGATACGATGTACATTTTAATATGTACTTATTTTCATATCATTTATCCACTTTGAGTATTATTTATCATTCATGGCGCACATAATTTCCTCGAACGAAGTTAGCCAACCTGGAGTACATTATATTATATTATTTACGATTGTTTACTTAATGTGGAATATACATACTCGTATAGTAAGGTCAGGTAATTGTTAATTGTTGTGGTTCCGTGGAGGAAAATTTTAATATCACTGAAATTCATGTTTTTGTTAGTTAGTAGGTATATATATTATTTGAAGGCTAGATTATATGTATGTACAGGACAAAAACATAGTGATGTGAGCGTTTTATTGAAATTATAGAAAATATAGAGGAAAAATGTCTAACTAGGTGATTGAAGTAACATGTATTAATATAGCGACGCGGTTTTTATACGAGCTAATCCTGATAACCCAGTGGCGAGTACGTGTGACGGGATGTTTCGAAAGTGTTATCTTAAAACAAAACGTAATCATTTGAATATTTTAAGTATGCTTGTTTTTTTCCACTAGACATTATCAATTAACTAAATAATAGGTCTTTACCTATGAAATTGCCGTTTTGTATGAAAAAATTTAAATGAATTTTTTTCATGTATTTTTTATTTGTATTAATCGAAGTAATCACCCATGCAATCAATGCATCTTTGCCAACGCAGTGGCAGTTTATTGATGCCCTTCTTAAAGAAATCAGCTGGACGGGAGGCAACAAATTCTTCAAAGGCATTTTGTACTGCCTCTCGGGTATTGAATTTTTTTCCCGCCAAGAAGTTATCCAAATTCTGGAAAAAGTAGTAGTCTGTAGGCGCAAGGTCTGGTGAGTAGGGCGGATGACGGAGAGCTTCCAACCCCAGTTCTTGCAACTTGGAGACGGTCTGCTGTGCAGTATGAGGTCGCGCGTTGTCGTGCAGGAGCAGCGGAGACGAGCGATTGACCAATGTTGGTTGGAGATGTGCCAGCTTCTCCATCATTGTGTTCAATTCTTCACAGTACACATCTGCAGTAATGCTCACCCCGTTTGGTAAGAAGCTGTGTTGAATCACACCGGCGCTAGACCACCAAACAGTGACCATCACTTTTCTTGGAGTAAGTTTTCGTTTAGGGCATTGTTTAGGTGCTGAACCAGGATCCAACCAACTTGCTGAGCGCTTGCGGTTATCAAACAGAATCCATTTTTCATCGCAGGTAACAATGCGGTTAAAAATTCCTTCATTTGTGTGTCTGTTGAGCAGTGCAAGGCACGTCTCGACGCGTACTTCGCGCTGGCGATCATTGAGTTCGTGGGGCACCCATTTGTCAAGCTTTTTTACCTTGCCAATTTGACGCAAATGGACCAATATTGTTTTGACGCTAACGTCGAAAGCTGCTGCTAATTCAGCCGTAGATTGTGTATCATCAGCTTCCACAATCGCCTTTAATTCGTCATTGTCGACCAAAGTCTTCGGACGACCGCGAGGTTCATTTTTCAGGTCGAAATTTCCAGAACGGAAGCGAGCAAACCAATAACAGGTAGTGCGTTGGTTTGTAGTGTTAGCTCCGTAAACGTCGTTGATGTTGCGTGCCGCTTGTGCCGCGTTGCTGCCACGACGGTACTCATATTCCATAATTACTCGAATTTTTAACGTATCCATGATGACGAAAAAGATTTAAATGCGATGAAAATGTAACACTAATCAATAAACAAATGACTACTTTTGGAAAAAAAAATCCATGTTTTTTAAATAAAATTAATTTGAAATTAGAATTCTTAGCCAAACAAAAAATATTTTGATTTGAAATGGCCAGTACTGCAGAACGGCAATTTCATAGGTAAAGACCTAATATATAATAGCTCTATATTGATGTTGTGGCAATTCACCATACCTACTTAAACCAAAAACCAAGATGCGCTCAAATAACGGTATTGTTGTATGACATGCACGCTGCCATCACTTGTCTTAAATCTGAGATGGCAATGCCTCCCGACACACGGAAAGTCTCGTCAGCTTGTTGAGGGAAGGTATAACGGCAGCCTTCATTATACTCTTCGTAAACATGCATACCGAAATGAACAAGAACGTGAAACTCTTGTGAACCGTAACGTGATGATATACACAAAAGTATGTAAATACGGATTAGGAGAGTTATGGAGTCACAGAGGCGAACTCTCTTGGGCGTTAACAGCCAATACTTACTTGTACTTTGTACTTACTGTTTGGTGAACTCATGGTCACAATGCAGCGTTACCTATTATGTGATAGTTTATTAGGTTCAATTTATCACGTCTGGTCCTGTAGACCTCACGACTACACCTAAAATTTGTGCCTTTTGATCCTTAGTGTTTTACATCCAGTATATAAATACCGTGGTCTTTCCTTCAGGTATGGGCGGCGAGGCCTGCGCATGCGCGCCCGCGCCGCCGCGGCTGATGCCCGAGCCGGAGCCCGACCATCTGTACGACCACCACTCCTCCGAGGAGGAACTAGAGGTACCACCACCACATATTCTCATGTTGCATGATCACCACTCACTAGCAGAATGCCCCATATTTTTAAAGTCAAATGGAGGGAAAATGATTTCTTAGCAAATTGAATATAACTGACACGCGGCTATCACACTACTGATTGAGAACAATCTGGTAAACTATTAATTTCCCAGACTGTACAATTCTTTCTGTAACATAAGTTTGGAATATTAAAACCATCAACTTTTGACATTCCAGAACCATGTTCTTCAATTATTATGTAAATACATAGATAGTCATTACTAAGATGTCGGCCGAGCGTTTTAATAGTAAGGAACGGACACTATTGCCATGACGTCTTATGTATGAGCACCGTCGATTTACTAATATTTTGCTTGACAGGTAGTTTCAGGTTACCATATTTTGAATAAAATTTATAGCAATTTTTCTGTAGAAATTTACCAGAACAAAATATGGTAACAAAAAAGCCCGAGTATGTACATGTACATACCTACGTTATATATTATACCTACACGGACCGTGTGAAAAACTAAATCTAAGTAGACAACAAGTAACGTTCACCACATTTTAATTTGTTCGCAACGATTTAATAACTGTCCCACAGATCTAGGTCTCACGCACACCCTATAAACGTATTCTAGCTCGGAATTAATCTCAATTTCGACCTTCTACTCCCGCCGGACGAGATGTACAAAACCTTGCAAACACTAGACCGGCCTGAATACTATCACATTCAATATCTATTACCATTTAGGACGAAATAAGAGCACTTTTTGTGAATCTCTGTTTTAAGCCTTGTTGAACCAATTCTCATTGGATGAGGTTCATTGTCAAGCTGTGTATTTCATAATAAAACGCGTAAAGCCGAAGAAAATACCTTGAAAAGACACACATTTTGCGCGTCTAAAATATTCAATTAGCCAAGATACACATTTTCTCAATTACAACGTAACAGTTGGGAGCTGAGAACAGAATTCTGTCCGGTAATCTAGATAAAACGTCAAGAGAAGAGGAAAATTTAATCAACTTTTATTCGTAGCGAATTTATAGTTGAGTTATTAAAATCTAAATAAAACTATCTAAGATCTTTCATAGCGTGAGATCAAAGTGATTTGCACAAAGAGCGAGATCTCGACTCAACGTCATTATTCGGTGTTTGATGTTGAAACACTTGAAACGTGTAAATCTCACACAGTGAAAGAAATCTCGGAGCACTCTGAACATACATTGATAGTTGACTGAGTTCTTTATTGATGCGTTGTTAAGGAAGTGGCAGTGGTGTTGGAAGTGCTCCTAGTGTCTGTTAATGTAGACGTGTATAGAGCGTGGCTGTTCCGTATTCCGTTTGTCACAGTCTCTCATTAGGATTGTTCACTTAAATCGTTAATTCTATTGTGTGGGAATGGATTTGGATATTTTATACTGTCTAGCACTAGGCACTATTTTTGTTAGAAGAACTTCCAACTTAAGTATCTCTCTGGTGACGGTCGTCCTAGATCTCTACATTTGATTCAAGCTGTCCGCCGTATATAATCCTTTTAACTGCAAATCTCATTTACTCTGGCAAATGTAATGGAAGTTATACATGTGCAGAAAAACAGCGGGTAGTGTTCGAGGGGTGGCTAATGGCAAAGACAATTCACTATTCAGAATAGTTGATGTCGTATTAGGTCGGTAGCGCTAAACGCCGGATTTTTTTCGGATAGCCCTCATTCTCAGTCATTGTTGCTGTTCGCTGACTGTTCTCTTAAGCGCGCATCCATTTGTCCGGCGCTATTCTTGTCTCACGCTGAGTTTGGCGTTATTCTTGATACTTCTGGAGACGTACAGTTGCAAACGTAGTCCTTAGTTTTTGGTGCTTCTGGGCTTCGATGGACCGAGACGAAAATCTTTGAATGATTCCAAATATCTACCGGTCTTATTGCGTACCAATTTAGCTTTCGGAGTTTAATTGATTACTTTTATGTTGGCAATTGGCCGTCAATAAAAAGCGGTTGGTTGCGCAATGGAGGCGGGTGACTCGGGCCGTATCTCACGGCGCCGATGTCCGGCACTTCGCATGCCGCATTAATTCGCAACGACACGCCGCAACTAAATTACAGCCGTAGACAACCTCTCCCCGTCCCGCGCCGCCCCTTGCATCCCCTCCGCACCCCGTAGTGGCCGTCACGGGGCCTATTAGGCAGACACTTGACGTTTACCTCAATATTTTCGACCATGAAGGCAGGTAAGGTTCTATTAGACGGGTCAGTGGTATTGGTGAAAATAATGGCATATCCCTCATCGAAAGGGCAAAGGACTCGTTCTTAGAATAGAAAAAGGTAGGTTAGTAAAAATAAAATCATATTTTGCGCTATTTTGATGATGTGCAAATCTTCATAAAATTTCCGTCCGGATTGTATGAGACGTGTGAAGACCGCATCGCGTGCGGCATGTTGAGGATCTTGGTTAATAATTCCGCGACAGATACATAGGAGCGATGCAGTTATATGACGTGAAGAGATTAAAAAGTTAGGAGAGCAGGTGAACGCCCTCCGCCGAGGCGAGCGAGCGAACATTGGCGAGAGCAAAAAAAACTGCCGACCTCATCTACCTAGCGTCATACGTTCTACTAATTTGAACGTTTTTACTGCACTTTTTCTATACGTACAAATGATGTAATTTTGCTACCATCTGACTCGTGCATTGTGGATCTGCATTCCCATTTTTTTGGCGGTTAATTTAGTGGTTTTTATGTTTCAATGATAGTCCATCATATTACACGTGTAAGCCGCGTTGAACTTGAATAATGGTTGCTTCGCCTTCAACTTGATGATATTTTAAACAGTAGCAGTAGAAAGTGGCATGTACACTTGTACAGAGTAGCCACTAGTGCGCGTTTTGTGCTGGGCGTCTATCGTCTCCCATTGTTGCTGAAGAGTCTCTCTGTGTATAGGTAGGTACACTGTGCCCGTTTATCTGCTCCGTGGAATAATGGAACCATCAACTGGTCTCCCGCTAAGTTTTGCATCGCAATTCTATACGATCTGCGCCTGTTCATTGGACGTAGACCTCAACCGCAACGTCACGGCATTGCGTTCAGTCTCGACGACTCTGCGACTGCTCTGACAACTGGCTGTTTCAGCAAAACTGCAAGTGTAGTCAGTGTGCGTGGACAAATAAACAGCGGCGGTGCGATCAGCCTGTAATTAGATCGCGTACCAGATTTATCGCTCCGGTGGTTCGTAAACAAATTAGGTTATCAAGTCAATACAATTATTTTCAATTATAACGCGTACATATGTGGAGCGCGCGAAATTGTGGATCGATACGAGTGGCGGCTGCCATTTTTTCGTAGCGAGCTGCCGAGCTGCACACTCTCCCGTCTTCAGTTGACGCTCGCTTCTTTTTTTTCAGCACCAAGACAAAACAATCCGTGAGTTTTTATTCATTTTTTCCCGTCTGCCGCCTGCATAACATTTGTTTATCTTGCGCTTGGCTTGAAATTAGAAATTCTTTTGTCTCCGCATTTTTTTAATTGCAAAAAGGAAACGGAAATGGCTTTCTAAAGAAAGAAAAACGTCGTGTGATAATATTAAATGCGTAAAGCCATTCCTGCATTGTTTGCTCTCGCGTAGTATTCAACGTGGCCGTGCAAAGGAGGGGCTTATTAGCGTCACACGGAGCGGCGGCAATCGGGACGGGATTCTCTAGTTTCGATTATTGTGCAACGTGATGTTGTAGCCGTTCGAACACTTTAATGACTGACAAAATCCTCCTCTGCTCGCGAATAAATTACAATGTTGTAAACATTGGATTGAGGCACTTACGTACACAAAGGTACGTTATTTGTAATTATAAATAAATAATAATAAATAAATATTGCTGGACAATCCACACAGCATCATCTAGTCCCAAGCTAAGCAGAGCTTGTGTTATGGGTACTAGATGACTGATATACTTAATACAATACATTACATAGATAGATATTTTTTATTATACACAACAAATACCCAGAACACCCGGAACAAATCTTAGATCGATAATCTGTAGATCGTACAAACATCTGTCCCAGGGCGGGAATCGAACCCGCAACCTCCTTCGTCGCAGGCGGACCTTCGCCCGCCGCGCCAAATCGGTCATCAAATTCTACTAACATTTTACGTAGAATTGAAATAGTGCCCCATTGATATTTAGCTCCCTCCCCCTTCCATCCCTTGTTAAGATAGATATGTCTGTAACATATATTAATGTTCTTCCGGTAAGCCTAAGATTGTACATAAGTCAACCGAATGCATGTTATCGGCATAAAATATACAAATCTAAAATACATATTTGAGTAGGTATAGTGCAGGTAAAATTAGCGTAACCGAGCGCCTCTTTGTGGTGAGGCGAGGTGTGAAGACGAGGCAGTAGCCGGTAGCCGCTCTGATGTATTAATAAGATAACTTGCCCATTCAAAATATGTATTTGTTGGTTTTCCAGCTTACGGTCTGTACTTTGAAGAAAGAGGCCGAATTGTTAATTTGTATAATATAAAATTAGGAATGAGTTTGTAGGGCATCCCGATGATACACGTTTCGACGTTAGGGGGAACCAGAGCTGCAACATTAATTGTACTTTTTTGTGCTCTATTGTAACCAGCCCTCGTTTAAACTTTTCTTTGTAAAAATTTGTATATGTTTGTTTTCTTATATGAATTGGGGGTGTGGTTCTGTGAAATGAAATAGGCAGGCATTGACTAGATTCTTAGACTTAAAACGACAGCAAAACCGGAGGTTCCAAAAAGATACCAGTGAGTTCGGTAGGCATCACCGGAACTATCGACCGCTAGACGTGCCCATAATCGCGGTTCATTTCTCGTCCCGCTAGCCAACAGTCATTGCACGGGCCGCACAAAGGCGACGCGGTTTTTTCGCCGGGAGTCCGGGAGCATCCATAATAAACGAGCGGTCGGCTCCACCGCGGACGGCGGAACTTTTCCACCGGAGCTAACAGTACTCGGCGCGACTTCTCAACGCGTTTCTAATTACACGCTGAAATATTCAACGCCGTCTCGTACTTCTCAGATGAGAGTTTAGCTCTCATGCTCTTTCTTTCCATTCTTGGTCCTTTTGGACATGCTATGAGCAGACGTCTACTTCTTACAGGCATGGTATCATGCGAGCACTTATAACTACGAGTGTGTGCACAGTGACGTAGTCCTGAACAACCATAATGTTACATAGTACCTACACTATCCACTAGTTTTGGGTCTTTACTCGTCCAACATGACCACGCATGAAATATGCGTTAGCTAAGCTGTATGACCACATTCAGTACACATTAGACGCAATTAGCTCGGCCGACATCTAGTCTCCACCGAATGTGTGATGCATACGCATAACGTTGGAGCGGTGTGTGATGCGTGTGGGTGCGGCGTGCAGGTGATCAACGGAGCCCCGCGCGGAGCGGGCGCGGCGGGCGGGGGCGCGGGCGGGGGCGCGGGCGCGGGGGGCGCGGGCGCGGCGGAGTCCCGGCGGCGCGGCGCGTCGTCCCCGCCGCCCGCGGGCGCAGAGAAGCGCAAGTGGCCCGCGACGCCCTACCTCGACCCCGACAACGACGACCTGGCGCCGCGGCCTGCCTCTTCCGACGACGACGACACCAAGGTACACCATACTAACACTACATCTGCATTAGAGACATCCCCAGTGTGATGTGTGCGCTAATATTAGGATAAGCTTGCCTGGATACGTTTTCTATTCTGACTAAATAATATAATATGTCGATTTTGTAGAATTTTATTTGAATGTGTCAGATTCAGATTAATTGATTATTTGTGGTTGCATCCTCCAAATATTCTGACATGCAGGATTCTCTGTAGTGCTGCTGTTATAATTTTCTGAAGTTCCAATCCCAAGGTAATCAAAAACTTAACAAAAAAGTCACACCTGTGCTGAATCGAATTTGCACCATGACCCTCAAAGTTCTTCAAAGTCATGAATAGTCCTGATTAGATCTGTACCTGTGGAGCGGGCGTGTTGCAGGTGGAGACTCCGGTGAGATTCCGCACGTCGCCGCCGCTGGAAGCGCTGAAACCGCGCCGCTTGTGCGTGTGCTTGTGCTCAGGCGCGGGTGCGGGCGGCGCTGGGGGCGCGGGTCTAGGGGGCGCGGGGGGCGCGGGGGCGCGAGCCAGCAGTGCGCTGTCCCCGCGGCGCCGGCGCATGCCGCTGCCTCCGCCGCGCCGGCACCGGCCTGCGCTCGACTTCGATAAGATGCAGCAGGTATGCATCAACACCGATTACCTTCTTACGATTACATTCTCTGCATTGGATATACCCCTAGTACTACCTGTCAGTACCTTGGTTTTCCAAATCTTTTATTCCTACATTTTTCTTTGGCTAAATGATCTGATAAACTGTGCTTATCCACATCGCAGCAAAAACATCTATGTTGTAAAATACGTACGCCAAAATCTACTACGAAAACAGAGTATCGTAGTAGTGTCTATGTATGTCATAAGGGGGCTTACCTCGCCGCTGTGGGTCACCGGCGGCGGCGTCGCGGGCATACTAATGTACCACCGGGACGACACCCAAATTATCGACTCCTAAGCCTTCATACATCTACACTGGGAATTGTTGAAGTAGTATTGAAAATTCTTTACAATTGTTGTTGTTAGTCATGGAACAAAAGTATGCGATTCGATGCGATGAAAGATCACCCTTTAAACATATTGAATCATCTCGTATGAAGTTTACATATTCGCATTGAAAATAGAAACCGTAAACTCACACGTAACAATAGTAGTTCACGCCAGGACAAAGGCCCCTAACCGCACCAGCAGACTGACATCGGGCTGCAATACTAGACTATCACGCATCTGACGTATCCAAATTAGAAATGTTCTATCAAGCACTCTGCCCAAATTCGCCAAAACGCTAGCTTGACCAATTCCGAACGCAAATGTGAGATAAAGCCAACAGCAAATAGTTATCGTTTAGTCACAGTTCGGCGCTCATGGTTATTTCTGCTCGAAAAACTGGTAGTGAACGGTTAACAGTAGTTCCAGATTGCTTTTGTCATGGTTACCGTGAGTGACCGGCGTGCTCGAGCCGATGGGAGGCTGGCGAGTCAGCCCATTTGAATGAACCTATGAATAAGTTAAAACTATAACTGGATCGTGGATTGTTTGAGTTTGTTTTGATTTGTATTTATACGATTGTGATTAACACGATTTTATATGCAGTGTATCAGTTGGTGTTACTGTATAGAACTAAGCGTTTGAAAATGAATGATGTCATTTTTTACGCAGAATGCTCAGCATTACCTGCGAGCCGAGTTCCATCAATAGTATGTACATATAGCAGGTAACCGGCATCATGAGTTATCGGTCCTTTGATACACATTAAAGCTAAATGAATTTATCTACTTTCACAAAAAAACCTTTAAAAGATAATAATATATGGTAACATGTTTTTTTTAAGATACAAAATAAATGTCGACATACAATGGGGTCTTGAGCATTTTTCTACAGTTATTTAATAAAGTCGAGGAAATAAAATAACGTCATTCGCTAAGTGAGAGTAATGAGTTAACTTCAAGTCTTATTAACTTGTAAGCTTGATTACAGCTTATTCTATTAGTCGCATATTAAAATTAACTGTTCGAGGAATTTACAAACGAAATTTTCTCACCAGGAGGGGTGCTAGCGTAATCCCTCCATTTTGTTTTAGAGGTTGTTCGTTGAAGTCAGAAGTAGTTTGGAGAAACATATAGAGTAGGCAGGTATGCATTATTGATGTAATACTTAGGTTAGGTTATAGACATAACTGAGGAGTGGATGAACATAAAGACAACAACTCAAAAGACCATCGAAGACAGTCTTCTGCATGGTTATTATATATGTTCGATCTGACCAAGTTCATGTCTGCAGTTTGTTTCAGTGTGTCTTCATAGACTATACATACGACTTGTAAAGGCGTTGTGAAACCAATTTACAGACATTAATATTATAATAAATGTATCATTTAACACGTGAAGCTGCCAATCATAAGGTATGCAATCATCCCTTGGTCGCCCTTTGCAGGAAAACAGAGCTGATTAACTTAAAGCTTATTAATAGCTGAGGGCTCACAATAATTGTGACCGTTGTATAAATATCCAACGTTGGCTGCATAAACGTATTAATTATTTATGCGCTTTATGTTACATAGTTGTACGATATCAATGATAGCTGTAATTAGCGGCTGCACTACATTATGTGCTCACGGATGGGAATAATATTAAAACCTCCACCGTACCGGTTGCCTGTCGCACATAAGTAGTTTAGTACCACTAACCACATTTGAATAACTCAATCCCAACGTGATACGTACCTATGAGCACAATCTCAGATAAGACTACAATGTCCAAAATCACTTGTTTCGGAACTCGGATTTCTTTGTTATATAATTTCTAATTTCACAAGGTTTATTTTACCTTGCTCTTTAGTTGTGATACCTCACACAAATGTATTTATTTTACATAGCAAGTAGGTGTATAACATCATCAACATACAACGAAATAGATTAAATACGTATTATTGAAGCTTACTCAAAAACTCGTCACAACTTTATTATGGCACCAACCTTGAGGTACCCTCTTTCCAATAAAAACAATCAGCGAAATCGAACGTGGTAGAGAATCATCGTCACCATACTTACATTAAAAAAAGCATTTTGACGAATTGATAACGTATTCCTTTTTTTAAGTCGGTTAAAAAGAAGAGCTCTCATAGTGTGAATGTCGTCTGAACGTTGTTTGACGTAACATTATTATAAGTAAACAATTGTTAATTTAACACTGATTTGTTTGTAAGTACATAGTAGGAGTTGATGATGTCGATGCTGACTTAAGTGCCCATCAAACATGATATCGGTTAATTTATTCAGACCTATGACTTACCAAACAAAGGGCAATCAAATGGGTAACCTGTCAATAGTATTTTTATTTTGTGAGTCTTCGAATATAGTTTTTGATGTTATTATTATTGGTAGGTAACAGTATCCTATTACACGCCACTGTTACAAGCGTTATAGACTAAACATTAAATATAGCAACTCGGAGAAACTGAAATATCGTTTACCCCATACCTACCTCGCTACTTAGCGAAAATAAAGATTTCACACGTGATATCTTATTTCAGTGTGTTGTGAAACACAATCAGCTTGGGTTTCAACTTGTTGACAAATCAGAACATTCATATTATCTATGAAGCCTATACTTTACTTAGCAGTGGGTGTCAATCAATATAATTACAGTTTCTTACTGATCACAATAAGAAAGTTATGAAGAGTGTGTCGCACAGCTTCTTGAACATTATTCTTTTCCGGAATATGACAAAGGGTTGGGTGAGATGACTGACAGGAACAGTGAACAGTTTCTTCATCCATAATGGTTTCCACGCATCACTACCAGCCTGTGTACAACCACTACCAGCCTGTGTACAACCACTACCAGCCTGTGTACAATCACACAACCACACGCACGTGTTATATTGTGCTTAGTCTCATACACATCCCCGTCAATAGTCCCGACATGAGATGCACCTCCATCTTTGTTCGGTTTAATGTCGGGGATAGCGTGATAGCGTGATTCGTCTCCGCGGCACATGGCGACGCATAATGGCGACGCATAATGAACGCACATGTGGACGTGTGCGTTCCCACGCTCGGCGAGCCTTGCACCGACCGTGGATATCTGACGCTGGGAGGTGTCGACGAGTTTATTATCAATATTGGTAATGATAATAATAAGTCAGGAGATAGGAGAACCTATTAGAAGTGCTTTTTTGTAAACGGTGCGAGTAATAATGTCCCATGCATCTAGCTTTACTTGTTTATAAGTCAGAATTGTTCCATTCTAGCTAACTAGTTTTCTTTCACTTCTCTCTATCAGAACTGCTGAGTACGTCTCTTTAATACCATCAAAATTCAATTTCAAATTGAATTCTTGTATTGTGTATCCTCAACTACCATATCATTTCCCCGCTATCTATGAACTTTTTGATTTCTTCCATTTGTCATACCTGTTGCCATTTTGAGAGGTTAGTGGGTTGGTGCTAGTACCTAGTAGGTACTAGCACCAAGTACCTAGTAGGTACTAGCACCAAGTACCTACTAGGTACTAGCACCAAGTATCTACTAGGTACTAGCTTCACATTGAAATGACCCTTTTGTTTGGTATGTTGGTACTTGTTGTGCTAGATGTTTGTAAATATGCCTCTTGAAATCAACTATACCTATTTCGATACGAAGTTGGTGTTAAACACAACCATTTACTTAACAATTTATTTCAATTCTCTACTAAAAGTAAAATTCACGACGGATCGATCGCCCGTCGCCCCATCCAAGGCCACATTATTGATTTGCATCGCTGGGCGAAATTGATTTCTCGTCGAGGCATCCCTAGGCTTTGTCTGTTCTTCACGTTGCTGTCACGTTTTCTGACAAATTTCGCAGAATAATATGTTCAATTCTGAGAATCTATACGATATCACTTCGTGGAAAATCGTCAGCCACGTTCTTACGATTGGCCCTGCTCTGAATCCGTCCAATTGAGAATTCTTCAATTGTATGACATTTCACAAATCGATACCTTTTTCAATTGCCAGAGATTGTCAGATTCAATACCTGTCAGCTGTCGGTCGTTTACCTTTGCGATAATCAGAACATTTCCTACTTCGATGTGCTGTCGTTATCAGTCGATGTGCCTCCTTACATAAGCTTGCTACATGCAGTTAGGCTCATGGTTGCACCTTTTGGTGATACGTTATCTGGCCCTTATCGAGCGGCGGGTCATTGACCCCGTGCATGCGGGCGCTTGCATCTGTAGTTCGTTGCTACGGCACACAGATATCAGGCAGATGTTTGTTATATCATACTGTATTCGCAGATGGCCGACATTCTCACAATAGACAATAACAACATCATATTTTACCCATTAATTGTCAAAATGGTAAACAAAATGTCGATAAACTATAAATCCATTATCTGATTGTTTATGGAATGAGATGGTGTTAGTATATGAAAATATGTTATCGCATATTTTGGTTCTTAGCACATAGAATAATATCTATTTGGTAGGTAGGTACCTACTGGAGGTGTGTGTTTGTTAATAATTTAGTACCGATATAAAGCTAAATGCGAGATTAGCGGGGATAAAGAGGAACCCATAGTTTTGATAGGAATACATAAACTTCCTATCAAAACTATGCAACTAATGTACTGTTGAGTTGTATCGTGTAGGTATTATGTATTAATATGACAGCAGCAAATTCGATAGCTCTTGACCGTCAGGTGTTCCGCGTCAAACCACATCCGGGATATAATTACATATTGATTCAAGGCGTGCCAAATTATAATTGAACATTGATCTAATTATACCACAGTAGGTATAAGCGTATCAATACAAGAATAGTCAAATGAAACTACTAATAGTAGTTTTTCGAGTGACTATTTTTTTTAAAAGAATAGCATTAGTCAGCGAATGCTTTCTTTGCTCTAGTCAGTCGCCTCGCGATGCAGTTGGTCACGATGTAGTAAAATCTATTAGAATTAGTTCCTCAATACGACACAGTGTTCACACACACGCACACATTCGTTAGTCGTTACCTACACATTAAACGCACTCGAAATAAATGAGTCCTGTGAGGCTTAGGTCTCCCAAAAGGAGCGATCTTAAACATAGCTGCTTTACCCTAACCATATACATTGAATTGAAACCTTTCTCAATAAATATATGATGAAGGTATGTTGTCGTGAGTGCGATATGTTGGTCGTATGGTGTGTGGGGCCAGCCGCACAGCCGCACAGCCGCACTCAATGGGGCCGAGCCCGGCTCATTGAGTGTCCCCGACTCCCCGTTGGTCGCATCAATGAACGACATTCCTTGCGCGCGCAGACCGGCTAAACACGGTCGCCCCCTATATGGCGAGACGTGGAATGAAAACTCGATGCATTACACTTTTTATCGGGCAGCGTACCAAGTAATAAGAAGTGTTTTGATTCAAACGTGTGTTCTTATGTGGAGAGATCGTTTCATCGGACTCGCCGTATACGGCAGCTTCGCGGATCGAAGCCGGGGATGCTTTCGCGTACTGGAAATTGGTTTGTTACGAAAGCTTTCGTTTTTGCACACTATACACAATTGGTTGAAAAGATAAAAATAAAATACTAATGGGTAATGAAAAACTAATAATTAAAATATGCATAGACCGTACAAATACATATATAAATATATAGCTATATTCCATAACATAATGGATTAACTTTGACTATAATTGACAATTTAATTTAATTTCATTAACATACATGTTATTATGAACTTTAATGTATTTAATTTTTTAATGTAGGGACTAACCAAGTTCCGAACTAAATGTTGCATGCCCAGAGCAGAATATGGTGACACCAACAACTTTCCTGTTCTTCATAAAACCACCAGTAAAACTACCCATATTTGCAATAAATGAATTTGAATTCCTTATACAATTATTTTATTATATATTAAAGATCTATCTATGGGATAAGGGCAAGAGGATGATGATGATATCTCAACAGGATGGACATCGACGTACACCCTAATCATAAGTATTATTAGAATTTTAATTAGAGTAAATCATGAACATTTTCATTAAGAATCTCATTGGGTTAAATAGAAATCATGATTTTATCATGTCTAAACATAGTCAAAATACATCACAAAAAAGGTAACAATCAAGAAAAACCGATGAAAAACTTCAAAGTTGAAGTGTCCAGAATGATGTGTTGAACTCATGGTATCAGAGTGTGTCGATGTTATTTCCACCCTGTATAAATCCATGGCTTCGTACTGGTGTGATTTCGATTGTTGCGAATACTGTACAGGGTATGAAAATACCAATCACAAAGCCATCGCACATTCTGTACATCAAACTGAAGACATTGTACAAAAATAACATTGCTGTGATACGACTTTTCTTTTTGGTGATAAAAATCGCTGCTTTCGGCAGGGCGCAATGCAAATCATGCAAATCATTTTGCTTATTTATACCAGGGCTCGTGGAAGAATTTACAACTAAGCTATGAGATTAAAGAAATGTTTACGTAAAGAAAAAGTTTTAAATGTTGTAATTTGATATCTCTGTAACCAGAACATTTATGGTCCAGTAAAAAAATATAACTATGTCGGAAACAGTAAGTGACTTTCGGTGTTGTTGAGCGTCTCTTTACACCTGTTATTTGCTGGAATTAAGACTATTTAGTCAAAATACAACGATTTGTTGCTAATATAATTGTGACACCTATATTAATGTTTTATATTATTATTTATTCGCGAACCGTTTGGTCGACTCTTCACGTCACCAGTGGGCTGGCCCTTCTTTTGGCCAAAGAATCAGCATTGCCATTCAACGTGGCAAAGCTGCCAGCCTTCTGGGCACTTTTCCCATTGACAGTGATGCGGATGAATTTTTCGATGTCCTGTGATTATTTCTTTTATTTTGTCATGTATTCATAGTTGTATCATACAACTATGAATACATGAAAAAACAACCCCCCCCCCCCCCCCGCGCTTGTATCGTTGTTAAATAAATAGACATTGTCCTTTATATTATTATGAAGAAAAAACATTTATGTTATTCGTGTAAATTAGTTAGTAAAATAAAAAACACATTAGGTTAGGCGGGCAGAGCGCTATTTTATGCCACGAGCCGTATTAATGAAATGTGTAAGTAAAAATAAAATAAAAGAAAATTTAATGTCACTCCTATTGAAATAAAAAGTGAATTAAATAATAATATACCTAATTCAAAGGAATTCGCCATTCAAATATTCATCAATAGTGTAGTATGTGTGTGTGTTTTGTAGTGTTATTTGTTAATTAACGAATACTTGAATTTTTCCTTAATATTAGTTTTTTTTTATGGCGTCAGGAATAGGGATGTGTCCTAGGTAAAAAGTATATACCCAAAACTCACATTTGTGATTAGCCAAAGCATTTTTGTATTGACTACGAATTGGAGTATGTCGTAGTCAATTAGAGATTAGATTAGTTATTATTATTTATTGTATATACACATAAACTACTTTTTTAAATATTTCAATATAATAATAAATAAATTCATTTATTTCACGTAAATAACACCCATTGCCAAACAAAAATAATAACAATAAGAAACATCAAAGACCAAATAAGATTAATTACAATAAAATAAATCAAATAGAATTAAATTAAATCAAATAAAATACAAGTCAAAATAATTAGAATTCAAATAAATAAAAAAAAACATAGATAAAAACAAATCATAGATAATAAAATTAAAACCTCTCCGACACTGGTACAGCAACATGTCTGCTGGAGCAATGTCGAATGAAGGGGCAGTCCAACCTTCTTGCAATCATCGCCAGTACGCTGTTGGGGCTAACCCGTACCCTACACACTAAGGACGCGGCGCGCTTACGCATGATCGCGTGAAATAAATAAATCTGCGGGCGATCACTTTAGCCCTAACAGACAACGCCCTCCGCTCCTATATAAAAATACAAAATATTTCAAAATATAAAAAAATATAAAAAAAATGGTCCACCGATGGCAGGAGCAGGGTCCAAGCTACCGGCGGTTAGGGTTGCGGAGACAGGAACCTCCTCCCAACGCGAGCCATATCGGGAAGTACTACCTTCTGTATCAGGCCTTTGATCCAACCGTGTAACGAGAGCCTCGACAGCTGAGTCCACATGCCACATGTCGACAACCTCGTGTGCCAAGTCCAGATATTTAATCTGTTTTTCTTTCTCGGCTTTCAGTAGATTCTCGTCACGTGGGATAGTGACATCTACTATCATTGCGCGGCGCGCTAATCGGTCTATCACTACTATGTCAGGCTTATTAGCAACAATAGTCCTGTCAGTAATGATAGACCGATCCCAGTACAAGGTGACATGGTCATCTTTAGTTTCTGTTAAATAGGATCTCAAAAGCTTAAACTATCTAATTAATCTTCTTTCATGGAAGTTCTTAAATTCTTGCATAAATAACCTGTAGTAGAGAACACTCTTTCTGCTTCTACGCTGGTCGGTGGTATCGATAAAAGTAGATTATAAGTGAGAAGCAACCGTGCGTGGGTTACAATACAATACAATGTTGAAAATGCGTGTAGTATGGATTTGAGTTAAAGTAAACAAGTGGTCAATGTTGTTATGATCTCTGTCACTAAATTGACTTATTGTGATTTGTGAAGTTCATAAATAATTGCAAGGGTTATTAACTATATTAAAATAATAAATAAAGTAATAACAGTTATGTACTTTATAGATGACAGCTTTTTATTTAATATTTAAGAGAGAAATACCGTTATCCGTAACACCCGAAAAATCCGGATGCTGATTCAAGTAAAATTCGGATTTGAAAATGGGCGGATACCCGGATTGCAAGCCCTAAAGGCTATTAAACCGTGATAGGCAACTATTAACGCAACTATATTTACCTTTTTTGGTAGCTCGAAGAGCGCATAGGCATTTTTTTTTAATGACAACAGAGTTACATGTATTTATTCTATTTCTTTGTCATTATGATGGCACAAATTGTAGTCCTTTAATTTTTAGGTGGAAATGCAATGCAAATTCACCTAGGTTTTCTTGAGATTAATTAATAAATTATTCAAATTAAGCCAATTACTTATGTCAGTAAGAGTATTGTTAATCAAATTGATAAATATCTTGCATTTACTATGGCAGTATCTGCAAACAAAATCATTGGTTATTTGATCACTTTTGGCAAATATTTTATGTAAGTAAATGAGAAATAAATCTGGTCCATGCACACTACCTTGAGGTACTCCATATTTTAAAGGCCTAAATTTGGACAGACATGTTCGTTATTTTTTTTGTGCACACTGGGTTTCAATGCATTGCCTCTGTTGCATAGATATGATTCCAGTAGATTTAAAATGTTTCCTCTGATGCCGTAGCTATGTTATTTATCTAAAAGGATTTTGTGATCCAATGCTTTCGTTATGTCCGTAAATATCACAGATGGGAGTCGTTTTGTGACTTAATATTATTTATAAGATCAAAAATGACAAATGTTTTAATTTATGGAACCCATTTTGATATTTGCATAAAATGTTTAATTTGTTCAGATGTTGTTGTAAATCGAGTTGTAAACTTGAGTTGTGACTTTTTCGAAGATTTTGGATGAACTGGTGTTTTGGCTATTGGTCGGTAATTTTTCATATCCGTTTTGTGTTCCTTTTTGTGAAGCGGTTTAATTATAAAATCTGTATCTGTCTTCCGGATAGGTACATGCTATCGGTAATAATTATGTCAATAACATGAGCAGGTATTAACAGGTACTATGACCTCAATAAAAAATTTAATTACTATTGTGGATGGATACATCGTCAACCCCTACAGTACTTATATTTCTAAGAGGCTAAAATAATGTCTGATGTTGGTAGAATAGGCTGCATAAATATTGATTGCGTAGTCAATTTACGTAGGTAAACTACGTATTTAATTCAATGTCTTTTATAGTATTATTCTCAATGTCATCCATAAAATAATCGTTCAATGTATATTTCACATCATTTTCAAGTATTAATAAGCTTTTTAAATTCAGATTACGCGATTGAATGATTATTTCATGGAAACATTTGAGCACAATTCTAATTTAGATGGCTATAATGGTGGTTTTAATTATTATGTTTCCAGAAATATTTATGTTTGTGACCGTCGCGAATAACTTTTTCAACAACATATAACATAATACTTAGTTGCATGTCGCAAAAAAGCTAAGAAAATTGAATTTCGCTCGCTACCGCTACGCATTCGCCTTAAACATTTTCCCTGTACTTGTCAAAGCAAAGTGTCTGAGTTGTGGTTAAATTAGTGGACTGTATTATTTTTGCGTGGTATATTGCCGCTATTGGACAAACAATTTGTCCTGGAAAAACCAACAAACAGAAGTTTGAGAGTGTCGACCGTCGCGTTGTAGTCCGTAGCAGCAAGTCAGGCGTGCTGGGTCGGGTTGAAGTGATGGCTTCAAGATTCTGAACCAAGGATAACACCGACGTTATAAATAGAGTCCACTTTACGTGTATTTTGTACTAAAGGAGGTGACTTTTTTTCACCCCAAAAATGTACCGAGGTACAAATTACTATTCAAATTCCTTCCAGTAATTTGTATTTTTAGCAGTATTTAAAATCCTTCAATATTAGATAGATTAGGAAATAAAATAATATGAAAAAACATTACTTCGCAACGTAACTGCGTTCAAAGAAACGTTCATGACAGCTTTGACTGCTGTCAATCTGTTCCATCTGTCAAAATATTACATCGGTGTTCAAATAAACCTACTCACCGTAGACGGCAAAGAGTATAGTAAATATAGGGTAGACGGAGAAAGCTATACCCACCCTTTTGTAGTCTGACAAGAGGATCTAAAATAAGTACATTAAGGCCGTTCTACGCCAACAGAACCCATAGATATACATAAATCATTATACCGAAACGGAATGACAACACAACAATAATATCAACAACAATAGAACAAAAACAACCGGCCCTGGCCCTGGAGCCCTGTCTTTTGGCCGTAGATAACTAAACGCAAAGTATAATACGAAATGTGAAATAAATATATTTTGTAACTTCTAGTTCGAATAATAATTCGCGAAAAATGTGTGCTGGAATAAAAAACCTTATCTGTAATACGTAAACAAATTCTAAACAGTACAGTTTTAGGTTTTCACTCATAAAATGAAGTAACGGAACGCATCATCGGAGAAGTAAATCATGAGAATTCTTGGGTTGCAAGTTTTAACATCTTCCATCGACAATTTCAGGTGGTACAAATGCGCAAATAAATTCCATATATATTTTTTCAGAATCTGCGATTTTTTCCTGTAATTTCGTACTTTTGTTCATAAGGTACACTGTTGGGCCATAATTATAGGGAAAAAATAACATTTCCTTTGATTTGATAAAGAACAATGTCAGATGTCCATAGTAACTTTGGCTCAATATTAGTTTGTCATGGACAGTGAATATTCTTACGTTTCTTTGTGTTGTTTAGTGTCAAAAATATTTATGTGATTTCCACTTTTACATCGAACTTCTACAAAATAAGTTATTCAGACATTTTAAATTGAAGGTTATGTATTTTTACAGAGAGTAAATTAAACAACAAATATACAGTAATTGATTTTTTTTTATTTTTACTTACCGCAGATATAACACAAGTCTTTAACGCAAACGCAGATGAATTCGAGAAGGAAACAAATGTACACCGACAACAAAACAACACCGATAACAATCAATACAAGATGTGTGTCAATGTCAGTTAACAGTTTAGGCGCGCGCGATTTTGACAGAACTGCAGAAAACCGAGAACTCTTATCAGGGTTGCTATTACAAAGCGATTAAGTTATCGATCACAGATCAGGAAAATCGATTTCTTGAATTTCGTTTTTTTATATTCTTTAAAAAATACTCTGTGTTTATAATAAACACGATGAACGTATTATTTAAGTAAAAAAATAAAATAATAAAAGACAATAATGAGGTAGTAAATAAAAAGTAAAGAGTATTTCTTTTTATTATTTAGAGTTATCTAAATAATAAAAAAAATATTTCGAGCTATCGATTACAGTGGCAGGACTATAATTATTTAGAATTATCGATTACAGTGGCCAGACTGGCAACATTTTTATTTATATCTGGAATTCAAGAAATTGATTATTAAAATAATTACTTATTTATAAGATTTTCTTTTGGAGCAGTTCTCGAAAAGCACTAAATATTGTTTTTTAAGTTGGTATTTTATATTTAAATTGTTGGAGGTAAAAACTTTGTGTCCGCGTGAATTTAGTCTGTGTAGGCCGAAATCTGTCATTGTTCTTTGTGAAGTTACATTTAGGAAACTTACTTTTCTGGTAATAATTGGACATTCCTTCCAAATCATATTAACGCTAAAGGCAATTGTTTATTTGTCGTATGGATAAAGAGCCATGAGGTCATCGCCAAATAATAAAAACTTTGATTTGTAAGAGAATTGAAGAGTAAAAGAGATGTATGATCTGTAATCTGTGTCTGATATACAAAATAAATCAAAAAGAGGCAAGATAGAGCCTCGAAAGTCGCCAAAGGTCACCTGTGCGGGGCTAGACCCACCCCTCTCGTGTCCTGCTCGCACTAACGTGTCCTCCCTCTCCCCCGCAGCTGAAGGTGGGCGGCGGCGTGCGCTCGTGGCGCGCGGTGGGCGGCGCGCACGGCGGCGAGCTGTCCGTGTTCTGTTGGTGATCCTGCGCGCGCGCACCCACAGCGAGGTACCTACTATAGAGGCACCCCCCCCGCAGCTGGAGGTGGGCGGCGAGCTGTCCGTGTTCTGTTGGTGATCCTGCGCGCGCGCACCCACAGCGAGGTACCTACTATAGAGGCACCCCCCCCGCAGCTGGAGGTGGGCGGCGAGCTGTCCGTGTTCTGTTGGTGATCCTGCGCGCGCGCACCCACAGCGAGGTACCTACTATAGAGGCACCCCCCCCGCAGCTGGAGGTGGGCGGCGAGCTGTCCGTGTTCTGTTGGTGATCCTGCGCGCGCGCACCCACAGCGAGGTACCTACTATAGAGGCACCCCCCCCGCAGCTGGAGGTGGGCGGCGAGCTGTCCGTGTTCTGTTGGTGATCCTGCGCGCGCGCACCCACAGCGAGGTACCTACTATAGAGGCACCCCCCCCGCAGCTGGAGGTGGGCGGCGAGCTGTCCGTGTTCTGTTGGTGATCCTGCGCGCGCGCACCCACAGCGAGGTACCTACTATAGAGGCACCCCCCCCGCAGCTGGAGGTGGGCGGCGAGCTGTCCGTGTTCTGTTGGTGATCCTGCGCGCGCGCACCCACAGCGAGGTACCTACTATAGAGGCACCCCCCCCGCAGCTGGAGGTGGGCGGCGAGCTGTCCGTGTTCTGTTGGTGATCCTGCGCGCGCGCACCCACAGCGAGGTACCTACTATAGAGGCACCCCCCCCGCAGCTGGAGGTGGGCGGCGAGCTGTCCGTGTTCTGTTGGTGATCCTGCGCGCGCGCACCCACAGCGAGGTACCTACTATAGAGGCACCCCCCCCGCAGCTGGAGGTGGGCGGCGAGCTGTCCGTGTTCTGTTGGTGATCCTGCGCGCGCGCACCCACAGCGAGGTACCTACTATAGAGGCACCCCCCCCGCAGCTGGAGGTGGGCGGCGAGCTGTCCGTGTTCTGTTGGTGATCCTGCGCGCGCGCACCCACAGCGAGGTACCTACTATAGAGGCACCCCCCCCGCAGCTGGAGGTGGGCGGCGAGCTGTCCGTGTTCTGTTGGTGATCCTGCGCGCGCGCACCCACAGCGAGGTACCTACTATAGAGGCACCCCCCCCGCAGCTGGAGGTGGGCGGCGAGCTGTCCGTGTTCTGTTGGTGATCCTGCGCGCGCGCACCCACAGCGAGGTACCTACTATAGAGGCACCCCCCCCGCAGCTGGAGGTGGGCGGCGAGCTGTCCGTGTTCTGTTGGTGATCCTGCGCGCGCGCACCCACAGCGAGGTACCTACTATAGAGGCACCCCCCCCGCAGCTGGAGGTGGGCGGCGAGCTGTCCGTGTTCTGTTGGTGATCCTGCGCGCGCGCACCCACAGCGAGGTACCTACTATAGAGGCACCCCCCCCGCAGCTGGAGGTGGGCGGCGAGCTGTCCGTGTTCTGTTGGTGATCCTGCGCGCGCGCACCCACAGCGAGTTAGCGAGGTACCTACTATAGACTAGGGTCACCCCCCCCCCCCCTTTTTGCAAAGTGTAGAAATTTGACAGTCTCTTTTTCTGCAACAAGCAGTAGTCGAATTTTATAAAAATCCATGCATATTTCGTAATGTTAACGTGAATGTTTGTCACTTGCAGAGTACCGGCGGGACGCCGCGCGCTCCGAGCCGCGCCCGGGTGCCCCGCGTGCCCCCCGCGCCCCGCGTGCCCCCCGCGCCCCGCGCCCCGCGTGCCCCCCACCCGTGTGCCCCGCGCCCGCTCCACACTGCACTTAGGTCCGGCTCGCGTGCGCCCGCGCCCCGACTGCTCTATGTTAGTATACCTGTCTGTAATCATCCCGCTAGCGCAGCAAGACCTCCGAGCTCCCCACGAGCCGCACGCGTGGGGCGGGCGCGGTGACGTCACGAACATGTCGGTGCGACATCCAGTTCCTGTAAATTGCACTCTAATAATGATCAAAGTACAAACTTACGATACGAGAGGCGCCGAGCGCAGTGCGTGCCGGCCCTCGAGGCGATGCAAGCCGACACTGTTTTTCGAAGAATTTACTCGTTTTGAATACTGTGTTTATATCATCAGTTTGATACTCGACTACATTGTCATAACGCGGGATTTTTAATGAATATTTAGTTAATGATGTCAACGAAACCACAAGTTTATACGAGGCCATCGCTAGGGTAACGTTGTGCCCAAAATTACTTTAATTTGTCTATTGTGATAAAATGGTATTGTAATGATATTTCGATGGACTGAAATAGAGCGGCGCGGCGACGTCCTTGCACTCGTGTACGAGCCAAGTGTTGAGTAAGTGAGTAACTGCCGAGCAATCCCTGCTGAGCAGTCACTGCTGAGCAGTCACTGCCGAGCAATCCCTGCTGAGCAGTCACTGTCGAGCAGTGACTGTCGAGCAGTGACTGTGTAGTGCAGGGGGCGGCGGCGCGTCTGCTCGGGTATTAGAGGTGTGAAATTCGATAATCGCCTCGAGTTTTTGATCTCGAATTGCGACTGACACGCCGATCGCGCGTGAGAGCACGTGACGTCACGTCCGCGGGTCTCACGCGCGGTCGCGACACACAACGTGATTCCTTCATAGATTAACGTTTATATTTTACCAGTTTAAAATGTCAATTGATATGAAGACGAGAGCACTCGTGAGTTGCGACTGCCGACCACGCCCCGCCAAGCGCTGCGCAGCGCTGCACAGTGCTGCTCAGCGCTGGCAGGGCGTGCAGCGGCGAGTGTGGGGCGCATCTCGTCGTTCGTACAAGTTATGTCGGTTGTACTCTAGTTATACTTATGTTAGTAGTTTGTTAGCGGGGCTAAACCATTCTGTTACTTGTATTGTGTTATAAAACGAAAACGAAAAAAAAAACATAATAAAGTTAATGTGGTGCGAGTGGAGTCAGTGAATTTAACGATAAAGACATTTAACAAATTTTCAAATTAATATGATAAAAAGTACTAAGACTTTTTTAAAAATCGCTTGGATAAAGATATTGTATGTACATAGTGTTAAGTGACGTAGAATAAGTGCAGACTTAGATGTAGTAGGTATAACAAATTGTATGGCGGCGCCGGCCAGCCGGACGTCGCCCGATCTATTGTTAACGACTTTTCTTTTTAATTGTGTTATTTTTTATTTCTGCTATAGTTTCGTTACTGACATTTCATTGTTATCGATCAGCCGACGCCTGCGAGCCTGGGCCGAGCGCTCCGCTCTGGCGGCATCGAATGTCGATCTCGGATGTTTGCGAATTTTCATGATTATGAAGCCTCACTAGATATCAATAATATTAATACATTCGATAACGCCACTCGACGTACAAATTACATATTTTTACATGATTATTATCAAGTTTAATTTGTAGAAATGAATATTTTTAAATTCATTTCAGTTTGGTGCCACACTACCTGTATAGCTTGCGCGAGAACTGATATAAATTGCCTAACTTTAGTAACTCGGGATCTGATCCTAAGAGCAGTTCTCACCGCTTCCCGGCTAGTGACATTCGAGTAATATATAATGTGAATAAAGAACATTTTTGTATGGGTTTTCTAGGGGATATACAGCTGATGCCTAGTCAGGTAGAGGTGACAAGAGCTCTAACCTACAACAACTATGAAACATGAAATTACAGATTTTTGTTGACTCTCCATTCGGTTTTAATAATGCTAAAAGTAAAGCGAGAACTTGCGATTTCATGGTCTTTGTAGTCATTAGTATGGTAGACATGTTAACATGATATATGTACAAAATTAAAATCCAATTGTATTATGTGACGTTGCTAGTATCAGTGTCCGAGTGACGCGTGGGCTTGCAGTGTGTGGCACTGGAGCGGAGCTTGCGGTCAACTTGTTTGCAACAATCAGTGGTGATATTTTACAAAATAATTTATATTATGTTTTTATATATTAACAAGCGTAATAAAGAGTGAGCAAAAGCACATCTTATATCAATGTTTCATTATTCCCTTGTGTTTGTGACGTTTACTTACAACCACACTACCTGCCCAGTAGGTAGCTCCCAAGCAATTGTCCCAAGAGGAAAAATATGGTCATAGCGCTGGGGCATGATTAATCGAACTTGTCGGATTAACAGTTTACATCTGATTTGTTACAGAAAAAAATTGTGTGCTTTCCAGTTGTCGATAAAACATGAATAAGTAGCCTAATGCCATACTTCTCTAGTGGGGTTTAAGGCCCGCCATACCAAAACATGTTCTAGCCTAACCTTTTACCAAGTATGTTGGAGTCAGCTTCCAGTCTTACCGGATGCAATACAACTTTTGTTATGTTACAATTTTATTTTATTAACTGTAAATTTACACAGTTGAAATACAAAAGGAGAAGACATTTAACGGCGGTGGGCGAGGGATGTAAGGGGGGATAACATCATGTAAAGAGAATCTTAACTTAGGACAGCAGAAAAATAAATGGTTCACATTTCCTTCGTCCAAACCGTATTGACAAATAGAATTATCCCTAATACTATGTATGGCCAGGAAAGAAGGGGAGCAACAGTGATTAAAACGTAGGCGACAGATTGTTGAAGTAGGTAATTTATTTTCCAATTGAAATATGAAAAACCAACGCTTATGGGGAATCTCCCGTTGAATACGGCGCAAAAAGACTAAAGGGGGTAGTTTGATCCTGGAACATGATGATAGAAAAGTAGAGAATATAGATGTTATTAATTAACTTTAGGAGATGGATAGCTTTTAAATATGTTGTATAAAAGATGTCGACACTAATTTATTTATTTATTTATTTATTTATCATAAGCACACCAACAGCACAGTCACTTACAATTCAAATTAAATAACATATAAAATTAACATTTCAGTAACCATGCAAATGACAGGTGTGCATGACATTCACACATGAAAATTTGAGACAATGAAGAACAAAATAAAATGTGTCTACACCAAAATAAGCAAACCTAAATCTACAAAACTATAAAACAATATAAAAAATATAAAAAATCAGTGATGGGTCAGTATGATGGGCTATTACACTGTTTAAATAGGGAGCGTCTGTATGAAGCGAAAGTCATGGAGAAAACATCAATAGGGCAATCCGTCAAGTTGGACCTTTCATTATATTGCCTTGCCATACGTGTAAGGGGGCTATTAAATGTAGTATTTAAGGTGGATGTAGGTAATTCAAAAACACGATGATGGCGCTTACTACGTAATACTAATCTATATAATTATATGCTGTTGTTATCGTAGTTCTTATGACAAGAATTTTAACTTTATGACACGCATGGAAAATCTGCTGGAACATTTATTCAATAGAAAATGCACAGAATTTGTGAGCTTATTACCTTGCTACAATTTTAGGCATCTTGTTAGGCTGCAACTTTTATTCGAAGTGACTCATATTCGTGCATCGACAATTGCACATTTTTTAAGCAGGGAATTTTGACACACAACTGGCACAGTATGGGAATTAATACATTTGTAGTGACACAGTACCTGTCACAGTCACCAATTACCACGTTTTAGATCACGTCTTTTAAAGAAACAATGAAGCAACACGTTTCGATTTGTCAAGAAATAGGATGGGCATGTAAGCGCTAACAGAATCTTCATTTCGAGCATCGCAGCTGCGCAGATGGATCGCGTCGCCTCGCGCAGCGGAGATCTTCACTCGCCGACGTCGTCCTGCGAAAAGGATCGCGCTCTTTTTTTTTTTTAGCTAGGGCCACTCGCAGTTCAGCACTATAAGGCTGTTTACTGCTTAACCGGTCGATCCTGTGGTGACCTTACAAGAAGGCCCCCAGCCAGGGCTTAAACGACCGCTCGCTAAGGGCGCCCCCTGTGGGGCTTGAACCTCGGATTAGGGCGTCGTTGAATACTTAACAAAAACAAAGGCTGGGTCTCGTTATTATTATATCGGGGGGTTTTTTATACTACTGACTCAGCTACGCGGGCTGGCCTTGTAGAGTCTAGAGATGGAATTTACATTTAGCTAATTAGGGCGTCGCGCGTCGCGGGCCTCGTCGGCGAGGCCGGAATGAGGGTCGGTTTGTGCGTGTGTATTTTCTAAGAGTGCTAGTTTCCCTACTGCTCTCCTGGATGACGGTTATGTCGTCGTCTGGCTCGACTAGGGTATGCCTTGGGCGGCGAATCTTAGCAATTTTGGTAGGGAAGTATCGGGAGGCCGAGACGACAAGTGGGTTTGGGTGTCGCTCGGCTGATTCGAAAAAGCGCCCAGTGAGACGCTTCATGAATTGCTTGATGGTGGGGATTTTTAAATCTACGTGGAGTCTTTCATTCCTAAAGAACCACGGGACTGCCGCAGCTCGACGGAGAAAACGGTTCTGCAAAATCTGCATCCTATGGATATAGGAAGGCCTTGCATGTGCGAATATGGCACACGGGTAGGTCATAATAGGCCTGATGCACGTGGTGTATTGCGTGCATTAATCATGGGATGTAACCTCCCTATAGCGAATGAGGCGCGCGAGCGCACCGTCATTATGTGCGTCCGGAAGGTAGGGTGTCGGTCAAGGATGACCCCCAGGTACTTAGCTTGCTCCCCCCAGGGGATCGGCTTGTCGTACATGGTGATCGGGGGAGGAGGGGAGGATCGCGTTCGGCGCGCAACTCGTATTTATGGATTCGCGACGTCATAGTATTTACTGGCTTAGTATGGCGCCTACTGTCTTAGGGTTGTCACTTTTAGCTAAATTTTAATTCAGTACCTATAAATTGGCATGGGTCGGGAAGTTGTATTTTTTACTTTTGTTTAAAACCCGGCCCTTGCCAAAGATAACACATCTCTTATTAGTCAATAAAGTTCAACAATGGGCTTCCTATCAAATATAGAAATGTATTCAAGATATAGAGCAGCATTATTTATAGTAAAAAAAGCTAAAATAAACCAAGCGGCGTAAAATAAGCCGTGATGCGCGAAACTCGTGCAGTGTTAGCCCCGACTGGCACAACTCGAAATGAGTTGAGATTTTTTTAAGTGTGCGTGCGGCGACGCATAGATATAGTCCCCGGCACGTAACTTGGCAAGAGTTGTTAGATGCGCACAAGTCGTTTTTTAGGTCTCTTTGGTAGTCAAGCGGGACGCGGGGTATGAGGTAGCGTCAATCCGAGCGCGCGATTGGTGCAACAGTCGACTGTTGCCTCCCGAACTCCCGATTACACTTGCGTGCACGAAAGTTTGCACCTTTGTTTTTGTTGTGTTTATGTTAAAGAGTTATTGTTTTTAAATTTAGTTTTTGTTACGAGTTGATATTATTGTTGTTGTTTTAAATTAAAAAATTAAGGCGAAAAAAGGTATGCCTTTTTTCGCATACTTTCCGCGTAGGTATGCATATTATTTATAACTCCCAATAAACTTTACCAATTCCACTCCCTTCTTCAACTTTCTTCTAATCAGATATTATTAAATATAAATGATGGCAATAACCATAAAATAATGACGATCAATAAAAGTCACCACTTTTTTGTTCCACTAAGTGCACGACGCGCGAATTTACCCCCACTACGCGAAAACCTTGCCAACTTACGTGCCGGTGACTATACTACGGCGCACACATATAAGCCGCGCGCAGTGCGTTTGTATGAAGATAACTTACTTCCCGCTCTTTATACTATGTTATAGGGGAACGTATCAAAATCCCGAAAATTGAAACGCCGAATGGCTGTTTGGTCGAAAGGTTAAAATCCTGGAGTTCGAAATCCCGAAATTGTCACCGTTTCTGAGAAAAGCGATTTTTTGTAAACCTAACCTCAAAACACTTAAATGTTGCCTAAAAAGCGTAGTCGGAGCCTACTGAAGTACTAGCCCCGCGAAGCGGAGCTTTAGGGTTCACAAACAAATAACCACGAAGGGTCACACCCTTCTAACCAAACCTGTCCGTGTCGGGCGACTGAAGCGCCCTAAGGTGCCCTAAGGTCCCGAGCTCGCTTCAGTCGCTGATCCAAAGCCTAAAATCTCTAAGACTATGACAAAAACGAGCTTAACATAATAGGTATATAACATAATTAAAACAAAAGTTTAAATGATAATCATACATATAATTAGGAAAATGGATGGTAAATCGAGTATTTTTTTCTAATACCTACCTATTTCGACATGGGCCTTAAAGATGAGTCGTTAGATTAATTCGTACGAATAATTTAATTCGTTACAACTTTGCTCTATTCTTCTTCGCAAATTCGTAATTCGATGGCTGGCCCAGTACAAAAAGCCAGAAATGAAATTGCTCTGGCAATTTAGAATAACTTATGATTAGAAACTAACAATTTAAAACTGTAGATCAGTGGTAGGTATACTCGTAAGTACATTCAGTCAAAAAAGTATCGGCAATGGATGATTTGTTTATGGTTCCAAATTTATTTTTTGTTGTTGTTAGATTAGTTTTCCATTTTGGCGCGGAGTAATAATTAGATCTGTTATTTAGATTAGATTAATAAAGTGCTGTTTTAAGTTTATCTTATCTTGTGTGTATTGCGGATTTCATAATAGACAAAACAATCGAACAAGTCAAGATGTGATTGAATATTTGCCTCGCTCTGGGACCTACCTAGTCCATGAACGTCTGCACTAGGAATTAATAGTAGTAGTCAGTGGCGGTCTGTATTTTTTGTCTACCCCCCTGGGAAAAAGGTGTGAGATTAAATATGTATATAAATAATGTAGATACTTATATCAAGATATCTACAAGATTTAACCAATAAATTAAAATGAAGGGCATTTTTAGTAGAGATTGATGATCGTGATCCCTTGGACACTATACCTACACTTGCACAGCTCTTTACAAGGTAGCCAGAGAGGTGAAAGTACTCATGTTGTTTATATTCACGAGTA
Source organism: Phlogophora meticulosa (assembly GCA_905147745.2). Lineage (NCBI taxonomy): Eukaryota > Metazoa > Arthropoda > Insecta > Lepidoptera > Noctuidae > Phlogophora > Phlogophora meticulosa. Next base: position 401,048 of record LR990525.1, read on the forward strand.
CTCACAGCCTCTAAAAGATTTCTATTGAATTAAAACTCAGTTTTATCAATTTCATGATTACGTAGACCAAAGCAGAAATTTTTGCCTAACCCAAGATAGGTTTGTTGGTTGTAGATTCAGTTGTACCTACATTCGAAAAACTATGGCCATGCTAGCCACTTTTGGCGGAATAGGCATAGTATATCTATATGTAGAAAGCTGGAAAAAGGCTAGGCAGCTGATAAAATGAGTTATGGTATGTCAGTACTAGGTACTATTTATAATACACTAGCGATGCGCCAGCTTCGCCCGTAATAAATTATTTACAAAAACCTTTCTCGTTTCTCGCTCTTTCTATTGGTGAAAACCGCATGAAAATCCGTTCAGTAGTTTTTCGAGTTTATCGCATACAGACGCGGCGGGTGTCTTTGTTCTATCTATAGTATGTAGTGATGTAATGCAACATTACGGTCTCACCAACATGGCACTTTGCGACATCAAATTTTGAGTTTGATGACTTTTGTTATTAAACCTACTTGGTGCGTTTGCAGCATTAAAAGAGGCGCTTTCGAACGATCTGAACGTTTCCTTAAATCTGGTGGATAGGTCAAAGTCAATGGCAAAATTAGTTGTCAAATAAATAAACGCAGTTTAGAAATGACGATAAACTAATGTAAATAAAACTCTCCATATAGAATGGACACTCTTATAGTTCTGCGGAAACCTCTGAGGAAGACTCAATTCGAGCCAAAATTCATAGTACCGAAGAAATCAAAGAAAGCACTGCCCAAAGCGGACCCGATCCCGCCCAGTCCTAACTTGGGAGTGGGCTCGCATGAGCCTCCCATATCATTCGTGAAACTGTACAAGGATCTGTGTGTGGAGAACTCGAGGCGTGCGAACACGCGCGTGCACGTGAACCTGCCGACACGCGTGCATGTGGCCGCGGCCCGCAGCGAGCTGCGCGCGCGCTCAGACTCGTCGCTGGTGACGCAGTATCGCGGCCGCGTCGCCGACATGCCGGCCCGCCTGCCGCCGCCGGCGACGCAGTACCGCGGCCGCGTCACCGACATGCCGGCCCGCCAGCCGCCGCCCAGTAAGGCCAGAGCTGAACTCTTACTCGAGTTGGATTACGATACTAGTTCCAAAGATTCGGGATTTTGCTAACATTTCACTTTGATGTTCTTTTGGTAATAAAAGGAAATACGACTTAATCATTTGAACCGGCTATCACTAAATACCTGTAGGTAGGTACCTACTTAACTTACGTTATATGTACGGGTTAGACACCTCTAGTGTAGGCTAAAATAGTTTGTCCGAACATGCATGCCGGAATTTCATAATCTCGCGATTGAAATACCCGATATTTCATTCCGGGACTAACAAACTTGAGTGTAGAGTAATTTTATTCCAGAAATGGAAAAATAATTCAATTCCGGAATTGAGTCACCAGTATCGAAAATCATTTTCGGAATCGATTACCTCCCGAAATTTCATGCCCTAGTCCGTACTCGATGCCCACGAAATAATTAGGCGGAAACTATTTATCTAAAAGTAGTAGTTAACGAAACACTTTAAATTTACTATGTGAAGAATTGAAAATAAAAAAAAAACGTAATTAATTTAAATATTGATTTATTCATCAAAATCAATAATAAATGCAATAAATTATGAGCAGGTAAGGCAAGTAATACAACGGAGATCCGAGGTGTCAGTAACCTAATCATGTTGTTGATCCATAAATATGTTGAGGGCATACATCCCAGCCAAAACTAAATAAAATGCACACGGAATGAGTTATATTGCAGTCAAGGATTAAAATATTATTTTGTACTTTTGATATCATAAATACTATCCAAAAATAAAAGATTTGTATTTTCATTGCTCATCTAAAATTGTCTAAATGTTGAGATTATCTCGTCTATAATATTATCATAGGAACATGATTATCACTAGTGTCTACAACAATTTGTATCCATTTAGAATCAAATCATTCAAAACATTAACATGATTAATTTTGTAAGCAAGACATTTAAATTAATTTATTTAATTCATCATATATTACAAATATGAGCTTGTAACATCACTTATACTTAAAACACCCCAAACATACAACAATCAGTCCAATACAATCTACTAACACTACGACTATTTCTCTTTGACAGTTACGTTAAAATATTTGAATAATGTTCTACTTTTCTTGCTAGACTTGGGAGTTCTTTCCGACACGGAAGTTCTTCGCGTCGGGATATTTTCTTTGGGGCTAAGAGGTGTTGCGATGTTGAGTTTGTCGGCCAAGTCCGTCTTGTCTCTCCTCTCGCGCACCAAGCGCGTCAGCCAGTCCGTGCCGTGCTTCTGCTTGGCCGGCGACATGAGGCGCAAGTGCGGCGCCTCGCCGTCCCGCACGAAGTCCGGCAGGTCCTTGGTGGGCGGGCTGAACGAGATGATGCGCAGCTTGCTCACCGGAGACCTGTTGTGTGATGTGGTCGGGGACAGCGGTTTCATACCTTTCGGCGATATCATTTTGCAGTTTTTACTTTCGTAATTCTTAGTGGGCGTCATGAAGGAAGAGCCCGCCTTAGCCATGTAGCACCAGTCCGAGGACGCTTCTATTTCACAATTTCTAGGCGGGCTCTGTTCAAGAAAATCTCCATGACGTTTAATTCCTGCCGGCAGTAACTTCGGCTCGCTTTCTTCGGGAAGAGTTTCCAATTTCAGTCTTTTTATTGACATCTCGGCTTCCTCGGTGTCTCTGGAAGCGTTCATGAGATCCGCCAGGCATCGTTTAGTTTTCCTGGCGGACGCGCCGGGCTGCGCGCGCGGCCGCTTGGCACTCGCGTCGCCGGGCGCGGCCGCGGGGCGGCGCTTCAGCGAGCTGGGCGTGCGGTCCAGCGCGCCCCAGCGCGGCAGGCCGGCGGGGGCGCGCGGCGCGGGGGCGGCGCGCCCGGCGCCCGCGCCCCCGCCGCCCGCGCCCGCGCCCCCGCCGCCCGCGCCCGCGCCCCCCGCGCCCCCCGCGCCCAGCTCGGGGCCCACGCGCCAGATCTTGTGCCTGGCGTCGTCGCTGCAGGTGACGAGCTTGGTGTCCCGCGCGCTGCACCAGGCGGCGCACGTGACCTCGGCCCAGTGGCCGGCCAGGCGCACCAGCGGCTCGGACCACTTGACGTTCCACACGTAGGCGTGCTTGTCGCTGCTGCCGCTGACGAGGTAGGTGCTGTCGGGGCTGAGGCACGTTTTGATGTAGAACGTGCTGTTCTCGTGCCCGATGTACCTCTGCTCCGGCATCGCGTTGTACGTCGATATGTTGAAGCAGTAGATGACGTTGTCCATGCAGCTCGCATAGAGTCTCATCCTGGCGTCGTCTATGATCAGGTTGGTGTATCCGTTCTTAGTGGAGCTGCCGCAGTAAGGGATAGAGTGTTTGGGCAGCGGCTCTCTCTTGTAGATGTTGTAGTTCTTGCGCAAGTCCCACACCTTGATGTTGCCGTCGCACTCGCCGCACGAGATGAGCGTCATGTCGTCCTGGAACACGAGCCCGGTGATGCTGATGGCGCGCTGCGTGTCGATGCGGGGCCTCTTGCCGTGTGAGCCGGGCGTCTTCGGGTTGAAGCTGGAGTGGCAGTTCATAAGGCAGTTGTCTGGCTTGAGGACCACTGTAGGTTGGTTATTGGCTCGTATGTCCCACACCAGTATGTGTCCATCTCTAGCGCCGGTGGCGAAGACCGAGGGCTCCGTGGGCCGGAACACTGCAGTCTTTACGGATCTTGTGTGGCTTGAAAACACTAGAACCCTTTTAGGAGCACCCTCTGCCACATCCCATAGACATGCTGTGTGGTCACCTGAAAATACATAACATGACAATGATTACAACTATTCTTTGGTAAAAATTAATTTATTCAATATTATGAAATGAAAAAATATCAAAACTCAAATTTCCATTATCACTGCATAGTATAAAACAAAGTCGCTTTCTCTGTCCCTATGTATGCTTAAATCTTTAAAACTACGAAACGGATTTTGATGCGGTTTTTTTAATAGATAAGAGTGATTGAAGGTTTATATGTATAACATCCATTAAATAGTGGAGAAATACTGTTATTTTTGAGGTTTCTAATGTGATGTCGTAAATATTTACATTTTTTCCGCTTACATTGCAAACGCAGGCTGAACCCTACGAGATTTATCAAAATAATGTACTAAGTATTGTACACATTGAAAAGGTCTACAGAAAACTCCGCTATGGTATATGTCTATCTCTTATGGATATCCCACAATAACTTCTTTTGTCATTTACTTTTTACGGCAAATAATGGCAAATTTTCGAAGGGATTTTAACCAATACAGCATTAATCCTTATCTAATTAAATACCTAATAATACATTGTTGATTTAATATAGATCTATATGGCCCTTTACAGCATATGATTTAAATGAATATTTTCGAAAATATTACAGATTTAAACATTGCGGGACGTAGCGTTTGCCGCGGTTCCGGCTGGAAAATGTAAAAAATAAATAAGTTAAAATGTAGTGTATGAATTTAGATATATTCCAAAGATTTCCTACTAGAGGGAAAGAATTGTTTTACTCTAAATTTAACGCGTGTGGGCCACGGGCAGTAATGAATAAATCAAAACTACTGGATCGATTTTAATCATTTTTTCAGTCAATGACATAGGCTATATTATTATATTTTATACCCGTACGAAGCCGGAGCGGGCCGCTAGTACTCAATAAAGTACAAATTTACACTCTGAAACTGACTGGAATAACATACTATGGTGAATAAGCTTCTTCAAAATACATTTTATATTTATTACTAATTATCCAATGCTAAACAGGCTTTTAAGCACCTACAGTTTGAATATTTCTGACATTCTTAAGGTATGATTTCACTAAATATTACAGTTTCGTTTGTTTGTTATTTTTCCACCTAAACCACTGAACCAATCATCCTAAAATTTTGCATTTACTTTACCGGTACCTTTCATCCCGAAAACAGTACTAATCCCGAGGAAAATAACCATAACGTCTTTATGATAATAGATAGCGCCACGTGTATGTCGAATCGTGATTTAATTATACTATTTTAAGCAGATTCAAATGCAGAGACTCGAATTGATTGTCTAATCCTAAATTGACTGGAGCGAAGCTGCGGGCAAAAGCTAGCTTTTAAATGTTGGATTATAAAATACAAAATATAAAAACATTAAAATTGTAGACCACTGGTATCGGGAGCCTCCTCACAATACGAGCCGTATCCAGCATGGGCGGTTGGATCAGGGGCTTTCTGAACCAGGCACTTGATCCAACTGTTCAAAGAAAGCCTCGAGATATGGTCGCCGATGCTTACGACCGTACCGGCTTATTGGCCGTTACGACGATCGGTATAATGACAGCCGAGTCCAGATTCCACATAATACCGACAAGCCTGTGCTATCTTGAGAGATTTCATTTGTTGCTCTCTCTTAGCATTCACGAGGTTCTGGTCATGCGGAATGGTAACATCTATGTGCGGCGCGCTAATTAGTTTATCACCACTATATCAATCTTATTGGCGACAATAGTCCTGTCAGTAATGATAGACCGATCCCAGTATAATGTGACAAGGTAATTTTCGTGAACTGGGTCGGGCACGTACTTGTCGTATGTTACCTCAGAATTCACAAGCTTGTATTTCAATAAATTTGCTGGTAAATAATCCAGGCTGCTTGGTTATGTCTGTGCGAGTACTTGCTGTTAGTGTGTAGATTAGAACAACCAGATATAATATGTCAGATGGACGGAGCTGGACCGCGGCATGGCCAACACACGTCAGCCATCCTGTCCTTCATTATGTTTCCGATAGTTATTCATCAAGATAACTTTGTCCATAATCGCACAGACAAAACCTTGAGTTTTTCCGAAGAGGCCACCAAATCGTAGCCAAGATATGGATGCTAAGAAATGTACATCAGGCCCATAAAGAGCCTGATATAAGTCTGAAAGTCCTTGCCTTGCCATACAACATATAAGCACTAGAGGTTTGCCAGTTCTCTTTAGCCATAGACAATGTATATGTAAATGTGTAATGTATTGTTAAGCTCACACTTTGCAAGAAACATTCATTGTATTTGTGTAAACTATGACACAATCCTACAAAATCAAGAGGTTTTAAAAACCGTATTAGGGTGAGGAGATACCTTAAGAGGTAAATGGAAGTGACAAGCATTGGTGCTTACTTTAAAAGCTTTCCAACTTATCTAGTATTAATATTTATGAAATGAACAAATGTCAGCTAGTTCAGATCAATTTTAACCTTGATACTAAGTAGGTATGTCATTTTATATAATAGTTTATTTAAGGAACTAGCCCAAGCTTATTATGTGAAGTACAGTAATTATCTGAGCAATTTGTGGAGCTCACATTTTAGGCAACTGCAATAATAAGCAATACTTACAAAAAACAAATTCTACCTTTGCCATGTCTATGTATTTTTGAAATATGTGTTTTTGTTAGGAGAAACTACAATTTATTTGAAACTAGCACTGACAGACCAAATAGTCACCAATAAAACTAAAATTATTTAAGAAAAATGACTGTACGATGAATATTATTTTCAATAATTTACCAACGTTTTCGAGACATACCGCTAATTATATTAAAATAAAACAACTCTTATTAATAAACAGATATTATAGGGTTAAGGACTATTTAGACAACAAGTCAATAGAATCTGTAATTTGTAAGTTACAATAATTGACATTGCTTATTGTGAATACATTTGCACGCCATGTTATGGCAGGATATGATGAAACTAATTTACTGTAGCATCTTATGTACCATATTCTAGCAAATAAATATTTTCATTTGAAATGGTAAACCAGCAACCGTTTTAATAGACTTCTCAATGTGGTTTATTTTAGTAACCTAATTTTGCGAGTGTGACTCCCTCTGGGCTAGTTTTTATGTATTTGATTTAGAAGAGGATATAAAATAATTTATTATTCATGGTGGTTTCAAAAAAATAAAGAAGTCACTTAAATATTTTAAAAAAACCTCAGTTCAGTTACCATAAAGAAATAGTTTGATAGAAAATCAATGGAAAAAAGTTAGTGATAACACACAAGAGATCCAATTAGTTATGAATTATTGTGCTACACAATTCATGGTATGATGGTGTAATACAAACTTAGTTTGCTGTCTATGCCACCCTAGCCATACCACAATCAAGCAACATGACTGGTTTTTGTCTTTAAAAACGTTGCCCCACACTAGGAATTTCTCCTGTATCGTGGGTGCGTTTACAAACATTTAAAGTCACATACACAAACAACCAGACCCGGAACAACTATCTGTAGGCCATACAAATATTTGTTCCGTGCGGGGATCGAACCCGCGACACGCAGCGCAACAGCCAATCGCTTAACTACTGCGCCAACCGTGTCGTCAAAACAAATCACCAAACAAAATGTCTCCACACAAATGATGATATTGAGTCCCGCGAGTGAGCTCAACAACTGTATGAAACTGTTGTTCATACAACAAAATCCCAAACTCCATAAAACAATAATGATAACCATTACCAGCTACGTGTTTTGAAGTTATACTTCTTTTGGCGCGATGGAGAAAAATGATGAGAGTGAATTTTTACGATGCGCGCGCACACCGACACCTAAATTTAACAGCATGAAGTTAGTTCTAGGTGGTATGAAAATTGATAACTATGTTCAAGTTGTATATACTAGTATTTTTTGACACTACCGGTAATGTCAAACTATATGTCATGCAAACCTGACCGAAAGAAAGTCATTCCAGCCTTATGGTCTAGCCGGCAATAAAATTACATAATGCCCGCTGGTCGACCATGTTTTTTGAATTTGGAACCTGAACACAAAGTTTGCATAAATCTTTTTAGGTACCGAAGAGAACACATTTGAAAATCGAATTGCTTTTTATTATCTTACTACAGAAGGTGTGTACTGTGTAAAGAGTATTCTTGGGAATAAAGGTGTCTTGGGGTATTTTGAATCCTTTGCTGCATTCAGGATTCTAGTCTTAACTCCATCAATGCGCTCGGTAGTTAACTCTAGAATTCTTTGTTACGCCCGGTATTCATTATGGCGCCCATGACATAATACACTGATCTGTCCCCTTGATGCGTAATCTACTATTTATTTGCATACTGTGATTCATTAAACCGTACAACAGATTTCAAAATATAAATAATTTGCACTAACTTATACTTTTACATTATATATATTTTTTTCAAGAATTGATTTAACGCGTTGAACGCCAAGTGACCGACAAACAATACATTTTCTATTGTGTCTCGTTGTTTGGCAGTTAAGGTGTTAATGTAACCACAAGCAAGAATTGCTTGTTGTATTATTTGTTAAGAAGTATAACTTCTAACGCGTGTACACACACTCTTTTTTTATGGTTATACAACTTCAAGAATATTTTATGACTAGTAATATGTTATTAACATGTATTGCATGATGTTACAATGAGTTGTTATTTCATCTCCTATTTCTAATAAAGACTGCAACAATTTTTTTCACTGGTGTTACATACTTGACCTAACGATTTTAGTTTCTTACTAACCTGAAACAGTAACAAAGTTCATGTTTTTAGGCATCCATGCCAGGTCAAAGACAGCATTGTTGTGACACTGGAACCCTTCTAATGTGCTAGCAGTCGTTGTGTTGGTTGTATCCTGCAATCACAAGTGATCATGACACAATGAGGATGCCAAAAAACTATCTTCATAATAAGGGATGGCGTTCACAGGCTTACTTGAATAGCTACTCTGCCATCCTCGTTCGCAAGAGCAAGGACGTGTTCATAACCGGGAGCCTCCGAGAATCGGCACGCAAATATCGGGGGATCCTGGTCGAAGTTAGCCGCAATGTTCGCATTCTGTAGCCCATAGAATGATTCCTCGCTGTCCACTACCAGCCTCTTTAAGATGTTGTCGTAGTTCAGCCGACAATCTGCAATAACCCAGTCGTTATTTACATAAGTACTTACGCACAATTTTTATACGAGTCCAAACCAGGTTAAGATATTCATATACTTACAAATGCCAAGCTGACGATCGATCAGACATTGAACATCATTCATTTTCACGCATTGCCGATTATACACTAGCAAAATACCAATAACATCGTTCTGAACAGGCCAGATGTATTTCCATCAATTTCGACAGAAAGAAAACAGTGAGCCAGTTTACGGCTAGTGAGTAGGTACCACGATATGGCGCGAAAAAGCGGGGAAAGGGGAAATCAAAACGTAACTTCAAATCACACAAAACAAAGCGTTTTGTTACACGTATTTTAGGACCTATTTTGGAAACAAGGTTATGAGAAAAAAGTTTACTTTTCAAAAATTATTTGTTCTATTTTATGAAAGTTGCAGTATTCTTTTTTGTTTAAATTATTGTTTACTTTCCCTTTTCTGAACTTTAAATACCAATTACCATAGACAATAATAAGTATGTTCGCATTGTTTGTGTTCCTTTATTTTTTTCTACCCAATCAAAATCTGTTAACAGACACTGGTGTCTAAATGACGGTTTTCTGATTCGTTGAATTTTTTGACACATGTTATTTTCTGAAAGATGTCTGTGGTAAAATTCCAAGCGCGTTTGCTTTGCTTTACTATTTTGTTGTGGTGATGGGAGAAGAGAAATAAAATTTAAGTTTATAAGTATCAATATCTTGCATAACGGGCAGAGTTTGGACTAAACGGTCATCAATATTATATTGTTACTTTTGACGTTTATTTCTAATAGTGTTCTATCAAGAAATGTCCGTTAAAACTTGTGTAACATAGCTGAGCGCCGTACCGCTTGGTTTTCCTTTCGATACGTACATCTTAGAGCTGCAAGTTTCTAAGTAACGAGAGAATCGAAGTGGTCGGCTTTTGGAAACGAGAGCACAAAAAGTAGGTATACTATTATTTGAATGTAGGAATTTGGTAGAAGTTCGTTACGTGGACACAAATGATGAGGAAAATAATGTGAAATGATGTGTATTTCAGGTGTGTGGAATGTGAGTCTTACGTGGAAAATGGAAGAGGTTGGCTGTAGCCGGCAGCTCGGGAAGTTCGTGCTGGGAGGTAGAGCGGGCAGCTCGAGCGCGGAGCAGGCGGCGCGCGCGTGCGCCTGGCCGGGCCCGCAGCGCCTGGCGCGCCTGCTGCGCTCGCGGGTGGCCGCGCTATGGTGCCAGCTCACCCGGGCCTCGCCGCTGCCCGAGCTCCCCCAGCTGACGTTCCCTTTATGAACAACATGGATGAAATATCATACTGGATTTGCACCAAGCGGGCACCATGCCTGATGAACTATGATAGTGTCAAAAAACATAACGACCTAGCACAGTCTTCTAAAGGTAAACCAATAAGTGTTCCTAGTACTGCCGAGGTGCCTTCACCTAAAAAGAAAAAGAAGAGGAAGCTGTCTCTACTAGAAGATGACTCGGGGTCTGCAGATAAGCAGCAAAATGTATATTTTGACACAACTCAAAAGCAGAAACAGACTGCAATGAGTAGTAGTAAGTCTGATACACTAGGATCTGACCTAGACTTCAATATAAAAAACACTTCAGTGCAAGGCAAATCAAAGAGAAAACAGAAAAACAACAGGACAACTTTGCACAAGAAAAATAAAGTGATCACATCAACACCGAAGGTGATGCAGCTGAGGAGGAGTTTAAGACAAGCTCAGCAGAGTCTCAACAACAACAGCCACCTTAACAGTTCCTTTGAGATATTTAATAATAGACTTATGAATGGGACTAAACATAGCCCAACAGAACAGAAATCACCAGACAAACTGAAGAAGTCTCCAGAGTTACTCGCAGGCGGGGACCGGAGTGTGGACAACAAGAAGAACACCTATCTTAACAAGTCTAAGAATGAAGTTCTCAATGGACAATTTGAGGACCTCAGTGATGTTTCTGGATTTACAGCCAACTACATTAGGTCTACAAAACTGCAATCAACTAAAACTCCAAGAAAATTAAGATGTAAAAACAGTAGGAATCTGGTGAAAGAATCACAGCGAAGAGAAAAGGACCATACAATGGTTGTCTGCGTCAACAAGTCTATGAATACCAGCACACAAAAGTCAGCTGCTCTGAATTGCAGCACAGAGTCAGAAAATGTGATCAACTTAATATCTAAGGGCATAGACAAGTCAGCCAAAGTTACCAAGAGCACATCATTACTTAAGTTCATGGATACCAAGACTAATAAAAGTGCAAAAGGGGCTGTTGGCAACAGTAAACTGGATGGCAGCAGAACGAGAGCCAAGGCCAACTTAAATGTGTCATTCCAAACACAAAGCAGCACATCTCGGTATCCAAAACGATGCAGAAATCATACAACACCAGATGTTGTAGAAGAGAATCCAAGTGATGCCACTCAGGCAGATAAAAGGAGAAAAATTAGTAAAAACTCTAGTGACTTCAACAATTCTGATCGGAAAGAGAATCCTGAAGCTGCAACAGTGTCGAGGACCAGAAGTGGTAGGAATATTGGACTGACACTGAGGCATCCTGAGAACTCAGTTTTAGTTCTCAGTAATTCAACAGAGCAAGTTAGTTCTATGGTTAGCATGAATGTGGCCAGCCCAGGCTTGGAGCAGAGGGATAAGCTGAAGAGAAAGAAACGGACCACTAGGCATTTACGTTCTAAGAAAGCCACGGCGAAGCAAACAAGTTTACAAACAGACTCTCTAAGAGACAAGAGTGGTTTTGCTGCTTGCTTCTCTGACAGTGATGATGATAGTGAACCACTAAAGCAAAGGAAATTCTTTTGTGCTTAAAACTTTAAAAACTTATTGCAGGCTTCCTTGCAGATTTACTTTTAACATTATATTGCTAGACATATTTAATTATGAATGTGCACAAGTATGCACGCCATGTACAGGGGTAGAGTGTGAAGAACTTTGTAAAGGAAACACAAGTATACATGAACTATTTATTCTCTTACTGATTAAATTAGATTAGGGACTTAAAAAAACTAACCATTGACACATTCCGTGTTATTACCAAACAAGTCCTAACTAAGTCCAAGATTAAACCCACAACCCAGTTTTTGTATTTCGATGTTCATTCCTATTAAAGTTTAAAAAAGAACTGCATTTTAAGAAAGGATTATAGAACACTACCTGTTCTGTAGTTTCTGAGGAATAGAAACCCCCACAGGAAAAAGGTGTGAGTTTATACATGCATGCATGCATGTATGTATGGATTGAAAGTTTAAGATTGAACGAAAGTTAGTACTAGTTAAGTGTGTAATAAGCAGAGGTTGGAATTAGGTAGAGTTATTTATGTACTTGCATCGAAATGTTGATATTAATATGGATATTCCTGGGATTTCCTGGAATTTATAATACAATCCCGTGTGGCCAACAATGTTACAAATAAATAATAATAAAAACCTCAGAGATAGATAATGAAGAACATTTGTACATCCGATGTCGGATGGTTTAAATTGTGTAAAAGTAAATAACTTTATTATTTAATAAATCATAAAGTTAGTAAATTTTTCTGGTCTTTATAATTAATCCGAGGATTTGAGGCATATCCACTTTCTTCTTTTGCTGTATCATGTATGAAATCAGTGTAAGTACATGAATAACTCTACCTAATTCCGACCTCTGGTAATAAGGCACACTGTAATTTTTATTCTGTAAATTAGATAAAATAAATCAATTTACAATCTACTTAGATATAAAAATGTACACATTCCAAATGAAACACAATTATTGAACATATTAAAATGTACTATTCTTACATGTTGGCTGACTGATTGCCCCCAAAATTCGAATTGATAGCAGATTTTGGACAGGTTTAGCTTATAATGATGTTCTAATTTAATCATTAAGCTCATGATATTATCTTTCCTCTGCCCTTGTTGGACTTTCATTGCTTGACAAGACTAGAATTGTATAAAATTTGCTCAGTGCCTGTATTGTTATTGCACTCTGTATATTATCGGCATGTATGTCCATGTTAGCATCTAGATAATTGTATTTAACTTATGATACAGTAGTATATTGCATGCAGCATACTTGATATACATAATATAATGAATTATTGGAAACACTGACTTAGCTGGGCTGTCATTTTGTAATAACCTTCATTATTGGTGAATGTTTTTAGACTTATTATTATTTTGATAATATAAAGTAATTATTAGGTTTTATGCAGACGGACTTAAATCGGGCTGCAAGCTGGCTTCAAATAGCAGCCATTGGAACTGTGAAGTAGTTCTGATTTGTCAGCATACCAACAACAGTAGGCGACTGCTATGTTTTGTGTTGCGGCTAGCTTGTATTCCTAATACAGACCGCCCGCATATACCCGCCAAGAAGAGCGCGTGAAATTCTGCCATTTTGGAAAAGATGTCTGCGAAGTGGCGCGCGTTTCAATTGGCTTTCTGATGAGAAAACATAATATTGGAACACAAATAAGATTTGTGTGCGAAATCTTTGTTTTATAAAGTGCCATTGTATATTGTAATGTATTGTATGTTAAGTATATCTAAGGTAATCCATGACTGTGGCACACTGGAGATAGTTCATTCTATATTCAATGTGGGAACTTACATACCTACATGTATTAGTTTAATATTTGAAGTACATACCTACCGACTTTTTGTTACAAATAAATGAAATATCAAATAATAGGAATTTAATTTTATAAAGAAGGTATTATTTATACTTTGAATATTATATATTTTATTTTATTTGAAATTGCATTGAAAATTATTTATATAAATTTCGGATGCTCCTTATTAGTTTTAACAGCTGGTAAATCTATATAGTATATGACAAAATATTTGACAATTTTGATGAATAAGTTGTATCTGAACTTATAATATGCGTGTGTGACTTATCTCATAGTTGTAAGAACTGAACTATCTTTCTTTGGCATAATATTTTATGTATCGAATTTTTGATTTTAGGGTAACACTGAACTTTTTATTTAGTTTTTATCAAATTTTTGTGTATTATATTTTGTAGCTTTTATGTATTTAAAATTGCATAGTAAAGTTAATCTTAACTGTATTTTCTGTTTGAATGTCGATTACCACTACCAAAACGGCATGTTTTGCTGACTGTACTTTTGGTAATAAGTACAGTCGGCAACATAAGTCGATTTTACTGCTTTCACTACTTGCGTTTAGGCTTCCTGTACATGACCGCACGGCGTCGGTTGGATACCGGCGTCCCACTCCAGCAATTTATTGCTGAACTGTGACGTTGCTTTACTATTAACTCTGTATCAATGCGGTTTACACGCGGCTACGTTGCGGCGCAAGCGTGATTTTCTTTCGTTTACATAAACTTGCGGCATGGCGCAGCTCAGGTGCAGCTTCGGCGTCCTGTACTGGAAGCCTAACTGTTTCATCTAGATCATGGGTTCCCAACCAGTAGGATGCGATGGATCCTAAAATAAACCACAAACATTTATTGTTTTATGTTCTATTGGAAAAAACATCTGGATGTACCACACAATAATACGTATTATAATTTCAATCGTTTTCTCAATTCACTTAAAAATAGAAAATAATGACGTAAACCTGTACAGCCATAGGCAGACGCAGGCCGATTGCGTCAGGCAGAGTCAGACAACTAGTAGTCCGGGATATTATACAAGGTTAGATTAATTATCTTTACCCCAAATAATGAGTACTATGTCCCGTTCAGAGGGAACGGGACATAGTACTCATTATTATTAATAACTTTTACTGGGGGATTAACGCTGAGTTACGAAAAAAAGTTTTCAGTAAATCCTGTTCTTTAAATCTATAAAATTAATGATAGAGATCAAAAATAATCTATTAGAATATATCAAATTGTTTTAGACACGGAGTTAGACAATGGATAATGACGCACTAAAATAAAGATTGTGAACATATTGCATTGCATATCGAGCACGGAGCAGTTTATTTTTTTCGTGATTTCAGCGTTGGTGTCATGTTAAAAGTTGATCGTAATAATGAGCACACCACCTTTGACCCCTTAGGGAACGTACCCATACTACGTGACCCATTTTTTTTACAATTTTTAAAGGGTTTTATAGAGGTTTAAAGTAAACAAAAAATAAGGTTGTAGATCTTAGAGTAGTCAGTAAGGGAAGCCGACCTATCCTTTCGAAGTACGGAACCATCAAAATAAAGATTAGGTAAGCTTATTTCCATAAAATAGCGATAGTGTAGAAGATTGACATAAACAAGGTGTTTCCACGTAGGTAGCGATCCGGTAATGTAGGTATCACCGACAAGAACAATATCTAGCATAACTACGTGAGTAGATATTACAAATGAATTAGGTACATAGTTACGATTTTTCTGCAATATAGACAATATAGCTTTGCGGTTTCAATTTCTACGGAACCCTTCTCCTGGTCGACTTGCTCTTTGCCGGTTTATTTTATAATTATTTATCTTGTCTTTATCCGGAGTAGGTAAGTAAGTAGGTATTTCTTAATATTGTGCAATGCTGCGCCTGAGCATAATATTACACAATAATATGTAATATAGCATGACGCGTCATATTTGCCCATTATTTTGAACCAAACCGCAGACATGCCGACTTTGTCTGTCTCTGCTGCTTATCTCAGGAACTCTTAATGTTATCGCCTTGATAATAGGATAGTAATGAACACTGCCGGTTCACTGCTACCTACTGCAAGTTAAAGAATTGAAAAAGATGTTGTTACTTTTATGTTAGTAGGTACTATTATTTATACCGTATTTTCTCTGAAATGAAATATAGTTATTTATTACTGTAAATAGGTATAGGTATAAAAAATTTTATAGGTCAGCTGAAAGCTGAAATGGGGAATTTTAAAGTGGAGTTATTAGGTTTAATGGGTAATCATATGTAGGAAAGGGCTTCGTTTGCACTTCTTATCTGCGAAGTTTGCAAAGAGAAAGATTTTATATACCGACTTGAACTGAGTGGAACGTAAATAAAAACAATAATAAGTACCTGCCTGTTACTGTCCCACTGCTGGGCAAAGGCCTCTTCTCATACAGAGAAGCCTTGGCAAATTCAAACTTAATTAGGTAAGTATGTATTCATTATTATCAGGCGAGGTATCCTCACAATGTTATTCTTCACCGATGTCAGTTACGTCTAAGATAAACTTCTAAAGTAGGTACAAATTAATTGAAAAAGTCACATTGACAAAGTGATTTGAACCCACAATCTTGTGCACGAGATGCGAGACCCTATCTGGGCTATCACGACATGATTAAGAAGATATCTGCTAGAGAAAAGAACAAGTGTCAATTTTAAAAAAAGTAGGCCGTCACGGGACGTTCGGCAGATGTGAAATATCGCAGTTAGCAAATTTCGTTTACGCCATCATGATTTGAATTTTGATCCCACAATCGTTTTCGGCGACCCCGAAACCCAAGAAAATGACTCCCATGTCGAAAATTTAGCAATCCATGAGATCGGTCGGTCAGTCGGTCGGTCGGTCGGCCAATCGGTCGGGGGGCACCTCATACAGAGTAACAACAGAATAGTAATGTATAAGTAGTTTTCGCACGCGCACACACAAAACGGAGTCGAGAGGAGGGCGTGACGCAAAACGATCTTTGTGACGGTATAAGGTGCGCCAATAGATGTTTCACGTCAAAAATAATAATTATAAAAAGACACACACACAACATTTATCGTTAAGGCGACGAATTGTTCAACAATAATTCTAAAACCAGGCGCGCGCACCCCGCAACCCGCACGCACCCCGGTAAGTAACGTATGCATTGCAACAGGCGGCGCAGGCGAGCGGCGCGCGGCGGTGGCGGCGCGGAACATAGACACCTTAGAGTTGTCTTATATTTTTTTTATGAATTTACCTATGACTTTTTTTAATTGATTGTCTTTTCGGAAATAAACTAACACGTGCTAGTGTTATTCAAATAACGAAATTAAGATTTTCGTGATTTGAAACACACTAGCACATCTCTTTTTAAAGTAAAATATTTTTAAAAATCATATTTTTTATAATATTTTATACGATCAAAATATCTTTATTTACTTTTACATAAGTATTCTAAGGCTGGAACCTTTTCCTTGTAAGTATTAAATTATTGTGAGTGTGTGTGTTTATTTATTTTAACAAGGAACATAATTTATTCTACATTGATATTATCTTATATATAAAAATGAATCGCAAAATGTGTTGGTAAGCGCAAAACTCGAGAATAACTGAACCGATTTCGCTAATTCTTTTTTTGTTGTGTTTTTTATTGTCAGGAGAAGGTTCTTATGAAGAAAAAACATTAGGGTATAGTAGGGGAGAGTTGGGTAGAGTAGGGTAGGACAGGGTAGAGTAGTCAGTTCACGGGAGCGAAGCTGCGGGCAAAAGCTAGTTTACAATCAAACACATATTACACTTCGTGTGTATTATTATTATTATACAATATTTATTTTTGACGCACAGATATTATAGTACTTGGCCGAAACGTCTAAAAATTATAGCTGCACACCCTGATAATGCCGCATAATTAGTCCGGTAAGATCGCTGACACCAACAGCCATCTACAATGACATCTATTAGCGGTATACCGTCTTTATTGACTCTCCCTTCCTTTATTGCAGCTTCTTTTTCTCTATCGCCAGCCTTTTTCATCTCATCCCATGCAGTCTCTTCCCAGTCATCACAGATATCGTTCTGCAATTTATTGTAAGTAAAATCGGACATGTTGGGTAAACCTACTCCAGACAAAAATTGATTGAGTTGTACTTGACCACAACCAGCAGCCATAACTCCAGCGACGGCGTCTTTGTTTACATCAGCCAATGACAATTTTATTTTATTTCTGTAACCACACAATGAACAAACATATGTAAATTCTGATTGCAAGCCTACGTGATGTTAAGACTCAAATTTTAATGTGGCTAATCCACAATTAAACAAAGACTTGTGCTCAGAGAACTTTATAAGTTCTGTTACAAAGTGGTTCACATCTATTATTCTATGGCCTATATCTTGTACCTCCGGCTCCATCTGAAACAAATGTAAAAATTAAGTATCAATATCGTACATGGAATGTGATAGCATGGCGCAGGAAAATGTTTTTCTTGCCCATTGTGTATTTATTTATTTATTTACATCAATCACTTCACAGATATTGATTATGTATAAATATTTTTTTTTGGTTCTCATATCTAGGCAACCATTGAAAACTGCTTCCAACTCCAATCAGACAAAATATTGTGTTTTATAACCCGAGTACTTACTTGTGCCTCAGTAGGGCATTCAATTGTCATTTCTGTAGAAACTTTATCACTCGAACACTGTCTGCTAATCTGAAAATATAAATAAATTAGAGCCTAGTACCAAATTCAGAGATAACATATTTCGACTAATACGTCGGTTATGTATAAAGAACAAAATTATCTAATATACACACTGTAGCTGCAGGAATGCCCTCGTTTTGTGATATATTAGTTTCATTAGTATCAGCATTTCTAAAATAAAAGAAGTCCTTTAATTTTAACTTCACCGTTGAATTAGGTATATTGATTGTAATATTGAATAATACATAGCAACAAAAACTTACGCGGGCAACACATTTTGCAACTCTGCATAATTCGGTAAAGCTTCGTTTTCATTTCTAGAAAATAGCAGAAAAAGTGTTTTAGTAATAATAATAATAATGCCTATAGCTTTTATAAAACGTTAGGAGGTTTAGGAATTTTTCATACGTACCCTAAAAAGGAAGCTGTCATTTCTTTATTTTTGTTGCAAGTTGACGACTCCATAGTTTCATGAACATCATTGAAGTTACAGTCAAAGTGACTTTTTGAACGTCATCTTTTTTAGTAAACTACCACCGCTTCACATTTCAGTATGAAAACTTACTTTCTTTTCGTCATATTAGCACATTTTTCTAAAAGACATGCTCTTCTTTTCCTTTTGGAACATCTTTCTTTCTTATTTCTCATTTTTATTTAATAAAACCGCTAAATTTGATCACGCAATCGCCGATGCAGTCCGGAAGCCGACTAGCACAGACCCGTCGCTGACAATGGTCAAGAGGGGACTGAGCGTCTCCGCGGGGCGAGGATTGCATATGCGCGTTAGCTTATAACAAAACGACGTAAACGACAAAATGCTTTTTGTTATTTTATTTAGTCGGAAATGATAACTTGAGAAATTCCTTCTACAATTTTAAGGAGTATTTATAGACTTGTCTACAGAGCAAGTTGAGAGGCTAAAATCGGTCACGTTTGCCCATAAAATGTGAATCTCTATTTAAAAAGAGGTATGTTTGATATTTTTTTCTCTGTTACAAAAGTTACTTAATCATGTAATGAAAACTAACAAAATAAGGTTTTCATCATGAACTGTTCAGGTCACCAACTCATATTTTTATTCGTTTCGTAATTACTGACAAAAATAGAGATCACTGATGCCAAAATTTCCAATGCGTCCTCTTAAAACGGGCTACCTGTCATAATTAAATGCGCATACAAAATGTGGTGTCTGTGCTGCTGACCGTTAAAGAGTTCTATTGCTTGAAGACAATCCACCCTGGCTCACCAAAAAAAACATTATCTTTGGAACTGATCCAATGTGTATAATTTCAACCCCATACGATTTAAGAGGAAGTTGGTCAAATGTAACTTGCAAGGTTTAATTACAGACAGACACCGGGACAAGTGACACTAAATCAAAGCTTTTAATAAACCAATATCTCTAATTACCTACCACAGTTTTTAGTATTTATTAAGCAAAAACTCGAAACAAATTTTATCCCTAGATAAAACTAAACACGACACAAACTTTAAAATAGGAAAAATGTTTTTCTTCCTAATAATCGGAACCGTCGGTGGACGAGTCCGACTCACTCTTACCCAGCTTTTTATATTGCACTATTATTATTATTTCATTATCGTTATTTCATAATAATATGCAATATCACGTAGCGCGTCATGACAATGCGCTATATGTGTTATGGTCTGAGCCAGAGGTCTGCGCCGCAGAACAGGCGCTGGGTCTACTATGGAGGAGGGAGCGCCCCTGTGTTTGTGCACCCTCTTGCACCACCTATAGGCACCTATAGATCTCCTGCGTAGTTGACCAGTGTGCGTTGGCCGCCTTGACTTAAATTCTGTCTGGGTATGAGTCCAGGTTTCTTTATGATGATTCCCATCCTTTTATCCATCCTTAGAGTCAGTGATTTGTAATTAAAAAGTATAACCGTCTCGTCGTAATGCTAAGGATAATACCTACTACCTAACTACTTATCTTATGTTTTCGTCTTTCATATCTCTGTCTGTACCTAAATATAAAACGCGCATTTTACTACTCGTGGGTTCCGCTCCTGTATTAATACTGTGGCCTAAGTGTGAGTTTTAAACCTTCTCGAACTCGTTGACGTAAACTTCCATTTGTACTGAACCTGATGAAGCGCCGTCTGGTGACAGTAGCCGCCTCGGTGACTGCTAATAGAGACGACGTTGTTAACACTTTCTGAACAAGCCAAGCGTGCCAGTGAAGGTCAACTTCAACTCTTCATTCATAGATCAGTGAGGGTCACCGATTACATGTAGATACAAACTGACGGCCTGTGACAATTCTAACTGTGCTCGTGACGAATAGGTATTATTATTGATGGCGTCTGTATTCGCTCCATACTTTGTGGCCACAGCCTATAAATTTCAAATACCGGTAAGTAATACATAGAAGGACAAGCATAGATAACTCTAGTTGTAACAAAATGTTCTTCCATACGTTTCAAAGTTGTTGTTCTAACCGCAAATGTAAGTTAGTAATCGCAAAAACCATGAATTCCCAATTTTAGTTTTTTTCCCTTTATTTGTACTGTGAGACCTTGCTTCTTGTCAAACATGCTTCAGGTCAAATAAGTAAGACACCGAAGTGTTCCTAAATGGGTCAGTTTCTTCCTTTTGAGGTACGGAACACTAAAAATGATATAAGAACGATAATTTCATAACACGTAGGTAAATAAGCACGTACTTACAGCATATATAAACAGCGTTAAAATGGTTTTAAAGACACAGTACCTATTGTCCAATCGATTGACAACATCGCACTCCTGCACCGAAAGCATTTTTATTGAAATTTCAAAATAAACAGCTTAACAAATTAAATCAACATGGATCTAGATTTTAGCAACAAAGTAGTGCTAGTAACTGGCGCGAGTATTGGAATAGGCGAGTCCATAGCTATCCTGTTCGCTAAACTTGGCGCGAAACTGTCACTAGTGGGAAGGAATGAAGCCAACCTGCGAGCAGTCGCGGACAAGTGCGAGAAGCAGAAGGGCGTGAAGCCGCTGGCTATCGTCGCGGATCTGGGCACTGACGAGGGCGTCGAGAGGACTGCCAAGCAGACGTTGGCCCATTTTAAAAGGTATTGTTTAGGGTTCTGCTTGTCGACGTAATAACAACCGCTCGGGCATCTTCAAGTTAAGCCAACGCTTGCCGGGATCGGTCACGTTGATCAAGCAAAAAGCAAGGTGTCAACCGCTTTCGATATATACAAATTCGGAATAACGTTTTCCAAAAGCAGGATAAGGATGGATCTTTGTCCGAAGTCAGACCAAAAGGGCGCGACCGGCGAGTTTCGGTAAATGTGAAGTAAAAACGTCAACACATTACGTGAAATTATACGAGTTGAGTGCATTTTAATGTGCTATTATATAAGCGGGAAAGTTGGTAGATCCTTCCAATGCATAATAATAAGTCTCGGTCCAATCGCCGCCGATGGCCAAATCTTGAAGTGTTGACAAGACAAGTGCACTCGCACAGCAAAACATTGTTATAAAATAGTGATAACATTATTGATTTCCTTGAGGATCACGTAACGCACTTCATAGAGTTTATCAGATAACAATCAATTGGTAGCTGCAGATTGTAACAAGACCTTCGGTAACGTAACGGAAGTATTGTTTATGCTGTTCAGTACCTACCTAGAATAGTTGGCTTACTCATGTACCTAAGTCAAGTCCACCCTTAGGTGCACGGGTGAATTAGGAAGTTTCAAACTCTTTCCAAAATTGGCCCTTAAATGCCACGGTTCAATCCCTATGCAAGTTTGGCATCATTTTCGTTAGTTTTACTATTTTCTTTTTTTGTGAGACACACCGAATGTGCATTTGATCTAAAAAACTTATAATGAAAAACATTTATTTTGTTTGGTTTTGAATTTAGAAATTAGAAAGAAATGCCAAGCTTCAAAATCTCGAATGTCGAATCATGCAATATACTATATTTACCTTACCTTCTGCCTGGCTATTCTAGATTAGATGTCCTCGTCAACAACGCCGCCATTGGCTGCCGTACGAGCATCCTGACCACGACGGATATGAAGATCTTCGACGACGTATTCAGGATCGATGTGAGAGGAGTGTACGACCTCACCAGGTTGCTGGCTCCGGCTCTCATCGAGACCAAGGGTAACATCATCAACATCTCCAGTATAGGAGGGACTGTCGTCAATGTAGGCTCCCTGCCCTACGGCATGGCCAAGGTGAGCACACTGAGAACGGTAACTTAATTCAGACAATTGTAGGCCACTGCTGGGCATATGGTTTTTTGCCTTTCGCATTTAAATCTATTTTAGCCTTTTATTTCTGTAGACCGTCCTACTCTTCACTTGGAGATGCGTGGTTGCCCTACAAGTTGATGCATTTGGGATCAAACTCCACTATATTTTAGGGTATCAACTTATTGTGTACATGGGATATGACATACATCATATCCTATGTAGACCGTAAGTTAACAAAACAAAAACATTGATAATTTGCTTCTCGTTTCGCAGGCTGCACTGGACCACTTCACTCGTCTGGTGGCCCTTGAGCTGGCTCCCAAGGGCGTCAGAGTCAACACCGTCAGCCCTGGACTCACTGTAAGTACCGGGTAACGTTGTGGTACTCCTCTCACCGTCTCTCACCTCTCCACTCACACCTCCACTCACCTCTAGACGTCTTATCGTATGACAAAGGCCGTTCTTTACTGTCCTTCCATCCGTCCCTGTGTACTGCCATGTGAGGCCAATCTCTACGATAGGAGTTCAGTCCATCCCGAGATTCGTCAGAGTTTGGAACCCACTAAGTGGTTGACTTACATGATACACAAGCCGCTTATATACATTACAAAATGGTGGATCAATAATTATATTATTCACTTCTCGGTCGGGCTTATACGCTTTGTGAGTTGGGTTTGAAATTTTCTTTTTTTTCTCCAGGAGTCAAACTTCTTTAAGCGCATAACCGGGATCTCAGAGCCTGCGTACCAGGAGTGGTTGGAAGCCGGCTCCAAGAACATCCCCATGGGGGAGGTGTGTGTGGGGGATGATATCGCGAAGATGGTGGTGTTCATCGCCAGCGACCACAGCCGGCTGGTCACGGGGACTAACGTGGAGGTGGACGGAGGGTTCAGGTTCACCATCGGGGGCAGTAATCTTCTTGGAACGAATAAGTAACTGTACGTAGGGTCTAAGCTAATTTTAAATGTTGGTTCTAAATTAATGAGTATAGCGAGTACTGATAAGGCTCATTCTATTTGATGTGGTTGTTTTGAATAAATTATTACCTAAGAATACATAATGTATTTAATTTATTTTATTTGTTTGTATTTTGTGCACTTGCATAGGTGCAAGTGCACAAAATACAAACACACTTACAATGATTATAGGTTGGTTTAACTAATATTTTAGTATAGGTTGGTAAATAGGATTGCTTTCCTCGAGTCTTGGATAAAATTTAAGCATAGTACAATAAAAGTACACGTGACGACGCGATCACGCCACGCCGGATATTAAGAATATAAAAAACTGTTCCACAAACTTACTTACAAAATAGTTTTTAATCCCTCATTAACAGATAGAGAATATTGGTAGATTCAACAATACATAGGTGTGAAAATGTTTTAAAACCTTTTGTTCTTGGGAGAGAGGCGCCTTAAGTAAACTAAGCCTGCATTTTCACCAGACATTGAATTGAATTTGGATGGATCTCTGTTCTGCAATAAAGATTTTTAATATTATTTCCTTTTTTTTCTTTTCATACATACAAATTATAAATTTATATATTTCAATACAAAAATTATAAATAAAACATTAAAAATATAAAAAAAACTAGCACTGCCCGCGACTACGTCCGCGTGGATTTGGTACCTTTCCATTCGAGCTTTAACATCATCTGCACCCCCTTTAGTATTGAAGTTAATCCATAACAAACAAAAAAATCTTTCCTGTTTATTATATTGCAACCAGAAGAATTTAATAGAACGACACCCAACAATTTTTCAAAACAGACCAGAGGGAACATTTGAAATTTAGTTTTATTTTTTCCATTATAAATTACTTTAAAACAACTCGATTTTTATTACAACTTGAGTATACTTGAGATTATTTATAAACAACAATACATCCAACAGACATAATAAGGAACTTACGAAGAAAAGGAGAACAACGTTTTAACAACGAATTAAATTGAACAACTCGTCTGCCTAGCCATTTCCCAATCCTTTTCCAGTCTAACCGGATGCAGCTGAATAACAGTATTGCTTATCTGACCTCCACAACCCAGGTACTGGTAAACACGATACCTCTTTGTAAGACTGGTTGTCAGAATTTCGGGCTTCTGACTACCCGTAACTCCTTTAAAGATTCACAAATAACAGCCGGCTTAAAGTGCTTTCCGAGGCTCGGAGGAGTCTCGATATATAACGAAGAGTCACCCATCCACAGATAGACATCGCTAAGCGTAGCTGAACCTTTAATTGATCCGTGCGGCTGTAACCACGCACTGACGCACGAGCTCCTCACTTTTGAAATTAAAAGACTGATAGTCTGATAACTCTTAACCGTAAAAAACAAATTATATAATAGAACCGCAACGATATTCAGAACTTTTCACCACCTCGACAAAAGGGGAATGATATATCGAGAGCGTAATCAGTCCGCGAAAATTCTTATCATCACGATTCAGAAAATTATTTATGTAATTTTCCTTACCCTTAGATAAGGCTAAGCTAACACGTTCGCAACCCATGTTTTACGCGCGAACGAAAATAATTATGCGCTTTAGTAATTTTAAGTTATCTACGAAACTGTGTGACCAATTGACATACTGTAAAAGGCAAATATTATTTTTATGATGTATTTTGTTAAGGATTGATACCTAGTTGTTTGAATAAACATCCAAAAGTAAGTACGTAGAAAAAATACTTTTTTAAACCTAAAAAGCAATGTAAAAGATAAAATATAGTTATATGGTGTAGAAATATTTTAAACAACTATTCAGGCAGAGCATGCAAATAATTCTGTTTTTATTTCTTTCCATTTTTTTTTGGAATTGGATCATTAGTTCCGGAGTATACCCCCTACATACAAACTTACATTATATTTATTTATTAAATTTTCGTCGGTCCGTCGGTCTGGTGAAGGTCGCGGGAAGGGCATGGATGCGTAAGGCGCAGGACCGGTCATTGTGGAAATCCTTGGGGGAGGCCTTTGTCCAGCAGTGGACGTCTTTCGGCTGAAATTATGATGATGATGATGATGATTAAATTTTACCTCTTTATAATATTATAATTATACAATTACTAATATATGAAGAAATAAAATAAAATAAATAATCATAGGGCATCAAAAAATTCATCCGCATCGTTGTCAACGGGAAAAGTGCCCAGAAGGCATATATAATATTATAGTATAGATTATAGTACGTATATAGTATAGTATAAGTAGTATAAGTATGGAAGACTTTAAAAAAAAAAAAAAAAAAAAGAAGTATAGATATAGATAGTAGCCCACCGGCTTTGGGAACAGGGTCTAAGCTACCGGTGGTCAGGGCTTTTGAGAAAGGAACCTCCTAACGATACGCGCCGTGTCCAGGAGTACCGCTTTCTGGATCAAGTCCTTGGAAAAGCTGCCTAACGAGAGACTCCTTAGGTGTTGGTCGAGGTCCTTGGCTATTATGCCACGGTCGTCACAACTATCGGCACAAGTAGTGTTGTGCTCTAGTGATTATACGTTTCTGTATACATTTTATATCATAACCTTATTATCTTAACCCCCCCCGGGTTACGATATGGGACCTAAACATAACTGGCGAAATGTGGGTGTACAATAAGTATATTTTTTGCATAAAAGCAGCCAATTACTCCTTTTAACATAAGCTATCTATATATTTTGACATAACAAACAGACACTTCAACTTTATTTATATGTTTGGATGTTTAGATACAGATTATCACATGCCTGAGCATGTTATTTCATAATAATATGCAATGTTCTCATTATAATTCTGACAGCTGACAGACCGTTGACATGTAAAATAAAATAATATGAAAAGGAATTATATAGTTATTATATAATCATATGTTGCGAGTAACAATGACATCGACTACGGTCAAGTGTAATGCGTGTAATGTAGTGATAAGTGAAGTGCTTGCCTTTGTGCAAAACAAGATTGATGTGATGGACGAGGAGAGCCTAGTTCGTATCTGTGCATCCTGTTTTAGTGTAGAAGAGGTTTCAAATGCCAAGAAATTACTGTTTGAGTCGGCGCCGTCATCAAAACGTAAAGTTACAAGGAGAGGGACAGGAAAAAATGAAAGAGATTTATATGACATTATAACATTGCTAAAAGAAACAGATCCCGAAGTTGTACCGATTTTTGTGGCACGCGAATTACACAAACTACCTCCGATCACTTTTGACCATGTAGACGCTACCCGGCTGTTAAAGGATATTCTGCTAATCCAAAACGAACTTAAGAATAATAGAGAAACATATGTCACCAAAGAGCAGTTTGATGCAGTTAAAGAGGACTTAAAAAAACTCAATAATTCATACACCAATAGTCAAACCAAGCCTAACGAATTAAATCACAGAAAAAATAAATTATACAACAACAAAATGCATTATCAGAGCAAGTCACCGGACCTACCTCACATCGCCGTAGAAGTAGCTACCGACAAAAGCGCGGAGTTATGTCCATCTCCGTCCCAAGAAATTGACACGTGTAACAACATCTCGATCGAACACTTCGTCGACGCTGAAGTGGGTGGGGAGCTACAGGTGCGTGCGCGGGCAGCAGTGGGTGCGTGCAACGAGACTTTGGAATGGATAGGGACACCTACCTCGTATGCCGCCGCGGCGCGGCTAGCAATATCAACACCAAGAAAAATAAATCCAATAACTAATTTAGAAATAAAGAAGGATGATGATCGAAATGAAGGGTGGATCTTAGCGCAAAAGAAAAAGAGGCTGAGAGACAGGTTTATAGGAAATCAAGGTCGTGCGAACATAGATAATACTGCAAAATTTAAAGCAGCTGACATTAAAATACCGTTGTTCATCAATAACGTTGATCAGAATGCGTCTGCTAACGACATATATACGTACATAATGGAAAAAACAAAAACTAGTGTGCAAATTGAAAAAATAAATATGAGAAAACAGAAAAACTACGATGCTTACAAAATTTTTGTACAAAGGAATAAATTGCATTTATTTTTAGACGACAATTTATGGCCAGAGGGAATTTCTTTTCGTAGATACATAGATTTTAAAGAACGAACAGAAGGATTACACAAAAATATCAACAATGGATTGCGACAATATTAATTCAAAAGCAAGTACATTTGTGAGTTTTAATTGTAAATCTATTACTAGATCGGTGGATTATGTCAGACTATTATGTCAAACATCTGATATAATCGCATTGCAAGAAACGTGGTTGCTGCCACACGACATTCCTTTTCTGAGCAGCATAGACCATCAGTTCGACTTCGTGGGAAAATCGGCGGTAGATACGTCGTCGGGCATCCTACAAGGGCGACCTTATGGCGGAGTTGCTATACTGTGGCGCAAGAGCGCCTATGAAAATGTGTCTTTCGTGCAGTGTCAAAGTGTGCGTCTTGTGGCTATCAAAATAACGGTAGGCGGTAAAGCTCTCTTAGTGTTCTCGGTTTACATGCCGACAGAGTCGATGGATAATCTTGGTGAATTTGTCGAGTGTTTAAGTGAGATTCATGCAGTGATAGAAAGTAGTGGTGTAGACGCGGTCTATATTATGGGGGATTTTAATGCTCAACCGAATAGTATATTCGGCAAAGAACTTTTGAGTTTTTCGGCTGAAGTACAGTGGCGGTGCGCTGACGTTTGCATGCTCGGTGGTGAGTCGGACACGTATACCTACGTAAGTGATGCACATGGTTCTACTAGTTGGTTAGACCACTGCGTAGTGACAGAAGCGGCGTGGAATACTATTAGAGAAGCTAGTGTGCTCTACGACGTGTCTTGGTCGGACCATTTACCTCTAATTGTAATGTGTGATCTTAATTTATTAAGGCCAAAAGTTGCACCTGGACTAATTAAATGTAACAAAGTAACATGGGGTGACAGAGACTTGCAGCAGACTAAGTTATATAGCAATTATTGTAATGATCTCTTGAAAAATGTAGACTTTCCCTTAGAATTTACTGAATGTAGTAAAAATAGATGTAGAATTAAGGAACATGAAAGCATTTTAGATAATATGTACGCGGAAATTGTGCGTATTCTCTGTGAAGGTGCAATCGCCAGTAACTGTAAGAACGGAATACAGTACAGAAAGCGTTACATAACGGGCTGGAATAAGCATGTGAAGAATGCACATGGACAGGCTCGGCTTGATTTTCAAACATGGACATTGTTTGGTAGGCCGAAAAATGGTGATTTGTATGAAAAAATGATGGAAAGTAAAAGGATTTTTAAAAGTAAATTAAAATGGTGTCAAAATAATAAGGACAAAATAAAAATGAACATCATTGCAAGTCATCATGACGCAAAGAATTTTGGTAGTTTTTGGAAAGCCACGAACAGGTTGAATCCCAGGTCGAGTCTGCCTGTGAGTATTGAGGGCCTTAGTGATCCTAATGATATAGCCAACCTATTCAGCAGAACCTTTAGGGTTGGGTCTCCCCTAGGTACGTCGTCTGGCGGGCCGGAGGTGGTGGGGGGGTCCGAAGACATGCCTATTAGGTTTGCGGCCAGGGAGATAGCTACTGTCATACGCAACTTAAAGAGAGGCAAGTCGCCGGGTCATGACAGCCTAAGCATAGAGCATTTATTATATGCTGGTAAGCACGTAGCGCGAGTTCTAGCAATGTTTTTTAACTTGTGCCTGAGTCACTCATATCTTCCAGCTGATTTACTTAAAACTATTGTTGTGCCCATTGTTAAAAATAAGACTGGAGATGCGAGTGACAAGAGCAACTACAGGCCTATATCCCTGGCTACCATCATTGCAAAGGTGTTGGACAGTCTGATTGATCAGCAGTTGGATAAGCATTTAACACTCAACGACGCCCAGTTTGGGTTTAAGCCACATTTATCCACGGAAACAGCTATACTATGCCTGAAACAGACTGTTCAATACTATGCAAGTAGGAAAACACCTGTATATGCATGTTTTCTGGACCTCTCCAAGGCTTTCGACCTTGTATCTTATGATTGCCTATGGAGGAAACTATCAAATGTTAAGAACCTCCCAAGCGATATCATTAGGATGCTAAAGTATTGGTATAAAAACCAATACAATTATGTTAAATGGGCGGGCGTCCTGTCGGCTGCATACGGGTTGGAGTGCGGTGTAAGGCAGGGGGGAATCAGCTCACCCAAGCTATTCAACCTATATGTAAACGAACTGATCTGTGAGCTCAGCAATACCAATATCGGGTGCTCCATTGACGGGCACTGCGTCAATAACATCAGCTACGCGGATGATATGGTATTGCTAAGTCCATCGATCAGTGCACTTAGGAGGCTTCTTCGCATCTGTGAGGACTATGCAGTGGCTCACGGTCTTAGGTACAATGCGACCAAGAGCGAACTACTGGTTTTCAAAGCGGGAAACAAATGTTACAATACTGTCCCACTAGTGACCTTGGGGGGCGCTCAGCTTTCCAGGGTCACGAAGTTCAAATACCTGGGGCATTGGGTCACTGATAGTTTGTCCGATGATGTGGACGTGGAGAGGGAACGCAGAGCATTGGCAGTTCGATGTAACATGCTGGCTCGTAGGTTTGCACGTTGTACTAGGGAGGTGAAAATTACGCTCTTTAGAGCGTATTGCCAATCTATGTACACGTGTGCCCTATGGGTCAGCTATACAAAAAGCTCGTACAATGCTCTGCGAGTCCAATACAATAACGCCTTCAGAGTGATGTTGGGGCTGCCACGCTTTTGCAGTGCATCGGGGATGTTTGCGGAGAATGGCGTGCCAGATTTTTACGCACTGATGCGGACACGGATAGCATCCCTGATGCGGCGAGTGCGTGACAGCTCTAACAGCTTGGTGGCTATAGTAGCCGACAGGATGGATAGTCCAATGATGTGGCAATGGATGACCAGTCATCGTGCTTCCTTCAAATATTTAAAATAAGATGTTTTGTGTTTTCATATATGTATTGATGTTTTGTGTATAATATTGTAATGTGTGTTTTTCTATGGACTTATGGTCTGAAATAAATGTTATTATTATTATTATTATTATTATTAATGTGTTATGGTTTGAGCCAGATGTCTGCGCTGCAGAACAGGCGCGGGGACTATGGGAGGGGGAGCGCACCTGTGTTTGTGCACACTTTTGCACAGTTTTGCACCACCTACACCAGTACATCTTATTTCCTGTGCAGTTGACCAGTCTCCGTTGAGATAGGCTTCTATCACCGAAATTCTGTCTGGGTATGAGTCCAGGTTACCTTACGACGATTCCCTTTGTCCTCTCTTATAGTCAGTGATTTGAAATTAAAATGTAGAACCGTCACGTCGTAATGCTAGGCAATGTCTCGTCACATAATAAGTTGATAATATACAAGCATATTCTGATGCCAATTTGGACGTATGGTATCCAACTTTGGGGCTGTACTAAGCCAACCAACGTCAAAATAATTCAACAGTTCCAAAATAAAGTACTCAGGGCTGCTGTAAATGCACCCTGGTACATAAGAAACGATGACCTCCACCGTGACCTCGACATGGAATTCGTCACCACCATCACACAAAAATTTGCTGAAGCCCACGAACACAGACTCCATCGACACGTGAATGTTGAGGCAATCCAGCTGTTAGACAACACAGGCATAGTGCGTAGACTAAAGAGAACTAAACCATTTGAATTAGTGTAGTGTAAGTGAATCAATAATAGTAACAATGTTGTGCTATTTATATAACACATGAACAAAGTGTTTTATCAATTTTACCAGACTCTAAGGAAGTGTTACGAACGTGTGTAAAAGTGCATACCTAATTATGGACACTATTCTTAACATTAACATAATTTATAACGTAGCATAATAAGTTAGATTTAAATTGTTTATTAGTCTTCTTAGGCTAGATTGCAATTAACTAGTAAGAACTTGGTTCTTACTAATAAGGAAAAAACAAAAAAAAAAAATGTCTCGTAACCAAAAAATATTTTCAATGACTCCTACTGATAATAGACACTACCTAACTACTTATCTTTAGCTCGTGTCTTTCATATCTCTGTCTATAAAAAATGTAGATAAGTGCGAGTAAAACTGCGCTCCGCGGGTTCCGCTCCCATCTTAAAACTGTGCCCGGCTGCCCGTGACTTCACGCACGGCCTGGGGGCACGAAGCCGCCCCGGGGCGCCAACCTCTAATAGAGACAACATTGTTAGCACTTCCTGTACAATCCAAGCGTGCCAGTGAAGGTCAACTTCAACTCTTCAATCATGGATCAGTGAGGGTCACCAGTAATCACCTGTAGATACAAACTGACGGCCCTTGACAATTCTAAATGTGCGCGTAACATCTGAAACTTGCACCGACTCGATTATGATATCTACTCAGAACTCAGGGCGCAGCCGTCCATTTCAAACTTCGGATTGAAGGACAAACAAAAACGTTCTGAAGTATAAAAATACTTTCATACATTTTGTGAAGTTTGTCTCAAAAACTAACAATTTAATGTCATACTAGATACTAAAATTAACACATTCGGGTTTTTTACTTTATTTGTACTGTGTGACCTTACTTTTTTTAACTTTTAATATATGTATTTTTTTTTGTACGTTTTCTGATAACTCCGTCAATAGCAAACCGATTTTATTTTTGAAGAATATACTTTCGAGGTGGTACCAAATTAGGATCTGATGATGGAATCCTGGAGAAAACGAGATGACTCTTCAAGTATTATAGGCACTCCTATAGTAATTTGGGTATTATTTATACTAACTCGTACCTTCGGAAAACACTATTTGGTGAAGTAGCAATTTATGCTCATTACAATGCATGTGGAGAAGCAGAGCTGATGGTGAAGTTTTAGGAGAAGTCCTCAACAATTAATGTCACTGCATCGGGAAAAGCATTATTTTCTAAAAAGTGATGAGAAATTGACATTAAGTTATTGTATTCTAGATAAATCACTAACTGCTCCACTGAAAAGCGAGAAATATAAAACTTTTTTAACGAACAGTAGAGTACTAGATATTAATTACCTTACTAATACCTAATCAATTTGATTACCCTTGATTAATACCTAATCATCAATGACATCGAGGGGTTCCATTATTTTCTTTTTGAGGTACGGATCCCTAAAATGACATAAGATCGATAATTTTATAACACGTAGGTACATATACAAGTACTTATAGTGTATATAAACAGCAGTAAATTGTTGCAAAGGCGCAGTATCATCCAAGTGATATACTATACAAGTGATAGATTTTCATTGGAATTATTAAGTAAATAGTCATCAAAATATATCAACATGGATTTCGATTTTAGCAACAAAGTAGTGCTAGTAACTGGCGCGAGTATTGGAATAGGCGAGTCCATAGCTATCCTGTTCGCTAAACTTGGCGCGAAACTGTCGCTAGTGGGAAGGAATGAAGCCAACCTGCGAGCAGTCGCGGACAAGTGCGAGAAGCAGAAGGGCGTGAAGCCGCTGGCTATCGTCGCGGATCTGGGCACTGACGAGGGCGTCGAGAGGACTGCCAAGCAGACGTTGGCCCATTTTAAAAGGTATTGTTTAGGGTTCTGCTTGACTAAGGAACTACAACCGCACGGGCCGAGCTCGGACCGCGGAGCCACTAATTCATTTTTGAGAGTCTTCCGTACCTCTGGAAGCACACTAAGCCGTTGGTCCCGACTGTCATTCGTAGATCTTTGACAGTCATTAGATACGGGTAGTCAGAAGCCCTGAAGTCTGACGCTGTTTGTCAGATTTTTTTTGGTCAAGTGGTATCGTGTTGTCCAGTTGTGGAGGTGAGAACGCCAGTCAGTCTATATAAATTACTGGTATTCAAGTACATCCGGATAGACAGGAAGTTCATCCATATAGTTGGGAAAAGGCTAGGCAGACGATGACATGACCCTTAGAGAATCACTTTTTTGCCCATCCGGCACTATTTCCAAGGAACCAAGTTTAATTTTTTATCAAGTACTCTTGCATGGATGAAAAATTAAAACTTTTGAGTCAACGGTACGACGTTTTTAAATGTAGGATAGAGCTTATATTACCCCATCCTAGGTACTTTTGGAAAAACTTGTCCCAAATTACCTACCATAGGTTATATAGGTTTTCTTAAATCTATGTTAAGTTCACTCATAATTTGTGCCTGCACTAGGTAATCCTGTGTTTCAGGCGATAGGAGATAACATTAATTAAAAAAAAAACACTTATACATTAAAAAATATTGTTACATAATTTAAAAAGGTGTTTACAAGTATAATATCTTAACTTAGCTAACAAATTGAAACAACAAATAACAACAATACAAACAGTACCTACAACAACAACTTCAGCACAAGTAATAGCAACTCGATATCTTCATAGGACATAGTTTGAAGAGCTTTTATTAGGAATTTCTTGCAGTTACTATAATTTAAATTGTACAAGTAAATGTAGCCTGTAATTGTTAGTCGCAGGTTGTAACAAGACCTTTAGTAACGTTATGGATGT
The DNA here is from genome assembly GCA_905147745.2 of Phlogophora meticulosa. NCBI lineage: Eukaryota > Metazoa > Arthropoda > Insecta > Lepidoptera > Noctuidae > Phlogophora > Phlogophora meticulosa. The sequence goes on from LR990525.1 coordinate 434,982, forward strand.
ATTGTGTACAGTGTTAACTAACTAATCTATTGTTATTTGATCCCTCGGCTATTTTTCGCACCATTTTCGTTAGTTTTGCTATTCTTCTTTTCAGGGTTCCGTAGCCAAATGGCAAAAAACGAAACCCTTGGGGATTCGTCATGTCTATCTGTCTGTCCGTCCGTATGTCACAGCCACTTTTTCCGAATCCACAAGAGCTACTGTTGAAACTTGGTAAGTACAGGGTTTTCCGATAAGAGGTGTTATTTTGATATTCAAAGAAAAATGACATTTTTAATATAAATGATCGGAAGTTTATTTCATTATCAAGAGGAAGGTACGCCGTTAATAGTGGAAAATAACATCAGGCAAATGACCACCACGACCACGCTTACAGGACTAAATCCTTTTCATGAAATTTTCCATAACCAAATCGCAAAGTGGCCCTCGATAGCCTCACGAATTCCATCTTTGAGATCTTGAATAGACGCTGAGCTGTTGGTGTAAACCTTCTCTTTCACGTGGCTGAAAAAGTTTGAAAGAGATTCTTCACTTCTTCCCAGCAAAAACACTAGGAAGTGGTAGGTGGTGGGCGTTCTGGGGGACTGTCTTATGTAAATTTTGACGATCAAAAAGCATCTGCCTAATGCCTAATCGTGCCTCAGCCATATTTGCATAAATGAATTTAGATTTTTATTTTACATGAAAATCTTTCTAGACTGGATATCCTCGTCAACAACGCCGCTATTGGCTGCCGAACAAGCATCTTGAAAACGACGGATATGAAGATCTTTGACGACGTGTTCAGGATTGATGTGAGAGGAGTGTACAACCTCACCAGGTTGCTGGCTCCGGCCCTCATCGAGACCAAGGGTAACATCATCAACATCTCCAGCATAGGAGGGACTGTCGTGGCTGTGGGCGCGCTGCCCTACGGCATGGCCAAGGTGAGCACATTGAGAACAGTACTCCACTGCTGGACATAGACCTCGTCTGTTAAACTACAACACTTTGTTTTCTGCCTTCAGCATCAATATCTGTCCCTACCGCATTTTAAAGGACGTTGGGTCATAGATTGCGCTACCTTAGCCTTGGTTTCTTCTTTAAGATAATTGCATTGGTGATACAATTGCTCTACATCATTTTGCTACTTGTTTTGCAGGCTGCACTAGATCACTTCACTCGCCTGGTGGCCCTCGAGCTGGCTCCCAAGGGCGTCAGAGTCAACACCGTCAGCCCTGGACTCACTGTAAGTACCTGGCAACGTTGTGGTAGTCCTCTCATCGTTCTATTCGTGCGCAGACCTTATTATTATTAAGTTTATAGAGTCCCACAGCATGGCAAAGACCACCTTTTTCACCTTCCACCTGTCCCTAAATACTGCCATCTGAAGCCAATATCTCAGATAGGAGTCCAGTCCATTCCGTGATTCGTCACTGTTTGGAACCCACTGAGTGGTTGCCTTACATTACACAAACCACTAATGTACATTTCATTTCTTGCACGGTCTCATATGCCTATTTTGAGTCGAGTTTGTAACTTTTCTTTTTATTTCCAGGAGTCAAACTTCTTTAAGCGCATTACGGGGATCTCGGAACCTGCATACCAAGAGTGGTTGGAAGACGGCTCCAAGAACATCCCCATGGGGGAGAAGTGCGTTGGGGATGACATCGCCAGGATGGTGGTGTTCATCGCCAGCGACCACAGCCGGCTGGTCACGGGGACCAACGTGGAGGTGGACGGAGGGTTCAGGTTCACCATCTCAAGCGGTAATCTTCAATCTGGAACGAAAAAGTAATTGTACGTAGGTTCTAAACAAATTTAACAAATTTTGGGTCTTAATAAATGTTTATTATTACTGATATAGTCAATACCTTATTCTTTTTGATGTGGTTATTTCGAATAAACGTTTACCTTACATTTTTTTTTCCATACTACCTGTTTGTTAATGGCAAATTAAGTATAGTTATGTCATGCAAACCTAAACCAAATTAAGTATAGGTATGTCATGCAAACCTAAACCAAATTAAGTATAGGTATGTCATGCAAACCTAAACCAAATTAAGTATAGGTATGTCATGCAAACCTAAACCAAGTTAAGTATAGGTATGTCATGCAAACCTAAACCAAATTAAGTATAGGTATGTCATGCAAACCTAAACCAAGTTAAGTATAGGTATGTCATGCAAACCTAAACCAAATTAAGTATAGGTATGTCATGCAAACCTAAACCAAATTAAGTATAGGTATGTCATGCAAACCTAAACCAAATTAAGTATAGGTATGTCATGCAAACCTAAACCAAATTAAGTATAGGTATGTCATGCAAACCTAAACCAAATTAAGTATAGGTATGTCATGCAAACCTAAACCAAATTAAGTATAGGTATGTCATGCAAACCTAAACCAAGTTAAGTATAGGTATGTCATGCAAACCTAAACCAAGTTAAGTATAGGTATGTCATGCAAACCTAAACCAAATTAAGTATAGGTATGTCATGCAAACCTAAACCAAGTTAAGTATAGGTATGTCATGCAAACCTAAACCAAATTAAGTATAGATATGTCATGCAAACCTAAACCAAATTAAGTATAGGTATGTCATGCAAACCTAAACCAAATTAAGTATAGGTATGTCATGCAAACCTAAACCAAATTAAGTATAGGTATGTCATGCAAACCTAAACCAAATTAAGTATAGGTATGTCATGCAAACCTAAACCAAATTAAGTATAGGTATGTCATGCAAACCTAAACCAAATTAAGTATAGGTATGTCATGCAAACCTAAACCAAATTAAGTATAGGTATGTCATGCAAACCTAAACCAAATTAAGTATAGGTATGTCATGCAAACCTAAACCACAGCCTTGTTATCTCACTGGGCAATAATATTACAAAATAAACCGTTGTTCGATTTTGTGATTTGAAATTGAAACTTCCACTAAAAGATTGTACCTATTATAGTAGATTTTGCATTAAGGGCAAAAAAAGTATATTACAATTTAAGGCAGGAGTGCCCTACCTTAAATTCTAATGAACTTTTCGGTGTTAAACTTTAAATTACTTTAAAAAAATATTTGATTCGAGTACATACTATTATTACTTGTTATCGTCTCACAGAAACTGTGATAAGTAGAGCATTCGCTTCGGGGACAGAGGTTTCTTTGCCGTTGGCTAGCTTGAATCCCTCGCTGCATTCAGGATTAATTTAAGTCCCTCTCGTCGCTCGTGAGTTAACTTTGACCTCCCATGCTCCGAGCGGGAGTTGACTCTAGGATCCTTCATTAGGTACGCTCGCGACTCAATATGGCGCCTGTAACATAAGGCACAGCTTTATCCCTTTGTCGCATAATCTACTATAAGGTACCGAAACAAATCGTTTGAATAGCTTTTAATAGTTTCACAGAATGTGTGAAAAGTAGAGTAGAGTAGTATTAATACACAGAAGTCAGCTGTCATCCCATACTAATGCTAGGGATTGAGAGTTCACTTCATGCGGAGTTAAATTAATAATTCGAATTTTTTACAGAATACACGGAATACCGGCTGACATTACATTTACAAACATGCTGGTAGTACACTGCGATCAGTTAATTGTAAACAAGCCCAAGTGTAACGCCGAACAGACAGAGTCAGTTATTAAACAGACGAAGATCTATAAATTGCATTTGTTTTTTGTTTTTATAAAAAACGTTGCCCCACACTAGGAATTTTTCCTATATCGTGGGTGCGTTTACAAAAATGTAAACTCACAAACACAAACAGCCAGACCCGGAACAACTACCTGCAGGCAATTCAAATATTTTTTATTGCCTGCAGGAATCGAACCCACGACACATATCACAGCAGCCGATCGCTCAGCCACTGCGCCAAACGTGCCGTCATTGTAGGACGTATTCCACATTGGGCACCCGTTTAAACGGTACCCATCGATGTTATTCGCAGGTGCTATTAATGGATTAATTTGTTATTTAGAATTTAAAACAATAGGCACCTACGGACCAGTACGTACTAGTGTCGGGACGTTCTTTCATTTAAAGGCAATCAGTGGAGAGTTTAATAACATGATAAAATTGTGGGACAAATGTGTGGGACATCTGTCTTAACCTATACAATAACTGATCACTCGTCCTCCCTACTTTGCATTCAAGATAAATGATTACGAACGGTTGCAAACTCCCTTATTACTAAGAATTTACTATCAAGGGTTTGACAAATCACTGGCACAACTGGATTTCACCCCTATTTTCAGTATAAAAGACGCAAACATTGATACCAATAAATTACTACTTAATGACTGTATCTATTTCTGAAAATACCATGGTTAAAAAAGTTTCATCGAAAAAAAGAATCCTCAAACCATGAATCATATCAGGTTTATTAGGGTGCATAAGGAACAGGGATGCTCTACACAAGAAAGTTTCTACCGAGGAAGAAAACCTAAGAAACCGAGGAACTAAAAAAAGCTAGTAAATCTTAAAAACCACCAATAAACGACACTATTAAACGGTAACTAACACTACTAAAACTAACACCATTTCTGCTCAATTAGTAAGTTTGTCAACTTCACCTATTGAGTCTTGCAACACTATAAACTCGTACTTCAATATTGGCGAGAGGCTTCCAAATGATATAATTCACACTAATACTACGAAGCCATTGACAGTCACTCAACCCACTATTGTATGACATGGACCTCATCGTTCGTCCTCGACCCTACTGGCCTTGATGAAACTACAAGTCATTCATTAATTGCGTTCTGATGCTGCAACTGGCTGGGATGGCAAACACAAGCTCTGCTTAGCTTGGGGCTAGATGATGCGTTCGGGATGGTCCAGAACTATTTATTTTATTATATGTAGGTACCTAATAGCCGAACTTAGGCCTTAGCAACATTTTCTACTGCACGTTATGAGAAAGGTCTGTGTCCTAATTCATCATAATTGCGATAACTGCCACGGATGTTTTGTTGTAGAATTTTAAAATAATTTAAAGTTTTTCTACATTATGTAGCTAATCAATGACAGAAAGAAGCAACCGAAATATTTCATGGAGTTCAAAGGATAATGTCATTGGATTACTACAGCTGCTGATAACCGTGTTTTATATATTTTGTAATACTAACTTATCGAATTTTTGTATTAAATATAAATGATATAACTTTTATCAATCACTTATCACCGCTTACAACCTATCACAACAATACTTCTGATACGTCCTATCTTTACTGTTTTCAACTGTTGACTAGCCGACTATACAAATCTACCACAGGCATGACTCGTGATTATTTATAAGCACCTATAAATACCGAGTTACATACATTTCTAGAAGCAGTAGCGTCCAAGTGATCGAATACAACGCAACGTTAAACAGGAAATATCACCATGAATGTAGATTTTACTAACAAAGTGGTGCTAGTGACTGGCGCGAGTGCTGGAATAGGTGAGTACACGGCCATCCTGTTCGCTAAACTTGGCGCCAAACTGTCACTAGTGGGAAGGAATGAAGCCAACCTGCGAGCAGTCGCGGACAAGTGCGAGAAGCAGAAGGGCGTGAAGCCGCTGGCCATCGTCGCGGATCTGGGCACTGACGAGGGCGTCGAGAGGACTGCCAAGCAGACGCTGGACCATTTTAAGAGGTACGTACCACTATTTATTATCCCTTATGTAGACTCGCTACGGGTAATTTAGCTAAGTTAGAGACATTTAATTAAGGTTTGCATACTAACTTATTGTTGTTTAATGGTCCTAGAACCCCGCTTAGGATAACGTCATGACCAAATATTTTATTTCCACTTGGCCTGTAGCTTGACTGAACACCAATTCTATCATCATAAATCTGAAGCATCAAGGACGTGAATGGTATTGCATACAAATGTTAGAATTTTAAAATGTGCGTGTTGTTTGCGGTACTGAATGATTTGCCAAAAAACTCATCGAGCATTTATGTTAGACATGGTGTTTACTTAGATATGTATCACGCCTGTCTACAGTGTCTGAGTCTTATTTCTTCACTCCCAGAAATCACTGAAGTAGATAAGGTCATATTTCAGTATTATCCTCACGTGAGTCGATCTCAGTTCAAAATCTGTGAACCTTTGGCACCTAATTGAAGACTTGATAACCTGCATTACATATAACCAGTTATATACCTAGAAAATAATAAGTCGCGCATCTCGGTTAAGCTTTGTAATATGATATGTCTGTTGTTAAACTTAACATTATATTTGGGATGACCATACATGATTCAATTTTGCAAAATTCAGCGCAAATGTGTATTGATACGTTTTTAGCTTATTGAATATCGACTTAGAATCCTGTTTTCCCTAATTTGGCAGAAAATAGGTTTTGTTTAAAATTTCAATGGAAGTAAGTATCTATAATAGAAGTTAAAATGAACCCTTTGCAAAGGCAGCTGAAAACATATTTGTAATTATGAACCTCCGTGTAATATCTACCTAAGATATTACGCGGAGGTGAGTATGTATATTAGCCCCAAGTGGGTGGCATGATCAAACTAATAAAATCCTGCATAAATGAATAGAGATAAATAATCCTTTCATTTTAACATATCCAGGCTCGATGTCCTCGTCAACAACGCGGCCATCGGCGCCCGCACATGCATCCTAGCGACTGACATGGCGACCTTCGATGACGTGTTCAGGATCGACGTGAGAGGCGTATACAACCTCACCAGGTTACTGGTACCAGCCCTGATCGAGACGAAGGGGAACATCGTCAACATCTCTAGTGTATCAGGGACTATGGTCACTGTAGGCAGCCTACCGTATGGGATGGCCAAGGCAAGTTAACATTTATGCCGTAAGAAAGTGAACTGATGGGTATCTCTTTGGATATGCCTTAACCACCACCATAACCATCTACTGCGCAGCGCGCTTATCCACCAATAACCACTCGCATATTGAAGGTGAAGGTCCGCCTGCGACGTAAGAGGTTGCGGGTTCGATTCCCGCCTTGGGACAAATGTTTGTACGATCTACAAATATTTGTTCCGGGTGTTCTGGGTATTTCCTATGTATAATAAAAAAAAAAATCTATATATGTAATGTATTGTATTAAGTATATCAGTCATCTAGTCCCCATAACACAAGCTCTGCTTAGCTTGGGGCTAGATGATGCTGTGTGGATTGTCCAGCATTATCTATTATCTATCTATCTATCTATCTATTGAAGCATCCATGTTGCAGGCTGCACTGGACCACTTCACTCGCCTGGTGGCCCTCGAGCTGGCTCCCAAGGGCGTCAGGGTCAACGCCGTCAGCCCTGGCATTACTGTAAGTATTGTTGACTTCAAATAGATGTGTTACCAGTAAAAATATAACTTGACGATACAAAGTTTATAGGGAACGGAACAATCAACAACAACAACAACATCAACAGATCCATTTATTTCCACTGAATGCTAGATTATACAGTTGTCCGAGCTAAATGTGATTCAGATGTAATCAACATCAACTTAATGTTTACTACATCTAAACACACATCACATGTGTTTATTTTTTCTATGAAAAATTATATTTTTGTCTGACGAATATTTAGGTACTAACTGTGAGAAACGTTATACTTGTTGTCTTTATATACATATCTACTAACTTATGTTGAGCCATAGATGTACGAGTATGATGTTGAACTGTACACTGTAACTCCCCAGGTGTCAGACTTTGTGAAGCGTTTGACAGGCTACTCGGCGGCGGAGTACGAGGCGTGGCTGTCAACCAGCAGTAAGCACATCCCCATGGGTGAGGTATGCCTGGGGGATGACATCGCGAAGATGGTCGTCCACATCGCCAGCGACAACAGCCGACTCGTGACGGGGACAGTTGTCGAGGTGGACGGCGGGTTCAGGTTTACTAGCCCGACCAACCTCATCACTGACCAGATTAAGTAAATACTGGTCCGGGTTTCATATTTATGGTAATATAGAACCTTATTTATTCAGCTCCATTGAATGTGTTGTGATGTCAAATAATTGTGTTTAATAAATGCCTATTTACCTACATATGTGATGTTTTGTTTATTATTTTCCTATATTTTAACTGATTAGTTTAATTTAATACAAATATAATCCAAATATACCTAGATAGTATCTTTTTTATGTATGTTACTCGATTAGGTGCTCGAAGACGGCTGGATCAATTTGGAAAATTATTTCTTGTTTGAAAGAGAATACCTACTTCTTACGTGGTCCTACTGTCATCAGGTCAGGATCAGGAGATCGGGTTCTGGAGGAATCTTAAAATATTATAGGCCCACTTAGCCATTGGCATATTATAAGATTTAAAAAAAACAAAGCTTCATTAAAAGAGTTATTGTGGAGTTTCTTGCCCATCCTTCTCCACACGAAACTACCTTTTGGAAGGAGCAACTAGATTCCTTTTAGTATTTTATTTGTATTTGAAAATTAACGTTGAGTTCAAAGTGCCTTCTTAATGGTCTAATTTAAATGAATGATTTGACTTTGACTTTGCATCGCAGGCCAATAAGGTTGTAGCATCGACTTGTATATTCACAAAAGTGGTAGTGATAAAAAATCCTAGTAGGTATGCAAGAGCAAGCCAAGCGGGCTTTAGATTTTAGCACCTGGGATATGTCAACACACATTATGTACATTAAAGCAAAAAATAAAAATTACTTTGTCGCCTTACATAGAACATTTTCAGAATTAAAATGATTTAGGATACAAGAACGAGCGAAGCCAGCTAGGGCAGGCAGGGTCTTTGCACACAGCCGGCGTGACGTTGCGGGGCTCGCCAAGATAAAACATGGAACTTTAAAGAACAGTGTTTTTACATTGCGTATATATCGTATAAACATACGTGAGCACGAACATATTTGATTAGATTCTCGACATCCATTTTTGTAAAACAATACAAAGTTCACGCTCTGTCCCGTCCGACGCGACGTGTTCACACCCCACCGGCAGTATGACTAATACATACAACACAAAGCATCAGCGTCCTGCCTGCCTTAGCGCCACCCCGCCGCGCCGCTTCTGACTTGTGTTCCAGCTAAGCGCGGCGGCGCGGCGGCGGCGGCCGCGGCGGTGGCGTGGCGATACGGTTACCGTCGCGTCCAGCGGGACGGCTCTGTGTGACGTCTTCCGTAATATCTAGTACATTACAACTGCTCAGCGTCGCGTCGCCGTCCTGTCCAACCGCGCCGCGCCCGTTTTGTGCAGAGACCTTTAGGTTGGTTACATTCACCATTACAAACAGATAGAAGTTACTCTGTTGACTCGTGCATTCAAACTTAGAACCGAAATAACTAATGAGGTAAGAGCTAGCCTAAGAAGCTCGAAATTTCGAAAATTTGAGGACTCTGAACACGAAATGATCAGATTTTCTTATGGCCCAAGTCGAAGTTAACTGGTTGATTGAAGAGCAGGAGACGAAGGAACCTTGATGGGACGTCATCCTAGTACAGTACGTATTGCTTGTTTAAGAAAAAAACGACATGTAATGAAGCGGTCACCCGACCCGGGCTAGGGCCTTTTTAGCCCAAGGGTAAAAACGCCACTGCCTAAGTATAGCGATTTTATTATTTTTTATGGTAACTTGTGTAGAGTTATAAAAAATGCCCGTCCACTCATAGGTGTGGCAAGAACACTAAAAAAATATTGTTATTTCCATAAACATGGAGCCGAAATGAGGAATTGCCATTTTAAGGATAACTAAGTGGGGTAATGAGATATAAAATGGATGTAAAACACTAATTAGCAGCGGTAATAGAGGAATGTGGGAAAGATTATTATCTTTAACAGAAAAAAAGAGCTCATGAGTTTGAAAGGTAATGTTATTGGATAACGACAGCAAGTAGTAACCCTGCATTCATCTGTAAGTGTAATTTTGTAATACTTACTTATCGATTTTTGTATTAAATAGATGGTAATATGTATATAAGTTTTATCAATCACTTATCACGATTTATAACCTATCATAACAATACTTCAACTGACTGATACCTCCTATCTTTTTGTTCTCGACTGTTGAGTTAAGGACTAAACCTATCTACTTCACGTTACGATAAGCACCTATAAATACAGAGAGACATTCGTTCAAGTAATCAAAACGAACGCAGCGTTTAGGCGAGCATATCCTACATAGTGAAAATTAAAACAAAAATATATCATCATGAATGTAGATTTTACTAACAAAGTGGTGCTAGTGACTGGCGCGAGTGCTGGAATAGGCGAGTCCACAGCTATCCTGTTCGCTAAACTTGGCGCGAAACTGTCGCTAGTGGGAAGGAATGAAGCCAACCTGCGAGCAGTTGCGGACAAGTGCGAGAAGCAGAAGGGCCTGAAGCCGCTGGCCATCGTCGCGGATCTGGGCACTGACGAGGGTGTCGAGAGGACTGCCAAGCAGACGTTGGCCCATTTTAAAAAGTACGTATCACCACTTATTACCCACTAGGTAATTTACCTAAGTTGAAGACTGTCGTACTCGACGCGACGTGACTATTCAATTAGGGCTTTTTGTGCCTACTTATTTTTGCTGTAAAATCTAGCAAGCGATGGTTGCTTCTACTAGGGGTGTTAGCGTTAGCATCCAGGACATGTTGTGTTGGACCACGCACAGTAACGGATCAAAAGTCACTTAGAAACATCATATTTTATTATCTTCCTCCATACGACTAATTTGTTCTTCTGATGATAGTTCATCCCCCAAGTAATTTATTCATGCTAAATTCTCCTGTCAGATACGGTTCTGAAAATTCTTTTATAATGGCAGCAGTTTGATGGAGCTTTCCCCGTTTTGTCCCGGTTATGGCGGCCGTCAACTACGTCCTCCGTTTTTACGGGCGTTTTATGACGGTACCGTTCATCTAGGAAACTGTAACTTTTCTTGCACGGAATATTGTTTTTATCACTCAGTTTACCCCAGAGCTCCTATTTTTTTTTTAAACTACAACATTTTTAAGGGGTAGGTACATATAATACACCATTATTCCAAACATCGATATAGTCCCAATAGTCTCCGAGTAAAATGTATGTGGAAAATCCAGATGTACAGACCGTCAGACGGACTGACCAAAAATATTAGGGCAATAATTTGGCCATTTGGATACAGAACTCTAAAAAGGATGATAAAAAAAATATGGCGCAAACAATTATCTTTGAGTGTTTCCGCAAGTCAGTGTTGTTGTGCTCACTTATGTAGCACACTTGTACAGAGTGGCTGTGCCTTACTCCTTAACAACTAGATATCACTGAAGGTCGTTTTTAGCTATTACCATCACATAATTGACATTCGTTTATAACGCTTTGTACAAAATCTGCATGTTTGGGTACCTTATGGAAGACTTTTTAACCATTGCACTATAATAATATTACATTGTATGTGTAAGAAAAATGCAGAGTTCCCATGACTAACATCTCGGATTCTGTGTTGTTGATATTATCTCTCGCTAATTGAAATTAAGGTTATTTTTCTGATGACCACCCAATTATATTATTGACTGCTTCAAATGTCAGCATGAATGTGCATTGATACGGTTTCGGGATAACTTACTAAGTACATAACAAACTAGCTGAACCGATTCAAAAGTTAATCTACACTGCCATCTGTTACTAACTTATGGCACTGAATATAGGTAAACATTAAATTTGTAATTAAAAAAAATCATTTGAAACCAAATTCATAAACATTGGTTGAGTAATTCCTGGGTTTATCCCAGACTAACATCAATATTTTTGTACACAAAAGATAAAGAAGAGAAGGAGTAGTTATATCATAGAAAACAGATTTTATTCATATAATGTATTATAATCGCTTATAATAGTTAGGCTGCTCCATTGTCTAAGGATATCAATAATTAATGACCATCAATGAGGGTGCCATGGCCTTCTAAAAATGTTTTCAAAAAACAAAAATACATTTCTTCTCTTCATTCCAGGCTCGATGTCCTCGTCAACAACGCGGCCATCGGCGCCCGCACATGCATCCTAGCGACTGACATGGCAACCTTCGACGAGGTGTTCAGGATCGACGTGAGAGGCGTATACAACCTCACCAGGTTACTGGTACCAGCCCTGATCGAGACGAAGGGGAACATCGTCAACATCTCCAGTGTAGCAGGGACTATGGTTGCTGTAGGCAGCCTGCCGTATGGTATGGCCAAGGTAAGCTTAACTAAATAGTAGTACCTTTTTTCCCTGCCAGGAAATGAATTGTATCTTTAATTAAAAGAATGACGGTTCCTATGATAACTTGTCTTAATTTAGAAATCGGATCGTCGAATAATATAATTTACAACCATCAGACTTCAATCCCTACTTGTGTTTATTTGTAGCTTGTTATACCTTTGAAGGAGTTAATTTTATTATAATCTATGGTTACTTTGAATTGCCTCAAATAAGCTCTAGCGCCAACCAGCGTAGCGCGCGCTTATTTTCCAGAAACTATAGTATTCGTATTGCAGGCTGCACTGGACCACTTCACTCGTCTGGTAGCCCTCGAACTGGCTCCCAAAGGCGTCAGAGTCAACGCCATCAGCCCTGGAATCACTGTAAGTATTGCTGTTGAGTTTTAGAGCTTACCAAGAACTGATATCGACTGGATGGGTTACCAAAAACGACATCGACTGGATGGGTTACCAAAAAGGAAATCGACTGGATGCATTACCAAAAACGACCTCTACTGGATGGGTTACCAAAAACGACATCCACTGGGTGGGTTACCAAAAACAAAACAGATAGCAAATTAAGACATCCCAATACCTTCTTTTGATTATGTCGCTTTGCCACTGCTGGTTAGTCCTTTGTGTTACCGTTTTGTTTCCCCGAAGCGTTAAGCCGGGGTGAACCTTTAGTACAACCACATTTCACCAGTTATTTTAAAGTCCTATGTTAGAGGATCATGTTACGTACTGTCTGTTTATATAAGCCAATGTTTAATCATCGATCTATGATGTAGAACTGTCTTGTTGTTCCCCAGGTATCAGACTTTGTGACGCGCATGACAGGGTACTCCAAGGCCGAATACGAGGCTTGGTTGGCAACCAGCAGTAAGCACGTCCCCATGGGTGAGGTGTGCCTGGCAGATGATATTGCGAAGATGATCGTCCATATCGCCAGCGACAACAGCCGACTCGTGACGGGGACGGTTGTCGTGGTGGATGGCGGGATCAGGTTTACCTGCCCGAGCAACCTCATCACTGACCAGATCAAGTAAATGCTTGACGCGGTTGTAAAATTACTGTAACGTATAAAACTAATTTATTCAGATTCATTGAATGAGTTGTGAATTGTTGATGTCAAATATATAATTGTGTTTAATAAATGCCTATTTTATGTTTAGTTTGTAGTTTTCCTTATATCATAATTGATTGGTTCAATATTTTTGGCACACTTATTGCAATCAAATCTGACCTCTCAATTTAGGACCCCTTATTATGAATGTTATTTTGAATCTGTTGCAGTACTGGGCAAGTGGGCTTATCCCAGTTGAACGTTTCTTTAAGCCTATTGGCCTAGGTCTGGAGCGGCGGCTTTAGGGTAGAGTGAGAGGTGCTCTGGGCGCCAGGTAGCAAGGGGCGCCGAAGAAATGAAAATTTAATTTTAGAAATGGTATTATATGAAAACGTATTTTATTTGCACTGCATGTTTTCTGGCTAATGATGATAATGAAAAATTCCCGTAAACTTCATTTATAGTTAGTTACATTCTTTATAGTTAGTTAGTAAAAAGTTATAAACGGTATATACGGTAGCAAAACGCTTTTATGAATAAGTATAGTTTATGTACAGGTTGCAAAAAAATAACTTTATTACAGGTATAATATTTTTCTTATCACGTTGTTCCGACGTGGGGACTGTCAAAGTATACTAACTCAAAACCAGCCCGGTGTCTCCTCTCCAGCTCACACCTACGCTGGGGATCGCGGGAAAGTATGATCCTTCCGCAACCTTCGGCTGATGCCGACCCGCCCCCACAGACCCCCTCAGGTCAGCGCAGACGGCCAGTGCGTCTGCGCTGGGTGCGCGAAAAAGATCTCTCTCTCCCGTTCCGCAGCCTCATTCTGCGAGATAACCGTCTCGCAGAAGGATACTACCGCATTGGGCGTCGGGCGAGACTGGGCCTCAGTTTTTTGGTTGATAAACATTTTGTTATAAGGTTTAAATAAGACAAAAAACAATTCGACAATGTTTTGAAATTAAACTTTAGTGGAACTACAATTCTGAATATGTATTACTATAGCGGATGACGCAGTACAGAACTAACTAATATACTCACTTTGGAAGCCTCTCACCAATAGGTTCCCGGAACACCTCCTTCACGGGACCGTCATTTTAGTTGAGAAGTTCTGATGGTCACTCTGGCCACCTTCCGGCTGTATCATGGCAAATTACACAGGCATGTCAACAACCAAGTATGAAAACGTTGTGCTTTTCACCTTACCTTACGAGTTAGAAGGTTGCACCAAATAATATCCCAAAACGTACCTGTTGTTTAAGAAAGCTGTCGATTCTAGAAAGTTTTGATATCAATCTGGGGATATTTCCAGATAGATTTTTTTACTTTTGTATGAAAATGTTTAAACATCTTGAATAAATTTTGAGACACCTTTCAGTTGTGAATACCGTTGTAAGTGTCGTATTGTAGATCGTAGACCATTTATTATATTAAATCCATAGATAGACATACATATAATTATTATAAAAAAAAAAAACGTCACAGAAAAAAAAAGTCAATCTAAAAATGAATAGATGTTCCGAGAACCCAGTGGAGAGACATTAAAAAAAATTCTTGACGTTCAGTAATATTTGTATAGATCATAATATTTTGACATGACGAACATACCTATATTTAGTTTCCTATTTACTTCACCGTCATTTTCAACTGGAAAATGATTGATGTTTACATTCTAATGAGTATACACAATATGAATGACTTGTCTTGAAAATCATAACAAAATCATTACGCTCTGTTGTCAACCTCTTTATAGTAACGTGTTTACAGTCACCCATACCTTCTTAATTTAGGTTGAAACCGGAACCGGCGGTCCGACCTTGCACCCTGCGTTTATACCGGATTTGAGAGTCAACGAACTTGATGTAGTCTCAGTAAGTACAGTCGGTACACTAACTACCCGACACGCGATATCGCGATATGGTGCAAGTGTTCAGTACCCAATCAGCGTTCACATTAAACGCACGCTAACAATAAAAACCATGAACGTAGATTTCACCGATAAAGTAGTGCTAGTGACTGGCGCGAGTGCTGGAATAGGCGAGTCCACGGCTATCCTGTTCGCTAAACTTGGCGCGAAACTGTCGCTAGTGGGAAGGAATGAAGCCAACCTGCGAGCAGTCGCGGACAAGTGCGAGAAGCAGAAGGGCGTGAAGCCGCTGGCCATCGTCGCGGATCTGGGCACTGACGAAGGCGTTGAGAGGACTGCCAAGCAGACCCTGGACCATTTTAAAAGGTACCTTCCAAGGCTAACATTCTTTTGACAATAACCTTTCAGTGCCTTTAAAGGTACCTTCAGTAACTATTAATTAATTTAAGTAGTCATACTGTACCATTGGACAAAAACCAAGTGTGCATTTTTCTTACAAGCCTTCGTTAGAAGCAATTCAGAGTACCCGCTAGCTAAGATTATTTAATGTTTATCTACGCATTGTATTGTATCACAACAGCTGATACCGTGGTATCTCCTGTTTACATTTTGTCAGACGTGTAATCTTGTTCGTGTCGATGATTCCATTTACATATTATTATAAATAAGCTTCGACCAGAATTCAGTCACGTCGACAGTGTTAGTATATCTCGGAAAAGGTCATCATGGTGCACACAGGTGTAATCAGAACCACAGTCACACCACACGGCACACCAGCCACACGAGGTGGCTCCATGGTCACATTGTGGCCCACCCGACAGCCCGCCTGCGGGGCAAGCACGGCTACATGGCTTGACTCATTTCATCATAGTTTGAGCGATTAACCGTAGCATACTACCGTAATAAATTCTTGTCACAAACGTCTTCTACGCCCTGTAAGACAATTTCTACACTTTCTAGACTGGATATACTGGTAAACAACGCTGGCGTAAGTGCCAGGACCTGCATCCAGCGGACAGATATGGCGACCTTCGACGACGTGTTCAAGGTCGACGTGAGGGGGGTGTACAACCTCACTAGGTTGCTGGTGCCCGCCCTGATCGAGACCAAGGGGAACATCGTCAATGTGTCCAGTATTTCGGCAACAATCGTCACTGTGGGCAGCTTGCCCTATGGCATGGCTAAGGTAATTTTGATGGAATACAGCCTGTTTTGTACCAACTTCTTGTACCGGCTTCTTTATAAATAAAAAGTGAGTTGAACAAGCCTCGATAGTTAGGTTAGGCAGTTTAATCTTTTCGAGCCCATACTTTTCCCAGTATTGTTTTTTCACATTAGTACCTTCCCTTAATCGCATGGCCATCTCACGGCATCAAACATAACCTATGTAATTTCTTTTTTTATTTTAGAACGTTGCCCCACTCTAGGAATTTATCCTGTATTGTGGGTGCATTTACAAACATTTAACTCACATACACAAACAGCCAGACCTGGAACAATTGTTCCGTGCGGGAATAGAACCCACGACTCGCGGTGAAGCAGTCTATCGTTTAGCCACTGCGCCATCCGTGTCGTCAATTATTTACAACATAATTACGTACTTACCTAAGTATCACGTTATCTACTAATTCATTTGTATTTGTTCGTTATTTTACTTGATGGACATCGTTTTCCACGTTGCAGGCTGCACTGGACCACTTCACTCGCCTGGTGGCCCTTGAGCTGGCTCCCAAGGGCGTCAGGGTCAACGCCGTCAGCCCTGGAGTAACTGTAGGTTTTCTTTACGTGTGCCAAACAATTACGATATGGCTAGTCATAAAAAAGTATAGTTTTGTGATTAAATTGCTTTTTTAACCTGAAATTACAAAGGAACCATGTAGCGAAAGAGCAGTTGTTCCAAACTGACATACTATATCTTTCCAGGTGTCAACAATAGTAAAGCGTATGACAGGCTACTCGGAGGAGGAGTATCAGGCCTGGCTGTCCTCCGCCGCGACTGCCATCCCTATGGGGCGCGTGTGCGAGGGGGATGACATTGCCAACATGATCATCCACCTCGCCAGTGATAACAGCCGCCTGGTGACGGGGACAGTCGTCGAGGTGGATGGCGGAATGAGGTTCGCCAGCCCGGGCAATCTACTTGCCAAGCAGATGAAGTGATGGCTCCAACTTGAATTCCTACAGATTTCATTTAAGCTACATATAAATCTTCTTTACTAATGTGGCGCCGATTGGAGTTCATTTTATAATTCATTGAAGTTCATCAAGTTTCCACCGTAGTTTCGAAAAAAAAAAGCTTCCCTTTTCCGCTGACCCCATAACTTTCCAGGCCTAGTTCGCGAAGGTCACACTGAAGTGTGACCTTCGTAGTTTTTTAGAATATTAAAATAGTATGATGTAGGAAGCTGTTAATATTTTTATTGTGTCTCGAAGTAGTCACCATTCCTGTCTAAACACTGTCGCATACGATGGAACCCTTGACTGAATCAGTGAGCCCACTCTTCTTTAGGGATCCCTACAACGTTTAGCAGCCAGGACACTTTCAGGATTGTTTAGGCCTTCCATACACAAATATTAGATTGTCCTTCTGGAGATGTGAGCAACACCCTTGTCACGATAGAGAAGGATCCTGCTTCTTGGGAGCTGCTATCAAATTATGAGGTATAATGCTTTCTTATGCCTAAATATTCATGTTAGACTTTTTTTTGCCCCACACTAGGAATTTCTCCTGTATCGTGGGTGCGTTTACAAACATTCAAAGTCACATACACAAACAACCAGACCCGGAACGACTACCTGTAGGCCATACAAATATTTGTTCCGTGCGGGAATCGATCCCACGACACGCAGCGCTGCAGCCAATCGCTCAGCCAATGCGCCAACTGTGCCGTCAAATTTTGATTAGCTCTTGCCCCATACTAATACCTAAACTTGCCCGAATCTGTATCAGCTGTTATTATTAACCGTACAACGCTCACGTTACTCACTTATCTTCAACCGTACAACGCTCACGTTACTCACTTATCTTCATCGACCTCCGCAAACGTCCATCGCGGCAAATTCTCAGTAAGATTGCTTCGACCACGTTTAAACGAGTTAAAAAAGTTACAAACAGAAGTTGGGGCTTCGACATGAATCTCCATATTCAATCGAAGTACCTATATCATAATATTGTTTTTGATTATAGACTGCATTACAAGTCCAAATAAATCTTGGAGTAAAATATTTCTATAGTCAAATTCATTTAGACGCTTGACACGTACTTTTTATATTTCTAAATTTTTAAAACAAATGACACATGAATTCAAAGTAAATTCATCATCATCTGCCTACATACAGCTTTTCTCGCAATAGTTCTGCTAGCAATATTTTATCGGCAACTTTTCTTTTTAACAATCCTAAAGAGTTTAAATGTGACCCTCGTATATTCTACTATCAAAGACATTCTGTATCTAAGACTGGTTCCTCTTACTCTCGCTATTAGGTTCGCGCAAACAAAATAATATATTCACTAGATTATATAAGCAAATGTTATGATAATTACTACTAGTGGCGCATTAGTTAAATATTTGTGAATAAAAATCATCAAACTGGTATTATTATATTATAATTTACATCAACCAAATTAACACATGTGGTCGCTTAGTATTCCAGACGCTACATATTCATGATGGACATACCATTATGAGTTCACATATCTTGGTAAGGCTCACATGTGGAGGGCATATAAGATTACAAGGACGATCCAACACTAGACTTCTAGAGAAACAGTACAATTTCGGAGCGAAATTTTTCAGAGCAAATTACTTTTTAATTGAACATTATTACAAGGTATAACAACAATGGCAATTAAAAAATATAAAACAACGCAAAAATAACGCTTCACTTAATTTGTTCTTTCAAAATCTCACTGTTTCCCGAGCCGGCGAACTGCAGGGCGCCATCGACCGGCACGATGGCACCAGTGACGACCCGGCTGACGTCATCACACGCCAGGTGCGCGATCAAGTGGGCGCAATCGTCACCAGTCGTGGCGTTGCCCATGGGGATGGTGGCTTCAGCCGTCTTGAGCCACTCTCGATACTCCTCGTCTGAATAGCCCGTCAGGCGTTGGACAAAGGTGCTTATCTGAAAAAGCAATTAAGTGTAATTGTAGTGATAGCTGCATCAGGCACTGGCTCAGGTTACTAAAGTGACAATTAAATACTCACAGTAATGCCAGGACTAACAACATTGACGCGAACACCTTTAGGTGCGAGCTCGTATGCGATCAGACGACTGAAGTGGTCGAGAGCAGCCTGCGAATAAACTCTTAGACTAGGTATATTTTATCATATCACGGTGCTGATGGATGATGACATGGCTAGGAATGCAATGAACACAGAAATAAGTGCTGATAGAGATGTATGAAAGAAAAGGACAAAATGGACCTCTTGACCAGCCACGGTACAAGCGGTAAGATATCGACTATCTTACCGCTTGTACCTGTAGTTATAAAATCGAAGCTTAAAAAATGTAAGGTTTCAGATATCTACCTTGGACAGACTGTATGGCAGGTTCCCAGTAGTGACCATAGACGCCATGATACTGGACACATTGACGATGTTCCCCTTGGACTCGATAAGCGCTGGCACCAGCAGGCGGGTCAGGTTGTACACCCCTCGGATGTTGACGTTGAACACCCGGTCGAAAGTTTCCATCGTTGCCAACTGGATCGTTGTCCGCGCGCCCACAGCAGCATTGTTCACGAGTACGTCTAGCCTGTAAGGAGAAATCCTTACGGTATACACACCCGCTCAAAAAGCTATAATATCACTTAAAATGTTTAAAAACATTGTGATTTGTTTTGGAATGGTTGTGGTGGTAACCCTTTACGACGCAGCTATAACTTGTTCCTTATCCTACCTTCCAAAATGGTCCAGGGTCTGCTTGGCAGTCCTCTCGACGCCCTCGTCAGTGCCCAGATCCGCGACGATGGCCAGCGGCTTCACGCCCTTCTGCTTCTCGCACTTGTCCGCGACTGCTCGCAGGTTGGCTTCATTCCTTCCCACTAGAGACAGTTTCGCGCCAAGTTTAGCGAACAGGATAGCTGTGGACTCGCCTACACCAGCACTCGCACCAGTTATTAGCACCACTTTGTTAGTGAAGTCCATTCTGATTGTATCTCGCGACATCAACTGACTCAAACTATTCTTGGAGTACGTATAAAAGTAGCTTTGAAATATAATATATGCAAATAAAGGTATTATTTTTCACGTTCAGGTTTCGATACAGTTGCTACGGAGTAATAACCGGTCAATTTGAATATATTATTTTTATAACATTTGGTTTTCCAAAATGAATGTCCACTGACGACTATTATGTACTTACGATGATCAGGAAAGATATTCGCAATTAATATTCAACAGTATAGCTGTTAGACTTGACGTGCCTCTGCTAAGTTCCTTTATTATATCTATTTACCCTCCAAAAAAGCTAATAATAATAATTACCAATATAGAACCAACAGATAGTTGCAAGCCTTACTTCCAGAAACACAAGATTCTCACCTTAGTTAGTATTTATATTTTTGAATTATGTAAACTAGTCCGTAAATATCCAGATTCGTATAACACACGGGGATACAAACAAATTATTCGTTGCGCCATAAAAACAGACTAAATTTGCCACCCTTCCGCCTTAAATTACACTCATCTAGTCCATATTCAATGTCCATTAAAATATACAATAAATTACCAGAAGACATAAAACAACAAAATAAAACCACTATATTTTTAACTAAACTAAAGCAATACTTAATTAAAAAAAGCTAATACACATTACAAGAATATTTAACGGATAAATTCAATAAAAAAACATAACTATGAAAAACAGATATTCAACAAGCAAAAACAAAAATAAAAACATTAATTATATTGTAATACTAAATAATTATATAATACTACATAAAAATTAAGCAATATTAAATATAATTAAATAGATAGAACAGTTAATGAATAAATATTCCAAATTAAATATAATTAAATAAATAAATATTAATAATAATTTAATAAATAATTATTAGATGAATGGAAATATAAAATGAATGTAACTAATAACAAGGAAAATTAATAAAGCGCTCTTCCTCTCTCCGATTGTTTAAAATTTGCTGTGCCCGACAGGGTCCATAATTGTTTCTATACATTTTAATTTTTACCACCTGTAAGTGTACATTATGGATTGCAATAAACGATTTGATTTGATTTATATTTTGACGACCTATGTGGCACAGGGCGAAGGTCCGCCTGCGACGCAGGAGGTTGCGGGTTCGATTCCCGCCTTGGGACAAATGTTTGTCGGATCTACAAAGATTTGTCCCAGGTGTTCTGGGTATTTGCTATGTATAATAAAAAAATTATATCTATGTATTGTATTAAGTATATCAGTCATCTAGTACACTTAACACAAGCTCTGCTTAGCGTGGGGCTAAATGATGCTGTGTGGATTGTCCAGCAATATTTATTTATTTATTTGAAAACTTATACAGCAGCGGCGAGCGGGTTAGTGACGACAGTCTGTTGACAGCACAGCACATCGAGCCGCAGACATCTATACCTACTTATCTTCTTTTAGAAAAATAGTAAAAAAAATAAAAAACAAACTGAACATCTGATGACCAGATAATGTTTTTGATTGATGTGATAGGTACCTGTTTTTTAAATGCCAGTCTGGAAATTAGCATACCTAGGTGCCTTTATTGTGCTCTACTCAACATTAGCTAACCATGTTGCCGCCTGAGGAATCCAGTTTGTATTATAATCGTGATATTGAGCCATCAACTATACATATAACCTCTCACAATGCACGGTTTCGAACCGGGAAATGTGACATTATCTTGATTTGTACTTTGGGAGTCGGAAATCGCAAAACCACCTTGGCCTAGTAGGAGTAGGCGGGGTGATTATTGCTTATGGCACTCTATATTTATCAGCGAGCTATGTGGAACTATATCAATGGGCAAGGCACACTGCAGGAGGCAAAACATACAAATATTTGTTTGATAGTGATGTTGAATACAGTGCCATCTATGAGCAGTACTTAAAACTTCAAAAAGTTTGAACAAACAATTAAATACGCTACTCACCCACAGATGGCTCTGTAACAGATTTTAATTATAGTGTATATTTTCTAGTCTTTAAAACTTAAAAAGATTAATTTAAGTTCAGTTTATCATATTTATTAAATTTCAATTTAGAGGCTATTTCGACAAATTTTATAAATTCAATTTACTTATTTGTCTTAGTAGGTGTCAGCCACCTGAAGTTCAGCCTCGTCTCTTACGCCTACCACATTCTTTTCGCAACGTATTATTTTTTTTTTTTTTTTTTTTTTTTATTTGTTCGGGAAAACAAACAATTACACATTAAAAGATTACAAAAAGATAGATATAGAAATTATACAAATGTGAAATCAACCACGTTCTCCACAGATACACTATTACATAATTTGGTAAATTAAGACTAATGTTGTTACAATTTAAAGAGGAATAAGTATGAATATGTAGTAAAGTAAGAAGTTATATAAAAAAAAAAAAGCATTAAGCTAAATAAACATAAACAGTGCCGTATAAGCGGAAAAACAGGGAACATTAATTTTTCAACGCGTTAAGTAACATGATTCTGAACTTTCTATGAGGTAAGGCAAACAGATCTAAATTGCAGAAATTCTTATTAAAATTGCTCGTTAGGCGACGAAGAGGCGCACGCAAGCCGGCATTTGTACGACTAGAGGTGGTGGCGAATACAGGTCGTGCGCGCACCTCGCGTCCATGGCATGTTCTGGGAACTATATAACACAGCTTGTTAACAATGTCTAAGCAATCATACGAGTTATGACATAAGTCATACAAAAATGTGTT
Source organism: Phlogophora meticulosa (assembly GCA_905147745.2). Lineage (NCBI taxonomy): Eukaryota > Metazoa > Arthropoda > Insecta > Lepidoptera > Noctuidae > Phlogophora > Phlogophora meticulosa. The sequence goes on from LR990525.1 coordinate 457,939, forward strand.
GTCAAGAAAAGTACGCCTTGAATTCAATGAATATCTTAATATTCAATGATAAATAATCTAATAACCAATAAGCACCTTGCGCCTCGCTTTAATAGTGAAAATACTCAGCACTGACTTATTACTTGAAGCATAAGTTAGAAAACTTTAATTCATATTCAATTAATTCTAACAAAGAGCACAAAGCGAAATGTCAACAAGTCACTCAGAATCTCGGATTATTCCACATCAGTGAATTTGTGAATAAAAACGCACTTTCCAAGCGTGGGAATAGAATTGTTAAAATTCACATAAAGGCATGTCAAGTGTCCTTGGCAAAAGGTGTCCGAGGTGAAACGTTCGGTCCAACAATTTTAATAAGAACATAATGTGAGATATTACGAAGCAAATTTAACCGTAGAATGAAACCTGCAGCCTGCAGGTTAGCTAAAACTAAAAGGATTTTTATTATTAAATACAGCTTAAAATATTGCTGCAGCTTGCTATGAGACACCAACGATATGTTTTATTATTCTACCTACCCTTATTAAAAAACAAATCAATGTCCTAAATCTTAATATTTGTGGTTCAGGCTGGAAACAGTTTTTTATTTATGTTTCTTTACAGAATATAACAGTCTTTATTGTACACCATAAAAACTAAAGAATAACTTTTTAATTTAGTTAAAAAAAAAAGTAAAGTACCAGCCTATAACTGTCCCACTGCAGGGCAAAGGCCTCTTCTCATACAGGGAAGGCTTGAACATTAATCACCACGCTTGCTCAAGACGGGTTGGCGATTTCAGACCTATATTAATTATATAAGTCCAGGTTTCCTCACGATGTTATCCTTCATCGATGTCAGTGATGTCCAAGATAAACTTAGAAAGTACATATTATTATGAATTGAAAAAACTCACATTGGTACTTGCCCAGGTTTGAACCCACAACCTCGTGCACAAGAGGCGAGGCCTAAACCACTGGGCCATCATGACCTACATTTTAATTTAGTTCCTGCCTATTAATTACTCAAAGCATAATATTAATATATAATACTTACCTAAACAAATACATTGAATAATATATTCGAAATATGGTTCTGCTATTCGCTCATAGATGGCGATACTAATCGCTGGCAAAGAATGAAATAATGTTTACTATCCTCGGTTATTCAAATGTTTCTAAAAAACTGTCAGATATTTTTATTGTGTGTCAAAAAAGATAACACAACATTCTGGTAGCTTAGAACACATCAGATCTGTCTGTGGTCCATAACAGACAGCCGTGTAACTCAATATTGCTACAGATTGGGCTGACGTATCATGTATGGCCGCTGTTTTCCATACCTCCTGTTTTGTCTTGTTATTTTAACTGCACTCGTGTTACTGCACAAACATGTTCAAATAAAGCATGTATCGGTTACTGTTGATATTAGTAAACTAGCTGTAACGGTTGTTACGTTTTTACGGAGTGTTTTTTCAGGCTGATAATTGAATGGTTTCGTTCGTTTCGTTTTTTTTTTACAACAATATTCCAGTATTTCCTTTCAAGCAGTTGTTGCATAGTAATACTTAGTTAAATAGTTCTTACTTCCTAAAATAGATAGATAAGTACCCTTATAAAAATATGGGCAGTTCTACTTACCTAATAAAAATCTCAAATTAACTGACAGGCAACGCAAAACCGCTGGGCCTAATCCTAAAGTTGTGCACCTGAGCACTAAGAAAACTTATCCCCTAAGAGTTTAATTAGAGGTTGAACGTTTACTTGGAAATTTAATTATTGTTACCGATGAAAAGCCCCGTTCGGAATTGTAGGTATACGAATAAAAAAATTGATAGTCAATTAGTGTTGAAGAATCTGGGTATTGAGGAGCATAATTAAAATAAGCATAAAAACGTACCAAAACATGGAATTAAAGGTAAATTAATCACTAGATCTGTTTGCTTGTCACAACGAACCTTGCCGACTCTGGCATTAAATGAGCGAGCAATCATTAGGGGTCGGTATATCCCACTTTGACAAAAAGCTTCGTAGAAAAGGTAATATGTTGGAGGATCCGCCGGCTCGCGGGGTGTAGAGTTACTGCACGTTGTACCATTGTTAGTGGTGGCTATTCATTGATTAATGGCGAACGTATATTAATGGTTATGATGATAGAAAAATTCGGTACTGTTTTAGTATGATCATTATTGGAATACGTTAAGTTCAATCCCCAGGTCAAAGTGTAATTGAGTTATTTTATTAGGAATTTTCTCAGTACCAAACTCGAGTCTGGGTTTGTACCCGGTTGGTATCAAGAGGCTCGACTCCTATTATATAGGACTTTAACATAACTGGTAAAACGTGGGTAGTAGTACCAGCCTTTTACTGTCCCACTGCAGGGCAAAGGCCTCTTCTCATACAGAGAAGGCATGAGCATTAATCACCACGCTTGCTCAAGACGGGTTGGCGATTTCAGACTTATATTAATTATATAAGTTCAGGTTTCCTCACGATGTTTTCCTTCACCGATGTCAGTGATGTCCAAGATAAACTTAGAAAGTACATATGAATTGAAATACTCACATTGGTACTTGCCCAGGTTTGAACCCACAACGTCGTGCACAAGAGGCGTGTCCTAAACCACTGGGCCATCATGACATCCCACTGGGCCATCATGACATCGGATAACGAATCATCATCGGAAAACGCGGGAACCTCTACCTAACCCTTCGGGGAAAAGAGGTGTGATGTTATGTTAAGTTTTTCAGAGGTTAGTCGTTACTGCCAGCCTGTGGCATCCCACAGCGGCCACAGCTGAGCGAGGCTGCCCCATGACTTCCGTGCCTGCGGTCCAGCTCTACTGTGGACCACTGTTGCTTTGCCTTGTCTTATTCTGGATCCCAGCTTATTACTTGAGATTGACTTTTCAATGTTTTTCAGAGCACAAGTTAGTGGGTATTTCGCTCACTGGGTATTCGGCAGTCACTGTCCAGCTCGGTTCCACTTCCAATTTGCGACTTTTGAAGCAACGTCACTGTTCTATGTCTTGGAGTGCAGTGTGGGGTTGTGAATATGATCTGCCTAGAATACTGTGCTCTAACGCAGATCGAAAAACTAAAAGTATGACTTTTGAATGTGTGTTACCAGACCAACAGTGGGGTTTACAGGTCAAATTAGGAAGAAAAGTACCTGTTGGTACTATACTAATGTACTGCTATTCCTCATGCTTTTGGGCCAAGTGACAAAGGGTGACTTACTTTTATATTCTTTCATTTAAGAAAGATATGACGTGTAACATGCGCAGTAGCTGAACGATTGGCTGTTGCGCAGCGGCGCGCAGGTTCAATTCCCGCACGCTACAAATATTGGTATGGTTGTTCCATTTCTGGCTGTTTATGTATGTGATTTCAAATAACACAGGAGTAAGCAAGCCCAGGAGTTTCCCTAGTGCTGTAGTGTAGGGAAACGTTTTTCATAAAAAAGAAAAATGAAATACTGTTTGCTGTATATTGAAGTGACTGTGGATCCCCTGCCTTACTGAATGACTAAAACATGAGTAGATCTTCACCATCGGGTATTGGGCTTATCCAATAGTTCTATCGCCATTTTTATCGACCGCTGGCTACTTACATCCATCAGCTACCAGCCTCCCTAAAATTATCGTCGCTCCACCTAGCCTAAAGATATCTTTAATCGCTTGAATCTGCTGCATTAGGATCACGAACGAGAAGCAACTTCCTGTGGTTACACAACGCGCTATGTACGCCACCTGACTCACAAAGTAAACAAAAGAAACATTCTGTTAGTTAACAACATCAGCAGTGGCAGTGAAAGGGTTGCCGGTGTGTGTGCACAAGCGGGGGGGCGTGGCCCGGCGGCGGCGGCGCCTTTGATCGCGACTTAACCCCCCGCCTACGAGCGCTCCGGCCTGCGTCGGAAACGCATCGAGTTACAACTTCCTGAACGGGTTTGTGTTGAACCTCGGCTCTGAATGTTCCACTGAATGTGGACGTCAGACTTAATTATATAAGGAATTGAGGAATGCCTTTATTGTACGTAAATAAAAGGTGAATCAAATGGCGTCTGTTTTGCTGAGCGAAGGATGCGAGCATAAATATTTTATTGAAATTAAGTCTGCTTTGTTCTCGTTTATTATCTACGGATTCTCCTGTGAGTTTTGTGGAACATTTATATATATATATATATTTTAATTTATATTATTCGTCACTCAAAAAGTACCCCGGGTTCAATTTAGGTATTACATGAAGTAAATAGTTCTAAATATTAAGTTAAACTTCCCATTACCAAGCACTTGTTAATGGTTTGAAATATGTAATTATTTGAAGTTCAGAATTTTTCGCTTTTTTAGATGGATCTTCATCGTTTCTAGACAAAGCTCGAAAAGTTGATGTATTGTGATAAAATCATCTTCTGTACGTGTCAGTGGGTTAACTCGGTTTTTACAACGATTGTTTATCATTAATTCCGAGCGTGCAATCTCACAGGCTGTCTCTGGAAAACGACGAAACTAATGACATAGGTACCAAAAGTAATTTTAATTTTTTCGCAACAACATAACAATTTTAATAACTTAAAAAGTCGTTGCCTGTTTAAAAATAAACACATTTACACGGGTGACATGTAATAAGCGCGCGCGCAGCTTCATGTGCGCATTATTTATTCGTTTTGCAATCATCTCGGCTCAGCACGGTGCCTGAAACGATCGCAAAGCCTTTTTACGAACATCTATTCTACAACACACCTTATTTCCTCCAGCGCAAGCTTCAAAATCTGTCTTAGGATATCTTAATGTCTACCTCAAACGACTTCTCAAAAGATTTTGAACTCTATTTTCTTCGTCGAAGGGTGGGTATTCGTTCACAAGGGTTGCAGTGAGGAAGGAAGGGTGCGAAGCTCCTCTCGTCCAAATAAAGTGTCGTGGATATATCCCGCGCGTATATCACGGCGCATTTACACCTCGGAAGGGTGAGCGGACACTTGACACACGAATTAAGTTCATTTGATATTTGATTCGGATATTATGGGATTGCGAGGGACGGAGGGGGAGGGAGGGGGAGAGAGGGGGAGTGAGGGGGAGGGAGGGAGAAAGGTGAGCCGGAAAGGTGTTGCGGTGGTTTCAATTCCGCAATTAGTTTTGTAGGCGAAACTTGTTGAACATAATTTAGAAACCTTTAAAAGTTTTTCTGAAAGTTACTAACAAAAAGTAGGGCTACAATAAGCTGTGAGCGGGAACAAGAAACATCATTTCAGAGCTATATGAATTTTGAATCAGAATTTTTATTCTGACAAACAGGAGATCTCTTATAATTAACACCTTAACTGCCAAACAACGAGACACAATATAAAATGTATTGTTTGTCGGTCATTTGGTGTTCAACGTGTTAATTAGTATTATGAAGCCGAAATCGGATCCTTTTTTAAGCATTTTGCGCGCACGGAGGAGCGAGATTTGGCATAGTTAATGATTGAAGAAAGAGTGCAGAGAGCGAAAGTTTTTCTACTGACCGACCACTAGTATCAAAAACTTCTGAAACATGCATTTAAAGCTCCCAAAACCAATGTCTCCATATACGTTATCCTTTAGCTCATAAGCGGCGAATCAAAAGAGATTACCGGGCCTATAAATATGGGGTCCAAAGATTATTATAATTTGTATTATAACATTAAAATAATATCGGCCGTGCGTCGGCAAGTAATAGATTTATCTGAGGCTCCCGCCGTACATCAGGCGGCGAGGACATCTCGTGTGATGACATCATTGTGAGGCGTGGGCCACGGTAATGGGTTTATGATGTGATATTATCATGATTAAGGTATGAGGGAAGATTAGATGGTGATTGTTAGGAGCTTTTGGAACGGCTGATGACACATAAGAAGCTAAATCTTCTGTCTTCTTCCCTCGTCGTGACTCGCTAGTACAATAACAGGTGACAGTGAGATCTTTTAACACTTTTAGTGCCCAGCACCAGGCTCCCGGATCGAAAAGACTTTGTTCATGTACCCAGAACTCGCTCCCCGAGTCGTACATGTAAAAAGCTATAGATGAGATGTGAACATGCCCATCACCCCCTACCATGTACCTACGCATTATGTAATTTGCCAAACATTACAAGTTAAATCGTATTTTTGAACTGGGCAGCGAAAGGGTTCAGAGTACGGACGTGGATTAGGGATCTATCCCTAATCCACGTCCGTACTCTGAACCCTTTCGCTGCCCAGTTCAAAACGTAGATAGTAGACGTGCTTGCTCTGGATCTATCCAGAGCAAGCACGTCTAGAGAAGAATAAAGAGGAAATGAAACCTCGAAAAGAAATAGGATAACGCTAGACAGAGAGGGCAAATGGTTCAGTTAAGTTTCTTGAGAAAAGCGATGCCTGGCGAGCCTTAATGTGACTTACTTAATCAATTTAACATTTCAGTTTCCAGACATTTGAATTGTAGCAGTTTGGTACCGCGGTTTTGGTTACAATGACACCATAGTTAGGTATAGTTTACTTTGACTACTTTCGTAATCACCAATCTGTACATTATGAACTTTCTAGATGTGTTAAAGTTATCAAAGAGTTGGTAAGTTTGATTTCAGATAGGGATCAGTTCATTAAGCTTTTGAGATGGTATCGTCTGACAAATAGTCGGGATCTTGTTGTTATTTGATAGTAATTGAAAGTAGACCAGTGTTTTGTAAAGATTTCTATTAGTGAGATCTAGATTAGCTACTATTCAGTGAATGTTATCAATCTGGGTCCAATGACTTGTTGCTTTACTATTAATATTACTAGCACTTCACCCGAGACTTCACCTGTGTGGATATCGAACTGTTCCTTTCCAATTTAAACATCCCCCCCACCCCCTTTAAAGCGTAGTTTTGAAAATAAAACATATCCTCATGTTACTCGCTGATAATGCAACTTTCGATAGGTCAAAGAATTTATAAAATCGGTTCAGTAGTTTTAAAGTTATCCATTATAAACAGCATGCAAACAAGCAAATCTTTCCTGTCTATAATATTAGTTTAGATTGATACCGGTATTACATTGATATTGGATGTACTTATGTAGTTTATATGACATAAGTACTAGGTAGGTACTCATATGCCTAGAATTAAGACTTTGCTACATGTCAGTAATGATAGGTTTCTTTAGACCTAATTCAGACTATCAAAACAACAACTCTACACTGATGACTAATTCGTCCCAAAATCTTAACTAATTACAAGCGACAGGTTTGACAGGCGAAAAAATTGGGGTCAATATTCTTTTGTCCAATTTATTTAATCGTTCCGTCCTCAAGTCATATCAATTCGCCATTATACAAAAAATATAAACCCGTATTTGACTTCCATTTTCGTACAAAAAACGTGTTTTTCAACTCACTGATTACTTTGAAACGTCAGAATTGGCGCGCTTTTGTTGATCGCGCGCGCCATGTTAAGATGCGTTCAGAATAGCGGACAATGAGCGCGTTCGGTTCATGCTGCGTGCGCTGTAAACGCTGCTCGCTGCCTGCAGTGGGTGGTTTATTGTTTTATGAGCAGCATTACACGCTTCTTCCCGCTTTGTCCTGAGTTTTACGAGGGACAATGACGGGACAAATCGTTGGAATTTAACTCTGTTGTCAGATCGCTTGATAGAGTGCCGTAATCTTTCTTCCTGTCACATATTTGTGTGTCTTTGTTTGTTGCACACGTGATTGCCATATCACTAATAAACCATTGTCTCGTTTAACATGTTAAAAAGAAAGGGAACTTTGTATTCGATTGAGAATAGGGGCCAATTCAAAACCTGTGCATGAACAACTATCAAATCTGATTCCTTTTTATTTTCTTAACAGTTTGAGCTTACAGACTCTTGACGTAGCACCAAAGTCCAAAAAGAATGAAGGACTTTTAACAAATACGTAGGTAAACAGGCGTGATGTTGACTATTATGATTTCAAAACCTTGTCTCAAAATACCTATCTCCCACTTCAAAATAACGTTGTGATCTACATGACCATCTTAAAATAAATTATAATACATTTTCCGCGCCATTCATCAAATATTTATAGTTGCCAGCATAATTATGAAATGTTGCAAATTAAAAAAATATAATTTTATAATAATGAACAGATTATGTAAATCTGGCCATTCAATATACATGGTAAGTAATAAATCACATGGGTTTAATTCAAGTTTTGGCTATTAAATAACTTTAATAGATAATCAACAGTTTTTTGTGTCTGATTGAGACGTTACAAATGACATACGGCCTAAATATAATTAATGAAATGGGTCTCCGTTTTCAAAATATTAACAAGTTTTTATGTGCGTGGGAGTGACAAATTGCTGTTGCCTTTGGAACCGTAATTCGTAATGTTGTTTCAATACATATCAAGTGGTTGCGCAATGTTTACTGACTTTAGCTATTGGCTGACAGTTTACATCGGTTAGTATTCAAAGTGTCCCTCTATCGTTTGGTTGAGCTTGTAGTCTCTTATTGATAATATCGTATCCAAATAAGTAATTGAAGTGTTAGGTTATTGAACTCGTTTTTTAGTACAATAATATTGTTAAAGTAAAGTTAAATCTTCCAACCCAAGTACATACCAAGTATAGCATATCACTTGCATTTGATATTAATTAGCCTAACCCACGCTTAGCTAGTTTTCCTTATATTAGTTTTCACACTAATATGTTATCTGTAATCTTCATTGCCTTAACATTTCATTTTCAACGATCAACAGACATTTGATGAGCCATAAACCAAAATAAATCCTTACATCACTATGTCAACATCTAATGATATTCCAATTTCAAAACATCAACGGTTGTTGCGCAGTGACATAAATTACGGCCAGTATTGTGTCCAGTGCTGTTCCTTGAATCTATCGACATTGTCGTGCGTTTTTTCGCATGGTGCATTGTTTTTAGTCGCCCGCTGGTGCGTCCATTGTGGTAGAGTATTTGTTTAAGTAGTGCTGTGCAGTCATCCATCACCCCTCGTGGGTGCTACTGCGCGGTTACAGTATCCTGGCCTTGGGTTGTGCCGTTATTCTATGTCTTGTATAGGGGCTGTTTGAATATTTCGTAGACGCATCTGAAATAAATTTTCAGATGGTGGTGGTGACAAAAGTGGGTAACATGAGCTTAGAATAAATTGTCGATAGACCAGATTTAAAATGAGAACCAATCATTGTAGAGTACATTAACTTAATTCCATCAGTTCTAAGTGAAGAAATGTGGAGCACAAAATTATGTAACAAAGAAACTTTTCAATGTTTTCCCAAAGTAAAAATTTGCAAGTCAACATCCTGTGCATGTCTCATTTCATTATGTCCATTGAATGGTGCGACGTGGTCGCATTGTCCACACAGTGGCTCTCAATGGTGTCCTAATGCTTGTTTATCATTGTTTAGCGCTAGAACAATGCGCCAACCGTATGGCCAGAGAGGCTGAATGGGTGTTGCCTTTGCATGTTCCACGAATGAAAGTTTGATGGATTGATTTTGGAGAGTTCGCGCGCGATTGTATTGATTGTCAATCTCAGAAAAAAATAAACGAGTAAAAGTTGATTGATCAGTAAATGATTAGATTTGACAAGTATTTGACAATTCTGAAAGTGAAATAAATATTTTCTTTATGTAACGAACACAATGTATTTTACACCTACGTATTTGTTTGTTCCTACATAATTAAAATTAATGTAATCATAAAATAAATCCCTAACGAAAGAACTTTATTTATGCGTAAAACAAAGTTTTGTCCCCTTCCTGATTTATGCTGACCGTAAATGTCCGGTTTTACGGTTACCTTTTATGATTTTATTCTGAATTTTATGCTCTTGTGAGCGTAAAGTCGAATGGTGTCGACGTGAGAAGGTTTTGGAAAATATCGATTTTTTTAATTCATGGAATGCCGAGGTTTTTATATTCGATTATCGGTTGAAATAAGCCTTCAATTAAACATTTTCTAAAGTTACAATAGTTATCTGCGGCTGCCGATTCGATAACCAGCTGTAGGTACCTAGTAAACTTGAAATAATGAAATTTTAATGGCTGAGTTTATTATCAGTTTAACACAAGGCCATAATGTTTAAAGTATGCCAAACCTTCGACTAAATAAATATTCAAACATTTTCTAAGCAATTTCACCAACAAATCTCCCGTAGATTTTGTCCATTTCGAACAAAAAGTAGAAATCAAAGCAACAAATCAAGGAAACAATGGGGAGTTACTTCACAACCAAAACAAATTAGGAAGACATTGTGAGGAGTCAGCATTGTGCGACTGTGACCATTCAGGGGCTGCTCCGGCCTGTGGGGGGCTCAGGGCTAATATACAGCAGTCGTAAAACATGTACTTACACAAACAAATATAACACGTCAAATGTTTTTGTTTTGATTTTGTTTAATTTTTAGTGAGAATCAAGATTTAGGACTTGTGTTGTGAGGGAAACGATAAAATCTCTTGTTTCTTATTGTTGCAGGTGGAATTTCGAATTTCTTAACAATTAATTGGAATTAATCGAGATTTGTGAAGATTTGACTTTTTCAATTCATATACAATATACTTTCTAAGTTTATCTTCGACATCACTGACATCGGAGAAGGAACAGATGGACTTATAATATACTTTAGTCTGAAATCGCCAACCCGCTTTGAGCAAACGTGGTGATCAATAGTCGTGCCTTCTTTGTATTCAATGAGAACAGCCTTTGCACTAAAGTAGGAACATGGAAATAATATCTATAGAAAGCGTCTCTGATAATCTAATCTAATAGGTAGGTACATAAAAATAAAAAATATCTAAGTATCTATGTAATATATCAGTCATCTAGTACCCATAACACAAGCTCTGCTTAGCTTGGAGCTAGATGATGCTGTGTGGATTGTCCAGCAATATTTATTTATTTATTTATAGGAAAACACAAAACCTACCAAAGAAAAGACTTAATTCGGTTATGAGTAGACGAAGTCGAACCTACTAACACAAACACATAAACAAGATATTAAAACAAAAATTTAATTTCGATCGTAAATCTCAAACAGAAAGCCATAGTTTGAAAACAATAACAACCTCACATCTCACACAAAAACTAAAGAAGTTTTAACAATTTTTTCGACCAAAAAGTGGCACTGAGTGGTCTAGTTAGAGCCCAGAACTGCAGTAAAAGTTATATAGACACTCTTTGTGTGAACCCCGGACACTATAGCCCAAGACAATGGCAGCAATGTATCTCACGAACGGTAATGTAAACAATTGTAAAATATAATTTATTTGTGTTCGTCACAAGATATTTATGACACAATAAAAGTTTAAAGAGTTGAATGAAATTTCAATGTTTGTAAATATTTTGAAATGATACCGTTTGTGTCCAAATGTTATTTTCGGAACAGTTCCTCGCGACTTATTTCGTGGTGGTGAATAACTTTCTGTAAATAAATCATTACTTGGAATAAGTTGAATTAATTTAGACGATAGGTATAACTTATTCATCCTCCTGCCCTTGTCCCAATTACTTTGGGGATCGGTGCGGCATGTCTTCTTCTTCGTCAATATAACGTAACCATATTATCATCTTCCACATAATCCATCCATCTTTTTCTCCTTTGGACTCTCTCACTTACTCATACACAAAACTGAAGGCTTTACTGACGATGCAACTTGTAACCACTAAAGTATTGCACTGATAAACCGTTCGAGCTAAATGCAGCGTTGAAAATCCCAATTTATGCATTAATTTAGGTGTGTCATGAACAATATATGAATAATGGAAAAAACTTTGATGAAGTTGCCTTCATTATTCCTTTTAATCTGATTTAGATGCTAAACCCTAGTAAAGAACCAATTCTGTTGACTTCCTGTTATTTATTTGCTATGAGAGTAGGTAATGATAGAGCTGTTGCTTGGATGATGATGATCCTTATAGTCTACTTTAGTTTAGGCATGTAGTATACACTTAATAACTATACAGTTTTACGTTGTCTAAAAACATATCAAAATAAAGTTCAGTTATTTATTATGATAGTACCTACGAGTAAGAAGTTTTCAGTTGTCATAAAGATGGTTGCAGTTCTAGCGCTAACTGAACTTAATGTTTTCCTGTTAAAGTTTTTTTTCCGAAAACAATCAATTTTTAATTGGAGACGCAGTATATGCACATCAAGTTATCACATACTGTCAAATTTTCCCAATTGAACATAAACATTATTCTTTTGTAATACAATTGCAAAACTATCAAACAAATGTGACAGGTTGGGGTAGCTTGCTTTTGTACTTAATTTTATATCCTAAAAAAATAAGTAAAGACTTAATTTTCGGCTATCGGCTTCGGCTTTCCCTTACGTAATCTTCTTTAATAGAGTTGTACGGCATTATTATACATATAAATAAAGTAGTGAACCCGCCGCGCACCGCCGCCGCTGCGCCCGCGCCGGTACACTTTACGGGGCGCTGCTTATAAATCAATAACCGATGCAAGAGTTATATCCGTTACCCGCCTAATGATGTCCGTGTAAATAATTACAGACGTCTCAATTTGTGGCTTAGGGTTGCCTCAAGGGAAAAAGCTTAAGTCATGTAATCTATATTTGGTTATGAACTCTTCGACCTGTCCTGTGTCTTTGTCTTGTACTCTTTTGTTTCTTTACTTTCCCTTCAACGTTTTTCCTATTTGTCTACTTGCTGCATTATATTTGGCATCATTTGTTAGGTATTCTTCCCTTGAGTTGGCATTTTGTGCTAGTTTTCCTTATACCCTGCTTTCCTTATTGCCTTTCCCCAGATTATCCAAATGCTTTAATAATCAACCGTCCACAGCATTTAATGAAACAACGGCGGCGGCGTCGTGGTTTTCTTAATAATTAGGGATGTAGACAACTAAGTAGGTAGTACCTTGTCTGTCAAGGTTCTGTCATAAGTTAGTACCATAATGCTCTCAATTCAAAGGTTAAAAAATCATTAGTGATGATTACAACAAAATATTGATGGATTATAAATATCCATAAATAGTGAACCAGTCATTCTAAATACATTGATGTTTATTAAAATGTTATCACGAATGTTAAATTGAATACAATTTACGATGTTTGTTTGGTTAATATTATTCCATTAACTAAAAATGTTTTTTAGGTATTTTTAATGTTTAAATTCCAAAATGCAGTGGTGTTCATTTTTAATACTAGATTATTCACCAAGGGCTTAAATCAGTGACTTATGTTCCGGGTGCATCAAGGGTTAAGTCATTAATTTTCACACTTTCTGCGTGACAATTAAAATAATTTCGATTGTCAAATTAGTTTAGTTTGGTAATTAGTTTTCACACATAATTTTAGTTCCCAATTAATAATGTGATTTGAATTTGGAATATTTGTACCCAGGAGTGGGTTAAAATATTATTGGCCGGCTAGATGGAGGGCTATAAATAGGTACTTAGTTTACGTTAGGTTTTCATGTCATGTAATTTGACATCATCGAGCAGATGGTCTGAAAATACTATCAAATACTGTGCTAGGTTGTATCAGTTTTGAAAATATTACGAATTGTTTCAAGTAAGTTTTTCTCATTTACCTTTACAATTTTCTTTTTCTTGTCAGCCCTACAGTAAGTATGTGATCATGCTGCGCGCGCGCCTAATCACGATCTATTGCCGAGACGGATCGGAACTTTTCGGCTCGCTTCGGCAACATAAATCACAGCCATACGCGAATGTAATGATCAGCTTAAATAAAAAAAAATGGTAACACAATATTTATGGGTACAGATAGAATTAGGGACACAATTATCATTTATATTCTGTGTCATGTTTATGGTATTATATTTTGATAATTGCTTATATTTTTGTTTAGGATTTCTTCATGGTGATGATGACTTTTTTAATGGCCAATACTTACTAAATCTTTTTAAATTTAGTTACATTTTATGTCACATCTGAATATACCGGCATATACCAATTGGTATGGTTTAATATGTTTTATAAAATAAAAGTATAAAATGTCAACACCGCCATTAATAATGGCAAGAATGTTTCCCTTGTCAAACCCGACGAAGCTATAAAATTGTCTGACTTACCGCTCATATATTTCGAGGCGCGCAAAGTACATAGCCCGGGGTATGGCTACCGTGAATATTTTCGTAAATGAAGTTACCCATGTCTCTGCTGGCACCTGTTGATGTATCCTACGGCACCGTGAGGGCTTCGCGCGATAATTGATGAGCAGGGGTCTGTTGGACCCCCGCCGGCACCAGAGGGTCATGTTTGAAACGGGGCCCAAGGGATGGGAGAGAAGCGGGCACTCATTTGGTAGTGTAGTGTTTAGTGTTTTGTCTGTTGTTGAGTTTCGAACGCGCTTGGGTAACTTCTTGATTTAGTGATTCTTCAGTTACAAAAATTGTATACGAACCAATACTAACACTTCAATTAAAAAAAAAGGTTATAATAAAGCTATGTTTCTCCTTAAATGGTGAAATCTTGTTAAGCTTGTCTCCGAAACCTCCGGGAATGATCTTTAAATCATTTTGTACCAAGGTATTGTCTTTTTTTGAAAATTAAAATAGAATTACGGCTCTCCACACAGGCTACAATACAGCTCGCCCCATATTGATTTTAGCTATTATTTGTAAGTTTTCATGGTACAATAACTACATTTATTATGAATAACGTATTCTTCTCCATGTTTGTTCTTATGTAGAATAGAATTGAAAAGAAAACTTTTAATCCCCTCGCTCGTGTAACTTACTTAGCTTACCGCTTATCACTTGCCCCACCCACAACATCTCACATACCGCGGGGCGCGTCTTCGCTTGCCAAAATAAAACATTAATATTATAACATTCTAATACAATGCACACCTGCCTTATAAACAAAAAAACATTTATAATTATAAAAGGAGGATGGATGTCTGTGTTGTGGCCGTGTCGTTATCATCCTTAATTAACATTAGCATAATATTTATTATTTTATTTACGAGAAGGATAAGCCGTTGGAATTTTTTATGTTGAAAAAAGTTAGGAAAATTTACTGAAAGTCAGTTCAAGGAAGCGAAATATGTGTTTCAGACCGACCGGCTGGTTTAGAAAAATCATGATTTGTTACGGGGTTAAAGGACGCAGCAAAAAGCTGAAGTAGGCTGGCTGTATCTATTGAAGGAAACCTGGAGTGCTGTTCTGTAAAAATCTCCGAGTTGAAAGTGTAGGTGAAGTGTAGGTGAAGTGATCCCATACTAATGCTGCGCATTGCAAGTTCATTTCGTGCTTATTTCACCCAACTTGTCGCGAGAAGAGTTTTACAGAATAGTGGAGCTGGAGTGGAGACCACGTTTCGGAAAGTGGGGCGTGCGATGCCCCCATCTGGATAGACTGTCCTGACTAAGAATAATATTTTCCATGCATATACTACGACAAAGCTCGACACGTGTCTTGTCACAGTCAGTTGTGCAAGACAGAAGCAGCTGATACATTCTTTCTCGAAGAACAGCGTGACGTCATTATTCCTTTAACCCGAAACCGCAGCTTTAAGGTCTATGCGACCATTAACATCTATTTCCATAAAATATTGGCAAAACGGGTTGATTAAGCAATAATCGTAAAATACGGCCGTATTCAGCTACCCGCGGCTACCACCACTTGTTTACACCCGTAACAATAAAACTTGGGGCTATGAACTGTCATAAGTCTACTATCAGCTGTGAGCTGACGTCACTGGTTAACAGATCTTTATAAAAGCTATATTCTTGTTGTCTTTTAAGACGTTTGAAATTGGCTTCTTGTTCTGCTGAAATCCCGGTTTCTGCGTGACTTGAAATCAAAATAATTAAATTATGGAATAGGTATTATACGAGTGTTGAGCCGAACAGGCAGCAATTTAATGAAATAACTCCCGGCTGTTCTTTGTTCACCGTCAATAATCTCAGCCCGCTGTCCACTGTTGGAGATAGGCCTCTCCTTAGCAGCGCCACAACTTTAGGTCCTCCACTTTCCGCATCCAGGTTAAAAATGATTAAATAATCAGTCACTTTTTTTAATTTGTTGCGAAAACCATGTAGGTAGTCGTTGTTTTTGTAATTAATCGCAGTTTTATAAGTTCTGCTATTTTCCAATTTCTATACGATTACCATGCAACATTTGCAATTGAACAACAAAATATACATGCTCACAACAACAACAACAACAAAAAAACAACCAATTATCGTCATCTGAACTAACGACTACAATCTCTAATGACTTACAATACTATTGTACTAGAGGGGTCGGCAGTGAAATTACCGGTACAAAAGACTCACGGCCCTCTCTACGGGGCGCCTGTTATCGTTCCACAAAATAAAAACACATTTAAAACATCACTTTGAACCTTAACGCTAACAAAATAAGAGTTGGGCAATGTGTATGAGTGATGTATGTAATTTGTATGAAGTCTTTATTACGAAAATATACATTCGTTAACAATTGTAACGCGTTTGTTAGTGTTCGATGTTATCGGGGTCACTTTTGTACCCCGCTCGCGGCGAGGGGGTTGGGATTTGTATCGAGAGTATGTGACGGGGAGGTTTGCGTTCATTTGTCTTCGTTTTTGGAAACAATGCGTGATATGGGGGAATTACTTACTTGTATTTATTTTTGAACAAGCTTGTGTTTTAATCTGACTGCTGTAGATATATTTGCCTCCCCCAATTTCCAATATAAAACAAAATGACTTTTAAATAGAGGATGGAATGATCGACCGTAGCAGGTGGTTCTGTAGTTTCTGCCTACCCCTATCGTAAAAAGGCGGGGGTGTATGACTTTAAAATAAAGATAAAAATTGTCAATGAAAGGACCAAACCTAAAATCGTGTAAGGCGTTCACATTTTGTTAGGCGAACACAAAACGTATGGAACAGCTGACCTTTTTTCAAATTTCAGAGTGCATTTCATAGTACGAGTTGTTTAAATTTTCTACTTACTTTCACCCCCTGAATGAATTGAATTTCACCCCAGGATCGCTGGCCAGCCCAGTACCAGTACGCCACTGCCGATACGTATAGGCTAGCATAGCTTAGGATGCCAAGCTACGCGTACTTGGACCCCGACGACCTTTAAAAGGTAACTGGTGCAGAATGGATTCCAAAGGCGGAGGACCAGGTGTGGTGGCGCAGTTTGGGAATGAGGCTGAAAATCAGCACTTTTTGGACGTCAATATCATTTTACATAAGACAGTCCCCCAAGACGCCCACTCTCAGCCGTCGACAGCCGGTACTAACGGCTTAGCGTGCTTTTCAAAGCGCAGAGGGATTTGGGTATGTAATGAATCGTCACCCATCCTAGGATCGACCTCGGCAAGCGTTGCTTTACATTATTATATCTATTCTGCTTCTTGTCTGTCTATCTTTATCTTTATCTATTGTTTCTTTCTGTTTATCTTTTATTACATAGACAAGTGAAAAAGAGAAATATCTTTTTCACACCAAGCTGACTAACCTCTTAACACGTTGAACGACAAATGACTGACAAACAATACATTTTGGCAGTTTAAGTGTTATTAAATTCAATGACACTATCCTAAAGAAATTAGCACCCTTATTACGTGCTTGCTATCATTATACAAAATAAATGAAGTAAATTCCTTACCCTTCCTGCAAAAGTTTGAGTAATTCGTCTGCTGGACAACGTAAATAACGCAATGGATATTATCGAATTGACAAAATGGAAAGCATTGGCATTGCAAGTGTGTTACGCGATTAGGCTGCAGATCGATTACCAGAACCGTGTAAACACAATATACGTCTTCTGCCATCGGCATAAGACACATATCTCACACGGTTTCAACGATTTTAACTAATAAATGTCGAAAATTAATACCGTGTACTAAATCCACGGCGACAGTATTAAATTGATGGCGCCCATAATATTTTTAATGGCAAAGCACAACTTTCAAAATGTTAAGTTCCCACTGTTTTCAAAAAGTTTATTTACCCTAGAAAGCTTTGTTTGGTCAATTTTTTACTTTTTATTATTGTGTTTCAGAAAGTAATAAAAATGTTTTAATGTCGTTTATCAGAGGTGACTATCGTGTAATAAATTACGTTGCAATTTTATTTCAGTTCTTAGATACAGGTGGTTGTTTTTGTGTGTGTAGGTACGGCTCGTAAATCAAAAGTGCATTAGTTAATTATTTTATATGGCCCTGGGACAGTGGTGGAGAGTTTTATTGATGTCGTTAGCGACGCCAGCTTCCGTTACAGCAAACAAGGATGACACATGACATGGCACGAACTACGACACACGGTATCCCGAAAAATAAATAAAATTTCATCATTTATACCTACTAATATTTGATACTGCCTACATGAGGTCCTGGGTTAGATTCCTGGTTCGAACAGTGTTATTGGGATTCAGAATTTTTTCAGTGCCAGCAGAGCCGGTTGACGGAATGAGGCTCGCCCCCTATCTGGCGGAACGTGGATGTTCTATATATGTATACACCATTGCCTAAACCTTCGAAGAATACGCGAGGTATTATATCTTCGATATTAACTAGTTATGATACATTATAATCTCACTTAACCTAACCAATGCCCACGCTAGATAAATACATGGGTCCTTAAGTCTCTGGTGGTTTTTGAATACTTTTGTGTGACTTACGCAAATGTCTTACGGGGCTGGTAGCCTCATGTGACGTATCGTTGAGCTCCTTAAAGAAGAGTTGAGCTACACGATGGCATGCATGCTAACTGTCGGGGCAGGTCAACTCATAGCTGATATAGTTCATCCTTCAATAGGCCTTTCTGCTTTATTAGACTCACGTAATATCTCAATATAATATGATATTTTGACTTAAAAAGAGACCATGTACCTCTAGGTGGCATCGGTCTGCTTGGACATACCGGCGCGGTCTAGTTTCTAATTCAATTTTGGTGGTTATCACTCTATCTGGTGTATTTTCATTATATTTCAGGCGACGAATGTCCTCAACACTTGTAATTTAATAATACTCCAATAACATAACCCCTAATTGTTTTAGAAGCTGTCCAACTATCTGGAATGGACACATAACATTATTTTACGGCCAATAAAACCTTATACGGCTATATGTTTATCGTAGAGTAATTTTAATTGCGGCCCACCGTGTGCTTTAACGTGTTTTATGACCATTTTCTCCTTTTGTCTATGGCCCCGTGTTTTATTGGACACTATGATGTGTCTCAGCTCATTACTAAGCGGAATTGATAACGTTCGTTAAGGGAAGAATATTTTAGATTGTGGCACTCGCTTTTACCTAGCATTCCTGATTAGAACTGTTTGGCTATTCGAAATGCAACAAGAAGAGAGTTAGATTCCCTCCAAACTGTGTCAATTTATATAATCTGATATTTTAGTATAGAGTAGTTATATAAGAGTCTGTCGTCGAAATATATTAAGGACCACTCTAACGCATTAGGCTCTAATGTTAGTAGTGTTAGTGATAAATAAATAAATAAATAAAATACATAAATATGCAGGTTTCCATTATGTGTGTACCATTATTTTTTTGTTTTAGATCAATATCTACCTTTGTTTACTTTTGTTATGATGTTTTTCATAACATTAATAATTGTACAAAAATGAGTACCCCAGAGCACCTTAGTATCAGTAGTCAACTCCGTAAAACTACTCAGTGGGCTAAATGGACTCCATCAGATCACAAACCCCTGTACAAAAACGAGCTTCTTTGTTTCTAAAACGGTGAGGGTTGCAGTATCACGGATAGAGGATTTTGGCGGTGACGTCACGACTGATGATTCGTATTTCGAATCATCAGTCGTGACAGCTGGTCATCTATGTTGGAGACGGTGGTTGTAAGTATCCTGCGCTAGGTGAAAAAGCCAAGTTATATCTATATTTATTGTTAGAAAACATTGTCAGCATGCGAAGCTATATTGTTACTTGTTACCAAGAGAGAAGCAGGTGCAATTCTTTCTCAAAATCATCAATTAGTTCAACTTGAACATCTCTCCTGCTTAATTATCATGATCTCATCTGTCCAACGTGACGAATACCAAATAATTAACCAATCCGCGACGAGATCACGCGACGGCGCAGCTGGCCGGCGCGTGCGCAGCCACTTCCTCTGATCTTTGACTCGGACAATTGCACGCATCTGCCTTCGCTCCCTCTATGATATAAGATCTTTAAATTGGACCGATATCTCCCCTCGGCCGGCGCGCACGCAAGACGACCGGGAGGAGGGAAGACCAATTTATCCTGGCCTGGATCCATCAAACCTCCCAACATATGATTGCAGATCGCATGACCCATGTTGTTACCTACATAGAGCTGCTAATTGAACGACTAGTTCGCAATAAGTTTGTAAGGAAATATGTTACTCAATCCTTTATTGTCACAAGGATATGAATTGAAGTGGTTCGCGATCAACTAGGTGTTTCCGCTTCAGCTGTTTGTAAAGTGTTTGAAGACAACATTCTGTTTGGACACCTACTTGAAATGAGCAAACTTTTTGTTGTAACCTCTTCAGGAAATCTGTCATCGACTGACATCACAAAAATGAACACTAAAAATTTTAAAAGTCACAACAATTCAACCGTTATAACGTTATGACCCATAAGCAAGTCAAATTCGGAAAAGGCCAGAAATCTCAGATAGTGAAACCTGTCGAGGAGGAGTACGGGAGTGGCAGCGCGTACCAGAGAGCCGTACTGCTGAGCTCTGACGATGTCGGCAGGATGGCCGTAGAAAGCTCACGAGCGCGGCTCATCAACCATCTTGTTAGCAAATCCGAAGACCACTATGCTACGAGAGAGTTTGCGTCGTGCTACCGCGGGTCAACCAGATGCGTTGAGCCTCCTTACTCGATCACATCCCATACAAATAAAGTGTATATTCCGAAAGCACTACAAGTGATCCCCACCTACCCATCTCTCATCGCGGCTCCCCAATGGTGCCCGTACTACGGACAGCCGCAAGAACAAAATTCACAAACAGATTTAATGATGCACCGTAAAAATAACTGCAGATGCATAGAGTGTGTGTCCCCAGATTGTGGCGCCAAAGGTAACACTAACTTAAAACCGCGCAGAATCAGAGACAACATTATGACATTCTGCGACCGATACACAATGACTCCCAAGGTCAACGATGCCGGCTGTGGCTGCACGCCCGCATCATCCAGTCTCAACTGCCCCAGTGTGTCTAAGGCTGTGCCCTGCGACTCAGCTGTGATTAGCCTCAAAGATCTCCAAGGTAAACTCAAGATCTACGAGATGTGTAAAAAGCTAGATACCCGTATTCCTATTCCAATCCTGAAAAAAGGAATTCATAATGAGTGCTGCAAGATGAAATTTCAGGAGAAACAGGATGCTATGGGGCCACCGGAACCCATGCCTGTACAATGTTATTTTAGAAAAGAAGAAGATAACGACAATATAACAATTTGCAAAACCACCAGGAAAAATTTATACAACGAAGGTATTAGTGATGTGGTCCTAAAGTTTCCATCGATCCCAAAGATGGGGCCCAGGCGGTCCGCTAGTCCGGTGTGCAGCAAGGTGACGGTGTCGAGCGACTACTCGGACAGCGACAACGAGATCCCTCACTCGCTCATGTGCGAGTCCAAGTATCACAAGCACTGTGTGGAGACGTCGCTGATGCCGAGGCCCGCGCCCAGGCGCCAGTTGCCCGTCCCCAACCCGAAGATTACTGCTTGTAAGACTTGCTCCGGTAAAACAAGCAAACACCAGCAGCGCGTTATCAGACTACCAAAGAGAGTGCTGACGTCAGAGAAAGTAGCAGTCACCGTCTCACCGAAGACCAAGGAGCGTTGTAAAAGAAAATAATATTTAAAAAACGGAAAGCTTTTGGATTACTTGCTGGTCAATCATAAATATTTTTCAAGGGGCTTAAATCGTAAATCATGGTTTATTTTAAACAATTACATCATAAATCGGCTGCTTTTAATTGTATCTATATAGAGACGAGGTATCAATTTCCGGTAAGTTTATTCTTTTGTTTGCTTCTGGATTTCTGCTGGTTTTAATGTTGGTGGTTACAATGATGTTTAATCATCTAACTCTTAGTCAGCTCGAACAACAGTCAGATCATCCTCTTGATGGAAATATCAAAGGATCTTCACCTCAATAGACTTGAAATGTCGAACAATATCATGCGAAGTGTCAAGCGATTTTATGGCTTATGACTTATGCCCTGCAGATCAAGTGCCCTGTAAATGGCAGGGCCCGAAAACAGCGTTGTCGGTCCTGCAAACTGTATCTCGTCGAGAGATTAAAGTGATGCTCGTGTGGTGCGTATGCGCATCAGTACAGCTGTTTGTTAAGCCGGGGCAGGGGTCAGCAGCTGAGAAAGCACTTGATTCAATAATCTGGTGCAATTGGTGCGCGGACGGTCATGCCACTGCGAGGCGCACAACATTTTTATTGAAATGAACGTGATACTGTGTGGTGTTGTTATTACAAGCTTTTATTCAACTTGCCATGTTAGTTAGTATGTGTGGTACAAATCCATTGACCTGAACTTTTGGTTAGACACAATGCATCTTAAACATATTTTGACTGTTGTTATTTGTGAATGATAAGTAATGCATCATATGCGGTTATACCCAAATCCCAAGCAGTGATTCATAAAATGCTGGCAAATATTGACTATAACGGTGTCCTTTAAGTAATCTGGCGATGAAATATATTCCGGTACTAGGCTGAAGGTTACTGTGACTAATATTATTAATGTTAGAGAGTGACTTTGTTACTTTTGACCCGAAGTTAGCTCAGCTCCTGTGAGGTTGACGCAACCGCGGGAGCGGAACCACAAGAGAACCTATTCTTTTATAATTTACTTGGTGCGCCATCTTACAGGTCACGCGCGTAGTTGTAGACCCCTGTCTGGCCGGGGTCGGCACGCGTCGCCTGCGCATCGCAATCTGCACACAAGCATATTATTAGTGTAGTTACTGTAACTACTTTGTTTGTTTGGACCGTCTCCCTCGCGCCGACGCCCGTTTTCATTACTTTTTATTTAGCGAGCTGGTTTAGTACTTCAAACATTGGTTATATTTAAAATTTAAACATTTTAGTTCAAAGTCTACCAGTTAAAATAATTTCGTTATTGAAGGAGTCCGTTTTATAGTAGCATTGCTGCATGAGTTCTGAAAATTACTATAAATAAATAAATAATGCTGGACAATCCACACAGCATCATCTAGCCCCAAGCTAAGCAGAGCTTGTGTTATGGGTAATAGATGACTGATATACTTAATACAATACATTACATAGATAGATATATTTTATTATACATAGCAAATACCCAGAACACCTGGAACAAATATTTGTAGATCGTACAAACATGTGTCCCAAGGCGGGAATCTAACCCGCGACCTCCTTCGTCACAGGCGGACCTTCGCCCACTGCGCCACATAGGTCGTCGACTATCTTTTTTGAATAGTTACACCTTTGCCCATGGGGGTAGGTTGAAACTACAGAACGAAGCGAAAAGGAGTATAAGGATCGTAGCAGAGCCACCTGCTACGATACTTGTTTGTGTTCATATATCGGGAACATAGAATAAGTATCGAAGTCATAAAAGAAACAGCGCTAATTCCAGGATAGAAACCCCAACCCATAAGAGGACAGGTGAGAACAGTAAATTAAAATAGATAATTGAAACCTGTGGAGTGAAAATATCACCAGTGAGGTTCCAAGGGCCTCGGACTCAAACAGATTTGTGATTGAAATACTTATGCTGTAACAAGAGTTACCATAATGAAGGACTGTTGCGCACCCCTCCTGCTTACACCCAAGCAACACGCAGGGGTATCAAACTACTTTATGTATTTTATTCTTTAATCAGTAACAACGTATTTTGAATCACATGAATGTGTATTTTACGAGGCAAAGGTTTTGTTTCGACTATTTTAACGGGCCATAAACTATCCTGTGAAAGTTAATACAGGTTGAAACACTCGTAAAAAGTAGATTATTTTAGAACTATAGACAGTGGTGTACGGCGTACAGGGAGCTTCCCTTATTATCAGCGTACCCCATCAATATGTGGCTAAAGCGGTATTCCCATTCCTCTCCGTCTTATTTTAACGAAGAAAACTTTATTTTAGCGGCTGGTGCAGCTGCTAGGGCAGCATTACAGTACTCGTAAGATTGACCATCTGCCTTTTTCCAACTAAGAACTAGTATTTTGCATGGATCGATTGCCTATATGACCTCCACAACAAAGTTACTGGGTAAACTGTACCTTTAAGTTAGACTTGGCTACCCGTAACAACTGTCACAGATCTTTGTATTACAGTAGGAAATCACTGCTTAACGTTCTATCTGAGGCACAGAGGAGACTAAATGTAATGGATGGTCACCCATCCACGGAGCGACCACGGCAAGCGTCACATAAGCTTCTATCGATAGTGCGGTTGATATTACTTAACCACATACCTAAAATTTATATTTTTCTGTTCTTCACAAATTTTTGATAGTTGAATTGAATGTTCCATAAAAGAGAATTAATCTACATCCGAGATATTCTTTTTATTCTCAAACTGCTCCTGTCCGAACATTTAAAACCACCATCAAATTCAACTGCCTAATCATATTACACAATTATACAAATTATAATGACAGTGTGCGCGTGACAATTGCTCGACTGCCCTCTCTGCCCATTAGTGCGCAAGCGCATAGGCGTGAACATCGTCGTTATCTGATGAGCTTTGAGCATTCAATGAAGAACGGAATGCGGGATTTGGAGGGTTAATAAGAATTTTGGGAGAAATGCATTAGTTTGAATTTATGGCAGGACTTGCACTTACGCACATTTTGGTAATCTAAAGTTCTTAAACATTGCCAATGCCAATCAAAAGTCTATAATTACTTACTATTGTGACTTTTCATCGCATTGATTTAGAAATAATATATCTTTTAGTTTTTTTTTTAGTTTTACACTTCCACAGGGTCTCGTGGATAAATAAAACAGCTGCACAGATCGGTTTCTTTATATTACATTTCTTGAGGTTGGTCTATAGATGTTCGACCATCCATTACATACCGATACCCGTCCTCATGCCTTGTAGAGCACGTTAAGCAGTTGGTGCTAGCTGTCATTTACAGTCTTTACTGGTAATCAGGAACCCGAAAGTATGGAAACCCGTCTTACCAAGACGTATCGTATTACCCAGTTACTGTTTTGAGGAGGTCAGCTGCATCCGGTTAGCTGGAAGACGACCCCAAAGTAGTTGGATAAAGGCGAGGCAGATGATAATTTTCCGAAGACACCAAAATTTAAGAGACAAACGGTTTCAGGATCTCTACCTCCAATATGAAAGTACCAATGTTTCGTTTTGACTTAATTATCTATTGTCTTGTATTATATTATTATCATCATAATCAACTAGTGTGTTCTCAACGTATACATTAGGCCGGCGACACACTCGGCGGGCGGAACGCTGCGGGTCGCAGTTAAATAATTGTAAGTATAATTGCGTTAGGACACGCCCAGCAAGCTGACCACTGATCATTTGAATAAATTGCTTATTTTCATAAACTTACGTTACAGACGTTGATTAAACAGTGTTTATGGAAATTAACTCGTTATTTTTAATGAGAAGTGTTTTGACATTTTTAGTATTACAGTTTGTTAAGCTCTTTAAGTTCTGAATTGAGTTACATATACTTAAACATATAGAAGCAGTGACTGGACAGATCCATTCACATCTGTGTGGTCCATCATAAGACCGTCTCATACAAAAATCTGCATGATCTTCTCCTGATCTAATCTAGATAATGTTTTGGACTATGAAAGGGACTGCAGCCTCGGTTTTCAGATAGGAAACATCGCCGTCATCTAGTTTTAACACGTTGAACGCCAAGTGACCGACAAAGAATACATTTTCTATTGTGTCTCGTTGTTTGGCAGTTAAGGTGTTACATAGTTTTAGGTTTTTTGACGTTGATTCGATCGAGTGTTTGGTAAATTTGTGTTCGGACGAGCCCGCCCTCGTGTAAGCCAGAATTAACAGAAGCGACCAGCAGAAAAGCGTCAAGTTCGAGCTCGTTAAGGAGAAACGATAAAACTCTTGGATCGCACTACGAATTTAATCTGAAAAGAAGAAAGATACACAATTCCCAAGAAGAAAGATACACACCTCCATGGCAGCTGCAAAGTCCAGTACATATAATCTTTCTGACAACTAACGGCGACCTGATCATCAAATTCCTCAAAAGTAACCCAGTAGTTTCCGAGATGCGTCCGACCAGACAAGCACAAGTACAACCGTCAGTCACAAACGATGACCAAGCGAATACCAAAGGAGCAAAACCCGAAGAACAATTTGATTGACGTTTATTTCCTACGGTATGCACGACGCGGGACTCGAACTAGCGACCGTTAGCTGATATTATTATTTGTAACCCAATTATAGTTGGTTTTTATTGACATTAGCATAAAGATTATTGTCAAGTTATGATGTAGTATTGTTGGGTTTGTGTGTCCGTCAGTCAGTCAGACAATTTGTAAGTAAAGTTTGTGACTTTGGCCAAGGATGCTTTTATTCACGATTTTGTCCATTTGTCATTTTACTGCGTCGTTAGTCTAGTAACGCAAGCAGGAGTGCTTGAACCCGGGAATCGAACGTAGCTCCTCATGCTCAGTACTCCTACTGAGCATGAGGAGCTGGAGAGATGATAAAATAACAATTACCATGGGATGGTGCTGCATAGTTACTGGGTTGTGGAGGTCAAATCGGCAGTCACTCCATATGACATACTTATATTCAGCTGCATGCGGTTAGACTGGAAGCTGACCCCAACAAAGTTAGCAGAAGGCGTATTTTTGTGGGTTTATATCTTGTCTTAGTGCGCCTCTACGGAATCTAAGTTCGCCATGTCTTTTTGATATAGTCAGATACTTAAGTCCCATTCTTGTCTGATGTTCCAACATACATGAAGTTGCTACAGTTTTTACATTCTTCGATAGTTAATACCAGTTTTGGTTTATTGATAACAGACTTTATTTCAATCAAATATCGTAGCTCTACGGGGCTTACGAGCGAGGTGCGGTCAAACAACTAGTGTATAATAATTTTGTTATTATTTGTCGGTACATATCAAAAGATGTCAAAATGCTGACGGATCGGAGCGCGATTGAAGTCGCCGCCGCAGGGGTGCGCAACACTGGCCAACATTTACATAAAAATAAACTTTATTAACGGTATGACATGTTAATTATGTTGATACCTTTACGCTATGGTATTGTGGAGTGGACAGACAAAGGCGGAAACTGATATCTCTGTTTAGAGAGAGAGAGAGAGAGAGAGAACCAATGATTAGCTATTTGCATTATAACCACAGAAAAATTAAGTGATTGAAGTTTAGAAGTTTTTAGTTTAGAAGAAGAAACATTTTTTAGCCACGTTGAGCGATGTTTGGAGCGAGTAAAACTTATTTGCGTCACCGACATGCCAATGTGACGTAATGTGCCAGACTGACAGTTATTCCAAAGTTTTAAGTTTTCACTCCTGTCGGCAGTGCCAGGACTGCCTATTTTTTTAAATCATAAGTCTCGGATTATTCTATGCATGCAAAATCCTTATATTTTCGAAGGTTTAACTTTTTCACATTTGACACTTGACTCCTGCCGTGAACAAAATAACCCTTTGCCCAAAGTGAAAGTTCCTCACCGAACCTCGAGTGCAGCACCCCTGCTCAGCGCCGAATCCAATCAATCACGCGCGTCATCGGCTCCCAGAGTCGTTAGCAGCAAAAACGGCTCCGATACCAAACTAATAACTTGCCTTTAATAAATAAACACTAAGAGATCCTCGACGAATTGCCGTCAGCTCTACTGGAGCAAAAAGTACGCATCGTTTTATTAATGGTACCGCTGTATTTGTTTTGGTTAAAATACTTTTGGCGAAAGCAAGCGCTTTAAGCAGCTGCATTCAGCGACATTGTTGCTACGTCTCTTGTTCTGGTCATCTGAAGGATGATTTGGATGATTGTTCTGGTATATTTATGATCAAGTATTCAGTGAGACACTACCAGACACTATACTAAGTAAGGATGTTAGTTTTTGCAATTTAGTAGCAGCCTGCAGATGTTAAGAGGACACTCAAACTATTGACATCGAAGTAACGAGCATCACCGAAACAGCGACTGTGTGGCTGGAATTAGCATAATATCACATCTGTATTCCCTGAAGAGTTTGGAAGAGGTGTGCCAAGCCCGCCATACTATCCCCAAACCACTGCAACTCCTGATAACCAGAATCAATAATGGCAACCACCAGAAAAGCGTCGAGACAATGAAGCCCGACGAGTCCCGGAGAAACGATTAAACTGTCTTGGATCCCGCAACGAAATTAATCAGAAAAGAACAGCAGAGGAGTTAGAAAAATGCATAATCTAGCAGAGGTGTGCCAGTTATGCTCTAGTCCCATGTAATAGGCTGTGTTGTTAGATAAAAATACATAGTACTCACTGCTATTAAGAAATTGCTGATGGAAAAACTCAATAACACTTTATCTTCTTATCAACCTGACAGAGTCAGTTCTGCACACCTTGCAAAAACTTCTCCAAACAGATGCTAAGGAAAGGACAATAAATTTGCGCTTGCGTTCCCAAAACTTGATCACTGCAGAGCGCCACCGTAGCTTACAGCAAGCAGGCCAATTTCACCGTACCGGGACATGTTTGGCAACCTGTCCGCTATTGACAGATCATAATTAAGATATCAGATGTGTGTTAATTAGTAATTATCGGTATTATTTATTGCGGTCATACATTTCGTTTATGCGTATGATTAGACCATTGTGTGGGATTGAATGAGGAGCCTTGTGGTTGGTAGATCATTATTTTGAAATGGTTAATTCAATGCAGTGTTTCACTTTTGTTTTGGGCATATTCAGCTGATAGGTTATCTAGCCACTGAGTCCCAAGGTACGATCGACGTACTGAAATTTGATGGAGGCCATTTATAAAACCATAAGCATTGAGTTTTTGTTTTAATTTATGAATCATAGATTTGTTGCTGTTCATTATATAAAACTTAATGTCTCACCATCGTCTGCCTAGTATTTTCCAACTATGTTGGGGTTGGTTTCCAGGCTTAAAGGATGCAGCTGTGTACCAGTATTTCAGATGAAGCGACTGCGTATCTTTCCTCAACAACCCAGTTACTGAGTAAAACCACTTAGTAAGGTTGGTTGTTAGATTTTGGGCTTCTGACCAACGTTATAACCTAATGATCTATCAGAGATCTACGATTGACAACAGTAATAACAGCGTAACGTGTTTTCCAAGTCACTACTCCTCTATTGGAATGGTCACCCATGCATAGACCGTCCTTGGCAAGCGTACTTTAACCGTCGATCGATTACACAAGCTCCTTCATAAGCTGAAAAGTGCCATATGTGTGTGTGTGTTTCCTTGGCATCCTCACCCTTAGAGCCAGAACATGGCAACACTGCTTGGCGGTGGAATGCCAAGCGGACGCAGGACATAAGTAGGTACACGTGGTATCTACGAGCATAGACAAAAGAGTGAGAAACTCGCACAATGACAACATATCGCGAGTAGATCGGAGGGACACAAAACCAACAAAGCTAATTCCATTAGCTGCAGACGAGATGATCTAGCTATTAGCTGTACTTACACAAATAT
This sequence comes from Phlogophora meticulosa, assembly GCA_905147745.2. Classification (NCBI taxonomy): domain Eukaryota; kingdom Metazoa; phylum Arthropoda; class Insecta; order Lepidoptera; family Noctuidae; genus Phlogophora; species Phlogophora meticulosa. The sequence goes on from LR990525.1 coordinate 487,534, forward strand.
GATTTTATCTTCTGCTATAGAGTTAGAAATAGTTAGAGAGGTTGATTCAATATTCGTTCTTCTTTTCGTGAGTTTTAAATTCATTGGAGACATAGTTGGCGATCAAGATCGTGTTTAGTAGTTCAACTATCAAATCAGCGATTTCGGTTACGTTTTCAGTGTTATACAAGAACGATTTATCTTAAGTACTCTCCAAACTGGCAATTAAAGTAAGTATAATGCTGTTTCCTTAGTAACGATTTCATCTTTTCGGGATTTATAAGTTAAGAGAAAAAAAACTCAATGTCCGTGACAGAACGGCAACTTAATTCAATTAATATTATTGCTCAAATATAGAACAGCCTTGATTGGACAGTTACCGAACATTTTTCGATTTATTTTACTGGAACGGAAGCCTGAAAGTATGTATTCTAATGAACAAGCTATCTATAAGGTGTACATCGGTATTCAAACTTTGGAATAAAGTTTTGTCTGTCTCCTGCTAATCTAAGAAGTTTTGGTCGTTTATCCGATCCGCAGGCCGCTACTGTTACTCATTTTCTCGAAATAACTATACACACTAGACATACAGTCACATAAAGAAGAAACCACAACGTGTTAGCGACCACTTAGCTAAGCCGCTTATCTACTACTTAAATAGTATCATAATAGTATTATATTCGCAGTTAGTACAATGGATTACATCAGTATTTAACAGTTAGAATACATTATTGTTCTTTTATATTCGTTTGTTTTCAGGAAAAACAGATCTATGACAAAAATAACTTAACTTATTTAACATAGACTTTCTAATCTCTTCTTAAGTCTGCCACAGGTAAGCATTTCATCGATAACTAAATACAATATCTGACGATTATCTTTTGCTAATAATCCTCTAAGGAAAATCAACCGTGTCTTCACATGTATAGAGTTCAATTTGATGCTGAAATTTCAGCAAGTACGTCGCATGGTCCACGAAATGTTTCTAATAATTAGTTATCATTGATCATCTGAGCTCGACCACATTAATAAAGATATTAAATGCCTTCTTTATTTAATTAACAAAAGAATTTGAATCTTATTGTTGAAGATGTAGAGTTTAAGGTGGTTCATTTGTGAAGTGAGGAGGCGGTAAGTTCAAAGGCAGCGGCATCTGTCGGCCGGCACGAGTAAAACCAATCATGTGACAGCGACACAGAGTAAAAAGTAATGTTTGGCTATTTTTTTTCTGTTTATTTTGAAAGTGACCGCAGATAAAAATAGACGAGCTTGGGTGTGGCGGATACGCGGACTGCAACACAAGGATGGGGTTCAGCTTTACTTTTTACATATTTGCGAAACATGTACATAATTATGTACAAGTAAGTGAGATTTGCAGTTTCTCAATCTTCTCTGTCTAATTCGCTTACTTCTTACTCTGCAAGACCTGCATGCCTGCTCCATTGCAGATCTAAAACCATCATAAGTGTAGCTGTTGTTTTCAATTTCACTCCTAATAATGATGTACTTTCTCTATTAGAGACAGTCTTGTTCTGTGAAGGCATGGTGCTACTGTTCAGAATTAAAACGGTCCAGATGCACTGAAATCACAACAGACTTCGAACTTTCTGTTGGAAGTTGACCACTTATTGAAAAGCTCCTCCTAGATGCTGACTGCATCGGCAATTGTGACAGCCCATTTCTAGGCGACTCTACGTACAGTAGAGCACGCGGTAGACTAGACACTCTACGTACAGTAGAGCACGCGGTAGACTAGACACTTTGATCTTGAGCTGACCTAGCGTAGTACACAGTTTCAATGGAATACGAGGCCAGGTTATTCTGGTCTTATTACCACTGACTTACGGGCTACCGTACTATTTGGCAAACTTTAACCATGAAATAAAGTAAGTGCACGCTTTTGTATGAGTATAATTATTTTCTTCCCTCGCATAACACGCACGTATGCATGATAGATCTTCACTTGAGAGCGGCTGAACCGATTTGGCGGATATTTTTGTGGCTGTGTTGTGTTGCCAGGCTTAAGTTTGTATGAAACAAAATTAGTTCGTTTTTATTAATTTAAGCTGTAGCAACACACGTCACGCTCGTCTCATGAGTCACTTGTTACAAAGTGTCGTCTCTTCTCAGACAGTACAGTCACCGCGCTGTCTGCGTGATTGCGCACGAGTCTCTATTGCTTAGAGTCCCAGCTACAGGGTGCACGGAGGAATAGAGTGCAGGGTTTGTGTCAAACTGCTAACACACTCTACATACTGATTGATACTGTAATAAACACAACTATTCTTTACCAGTCGGGTTAAAAAGTGAATTGGTTATCACTCAGGATATCGGGGTCAGACAAAATAATTGTATAACACGTACATATTTTTGCAAATTCCTAGTGAGTATCTAAACTAATATCATTAATAAAGAAAACAGATTTGATTGTTTGTTTGTAATAAACTCAATAACTGATTGAACAATTTAACACCTACAGAAAACTACGTACATAATCACTAGATATTATCAGCGAGTAACATGGGCTATATTTTGTTTCCAAAACTACGCTTTAATGGGTGTGGTGGCGATGTTAAGGTTAGAAGGGAAGACTATGTATTTCTCGTGGACGTAGTTACGGGCGATGAGCTAGTTACAGTATAGAGGTATTAATAAAGAAATAACCTATTACATAATCTGAAGTAATTTAAAGAAGCACAAAAATAGAAGAGCAGTTACCGGTGCACCAACATCGTTTAAACATAGATTAATAAATCATAGCACGCACGCCATGCGCGGGAGTGGACATGGAAACTATATTAGTGTTCAGAGGGGCCGACAGAGGGCCAGGCTAATCTCCAGCACACTTCACTGGTTCCACATCAAAATTCGATTAAATTGACCCTCTCGACCGTCTTAATTTTAATCTGAACGTGAGTCACACAGGCGGAATACTCAAAGGCTTTAATCCCTAAAATTAAAATCGACATGGTACTGGTCATCCTTGTTTCCTGATATCAGAACGGAAGGTTCTCAGGTGCTTTAAATAGAATGTTTCTAAAACAATAGGAGGCTCGTGGCTAAATAAAAACAGCCTGACGGGTTTATCGAAAGTTGAGCTACGCTGGCCGAGGTTAGTCTGTGGATAAGCGATAATGGTGAGCGTTCATAACATATCGAGACACCTCCATGCTAGGAAAGCAGTCCCGGCTGTCATTTACAGTCGGTCTTTGACAGTCCTAGTCGTCACGGGGACAGAATCCCGAAAATCTGACAACCAGTCCTACCAAGGTGTATCGTGTTCCCGATTAACTGGGTTGTGGAGGTCAGATAGGTAGTCGCTCCATGAAAAGATCGGTATCCAGCTGCATCCGGGTGGACTGGAAGCCGACCCTAAGGTATTTGGGAAAAAGGCTAGGCAGATGATGATTTTTCTAAAACATTAGATAGAAATAATGTTAATGATTTCAATTGTATTATGTAAAGAATATAATATAACATCACGCCAGAACACCCAAAAGGGTTAGGCAGAGGTGTACCTGCCCATAGTGCACCCAGATTTTGCTAGTTAAGTTTGAGTCCCATGTAACAGGCGAGCAAGCGAGCTGATTGCCATCCACCGGGCACAAATCTATATTCCGGGATGTTAATGAAAATATATATTGAATACTATATTGATAAGGTTAAGACTCAAGACTTACTTCTACAGACATCATACAACTTACAACCCATTCACTTCCTCATCACAAGATTCCCAAAACATTGGCCCCAACTTGACCCTCCACTGCTGCCCGCCACTCGCCGGCGCAAATAACCCCGTATAGGGTTACCCCAGTTAACACCTCCGCTGCAATATTTAATCCAAGCGTTGTATCGCGAAACCAAAGACGGGCGTAACCCGACGCCTGCGCAGTACAAAGCCTCCTTTAAATCAGCTCAGGCCTTATAGACCGCTTGTATTAGCTTTCGGCTCCTCTCTCGCCTTTAGTGTTCAATTGTGGAATAATAAAACGGAACGATTGGAGTTGTGTGCGTTTTGTTGTAATTGCAGGTAGTTTGTGCGAACAAGTGTTCGCGCGTCAACCCTTAGAAAGTGAATAGTGTTGTCGGTAGTTCTTTTACGTCTCCTGCAGGGGTTGATTACAATTTCACACAGCGGCATTAGAAATAATGCGAAATGTTACAATTTTCACCTCTCCAATAAGTGGTCTCTTGAGTTTGAAACGCTTGCAGGGACGGTTACAATTAAGGAGACTTTCCTTATAGATAATAATGCTGGTGAGATAGCTGGACGTTGGGCTATAGTATGACTGGTGCATTGCATACATGTTTCTGGAAAGGAATGCCATTTATCAACCTAACCCCCAACAATTTAAGAGAGTGGCTCTGAATTGAATGAAGATCCCACCGCTAGCTTGTAAACCTATTTTACAACATAACATCAGGCCTGTATTCCCCGAAGGGATAGGCAGGGGTGTACTTCCCTATAATAGTAGACTTACATTTCGACAGTTATGTTTATGTAGGCACCATGATATAGGGCGTGGGCACAAATCCATACTCCAGGCTGCTACCGAGCAATTCCAGATGGAAAAACCCTTTTGACCCAAGGACCTCATGCTCAGCAATAGCACTAGCGACTTCTAGAACCACGAGTCAGTCAAAGTTAAGCCTATGATTTATGTAAAACCTAATAGCTGTACCTATCATGCGGGCCTCAAACAGCTGATACCGACGTATCAGGGTAAGCCTGGGAAATATCGACATATTTCTCAGGCTTACATGGAAAATGAAACAAAATACATCTAAGTGGAGCTAACAAAACAGATTTTTTCGCGAAGAAGTCTCAATTCTTTAACATCAAAGCTTTGCGGATTGACTGCATTGTGTAGATCCGTATCTTATTTCTGCGATGGTGCGTCAAAAGTGCCGAATGTTGCGAGCATGTAGGCGTTCCTATGAGAAAAGGGAACAGGTGGGAACGGGTAAAGTTAATTCGCCAATGTTACATTGTGTGGGTCTTTGTAACCCCGCGCGCGGTGTAGGGTTGCAGGGTTATTAGCTATTTGTGAAGATGTTAAAGCTAATAGTTTGTGATAGTTTTTGCACGGCGAACTTTGTAATAGAATCTTGATATTTTTGTAAAGAATTCACGAAGGTATCAAAGTGCGGTTATCAGATAACAATGCGGGCTTTTTAACATTTCACTTCTACCTTTTTCCTTATGTGTGGATTTGTTTGTTTTTTAGAAATGTCAAATAGATCAAACTAAAGCAAAAAACGGAGATTTGAGATGAGGAAAAGCATTGCTTTAATAATGTTTTTCTTGAAGTTTGGTATTTTTATTTCACAAAACCACTGATAAGCAAAACATCAGGTTGAAAATAAAGTCAGATTTCCAAGAAGTCAGATTCGCATAACATCCGCTTTAAAGTTTTATTGCTTTAACATTTGAAAGTATTTATGCTACGCATAAGTGTCGTTCTATATTCATGAGTGTCTGTGTGTAACATAGATTTTTTTAAATAATTAAAGCAGTTTCAAGTATTTTTCAACATGTTTCACTAACTACATGATAACAGGTAATTAAAAAATAAATAAGCGCTTAAAACTAAACAAATGTTGTATTTTACGTTTTTTTTTCATGCAATAAAAGACAAAATGTGGTTTTGCGAATCGAATTTCTACTTCAAGACATACACATTGCACTCGTAGGGTAGTCCTTAATAATTCTGTTTGGTTCGATAGTTGGATTGACCAAAAGTGACCCCGTGTCACACGTAAAGTGACGTCACAAGCCCCTTCTTCTGAACTTTGATGTGCTATTGTCTTTATCACTTTTTATTGATTTGAGTAAGAATAAAATAATACGTGTCCAATATTTTTTGGTATCTAACTGATCGACCAAATAGAATTATCATATTTTTATCTAGGACACATCCCTATTCCATAATTATGTTAAACTTCACTTGTACTTAAGCCACAATACATCTTGATAGCTTTAATCGCATTCCTTAATTCCACTACTTAAGCATAACTTGGCCAGCGCTTCTCCATATTTTTTACCGCACCGAATCTTTAATGTATCGCAAAAAACCCACGATCCATCAACATGGATGCTTTTCAACAACATAATCTAGTTTACCGTCCATTAATCAAAAACGTATCGATTCCCATACACTATCGAGAACTTTTTTAATAATATGACAGGTAAATGCTCGGCATTTAGTGAGTGCTTTTGCTTTTTTTTTAGTAAATTGACAACCCTAGATTTTCTATCAATAATGACGAAAACTACTCTTAATGGTCTAAAAATTAGGTTGAAATTCGAATGGTTGCAAGTTCAAGGATGGCAGAATAAGTTGTTGGTGTGTTTTATTATCTCTTGTGCCGGCTGACTCAATTAGAGGCGGCATGTATCGATGTATCTCTCGAATCGGTATTCGATTTATTAATTAATCGATATACAAACATGGGCCCGTCATCGTTTCGATATAATATTTCAGATAGATCGCTTTATGGTGTTCCGATACGGTACTTTAAGTACTAATAACACTTTATAACTTTTATTGTTGTGCTTCACAATGGGGACAACTTTCTTCTTGCTGTATGGTGATTATGGTTTTATATTGGAAAAATAATAAAGAGATGCTGTGTGGGAAATTTGAGCGGGCTTTGTAAAAGACATGCTTATTTTTTTTAATAAAATGTTGATATAAGTTTCAGGTGAGTAACCGGCTTCCTGATTTTCAGGATTGACAATGGAGTATGGTTTGTTATATGAATTTGATTTGAATATTAGTATATATCTTTAAGTGCAGCATCCTTTTTTGCCGTCCGTTTCTACTCTATTGTAATTAACCTGATCTCTAAAATCATATAAGGTATTTAAATCGCATTAAATGTTTATATTCATCGTATTATTAAGATACTAAAAGTGTGCTATTCATTTTAATTTTTAAACAAATCTTATTATAATGTAAATGACACCAACAAAGATGCTTTCAACATTTTTAAAACGGTTTTTGTTCGCGAAAAAGGTAAGTTTACTTACCCGGATAACGCTAAAACCGAATTTTTTTAACCCCAAAGTACCACTTTAAAAAATCCGATTACCCAAAACATTTATTTTAACCCTACAAAGCTAATGTATCGAAAAAAGACGATAGATAATATTCATTTCAAAAAGAGAACACAAAAAAGATAAACCTTTTCAAAAATACAACTTTGTTGTAACAATACTTTTTTAATCCTAATATTCATAGTGCTTAGAAATATGAGTTGGAGTACTTTTTTTAAATTTCCTAAAGGAGCTTTTAATAAGTTTTTGCTTAGTAAAGGGGTATTATTTAATAGAGCGTGTTGAGTGGCGTATGTTTCTCATCTGATTCAGATTCTCTTATACGTGTACATGCGTGTCTGTCGACTTAGACAATCGCTTGTTGCAATAATTGTAGGGTGGCGTAGCTGATGAGGTTACAAGGACAATTATTTATTACCGTTCCGTTTGATACCTAATAGATAAAAAGACAAACGGGAATGAGTTCAAGGTGCGCCATATTTTATTTAAATTTTTATAGTTTCCTTACAGTTGTTCATGAAAACTTCTTTTTGGCTTCGTGATAAAAAGTGCGGATTGTATTAATGTAAAAATATACATATTTTTACTGGTTCGTGTTATTTAATTCATGATTTCATGAGATCTGGTTTGTGATTATTTTTGAATTAATAAACATTAATAAGTATGGACTGTTTATGAATTAAAAAATATTCACGAATAAAATTATAAATATTCACTTGGTGCTCTGCAAAAAGGTTAGCGTGCAAAATTTTCCTGCATAACGTGTGGTTTTAATACGAAACTGAATCGGGATTTGTCCGCACCGCTGCATCCTTGCACTTATTAAACATATCTTATATCAATAATAAATCCACTTAACTCCATCCTCCTTAACCCTTTCATATAAGGTTCATATTCGCGTACATAAAGTTCAATTTCTTCAAGGATCGACATTGGATGCGCGGGCGCAGATGTGTTACGTCTTTGTTGTATAATTTGCGTTTTCCGGTTTAATGGTCGCGTCGAGAGGGATTATGAGCACTGGAAGGGTTAAATGTTACAATGTGGCCCGAGTTGTGAGAGGGTTAAGTATTGCGGTCTTGGAGACCGAACCGTTAAGTGGTATTGTGGTATCTATGTGGCGTAATTTGCTGGTAGTTTTGAAGTGGGATCAAAAATGGATCTATTTTAAAATGTACCATTAAGGTACACAGAAACTTCCTGTAAGTAGCATACAGTAGCTGATATACTTACTATTTAAAAATAGCTCTCTCATTCTATATCTATTACTACTTTCTATTCTGTAAAATAGATATTTAGAAACTTATTTCACTGTCTCGTCGTTGTTATAGTGGTCGCAAGTTTTACTGCTCACCTCCTACTACATGACACTGATATATTACTGGTGAAATGTGGTCATAATATATATACACCTCCGCCTTACCCCATCGTAGAATACAAGCGTGAATATATTATGTTAGATATATGATTGTTTCACCCAGTTTAGTAAGATCTCTGCTCAATGATTTCTTCGAGATTAAGCAGTTGATAGCCGAAGCTAAGCCTGTTTGTCTTTTATGTGAAGAGTTACTGATAAACCAGTCTTTTACAAAACCCAGTTTTTCCTTATTTGTATAGAGAAGATGATCGTGATGAAGACGTCAATCAGAAGATGGCAAGTAATGATGACATCAACATATTATCATTTGTTACCGGCGACATCGGCAGTGCGACAAAGTCCCTTTATTTAACGTTATTAGAGGTATAAGACATATAATTTCTTTACACACAATAGATACACATATTAGGACCTTAAAAAAAGCATCCGTATTGTAGGAACAATTTATTATTTACTAGCAAAATATGCAATCAAAAACAGATCTTGTGCATTAAAGTATAAAATTTAAATTAGCTCGTGGTGGATCGAGAAGGGTAAAGGGTACAATTATTGTCGTCACCGCATTAACCCTGTCAACGCTCATCCCTGATTTATTGTAAGCAATTATTCTTGGAGGATATTTAAAAGAGCCGTGTCTCTAACATGTGTTATGTTGTTATACAAACATGGTTTAGATGCAGGCGAGGTGTTATTCTGTAAACTCTATGGTAGTTACTTCATTTTCTTCAATAAAGTTTTACTGGAGTGGTGGAAAGCCTGTTTAAGATATAGTTAAGAAAACATTATGAACTATGTAGTACTTGTCTAAGTATTGGGCTATTTCCATTTGATCGTGTTTATCAGGATACTCAACGTGAGCTTTCGCTTCACCACGTACTTATCAAACTGTTCGTTTCGACAATGAATGTTCGTCGCGTAACAAAAATTGAGCAAACAATGTTCTAAAAAGAAATTCGTGAAGTGAATGCTCGCGGACTCATTACGACCTCTGCCTACACTCTCCATCAAACCTGAAAGTGAAGAAAATTAGAAACTACAAATAAACCTAAAACCTACTTCATTTCTGTTCCAATTAATAATTGAAAACCATAAGATGTATTAAAATTATGATCAATAAGCATCTGAAACTTTTTTCTTATGGCCTGAACAATTTAATTCATCCCATAATGAAATCAATACTTTCCATACGTGCTTTATTTTCCTTAAATATTACTACAAAAATTCCACCAGAAAGACATCATAATACTGAACAAAAGCTCACTAACAGAATACCCCCGTACGTGGGAGTGCGGCCGGCGCGGCGCGGCGGCGCGGGCGCAGCAAAGCCTTCGATTGAGACATCCGACACGCCATCAAACGCGCCGCTTTTCTATAGCCCTTTACGTATCGACAACTGGAGCTCTCACCCTACGGTTTACGTCACACCTTTGACTTAACCCTTGTGATGAACACGTAAGGTTGATTTTTGGTCACTTTCATATTTTTGTTAGATTATTGGACTGAAAAGTTAACATTGCCAGTCTTTATCCATTTAACCCTTATATCATTCATTGTTGTCTGAAATTTGTCAGTTGCGTGATGTAGAGGACATCTTTTGATGCTTTTTTCATTCATTGTTGTATTAAAATGTTGATATCGGATCTCGGAGTGCTAATGTGGTGACGTAACAGAGTGCATTATGTGATACACTAAACTTTTAACGTTTTTTCTTCACAGAGATGCGACGTGATTGTCGTATGAATAAAAAACTTGTTTATCTGACATCTGGATAGCTTTAAGATAAACCCTTTTTAGTTAAGATACGTTGTAAAAGGTAAATTACCTATTTATTACTGTATAATGTAGGCGAGAGTAACGAAATGGGATAAGTAGACTCGCTAGTGCCAGTAGCCGGATTGAAGTAATATGTTGGTGCATATATAATTAATAAAATGGTACGGGACTGGTTCCTAGTAGATACTCTTTACTTGTCATTTTTCTGATAATGTCTCACTAAAAATTAGACACGGAAAACGAAATGTAGAACTCATTCCTCCCCTTAAGACTTCGACTTCATGCCCGTGGAATTTGATCAAATTTCAAGGTTATTACTTTGCCTTTCTTTCTCTTAAGTGTAATAAATCTAAGTTACTAACAAATTAGCTATCTGTCAGTGAAACTCCCGTCAAAATCAGTCCAGTCGTTTTGGAGATTACTTTAAACTAACAGACAAACAGACAGACAGACAAAAGAAAAAAATGTGTTATGGTATGTCTACCGTACCTGTTATTTGCACATTACCAACAGACACTTCAATTTTATATTTGTCTTCAGATTAATATGAATTAATTAATCCCTTGAGGTAAGCATGTTGTATTACTGCTGACCTTACACTTACGCTAAAATCCTTCCAGTACTTACTGGAAGCTTATTAAGGAGCTTCACTTCCACGAAAATGGAAATTGTTACCACTTTCTTTCCCCTATTTTTTACCCTATCATAAACTCTTTCAATTACGGCCCCAGCACCATTTTTTGTGCTCTGATCAATAAAGCGCTATAATTAAGGAGGGGCTGGGCAGAGCGGTGCATCGCTTGTTAGTAAATGTTGTCGCAGTGTGGGCAGCGTCCCACGCCTGGGCAAGACATGTCATTATGTGGATGACTGTACTTCCGTGTTTACGTGCCTAGGAACTGAAAGTTAAGAGGGGTGAGTAATTTTGGATTGCCTCGAAGTGCCTGTTATAAAGCACCCTTTTCTAGTTAAAAAAACCCTTTCTCTTTGACACATTAACTGCTAACTTACACGCAGTGGTAACATAACCAGCATAAGATGGTCTCGTATTCTATAGAAACTCCGTACTACGCCACGTTCAGCTAAAGAACAAATTGTTACTATTGCAATTCGCACAATATCCAAGAACAGAAACTTACCATAACATCACGCCTGTATTTTCTAAAGGGTTAGGCAAAGGTGTAGGTTCTCCTCTTAAACTCACATACACAAACAGCCAGACCAGGAACAACCTGTAGGTCATACAAATATTCGTTCCGTACAGGAATTGAACCCACGACACGTGGCACAGTAGTCAATCGTTAAGCCACTGCGCCAACCATGCTGTCCACCTACATTTCACCCATGTAATAGGGAGCGAGCCTATTGCCGTCATCCGTGACTCGGACTCCGGGCTGCGATTGAGAAATTATAGATGGAAAAACCAAAGAACTTTGCCCGTCCCGGGAATCAAACCCAGGACCTCATGTTCACTAATAGAGCTTGCGACCAACGAGGCAGTTAATGGTACACTGCTGTAATCTCCAACATAAATAAAAGCCACGTAATACGATGTATTATCTAGTACCTTCGTGTGTAAGTTGTTACACATTACAATAAAAATATAATCACTCATATTCTTGCCAAGATGTTGATTGCTGTGTAATGTAATGGTAATGTATATATGAATCTATATATCTATACAAATAAATAAAATTGAAGTGTCTGTTTGTACGAAATGAATATGAAAGTGTATATGGTAGTTAAACCCAAAATCCATGTATTTTATGTCTGCCCGTCTGTCTGTCTGTCTGTTTGTTTGAGGTAATATCCGAAACATGTCATGATGGCCCAGTGGTTTAGGCCTCGCCTCTTGTACTCGAGGTTGTGGCTTCAAACCAGGGTAATTAATGGGACTTTTTCAATTCATATGCACTTTCTGAGTTTATACCTTCACCGATGTCAGTGATATCCAACATCACTGACATCGGTGAAGGAAAACATCGTGAGGCAACCTGGACTTATAATTAATATAAGTCTGAAATCGCCGACCCGTCTTAAGCAAGCGTGGTGGGAGAAGAGGCCTTTTCCCTGCAGTGGGACAGTAACAGGCTGGTATTATTATCATTAATCTCCGAAACAGATGGACCGATTTAGACGAGAATATCATTGGCAAATAGCTGATGTGGTAAAGATTAACTAAGCTACTTTTTATTATAGAAAAAGAATTAGGGTTCCGTGCAAAAGAAACAAAACCCAAGAAATTTTGTCAAATTCCACGTGGACGAAGTCGCGGGCATCGCTAGGAGTAGTAAAATAAGTTAGTGCTCACAAGAGGAAATTATTCGCTTTGTTAAGCCAAGCATCGTTATGTGTGAAGCTCAATCAGAGGGTAGGGATGTGCTGGAGATATGTCGATGTGAATTTATCTTTTTCCTCTGAGTGTGCTCCTAATCATGAAGACCTCTTTTTATTTTCCTTTGACATGAAAAAGCCAACACTGCGGGCCACAATACCAGTACAGTCATCATCTGCCTAGCCTTTTCCCAACTATGTTGGGGTCGGCTACCAGTCTAACCGGATACAGCTGAATACCAGTATTTTACATGGAGCGACTGCCTATCTGACCTCCACAACCCAGTTACTGGGCAACACGATACCCCTTGGTAAGACTGGTTGTCAGACTTTCGGGTTTCTGACTACCCGTAACGACTGTCAAAGATCTACAAATGACAGCCGGGACCAACGGCTTAACGTGCTTTCCGAGGCACGGAGGAGTCTCGATATGTTATGACGGTCACCCATCCACAGACTGACCTCGGCAAGCGTAGCTTAACCTTCGATCAACCCGTGCGGCTGTTTTTATTTAGCCACGAGCCAGTACAGTCAATGGTGACAAACATCGAATTGATCATTTCGTAATCTTGTTTTTATAAGTAAGTTTTTATTTTAGTACAGTACTTTGCTCATTAAATCTCAATTAGATTAATGTTAAATTCTGCCTTCTCGCAGAACATTCGTATATAACATTGTTGGTTCCTATTCTGTAGTTACATCTTATTAGCATATATCTGCTGTATAAAGCCATTCTAACCCTGGATCGCCAGACAAGCGTGTTTATTACATGACTAAAGAATTAACAATTATTTACAATCACTATAAAGCGTTATTAAATACCGATCATAAAACTATCGATACCAGTCCCTCCCTAGCCAGTAACCCGCGTTAATCAAGTGCGCGCGCGCATAGCAGCGGTAATTAGATTGAGCGGCGCGTGCGTCGGTCGCGACCCGCAACCGTGACCACCGTACGAATAACTGAACAGAAGGCAAATAGGTGAGCTAACATTAACCGATAGGATTGTGAGACTTTTGCCAAGAGTAGCGTGGTAGCGGTCTTAGATGAATAAAACACGTGTTCTGTTAATCTGTGCGCAAGGTTCTAAAAAACCCGGTACCTCAGGAACGATAGGTTAAAACAGTACTTACGAGTAGGTTGACTTGCTAATGTCAATTTCGAAAAGATTTTAATAATACGGCGGCCATTTTGCGTGCGTACAGAAACTCACGCTACGCCACTGGATGATCGAACCAAGCACCTATTGAATCTGTTTGGAGTGGAACTTCTGCCGATTACTTTGTGACTAAATTGTACAGTTAATCAGTAACCGGCGACTTCTCGGTGCATTGTAAGTAGTAATTGTTTCGTTAAGTGTGATTCTCTTGTGTGTCTGTATGTTTGTAGTTGTTATATGTCGTTGTTGGATGAGGATACTGGTGACTGCGTTATCGCTTTTTGAAAAATTATCAGCAAATAATTTCACTAAAACCACTATGAACTTTTTGAACGAAAATAATCATGGTCATCTCAGTTGTAATGCAATGGGTGTAGGTAAGAAAACTAAAAATAATCGCGTCTTTCTGTGCGAGTGTACAGCTCACAGATGATTAAAAATCATATCGTAACATCATGTCCGTATTATTCAAGGGGTTAGGCAGAAGTGTATCTATGGTACACTCACATTTCGACCGTCCATGCCTCAGCAAACACACTAGGCAATTAGTCACTAGATCTTTGACAATCGTTACGGGTAGTCAGTGCAAGTCTTGCCAAAGTGTATTGTGTAACTCAGTTACTGGATTGTGGACATCAGATAGGCAGTCACTTCATGTAAAATACTGGAATTCAGCTGCATCCAGTTAGACTGGAATCTGATATCGTCATATTTTGGGAAAATACAGGCAGATGATGGTGTGGAAAACTTTTGCACTATTATTTTGACGTTTTTGATGAATTTAAAAATACTTTCTTATCCACTTTTATTTTCAGGATCGTAGAGCGTTTTATGTATAAATAAGCGTGTTACGTGGCCGTCGCGAGCTAGTTGTGCTCGTTGGCGTCTATTAGTAAATTGTTGTTGTCCACAACTGACCAGTGCGGACCACAAGGCACATTACACACTGATGTATCACTTATGGACTTCTGACACTCTTACGGATACTAGCAAGAATTATTCGATTTGGTAATGCACTTAGGTAGAGACCGGTGTAGTGACGAAGTGTACAACCACTCGATTCCTACCGACTTCCCTTTTTAATTTCGATGAACGAAGAGCAACTTGGCAAATAAGATTACTCCTTAAGTGTTTGTGTTTTTTCTTCGGCTTATCTTTTGCTAAAATAGACGCCTCGACACTGGAGTGGTGGCTAGAGCCAGCTTAATATATGTAGTTCTTAGGTAGTATACTCAGATCTTAAGCCTCTACTATATATTCTTAAGAGTACTTTATAGGTGCAGAGGTCAGCACATCAAACTACTCCAATGTGTCAGATTCCTTTGATAGGTTTTCAACTTTATGACGAAATAATAAGGTTCATATTCAATTGGGAAAATCTGACAGTTTGGGTTAGCTTGATGTGCTGGCGTCTGTAAGTAAGTGTACTTGTGGAAAGCAAATGACGATTACCTCCTTATGAATATCTGAGTAATGGGCAATTCATTGATCATAAAATTAAATATAATATGGTGATTCTAAATTCCAAGATGCAGTGTTTTTCGTATAGTTCAGCTGTTCCATTCAGCATTCATTCAAAGTGGAAGGATTTTTTTCACTTAAACTCCATTTGAAAATCTTTTAATTTCTTTTCCTATTGTTTATGTTTTGCGACGTTAGAGCGGTAATACTTACATCAATCTTGTTTGTGCCATAATTATCTAAGCATGATGCGTTCCCAAACACTTATAAAAACATAGACAAAATAGAAGTATGAAAGATCTTTCCATGAATATATAACAATGTCGTATCAACTGCTATCGGAAACTTCCACCAAGCAATCATTACTGTGCTTCCTCCAAAATATGTGTTACAAATGTGTGTCGCCCCTAACACGTTAGCCGGTCGGTGCGCGGGCGCACATCGTCGTGAACACAAATTGTTGTCACATACCTTCATATTTGTTGTACAGAGTGTCTCAAAGTTTGAAAAATACACTACAAGGTGGGGAATGCTTCGTTGTCTTAGAAGATAGATATCAATATTCACACTCGGCAATATTATTAGTTTTATGTCATCTTGCTGCGCCCTAACAGGGTCATGTAATCAAGTGTAGGGTATAACTACGTGTACATTGTGCATTAAACAAATAAATAAATAAAATCCATCCAATGAATCCATCACAATATGTAATTAAATGTTTTTTTTTTTTTATTGCAATGGTTTTAAATGGCACTAAATTTTAAGTGGTTGTATGTAATTAAATAATTATTTCATCATTAATAATAATAAAAAAAAAAAAAAAAAAAAAAGCTGGCAACTCTAAGCATGTCATGTCGTCCGTAAATTTTTCCTCCAATTAATTTCTGAATTTTATCTGTTTATACCAGTGTGAGTACCACAAATTGCATTCACAACCAAACAAAACCAAATAAATTAATGTAAATAGTAGAAAACACAAAAAATGATACCTGTATATACGAAAACCTATAAATATGTAAGCAGTCCGACAGGTGACAGATGTCACACAAAATACAATACAAATTTACAAAACTGATGATGAAATAAAATGCTAACAAGAGCAGCAAAGCGACGCGCACGCCCACCATCCCCGGACTCGCCGCTCAGCTCCGCCTCGCCACCGCCGGACCTTGGATCACCAGTGACACCGACGGTTGCAGCCGCGTCGAGCTCGAGCGACGAGTATTTTTCCCCACCGACGTCGCCAACACCTGTACGTCGGCAAGGGAGAGGCCGGCCACCGAAGAGCTTGGGATCCAGGGGCCAACCGGCCCCGAGCCAGGTCCCCGCTACCGGTGGTTGTGTGCAGCGCATGAGATGGACTCAGTCTATGAACGAGAACGTCATGCGCGCATATTACGGGTCTACAGAGGGGGGAACTAACCTCACTGCGTACCGTGCTAGGATGCTGTCTCTGTTTCAGGTATTGGAACCAACCGTTAACGTCTCGGCCCAACGACTGTCGGATCAGGTGCGGGTTATTCAACGTAACCACAGGTTGGACGATACTGCACTTGATAGGCTGCGTTCAGAGGTGCTGAACAACCACATCGTCTTGACTTCGACACAGACCGCGGTACAAGCGTCAATTATTAACGCAACACCGTCGCCGTCCAACCATGTCAGTGAAGAAGCAGATGATAGGGTTGTCACAGTAAGTAGCCAGTGCAATGAAAAACTGAGGAGCGCATTGGAGGATGCGCTTCGTGAGTATAGGTCCACACCGACCGAACTTAGACCCCGGTTACCAAGGCTGCCTATGCACAAAAAAAATAGAGCGCTGGTGTGTAACTTGGATTCGCTGCTTAAGGATTTATTCGAGAGCAGCGGAGACCTCGTCGATACACATTCAATCTTGTATTGCGCGGCTGTTGCGGCATGTCGTTTAGCTAACGTCAAGTTTCCAAATAATGACGTAGCTATTCGACCAAAACCAGCTGTACCAGCCTGGCAAAGCAGGATTGAGCGCCGTATCGATGGGGCCAGGGTGCTCATCGGCAAACTATACTGCTTCAGGGAGGGCAATACAAGACCTCGAGTGATGCGCTTTGTGAGGCGGGCTTTTGCGGGGACTGGAATCAGTCCTCGCGAATACATGTCCCGCATTGTAGAGCGCATCGACTTCCTGAAGCAGAAAGTTTATGTATGGGCGAACCGTATTCGGCGGTATAAACGGCGGGTTGACCGGTACTCACAGAATCGCATGTTCCAGAGCGATGAGAGGTGGGTATACAGAGCTTGGGAGCGACCTGAACAGGATGTGGCGGACGTGCACCGCCCGGATGATACAACCACGAATACATTCTGGCGTAACATCTGGTCGGTGCCCGTCTGTCACACTGAAGCTCACTGGATTCGTGACGTCGAACGCGTGTGTGAAACCATAACAGAAATGGAAAAAATTATTATAACACCATTAGACGTGGCCACAGCAGTTCGTCCGTTACCGAACTGGAAAGCACCGGGACCGGACGGACTGCATAATTTCTGGCTAAAATGGCTTGGTAGTTCACACACGCGCTTGGCATCACAATTCCAGTCATGTTTAGAGTCTGGTTCGCTACCCCAGTTTCTCACAACTGGTATTACTCACCTGCTCTATAAATCAGGTAGTACCACGGAACCCAAGAATTATAGACCGATCACATGTTTGTCGACGGTTTATAAACTTCTTACATCCATTTTGAGAGCTAAAATTGCCGAACATATAGTTGGTAATTCTATCATGTCTGCCTCTCAAAATGGATGTAGGAACGGGTCCCGTGGTACTAAGGAGCTACTCCTCATAGACATGGCCATTAGCCAACAGGTTCGTCGATCCCACAAGGATTTGTCGACATGTTGGATAGATTACAAGAAGGCGAACGACTCTGTGCCGCATGCATGGCTTATGAGGGTGTTGGAGTTGTACAAAATAGATGCAACTCTACGCACCTTTCTTGAGTCATGTATGGGGCAATGGAGGACGGTCCTTCGATATCCAGGATGTCGGCAAATTCATGGGAATGATGAACCTATATGGATTAAACGGGGAATATTCCAGGGCGATAGTTTGAGTCCCCTTTGGTTTTGCTTAGCCCTGAATCCGCTAAGCACATTGCTGGAGGATTCAGGTGTAGGCTATAGGTTGAGAAGAGGTGGTCAGGTCATATCCCACCTCCTTTACATGGATGACCTAAAACTCTTTGCCTCCAACAATTTACAACTGATGGAACTACTGAAAATAACTGAAAGTTTCAGTAGTACCATCAGGATGGAATTTGGTGTGGACAAATGTGCGGTCATGCATGTAAAGCGAGGGGAGATTGTGGAATCCGAGGGTATTCAACTTCCGGATTCCATACAGCTTAGATCCCTCTCCTCATCCGATAACTATAAGTATTTGGGTATGTCGGAAGCATTAGGCATTAATGTTACTGACATGAAGCAATCGCTGAAGGAGCGCTTCTTTGGCCGCCTGAAAAAGGTTTTAAATAGCCTTTTATCGGGCGGAAATAAGGTGCGCGCCTTCAACGGTTGGGTCATGCCGGTTTTAATGTACTCTTTCGGCATACTCAAATGGACTCAGACCGAACTCGACGCCCTGGATAGAAGGGTCCGTACACTGCTGACCGCAAACCGGATGCATCACCCACGATCATCGGTAATGAGGTTGTATATCCCGCGGAAATGTGGAGGTCGAGGCTTCTTAAATGCTAAGACACTCTACAACCGCGAGGTGTGCAACCTCAGGGATTATTTTTTAAAAACCGAAGTGGGTATGCATCGGGATGTGGTCGCAGTTGACAAGGGACTCACCCCGCTGTCCATGGCTAAAGAGAACTGGCGCAAACCTGTAGTGCTTACTACCGATGACCGCAAGCAGGTATGGCAAAGCAAGGAGCTTCACGGGCGCCTCTATCGGGCTCTTCATGGGCCCGATGTGGATTTCATAGCGTCCGTATCCTGGCTACGATTCGGTGACCTCTTTGGGGAAACTGAAGGTTTTGTCTGTGCGATTATGGACGAAGTTATTCTGACGAACAACTACCGGAAACATATTATGAAGGACGGGACGGTTGACATGTGTCGGGCATGCCACCGTCCGGGTGAGTCCATCAGACATATTATTTCTGGTTGTTCTCGTCTGGCTAACGGCGAATACTTGCACAGACATAACCAAGTGGCCAGGATTATCCATCAGCAACTTGCTTTGAGGTACAAGCTTGTGGAATCTGAGGTACCGTACTACAAGTATGTGCCCGACCCAGTTCTCGAAGATGACCATGTCACATTGTACTGGGATCGGTCTATCATTACTGACAGGACTATTGTTGCCAATAAGCCTGACATAGTAGTGATAGACCGATTAGCGCGCCGCGCAATGATAGTGGATGTCACCATCCCACATGACGAGAACCTCGTGAAAGCCGAGAAAGAAAAACAGATTAAATATCTTGACTTAGCACACGAGGTTGTCGACATGTGGAGTGTGGACTCGGCTGTCATTGTGCCGATCGTAGTTACGGCCAATGGCCTACTGGCTAAAAGCCTTGACGACCATCTGTCGAGGCTTTCGTTACACGGTTGGATCAAAGGCCTGATACAGAAGGCAGTACTCCTCGATACGGCTCGCATTGTGAGGAGGTTCCTGTCTCTGCAACCCTAACCGCCGGTAGCTTGGACCCTGCTCCTGCCATCGGTGGACTACTATTTTTTATATTTTTAAATGTTTTTGTATTTTTTATATTTAAATATTTAAAAATGTAATTTATATGTTTATACCAAGAATAAAGATAATAATAATAATATATTTAATTCAGACTTTGTCCATAAATTAGTTAGTAACAATGCTCTTAACCTAGTGTTAGTCAAAACGATACAATCCAAAGTAGTTAGTAACAATGTCTTAAAATAAAATACTTTTTATTCATAAGTTCACATATAAATTACATAGAAGTGACATCAGTACAGAGTTACATATTAAAATTATTAAGCAAATATTAAACTATGCCTAAAATAAATCTAGTGTAGGTATAACTTATATAATATATTGGATAAAGGCCTAATGAAAAACAATAGCGACCTGCCTGATGTAGGTTTATTCAAACCTGTGTTTCAGGTAACAACGCTGAGTGTTTTATTGGACTATTAAATTAATGTACATAGAGCTAGCATTGATACATAATAATTATATTATTAAATAAAAATTGCCTTAACATTAATAAACTTATTGCATGATTTCTAGCAATTTTTCAGTGTCTGAGTAATTTAATGTCGCTAAGTATTCACTTAACATTTCACTACATTTTTTACAATTTACACTATATATACTTAGAGACTTATTGATTTTATTATATAAGAACGGACCTAAAAAACCATAAAATTTATTTATAAAAGTATGTCTAGTTTGAGGCTTTATGCAAACTAAGTCTTTTCTTCTCTTATGTATAGGTATGGGGGTATAAGGGAGATTGCTATGCTGGTGTAATACTATATTTAATATAAATAGTTGACGCACAGTTAAAACCTTACATGCCGTATAAAGCTCGTATGTGGGAAATCTAAATGGGCGAAAGGTGGCTACCTTAAGGATAGCTCTCTGCGCACGTTCTAATGGTAGTAGGATTGTTTTTGCAGCCCCTCCCCATGAAGTTATGCAATATGTAAGAATGGATTGACACAAAGCTAAATAGACCTGTTTAATTAATTTGTAGTCCGTTATATATCGTAAATTCTTAAAAATGTATATTAATTTACGCATTCGAGTGCATAATAAATCAATGTGTTTACGGAAGTTCAGATTTGTGTCAATCGTCACACCAAGATATTTCATATGATCGGCTTTTGCTAAAGTAGGACAATTACATGCATTGTCAGCGTACTTGCCGCACTTATGCGCATAAATGTTTATGTTAGTAGTTGGCAGGTTAGTATTTCTCATAGTGAATAAAATGTGTTTAGTTTTTTCTGCATTTAGTGTTAGGAGATTTTCATGTAGCCAATTAGACACTATATTAAAACCGTTCTGGGCTTGTTTATACACCTCCTCTCGAGAGTTGTCTGAAAACAATAGAGCTGTGTCATCTGCATAAGACATTATGACACCATTTTGGAGTGTTAAGCTGCACAGGTCATTAATATATACTAGGAATAAAGTAGGACCCAATATACTACCTTGAGGTATTCCGTAATTACTATTTCGAAGCTCAGAACTGACGTACTGACCAATTTTTACACATTGTTCGCGGTCTCTTAAATAATCAGAAAGCAGTGTAAGCGTTGTTCCTCTTATTCCGAGTCTTTCAAGCTTGCCCAATAATAAAGGACAGGAAATTGTGTCAAAGGCCTTGGCGAGGTCTAGGAAGATCCCAATGGAGTGCATGCCCTGATCCAAATTAGTTGTTATATAATCCGTCATTTGATGTACTGCTTGATTAGTTGATTTTTTGGGCCTAAAGCCAAATTGTCTATCCGAAAGCAATTTGTTATCCTCTAGATATTTCATTAATCTAATATTAATGATTTTCTCTAAGATCTTGGAGAGCCCTGTTAAAACTGAAATGGGTCTGTAGTTGTTAACACATTTTTTGTCACCAGATTTATATACAGGAGTAACCACTGCTTTTTTAAGCGACTTAGGGAATACACCATTAGTTAAGCATAACTGAAAAATATGAGTTAGCGGCGGAGCAAGGAGGTATTTGAAATGTTTAAGTATGTTGTTTGATATGTCGTCCCACCCAACCGCGCAAACGTCCTTTAATCCAGAAATGATTGTTAATACTTCATCGACATCCGTATCTAGTAAGACAAAAGATTTGAGTCTGGGGAAAGATTTAGGTTGGTTTTGAGAGAAAGAACCTCTAGATTGTATGGTCTTTTCTGCTAAGGTTTTGCCTACGTTAGAAAAATAGTAATTAACTATATTTGTTGATTCTATTGGGTTGTTCTCTATAGTCAATAAGTCAAGTGGAGGTTCAAGTTGTTTTGATCTAAATGTATTTGTTTTTATAAATTTCCAAATAAGTTTACTATTTTTGCCTGCTTTCTGCAGTTCTTTTCTGTCATATTCATTTTTTATTTTTTTCAGAAGGTTGTTGCAGAAGTTTCTATATCTTTTATAAGTAATGGAAAGAATTTCATTTTCAGGCTCAAGTTTGAACTTTATGTGAAGTTTGTCTCTATGCCTAATACATCGAACAAGTCCGGGTGTAATCCAAGGTTTAATGCACTTGTACTTCCTTGGCGTTATTTTGGCGACTGTATGCTTTATTATTGCAGAGTGAAGTGAATTTATAAAATAATTAATAGCAAAGTTTGCATCGGTGGAATTATAAACTGGGTCAAAATTAATATTACGTATGTCTTTTTCGAGGTGTGACATGTTGACATTGGTATAGTTGCGTAAACAATTTTTTCTTGGCAAAGAAACTTGTAATATTAGTAAAACTGCTTGGTGATCAGTAAGCGAAGAGTTAGTAACAAATGTTTTGGCTGGTTTATTTGTTTTTATAATGAAATGATCTAAGCATGAACCACTTTGATGCGTGGGGTGGTAATGAGCTGGCAAGAGTCCGTGGAATGAGCAGATATTAACATAGTTATGTGCATGAATGTCCATTTTCCCGGAAGCAATGTTGATATTAATGTCCCCCATTAGAATTATGTGTTTAAAAGTTGTAAGACTTTGTAACTGTACGTTTAGTGAATCTAAGAAATTTGCGACATTTTGAGAAGGTGGTCTGTATATAGCCATAACTACCGTATCTGTATTAATTTTAATGAGTAAGCAATTACAATTTTGTAGCAAAGGTTCTTCTACAGTTGTACTTAAATTATTGTTGACAAATACAACTAAACCATCATTCTGGTTGATGTTTCTGTTGGTTTTATGCGAAACATATCCGTCTAAAGATGGTAGAACAGTGGTTTGGTTTGACAACCAACATTCTGTTAGGACGATAATGTCGCAACTTATACCCAGGTTCTGTAGCAATATTTCAAAACCATTTATATTTCGATTTATGCTGCGAATATTTTGTGTGAGAAAGGTCAGCGGTTTCTCTCCCAAGGGAAAGTGGTGCTTACACTCATCAATATTACAATTTATAACTTCAGACACAGAAAATTGATCTAGGTCCTTAAGTAATTGATCAGTCATGATAAATAAACACCTAATAAATATAAACAAACAAAAACTACTACTAGTGTGCTTAAAGGATAGGTTAATAGGTAGCGCTCTTAGGCGCCTTCATAATCTATGGAATGGATATAGCTGTCCTCGGCATATTTCCGTGCAGGACAATTTACATCACCAGTTTTATGATCACTTTTCCTATTAAAACGTTTGTACGTCGCACAGTTTGGTGGACTGGACTTTGTGCAGCATTCCTTAAAAGTGTGGCCAGTCTCTCCGCAGTGATTACACGTCGGGTTAGTGTCACGGCAGAACTTGGCCGCGTGTCCAAACTGCTGGCAGTTGAAACACCGAGTAACGATCGTGAAATCTCGAACTGGGCATGACGTCCAATTGATGAATATTCGTCCTTGATTGACTAGGATCTTCCTGATGCTAGCTGGCACTTCTAGAATAAAATTGCAATTAGGGAGGTCTTTTTTCCCAGATTTATGGCTCAATTTTATTTGTTCTTCAAACGACTCACGAGTTGTATTGGTCAACTTATCTGAGAGGTTTTGCTCGTAGATGCAATCCAAAACCTCCTTATCAGTCAGGGCTACCGGGACTCCAATAACAGTGATTCTTGGGCGCCGCTTTGATGGTTCTTCAATCTTAAGGCCCGAAGAGACGAGTTTTTCTAAGCTTCTGAGCTTTTGAATGTCCTCTTTGGAGTCGGTACTGATAAGAACACCTCCATTTTTTACTTTCTTAAGGCCACGGACATGTAGTTTAAGTTCCCCGGGCGAAATAATTTTCTGTACGAGAGACTTGGTATCGTCACTAGATTTGGTTTTGTCGCTGGGATATATGGCAACTGAGCTTAAATTTGGTGGGCGCACAAAATTATCCGAGCCTTTTTTGACCATATTAGCGTACGAAGCGGGTTCTGTCGGCTTTGAAATGCCTTCAACTACCTCTTTGAACTGTAGGAGAGAGTTCGCGATGTTCTGTTGTTGCTGTAAGTGCTGAACGGAACTATGGGCTTGAATCGTTTTTTGCTTTAAGGCTTGATATAAGACAGCCATCTGAGATGCGCCATGTGAGACACTACGGCAAAGATTGGCTACACGTACCTTTTGGTCTGCGTTCATTTTTCCCTCAGCAACTAAACTGCATACTTCATTTAGGATTTTTTCTATGGACCCCATCCATTTCTGTACCTCCGGCGTAGAAATAACTTCGGCTGGTAGCTCATGTTCCAAGGGAGGTTGTGGCTTTGGGTCTACAGGCTGGAAATCTTGAGTTGGTGTCGGCGGAGGACTTCGCGTCACTAGCTGGCTACGGCCAAACGGGCTAGATCCAGTGTTAGACATATCTAACACAGAAACACTATATATCTTTAAAAATACTTTAGCTCATTCTTACACAACGCAATCTAACAAATATATTTACAATTAATTAATAGTATCATAATAAGCTAAGCAAGATACGTCCGCGCGGTAAGAAGGCGCGATCGAATCTATGAATGAAAAGAATAAAGATAAAAAGCGGGAACCATAATCTTAACTGTATGGGATCAATTGCCATTGAAATCGATTTTTTTCTCTTTACAAAGAGTCTCGGTCAATATGGGCGTAAGACCATCAGCATTATAATATTTCAAAATGAACGTAAATAATTAATATACCATTTAATATTATGGGAACAAGTACCAAAGACGCTGGAGAACAGGAGGAGAGATCAGCTCGTGAAGAGGGGCCAGCGCGTTGGGAGTGCATTCCCTCCAAACAGCCCTCATAGGAAAATGCACAAGGTCAATAGAAACATTTCAAAACAATCAAAATGGCATAAAAACAACACTCGATGTTGATAAATATTGATGTAAGTAATGATAATTATTTGTCAATTCAAACACCTATTGTAGTTTTTCAAACAAAACGTTTATAATAGACACACCTTCAGCACTTACAGCCTTCGTTTTAACAAACATTAAAGTTACACGTGCCACAATTTGGCGTGTGTCAGCCCTGACATGTGTACATAAAGATTCGTATAACATACATGTGTACCGACAATAGAGTGTAGTTGATTGAAAAAAAATACACGTGTAATAGTTATCAGAAAGGAAAACAGTGACCCTGTTTGGAAAAATCTAAGGAAATTCCAGTTCCCACGTGCTATCTTCAATAAAAATTCCAATTAGATTTTTATTGTTTTTTTGTATATCAGATATAATTTTATGTAACCTTCTGACTATTATCAAAGATCTACAAATGACAGCATCATCCTCCTGCCCTTATCCCAATTTATTTGGGGTCGGCGCAGAATTACTTCGTCTTCCATACATGTACCGTTGTCTCAAAATTTACCTCCTTTCTAGCCATATCAACTTTCATACGATCCATCCATCTTTTCTTTGGTCTTCCCCTGCTCTTGTAACCCTCCTCATTCATACTAGATAAAATCTCTAACATATATACAATATAATTTAATATAGTATTTTATCAAATAATAATAAATGAAAGCATGTCTTCGAATTCTATTGGCAAAGTTTGAGCACCACCTCGCCAACTAGTTCGAAGGATGTCCTACAAGGAGTGCTAGCCAACAATTGCGGCCTAAGTGAGCACATCCTCATCAGCTTGAGAACAGCTTGGCTTGTGGCCATATAGCGCGATGTTTCACAATATTATTGTTTACTGTCCCGATGTTTATGAGTCAGTAAGTAGTTTGTCAGCTCTGAGCTCAGGAGTGTGACCTCATTTTGTTTCACGATCAGGAGTTCGTGTGGGGAAGTGAAGTCGTGGTAGAAAGAAAGTTAACATTGATACTTTAATGGTTGCATATCACGTTTTGGTGGTTTCTGTTCTAAGATTTGGTGTAGTATTTTGGGGTAATTGTTCAGAAAGAGAGTCTATTTTTAAAGCCCAAAAACGGTGCATACGATCCATTTTTGATCTCAAGGTTACAGATAGTTGCATTCCATTTTTTAAGAAACACAAAATACTAACCTTTCCTAGTATAAACATTCTCGAAGTAGCTATATTCGTTAAAACTAATATGCATATATTTCCTGCATTGAATGATACTATATTATTATTATAGAAACAGGGCGGTAGTGATTAGGACTATGATAAGTAGGGTGGTGGTTCTGGTTAATTAAATTTACTAACTACTATTCATTTTGACGACCGATGTGGCGCGGCGGGCGAAGGTCCGCCTGCGACGCAAGAGGTTGCGGGTTCGATTCCCGCCTTGGGACAAATGTTTGTGCGATCTATAAATATTTGTTCCGGGTGTTCTGGGTATTTGCTATATATAATACAAATATCTATTTATTTATTTATTTATTATAGGCTTCTCAACAATGAGTACACTATACTATATAATTTTGTTCTAAAGCATATTATTCGATCAACGACTATTTAGAAGACAAGAATAGTTGGTCGCTTTGTTGAACGCAGGACAATGTTACTATGTTCTTTTACTGTTTAATAGTTCTTTATTTTTGTGTATGTTTCTTCTACTATCCATATTTTTATGTTATTGACATGATCCTCTCATTACATTGTGTGAATGAGTTGTATTGATATAATTCAGCATTGCACATGTCAGCGGGCACGCCCTTGGACTGCCTTGGAGGCTTTTTATGTATTCAGTTTAGCAGGCTTTGCTTGAGTTAATTGTCGATTTTGGTATATATAACTTTTTATTTATTTATTTTGGCATATTGGTGTGTGCTAGCTAACATGTAGCAAATTATTTAATTGAATGACGTATAAAGATGATTGACATAATTATTATTTTTGACATAATGTGTTGTATAGCTTCAGGTTCTTCAAACCTATCAGACAGACGTGTTGCTGGGGAGTTTGTTCCTCCACTTCTTCTTCCCAGCAAAAACACTAGGAAGTGGTGAAGGGTGGGCGTTTTGGGGGACTGTCTTATGTAAACGTCTTTGACGTTCAAAAAGTGCTGATTCTCAGCCTAATTTGAATAAATGAATTTTGATTATGATTTTGATTTTGAATTTGTACATTTCAAACTTAATTCTAAGTGCCCCATTACTTATAGAGAAGCACAGCATGCACTATAATATTATGCGCGGGTATTAAAATAATTAATCGATTTTGAATAAATAATACATTAGCAGAAAAGTTAAATTAAAGCTGAATTGATTACAAAAAATAAAATCTAAATTAGATACTTAACACACAAAATTAAGTTAAAATTAATAAAGATAGATTAGATTTTAAAAATTAAATTAAATTAAATTTGATTTAAAACAATTAAATTTGACTATTTGATTAGAGGTACCCATTAGATAGCAAGCGTGGCTTTTTTAATAGTATGTACAGAAGAGGTGAACAAGTCAATATCCGCTTCGTGCTCTTTGTAAGCAGTATACATTCGTGATAGTGGACAGTGTTGTCTCAAATTGGTGCGACATCTCGGCATGCAAAAAAGTTTCCTGTTAAAGCTTCTCGGCAGAATACGTGGCACATGGAATAAGACCCTACTGAGCAAGTCGGGACAGTCAAGAGAGCCCGTTACTAACTTCTTAAGAAAAACCAAATCGAGCATAACCCTGCGTTTCTCTAGCGACACCATCCCAAAATGCTTCAGTCGCTCATGGTACGATTTAAGCCTGTTTCCCATATTACTGGCATAAGTAAGATGCCACAGGAACCGCTTCTGCAGCCGCTCAATGCGTTTGATGTGGACCTTATATACAGGCGACCAAACCACACTGCAATACTCGAGATGGCTTCTTACCAGAGAATTGTACATAATTTTTTTGATGGCCGGTTTTTTGAAATTTTTACACTCTCTCATTACAAAACCAAGCATCTTGATGGATTTTAAAATAGTTTTGTCAATATGTTCGACAAAACTTAGCTTTTTATTGAACTGTACACCTAGATCTCGTATTGTTTCAACTTCAATAAGTCGCTCACCATTAATTTCGTATGCTGACTGCAAGATATTTTTATTTTTTGAAAATTTTATATGTTGACATTTTCTAACATTTAGTGACATTTTGTTGTATTCATATATGTATTCTATCTATGTAATGTATTGTATTAAGTATATCAGTCATCTAGTACTCATAACACAAGCTCAGCTTAGCGTGGGGCTAGATGATGCTGTGTGGATTGTCCAGCAATATTTTTTTTTTTTCTACTTTAATAAAATGTGTAGGTAACGAATAGACTAAACGAAGGGCTGTCTGCTCATATCGCGGATGTTTGTTAATTTAAGCATTTTTATGGCAGTCATAACCTCTTAACCAAAGGTTAGTTTGCCCTCTTATGAATAGATTTAAGTCCTTCTAACTTATAAGACGGATGAGTTGCTAAGGAGTTTGTTGCGCACTTCTTCTTCCCAGCACAAACACTAGGAAGTGGTGAAGGGCCGACGTTTTGGAGGGCTGCCTGCTGAGAGCTTTAATATACTCGTATTTATGATTTTTATATATAGATATCACAAGACGTTGAAAAGTATTAATAAATACGACAGTAAGGGCAATATTATCTTCTCCATAACGAATTCAATAACACTTGAAATATAGATCTATATTAAGTAGGTATATTGCGCAGCTTGTTCGAAATGGTGTATTTTACGCCTCATTTAAAAATACTATTTTAAGTTTAGGTACATTATGGAAGAGTGTTCATGTATGTTTACTTCATGAAAAGTGTGCAAAATGAACGCCTTTCATTGCCGTATACATTAACTATTTACACAATGTGTAGTCAATTGTATGTCTGGTTGTACTTACTTTGTGGGGTTTTCATGAGGCAGCGGTCTGTGGCGCCGCGTGCCGCGAAATGAGTAACGATATCTAACATTTTTTAGTTGTCTTTAAATCCCTTATAATAATATTTTGACAGTTTGACATTAGGAATAGCGTTCTCTCATGGTCAAACAAACGTGTACATATTTCTTTAAATATATACAGGGTGTTAGGTTAGGTTAGTTCGACTTTGGGAATAGCTCATAATTCTCTTGTGGTCAACGAAACGTGTACATATTTCTTTGAATATATACAGGGTGTTAGGTTTAATGATAGACAAACTTTAAGTCAATGTAGTAATGATGATACTGAACAACTTTGAATATGGGATCACCACAGAATTCTCAAAAAAAAACTAGCTTGCAAAGTGTAGGGAAAAGATGCTTTTTCTTTCGCGATTTCAGTTCTATTTTGTTAATTTTCACGAGTATGACTATGAACTAATCTTTATGAGCTCTATACTAGCTTAAAGAATAAATACAGGTGTTCAGCTACATCTGGTTAGACTGGGCCGTGTGTTACCCCGTCCGCTTGCCAGCCCGCTCCACATGTCGCCCCGCTACCGCTAATGAACCCGCTCCGCCTATAGCTGCCATACACCATACACAAGACATACACGTGATACGTCACAATTAATTCTATACTTCCACGTGTAAGTCTGTTTATACGGAAACGAACGAATCGAAGTTTGTTTTACTTCAGCTGTTTTGAGACAATATCGAGGGACGGACGGGCAGACTCGTGTAAACGTTGCTAAATACCTACACGTATATATATTAATGATAATAAAATTATGTGGTGGCTAGGGATGGGCCGAACGTGGACCAAAGATGATGAATTGGCCGAACTTCGGTTATATTCAGCCCGCTTTCTCGGGAGCCATCTACCCGTCGAATGTCGTTTCCGCGCTCACTTTTAACTATTGGTGCCTACATGACCGTGCTCCCTGCAGTCTGCGTAACCAGGCATGCCAGAACTGTCAGTCATTAGCAAATACTACGTCCGATACTTTTTACATTTTGTATACAACAACAACAAATTACATGGTTTCACCTGAAAGCATGTAATTTGTTGTTGTTAAGTGTTTAGAAGGCATTTTTTTTTTAAACGTTGCCTAGGACTAGGAATTTCTCCTGTATCGCGGGTGCGTTTACGCACATTTTAACTCACATACACAAACAGCCAGACCCGGAACAACTACCTGTAGGTCATAAAAATATTTGTTCCGTGCGGGGATCGAACCCACAACACGCGGCGCAGCAGCTGATGGCTCAACCACGCCAACCGTGTCGTTTAATTCTGTAGTCGTTCTAATTTAATTGATAATTAAGTAACAAACATTGATAAACAGACGGCTTTTTTATTGGTATTTAGGTGTTTAATTAATTATTTTAGTCAAAACAGTTGAGACACCTATATTAATATTTTCCCTGATTGGCATTTTAAACCGAATTTTGGCATAATGCCGAAGTTTGGTTGAAACCGCCGTTATTTGGTTGAAACCACCAAAGATCGGTTAAACCGATGTGAAAATAATTTTGGCTCATCCCTAGTACGCCTATGTACCTACTGACACAGAAAATTGTATTGTAAGAGATATAAGAAATAAATTACGATAGGCACATAAGAATAATTGAAAATAATATCAAAAAATAAAATGAAATAATGTATTTTTGAATGTTAGAGGAACAAAACTTTTAAGATACATTTCTAGAGATCGCAAATGCTTCAGCTGAACATGAGGTGCTAGGTTCAATTCCCTGGACGGGCAAAGACTATTGAGTTTTCCCATTAGTATCAATAGAAAACTCATTAGCAACATGGGGTCTAGATTTGTATGAGTATGATGGCTCGCTTGCGTAGGCGAGCGAGTTAGTGGTGTAAAACATGGCAGCAGTGCCATGTTTTATACCACTAACTTTCAACAAGACATTCAGATTATTGAATGGGTTTTTTCAGCTCGGGTAGGTAATTCGTACACTCACGTGCCTGCATGGAACTTAAAACTGACCAAATGTGGATATACTCTACAAACACCTCTGGCTAACCCTTAGACGACAACAGGCGTGATGTTAGAATATATGTTGGAAGAACCCTATTTTCTATCTATAACTTGTTTCATTCCAACGCATGGCGAAGTCCACCATCCCCTTTTATGTACACAGTTCTCTGTTAACGGGGACCAGTAGGTACTTTCGGTAAGAGTTAAGCACATCCCGCCATTTTGACTGTCGTGAGTTCCATTTTTCTTCGTGATCTGGGTCTGGCTGTTTGTGTGTGTGAGTTTGACTGTTTTTTTTTATGGGACAAGCCCTCCACACTATTCCCAAACCACTGCAACTACTGAAAACCAGAATAAATAGTGGCGACCACCAGAAAAGCGTCGAGACAATGAAGCCCGACGAGTCCCGGGGAAACGGTTCAACTGTCTTGGATCCCGCAACGAAACTAATAAAAAAAGAACGGCGGAGGAGTTAGAAAAACATGTAATTTCCACTTCCAATGGAGGGAGGTGGAAATTCAAGCAGGAGACAGAACAAGCTAGGCCAACAGGCACAAAGGAACGTTTACAACTGGGTTAGGCCCAGTTGCCTAGCACCACGGTTTCAAATTAAAACTGACATTAATGGGTCCTAAATGAGTTTGACTGTTTGTTAGCGTATCCACGACACAGAAGTTCCTAGTGTGAGTATGGAGAAAAGAAAAAGAAATGATCTTCGCCTGATCACTGTCCTATACCGTAGTAAATAGAGATTCAGCAAGTTTGGAGATACTCCTAACGGCTTCTCTCAGAACAGGTTTTTAAGGTACTGACAGCTGCGCCCCTAGAATCCTGTAAGATGCGAAGTGCGGACCTTGAGTATTTTCCTCCCCCGACGCTGTCAACAATGATGGCAGTTATTATATCGTTAATTAACTATTAGAGCTACCTGCCATTAATATAGACATGAAACAGGCATTGGACAGAAGTTACTGTTGTAAGTACTAGTTGATTTAGTGGTTGGAAGCGGTACTGCTGAGCAGGAGGTCCTGGTTTCGGTGTTATTGATTTTTTCCATCTGGAATGTATCAGTAATAACTGGGTTTGTGCCCGTTTGATGGCCTTAGGCACGCCCCCTATACATTTCCCAGTTATGTTTAAGTAACATAACTGTCAAAATGTGTGGGTCCTATAGGAACACCTCTGCCTAAACCATCGAGGAATACAGGCGTGATGTTAAGTATGGACAGAAATAACAATTTCTGAGGATGAGAATAATCATCTTAGATTATTAATGTGTACAGGAATACTATCTAGTATGCCTGTAGTCACGAATACCTATGTGATGAATGCCCACTCAGGTGGACCGCCATCTGAGCGGGCAATAAGAATAAGCTTAATAAGTAAAGTGGTGATAAGTTCCAACTGACTTGACGCCCGGTAACGAACATGACGCATGAATCAGCACCATTCAGATCAAACATTTTGAAGGGAACTGAATGGTCCAACGCGTATCACCCCCACCGCCACCAACAGCGACACATTTGCGGGAGGGAACAACCTAGATATTGAGAAAAACAAGGCTTCATAGAAGAAGGAAAACTGTCATCTTCATCGTCATCCTCCTACCCTTTATCAATTTATTTGGCGTCAACGCAACACGTCTTTTTCTACCATATTAAAGGAAAAAAGCCACGTACTGCTCTTTATAACTGGAGGCTTTTATGAATTTAGATTTTGATTTTGATGGATCTTCTGCGGTGTTCTGCCCTCAGCACTAAGTGGGTTTGCGTACGTGACTGCGATCACATCGCCGCAACGCACGATCAAAACAAACGATTTTCTTCATAGAAATAGCCATTAATTTGACATTAAAGTGCTATCAACTCGGCGCGAACTAACTCCATTCCAAATGTTCAATTATATTGATTATTGTGATCATCGGAGTATTTCCTTTGTGTGGGAAAGAAGGAAGGAAATAATTATTATTCTAGTGCCCCACTGTGATGCAAAGCAAGGCAAAGATGCGTAGCTTTTTCCACTGGACTCTATTTCTCGAATCTTTAGGAGAAGCCAAGCACCATCTTAATATTATACTAGGGGTCCGACACATGTTATCCTGCTCAATTGCAGAGCCACCAACTGTGATGGTCTAATTTTGAAACGAAACCATCCAGGGACCCACTCAACACACACAAAAGAAATCATTCAAATCGTTCGTTTAGGAGTTAAGCGACACACACATGTACAGAAAATTATTTAATAGAATAATGTAAAGGTACAGGTGTCCGAGATACAAATAATTTCCAAGTAGGTACATTAAAACAGTGAAAGCTCATGAGTTTAACTAAGCAGCTCCATCTTTCTGTCTTCACTTTCTTCAAAGTGATTTGTCTCTCTTTGCTGTTCTGGTCATAATAATGAAGGCATCACTAAGAATGATCTATTATTGAAGGAGTTTGATTGATTGGGGGATTGATTGCCGGAGTTTAGGATTTAGATAATTTATATTTATTTGGTAACTGATTGCCCCCTACCAGAGGCAGCTAAGATATACTCGCACAATTTCTAAATTTTCTTAATCTTCTTGAATATAATCCAATAAAAGTCGAATAATCGGCGCATATACTAACTCAGTACATGATTTTGGACACCCCACTATTGATCTTTTTATTTACTTTTACTAATAATTTTGCCGAAAATCATGTATTGCTTTGTTTGTGCCAGTTGCTGCTTCTATGTCTCTTCCATTCTGTACATATAGTTGTACCAGTAAGATCTGTTATCTCTTCTATCTGGTGCTATCTAGCACATTATTTAACAAACATTGTTTTTTAATCTGTTTTAGAATAATAACGCTTTATCGCCAAATTGTTAAAATGTAGGTCTCCAAAAATAGCCGCCAACCGCAAGAAGGCAATTAGTGGATGTCACGCACACTACATACTAATTATATTATTGTACAACACTGTAATTAGTTATGGCATCGTTAGACTGTTCATTAGGAGTCGTTTGCGATAGTGTTGGTAAATATGGTGGTCGTAGGATAATGGGATACATCAGATTGAACCTCCCCGCTAATGTTGACGATGCTCGACGTTCTCCGTGGAGACCAACCCTGGAGTGGACTTGTTTGCTGATGAATGGAAGACGATAATGTTGTTGCGTTTCTGGTGAAGGGTGGGCGTTTTGGAGGACTGTCTTTTGTAATTTTTTTGAGTTATAAGTGCTGATTCTCAGCCTAATTTTAACAAAATTTAATTTGGATTTTGATTTTGTGAGAAAAAGTTTTATTGGCTAGCTTGCTGTTATAAATAAATAAATTGGTAAGTAAAAGCCCTGTGGCGAGATTGGTAGACCCGGTGATGGCAGCCCATCTTATCGACTGCAATAGCTACCCTTGCATATGGTCTGGTCTTGTGTTACCACTAGTTTGTCTTATTATTTAGTCAATTGGTACAGTGTAGGTACCAATGACAGTGTACAAAGTGCAAGTGTCCAATAAGGACTTTTCTATCTATCTGGTTTATAAGTATCTATCTTGTCTCATTTTCAACAGAGTTGGGGTTGGTTTCAAGCTCAAGACCAGTATTTTACAAGGAGATGTCTATCTGACCTCCACAACCCAATCACTGCGTTAGACGATATCTTTTGCTAAGATTGGTATTCAGACTTTTGGTCTTCTGACTACACGTAACGACTGACAAAATCTACATATGACCGCCGGGATTAACGGCTTAAAGGGCTTCCCGAAGAAGAGGGGTCTCTATATGCAATGGATGGGCACCCATCCACGGACTGACATTGGCAAATTTTGCTTAACCTTGAAGATCGATCCGTGCAGTTATTACTAAGCCACTAGCCCCTTAAACTATCGTGTTTATCATCAGGTTAAAATAACGTACTGCAGATGAACGAAGAAATATTTGCCATCTATGTATCACGCTGGCAACACGCGCTACTTAGATTATCTTATTTAGGGTTCCGTATGGGTTTTACTCTTCTTATTTCTTCACTGAAGATTAATAAATTTTACATGAAAACTGAAATGTCACCACATGTTACACCCTTTTTCGGAGCTATTTCAATATCTTAGAAGATGTGTTAGTTTACATTGTCTTGAAAATGATTTACTTACTGAATTGCGTAAGTTCTTACCCAATCTCAACGGAAATTAGTCTAGTTTTAAGATCTAGCACATCAGTTTAGAGAGTAGATTTAGTAAGAGATATTAAGTGTAGAGCACAATTGAAGACCGTGTCGCACAGCAGAGTCCACTTAAGCCCTCGCACCACTTGGCTTTCTCGAACAGCTTTGTTGGAAACAGTTACATCACAGCGCTACGCCTTCTCACATATCTTTTGGTGTCTACCAAACATAATACAGTACATCTCATCTCATTAATAAGTAAATGAGTCGCAAAAAAATAAATATCGAGGGAATCCTTCTCGTGTCCCTCTCATTCATACTTAACAAATCATTTGATAACTCAATTAGGGTTTTCCCAAAGATACGAAACGAAAATTATTTGGGAAACCCACCAGGAACTGCCGTTAATCTTTTACATGACGCCTTAAAGTTGTTATCAATTATCAAACTTTGGAAGATTAACGAGATAAGCAAGTAAACATTAAGTAATACTTTACCTTATGTTGCTGTAACTACCTAACCCTAGATACCAACCTAACCTAATAGATACCTTGAGAGTCAAAACTTTCATTATTTTTTCTAAACGTCACGCCTGTATCGAAGTCTAGAAGGATTGGGTAACGCACAAATTTCGCCAGTTAAGTTTTAACTCCGGGCTGGTAACGAAAGAAATCCTAGAAAAAGAACAAAACAAATGAAATACCTCGCATTTACAATTAATGTATTTTAAACATACTTAAGAAGATAACAGATAAGAGATTTGATTTATTTTTGAAAAGGTTATATTTTTATAAATAATATTAAAATCGAGTTATTTATATTTACGGATACTAGGTAATCATTACTTTCATTATAATCTGACCGAAATCCATTTATTGAATAATACGAGTGTAATAACTCAATAACACTGCCTGACCTGGGACTCGAACCCAGGACGGCTGAGCGAGAGACCCCGCCGTCGCCCATCCGACTACTAGAAGAACGATGCTTGTTATTATTTTTTAACCTGAATTGCTATACTAACTTATTATCTAAGAATACGTCCAATTACTTCCCTTTGCTAGAAATAATTTGGTTACTTCGTGTCAGATGAAGTATGGGAGAGTGATGGTTGCTCTATGTCTGTAGCTATTTGATAATTGCCGTATTCTTTCTAGCAAAACAGTCTGCCAGGTCGAGTCTCCTAAAATACCCTAGGCAAATAAAACCTAGAGCTTGTCACCAGACTGGTCACTGTTCCACCGATAACTACGAAAATAAATTCCAGTAACTACCCTGCTCCGTGTTCCGAACCTTGTGAGGTTGTACGTAAGAAAGTGTCCTCCTTGTTGCAGCGCGTGCGCGGCAGTCGCAACTGTAGCCTGCAGATGGTTGTATCTCTTGCAATAGGGCAGTCCCCCTATCCAGAACAAATTAATGCATATTGTGATGGGTGTCGACTAACATAGCGTATGATCTTACTAATACAATAGGTACTATAAATTGTAATTATTAAATTGAAGTTGTTTCTGTGTATTTTATTTAAAAAAAAAGTAAAAATTTGATCTGAAATAAACTGATAAATAATAATAAACTGATATTATTATTTATCAGTTTATTTCATATAGATAGATTGATTTTCCAGTCGACACAACTGCAATCTCTTACGATGCTAAGTAGTTCCTTGCCGTTAGTAGTGATAAGTACAGTCAAACTTTGTTATATTAACCATACGATGTCTAATAACAGTTCAACACATTTATATTTTATTTATTAATTGTTCCAACATTTTTGCCTGTAATGACTGTACTAAATTTCCCAATGAATATCCTGTCGCAATACCTATCAATTGCGCTTATATCGTAAATTACATAATGGATAGGTAAGTTAATCTTTGTCAATGAAAAACTTTGCTGGACTGATTGGTATTCAGCTGCATCCGGTTAGACAGGAAGTCTGTTCGAATCCCGGATCGGGCAAAGTGGAGTTGGGATTTCCCTTCTGAAATTGCTCTGTAGCCCAAGATCTCAAATTTGGCCAAGTTGGGGGCAATAGACTCACTTCCTGTTACATGGGTGTACTATAGGAATATGTCAGCCAAATCCGTCGGAGAATATAAGCGTGATGTTATGTGAAAGTCCACGCAATTCCCAAAAGAGTGGTATGCATGGTCGTGTACAGAATGGCCGATCGACAGACGTCCCCTGAGAGCAATCGCTCTTTACCTTCAAGATGTCGTATCTCCGGGGTGGGCAGCACAATAAGGTTTTGTTACGGTTGTCTTGATTGAGCTGCGCTGAATGATTAATGTTGTATTGATAGCACTTTTGGGATATTTTTAATAAAATCGAAAGAGTGATAGACTTTTTTTTTCATCTCAATAATATCTAAGTACTGTTCTGAAGGCATCAGAATGGAAATGTACAACCTAACACAAAGGCGAGTCAAAACAGTGGTCAAAATGTGACTTTAAAAACTAACTTTTACACGCGGTTTTGGTTCCGTGGCCGTTCCCAAAGGAGCTATATATTTTCTGGGGTAATAAGCAGCTAATTACACTTAGTGTATTATGCTTCCTATCAGATAAATATTTTTGATAATCGGATCAGAACTTCCAGAGATAAGTACCTAACACAAACAAGAAATAAACCTTTTTTACAACATTAATCTATACTAAAATACCCTTAAATTCTTAATGATGTGCTGTTTTCCTCACAATCAGTATCGGGCCTAGGTAGGCTTGCTTACATGCTATGTTATTGTTTTTAGTACTTAATTCAATTTAACATAAACCTATAACTAATTCTACCCAGAGCCTTTAAAAAAAACTAAAAAAACTTTGGAACATGGAATTTATTCATTTTTCATGAACACTCCGTGATTTTCCAACAGACCGTCACTTGTTCAAGAAAAATTACACGTGCGACCTTCACTTCGCTAAATAAATAAGATTTTTGTCAACATATATAATACACGTGGTTTTTAGCAGCTGACGGAAATTTTAAAGATATTGTAAAAATATTACAAGTAAATGCCATCAATCGGTAATTTACACGGTTGGAGATAATTTTGCTAGTAGATATAGGTAATAAAACTGTCTTTTTTTCTTATCATTTAGCGGAATTCGTGAAAAACCCGATGCTTTTTTTTGGAAAGCCGAAGGTATCATCAATGTAACATTAATCATGGCCACTTCCTCGTTCAAGACAGGCGTATCTAACCCCTGCTACAGTGCTGCCCACCCCGGAGATGTGGCAGCGAGTAGGCACAGACCGATCGGCCTCTGGGGACAACTGTCGATGGTCCTCTCTGTGCTTGTGACGATACTCTTTGGGGAATTCCGAGATAGGTAAGTGCTTACTTCTTACTGGATGTTGTCTTATTCAATTTATATCTCAGGAGTCAGTTTTATTGAAATACTGCAAAATTCTTACGATAAATGTACCATGTTTTCTTCGCCTTGGATTAATTATCTTCCGTTTGGGTAGAGTGGAGGGCAATGACAGACTCCTGACGACGAAAAACCCCACGATTCCTACCAGTACCATATGTCGGAAGCCCAGGAGATACTTATTAATCGGCGCGCTCCCACGACTGGTATCAGCCCGCTATAATGAGTTGGTCTCTTCACCAAGCACAGCTGATCCCACTACCGTACATCTTCCGAGAAAGCCGCGCATGGCACACTGCGCGCCGCGTCTCTGGGCTGGCTGGCCGAGCGACGCAGCCCGGAGTCTGGATTTATGCCCAGTTGACGGTAATAGGCTCGCCCCTTGTAACATGTTTATGACACATATCTGGCGAGTTGTGGGTGTACTATATAGGTACACCTCTGCCTTACCCTGCGAGGAATACACACAAAACAAACTTTTGTGTCAATACTATCGGGCTACTTCTTGCTATTGCAAATAAAGATCAACTTTGGTGCGTTGTGCTATTTATGTAATAACTACGTTGACACAGGTCACAAACTAAAAAGTAGAAATGTAAAACGATGTTACGAAAACATTGTTTTAACAAAGGAACGTAACCAGTTTGAGTTGATACTTGAAAGGGGTCTACGATGTAAGTATTGTGTGTGGTACACTTTAGTACGCACTATCTTTCACAATTCCCTTCCTAATTGCCGCATAGGCCAACCTTAAGTTATGGGCAATAGGATAAAGTTGATGGTTGACCATCTAATACATACCAAGATCGTTGG
Organism: Phlogophora meticulosa; assembly: GCA_905147745.2. Classification (NCBI taxonomy): domain Eukaryota; kingdom Metazoa; phylum Arthropoda; class Insecta; order Lepidoptera; family Noctuidae; genus Phlogophora; species Phlogophora meticulosa. The sequence continues at coordinate 526,928 of LR990525.1, forward strand.
TGCCTTGGATAATTGAAATAGACACTTACTGAAATAGATATTTACACAGATAAGACACTGAATCTGCTATTTTTTTATGAGAGACCACAATTATTATTTTTTTGGAAAACTAAAAGTTATTTATAACCTACCGACAAACATTTCTCGAAATATAATCACAAAAATCACCAAGTCTAAAAAAAATTTAGCTCAAATATTGTGATTTCATGAAATATATTATTATATAATATGTCATTCGAAATAAAAAGTCGCATAATTATTAATTCTGTCAGAAATACACACTTGTTACGGTCATGAATTACTTTTTGAGTGACTTACAACCTCATACTTAGCTGCAATTTGAATGTCGCGATCTGACATATGAATTTTTAGCAGACTTACCTGTAACTAACACAAAATCTTAAAAACAGATGATCCACCAGAAATTATTATGGAATTTGAATTTATCAAAGTCAAGTCAAAGTGATCAAGTGTGATAGCGTGTCGTTTCGTATACCAGCGTGTTCGCGTGCCAAGTTACGCTGGGCACTTGAGTAAAAACTTCTTGAAGCCGGTGACACTGTGACATAAGTGTAGCTAGGTGTCAGGCACACGTCTACCACAGCCTACCGCTACTTACAACACAGTAACCACTACAATAGATATTTGTTATGTGCTAATGTTGTCCACACATCTATCATTTGGTAGGCTGCGGTGCAAGTTGAGAGAATGAGTGGGATTGTTTGTTTGTCGGTTGTTAAAATAATAATAACCAGCCTGTTAATAATAAATTCTTACCGGAAAAGAAAATCAGCAGTAATAATCACCACACTCGCTCGAGGTTCACTGTTTTCTTTCACCAATGTCAGTGATATCTAAGATGCCTTTTCCCAATTATATTCGGGTCGTCTTCCAGTCAAACCGGAAACAACTCTATAACAAGGCAACACGATACCCCTAGGTAAGACTGGTTGTCAGACTCTCGGGCTTTTGACTACATGTAACGACTGTCAAAGATCTATAAATAACAGCTGGGACCAACGGCATAACGTGATTTCCGTGGCACAGAAATTTTAAAATAGGTACTTTTGAATTAAAAAGGCACGTTAGTACTTGCCCGGATTTGTATAAGTACTTCTCCAATATATTTTAGGTAGCTCTAAGCAGATCATCATCATAATCAACACGCCAAGGTGTGATGCAAACAATTCTCAACCCCTTATCCTTATACGATTTTGGTATCGCTACAGACAATCCTGTCTTTATCGTCAACGACTAATATTCAGCAAAGCTGGCAAGACAGTTGACAATTGATTCTGGCTCTTTACTTTATCCCTGCAAAGTTGACAGAAATCGCCACGAAAAAACAGTCCTTTAAAAAAACTCCCGCTACCGCTCGTCCTTCGTGCCACACACCAGCTAACGGTTCCGTACCTGTATTAGAATACAATCAGACTTGGACATCACAAACACAGGCCACGCTACGCCACAGCCGTCTCTGCTGTTAGCAGGAAGCAAGCGTTACTCATCCCTCACTACAACCAGACTACTTCTTAGAAATTCTCGATAGTTCTTCGAAATTGGTTAACTTTCTTACTGAAAGTAATAACTTTCAGTAAGAAAGTTAACCAATTTCAAAGTTTTTGACTCAATTGTTGTGTTACATGGGTAGTCTTGCTCCGTCTGACCCTTAACAATATCAACCTGCTACCGTCTCATTGCAAAAGCAAATGTCTCTTCTCATACAGAGAAGGCACAAGCGTAATCTACCACGCTTGCTCAAGACGGGTTGGCGACAAAGCCTCATATTAATGATAAGTACCGCTTCCCCCACGATGTTTTCCTTCACCAATGTCAGGTTACTGACGTTTAACATAAACTTCAAAAGTCCATATGAATTGGATAAGCCACATAGATACTTGCCCACAATCTCGTGCATGAGGCTCTATCTAAAGAGATGGACTATCGATCTATTGGCGGACTTCATTTTTGGAATGATTACGTTAAGGTTAAGGCGAAAACGTCCTTACGTTTTTGCTATTTGCAGCTCATCATTAGATTGCATGTTATTGAAAACAATATTCGTAATCGCAACAAACATATATTTATCGAAATATAATAATTAAAATCACCATTACGACTCTTCTATTAGAATTGTGCTTAAATGTCATGATTTCACTTATTAGATAGTTATTAACCTAAAAAGTTGTATTAATACTTTTTAACTATAGAAACTTCGTGAAATACATATTTGTTACGTCCGCGAATAACTTTTATAGCAAAAAACTGAATACTGAGAGAGAACATTTGAATTTTTCGGGCTGCGTCTACGCATTCACTGTAAGAAGATATCATCACGAGTATGTTTCCCGGAGGGTTGAGCAGAGGAGCCTTCATTCCCCAACAATTTGGCAGTTATTAGTCCCAGTGTAGTAAGGAGCACGTTCATTATCACTAGCCGGGCGCAGATCTACTTACTATGGTTTGCGACAAAAAAAAACTTGAAAAAAACCCTTAATCCAAAGATAAGAAACATAATCACAGTATTAACTAAAATGTGTGATTAGCATGACTCACTTATACACATAGGGGAGGGAACCCCGGCTGTACAAGTTGGTAAATTCATATAAGTACCTTAATATTTGAACTGTGTGTCGTGATGAGTGATATAATATTACTATAATCAGGTGGTTATCACTGCTGGGAAAATCCAGTATTTTGTTGTATTATCTTGCCTTGCCTTAGTAAGACTAGTGGTCAGAATTTAGGGCTTCTGACTTAATAACGACTGTCAAAGATCTACAAATGACAGCCGGGACCAACAGCTTAACGTGCTTTCCGAGGCACGGAGGAGTTCCGATATATTACGGACGGTCACTCAGCTTAACCTTCAGCTTAACCTTCGATCATCCCGTGCGTCTGTTTTTATTTAGCCACGAACTCCTCCAATATTTTCTGTATATTAAACACTTCTTGAAAGTCTATTCCACTTAAACCATTTCTGTTTACTCTATGGGTCGCGTTTCCTACTCATTGTTGTAGTTTTCAGCCTGCCTCCGACGACTGAACGGTTTTCAGCAAAACAGCTGGTAGTTAACGTAAACGAGGGTAATTAGAAATACTCAATATTTTGCTAAAAGAGTGCTTAAGAGTAGTTTAGTTAGAAAAATATACATTATAACTAGTATCTAGTCGTTTACACAAAATACGGATGTTCTCCAAGCATTGTTCGAGAATTTGCTGCGTAAATACCTACTTACCGTATTTTAAGTTTCAAACTACTTATGCATTGTTATCTATAATTAAAAGAAATTGTTACTAGAACTACATGTTTCAAAACGTCGCATTAATTTTGTAGAAAATGACTATTATTTTGTGTAACTATTTTAGTCGTAGTGGCGTTTCAGTTAAAAGTTTATTGTGCCTACATTAGACACTTCAACTTAGTTCTATTTTTGTTACTAGTTCATCATAATAGTTTGGTATATTGTACAGTCAACGCCATCAGAAGTAGGTACGGCTACTTTTTACAAATTTCCTAATCTTATACTTAGTGATTAATGATTCATAATATCATAATGCAGCTATTGTCAAAGATAGCATAGTCCAACATACTGGACGGATGTCTATAGATAATTATCTGTCAATAAGCTCATTTTCTGATAAAACATGAAATCCAGTATTGCCTACGTGATGAACCTAGACATATAATAAAACAATGTCAATTAGGCGTGTCGAAAAGAATTTAATGAATTGATGTATCGATATTTTTTGGCGATATGTAATATTTTGATGTATGTAGGTATTTATGTATCGATGTTAAAATAAAGATTGTCAATAACTATATTTTTACACCCAACCGATAAAAAAATCGCTCTAGCTTAGATCTGTAAATTACAGAACAATATTTGCTTGAACAATAAAGTTAACAGTAAGATTAAATGACGAATTAAAGAATTAATATCCATTCTAAAAAAAACACTTAGATACTACTCGTTTACTTAAGGCGGAAAAACTCAAGTAAAAATGATAAAGATAACAGGAAAAAGATTATAATGGTTATGATGAAAATATTTGTAAAGATAGTTTATAGCTTTAATAACGAGATAGGTACCTTATAAACGTGATACAATATCAAATTAGTAATGTTTTGATGACAGTAAGACGTATTCACACTCCGTTCCGGATCCAGTGATAAGATACGGATTATACTATCATAAAATCAGCGATTTCTTTGTGTATCTCCATAATAATATATAAATATTGCGTAAAATTTGAAGTGTGTTTCGAGCCATCAAGGTTGGCCGAAGGATTACGAAGCAGTTTGACTTATCAGATATTCTATTGAATAATATCGAAGAAAGATGACGTTGGAAACACATGTAACAAAGAAGCGGGGTAATCAATGAATAACTTCTTCAATAAAGACAAGATATAGGCTTTTCACTATCGAGGACCTTGCCCTGGTCCCAATGCAGTGTAGTTTTTTTTTTCCATGGGCGGACTTTCCCACTGCAAGGTAAAAGCCTCCCCCTACTTTCTGTCGAGAGCTAATTGGGTTCAGCCTTTATTGAATGAGTTCTACTCATGGATGATGGACAGCATGATACTTTATTAATAGTTGGATAGCCATTATAACTATTTCTTTTGAAAACATAAATGTTTCTTAATAAAATCATCCAACTTTATTCTTACAAAATATCAAGCAAAACAATGGGTTACTTTCCCCTTTAACAGCGATCACCTGCCGAGCCTTTTCCCAACTATATTGGGGCCTGATTCCAGTGTGACCGGATGCAGCTAAACACCAGTTTTTTAGATTAAAGAACTCTGTTACTGAACACGATACCCCTTGGTAAGACTGGTAGTCAGACTTTATCGCTTCTCAGTACCCGTAACGACAGTAAAAGATACGTGTACGTGTTAAAGCCGGCTCTGAACGTGCTTTCCGAAGCACGGAGGGATCTCGATATATTATAGTTATGTTATACCGCAACCCTGACCAGCGTAGCTTAACCTTCGATCGATCCGTACGGCTGCTATTTAGCCATGAGCTACTCAACCCCCGTAACAGCGATGCAGACTATTTTTGGATGAGCTGGGACTTCTTTTACCCTTTTTGTACATATATATGACTTACTGTACTTACATATTTACTATATTAAGACTGTTAATCTTAGCTTATTGATCTATAGGTATATACCTATCAAATAAAGCTGGTTTAGTTACACCATTTATAACTGAAGCCGATTTTTATAATGTTTGATTTGTTGGAATTGTCTACGCCCTGAATAGCAGAAAAACTATTAAAACGTCGGAAAATATCACAAAACAAAATATCAAGAGCCGGTGAAACCGCAGGGCACAGCTACTTATTTATATATTCCACCACAACACAATACAATATTGATGTCAGCACACTAATACTCGTATTGTTCGAAACGTTGCATGCAAAATCTGTTCAGCAGTTTAGGAGACCTACCTACTGACTGACATACACACATGTATTTTATTATACTTGTGCTGCGCATGTATAGCTAATCCTGACAGCTAGTTACAGCTGTGTCGATGTTGAAAAAGGCGCTGATTGGCTGTGACGTCAATGGCTCGTTTTGACTGTTCGCTTTGTAAAGTAATTTGTTTGCTTGAGAGTATAAATGGGTTTATAATCGAATGTTTATTTTCACCTCTGTCCGATGAAGTTGCTTGTTAGTGTATTTGGAGAGAAGCAATATAACTGTCGAGATCTCTAAACGAAAGGATTGTTCGAAGTGTGTGCGCAGGTTAAGCATGTCAATGTTTGAGATGAGCAATGATTTTTTTTTCTTATTTTGTAGATCTGTTCTTCATGTAGACTGACTTAGGTATGTATCTACTGTAAGGCAGTATCTATACTTTCCTGTACTGCCTCACAGCTTCGCTACGTGGGCTATAGTTGCCGGCACTTAACTTGAGTTCTCGGTAGAGGCGTGGGAGTTCGTGTATGCGTCGTATTGTCTCAGGATTGAGGTCCGAATCGCTTAAATTAATTAAGGATCATCATTCAAGATTAATGCAGGCAACTGTTGTTATATGGAATAGGAATTTGGCTCCACTGATTTATATATACTTGTGGTCGCTCTGTGGTCGAAACTGGACTGTTTTTGTCATTTTTTTGCGCTCTTGCTTCATATAATCTTTAAATATGCCAAATCTCATACTCCTTCGAATGTACGTTTTAATACATAGATCCATTACATACATATGTAGATCCATTTAGCGTAGAGCTATAACTAGCGCGTCCAAAAATCATAACTAACGGTAGTTTAAACAAAATACAAGTTCTATATTTGAAATGATTTTAAAATCTCTTGTGCGTTCTAATCCAGCCAGAACTAATACTCTTTTAGCTTTTATGCTATAAGGTTTCCTTTATCATAGAAACTTCACAGTACTTATACTTAAGTAAGTATACCAATACTACAGCGACTTTTACTGAAACATAATTAGAAAATATGTTGTAGAATCAATCCCAGCTGAAATTATATAGGTACTTCAGTACTGATAAACAGTTAATTGACGAAAAGTTAAGATTAATAATAATTAAATCGATGATCTATCAAATGATTATTAGCTGTCAATCTCAAGCAATGTATTCTTATCCTTGCAATCAATATTACCTAAGTAGGGTTGGGTAGCACTTGTTATCGACACGGATCATTCACAACTTCTTTTTCAATTAATTTCATACAACACTTCTTTCTAGAAATATCTAATTTAGTAAAATTACTAGAAATCTGCCAAGAGTGTACCTAAAGTCTCTATAATCAAATGTAAGTACGTAATAAAGGAAAATTTATGCTGCTAAGGTACCTAATTATATATTAAAGAAGTATAAACATATTGTAAATAATTATAGGATTTATTCCTAAGAGATTACTTTTATATTATGCGCAAAAAACGCCTGTCATACGGCTCTCTTCCATTTTCTAAACTAACAGCCCCCCACGACTTCGGCTGCTTATTTATCTTTATAAATAGCCTACGGGCAATGGAGATAAAAACTATGGTACTGAAAAGTTTCATCATAATCCGTTTAGTAATTATTGTATAAAAGACTAACAAATATCCGTACATCCTAGTAGGATACACATTAGTAGGATATGGCTTAGTGTTTATTTTATAACGTGTATTTGTCATGGAGTACGAATGACTGTAGACAACTCTGGTATAATCACATCTGGAGTATTTAATTGAAATATTAGGGAGTGCTCCAATATCGAAAATTATAGACTTACAAATTTCGCAAAACAAAAGCAACACTATACGGCAACACAAAATAATTTAACCTTACACAATATACACTCACACAATGAGCATATATAATAAAATAAATAATAATCAAATTAAATTGCGAAGACGTAGAACTATTTACGGCCCAAAGACTGTTTCATATGATGGAGCACAAATTATACAATAATCTACCAAATAACGTAAAGGGTAGCAAATTACTTGCAGTGTTTAAAACAAGATTAAAATAATACATTTTCCATAGTATTTGGGGGTTAAGGGGTACCGTGTTGCCCAGTTACTGGATTGCGGAGGTCGCTCCATGTAAAATACTGGTATTCAGCTGCATTCCGGTTAGACTAGAAGCTGACCCCAACTATGTTGGGAAAAGGCTAGGGAGATGGTGTGTTTCGATATTTTTACTAGAATTGCTCGATGGCTATTTGCTTACTCAAGTATACATTTTAGATCATTCTTATGTTTTGTTCTTTATAAGTAAACAATTCGTTAAACCTTACAAGTCACTAATGAAGGCAAGCTTGGAAGGCTCCACAGAATTCACGTTAACTTCAAGAACTTGCACGCGTATAGGCCTAAGTAAGATTGACATTTTATTTCAGAGAATGTTGTTGTTTATTCATAGTAACTTTTGCAGCGACAGTTTTTAGGCTTCCATAATATCAAAATGGTAAAAAGGATCTGTTATGGTGCGTGTAGGTCTGTCAGTGTCTGACATAGCTGCTTATCTCCGAGATCACTAATACTATTGACTTGATATTTGGAATCATTTCAGTAATGCTCGTCAACTTAGGAATATAGCAAAAACTGAAAATTTACTTTATTGGGTTAGACGCCTAAATGGGAGAGTATCAAGGGTCAAGTGTACATTAAAAATTTGTACATTAGGTATAAATTGTTATGATTTATGATTTAAAAAATTGTAAATGTACTATTTTACTAATATAGCTGAAATCGGGTAAAAGTCTTGGTAATTCAAGTCCAGTGAAAAGAAATATGAACTTCGGTAATTGCTACCTACTAAAAGCAGCTCAGCTGTTAAAGCCTCGCCTTCCATGCACGAGGTTATGAGTTTAAATCCAGACAAGTATCGATATAAATTTCTCAATTTATGTGGTTTTTTTAAGATTATCTTAGACATCATTGAAGGAAACTTGGATTATAGATATCTGTAATAGTACAACAAACCTGAAGAGGAAATCTCTTAATCTCTGGAACTGCCAGTCGGATTAAAAAGATCTTTTTGCATTAGATAGCTCAATTCTTGAAAAAGGTTGTAAGCTGATTGACTAATACGTTACGACCCGTAGAGGCGGGGGAAACCGCGGGGCAATGCTATTAGTTCATTTAAGTCTAAAATCGCCAACCCGCCTGAGTAAGTGTGCTTGTGAATTTTCTGTATGGGAACAGGCCTTTGCCCTGCAGTAGAACAGTAAGAGGCTGGTGTTAGCTAAGAACTATTTAAAGAAACAAGATTAAGTATTCAAAACTGCTATCGTAACTAACCGAGCGCATTGTCACGCTCCTGACGACTTGAAACTGATAATAAATAGAATAAGTATTTGTTGTTATTACAAGGCACAATATTTATACTATAGATAAGACTTGGATGACATGCCGTATCTAAAACTAATAATTTGACACATCATCACAATTCTTATGTTTCTTTATATTTAATCTACCTAGATAAAGTAAAGACACGTGTGCCTATATATGTTGAAGCATTATTGCTAACATGTACAGCTTACAAAACATCACGATCGTTTTTCCCGCTGGGTTAGGCAGAGGTGTACTTATAGCACACCCACATTTCCACAGTTATGTTTGAGTCCCATGTTATAGGGAGCGAGCGTATTGCTTTCAACCGGGCACAAGTTCTGCAGACTTCGTATCCTAGATAGAAAAACCCAATAACACACTGCCTGACCTAGGAATTGAAAGCCCCTGCTTTCAATTCCTAGGTCAGGCAGTGTGTGTGCTTAGCATGAGGCCCTCCTCATGCTAAGCAGTAGCGCTTGAACTACTAGTCCAATGAGGCAGTACGTCTGTCGTTTAGATAAATTGATAGGTTTACCGAATATTATATAAAAAATATCTTAATGTGATGTTAAAGTCATTTAGTTTCATTCACCGAAGAAATTGAATGTAGTATTTAGAAATAAAATGATTTGCCGTAGATTTAGCACAAGACGGTAACGACCCATTCGTTAGTTAAATCAGCAATCGTTTGGTGACTAAGCGCCTAGCAGAGAAGTGGCCGATTAATTAATCTTTTCGGTGAAAAAGCGAAAGTTAGATTGACTGTGGGATTTAAATTAATAGCGGATTTGGTAACGTTTTTCAAATTTTGTGTTAAGTAAGTACCTATTGATCGACAAAACGAAGAAAAGACAAGACGAAGAAGAAGATATGAATTTCTTCTGGGACCTCCGTTGTCTATTGACGGAATCAAATACGCATATGGGCGCAGCGGAATTTTTATCTATTTATCACTGATGATTAATGAGTAATTTTGTAGCTTAGGTGCATTTAATGCACCTAAATAAAGAACCTTTTGGTTTACCCAATAATTTCATGTTTTAAAGTATTATTCTGCAGGTCGAGCTCCAATTTCAAGTAGATAATTTAAATATCAATGAAAATTTAGATGGACTTGCCAAATATAGGCTCCAACATTTAATGAATAACTACTAAGCAACTGTTCGGATGTTCTGAATTGAAAATAAAATATAAATGTGTAATAGTTAGCTGTAAACTAATCCAGGTCTGCGCTATAAATCCCACTATTCCCAGTATCACGATATAATAGAGCTGATGTTCATCTATTATGGCAATAAATTGTCGATCCCGAAATAATATCCTCATTTTCCAGAAACTAGCTGACTGTTTGTTCTTAGAAATGCTCTCAAGTGTGTGTTTAACTCGAACAGTCATTGTTTACAGAACGCCAGACCGGACAACGGCGAATTAATCTCAAACAAAACGGCATCTCTATCGTTAATCTTTTGCTGAATAACAAACTGATCTGACGCCGCGGTTGTAGCTGCTAGATCATTTAATTGTGCAGCCATCTCTTGGAAAGACAGACAATCTTCTTAATCCCCGATTATATTAATCCCCAATTTGAAATGTAACGGAGAGTCCTCAATATAATCTCTTTTTGTTTGCGGGTTGCAATTGAATCCCATTTCCCAGTATGAAGGTCAGGTAAATAAAATAAAGTTTTAAATGTGAACAATACTATAGTTTTATTAATTATAGCTCTTTATCTTAATCCTATAATCTAAGTCAATAAATATACAACTTTGGGAATATTTACACATAATGACAATATAACGGAGGAATGCTACAAGGTGACTCATGGAGACATGACACCAGCTAATATTGCGACTACAGAGATTACCTCTCAACTCCACTGGGCCATTGGCTACACTAAAACTAAATCACAGATAAATAATAATGTCTTCCGACCTTTAACTCAAGTCAGTCTATTTGGTAAAGCCTCTATGAGATTATAAGTAGATCACTGTCGCGTGAGCACCGTGACAGGCTTGAAGATGTGAGGCGTTAGCGGGTGGTGCGACGGCGAGGGCAGCTCGGGGCTGGAGGCGCCGGAGTGCGTGGGGGAGTGCAGCATGGGCGGCGACGGCGGCAGCAGCGGGGCCGTCTGCGCCATCATGGCCGACTGCTGCGCCAGGTGGGAGTTCTGCAGCAGCTGGGACTGGCCGAGGAAGGGCCCCGACGGCAAGCGGTCGTAGAGCGCGGGCGAGTAGGGCAGGCTGCCGTAGCCCAGCGCGTCGCCGCGGAAGGCCGGGTGCACCGCGCTCGGGGCCACGGGAGGGGTCTTCATTTGCATCGGAGCGTACCTTTGATACAACAGCTGCGAGTACAAGCCCACGAGCTGCGAGTACGTGGCGGGCGGGTAGGCGCCTGGCAGCGCCGCGCCCGGGAACAGCGGCCGCTTGAAGCAGGCCAGGCGCGAGCGCCCGTTGAGCGCGGAGCGGCGGCGCAGCTTGCCCGTGGTGCCGCCGATGAACACGTCCTCGGCCGACGCGTCCAGCATCCAGTAGTTGCCCTTCCCGGGGTCGTCGTAGTGGCGCGGCACTTTCACGAAGCACTTGTTCAGGCTCAGGTTGTGGCGGATGGAGTTCTGCCAGCCCTGCCTGTTCTCTCTGTAGTACGGGAAGTTGGTCATGATGTACTCGTAGATGCCGTTCAGTGTGAGCCGCTTCTCGGGACTGTTGCGGATGGCCATCATGATGAGCGCGTTGTAGCTGTACGCGGGTTTCTCGTGCTTTTTGTCTTTCTTGTCGTCGTCGTCTTTAGGTTTGGTGCAGTCGACGGGCTCGGTGCCCGTTACGTCCAGCTCGGAGTCGCTGAGGTCGGCCTCGGAGGGCGAAGCGCCCGTCGACGAGGCCGTTGGCGACGGCGGAGGTGCCGGCTTGTTCATCAGTATTGAGTTAATACTAAAATCTCCTTCGAACTTCACCATTTTGGAAACACTTGTGATACACTTGTTAAACACGTAATGCGTGCGCTTACACTGCGAGCGGCGAGTGAACTGACGAGCGCGGAGGCGGCGCGCGGTTTTATACGGCGCGTATGAGGCCCCGCCTTAACAGCTTTGTGACTCCGCCGCGGCCAACCGGCGGGCGAGCTTTTTGATACATAGAGCCACGCCCTCGCGTCCCGTAAGCTCCCCCCCCCCGCACAAGCTCGGCTGTGCTGTCGTTTTGTTTGAGTTGCGCGCGCGCAGCGACGAGTTTATTTATTATCTGGTATATCTTTTATTGGTACTGTAGCTACGATTATAAATCGATTGTGGTTTGTTATGTGATTAATGAGTATTGTAAAGTATTTTTTTAAAGTGTACTCTATGTTTTAAGTTGGTCAATTTATGTTGATTGATATTTGATAGGCGTAGTCACGTGTGGCGGCATGTTTTATTACTTTAATTACTTTGTAGGAGTTCGGGCACACGATGCCACGTCATGACAGACTGGCTAAACTTTCTCGAAACATTAATGAAGTTGTACTTATAAGTGCATTGCACAAAATAATAATTGCATAGTTAGAAATAGGCAATTGACTAACGACACTTAACTAACTTATTACCAGTTTATTGTAACTTACTATTAAATTTAAGTAACTTACAAGCAAGTGCTTTTGTCGGATTATTTATTTAAATTAGTTAACTTAAATAAAATACTCACTAAGTTAGTCGTACCTATCTTTGCAACAAAAGTACTTTTAGATTGAACCTACGTAAACGGATATTGGAGTTACAAGTTTTGACCGAAAAAAGGATTTGGCAGATTTAACTTAATGTTATTTTGGCTACTTACAAAGACGGATTAAAATTTAACGGTAGGTAACAGTAACCTAAGTACTGTTGCCGTGGGTGCGTCAGTTGGTTTGAAGTGAAATGATATCGATAATAATTTAATCCGCTAATTTAATCAGATTGTGCGTTAAGTTCTTTGAAACGGGGGTTACCTATTTAATAAGATTATGTACTGGGAGTTAGTTATTTTAACTTTTAATAGGTTTCAAGTACTTTTTATTTTTAGTAGCCAAGTAATTTGGAGTCGGCGCAGCATGACTTCTTCATTAGGTACATCCTTCTAGTTTCTACTCATTAAGTATCATATTTCACTAATCTATCGTTTCTGTGGTCTTCCTCTAGATACTCTTGTAAGCTATCCACATTTATACTTCAGACTTGCTTCTGTATATTCATGTAGTTATTAAATATTTTAACAAAAAATTGTCTATTACACGCCAATTTCAAAGGTTACCTAGGTATTAACTTAGATACTATGCCGATATCAGAATGTGTCATATGACCGGGTACCTGCCATTTAATGTGAACCACAATTACGCATTATTACGTTATCAGTTAATCAGCTAATCACAATGACTGCAATAAAACTTAATCATCAAAATATTTGTAAATACGTTTGTAGATAAGTAAGCTGTAGATTTTAATGTTAAACAAGTGTTTCCAAATAACAATTAGGTAGGTACTTAGATATACCTACAAAAGACAGATAAACATAAAGTCATGGCTTTTTCCCATGGGGGTAGGCACAGACTGAAACTAAATAACGCCGCCTGCCGTGATCCTCACGTAGGTACCTCAGAACTTTACTTTTTGCTTCGGTTATGTTCACATATCAGCACCAAATTTCAAAAAATTCTAATCTAATCTAATCTCAGTCTCAATCTGTTAAAAATACATCTAAATTACATTTTTGACAAATTTTTGACATTGATTGTTGCTGAGATGACATAACGACTAGATTTTGAACGGGTTTTATTACAGGAATTGACCTTTTGGTCAAACCAGACACCAGACCATACCTATAGGTATGCTATCTACTAAAAATGGACATTATATGTTTTCTACATTGAATCATCATCATCTGCCTAGCCTTTTCTCATCTAAGTTGGTATCGGCTTCCAGTCCAACTGCATGCAGCCAAGTACCAGTGTTTAACATGGAGCGACTGGCTATCTGACCTCCACAACACTAGATATATAATATAATAGAGATAGCATGTGTCTGTAATATTCTAAAGTACCCAAAACTTGACTACTGATAGGTTTACGTTTACAGACGATTCTTACAACAATAAAAAATGTTTTTTTAACTATTTGTAAAGTTGTTAGCACAAAGGAATTACTGACAAGACAACGACGGGGTCCCGGCTGTTACTTAACGACAAAAAAACATAAAAAACTCAGCCATTTTGTGTGTTGACTGATCCTTATTGCAACCTTAGATAGTATCGATTGATTTAAATCAATCAGGTACCTAACTGTCTTGACGTACTATAAATCCCAGTGAATCAACAAACAATGAGTTTGGTAATTTACTCCACCTCAGTATAATATCATCATAAACATATTTCAATACGATAACATATATTATTATTGTCGATAAGGACGTTAACTGTATCTCTTGGACCTTTGGACCTTTATTTTATTTTGTAACATCATCACGCCTGATTTCTCAACAGGGTTGGGCAGAGACACATTTCGCCACTTATGATTAAGTCCCTTTTATTACCAGCCATCCAAACTATTATGCGGAAAAGAACAGCATCCCTGATGCGAAGGATTCGGGGGAGCACCAACAGCATTCTAAGGGTGAAAGTGAATAAGCCTGATTGCCCGTTCCTGGGGCACTGGACCCGTATGCATAGCTGCAGGTCTGGTGCAGCGGGAAGCGGTCATAATTATAGGTTTTTAAACTAGTTTTATTTTTGTTTCTGTTCTGTTTTGTTATATTTATTTTCTTTAGAAATGTTACTAACATAGTTTTATAAGGATTACTAACAACAATATGAATCACGTGTGTTCGATTTAAATAAATAAATAAAATTGCCATCAACCCTGCACAAATTTGGACTCCGGGCTGCTATTGTAAAAAATCGTAATAGCAACACTCAATAACACATTACCTGACCTGGGAATCGAACCCTCACACTCAGCAGTCGCATTAGTGACCACAAGGCACAACGACTCAGGCAGTCCATTAATAATTTCTCCAAAATAAGGTTAACGGAATACTTACTAAACATAATATTAAAATAAATAATAGATAATGTTTTTATTTTGTATGTGTTGATAGTTTTAAGCATTACTAACACTAGTCTATACGAACATTGTTACTAACACCATGGTCTGAATTAATAAAGTATATATATATATATATAAACAGCATAATTTAAGCAGTGTTTAGATAATACCTGACATACTTTTATCATATTTTATTTTATTTAAAATTTATCAGAGCTAACAATCTTAATGTGGCACGTGCAGAAATAAGTACTTACTTACCTATGTATAAATAAACATTGTAATTAAGTACATATATCAACTTGTGCAATAGATAAGATTCGGCGTGAACTCACAATACATTCACGCTTCTACCCATGTGAGCAGGCAGAAAACGAACCAAAACAAAATGCCCTGCTTAGATTGGGCATCAGGGCTAGGAAGTATTTTCAACAAAAAAAAAATTGGTATCATAACTAACAAGACTTTGGTACTTAGGTTAAGGAAACCCTTAACCTAAGTACCAAAGTCTTGTTAGTTAATATTTCAAAATGTATGTAGCTCTACGTAGGAATTATAATTACAGCTTGTAACGTAGCAGTTAACAGCAAAATTAAACCTATAATTGACTTAAGTGTGGACTTACTTACTGACCAGAATGTGCTTCAACAGAAGACTAGCAACACACTAAAAAGCCAATGAATGCCTGGAGTTTTCCTGCATTACCGAAAAAAAAAGAAAGAGTTGCGAAGAATCAGACAGAGAATAATTGAGACACATCATCATCAACATCTGCCTAGCCTTTTCCCAACGATTTGGGGTCGGCTTCTAGGATAACCGGAAGCAGCTGAATACCAGTATTTTGCATGGGGCGACGGTATATCTGTCCTCCACAAGCCAGTGACTGGGCAACAATATAGGTACCCCTTGGTAAGACACATATTCAAAATAGAATACCTATGAGGATTTTTGGAGAGTCAAGTATAGCATAAGAGGTAGATGCTACCCAATACTTATGACATAGCCACATTCCATGCACAGACAAATTACAATACAAAAGAATCATTCACAGGTTCAGAATCGGCTATCGATCGACAGAGGAGGACAATATGGACATGCTCGAGACGAGACATGCACACCTGTGTCGCTCGCGACAGCGGGCGGACGGTCGCCACGGAGCGATGTGCGAACTTGGTGGATATGGTTGTATGGAGAGAGATGTCAAAGAAACAAACATTCATCGTTATCAGGTCGCAGTGTCCCCATGCTACACATGTGCATTTCAGATCGTAGGTACATATGCTACTGAACGCAATCTTTGGCCAACATCACAACCAAATAGGTACGTTTTAGTCATTCACATAATTATTTGATAGTGTATTCAGGGCATTGATTATGATATAGAGATACCTAGATATTCTAGATAGATAATATATTTTGTTGATAATTTTCACAGGTTTACGAGGCGTGGAGTCTGTACTTTCCTTTAGAACTTTAACACCTTCTGCATCCCTTTAAAGTTTTGATACTAAAACATACCTGATAATGTAGCGAATATAGATAAAAAGATGGAGAAGTTTTTGAAAACGATTTAGTAGTTTTTGAGTTTATCCATTACAAACAAACATACATACAAACAAATATTTTCTCTTTATATATATAAATATTTTATTTTTATAAATGCCTTTTTTTTCCTGAAGCACCTACCTACAAGCTACAATACTGTAAAGTTTCATCAAAAACCGTTTAGTAGTATTTGCGTGAAACAGTGACTCACATAAAAAACATCCTTACAGATTTAAAAACTTATAATATTAAGTAGGACAATACCTATGATATAAAGCAGATCCGTCAATAGAATTGGCTGTAATTATCATCAGTTTTTATTAATTTCTGAAAGCGAGTTCGAAAAAAATTGACCGCTTCTTAATACTTAGCTTCCTAAGACCGCCGCTGGAGATACCGCATCCATTTAACAAAACTTCCTCGGTGAACGTTTCGGTACCCTATCCT
The DNA here is from genome assembly GCA_905147745.2 of Phlogophora meticulosa. Lineage (NCBI taxonomy): Eukaryota > Metazoa > Arthropoda > Insecta > Lepidoptera > Noctuidae > Phlogophora > Phlogophora meticulosa. The sequence continues at coordinate 543,770 of LR990525.1, forward strand.
ACACAATAGTGTCGGATTTGTGTCGGTACCGTCCTTACTGATCGATTGATCAGCTGAACGACTGATCAACCGATCACCTCGATCAGATCACGGTCATCGCTACCATTGTAAAAGGATTAAAATGTCGTTTATAGTCTTTCTAGTATCTGATTAATACGTGTATAGCGTGCTTTGTCCGCGATGTTTCACAATACTCGGTCATCTTCGTTATCGTAACAACATAACATCACGCCTTTAACTCCTGAATAGTTAGGTAGAGGTGTGCCTATGATTTGCTAGTTTAAGTCCCAGGGGCGAGTATATTGCTATCAACCGGGTCGCTACAAATCCATACTCCACGCTGTTATTTAGAAATAAAATAAAGCTTTGCCTGATCCGGGAATCGAACCCAGGACCTCATGCTCAGCAGTAGAGCCTCCAACCACTAGACCAACGAGACAGTCATACAAATGACTCATAATATTTCAAGGTTTGTTTGGTCATATACTTAGATATTTAATCCACTATATCGTTTGGATTTATCGCTTATCACCTAATTGTCATTTATTGTCAATAATCTATCGCAATTACTGACGTCACGACAAGTAATTTCCATGATTAAATGTAATAATTGAATGAATTCAGTTTCAATAATAATAAGAAATTGATTTTGTAATAGATACTGTCAGATATAGAACATCCTGAATCGAGAGAGAGCAGACGTAATCGCTTTAATGACGAAATACTTAATCAGGTGTAGGTACCTACTGTCTATACACGTAGGTACGTAATGGGAAATATGCGTCTTATTATTGTTTTCATGTTAATCAATAATAGACTGTAATAAAATCCCCAACAAAAGTATTACAAGACCAATTCAAATACTGATTGTTGGACAAAAAATTAATTATACTCCTTTCTTTTTCTTAATCAGTTGAAATGTCCATTACTGTCGCGGCCATATTGTGACGAAGTATTTAGGAACAAATACTAAATCTTTTCAATATTATAAGTGTGTCTGGTAGATAGAGTACCCTTTTATCCGGGCAATATGAAACATGCTTCTAATAGCCATATAATACCTATACAAACACAATAAAAATCCCAATCCTTTCGGCTTGATCGTCGTCGTCAAAGGAAGTCAAGCCTCGCTATCAGGTCCTACATCAGAGAGATCAAACCGGCCGCGATGTTCGGCCATGTCAAGTGACGTCATACGGCTCACTGCACACGGGGATATGGGGCAAAAGTACCACTTCTAACAGTAACATTCAAAAACTACGCTTTAAAGGGGGTGTTAAAATTTGAAGGGAAGCACGAATCCCACGCGGACGAAGTCGCGGGCGCAGTGCTAGTTCACCATATTTACATATGGTTCCCTTCAAAATAGGGCAGGAGGATGATGACGATGATGATCATTATGATGATCATGATCGTGATGACGATCATGATGATGATGATAATGATGACCATTATGATGATGTTGATGATGATGATCATTATGATTTTGATGGTGATGATGTTGACGATGACGATGATGATGATTTTGATAATAATGATGATGACGATAACGATGACTTTGATGGTGATGACAATGATGGCAATGACGATGAAGATGACTATGATGATGATGGTGATAAATATGAAGATGATGATGATTTTGATGGTGATGATGATGATGACAATGATGATGATGATAATGATAGTGACAATGACGATGAAGATGACTATGATGATGATGGTGATAAATATGAAGATGATGATAATTTTGATGGTGATGATGATGAAAATGATGATGATTATGATGATGATGACAATGACGATGAAGATGACTATGTTGATGATGGTAATAAATATGAAGATGATGATGATTTTGATAAAGATTATGATGACGATGATAATGATGATTTTGATGGTGATGATGATGACGATGACGATGATGATGGTGATAAATATGAAGATGAGTATGACTGTGATGATGATGGTGATAAATATGAAGATGATGATGATTTTAATAATGATGATGATGACGATGGTGATGGTGCTGGTGGAACATTGAATTCAGTCGTGCAATATCGTGCAAAAGTGTATCATTGATTGTAGAATATATGAATGTCGTGGTTGAACCTTCTACTATTGATTGTGTGGTCTGCCCCAGTGTTGCGCTATCTAGAGATAACTTCAAAGCAAGTGGCTCCGGGTGTAATAGTTATGTTAGAGACGCGTCACTGACTATGATTCAGAGATGCCACAGATTTGGCCTTTTGTTTGTTTCTTTTGTATGGACATTAGTATTCAATTAAAATTACTTTTTATAGGTGATATTTTGCGTTTATTTATTTACATGCTAGTACAATCAACCGCACTTCCTTGCGTAACGTCTTGACAAAGCCTTCAGTTCGTTCAACAGTACGCTCAGTTTTAACAGTCCGATAATTTCAGAGAGATTTTCAATAAAAAAAGGGTTTTAGAAACGATTTCTAAAGTATTTTCCTCATGTTTTGTAAACTCGTGGAAATTTTCCCGTCATTCCGTCTAAGCAAATATTTTACACATTGTGGTGTTGAACATTGTATTTTATAAAGCTGAATAAATAATGGTTGTGATTGGAATGTGATCCTCTTTCAGTAGATAGTTCATATAAGATTAATAACTTAATATTTTTAATTTAGAAATACTTCCACCTAACTATAATATTATACTTAATCTTTTTTTCCTACATTCATCATTGTCTCGCCCTCATCCGCATTTTTGTGGTAAACGCAGTATGACTTCTTCCTCCATACCAACATTTCTATGTCCTTTCAAGTAGTGACCTCTTTCCTAGCCATATCATCTTTCACACAATTCATTAATTGTGTCTTTGGTTTTCCTCTACTCTTGTAACCCTATTTTTCCTCCATTACAACTAGGTTTTTTTTAAAGAAGGTACTGCGTCCAGTGCACCTTTAATACCCGGAAGATTTCTATCCTCGTCCAGTTCAATCTTAGCTGTTACATACCACGGTATGCACTGGATATTCTTAGTTCACACGGATACGAGCGAATAATAGCTCCATACTACAACTATCTAGTTTTAAGAAAAGGAAGATTTCTTCTGAACCAAACCCAACCCAGAACCTATAAAACATAGTGAGTTAGACCTCAAACATTATGACCACTAATGAGTCACAAGTGAGATCACGACATTAGGCCCGTCCACCTCCAATTGCCGGCGATCGGCGTTGTTTGTGACCCGCACCTTAAGTAAGGTTAACTAATTGATGCGGACACTCTCAAGCGTAGGGATGCGCGCGCGCCGGTATCTGTGTAGTGAATCCAAGTGTCACAAAAAGTGTGACATCTCAATTTAATTTAGTTGATTTGCTCTTTTTTGGACCCCTTGACTTTACGAGGATATGAAAATTAAATGAGCTTGATTGAAAATTATTTAACGCTTCCAAGGATCCTTTATGTTGTCCACATGGTTACTTTATGTTTATAATTAAAGTGATGGCTGGTCTGTGGATCTTTCAGACTAACGTTGTTACGTTTAAGTATATTGTTAATTCTTCCCTGGACCAAATGCTACGTGTTTCGTCATCATCTACCTAGCATTTTCCCAATTAAGCTCCCTTTCCAGTCTAATATTAGTATTTTTTCTATAAGAGGCTGCCAATATCCACAACCGAGTAATTGGGTAACAGGAGACTCTTTTAGTAAAACTTGTAGTCAGACTTTCGGCCTTCTAACTACCCGTTACAGCTGTCAAAGATCTAAGCTTAAAGTGTTTTCCAAGGTACGGAGAGTAATGGACCCATCCACAGACCGGCCTCGGTAAGCGTAGCTTAACCTTCAATCGACCCATGAGGCTGTTATTATTTACGAGTAGTATTAAGCACCTCCTGCCTTCTTCTATCGCAATCTTAAAATCGTATATTATTTTGAGACATCACCTTTTCTGAATACCTTCTTGCTCATCCTCAGTTGCTTCAAAAACTGGCAGCTCATCATTATTGTCATCAGTCCGACAGCACCACCATCCCATCCCATCCCTACAGTTCTGATTATGAAGTATGCGTATGTATGCGCTGGAATTAAATTAGTCGCGAGATGTGAGGGGTCAGGCGTGGGCGCTGTTGTGCTCATACACGTTGACAACAGCCGGTACCAGGGACCCTGAACTGTAACACAAGTCACGGGAACCGACACAACACAAGAGATCACAAATGAGGACATAGGTTGATCAGAGGATCGTGGTTTGCATATGAGTGTTACTTTGAGACAGCAGTATTTAAGTGTAGGGTGATGTAAATCTCACCTATTGCTCTAATAATGAACCCATTACTGTAATCCTAATACACAAAATCAACAATGGCCAACGAGTGAGTTATTCTCGACAAAGTCTCGACGTTGCTTTCCGTGGTACCTCAGTGATGATTGAAGTAATTAGATCATGGCATCACACGGATCAACTGTGTGCCTACTTACAACAAGATGTGCGCGTATTATTCACTTCCTTATTCCGACGCTAATTGGTGGACAACACTTTACATTCGGAGAAGCTCTTTGTCAGCTTTGGAGGTAAACAACGAATAAGAAAGAGTTTGTAATTTTTATAAGTAATAATTATTATTTGTGATACTCAGAAGTGGGATCAGTAGCACTTGCAAGAGTACAACTCGTGCCTCCTTTGTAAGAGGTTTTTGATCTGCAGTAGGTCAGTAAGAGGGTGATATTATTTTATCTATATTCACATAATATTATGTAATTTTAAAATCGCAAAGGTTTCAAAGTAAAGACGCTCTTATGTATTGAGGATTTGAAAACTCTGAGCTAAGTTATGCTGTGAAAATCATAGCTTCTCGCCTTTATATTTACCTCGAAATAACGTTGCTAAGTAATTAAAATAAACTTTTTTTTATAGTTTTGTTTCAACTCCTGTTTCCTATCTTATATTTCCTCCATTCCCTTCGACGTACTTTAAAGAAATTTAAAAATGCAACAGCTGATATAATGACTACATATATTATGTGTGTTAAAACGCAAGGCATTTAAAGCATGTGACATCCGGCTAGTGACGATATTTCCAACCCAGCATGAAGCTCATACTGAATGCAGCGCCCGAGGCGTTTGTCCTACCTAAACTGAATACGCTACCGGAATCCGCTTTCTAATGTCTCCAGTAGCCCTACTCTATGGTTTATCGTTCTACTCGTATGTGCACAAATTAAGAATTTATCTCTAAAGTTCTAACCTGTCGAATTCCTTGTAAAATGTTTATCAGGGAATTATACTAAAATCAATGCCGAAGCATCGTTGATGATCATTCAGAAAGTAACGAATCTCCTATTTGCAAACACCCGTTGTGGCAACTTCAGGTCATCAGTTGATCTGTCACCTTTTCGCCAAACCACCATCCTACTCCTGCCCTTATCACAATTTATTTGTGGTCGGCGCAGCATGTCTTCTTCTTCCATAATCTATATTTGCCGTGATCTCAGTAGTCACCTCCTTTCTAGCCCTATCATTTTTCAAACAATCCATCCGTCGAATATTTGTTCTCAAAACTTTCCTCACAACATGTTCCTCTTATCTCCGCATCACAAGCACATCCCATAACATATCCGCACAACTACTCCTTCACCGCTTTGAGATCTTCCCGTAGCATTGAACAATTATATGTAGAATGGCGAACAGCGTTCCAAATAGTCTACAATCCTTTAGCATACAATACGGCCCCTAGAATTTCTAACAAACACACACCCATAACATATTAATTGCTACCGATGGCCGGTCCCTAACTGCGTGGTCGTAATCATATTCCTAACGAGCTGCGCAAGACTCCCTGGTGTGATCGCAAACTGACATAACTGCCAACTTATGTTACACTTATTGAAATAAATAAGCAACCGTATCTCTTATACAATAAGGTTGAACACGAAGTTTGGTGGCGGTAAATAATAGTTTGTAAATCATAGAAGTGGGAACGTCTGGTAGTAATGTCATTCAATATAAACTAGTGTTTTTTATTATATTTGATATACATTAACGGTTTTATATCACTCTGTGGTTTTTTTTAATAAGTGTTAAACAAAAGTTACGATAATAGAAATCCAATAAATAGCCAAAGTTTAGAAGAAAAATATAATTTAAAAATAATACCGAAGTGATAAAAAGTGTAATTAGATAATTTGCAATGTATCGCGCCCAGTGAGCCGAGATAATGATTTCTGGACAAAATAATTTTATGCATGAATGTGTCGTGGCGCACGCGCAAACTCGACAGCCGTACGCGATATATAGCCTGTGGACACTGAACACGGGATTTAAGAAGGACCACTCAATCCAGATGTATACTATTCCCAAATACTGAAACTCCTGTAAGCCAGAATCTATGATAACGGCCACTAGAAATTGGAACTGTGATTGTGAATGATTGCGTAGGTGCACATTCGCACGGTTATAAACTCGCACTAGTGGGAATTTACGTTTAAGTCCTTTTACACTCAAAGAATAGTACAGGGTGATGGCAAATGCACACGAACAACTCTGAGATAAGTAACATGAGCAGTTGCAAACTACCAGGAGTCCAGAATCATGACGAAGTATATTATCTTCTTTAAATGCTGTGTGATATGATAATGTGATGTGTTAAAATGTGTTAGAGAGCTTGGACTTCTGCAAGTTGTTATTAGGTGTTTTTCCTTATTAACTTGATGCAAGAAAATATCGTAAAGAGGTGTGAAGTTTTGTACAGAAACATTACGTTCATTTTGTGAAGGCAAATAGTATTAGGTACTTGGTAAGGGTTTTTGTACTCCACGCCACTAGAAGTTGATAGATAACTGTCTGTGTATTTAAATTACAAGTTCCAGGAGTTTTTTGATGGGACAGAAAGAGGTAAGGTAGATAATAAGGCAGGTTTCCTAGACAAACATGGTTTGTAGTAGTAGTAGACTTAACATCAGGTGACACAGTAGGAAAACGTAAGCCTAGACCAAAATGTCAGTTATTGTCACCAATTCCCCAATTAAATTAAAATAAGAGAAATTATTTGTCTCTCTGACAGTCAACTCGTGTAAAGGACGGAAGTGATAAGTAATAAACTAAGTAAGATACGTGTTTTTGGTAGATGCGAACGATGTTTTATAAGCAATAGAAAAATGGAAATAACCCAAATGTAGTTTAGCTTGTCGACGAGGGAGTCGGCACCACTGTTTGTCAGGATAAATACGGTCAGTGGGACAATAGGCTCACCCCCTATTACAACAGCAAGTAAAAATCAAAGTACATTTATTTAAATTAAGCTAGTTTTTTAAAAGTCGAAAACGTTTACAAAAGACAGTCCCCCAAAACGCCCACCCTTCAAGTAAAATCTGAGTGTACTAGTATAGGTACATGTCTGCTGAAGCCTTCGGGGAACATAGGCGTGGTGTTATGGTGAAACTTAGCAACCACAGCAGTAAACAACATTTCCTCTTCTGTGGCCACGTTTGCGGTCAGCCTTAAGCACCTTGGTAATGTTTCACAAAAGTGTGACATTTAATTTTTTACACAGTGAGAGGAGAAATTAAAATTGTCAAAAGGACTCGTTATGATCCGTGAACTTACAGGTTTATAGGCTTCGAATCATTTACTAACCCGTCTTCGACTTTAAACCTTATTTATCGGAGACCAAAGTTTATTCTCGACTGGTAAGTTTGTAATATGACCACATTTTGTAGTAGACAAGGTGTTTGAATCAAGTTATGTGTCTTGATAACGCGAGCGCTCGCCGCCGCGCACTGCGCAGTTAATTTAGAATAATATTAAGTATAAAAACAATAATAAATGTGTTTTGCTGAAGTTATTGTAGTGTGTAGCTGTTTGGAGACTCATTTCTGCAATGTGTTCAAGAGTCTTACGTTGAAAGTGGATTGGTGGTCTTATATCTTTACTAGTTTCCAACGGTCTCTTTGCTATTCATGTCTGAAATAATTAATACATATTTTTGTCGTTTTAGGTATTTCCTGTGACACAAATAAAAAAAATCTTTCCTTCAAATATTTTTTTATTTTTCTTTTAAAATATTTTTTTGTATAAAAGAAACTTTTTAATATAAATACTCTTTTACTATCAACTTGAAGAGGTATTAAGTGACTACTTTATATCCTTAAAAAAATATTTAGGTAAACAGTTCAAAGCTATACTTTAGAATCTTCTGGAATTTTTCCTGTATTTTGCATAATATTTCGGACCATAGTTATCTTCGTAGCTCTAAACGTCTATTACCAATATAGAAAAGACAATTTAATACTATTTTATTGGCCTCTCGGGTGGTCGAAATGGATGTGTATACCTTCAGATGGTATATTTAATCCCATGGTCACGATTTCCTGTAATCAAACATCAAGCATGTTTTGTTAAACTATTAGAAATATCACAAAAAATAAATATATCGTTTGACACATCTGTATTAGAAATTATCATACTATCTTCTTAGTTCAGTCAAGAAACCTCATTTCCTTATGCACCAAGTAAAAATACGCCTTACGGTAAAAGAAATAAGAGTCTCTTGCATCAAATTTTGACTATATAGATATGTTTTGAAAGTTTGTTTTCGAGATAGGCGTCACAAAACGGACAGTTGGACACGTAAGTCACGTGATGGTCAATTCAGATTAAATATTGTAATAAGATACGTTCATCTTTTCTTCCAGAACGGTCATAAGTTTGACTACTGTGGGATTTTGATGTTTGCCGATAGATCGGCAGTATGTAGCAGGCAGACGGATTCAAATTTGACAGTAAAAAAACCTTACACTGAGATTTTTCTAATAATGGTAGAGTTTACGTAAAGTTCTTCCAGGTTTATTTCAAAGCTGAATTTCTTGATATTAACGCATTAAAGGACAGACTACGAATTAACTCGCGTTAACAATATTTTTTTCCAGTGTGTTTCATCTCTTTCTCTCTTATAAAACAAGAAAGGGACGCACATTTACAAGAGCTGTCAATTTCAGTTGAACTGAAACTTCCAAACATACACAGTTGACATTTAAAAGGCATCGACCTAAAACATGGTCAAGTTCAAGGCATAAACTAATCTCTAACTTCTAGTACATTACTGTCGCCGTCCTTTTCTCGGGCTATCTGTCTGAAAGAGATGTCAAATCTCTTATTTAAGTTTAGTTTATGTACAAGGGAGTCAGCACCTATGTGTTAAACTATTGAAATCAAGGAAAAATATATCGGTTTTTAAAATCATAACTTAACATCACGCCTGTGTTCCCCGCAGGGCTAGGCAGAGGTATACTTATAGTATAGTACGTTTCACTAAATAGGTTTAAATAGCACGTAGTTAGGTGCGAGCCTATTGCCATCAACCAAACACTAATCCATCCTCCATCTCCTCATTTCTTCGGGTTGCTAAATACAAAGAAAATTCAGATGGTAAAACCCAATGACACTTAGCTCGACCTGCGACTTGAACCCAGGACCTCATCCTCAGCATTAGGCTTTCAACTCCTCGACTGACGAGGCAGTCAATAACTATGAGGATAGTATTTTTATTTTTAAAACGTCCCTACACTAACAGTAACAATTGTTGGATTCCATTACATTATAAGTTACTAGTAGTACCTACTTACACGACCCAATTATGTGAACTTGTGTGGTGAACTTGCAGGAAATCATGACGGTCACTGTCGGTACACTAAATCAGTAGAATTAACCGCACACGACATTCACTAATGCCTAACCTTTTTCCTTGGTTTATTCTACCCCTAGTGTGGCCAGCAGCTCGCAGCCCTCGCCCGCCCCGCTCAGGGCAGCACGCTCAGCCCCACAGCTCAGGTGTTGCTTCCCAAGCCACCCTCCGTGAGCCAGCCAGCCACGTTCATTAAACATTCGATAATAAGTGGCCACTTATAATTAATTATAAATACGTAATTGCAGGAGGGGGAGTCACGCTTTGATTTTGTGTTTAGAAATATGTTGATGTTCCAACTTCTATAGTTGTTGATGTTGTTATTAAACTGTCCATCGCTGCCTTTTCCATGAATTGTCTATGGTTATTGTGTCTACGATTTTGTTAGTCATATAGTCAGTAAGTTTGGTTGTTTTGCAAGGCTTTCTCCGACCAAATTTAAGATGAATCTACGAGTATCTATACCGATCTACTTATACCTTCCTCATTGATTCACTTGTGTCATAGTATTTAGGTCGCCACTGAAAACCAGCGCTGTGCTGTGGCCCTCCCCCAGCATCATGTTGGGTGTTATCCTTGCTGTTACAGTCAGGATGACGTGCAATTACCGACAATTTCTTATTTTTTTCGTTTAGTTGGTGCTTTGTATAACATAATTGCATTTTTTATTTCTACGTAAAGCAGATAGTCCAGTCTGGCAAAAATCAGTGTTCATTGAAGGTAGCCTTTTTACCCATAGTCACAATACCCAGCGTATATTAAGTACTTTCTGCATACTGCTATTTTCTTCACTTTTTTATGAAAGTATCAAAATCTCAAAATAAGCCAATTGTTCACTTGATTGGTACTTTTGCTTGACCGCACTTCACAAAATGCGTAAAACTAAAAAATGTAAATATATACGAGATACATGTACCTACGTGGGCACTTCTGAACCGTCAGAAGCTAGGGATACAGTTCCAATTGGTCGCTTCCTATGCAGAAGAACCGGCAAGAGAACAACGGTCACTCTTTCGAACTAAATGTATTCTAGAATATTTTTATTTAATTTCACAGGTACAATAGGGTTGTCATCAGGTACTACGTACTTAGCAAACACGTAAAACAGAAATACTACTTTCCAAACTAATAAAATAAAACTCAAGTACTCCTAACTATTTATTTTATTTATTTATAACAATCTTACCTACACTATCATTACAGATCTATGATCCAATGCCACAGATGGGCCTTACTAACTAAATCCTTAATCTACACCTTATACCTAGTTAAAAAATATCTTAATCTAAATAACTTATTTCATATAGTGTAACTTTTGCGAATTCACTACTAAAATAACTACATATTGCCATTCTCCCATAAAACATCTTTATACAGATTGCTTACACTTACTTAGACACTCAATAGGGTGACCACGCGTCGCGGGGGGCGGTGGGAACTTACAAGGAAATCTCCGCAATCCACTCGACATGGGTGGATACACTAGCAAGTGGCTCCTGGGGATTCTGTATAGTGTAATATAGAATTAAGTAGGTGATTCTTAATACGATGGGATTTTAGAAGAAATCATGTGAGAAAAATTGTAAGTGATTCTTTTGACAGTGAGAAAATTTAAATTTGTGTGACAAAAAAACTCACGCTGGTAAAATCACTTGAAAAAAACTCCCGTAGTTATGGGAAATTACTACCTGACTTGAAAACGTTTTATTACGTGTTGAATGACTTGCTCCTTATCGCCAGACATAACAAATATATTTATTAAGATAAAATATCTATGTTTTATCATCACTATCAAATCATGGGATGAATCTGCTAAAACGATGCTGATACATAAGTACATCGAAGTGCACGCAGCTTCTCATCAGATGCGATTGTTATCATATTCGCAGATGAAATAAAATAAAGATACAATCTTGGGATGCTGGACTCGACGGGCTCAGTGCAACTGGATATGGCGGGTAGGTATTGGAACTGATTATTTGAACTGGTTTTATTAATATATTTATTCATTTTTTATAAGTACAATTTAAACTATTATATTTTTAAATTACGTCATTTACTAATACATTACATATGGACCATGGTCTCAAATATTCAGCCCAAAGACGTCCACTGCTTACATAGGCCTTCCCTTAAAGATTTCCTCAACGATCGGCCTCCCTTAGCCATCGTTTCCATACTGCGATTTTTACTACATAAATGAGTAGTCTATATTAGTTACTTAAAGCAAAACGTCATGTACTTACCTACCTAAAAAACTTAAACTCAAAAAACATAACCACAAATTAGAGCGTTCCTAAATAATAAATAGCCTCTGTCCCCAACAAGACTAAATAACAGTTTTGTACAGTCAGACACAAAATTACCGAACGTAAACGGGACGTCGTTTAATCGCTTGCATATTGTATTGGATCATTTTATTATGGAAACAAGCGTACCGTGTGGGGGCGAGGGGTGAGTCGCTGCTGTTTGGAGTACATTGCTGGTCTGAGCTTTGTTTTATTTCTAAATTTTAGTCTAACTTTAGCAGAAACAGAGCAGTAGAGTGGTAGACTCTAGTTAAATAACTAACTGTAAAAGCTACTGATGCCAGCTTAAGTCTGGTTGTTAGTCTTAGTGAGGGTTTAGATACTTTCAAAGCGGAAGTAATAACAGCTATTCATGATTGATAAGACCGTCACTGGTTTGCGTCAAAAGATAAAAAACATCACAACGCAGATAAAATGAAGATAAGACAACTCTTGCAGTTTGTCTGTCTATCTGGCTACCGCAGTGTTGCATACATAACACAAAGCAAGGAATAAAAAGGAAGCCTCTTCTCAACAGCATTTAAAACATTGATAATGAGCATTGGTTCCTGACAAATGCATGCACTGCCTAGATAGGTCCACTCGAATCTGTGTGGTTCTTTCCTCAAAACACCACCTCAGACACTAATCTGCATGGTCCTCGTTTGATAGACCTGAACAAGAAAAAGTCTGGTTTTTAAAAGATACTGTTCCTCTCAGTTTGTTTAGGTGTCTCTTCCCATAGTTCCAGGCCAGGAGTGTGTTCAGAGTGCTATATTAAACCCATTTTCAATCATTTCTTATTTCATCATTTTTTATTTATAACTCAAGCAAGCAATGTATACGGAACACCCTGACTTCCTGACCACCGCGACGAGGAAGGCGTCCGTGAGAGTGGTGCCACCTGCGAGGACGTCGTGACTGGAAAATCGTCGGTGTTTTGCCGCGATCATAGTTTACTTCATTACCTTACTTAGTTATGCGCGTCCGCGGGGCTCCAATTAAGTATCATTAGCTTTTAACCAGCGGTTTGAACAGGAGTTTTAGTATTTGAGTGTATTTTTATTAGGGTTTAAGTGTAAGTGTATTTATTTTTTACCGCTGGGACGAATGTTATGATTTCAAATTGTGTAAAGTCAAAGTCAAATCGTATTGTTCAATTGGAAAATTAAAAAGGCACTTTTGAACGACTAAAAGTCATCGTTGTACATGTATGTATTTAATGGATAAACCTTTATTTTATATAATACCTAACATAAAACTTTAGCTAAATTATAGATAAAATTTAGGCCAACTTCCTATTTGGTTAAAGAGTTAAGGATGCTACTCATCTAGTACTGATCTCAATTCAGTTCCGAAAAATGTGATAACATTTAATCAGAGACCCCTAATTCTAAATAAACTTAATTGGTCTACAATTTGCTCGCAATCAATAAAATTGCACGAAATAAACGATTTCATGAACCAAACATTCAATACCATTACCTTCGAATGAAAATGTGAAGCTATTAAAATGTCCCGGTAATTTCCCGGAACGTGCAATTATATCGTGTCTAATGACAGCTGCGCCTGCGACAGGCGACGTAAGCACACGATTCCGCGCGAACGGTGCACCCGAGTCGCACTCGTGGGTAGTCCATAATAATGACCCCTCCGTTTGTTAAGAGGCGGGACGTTAAATATGAATGAAGGGTTAAGGTCAAGATGGACGGGACTCATAGGAATATTACTTAAGAAACACTGTTTTGTTTAACTGGTTATTAATACATGGGTAGACGTTTGGTACGATGATAAAAGCACGGCACGGCGGAAGCTAAAAGAGTAGTGAGTAAAAACAACATTATTTTAGAAGGTCTTTTCCATGACAATTGGAACTTATGGTCACTCTTTAACATTGTGTGAATATTAAGTTGCAATAATAGTGACTGTCACTTGTGAATCGTAGATGACGCAACCTGCTTACTTATCTTCGGGTAGACGAAATTAATACCATTGTATCGGTTTCATTTGTTTTGATTTTCAGATATATAGAGAACCTACGTTTAGTTTTGTAGAATTTTCCCTTTCTGCACCACCTATTTTAATTTATCACAAGTTTACAATTCCACCCTATATCAAGTATATTTGTTTCAGATTCCAGTCTACCCCTTAACAAAGTACATGTCTCGAAGCATATTTCATATAATACGGAGGGAAATATTATGATGTATACTATGTAATGTTGGCTCTAAGTGTTTCAGGCTACACTCATGTAATATTCAGGCTGTAATGACCGTAATGGCCGCCAACCTGTACAGACATTTACTTCCAACTGACAATTTTACGTTTTGGATCGTACTCTATGTTTATAAGCAATTTACTCGGCAATGTGGACGATTTATTAATGTGATGGTACGGCCAACTTTGTTCTATCTATACATATAGGCTCGTATACATACATACATAGAGATTGAACATAATTGAAGTGTCTGTCTGTAATGATAATAACAGGTTTTTATTTAATGTATATTGTGATAGTACATAGGTAGGTACCTAATTATAGTATCTAGTTATAGTACCTATTTATACCAAAATAAAACATATTTTTTTCGTTTTGTCCATCTGCGTGTTTGTTCCGGCTAATCTCCAAAACAGCTGGACAGATTTTGACGGGAAATTTCACTGTTATATATGATGATATATTCAGATGTTTAATTGGAGGAGTAAAGTAGGCTATTTTTATAGAATTATGGTTCCGCGCAAAAAACGCATGAAACTGTACGCGGACGAAGTCGCGTGAAATAGCTAGTTATCTATACAATAATGAGTCATGATGGTCCAGTGGTTTAGGCCTCGCCTCTTGTGCACGAGGTTGTGGGTTCAAACTTGGGCAAGTACCAATGTGAGTTTTTTCAATTCATATGTACTTTCTAAGTTTATCTTGGACATCACTGACATCGGTGAAGGAAAACATCGTGAGGAAACCTAGACTTTATAATTAATATAAGTCTGAAATCGCCAACCCGTCTTGAGCAAGCGTGGTGATTAATGCTCGTGCCTTCTGTGTATGAGAAGAGGCCTTTGCCCTGCAGTGGGACAGTAATAGGCTGGTACTTTACTTTACTTTAATATACAATAATAATATTAAGTTCGTTACTTCAACAAGTTTTATTCTGTTTTGGAAATAATAAATGAAAGGAATCAGCGGTCCCGGTTTAATTAATTACAATTACCAAAAGTTATTTAGAAAAAATCATTGTCTGTATATACTATTTCTTACATAATATGTATACATAATAATGATTTACAGAATCCAAGCACCATCTTTAAAAAATCTTCTTATCGTTCTGCCTAAAGTTGAACCAGCACTTCAGTCTGGGACAAACATTTTGAGGGCCAAACAGTAAATATTTCACAATATTACACAACACATTGCAATACTTAAAATCTTCCTGATTAGATTAGGAATTGGTCTGTCGTGAAGATAATCTACATTCATGTACCTATCTATGTGATGTATTTATTTGTAGGTACATTTATATTCTTTATTAATTTTATAAATACATATATTGTTTCCGCAGTTCATAATATATGTCGTCCATACCTGTCATATTATATCTTTTATTTGAGAATAAATAAACATGTATCCCTTTATTTTCAGAATAGTATCCACTACTGCCTGTCTGTGTATAACCCAAATTGAAGAAGTTTTTTGAAGTTTTTGTCTCTTTCACGCAAAAACTGCTAAAAGAATCTCGATTAAACTTTACAGTACTATTATACTTCACAGTAACACATACGTAGGCTATATTTTTTAAAGATAAATACGCAGAATATAAAGATGAATATTTCATTTTCATTTATTTATATTAAATCTAAGTTTAGTTCTAAGGTAGGCGACAAATTAAAAAATAACCTTTGACCATTATTGAGGACTTCGGTTGAAGTTTGGTGACCACCAAACTTTGCCATTTTCATAGTTTTTTTTTTATATCGCTATTACTTTCCGTATAATTTAAATGAAACATTAATGGACTATCTTACGTATGAGAACACAGGTACGGTAACAGATAACCATAAAGCACTGTAGAACGCGCGTTGGTGGTAAGATTTTAACTTTGGACGGCCTAGCGAAGTACGGTATTTTAATAGCAGTACCTGGATGACCGAGCTTTGCTCGGATAAAACGACGTTTTCTAAAAATTAAACCTACCTAGATCGTATTTATCGCCCCGAAAATAATGCATGCTAGATTTCATGAAAATCGTTGGAGCCGTTTCCGAGATTCAGATTATACATATATGTATATACAAGAATTGCTCGTTTAAAGGTATTAGATAGATATGAAACCAACTTATACTGGTTACTATCACTAACGTGCGGTCTTGAGTACATTTATTTTTCATTTACATCATACATAGGTGCGTACCCAACACATGTTATGAAATAAAGTAATTTACAAAGTCCATCAAAACACGTCACTTTGGTGATATATCACGCAGATAGGTGATCTAGACGACGCGACTTAGCAGTACCGACACTTTTCATTCATAATCTTTTTATTTTCATTCATTTTTCAGATACAAAATTTCATTCATAAGATACTAAAAGTCTGAAACTGGCGCCAGTGACAGAAAAGTGTGGATCAGATGTCATGGTATGTGATGTTAAGGAATTAAGATCATGTTGTGAGGACAGTTTTGAGGAAGACCAAAGAAGCGATAGATGGATTGTTTGAACGATGATATGGCTAGAGAGGAGGCTTTTGAGATGACGACAAATAGACATGTCACTATGGAAGGAGAAGAAATGCTGCGCAGACTCCAAATAAATTGGTATAAGGGCAGGAGGATGATGATAAGATAAGTACCTTTTTTTTAGAAATGTAAAATTCACTCAATTTTCGTCCAACATCAAAATTAAGTATTTTCCGGATGTGGTAAATTGATTTAGCAAGAGAAAGACAGTAAACTTAGGCACCTATTCGTAGATACTTCAGATGTGGGCCAACTAATCTAACTGCTAACTTACCATCAACCTAAGGAGTATCCTATCATAACACCATCACCACCAGTCCCTGACTTGGATAACCAACAAGCCACCTTGAACATAACATATTTAAATGAACCATTACAATATTGCTTGGCACACACATTACAGTCTCCTCAGAATCGTACGGAGGTGTCAAGGAAACCGAACACCTCACAAAACAGCCACATACCGACAGAGACTGTGATTGGCAGCTCCTGAGCAGCCTCACACCACTCCAGGAGAACAGAAGGTCCACTACAGATGAACTTTGAAGAGGCTGTTCCAGTGACCAAAACCGTTGGGGCGGATAGGTTCTCCTTGAGTGACCGAGTACTGGAAAATGTAGTGTGGGTAGGTTTGACACAAGATGGACCCAAGATCTGGTGAATATCGCAGGAAGCCAATGTATGAGGGACAACAGTCAATGGCAAAGAATCGAACAAAAACTACGGCTATATTGGGTAAACGAGCTTAACAACAATCTGTATTTCTTTAAAAACTAAAAATTAAGACCAAACTAAGGTTCTCATTACTTGTCGTTACGTGAAAGCCTTCTGTCTTACTTACTACGTGGTCTTACACAAAACCATGATTGGCAGCGCCTGCGCTGCGCGTCGGTAGCGCGAGAGAACTGTCAAAATGATCTAGAAAACTTGACAGGACTATATGAAACTGTTATGGAATTGTGACCTCTATTGTATAGGGTTTAGGACGGGGGATAGGGCTATATTCGTGTGTTTGTTTGTTTGCGGTGAAGCGTAAGTTTACTTTGATTTGCCGAAGCGGTAGGTCAGTAGGGGAAATATGGTTTAGTGGGAATGTGAGATTCAGTTGGGAATTATGTGTTGGTTCCAGCCTCTCGTTTTAACCTGCTGCTATTTCCTACAAACTTTTTCACAATTTAAATACTTACATGGATGAAGAAAAAATCAATAACAAAATACTTAAGTTGCAATGGCTTCCTTCGAGATCCTTACAACAAATTACATATAACATTTGAATACTTGTACTTAAAACTAGTCAAAGATTTACGTATGCCTATCTATAAAGCTACACTTTAAACAAATAAAAAATCATAATTCAATTCGTAAATTATTTTATTATCTGCCATAAAATCAAACGTATAAAACCATGGTCACCACAGGTCAAGTGTCAAGCCGTAACTTGTCTGACATCATAATACAGCCGGTATCTCCGCACATCGGCGCACGCGCATCTTGGCTGTAACCCGACGTAGCACCTATGTCATAGCTATACTATTTATAAAACAAGCAATAAATGAAGAGATTTTTAATGCTTGTATCATTTTATGTGAATGGCCACTACTGAAGCGCGTTTTAAATCTTTTTTAACCACTTGCTTGAAAACGGGCTCTAGTTGTACCGCTTCTAGGTTGAGAATACAGTGTATTATAACACGCGTGTTTTTTACCTTGCATTACCACACTAGTGCTGGAAATCACGCCACAGATATACCAGACAGAGATGTGCGATTTAAAAAAAACTCAGCATAGAGTTTTCATGTATTTTTATTCTAAAACACATAAATTTTTAATTTGACGACACGGTTGGCGCAGTGGTTGAGCCATCGGCTGCTGCGCCGCGTGTTGTGCGTTCGATCCCCGCACGGAACAAATATTTGTATGACCTACAGGTAGTTGTTCCGGGTCTGGCAGTTTGTGTATGTGAGTTTAAATGTTTGTAAACGCACCCACGATACAGGAGAAATTCCTAGTGTGGGGCAACGTTTAAAATAAAAAAAAAAAATGGAAAATGCATGAATTTACAAAAATAGGAGAAATAAACATTATGTTTCTTAAAATTACTTATTTTTGATAGCAAATAAACATTTATGAGTCCTATAAATGATTTTTATATATTTTAATATTAGGGTGTTTGGCGGCTTTGAGTCAGGTGAGCGGCACAGTGTACGTAATTAACAATCTGCGAGCGAGTTTTCTCTAACAATTATTCGAAATAGTGAGTTCATTAAATATTATTTACTTTTGACAAACGTCAGTCATCCAAATTACTGTTGCAACATTCAATTTTACAGTAGACAAATTCGAAAAAAAAAACACCACTAGGTACTCATACAAATCCAGCAGAGAATCTTAATGATTATGAAACCATTCGATAATAATCGTAGTAGGTACCAACATGATAAAACATAACATGACGTCCGTATTCCGTCTGTATTTAGTAGCAGGCGCGCTGTTTGTGATCTGCTGATTAAATACAAAATAAATATTATGTACATACATTCATAAGTACAGAAGTTTCTGTCAATCAATGCACAATAAACCATAGTTTCTATAAAAAATCACCATTACACACAACATTATCAACAATACACCATTACGATCGAATGAATAATGTGCGTTAATACAATACCAATATTGTTGTTATTCACAGCACCACACAAAACATATTTACTTATTTACTCCATAATTTATTATGTAAAGGTACACGACACACAGGTGCAAAATAACAAACAACTAGTTAGGTAAAGAACATTTTTATTCATAATAGACAAACAATAAAACTATGTAGAATTTTCTTTATTGAATAGTAATAAAACTGGTGGATAAGGTGGCTTTTTGGATAACTTCTAGAATGTGGTGTTCCTATGTCATGATGGAACATTGGTCAGGCCTCGCCTCTCATGTGCCTACGGGGTTATGGGTTCAAATTCCGGGTAAGTACCAATGTGACCGTAAGTGTCCATGTCTCGGCGCCGTAGGTCATGACGGGTATGACGCACTGATTAAAAACTTTCGTTTTCAAGCATTGCGGTATGGATGACGAGAAGACTCGGCGCAGTTTCCCAAACGCTGCCCAGCCCAGCTGGATCCTCCTCTTGGCCTCCTTCTCGAAATTGTTTTTACCTAACTGCAGAATCTGCCCGAGGTAAGTGTATTCGGAAACGATTTCGAGAAGGTGGCCATGTACGACGACCGGTATTGGATCAATGTGGCCATTGATCATGACTTTGGTTTTATCCAAATTCATGCCAAGACCGATACGTCGCGAGGCTGAAGCTAGGCCGTCCAGCATCTGGTTCAGCTCCTCTAGCGACTCCGCCATTAAGACTATGTCATCTGCGAATCGTAGGTGTGAGATGTAGTCGCCGTTTATGTTTATGCCCTTTCCTTTCCAGTCCAGCATCTTAAACATATCTTCCAACGCGCTTGTGAACAGTTTCGGGGATATAACATCCCCCTGTCTCACTCCTCTGCGCAATTGGATCGGTTTAGACTGCTGGCCCTGTACTTGGACACTCATGGTCGCGGCTTCGTACAGACATCTCAACACCTCGATATAACGATAGTCTACTTGGCATCGCTGTAAGGATTCCAGAACAGCCCAGGTTTCGACAGAGTCAAAGGCCTTCTCATAGTCCACAAAGGCCAGACACAGGGGCTGATTATACTCTTCGGACTTCTGTATAATCTGCCTCACCGTGTGAATGTGGTCTATGGTGCCATATCCTCCTCGAAACCCGGCCTGTTCCGGCGGCTGAAACTCGTCGAGTCTCCTGGCGAGACGATTCGTGACCACTCGTGAGAACAACTTATAGACATGGCTCAGGAGCGAGATGGGTCTATAATTTTTAAGAAGGGCTTTGTCACCCTTCTTAAAAAAGAGCACCACCAAACTCCCGCTCCACGCCTTTGGAGTTCTCCCACTGTGAAGGACGGTGTTAAAGAGGTTCGTTAATTCCTTTATAACAGGGGCTCCTCCAGCTTTCAAAAGCTCTGATGTTATTCCGTCCTCACCGGGGGCTTTTCCATTTTTAAGCTGCCTCAGAGCTAACACGATCTCGTCTTGACTGATGTCAGGCAGTTCGTCGGTGTAGTGGCGCATCAGGGTGGCTCTGGAATCGTGGTCATCTCGTCGGGAATGAGGTGCATGTGCAGCGTATAATCGGCCATAGAAATCCTCTATCTCAGCGGAGATCTCTGGTTTAGACAATACGGTCCTCCCATCGTTCGTTTTAAGCTTCGTCAGGTGGCTCCTGCCAAGCTGCTGAGTGAATACTTTGGACCCTCGGTTTCGCTCAATCGCCTCTTCGATGAGGCGTGTGTTGGAGCTCCGAAGGTCGCGCCGTACCATCTTCGCAATTCGCTTGTTCAGGTCTGACCTCTCCGACGAAGTAGCTTGGGTGGTTTCCCGTCTTTTTGTCATCAACCCGAGGGTCTCAGCCGAGAGTTTGGATTTCCTGCCCGTCCGCTGCGTTCTGCAGAACTTGATGCCCTCATCCCTCAGAGTCTCGACCAGATTGTGTAGGCTCTCGTCAGCGTCGTCAGTGGGTTCCAAGGCAACAAATCTATTCCCGAGAAGCTGCTGGAACTTCTCGGTACCCGCCATGATATGGATTGGGTTAGGTCGGAGCGTGGACTTCATCAGTCGGTTTCTTTCAAGCTTTAAGTTGATATTCAGAGAGCCTCGGAGAAGTCGGTGATCAGATCCGGTATTGAACCTGTTGATCACTGAGACATCTCTGAATATGTGCTTTCTATCCGTCATGATGAAGTCGATCTCATTTTTAGTCACAGTGTCGGGGCTTTGCCACGTCCACTTCCTTTGAGGCTGTTTCTTAAAGAAGGAGTTCATTAAGAACAGCCCCTCCTTCTCAAGGAAGTTGACAAGCATTTGCCCCCTGTGATTCCTAACTCCATAACCATGCGGGCCTATCCGGGATTCGTTGCCAGTCTGGGTTCCCACTTTGCCGTTAAAGTCCCCCATAACAACATTGAAGTGGGCCTTAGTGGTGTTGTGCAAGGCTTTGGATATGTCTTCGTACATATCCTCCACTTCATCATCCGAGTGTGTCGAGGTCGGTGCGTAAACCTGAATTACCTTCATGCTGTACCGCTTGGACAGCCGAAGGATCAGGTACGCTACCCTGGTCGACACACTGGCGATTTCTTCAACGTTGCTAGAGAGGGCCCTATTGACGAGGAAACCTACGCCACCCTGGGATGTTTTATCACCCTCGCGAAAGTAGAGAAGATGGCCCGAGTCTAGGGTTACGGTGTCCTCCCCCTCTCTACGGACTTCGCATAACCCCAGAACATGCCATTTAATGTTCTCTAACTCCACTTCCAACTGCGCTAGATGGTGATCAAGGCTCAGAGTTCGTCCGTTGAACGTTGCCAGGGTCAATTCATTGAGGCAGCCTGCCGTAGCCCGGTGATTCCTAGCACCCCCTGCCTTGCCGTTACCATGGCCGCTGCCATGGCCAGGAATAGCGAGGCGGCCGGGAACTGGGGGCCATTTTTTGTGCTTGTGCATCATTGGGAGGGTAATGCCCATAATCCCCACGCTGGGCATGCGGGTTGGGGATCGCAGTTTGGTTGTGGAGTTGTTCTGCAGGGGGCGCTGCTGCCCACCCCCCGGTTTGTGTCCCTTAGTCGCCTTTTACGACACCCGCAGGAAGAGTTGGGTTGGTGCTATTCTTTTAAGGCCGACACCACACAGCCCCCGACACCACACAGCCCATAGAACCAAAGTCACCGACATAGCTCAAAGAATTAGCAAGTTGAAGTGGCAGTGGGCTGGCCATATCTCGCGAAGAACCGACAACCGCTGGGGTAAACGTGTTCTTGAGTGGAGACCGCGACTCGGCAAACGTAGTGTAGGACGCCCTCTGACCAGGTGGGATGACGATCTGCGAAAGACTGCAGGCAGATGCTGGATGCGGCAAGCTGAAGACAGGGCGCTATGGCGCTCATTAGGAGAGGGCTATGTCCAGCAGTGGACTAGTATAGCCTGATGATGATGATGATGACCAATGTGACTGTTTCACTTTATTTACGTTTTGTAAGTTTATCTTAGACAACACTTACATATTTGAAGGAATACATCGTGAGCAAATCTGGACTTTAAGATACCTAAGTCTGAAATTGCTAACCCGATTAGAACAAGTGAGGACATTAATATTTGTGCAATCTAGAATATTGGCAAAATATAGGTATCATGTAATTTTTCTCTAATAACTAGTTAGTTAGTATTACTTGTCAATCATCTGCTTAGTTACCAAAGAAGCATTTGATCAATTTAAAAATGCACACAAAAAGCTTTTCTAACGAATACGCTCAATAGCAAATCAAATTCAACTCACTTCAGAGACATAATACAATGTAACATTTTTAGAAACAGACCATTAGGCCCGTAACTCGACACTGTACAGTAGCGACAAAAGATAAAAATCAAAAAACATATTAGTTTTCACTAAACTAAGCACCGCTGAGCGATGCATTGTACGTAGATGTGTATCTTTTTGTGCAATATTGGCGTGAGATAGTGCATCGGCTTTCATTGAAGTTACAATTATTTTTTAATGCCCTCATGCATTATCAGTATGTCTTTGAAATAGTGACCCTAGGGAATTTAGTCCTGCAGTTTTAACAATGAGTAGATAAAAACAGGTTAGGAATATTTAAACAATAATTTGAAGTTTCGAAACCAAATTACTTGCCAAAAGTTCATGACATTAAAACCAATAATAAAACAATCTACTCATCTCTCTCTCAGATATTAAACATAGATTTGTATGTTAATTAGCAGTGATCATTGATTCAAAACAATAATAAATAGATAATGAAATACTGCTTAATACCAAACCGAGAGACAATCAAATAAATATATGGAAATTTAAGCAAAGCCAATACAAATAGCAAGAAGTTATTAATAAAAAAACATTTATTTTTTATTGGTAGCTACACCACAATAGAAGAAAAACATAATTTCATGCTTTCAAATATTTAAATGAAGTTCTAATGACCGCTACCAGAATAAAATGTTTCCACTTAGTATGCAAGAGAAAATGGCTACTTTATTTGCTAATCTTAATGTTAACATCTTATTCGGACATTATTTCTTATTCAAAACGACACAATCTATGCTATTCTATATTGTAGCGAAAATATATTAGAATAACAAGATAGCGAAATACAGAATTATTCCGAGCCACAATCATTTGTGCTCCTAAACGATAGATTTTAAGGAGTTTGCTACAAAAGTCTCGTATTTCGAAACCGCCGCAATCCGCTTCAGACCGGACATAACCACAAACTAGGAAGACAACACTGAGGACGACAAAACATAAATTCCCTAAAAAAACTCCATTGTCACTTTCCGAAACACTGAATAGGATTATCAATTATTTGGTCACCCTAAATAGATGCGTATCTGCATTCATCGAAATATGATCGGCTTATTATAACTATATTTGCTAGTTTTCGGCCTTTGTTGGTCCAAACAGTAGATGGAGGCCGATAACGAAGACTATTGTAAGTTTGTGGAGCCAATATTAAGTTTCGGCAGTTTTGTTTTCGATGGGAGATATGTAACTGTCATTTTATTCAAATTTTATTGTTATTGTGCACGATCTGGTTTTGTCATCGGATGCTAATAATGTGAAGGATATTATGTTAAAATGGTCGTATTATCGAATTTTATTGTATCTTTATAATGCTCTCAATATTATACGGTAGTAGAATAACTAGTTGAATTAGGAATACGATTGTAATATTTGTAAATATGTTAGCACCATTATTATATATCAATATATGAATTTACCTATCTGTTGTATTGCTAAATTCGTAATACTCTTTATCTATATTGTCCAGCCGTTTTCTTTACTTAACTTCGATATGATCACTCTACTTAATTCGTAAGTGAATTACCTATTGACCACATGGTAGGTTTAAGGTAAATTCAAGAATGCCAAACACAAATAAATGGAATACCATGTTTTTTTTGTGTAATAAGCCCTAGCTTAGTGCCTTCAGCTAGGGCATGCGATAGCTAGAGTGCCTATCGTAATATAGTCTACTAGAATAATCACCATGTCATATAACTTTCGCATAGACATGATCATCTGCCTGCCTTATACTAACTTTGTCTGTTTTCAGTCTAACCGGCTACAGCTGAATACCAGTATTTTGAATAGAGCGACGCCCTATCTGACCTCCACAATCCCCTTACTGGGTAATACGGATGCCTTTTGGTAAGACTGGTTGTCAGATTTTCAGGCTTTTGACTACCCGTAACGGCTCTTAGATATCTAAGAATGACGCCGAGAGAAAGCCGAGACCAACGGGTTAACGTGCTTTCTTAGGCACGGAGATAGTATGTAATGAATCACCCATCCACGGACCGATCACACCATGCGTAGCTTAACCTTCGGTCGACCAGAGCGGCTGTTATCATTTAGCCAAAAACTCCTCACTTTTGCACAGAACTATTTAACGAATTTGTCCTTTTTTGTAATTAAGGTAGACTTCTTTGTCGCTCCCTTCTTTCAACTAGTTAAATATATGTCTTAGTACAAAGGATTATCGCCTCTGCTGCCACGTGAATATTTAGCGCACATGCACAAATTCTTTTATTATTAAGAACATTGTTGGTTATCACTAATTTGTCGATAGGGACCTATCTATTAGATAGTGCATTCGGAAACATTAACCTGATTGCGTTAAATATATTTAGATTATTTATCTGTAATATTTATGTATGTTGATAATATTTTGATGCTACAACAGTGATACTGTTACTGATGAAAGAAGTACTCACTCTGACACCACGCGTATCATACTGCGTGACATTGCTACTGATTGTGCTCTGCCACTAAAATAATGAATGATACCTTAATGCTTAATTAATGCTTATCATCTTTTATTCGCATTGTTTTTTGATGAGTAAGAGACCGAAGCTTCGTTTTTGATGGTGATTGGCCTTTTACGGCCAAAAGTTCATGATTCGGCCATGTTTCCGTTTTCGGCCATCAACAAGCAAAAATATAGATATTTGTAATTTTAATTTTCGAGGGTGTAAGCCTGACGATCTGTCATACTGGTCGAGAACCCAGCATAGACTGCAGCTCACAAATGATATATTTGTTTCCTATAACTAGTTTTCTATGAACCAAAGCTGTACCTTTTTGAGAGAAGTAAATACATTATTTTTATTGCATACATCAGATCAAAAACAAAGATTGCATAATTCTCGTTTCAAATTAAAAAAAAAGTTGCATTTTGATTTTATGAATAAAAGTGAAAGATTAGTAATTTAACATGAGTTTTTTTCTGGTTCGCTATGGACCTCAAAAAATGTTTTTGATGCATCCGGACTCCACTTAAGATTACTCGCCGACCCCTGCTGTAGGAGCCAATGGTTGTAGGCACTGTACACTATCACTTTGTTGATGTTGGTAAAGTTATGGAGTACAGAGAAAGAACCACAAGTTAAGTTTATAATAATATAGTAAAAGGTACAAGCTTAAGTTCGTAGTAGTGACGGTTCTTTCTCTAGACCAGTGGTTAGTTCCACATTTGAAGTCTGACTCGGTCTGCCTTGCACGAAATATTACATTTATAGCGTAATATTTGTGACGCACGACATCCAAGTAGGTTGCTGCGTTCGCAAAATAAATGTACGGTTGAGGAGACCGAACACCTGCTCTAAACCAAAACCAGAAGTAGATACCTAGGTACAGTGGCCAGCACATAACCTACCCCAATCTGTTAAATTTCTTTGATAGTTTTTCAACTCTTTACAGAAGAATAAGGTTAATGTTCAATTGGGAAAATTTTGACAGTTTGAGATCGCTTGATGTGCTGGCGTCTGTACGTATTATTCCAGAAAAATAGAATCCGAGGTAACGTCAGCTCTATCTTTGAACACTTGTAGGGAAGAAAGGACGGCTGTAAGACCCGGAACTAGTTATCTTGAAAGTAATTAATTCAATTCTTATTTCTTCACATTAAAATCTAAGTTATCATCTACACGTTATCAGATAAGCATAGATTTTGGTACACGTGAAATTATTATTAATGCTAATCTTACAACAGAAGCCTGTAATGCAAGTCACGGAGCGACCTTCACTGATAACAGATTCGCACGTGAATTAATAACATGTTTCGTTATGCTTAGCAATATTTTTAATATGAACTATACGTGTCCCACGGATTCACCTGCTCCTAGAGTGGTGTTATTAAGCATATAAACTTCCTCAAGAACTGGGCTATGAAACGCGCAAAAGTTTTTTCAAATCCGACTGGTAGTTACAAAGATTAGCGCGATCACACAAACTCTATACTCGATACTTTTGAGCGTGCACTAAAGGCAAAAACATAGTTACCTCTGCTTTTAATGAATTTTTGATTAATATTGATTACGCTTATTATAACTTTGGTTCTCTGTCGGATGTATTCGTTACTAGCAGAGAAACTCCGAGCATAGCTCTCTCCATAGCTCGCTGATGCTGGATGCGGCAAGCTGAAGACAGGGCGCTATGGTGCTCATTAGGAGAGGGCTGTGTCCAGCAATGGATATAGCCTGATGATGATGATGCTTATTATGACTTAAGACTTAACTTGTAAAATAAAAAATAAGTGTCACGACGCGACGCGACGGTTGGCTTTCGTTGGACTTTTTAGAAGTTCCTTGTAATGTTGGTTTTGTTACGATATATAGCTTTTAACACATTGTTATTCCGAGGAACATCATCCGTCGCATGTTGCGGGAACTACAAGTATATTTTTAGATTTTAAAAAGTTTTAAAGTATGGGAATTTAGCTTCTGATTTTCGGGGATCATAAGCTTAGGGCAGTTGGATTGGTGAAAACACACACACATATTAAATATTGGCCATAAACTTAAACTTAAACTTTAAATTTGCCAATTTTAAAATAAAGAGTGTTCTATTGTATTCTATTCTAAAGACACCGCATTACAAAAAAATCTTTTTAATCAAAGCATAAAAGAGTTCCATGTAATAGGGAGTGAGCCGTTGCTATCAACTGGGCACAAATGCAAACTCTGAAATTCCAGATAGAAAATCTCAACAACACTTTGTCCGACCTGAGTTCGAACCCAGGACCTCATACTCAGCAGTAACGCTTGCGACCACTAAAGTGACGAGGCAGACTTTTAATTTAAATAGAACATAATCGAAACAACAGAATCACGATTGATTTCACACGTGCTATAAAACATTCCATGATTCATATCGCATTGTATCCGATTCCAAGCAAATAATAGAAATGGAAAACAGCATGACTGTTAGAAATACGGTAATGTATGTGTATGCAAATATACAGGTATTGTGACGAGCGGGCCCGTGACGTGGTGGTGGCGTGACGGCCACGTGACGGCGACGGCTTGGGAGGTGGGGGGGGGGGGTGTGGGGGGCCGAGCGTTGCAATTATATTGATGGTATTTGTTCAGTCATGTCAACCTTAGCTTTTTGTTTGAAAATGGAGGAGGGAAGAAATATACAGGTATTAAACTATCGTGTAAATGTAATTTTTAGAAAAAAATAATCCGTCTCATACCCTAGTACGTGTGCACCGGTCCAACCTACCTGCACAGATTCTTTTGGACACCATACTCCTAGATAAAGGCTAGGCCAATACCTACCAAAAGTGGTCCTTTTACTTCGACTCCACACTTACCTTACATAACCGTCTATTTACTTCCCATGCAGTCAAACATCACACATCAAACGTCACGCACCTGCTCCACCAATCGGGGCGTGTTAATAATGCTGTAATGAGCGTGACTTGCGCCGGCGCACCTCCACAGCCCTGTGATTGTGCTACCGCGTCAGTTATCTCCGATGAGAGCGCTATTTCCAACAATTGTTTGCGTAATTAGCAGTTTTGGGTTAGAAATTATTTGGCTACAATGCTACAAAATAATAGTTGGTGTTATTATAGTGTTGGTTCGTTTTCACGCCTTTTCTCCTGAAGGGTGGGAATGGTCGGTGTTGTGTGTCGGCGTATCAAACGCCGGCAGTGACTGTGTTTCTTTGGTGGAGATAATATCTTGAGTAAACTGTCATTGGTTGTTAGTTTAACACCTGCTAAGAAATTGGAAGTGTGTTTCCTAATTGGATCATCGGTCTTGGGTATTGGTTTGGATGGGGGCTTGAATAGATTAATAATACCCTTATTTCTAGAACTTATTTAATTCATTCCGCATTTGAAGCATTTTTGGCGATATTTGATTGGACAGCCCCTTTTTCAAAAAGTTCTTTGTTACCTGTATGGACCACAAAAAAAGAGCCAGCCTTAGCCAGCAAAAGAGTGGAACTCAGTGCCTGCATCTGTTTCCGCTGTAACCCGAATCCCCTCAAAGTTGGAGTGAACAGGCTTCTTCTGGGAGGCTTCACTTCTGCCCTAGACTAGACTAAACACCAAACCCATCTCAAATACAAAGGAAAAAGAAACCCACTGTTTCAACAATCAACAGTATTGGACTCCAACAACTTATGTCCCCTTTCTAAGATAACAAACTGTTCTGAATCCAATTCCCCAAACGTACGCACACGTTATCAGCGTCAATAAGGCGATTTGTACCCAAACACCTGACCCGTAAGAGGTAGGACCAATAAAAATACTTGCGGCTCAAGAGTGCCGGCGCGGAGGTGGCGCGGAGGTACCACTTGGTACTTCAGCACCATTAGTGGCGTAATGAAGCGGTCGGCCTGCTACCAAATGTATCGCGTACGTTATTGGTGCGATTACTAGTTAACACTGTCGTACGGTACGGGAATTTAGACGATGATTATTGACGTTTGTCGTGTCGGTACAAACTTATTATTATTAGTCACTCAGTAGGCTGGGAGAAGAGGCTGTTTCACTTTGTTGAGTGGCTAATACTTCGCGTGTGGTGGAAAATGCTTTTAATTTTGATGTTTGCGTTATTTACATTGTCTAGTAGGGGAATTTTTCAAGCTAATGAAACAATGGATTAGAAATCTCCTTCAAAATCCTTTCCTTAGTGACTGCAAGTGTATTCCGCAATTGGGATGCAGCGTTTAGGTACTTAGGTATTTATTTATTTATTTATTATAGGTACTCGTGGAAACTACCTGTAAGCCAGACGTAGAAGGTCCTAAGAATCATCCTTTATTTCCTTATCGTCAAATTATTTATGTTTTATTGTCTAATCTGGCTGAAATTAAGCTTACAGACATCGAAATAAAATAGAAGGTCATACCTAGTCTAGAAATTTTAAAACACAGGTGTACGTTGAATGCACTTATTCTTTGATTAATTTAGTAAACTATAAAACGGTTCTGTACCCAAAACATGCCAGCAGGACCCTACAAAGCCTTCGTTGTTCGTCGGTTTGACAGCTGTTTCCCATAAACCGTAATATGTAGACAATTTCTCAGGGTGTGTATTTCTATTGCCAATATAACAACAAATAGTAAAAATCAAATTAAGTGCAGAACTAAAGAAGGATTTTTTGCTCGACCTCACTGTATATTCTAATCATGTAGGTACGATGGCACGAAACCCTTCGAGTGCGATCCAACTCGCACTTGACGTGTTTTCGAAGTCAAACATCAGAGGTCCAACTCCTTTTTTATATTTTCTACAGTGATGTAGTGGACACAGGCCCTCAGCAGCAGTGGATGGAACAGCTAATAGTGCTCCCGGCACCCGCTGCCGACTTCACTCCAATTAATATTCAAATTAATATGTATTTGAGACGATACACTAAATACTGGCGTTTTCCATTGGTGTCCATGTGTCGGGATCCGACCGTTCGACACGACATTTTGTTTAATCTTCAATTTTTATTTGGTTTTCCAAATACAAACGCGAAAAACATGGCACCTAAGTTTTCTTGCGAGTCAGCCCCAATAGTATGCTGAGTACAATAGCGAACAGGTGTGATAGCCCCATTCTCGGACATTGAATACCCCTACACGCCACTGTGGCGTAGTGTGTAACATAGTTAATTAAACATCACTTGCTAGAAATAGGTACTTACTTTAGTTTCTAAGTTGTTTTTATATTAACCCAAATGGACTAATGGTCTGAAAATAATAATTAATTATTACTATTTACAATCCTAATCTTATCCCAATAATTTAAGGGCCGGCGCAGCATGACTTAGACTTCCACACCACTCTATTTATCTTCATTCTCTTTTCTAGCCAGAACATGTTACACAATCCATCCATCGTTTCTTTGGTTTTCCTCTGTAATAACAATCCACGTTTATATTCAAAACTCTCCACAGGACATGTTCTTTATTCCCCCACATCACATGCGCATACGCGTCACAAAACTTCTCATTCACCGGCGCCAATTTCAGACTATTACATACTCTTTTATTTTCATTCGATCTATTTTTTTAATGAAAAAAATTGAATATTTGATAACACCTAAAACTAAAAAAGCATTATTGATATTCAGCTCCATCCAGTTAAATTAGACTGGAAGCCTTTTACTAACATAGTTGGTAACAGGCTAAGTAGATGGTATATAAAGTAGAAACTTACTTCTAACGGTTTTACTGACCTTCAAAATAATTAAAACAATAAAACCGCGAGGTCGGACAAAAGGACCAAATGGAAAACAACATAACGACACAGACAACCCGCGTTTCCCAACAGCAAAATATTTACGATACAGTTTGTTAACGAGCTGTTAATATGTGCTTCATGCAAATCATACGCGTATGTTTTCAAATAGAAACGAATAGATAAGACGAGATGAGCCGACCACTGGAAGCAAGCGAAGAGAGAGATGAGGTGTTTGAAGCTTACAGCAAAACATTTATCGAAACAGAAGCTACTGAAACTCTGGATACACCGAAATTAGAACTCACTCCTATTGAAAAGGGGCAAGACTTAGAACTTAGAATAACACAAAATTAAAGACAAAGAAACCGATACCAAAATTGAGAAAAAGATAAAAGCATGTCTTTTTAATGGACCCCACAATAGCCCCAAAAGTCCCCTTAATAACTTACCTACTTCAGACCCCGCTATCTCTTCAAACTTAAATCGAACTAAAAACCAAAACAGTGAGTCGATCGTGCTCGTTATGTCGATAACCACAAGTATTAAGATACACCCGGTACCGATGTTCCATCGCCAAGCAGCCATGTTGTCATTCCAATTGAATTAGGCAGGAATTCGGGCCGATCAACGGCTTGATGGGGTAAACAGAAGTGTATGTTGTAATTAAAGACGGGTCTCTAGTGGCTATGAGAATCTGGTGGTACTTTCTTTGAAGTATCGTGAGAGTTTAGTCATTTTGTTAGTAAAATAATCTAAACTTAGAGACCAGCACCATCACCCAAATTATTTTAATTAAGGTACATTGGACAATATTAAATACAGAGATATTTATACTGGTAGCGATAGTTAATCAATATAAAAATGATGCAAATCAAGGCGTTACAAGTTCTCGGCAGAAACGATAACTTATAACGCTGAAGACATAAAGTGATTGCAGAGGTGTACCTATAGTACACCCACATTTAGCCAGTTATGTTCAAGTCCCTTGTGATGGTGGGCAAGCTTAGTGCCGTTATGTAGCTATACTAAGAAACTTCCGATGGAAGAAACGATGAGACATAACGATGCTACGCTCCACTCCAATAGCGTCCGTCACCTCACTAAAATTAACACCTAAAACTAAAAAAGCATTATTGATATTCAGCTCCATCCAGTTAAATTAGACTGGAAGCCTTTTACTAACATAGTTGGTAACAGGCTAAGTAGATGGTATATAAAGTAGAAACTTACTTCTAACGGTTTTACTGACCTTCAAAATAATTAAAACAATAAAACCGCGAGGTCGGACAAAAGGACCAAATGGAAAACAACATAACGACACAGACAACCCGCGTTTCCCAACAGCAAAATATTTACGATACAGTTTGTTAACGAGCTGTTAATATGTGCTTCATGCAAATCATACGCGTATGTTTTCAAATAGAAACGAATAGATAAGACGAGATGAGCCGACCACTGGAAGCAAGCGAAGAGAGAGATGAGGTGTTTGAAGCTTACAGCAAAACATTTATCGAAACAGAAGCTACTGAAACTCTGGATACACCGAAATTAGAACTCACTCCTATTGAAAAGGGGCAAGACTTAGAACTTAGAATAACACAAAATTAAAGACAAAGAAACCGATACCAAAATTGAGAAAAAGATAAAAGCATGTCTTTTTAATGGACCCCACAATAGCCCCAAAAGTCCCCTTAATAACTTACCTACTTCAGACCCCGCTATCTCTTCAAACTTAAATCGAACTAAAAACCAAAACAGTGAGTCGATCGTGCTCGTTATGTCGATAACCACAAGTATTAAGATACACCCGGTACCGATGTTCCATCGCCAAGCAGCCATGTTGTCATTCCAATTGAATTAGGCAGGAATTCGGGCCGATCAACGGCTTGATGGGGTAAACAGAAGTGTATGTTGTAATTAAAGACGGGTCTCTAGTGGCTATGAGAATCTGGTGGTACTTTCTTTGAAGTATCGTGAGAGTTTAGTCATTTTGTTAGTAAAATAATCTAAACTTAGAGACCAGCACCATCACCCAAATTATTTTAATTAAGGTACATTGGACAATATTAAATACAGAGATATTTATACTGGTAGCGATAGTTAATCAATATAAAAATGATGCAAATCAAGGCGTTACAAGTTCTCGGCAGAAACGATAACTTATAACGCTGAAGACATAAAGTGATTGCAGAGGTGTACCTATAGTACACCCACATTTAGCCAGTTATGTTCAAGTCCCTTGTAATGGTGGGCAAGCTTAGTGCCGTTATGTAGCTATACTAAGAAACTTCCGATGGAAGAAACGATGAGACATAACGATGCTACGCTCCACTCCAATAGCGTCCGTCACCTCACTAAAATTAACGAATTACATTTCCAACTGTGTCCCCCAAACACAACATGTTTGTAGAACACCAAATGGCTCAATAAATCGTCATTCATTTATATCCATTGTAATGTAACGTTACCAACATGCTGGAGGGAGACCAGCCATTACGGAGCTTCCGACTTCAATAAATATGTGGTCTTGGGTGACGTCGCATTGTTACATATTGATATCAAGGAGGGCGGGATATTGCATGGGCACCTGAGTCGCCGCAGGAGATCTTTCCCATGGATGAATCACTTCCAGTGATAATATAGATGTTATTGACTGACTAAACCAAATCAATTAAACTGATCACCTTGATAGTTTTAATCGTTTACTTGGAAAGCGCTGTCTCTAAGGACCAGCAAAGTAGTGGGAGAGAGGACCACTTTTGGTTCTAAGTGACGATTATTGACGACCTTGGCATTGGAGATTCTCATGATTGAGACCTTGAAATAATTGAGAGTCGTTGTTGACTGTTTAGATCTGTATGCTCAGATTTCCACACCGAAACGAATTCCCAATGATACCCTATCTAATTTCATCAAATTTCATCCCCTAAAAGAAAACAACCGTGAAGCCATAGATAAAGCCATTACCAGACAACTGAATATACAGGATATAATCGGCACATAACACACATACGTACGTTCATTGTGCACAGACAATAACTCCAAATTGAGACCTCACATTCGCCACGCTAGTCCGCTCAAATCTGCCGACGAACTGTGGGAGCGGCGACAATGCCCATAATAATAGATAAATAAAGTCAAATACCGCATGCAAACTTACACGTTCAACCCCGAAGGACCAACTTCAACCCTCTGTCGAACATACACGGATGAAACTAACGTACAAAATTGGTAGAATCTAAATTTGTTTAGTAAATCGTAAATCATGCTGAGTTTCGTTAAGGGTTGCCGACAATACCTGGTCGCGTTCGCGTAATAAATTATGTTTTATGTTTATAAAAACATCAAAATGTATATTAGAGGTTTTATTTGTTTGGTGATTATAAAAATGCCGCCTTTGACTAGGGATGAAAGGAGGGTGTTTCGATTTCACGGCTGCGTCGCGAAACATGGAATGTAACTTTTATGCGGTTTGGGATACAACTCGACTGACATCTTTATTTTGTTATAAATATTTATAGACAGAAAAATATATAAACGTATATATGACATATGTAATAACGTAAAAGTACATGAAAAGAAGATCCTTTAGTTCTGAGTTGTGCTCTACGATTACTGACAAGTGCGTGCACTGACCACCACTTTTGAATGGTCCTCACATGATCTGACCAAAATAACGTCTGGACTTTAAAAAGATTCTTGACAGTCTCTTTTTAAAGTTTCCTCTGAGTTTATATCGGTGTAAGTTCTCAGAGCAGGAAGTTAAAAAACGGCAATTTCATCTAGGTTTGAAAATTGTTTGTCGTGTAAAAATGTTTGTTAAAACCAATTTATATGTATGTAATATTCTTTTTCTGCCAAAGAAAATAAACTCTTCGATGGAAATATTCCTAATGTAACCAAGTTGATAGCTCAATACAAACCACGTGTAATCTCTAGTAATCCCGATCTAATCTCTACCACTTTGCTCTCACGAGTTTGTTTTAAATAGACTAAATCAACAAACGAAGCGCGACAGGGATTTGTCTCAAACGCTTGAGAATAGAATCTAAATATGGAGTTGATTACGGAATTTGGAGCTTCAAAATATTTTCTAAATACTATAGAAATACTTGTTTTATGTCCATCTTGAAATAAAAGGAGTATAAAATGGATAATAATCGGTTATCAGCTTTGTCCTTAGTAGTTTCTGGTCTTTAAAATTCCACTATGGAGCGAACTGTTTGTATCTGCATCTTCAATACTTACTTAAGTATAAATAATAATTATCCTAACCTGTTACTGTCCTATTACAGGGCAATGGTGTCTTCTCATACAAAACAGGCACGAGCACTAAATGCCACGCTTGCTCAAGGTGGGTTAGCGATTTCTGATTTATATTATAAGTCCTGGCTGCCTCATGATGTTTTCCGTTACCAAAATCTGTGATATCCAAGATAAGCTTAGAAAGTACTTACTGTATATCAATTGAAAAAGTCACAAGGTACTTGCCCGGATTTGGACCCACATCCATCCGCATTAGAGCCAAGACCTCAACCACTGGCCTATTACGATATTCACGCCACAACGCCTACGTCATATACCCAAATTTCACGTTCAGGACACAAACTGCTAAGTATGAGTCGTCGTAACTACCTAGTGTGTTTATAAAGAATATGACTATTGGAACCACGTTAGAACGTACGTGTTAACAACGCTTTTATCAAAATTAAGATGACAGTTTGTAAAAATCACCTCTATTTCGATGTAGAGCTATCGCAATTCTTCAGGTGTAAACTTGTCATGAGTATTTGCTTGCAAACAAAGACTTGCAATGGATCTTTACAACAGAATTTAAATATTGACCTACAAATCAACAATAATTACGATACCTTCCAACACAAAGTTAGTCACGCTGGTAATGTTACCCAACACGACAACATGGCCACAACACACGGGAGAAGGGAGCCAACCCCACATAGTTACACTTTTGAATTATTTTTATTTCATTAATAACAAAAGATTTCACCCGTTTGAAATATGATTTAGTCGCCATCTTGTGTGCCCACATGCGCGCGCAGAAATTTCTACACATTCAACTCACACACACATGGATACTATGTTTTTTGTTATATTTTTTGACAATAACCGTGGCTAACGTCAGAAATATGGTGTACGGTGGACGTGGTTATTTAGAATTTAATAGAACGAATGCCATGGCGTGTCTAATACATAAATGTAGGAACGGCGGCGTTTTTTATAAATATGTTTTGACATGTTTTAATACGTCTGAATTTAGTTGGAACTTGTTTTAGGTAGAATTGTGTGATATGGAGTGTTAATTGAGTGTTTTATATTGCCAATACTCTTTGAACAATACAATTATACCTAGTCAGCTTTTATCAAATTACAAAATTTTCTACGACACTATTGCTATAGCAAGTTACAACTATAAATTCAGTATACTGCAGTTATCATGTGATTGTGTGTAAACAAGCATATTATATCTATATATCTATGTTAGGTTTATAATTATTTTACATTTATATCATAATTCATAATCATAATAATGTGTATTTTCAAAAGATTTTAAAATTTTATTTTATTTTCTTTCGAAAAATGTCATCTCACCCAGAAGGAGTCTTTACATTTATATTAATTACAATATTATTATTATATCCTTCAATTTTACTTTCCCTGCTATTTAGTACATACCTAATCTATAGCGTAAGGGACTTACTTTCAATCGGTGGCCGGATCTTCCTGATTCTTAATATGCAATTTATTTAAATAGGTAATATTTTTCTCCAAAAAATGTATTTTGACCATAAATTATAATCTGTCCGGGACATCGATTTAAATTTACCATAAATTATGATGCGTCCGGGACACCGATTTAGCGTCAAAACTCCTAACTACAAACTATAAAATATCGAAACCGATCTCATCGACTAACTAACTATAAATGTAACTCGTTAATTTAATTAATTCAATTAAATTGATCGATAAAAACTGTCAAAATCGGTTGGTAAAACATTAAACGAAATCATTTCATAAATTCTTCGTTGATTGCCTTTCATTAGTAATTTTATCGAAAACAGTTTTGATTGAGACATTCAGATGATGATATAGGAGTGTGGGATGAAATGACTCCTGCTTGCTAAGTTTGATGTTTTTATGAAGATTCATAATATTCATATTCCATATTTATATCTTTTATTTCTCATAAAAATATTGAGTGGAATATTTGTAATTTCGAGGGAAAATGGATTCGAAGAAATTATGTGAAGTTGCTGTAGTTCTTGTAAAGGACTTGGTTTAACTTGCAGATGCTCTTTTATAGGAGATGTTCCGATAAGGGAGCAACAACTGAAATATAATATAAACAGACTTGTTGCAGTAAAACGAAAAAAATATATTAACTCGACTTTTACAACGTCAATAAACAAAACTGCCTCATGGTTTTTTTTTCATTAAACCTTTTTAAAAAACCACCGCACTAAATTCTCTTTCAAAATAATACAATAGAAACATAATAGTAAAAAATTATATCAATCTAAAGCGGACATAAATTACATCATTAGTACGGGACATAGTGATTTGAGTTGCGTCTGCGCACCCCGCGTCAACTGAGACGTCAGAGACCCGCCAATAATAATGCAGCAAATATTTATAAATGTTTTATTTGAGCCGCGAGGGATCATGTAGCCAAATTTTGGTAGGGCACAAAGTAGAAGAATAAGCGATTGGTGGCATGAACACAACAGGATAAAAATATTTTCTTGAAATATTCGGTGCCTGAATCGAACCCGCGATACATAGCGCAGCAGCCAATTGCTCAGCCTCTGCACCAACCATGCTGTCAAAATAGGCAAAATGTTCGTTTCTTCAGAAAACATTATATCTATTCCATAATTAAATTTTAACGCAATCTGAATTTTATGTGTAAAAGTTATTGATCCAAAAACACATTGTTGTTTACATCAAATAATTATCCTGGCATAAGAAATACCTCAGAGTGACCCTCAGACCAATAAATACCCGCACCATACTTTTTAATTCGTGAAGCCATATCGCTCCCGCTCCTGCTTCAACTTGTGCCTCATCCATTAACAATTAGCCCTATTGTACTCTCCCTATGTCAGGCAAAGCAAGGCGGCACGACTAGTTTGTATCCGAGCCCCGAATGTAGATCGAATTATGTTTGCACACATGCTTAGCCAGGAGAGCTTTAACGGATTTAATGTTATGGAAGGCATTTAAAAAAGGTTTCGGTGGAATATTGCTTTAAATATTACGAAGATGAGAGTTCTGTTTTAGTGTTGCATTAATGAAAGTTATTCAAAATCAAAGTTAAAATCAGTATTCATTTATTTAAATTTGGCTGAGAATCAGCACTTTTCGAACGTCATAAACTACATAAGACAGACCCCCAAATCTTCCACCCTTCACCACTTCCTAGGGTTATTACAGGAAGAAAAAGTGGCGCAATAAACTTCCCAACCTCACATCTGTCCGATATGTTTGAAGCACTACTACTGACTACTATTACTGACTTTCAGACTACTTATAATTATAACGTTTGATCTGCCAAATAGGAACATTACGTTACAAGTTCAAACTGAAAACAGAAATGATTATAATTACTTTTTTAATTCATCATTTCATCGAGAGAGCACATTACTTTAGTCGTATGACCAAAAACGAATTAATCAACATTTCAAGTAGAACAAAACAAATCAATTTTAGCTACGATCGCTCCCATCAAATCAATTAAAAGCTATTAGATTCTCGAAAGCAATAAAACCATTTCATTTTGCAAACCGGATGGGTATAAAAGACACAATATCGATATCAAATATTACCCGGGCATACGTAACTGAAGCCCTCGTGTATTCTATACTAATATACATGATAATAAGTAGTTATACGGTTATAATTTAATGCAATTGTCGCGGAGCGGTTGTTGTTACCTTGAACTATACTATCGATATTGCAACGGTTCTTGTAAAAGGCGACGCTGGCGAATGTTGTGCCGATAATAATGAATAAATTTTAATATTTTGACGAATTTTAATAGTGTAATCTATCATGTATCAATGCTTGGAAGTCGAAACTCAAATATAGACTAGATATTACCATACATCTACAACCAGTCTTTATACATAGTTGCCACTTTTAGATCTTTGACAGTCGTTACGGGTAGTCAGAAGCTCGAAAGTGTGACAACCAGTCTTGCCAAAGGGTATCGGGATGCGGAGTTGTGGAGGTCAGATAGGCAGTCGCTCCATGTAAAACACAGGGATTCAGTGCATCTGGTTAGATCGGCAGCCGATTCCAGAACAGTTGGGAAAAAGCTAGGCAGGTGATGATGATGATTCATAGGACAACGTGAGACGGATTTTAAGTTTGCTGTAGAAAAGAAACAAAAACTATCTCTTTCTCTCTAAATAAATCTCTCCAGTAAACCCTTTTATACTAATAATGTGGTTTCACACATGGATAGTTTAGATCTACCTAGTTACCATCTATTATAAATTATTGCACAGATAAAAAAGAAAATCATGAGAACTGCTAAATCCGCTACAATTGAGGATAAGCAACAAAAAGACAGCGACGAGTTCCGTTTACAGATCTATGTCTCACTTGAAACGTGTCATTTCAACCAAGAATTACAAAAGCGTTCCTAGGTGCATCAAAAAGATATAAAAAACAAACTTCAAACTTCAACCACTTAATACAATTTATTTTGAAACAAAAAATTAACATTTAAAATCAAGTCGACCCTTATCAAGCCAGCAATAACTCCTTCCTAACTGTACTTAAATCTCATTCAGAATATTCGCTACACCGCTAATGTGTGGGTAAATCTGTCCGTGCGGAAGTCAAACTTATTGTCACCCTACGCTTTTTCCACGCCAATCAAAACTCAACCTTAGTTACTTCAAGTTACAGTTCAAAATTGATTGCCTTTAACATTTGACATTATACAGGGTGATATAGATTTTTATAATAAGTAGTTCCATTGAATAAACGCGATGCACCGTAAGAAATTAGTTGTCATTGATGTGTGACTATTGTCACGAGATGGGTGCGCGGGGTGTCACTGCGCATGTCACGGCGCCATTGTCAACTCGTCCGAATATGTTTGTATCGCGTCGTATTGTTGGTAAAAAGTGTGAGAGACCAGGGAACTGGTCGACCGTACAATATTAGCTGATAAAGCAACGTTGTGTGACGTTTGGGAAAATCTGTCCTGGTAAAATAAAAGCGGGGCACATTGCTCGCCTTTGGGGTGGAAAGGTGTGGTGTGTGGCGACCGCGTACTGAAAGACACAGCATGGGTATCAACCCCCTATCTGGTGAAGGTCGCAGGAGGCCGATGGATGAACGTAGCACCTATGTCCAGTAATGGACGTCTTTTAGCTGAAATGATGACGGTGATGGAAATAATGAAGTATAAAAGTTTGTTTGAATGAAAACATTTATCTCTAGAACTCCCTGTCAGATTGGTCAGTAAGTCAGTGGGGAAGCGGTTTGGCAGATGATGAAAACTAACTACAATAAATATGATTTTTCTATGTAAGTATACTATGTGCACCTTCCTACTATGTTATTTAGTAAGACGAAGGAGACATGTCCTGAATCGAGAATAGAAATAGAGGGAATCCTATGTTGATACTAGTGTTATTTAAACATTGTAACCCTGTTGCTGACAATAGAAACATGAAAGAATGTGAAAAAAAGTTACAAGTTTTGAGGTTTAAGTTATTTTTTGTGTCAATAAATCTTTTTTTTTTACTTAGTTTGATAAGTTGTGTAATTTTAAGAAGACGAGTAAAAAGGAAACTATTTAAGGTAACACTGCTGACTGTTCAACTGTGTATCAAGACAGAATAACTATATCGATTAATAACTAACTTTACTCAAATCTCATTAAAAAAATCAATGTTTCCATCAACATCGACCGAATTCTCACAACGTCAGTGATGTAACGGCAAATCTATTCCACTTCATCCCACACAATATTCCAAATATTCTGAAAGCATAGAATTCTATCACACTTTTAATAAGTTCCACTCAACAACTAATATATCAGAAGAAAATATATTATTACGGAAACGATCGATTGGTTTAAAGTAGAGTAAACAGTGGCTAACATAACTTGACACGTCAGGGGGGCGCCACTTACACAGAGAACTGTCAACTTTACGTCAAATTATATCCACGTTTCTAGTTAGTTCCTGAGTTCACCACCGGTTGAAATATGCTGGTTGTACTGTGTAATAATTATACGTTTGAAAACTGGTAACATTTTAAGTAGGTGTGTGCAATGAAGATAATCCGATGGTCCATGGCCCAGCTTCACATTAGAACATCTTAATTTCAATCGCCATAAAACGCATAAAGAACAGTTTTATAAAAGCGTCACGGATTGGTAAAGCGGGCTGTTCACGGTGCGACCGAGCGCTCAATATATAGATAGTAATAAGTATGATGATTTTGTTCTTCTATTTTGTTTGATGTAGAGGTGTTTTATAAGTAAATTAACGTGTGTAAAAACAATTACGTTGCTGAAAAAGCGGTAGTCTAGTATGCTTTTGGTGTGCTTATAGCACTAAATTGAAAAATAATTAAAATGAAGTAAAGTTGGAAATATCACTACAGGAAACCGACACGATTATTCTCCCTCCCTCGTTGATTTAGTGGTAGCAAGTGCTACTGTTACGTATGAGATCTTAGATTCGATTCTCGAGTCAAACAAAGTGTTTATGGATTGTTCCATCTGTAATAGCCCGAAATCTGAATTAGGCCTATTGCAGTATTACATGGGACTAAAATAATAATAAAATAATAAGTGCAAGGTATGTGTACACCTCTGCCTTAGCCTTTTTAAAATCGTCCGTCTGTCCGCGAATGTCCAGCCTGCAGTCAATTTATATAAAGCGACACAGGCGAGGACAGCGCGGCGCGATTATCGTAATCATGTTGTGTCGCCCGCGCCCGCGCAGCTTTGATGTGCCGACCGAGGTGACCACGCGGTGTCACGGTATAATACAAAAAATATGAATAAAGAATAATACTTATATTGGTGTATTTTTGAGAGAGATTTCAGGTCCAGGATTACTTTCACCAGTCAACTCTTATCAGAGTACCTAGATGTTGGTGGGTTGGCAGATTTTGAATTGAGACACTGACACCAATAATTGTTATTTAAACCCAACCGTTAAAGGATAAAGCACCATTAAACCATACATAACTGTAGTCGGCTGTTTGGTTTAGTGGCCATATGATACTGCGACGTAAGAC
The DNA here is from genome assembly GCA_905147745.2 of Phlogophora meticulosa. Classification (NCBI taxonomy): domain Eukaryota; kingdom Metazoa; phylum Arthropoda; class Insecta; order Lepidoptera; family Noctuidae; genus Phlogophora; species Phlogophora meticulosa. The sequence goes on from LR990525.1 coordinate 586,340, forward strand.
ATCCTGACAGACTAAGTGATTTCTCGGTAATCAGCCCGGAGTATAGATTGGCTCGCTTCTTAAAACATGGAAATTCTAACTAAACTGGTGATTTTAGGTGTACTACAGCTCAGCCTAACCCTTCAGAGGAAACAGGCGTGATATGATGAACTGATGTTAATTCTAGATGTTACAAAATTTATATTCCTTCTAGCAGCAGTTTGCTTAACGGTCCAGTAGAAAGATAATGACTATAGTAAGTAATGCGTACACTTCTCAAAATAACCTAGTGATCCAATTAATGCATTTTATCAAGAATTTAAGATCCACAAGATTAAAAAGCTAAGGAATTCAAATAAATTAACAGTTCCACTTAACTGCATACTCGGTAGTTCTAGAGACTAATTATGTACTTTAATAATATTTATCTCATAATCCTCCGTAGTCTATATTTGACTTTTAAAAGTCTTCTTTGTCACACTTTAGAGCTTTTTTATTAATCTGCTTAAACATTTAATCCTACGCCGTCTAAAAATTAGAATGTTCCTTCTTAAGTAGGATTAGCAAAACAACCAATAATATTTTAATATTTTTGTAAATAAAACTGTTTAATCTAAAATACTACCACTTGTTAATAGCCAAGTATACTTACTATACTAATCCAGAGTACAAGTAGTTTTAAAAACTGCATCAGTATTTATTGGAATTCATTAAAAAACAAAGCACAAGATCCGGGATTTTTACAAGTATTTTTTTCTGTATATTACACAGTCCCACTGTTAGGCAAGTATCTCCCCCAAGCTTTTTTTGCCTTCTCCGGCCAACGTTGTCATCAGGCACGCACTCCGTGAAGACTATAGCCACCCAGTCGTACTTCCGCCAAGCTGTCTTAACACCAACATCTACGATGCCTGTCTCCAAGCGTATTACTGTTAACAAACACGACCTGTTAGTTTAATTTTAAAAATGCATCGGCCTTGGATATTGGAAGGTTACCCTTTCTTTAGTGCCTTCATGGGCCATCATCATAATCTCCAGGCATTTACAAGGTCGTTACCCTAGAAATGCCTGGAGAAGCTACTATCTAGCGACTTTCAAGATTCAAGATAATTAAGATTTCGGGCCGAAAACAGCGCCAAAAACCCCAACTCGAATTTAATTAAAACAGACCCAATACTAAATGAGCAAAGTTCACACCTCCGTCCCTAATCAGGCACAATCGTGGACCCCGCATCACACCCACGGCCCAAGATTACCATCTCGCGTTACGTTTGACAAGAAAAATTAATATGTTATTGTGCTTATTATTAAAATTTAAACGCATACCCACTGTCGCTTCCAATTATACCGTGGAACATTTAAAACTTATTTATAAATAATGGCGTTCTCCGATCTCCGGCGGAACGTACCTAGTGCCTTTTAATTTTTATAGCAAATGAACCTAAGTTATGGGGCTGACATTCATTAGAGAGTGTTCGGAGAGGATTATCGGTTTGTATGGATTAACAAGACTATTGAGAACTTAATCTTCGCTGCTGATGACAATATGGAATGGCTTGACTCAGTCGAGGAGAGGAATTAGGATTGTCAAAAAGCTAGATGATACCGGTATCATGATTGGCCTAGCCCTTTCCTTACTATGTTGGGGTCAGCTCCAGTCAATCTGGATTCAGCTGAAATACTAGTGTTTTACATGAAACGATGACGTACCTGACCTCCACAACCCAGTTACCACTTGGTAAGCCAAGGAGTTTCGTGTAACCCAGTTAGAAGCCCGAAAGTCTGTCAGCCGGACATACTGGTTGTCTTTTATGGTTTTGACTACTCAATACAACTGTCAAATATATAAAAATGACAGCCAGTATCAACGTGCTTTCCAAATCATGTAGAGACCTCGATATGCAATGGATGGGCACCCATCCAGGGACCTCATAGTTTTGTCCTCGAAGATGACCGATGTCCGTGCGGCTGTTATTATTTAGCCACGAGCCCCTCTTTTATGAGAACGGTAAGAGACCAAAACTATACAATGGTAAAGACCGGAAAAACCTAAGGGCAAAAACATGAATAGATTCAAAAGCCAGCTGAACACATCCAAGCAGAAGATATCTCCAAATATACAGTTATCAGCCGCACACGTCCCATTAACACATTCATACATTGACATCGCCGACAGCTCTCCTCATAGATCCTCATTTCATGGTGGTCTCAAATCTCAAGTGCTTACGACAAACCTATTCAGGACTAACTCAATCAGCATGAACAATTTACATTACAACAATTATCCAAGTTAAGCGAATCGAGATCATCCGGAACACAAAATGGAACCCAAATAATGTCTTAGAGAGTCCATGTTTGCCGACTTTGTCCTTTCCATGCCCAAATAATCCTGGCGAATAATCTGCTATGAATAAATAAGCAGTCGCTTTGTCAATGTGACGTATATTGACAAGTATTAGTCGGAGGAACCATCCCTTTTGATAACACAAGCGAAACACAACCTTAATACTTAGAAATAAAAAAGGACGACAATATCAAGACTCGCAAAATTATGTTGCACAGATTTGAATACTTTTGTTCTGATATTCGACTCTATCATCTTACATAAAGGTGCAAAATGGTTTGTTAAGGCGCCGTGAATTGGAAATTCATGTCCTCTAATCCGTCGGCGATTAGTTTTGATGTCTTCAAGGATAGTTTTTTCAGCACGTTCACTTTCAGACAGATGTGTCGGTGCTGAGGAGACGCGCGGGTGGGCCTCGCCTGTGGTCCGCAACTCTAATGTCTATTATTGTCCGTAATAACTAGCTATTGTGCACATTGTCATCGCTGTTTTCACTTTCCTTAATCCTTTAACACGTAAACAGATATGGATATATTTGGGAAGGTACTGAGTGATGACAGTCTTACAGACGGCGGGATTAGCTCGGGGATATTGGTTTAGTCATTATGGGATTCAACGTCTTGAAGTTACTACAAAGGATGTCAACTTAATAAGCTTAGAACAATACGATTGGTTACTTAAACATTGGAACTGTACTCAAAGTGGAGATACTTGATGCATGGGAAGGTCTAAGCGTCTTTGCTAATTGTTATTTTGATAAGGTACTTACGTGTAATCCATCCCAGCCTTTGAACGTTTTTAAATTGAATAAAGATGATCCCAGAAAGAATAGTTATATGCATTGGTTAGCCTGAACAAGTATACTACGAAATAACTATTTTTTACCACCCTAATCATCCCGCAAGGCCGTAAAAAGTTAATAATAAAAAGTTAATTCTCATAGATTGCATAGATTGCAGGGGCATTTTTGTATTTAAATTCTTGATAGAGTATCTGTATTCCTGATAGTGCACAATTGAAAATTCTGAAATCCCCGTATAACCTTATTTTTAGTTGACACTATAGGTACCTTCTCTCGTTTTGCTCATTATTACGATCAACTTGAATTAATTTATAATAAATAAAATTGGTGTTATTAAAATTAAAGAAAAACTATAATAAAACCAACCCTGAAATCATGAAAATAAATAAACTGGTTCATACATTACGTCGATCTAAGAGACAGAAACTGTACTGAACACCAGTGTATATTTGAGAATTTAGCGTTGATCTCTTTGTAAAGTTATTCGCAATGATTTCTTAAAAGGTTCAGTGACAACCAAAAATAAGATTGTACACTGTAATACAATTGTACTATACCTTGGCCAGATAGAATTTTAGACGAATCAAATCAATTAGTATGTGTAGATAGGCCAATCTGGAGACTTAACGAGGCTTCTCCAGAACACACCAATCAAACCCTTCAGCAATATCTTCGAGTACATCTCCTTTAGCCCTCACCCCCCCCCCCCCCCCCCCACTCCCCACTCCACTTCACATAAAGCCGTGCCGACCGTCACGTCAGTATTGAGAATGACTACCGCCTTATTATTTAACAAAACGCTATTGTTTCGCTGCCATTGTGCGGTCCGTGTGAAGTTGATATGTGTATTACAAGCGGCCGGTACGTAATCACAGGGTGCGGGCCACGGGGCGAGTCATCGGAGACGAAGCAAGCTCAGATTATACCTACAGAGGTGAAAGCTCGTAGAGGTTTTTAGTGTTTTCGCGGTAAAATTGTACCTAAGCGTCACTTAAAATGTGGTGGCTTGTCGAAAATAGAACAAATCCAGATTTGAGGGTTAAATTGGAAGGAGATGTCAAAACAATTCATGAACTTATTATTTATTCAAACTTCTGTTGATAAGTCGTTGGAGTACCATTCAAATAAATAAGTAAATAATGAGCTGAACACAGTATAAAAATGAGGGTTGCTCGAAATAACATATTAGGTATATATGTCCTTGTCACAGCAGATAGCTTTAAAAGTATCTTACTGCAACCAGCAACAGATCAAAGTCTATATAATATAATTAAAACAATAAACTAATCAAGGTCTCTTTGTTAGGAAAAGATCGATTTCACTGTCTTAACATCTGAAACAAAGATTCCATCAGACTTCTCCTGTCTTCTTTCACTTCAACCTAAAATGAAGCCAGTATCCACCGTCGTGTCTGCAGCATGTCTGCTCTATGTAGTATCACCGCGTCATCGGCACTAATAAGCCGGTAGCGGTGTAATAGCGTAATCTGTTATAATTGCCGCGCGCCGAACTATTCGCGCGCCTCGCACTGCGCCCGCGCACCTGTGCTTTACAAGGGAAGAATAACTACTGGACTTCATTGAAGTAAAGTGAGGCGACTCTGAGTTAAAAATACATTACGATATTAAAAGGTTATGGGACAGTATTTACATACAATAAAAAATATGTTAATTGTTGAATCCCTAAATAAAATTCCGACTGCCCCGAAACATACTAAGGCGAGGTCTTTATGTAATGTAACAAATTATCAAATTTTCAACATCCGATGACATTACTTGCGTTGCAAATTTATTTCCAGAAACCGGGCGTAAGTGCCTAACTGCCGCACCTTAGTATGGATATAACTGTAAGTTAATTTTGTGCCGTTTCTCTATGTACCAAACTTTACATATTTCCTCAACATAGACCTTCTGAGTTCCCTGCAGAGCATAGAGTAAATAATTTGGAAACACACAGCTATTTCTTTGTTGGAATTAATTAAACAAATATACGGTTGCGGACAAGATAATGGTAGGTAACCGTAACAGGGGCTCCGTAGAATAATATTATATTATAATGTGACTGCTTTGTTACACGTTGAGGCTATAATTTCGGGTGTTACCGGCATTTCTCGGCGCTTTTGAGGGCGTCGGCTTCATTGTGTTAGTTCTTTATTATTTAAGGTAGTGGCAAATGGCGTCATATTGCTACGTGCTTTTATTATTTTCTAATGGAGGTGTGTGACGTAGTGGTAGGAATTGTTTGATTAAACGAGTAAGTAAAACCTAAGAAAAGGGGCTCGGTCTGTTTCTAAGAAGCTTTTCGTTTAGCTCTTCATGCTCTCCCTGCTTGTTACTGTCTCACTGCAGGTCTTTTTTATACGAAGGAGAGCAGCCTTTCCACGGGGAATTTTTACATAATATCACTGAAGGTCTCCTCACAATTTTTCCGTTCACCAGTGGCTTGATAACATGCTTGCCAACAATGCTTGCAACAAGTTATGTGAGAGGCGACATTTATATTTAGATACCCAATAAAATACCCACGAACAAATAAACTGATCCCCATCAAATATGATATTTATAAAACAGAGAATAAATAAGACAAAACACAAACACACCGATATAACATGTTAATGAAGGCGCGTCCACACCGGCGGATTATCTCGCGGCCCGCGATTGGCGTGCCGAATCGCACACGATTGAAATGTTTTCATTTAAACCAGCTTTATTAGCTTATCTGTGCTTTAAATAAAATGTTTTATTTAAAAGCGAAGGCGGTTGGGTTTGACGGATACAATTATTCGATTTGATTGAAGAATTTAATATTAATTCAGAAAGTTAATTGGGATTTAATTCACAGAAAGTTGGATTCGCTTTCGTTCGTTGTTATTATTAGACACGTGTATAATTCTAGTCAGTTTTAATGAAACTATAGATACTTCGGTGCCTTTATTTCATTTGACACAGGATTATGAGCCGTTCCTTGGGCCGATACATATAAAGACAAATTTAGATTTCAGGAACTTTTTTTCCAGTAAATCAACAAAAACCGAATACGTGTCAAACTATGACAAAACGTCAAAACTAATACAGACCACGTGTTGACACGTGACAGCCGCACATAGTACATGTTGCGCGCCGCGGCGCCGGCGCATCTGACAACACTTCACAGTCAACAGCGGAACATTTTACGGGAAATGAAACACGATTCGCTTTTAAATTGTCGTTTGAACGCAGCTTTATTTTATGAGGGTTTCCTTTAAGGTGTTTTATGGGTGTTTTAGTGGTTTTTCTGGTAATTAAATGGGTTTTTTATTAAAAGAGAAACACATAGTGGCAAGATCTTCGATTTTGAGTCGAGTTCAATCGTTACCGATGTCTTAGAGACTCGTAATGGAACTTTACTTGCCGTTTATTCATTTTTAATAAAGTCAACTGTTATAAGTCCTCATTTATTTTCACAAACAAGTGTGTGGGAAATTATCGACAAGAACAGCTTAACACGTTGAAAGCCAAATGACCGACAAACAATACATGTTCTATTATGTCTCGTGGTTTGTCAGTTAAGGTGTTACGTATTTAATCATCGTAGGGGTATTGAGATTTAATAAAACCCCATTTTCAACGTCTCCATGAGAGAGATCGTTGTTTTATTTTCGTTTTGTTTGTAGTTTCAGAACTCTCTACTAACAATATAATGACACTGTTAATTGTTACCACTTTCACTTCCTGACCCTTTGTACGTCTAAAGATACTTGTCCTTTTAAAAACAGATTTGTAACTATTGTGTGTACAGTTCACAAATTACTAATAAAAGAAGTTGGTCGTGTTTACGAACAATTTGTTACATAATATTAGGGTAAATATTACATCAATTTATAGGCATCTAGGAACATGGTTCGCAACGAGAGATACGACGCTATGTCATTTAACAACAATATCGTCTCGCAAGCATCGACGCGAGTTTGCCGACACTACCCCTACCGGGCGGACTGCGTGTGTCTCGGTTCCAAAAGGTCGCATGTTTTACCTCCCCTGTACCTAAGCATAAATAAATCTCTAACTGATTTTTTTAATATAAATGTAAGTAGACGTCACATCTGCACCAAAAATATATCTTTGTACCAATAAAGGTCTCCCCTTCACAACGAATACAAATAAACTCCATTCAAAAGGTTTCCATCAAAAATATATCTTACAGATAAAATTGGCACAATATTTAAGACGTGCCTCTCAGAATTGGCACGATACCGTCGGCACCTGAGCCCTCCGAACGAGGCACCCCTGTGACTTGTGAGGATCCTATCAATTAGGAGATCCTCTGAATGAGGCGAGATTACGAGGGAGGGCGCCGAGTTCACGCGATACAGCTTTTATTGAAGATCATATGGCAATCTCGAGATTTACCCATTCATAAATGGAACCTGATTTATTTTCATTTTAGTTTAACAGAATAATTTGCTGTGACATCTTTTAATGTTAAGTGATCTATGTCATCGTGTATTGTAAAGATAGTTTGGACAAGTTTGACATAACATTACGCCTGTATTTCTTAAAGGATAACGCAGAGGTCTTCTTAAATTACGGACACATTGTACCACGTGGCTCTAGGGACGAGGTTATTACCATCAATTGGGCACAACTTCAATAATAAATAAAATAAAATAAATTAAGATAAATTCCAGATGGAGAACACTTCACGACTATCACAGAACCAACAAGGCAGTTGACAAACTCTTCTTGGTATGAAAAGAGGTGTCTGTCAGCGTTGAATACAATACTGTGTCAATTTCCTTATCCACTAACTAACTTGGCCAATATCCATTCTTACTCTCTTTTAAAACAAGAAAGGAACGCACGTACGAGTATATCATAGGAGCTGTCAATTTTTGTTGGACTGAAGCTTCCATACACACACTTCAGAACGCATCGACCAAAAATGCAGTGATAACATTCTTAAACTAATTTGTACATCTACATCTTAGTTATTATCTGTTACCGTCCTTTTCTCGAGCAATTCGCCAGAAAGAGATGTCTGATGATGTCTTATAATTATAATATTATAATTTTATAGCAACCATGTTCTAAGTAGATGTTACATTGAAGGGATCCGCATCTAACATTTAAGTATAGTTTGTAAACAAGAGAGCCGGTGCCAATGGTTAAACTGAATAAACGGCATTACTTATAAATAATACTCAATCTCCGATACCTCGCACCTTGGCTGCACTAAATTATCTCTTGGATTCTTATCCAACAAGCGATCTGTTTGCGGATGAATGGAAGATGATTTTATTGGCATGTCACAAGTACTGTGAGAGGGATTGCTGTAAGTACCTATATGTTGTTTATAACTTTACTTTTATTTTTTGTGTTTAGTTACTGTAATTGGTTCTTCAACCGTTGTAATTCATGAAATTTAATTTAATTAAATTAAATAATCATCTTTAAAACTTCCTAATTTTATAGTAGTCTAAGATGAGAAAGCAACATCCTTACTTATCTAAGATTAAAAGTTTTACTCAAGCTTTGTGACAAAGTCTCTATTTTGGAAACGGACAATCTCTTTCGTCAAAAAAACAATATACTCGATTACATTTCATAAAAAGGCACAGATTCAAAAAGATAGCAAAATAAACAATGTGTAATGCGGCGTGCAGTCCACTGTTATCTTTGTAAGAGGGATAGTGTCCGTTTTCACCCCTCACTGACCCTCAAAGAAGTGTTGACTGAGACGGAGACAGCCTCTTGAGTGTGAGATTGCCGCAGATAATACGACATAAACGAACGTTTAAGGAGTAATTATAGGTAAACTTGAAGGTATCTATATCTATGAGATTGTTGACGATAGTAAGGGAGAAAGAAAATTTAATAGATAAAATGTTTTCGTGCAGTGTTCAAGAGAACCCTATTGATAATAATTTTGAAGCTGGGCAGAAACGATTAGATCTTTATAATTTAAATTATAGTCTTGATTAAGAAATAAAAATATCACTGTGTCAAGTTTATTTCAATGTTGCAACCCATCCCTTGACGACATCTCCTAATTGGGTTGCCAACTGGCCACCCACGAAGAGTCCTTTAATTACTTCGTCACTTTGTCCCAGGATCGACTGTCATCAAGCCTATCAAAATGTGCTGATACCCCGCAGAAATGTGGTCCCGTCCCGTTCAGATGTCTTTGTCGGCTTAGAGACACTTGCCATCTTGTTGACAGATGACTGATATCTTGTTTTTAGAGATTTGAGATAACGTAACTGTTCTATTGCTTATTGGATGCTCTTAATATCATGTGTTTGTAGAAAACGCATGTGTCACAAAGGAAGTATTGATCGTTTTGTGACTCAAAAATAAATGAAACTCTTTGGAGTTGTATGTGTTTTACTTTGTAAGTATTGTTTTTTCTTTTTTTAATCTAATTTGTTTAATAAAAGCCCTTTATCGAATCTATGTCAGCCCCAATGTACCCTTTAACATCAGTTGGCTATCTTAATCAGTAATAGTTTACCATATTACTCAATATTTAATGAAATACAGTTAGTCGTGGAGGACCCTAATTAATTGGTGCAAGTTTTTGATAATCTCCGAAGATGGTACAGACAAGATGGATTGGATTATGCTTACATCAAGTTTATTTATTTTAAAAACCTTTACAATTAACTCGAGTTCTAGTCCATTCCGAGCACACTCCATCAGCAAATGCTGCAGGTCCCCGATTTGATTGCACAATAAAGTATTGTTAGTTTTATTTTTTCCAATCATACATTACAATCATGTGGTAGGTACATAGATTAAACTGGCTATAATCAATACAGGAAATATTGGTGACCCGCCATAAAGTATAGGGGAAGCCCGGGCAAGACGCATATATTAAGGGATAATGTAAATAAAATCACAATCTGATAATCAATAGAACTCTTTGTACTTTTAATTTGTACTATGTTTAATCATCTTTGGAAAATATTCACATAAACTTAAAAACTTTAATGATTTCTATTTTAATTATAAGCATTAACAAAAAGTATCAATTATCCGTTTTGCCCGGAGGTGCCGGGCAAAACAGATACGCCCGAAGGGCAAAAAGGATAATGTTGAATAAGTTAAGATCAGTCTTCGCATTCATCACAGAAGTAGCTGCCAACTCCTACATAAGAAGTGCAGTCTTCATGCGCCCAACTTCTGCATTGATTACACTGAATCCAATCTTCGGCTGGTGGTTCAGTGTATTTGTCAGCGCACACTAAACAGTAAAAATCTGGTTTCGGGTTTTTGACCTGTTGTTTGACTGAGGGTCGTTTAGTTTTAGTCTTGCTGGGGCCTGCTAACTCTGAAATCCTCTTGTGTTTGCGGCCTGTTTTAGGAGCAGCCATAGTTGGAATAGGTCTAATTTGAAATGGTGTAAGACTCACTGCAGGTGATGGATGATTTTCTCCCAGTAAATGAGCTGATCCTTCTTCCAGTATATTGTAATTAAGCAAAGGTGGAGTAGACCTTTCAGTCTCTATTTCAGAAATGACAGATTGCAATTTCTTTGACTTATTCCCCGTCTTCACATGTCTCTGCAAAGTTGTAAACGGAATTCCAAACTTCTTTGCGGTTGAATTTATAGATTGTCCGTCATCTTTTACAGCTCTTACCGCTCTATCGAGTGTTTCTTCTGGCCATGCTGCTCGATTAGTTTTGCGTTTATAATTAAACACCATCTAAAACAAAAAGTCATCATAATATTCTTATGATTACATTGAAATTGCATTTAAAATACGCTACATATAATTAAAGTTGTCAAAATACTGTTAAATATTTCTTACTTATAAAGGAGGCAATGAAATACCTAAACGGGCAAAACGAATACCTATCCGTTATGCCCATATCCATTTTGCCCAGCACGCTCATAATTAAAATCAAGTCAAGACTTGAAATAATTTTAGTAGGTAAACAAAAAGTAACGATCACAAATAATACTTAAATAAACGTGCTATTGGACATGTAAAACATTTCATAGATAACTAATGACTAATACAAAAAGTTAATGCACAAACCTTCACAAAAATCGTAACAAAACAACACTATTTCTGTTTTTTTCTTATCACAACAAATGCAATCGCGTATTGTTTTGGTTGAACTGTCATGACGTCGCCGGTCGCACGAGACACGACTAGAAAATATGTCAAAGCGCTATCTATTATAGATTTATGGAAAAAACAGTTATTCTTCTTGCCCGCACTATGCTTCTTGCCCGGGCTTCCCCTACTATAGGAAATACAATAGACAAAAATAATAACCAATTGATTAGGAAGTAGCTACAGTCAATAATTAAAAATAAAATTGTCAAATTACCCATGACAATAATTACAACAATGTGAGATAATTTAAAATTAAATCAGTTAACAATTTAAGTTCAAACCCTTAACTTTTTGTCCATCCATGTCCATCTTACTGCATCTCCTTTGTCACCAAATAATCCGGAAGTAAGTACGGTCAAGTATTAAAAAGTGAATTCTCAATATTTTTTTTTTTTTAAACGTGCCCCACACTAGGAATTTCTCCTGTATCGTGGGTGTTTTTACAAACATTTAAACTCACATACACAAACAGACAGATCCGGAACAATTACCTGTAGGTCATACAAATATTTGTTCCGTGCGGGGATCGAACCCATAACACGCGGCGCAGCAGCCGATGGCTTAACCACTGCGCTAACCGTGTCGTCAAAATAAAATTACATGTTAAATGTCACTAATTACAACAAAGTGTGATCCCAGTCCTTTAATTCAGGTTGAAATACACTCTCACTAACCATATTAATTCGAAACAGCTCCTGTGTAACTCTATATCATTAGTAGTATCGTTATTTCACAAAAACTCCTCCGTCACAGCTACCGGTGTGAACTGTGACATTCCTCCTCCACCCCTCACATGGCGGCTCGACTCATCTCTAATATTTATTAATCACAGACTCGTGAGGAATGCGTCGGTCCCACCCAGGGTTGCCATATTAGATAATGAGTTCCGGAAGTATTGGAGCAAGAAGGCCGTATCTGTGAGTAATTCTAATGGTATAATTGCGGCAATCTTATTTTGCATTGTTTGTGGATTGACGGACTAAAACTCATTCTATATAGTTTAAAACGTATTACATAATTTTAAATACTTATTTTTTTTAGTTGATATTACTAGGTTCACTATAGGTACACCTCTGCCATATGCTTCGGAAAATATAGGCCTGAAGTTATGTGGTTGGTTATTTATGTTTCTGTACCCAAAGAACTTTGTTCCAACTTCAATTTACCTCAGACTTTGATTTAACATAGGTGGAAGTAACAATAACTGGCTTGTCTCAGTCTATCTTTCTTTAATATTATCTTGCTAAACAAAGTAATTTAAAAAAAAAAACATGTGTGCAATTCACACAAGTATAGTAAGTGGTACAAGTGAAACCTTCAAAAATTTTGGCTTCAAGATAATGAGACGAATGTAATATTTTGTTTAAAAATAAAAGAATAAAAATAAAAGCTTGATAATTATTTTATAAAATTTCCACGACATAAGAAACACTGTATAATGCTTCCTATCTCATTTTCTCCCACGTTAAATCTTATGAATTTATATGTCTGTCTCTTTTTACTGTTGCTTTTTCGTTTCATAAACTTTCAAATCACAACGATGCTAAAGAAGTTTTCACTAAAAAAAACGAATATTTGCTGAATTCCCACCTAACTGACTTCTGTTCTCGCCGCCACCACCAGGCGATAATACCCTACATTCTTGACACATAGCGACATTGCCCACATAGTCACCGCATCACTAATGAGTTGCTGAACGCTCCGCCAACTCTGAGGTATTGCACCCAATTTGTTCCTCCTTACTTCGAGGACCACCTGATACTGATATTATTTTAGTGGTACAGTCTGGTGAAGTTTCTGTTAATGATTAACTTGGTGGTTTTCGAGTGCAGTTTAAAGTAGTGTATCTTCTTTTGATTCATATTATTCAGAGCTATGCCCCACGCTAGGAATTACTCCTGTATCGTGGGTACGTTTACAAACATTCAAATTCACATACACAAAAATCCAGACCCGGAACAACTGTCGGTAGGCCGTTACAGGCCATAAAAATATTTGTTCCGTGCGGGAATCGAACCCGCTACACGCAGCGCAGCAGCCAATCGCTCAGCCACTGCAACATCCGTGCCGTCATTTTCTTTAAAACGCATTGTCTTCTATATTTAAAATGCATTATTTCGGCTTGTATTGCAACAAGTACCCATTAGGTCAAATCTTATCTACCAAAATACCACAAAAATAAAATTATCTCAATTATAAATTATCACCTCTGAAAATTGATACATGGCCGTACCCAGAAATAGTAAGCCATATCGCCAGACGAAGACAGTCAACATTCCTGTGTACAACTGTAACGCGGTAACGAGCGTGCGGTAGGTGGGGACAGGATCGTTTGCTCGATGCGCGTGCGCAGGTCGTGGCTAATTAGTGCGCAAGGCGTGGTGGCACTTCCGAAGGGAAACTGATTGTGTCGAGATGGTGGAATGGTGCGGAGAAAATGGTTATTAACAGCTGGGCTTAAAAAGGTGATGTATAGTATAGATCAATGATTTATTTGATTATTTAAAGGCAGAGTCGAAAAGTAATTTTAAATTTGCGTTTCGTTTTGTATAGAATTATCAATTTTTCTTTCTTGCGTTTCTTTTGGTTCTTTCAGTTTGGTGCATCAGACCTGATTTTTAGTGACTTTTTGTGTTTCAACCAATTTTCACTTCACGGATACAGATAATTAGTACACAGCTTGGCCAGTATTTAAAAACATATCAAAGAGCACCCAAATAAAAGAACAGTGTCGCCTACTTAATAACAACAGATTAACCATCACTAATTCAACAGATCTGTCAAAGTGATCACGAAATAATTAGCGTTATAAACTACCTCGTATGATGATCTACCCTCATTAGCAGCCAGAGTGCTCAGAGGATAGATGTCTCCAAATATTTCCCTCCAGCCGGCGCGGGAGGTCCCAGGATCAAAGTGGCGGTGACAAATGACATGAAAATATTAACACGTGTCACTGCTATTTGGGATATTTGTCATACACGTGTTTTTGATGTTTCTGAACGTAGTGGGGATGTGGGGATGTCGTTTGTTCCGATCTTGACTTTCTTTCGATATTATTTTAGTGGTGTTTTGTTTTTTTTTTGGTAAGGAAAGTAATAAAAATACAATGTAATTGGTTGAAGAAAAACGATACTCGTTAAACATGTAAAACATTTTTTGAAAATAGTGAGGTCGGTGTTCTCAGAGTACAGTATTCGGAGAAGGAACACCGAAACAAACTCAGAGGTCATAGTCTCTTTTGCAGTCCAGACATTATCTTGGTGAAATCTTGCATCAGCGTTAGATAAATCCCTGTCTGTGCGATTGAAAGTGATCGGAGGACCAAAACACAAGAAAATCCTGAAGTAGTTGTGTCTAGATCAAGAACATTATGATAAGCAAATATTTAAATTATTAAATGTTCAAGTCAGTGCAGGCGACATCTACCACAGCATCCGAACTACAAACAATATCTGACGTCACACAATCCTACATCCCGCAGCTGCCTGCGCGATGTAGGATTGTGTCATCCATGCGATTTATATAATTCAGAAACCCGATAACAACCATCAGGTAGTAGTCCCCAGACACAACACCCAGAAGACCCTGACAGTGGAGGATGAGGAACTTTCAACCCTATACCCTCTATACAGAAAACATGAAAATTCGCCAATGCGGACCATTACGTCGATTCCCAAATAACTTGCAAATACTAGAACATAGAACCACCTACGCAAAATAGTAAATAGGACCAATTAACAGAACTATCTAACCATCTCATGATTTACAACCACTTGTGAGTGCTGGCCCACTGGAGCACCACCCAGGTCGTCGAGTGGCGGCAGATAACGTGGCTCGCCCGTTTTGCTAAGTGTCGCCTGGTATAGACGCACGTTTTGACCTTAGGGATCCATTGGATAGACGGTTTTGGTTGTTGGATATTTATAAGCTTCCATCAATAGCACAAATATTGTTTTATGGTGAAAACAGTCTAGTTACGCATGCACTTGCACGTCTGTGGTTAAATCAGTCAGTATTTAAGCTGTTTTATTCTATTCAAATTCCGTACTACGTTAATCCAGCTCAAGGTCAATTTGGTACCACCGACCTGTGGCTTACTGTACAGACACATCAAGCTATCCCAAACTGTCAAATTTTCCCAATTGAAACTATCAAATCAGATTTGGGAAGCTTGATGTGCTTTCCTCTGTACATACATACATACCATGTTCAATGTTATTTTGGGAAAGCCACTATGGTAGAAGTAAAACCTATTAGCAATACTTACTTACCAAAATTACTTGATTAAACTGCCTTAATCTAAGTTATATATGTATGGAAAACGCTAATTCCAAGCAAAGTGAAAACTGTTTTTCTATATTTATTTTTCATCTACGGAACCGAGTTTACATTTTGACTTCATTTTTTCCGTCATGGGTGCTCGCGTGGGTGGCGGGCCCATTTTTTAGCCATCGCCGATTTTTACCAAAACACGGCGCCAATCATCGCCCCGTGTTTATCCCTTATCGATGGCGGTTAATTGGTGTTTTTACCCCAAATTGATGAGTCTCTGTTTTTGTGAGGTTTGCGAGATTTGCGTAAGATGGTAGCCGAGGGTAAAAGGTTCAAGTGTACCCCTATCCCAGGGATGAAAAACTAGAAGGTTTCTATGAGTTTGTTGTGTGTCTTTATTTCGTTATTTATTAGTTTAATTACTATCTGTAATATGATCACTTTTCAAAAAGTTTTTGTTGTAATATGCACATTGCTCAAACTCAAGATACAATCTGGAAAAAAATCTACGATTACGACTTTTTCTTGCTTTCGGTCGTGTCTTGTAACTTAATAACAAAATTGAAAACATTTATGTAACAATACTAATGGAAAAGTTAGCACACTCCATTGCATCTTTAGCACAAACAAGATGCGTTATTACAAAGATGCTGATAAACAAACTAATCGGCGTTTTTGCGGCGGCGGCGCGGGCGTCTCAAACACTCACTTTGCCGTCGCCGATATTTTGAAAGCACCAAGTGTTTCAACTTGGATGGAGATGAACAAAATCTGCTGTTTTACCAAGAGATTAGTGAGAATGCTCCGGGGTGGGCCACGACGGACGATTTACTAAAATAACAGTGTTACACAATGTAATGGCGTGTTACGGTACTTAAAGGAAATTGAAAACAGTTTCGTTTGCAGAATGTTTTGTTGAAACTTAATCATTGTGACCTTTCCTGATCCAGATTAATAGAAAAAATTACACTTTATTAACTAGTTCTATGCCACATTTTAATTTCCCAAAAGTCTCCTTCATCCGACCGATTCTAGGAAATAAGCCTTGATCAATTTGCGGGCACAAATTCAATAATCGCGTTAGTACATTCCCTGTGCAGTTCGCACCCCACGGCCCACAGCTTCATAGCCCCATATGTGCAGATGTTTATTGACACCGCCCTATATAAAATGAGCACATCTCTCCCCAGTGTTGTAACAATATTATCTACAAATATTAGGCACGATTGTGTTCAGTAAGGGTCCTTTTATTCGACCCACTGTGCGGTTCTGCTACCAACTTAACATTTACATTTAGCCATGCGATTTTCAACCCAAATTTATACGAAATAGGATTGACACAATTTAGCTGAATTAAGATAAGTTTGTGTAAAATGTGGTGACGTTTAAAACAGCGTGATCGTGTTTACAATTCACAGGACATGTGGGAACACGGTTTTACAAATCAATCGAGATTTATGTTGGCGTTACAGTGTCAATGTTACGTTTGGATTTCTCAAAATATGTTTAAGTTACCCTATCTCTGTGACCTCCTTTTGGTAGAGGAAGTTAGTATTAATGGCCGTTACTAAAATGAAAGGATTGTTTATAAGTTACAGTCTGGTATGGTACTAAATAAAGTGAATTAATGCCGGAAGCTATTTATAATCTTAAGCCAACAGCCACTAATAACATTATTTTTTCAAGTAGCTTTTTACCGTACCTTTTTGTAGTTTAGAGTACCTTTGCAATTATAAATAGACTCAGGTAGAAATGCGGGCTTCTTTAATAGTTTTTGAAAAAAATTGCATCTGTTTAACAATATTTCTATAGGAAAAGAACCATATTTAATACCAACAACGTCTAATCTATTCTTTACGATTCACATAAACTAAGTCCACACTTGAGTGAGTTTTGAAAAAGGTCTCAAACGTGCGTGTACGCAGGCCGCACAGTGTGCCGAGCGGTGCCGCGTCTGGACAAAAACGCGCCGCTAATGACTCGAGCGAATATCGACAATTTGCTACGTGCGATTGAACAACTTCAATGCGATTTATACACCCCACGTTAAATTCAGGCCAACTACAAAATGTACTTGGAAAATCAACTCAAGCGGCAAGATTATAGGATTCAATTTGGAGTGGAAATGGTACGGAGTGAAAATAGAGACACTAGCGTTACACATTGAGGGCGAACGCCATAAAATATTATCATTTATCACATAGATGTGTTTATTATTGCAAAGCGGTTACTGTGGTAAACGTCGGCGTTACCATTATTAATAATCAACGGATGACATCTGCGATGCAGTTTATTGTTTGCTTGCAATAAATCTTCGGAGAAAAAAAAGACATGTGTGTGTACGTAGTTGTTCGAGATAGAAGTACGTGATTCAGGTACGCTTTGATATTTGCCGTGCAATGTGCAGAGGAGAGAGTGATAAAAAGTAGATGAAGTTTTGATGAAAATGAAGCCACGGCGAGGTGTGCAATTTAGGAGGAACTTACTCGTATCATATTATTACCGCGTGGTTTTCGTGGTCTATTCAAGTATCTACTGAGACGGAATTATGTATTGGCTTGACACTAAATATTTTGTGATGTATCAGAACGTATTTTTGTCCATGTGACCGATCATTTTATATGTGTATAAATACATTATCTCTTGATTCATATTGCCTATCTGAAAATCCGCAAGTCAACAAACGTCACAATTGAACGCGTCTACAAACAAATCCAAGCCAATCTATCAAAGTCAACAAATAACTTTGACAAACACGTTTAATCTAATGTTTGCACAATCAGACTGCGTGTGCGCAGCTTTCACGAAATGGCCGGCTAATGTTGCGAAACATCATTTAAACGGGGGACCGCTGTTTATCGTTATTATTAAGTTGTAAGGGATTTAAATGTGACTTCCGCACATTCATCACGCGTGTAAAGCCGCTTCAATCGCTCACCTCGCTCCGAGCGTGCCGAATCTATTCAAACCGCACATTGCGCTTTTTTGTCCACCATCACCTCGCCCGTCCCACTGTCCATGATGGTTTTATTGCGGGTGCATTTCACAACTTATTGGCCTCTCATTCTTTAGTGACGAGGCTATATGGCCGCTGTAAAACAATAAATAAGTCGATTGTTTACAGTTTTCGTGGTTTTGGTGTTTTGTTGGGACCCCATGTGAAGCATTAGTCACACTGTGCGACAATGTGGTCGTAAACCAATGATGGTGTATTAAATGTCATTGAAAGTTTGGTTTGGATGCCATGACGAGACCGTGGTCTTCTGTGGTAATGAGAGTTTCTATTGAAACAAATGAAAGGAGTTCGCTGTGGGCCGAGTGCTCTGCGGTGCACAGTGGGGCGTTTGTGGCGTGATCAGTGGCTACAGAAATTTGGTAAAAACTCATTATTGGCGTAACTTTCCGGCTGTAATCGCATTTTTATTTTTTTATGCGTGGAACAGACAAAACAGCTCGGCCACTAATGTCACATTATTGTTAAACAATACTACCATAATGTTGTGGGTTTTGAAAGAAATTCGTGTCCATGTATCAATTAAGCGTAAACCAGTGAAACTAATTGAAAGAAATGCAAGTACTGTATCATCAGCTGTATCTATAAAGATATGCCTTACATAATGATTTAAGTCTCGCTTAGGCAATTTTAGTCATGAAGGATTTATACTTATTCATAACAAACTTTTATATAATTGTCTTTCATCTTTTCCAGTCGATTTGAGGTACATATATGTTAATTCACTTCAATTAAAACGGTTGAAACCATTTAAAAGAAAGGCCAGTAAAATTAGGTGAACCTGTAAAAATTAGGCAACCCTGTAGATAAGGTAAGGTAAGATAATATTTAAGATTTAAAAAAGAGGTAAGGATCACTAAGTATCTAATACTTTCGGCTTAAATGGTCGATATCATAAACAGGTTTCCAACATGTCCTTATGTGTCAACGAATGATCTACGCCCGCATATACCCGCTTCCCACTGCTACAAATACCAAAAAGCGTGGACAAAAACCTTTTTGTTTACTGTCATCGCCACTGCTTTAAAACAAAATGATTTGCAGAATTTACAACTCCTTATAAGATGTTGACAAATGGTTGATTCTCTTGAGGTTTCGACAACTTGTGATAATCCCTGAGGAGAACAGCTAATGTTTACTTCATTAGTTTGCGTTTTGCTTCTGGGGTTAAGTTTTGCTGTTTGTGTGAAAAAATGATGATTCAGCTTAAAAGTTTATTGCAACAAACGTTTTCCAATTTAAAAGTAACGCCGCATTTTGTTTTTTATAAAAAAATACAATGAATCTTCATTTTGTGTTTTTTTTTTCGTACATGTCTTCGTTTTTTACTAACTTACCTATTTTATACATATTTACAATACAGGCGACATGATTTAAAAGCTGTCTGTATCTAAACAAAATCTGAAATAACACATACTTTGATTGAAGTATACAACATACATTAATACCATCATCCAAACTTCCTTTCTATTAATCCTGAAATTAGTATTTACGAACCGTAACGAACATCAAAACTAACACAATGCGCCAACTATAATAATCTATTCAAAGTCCTCAGATTTATTCGAGTTAAGTCATTAGAGTCAACAGGAGACTGTCGGCTTGCACAAACCCGACGGATCACTTACCGACACTTTAATGTCTTTGTTGTAAACACGCATCCACTGAACACGTCAAGCGATGGCCAATCACCAAACGATACAAGTCCACAAAAACTTAGAATCAAAAATAATCTTCGTCCAACACTAATAAGATCGATTTCGTATCTTTAAATTCTAAAAAGTCGGTCTCCTTTTTGCTAAAGGGATAAATGAGATGTCGGTACCACACTGAGCAAAGCGGCCGACGCAAAAAATATCACAAAGGCACAAAGTTTTGGACACAAAGCGACACAGGGAAATAAATTATTTCATCTGTTCAGACCTTTCACGATAATATTTGCAAATGTTTCCATTCGGGACGGGCCACGCCCTTGCTCGAATCCAACAGGAAAAAAATATTTGACGCCCTGGGTTTGTCACCGTAAAATAAACCCTAACGCATTACACTAAACACGAAATTAGTTTCCGAAGAAAGTGGACAGTGGTCCGCGGTGCGTCACAAAGTAGACAAAGTCAACATCTCTTTTACAATTTTTTTCAATAACACAACATATATTTTGACTGTGATGTTTTTATTATTTTTGTCCGTGATGCCGTTCAGCGTGCATGGCTAACTATCGGCGGATTTTTTCTTAAAGGCGGCGTCTGCGCATGCCTAATGTATGGCAGTTGCAGCGGCCGGTGCATGTGATATCGGTTCCTAGAATAGCCGACAAAGTCACTAGTAATTATATAATGGTTGCAATGTTGACTTTTTGGAGTATTTTGGCTTCCGTTCATGGGGTTTCCCATTAATCAATGATGAAACGGGGCATTTGGAAGTGTAGACAATGCATTTATATGTAGTCGCTAACTTACCATGTGCCATTTAGATAAGGGCTTCTGAAACAATAGAAGCTTCTAAGCAGTACAACCAGATAATATGTAAGTACATATTTAGAGTATTGGCAGAAAGAGATTTCATCATTACAGCGAGTGACAGTATAATTTCCCTGAACCGTGGTTTGTAGTGTTTTGAAGCCAATAGCTTCAGGCTAACCACGTAGGAAGATATCGGTAATACGCACGCAAATATGCACAGAACAAGTTCATAAGGAAATCAATTGATCTAGTTACAGTGAAGGAAAACGCAAAGATAAAGAAGCATTCAGTAGGCATAGTCGCTAACAACAATCACTTCCAAATGCCCAGTTTCGCGCAAAACTTTGGACAACAAACAGTCAGTTACCACTTCTGTCAGAAGCTCACACCTTTCATCCATCAATCAGGCTGTCATAGACAATGGTTGTTCCACGAACGATTGAATGCTCCCAGTCCCGGAAACAGAGCAATGTACCCGAACAGTGTCCCGTAAGGCCGAAAGGTCTAAAACTACCAAAGTCTTGCACAATGTACGGACCTCGTTATGAGAGCAGGCAGGGGGCAGCGTAAATCACGGAGACAGACCTTTTTTTGCCGATTTTGTTTTCGCATCTGCATACTCAAATTGGAAATTATAATGTGTGTATAAATAGGCCGGTAGTTGCTGCGGGCGTGGTTAGAACTGGAAAGTATTGAGTTATGGGGCTAGTGGCTCGTGGCTGGTGGATAGTCGCGTGCATGATGCATGAGAGGCTGTTTTCAAATCAACGATAATTACTAATGAGTTGCGAGGAACTCGTCTGATGAGAGATTCCATGTTAGAAGATCTACCGGTTTTGCATAGCATCAACTAACAACAATTAAATTAATGCAATTCGTACGGTCTTTTGGAAAAGACATCAAAATAGTTTTAGAGCATTGTAAATACTAGATATTTAGTATCTTCAGTACGCTTGTTATACGTATTAGACATGCTTTAACTTCGATTGATAAGTTACTAAGCAATTTGAAAAGATATATAAAAAAACAATGAACATGCATTAAATGGACTTCTATGCACCGTGCGCTATTGTACACAGAAGCTTGACATTTTTTAATCACGCTTTTATACAAAAAGTTTCTTAGACAAAGAAGACTTAAAGCTCAGATTTCTCTTATAACAATACCCACCCACTGGCTCCATCAGCTACCAGTTCACAAATGCTACTGATGACGGCACACAGTGCTCTAACGTGCTCCACTCCACGCCAATTATGCATTCAATATGTCAAAGAAAAGTCGTAAACGGCTGCACAATGGGGCGGAACGCGCGCGCTCTGGACAAAATTCTACAAAAAAACTGTAATGCTGATTAGTCGCATAAAATTCATTAAGTCAGACACCCAAGTAGCGGTGGCATGACTAATTGAGAATGTGTTGCTGATTCCGTAGTGAGTTATGTCTAGTTTTACGGGGATTGTGTTAAGTTTGTAAATGAGTGAAAACTTTGGTAAAAAAAGTTCCCAAATGCGATGTTTTTGTGTGCCACTTGTTAAGCTCTACGATTAGTGCTAAGTCTGTAAGGAAGTCTAATAATAATACCAGCTGTTACTGTCTCTCTGTCGGATATAGGCCACTTCTCATGCAAAGAAGGCTAATGCTACTAGCTTGTGCTAATTACCAAAGTGTTTCAGGCTTATATATGTATATCAGTTATAATAAGTCTAGGTTTCTTCACATCTTTTTTTTTCCAATGTAGTGTCCGTGGTGAAAGTAATTTGTACAAGATGGTAGCCAGGACAATGGAAATACTGTTAGGGAAATTAGTACTCATGAAAATGACCAACTTTCACGACAATCTAAACAGCTGTTCCAAGCATTTTATTAAGTTATGTGAACATAAATGCATAGTGCAGTTGTATTTTGTCGTGATTTTAGGGTTTGCCCCAAATCAAAAGTTGGGACTAAAGTATGTCTATTGATATACTTACCACCCTATCTTTATCATCTATAGGTATACAAAATATGTCCAACGTCTCAAACTTCACATAAATATTGCTGGACAATCCACACAGCATCATCTAGCCCCAAGTTAAGCAGAGCTTGTGTTATGGGTACTAGATTACTGATATACTTAATACAATACATTACTTATATAGATATTTTTTATTATACATAGGAAATACCCAGAACACCTGGAACAAATATTTGTAGATCGTACAAATATTTGTCCCAAGGCGGGAATCGAACCCGCAACCTCTTGCATCGCAGGGGGACCTTCGCCCGCCGCGCCACATCGGTCGTCAAACACATATCTACGCAAAATAACAACAATTAAAGGAAAACAGCGCCATCTATGGCTTTAACAAGGCAAAAGTACAAAAGAACTGTCGCTCGGCAAAAAAACGTCAGCAGTAAATCAACGGCATTTGCTTCGGATCATTGAGTGCAGCGGAGCAGCGGCCGCTCCTGTGTGCTGCATGGCGAATTGATGGCGTTGTGTGAGGAGACGCGGGCGGTCCACTTGGAGACAGACGACTATGTTCTAAGATGTACTGATGTTCAGACATTGTGTGTACTTCTCTATACCTATAGCTACATATCTTTATTGCACGCTCTCCCATCATCATCTGCCTAGCCTATGCTTAACTATGTCAGGGTCAACTTTCAGTCTAACCGGTTGCAGCTAAATACCAGTATTTTACACGAAGCGTCGGCCTATTTGACCTCTATAACACAGTTACTGGTTATCGCGATACCTATAAGTAAATTAATCGAAATGCTAAATAATTCAAAGGAAAATTATAACTCTATAAGCAATGAAAATACTTTCTACCGCCATGTATGTTATTGTAACTGAAAAACTACACTTTACAAAGACAGTAAGTGCTATTTGACTTTGCTTTAAAACTTTTGCACTGAAATATTACACCCTATATTAAACTCAATGGATTATTAGAGACTTTCTATGAATGGAATATAACTTTCTGAATTCTATAGCGCCTACGGCGTAGCACTCTATTATGCTACGCCGTAGGCGGAATTAAAACTATTCCCCAATTTTACAAAAACATAAATAATTCAGCTTTCTGTGATTTCTTTTACAAACTTATGACAACAGTAAAACCGCTACAACGAACTCAATTAGAATTAGAACAACACAGTCATTAATCCGAACACCAAACAACACATTTACAATTAAGGGCGCTCTGCATCATTGTCTCAAAACAAAAAAGGTCCTGAACAGTTATTACCTAAAACATCTTGTCCGATTACATTCGATTGGCGAGAGGACGAGATATTCGCAATCGGCCCGGCCCGTAAATCTCGCGAGTAATGAACGTCGCCGCGTGTGATCGCTAACTTATTTTGTCGCGCGATTTGTTGCGGCCAGACACGACATCGAACGAGTGTGAAATTACCTTTATTCTGTTTTACTGTTAGCAGAAAATTAAACACGAGTCTAAACTTTAAGGACATGAAAATAGAGATGAGTTTTGAAGTGAGAAGTGAGGTGGTCAAATGAGTAATTGCCTTCAGATATTCTATTGGGTGTGAATTGATTACGTTTAATGTTTTATTAAAATGCATGTGATGTGTATATTTTTGTTGTTTCCAATTAATAACGAGTTTGATTGGAAAATTATGCACTGTATGTAAAAATGTTGCTACTGTGTGTTTTATAAACTTGAATACTGAGATAAACTACACTATCTACTCCCCTATTTTAATTATTTTCTCAAGTAAAGTAAAGTTCAGTCTCTTCTAATGTATGCACACATTTAAAATAAATTAAAGCACATTATTATTTAAAAAACACACAAATGAAAAGTTCATAAAACACACAAAAACTTAGTGAAACATCGCCATGAATCACGTAAGTTTGTAATAAGTATGTGTCAAGAACAATGCGTGCGTCCAAACGCGTCCCCGGCCCACTCCACCACATATTTGGTTTCAGACAACACCTTACCGTATTAACTTAGTATTGACATTCAAATCAGTAGCTCAGCTCATTTATTTTGAATTCCTGACGTGTTAGGGACAAAAGTAGAACAATATGGGTTGGAGCAACAGTAAGTGTACTCTACAGTGGCGCCGTGGAAGCGCGCGCAATCTGTCAAAATTACCCGCCATATTTATTAGGCAGAGACAATGAGTGACGCGAGTCGCGACACTTTGAATATGGAATTGGTTTTCTTTTTTTTCTCTCGAGAAAGTTTTGTTCGTGTACTAGTAGCGTTCAGCCATGTATGATGCAATAGTTAAATAATGTGTGTGAGAGACAGACACATTGCGAGGATTTGAAAGGCTTCCAAAATTCTAGTTTTATGAAAAGGCACGAGAATGTACAATACAAAATATTATATGGAGGAGTTGACCTACATTCTGAGTATTGGTCTTGTTTGCCCTTTAGAAAACATATTAATGAGTAAATTATGTAGTCGCAGGCGATACGATGCCGTGTACAACAAGTGGGAACAACAATAAAATGATGGTCGCCTCTGTAAAACACAAGTAATACAGGTGCAAGAGGGGTATGATCATATCTTTTTTATTTCTCATTATTGACGATGCAATATCACTTACAATGAAAAGTTAACTTAAGTTAAGTTAATAATCTCCATTATTATCTTTTTGACTCACCTTTTATAAATAACGAGACATAATACTTTTCGAACAGAGTAGAAACAATATGTTTTTCTTTCATAACAAGACTAGCGTGAAAATCAACCTACTTGTGTGACGAAGTTGAAACTGCAAGACAACAATGGCGGACACAGCAACAAATAACATGAAATATTTTACAAAATACATCAACATTAACAAGTTGTAATTAGGTGGTTTATTTTTCACAAAACCCTTGTCTAGGTTGGACAAAAATGTATGTCAAATATGTAAACTCTAAAGTACACTTCGGACAATTTTCTCACAGAACATTGTTCCGAAGTCTACAACATAATAAATATGTTTAAATCATAGAGAACAAAGACTGATACCGTCTGTCCTTTGTTTTATTTAACAACAATTGACACGTAATTTGTGACATGCAAAATACTTTTTAAGTTACAATAACAAGATGTTACAGTTAACTCAAATAAAGAATCTTATGGTGAGATATCGTAAAAATCAACAACTATCCGATCTTCTACACCACCAACATTTAGGCCAAAAGCTACACCCAAATCCTTAAAGATATTTAACATGACCAATAGTTGAAAAAAATAGGAATATGATAAGTTATGACAACCAACTGCCCCATGCCGTCATCTGTGCGACTACCATGAATATCTCTCCATCGACACTAATACATAACCCAAGGAACTGGCAGCCCATGAGCCCATGAGCCATGGTCCATCACTAGCGACATCTATCCGTCATGCCGATAACCATCAGCCGTCGATTCATCATAAAATAACGTTTTTGGGGAACCAGGTTAGCATTTGCAATGCCCAAAATGCTTGTTAGAGGAATTTAAAACTTATTGCAAGGCGTTAGGATAGAAGGCGTAAGTTGTAAGTTGACAACAATAGTGGTGTTGGTTTTAAATGTCTAGTAAAAAGTTGACAAGCATACGAAATGGTATTCTGTAATATTGTTAAATTACATTAGTGGATACTTTTTTATGTCGAAGATAATTGTGGTGGGTCTACACACCGTAGGACTAGGTTCAAAGTTTCGGATCGCTTTTGGCAGAGAGTAAATGTTACTACCCTGAAAAATTTGGTTATTACTAAACATGAGTGAACATGGATGGACCTCTCATGAACTGGTAAAATAATCGTTAAATGGAGAAATCACCACCAAGCTATGATTAGGGTAAAAACTGGTGATTGCAATTGGTCTTTACCGCCAGATGCAACGGTGAGGCTTATCCTCAGGATGCCACTCCTGAGTCACCATATACAGTATCCGAGGCACGTGGATGGGGAACGTGGTCTGTTCTTCACCAGGAACGTGAACATAGTAGGAAATCTTAATGTGATCACACTGAAATATGGCACGGCTTAGGAGCTAACAACATGGTTACTTAGTAAGAAACAGACTTTTGGTTTCCACAAGAGGTACACGCTAAAGTAGCTTAATATTACACTGCTGCTTTAAAAAAAAAACTGTACTTAGTAGGTAGAAGTAGTAGGAGATTTTCGATCTAAAATGTATTATATGGGACTGAAACATAACTGGTGAAATGTGGGTGTACTATGTATAGGTGCATTTCTGAGTAACACTTCGAGGCATACAGGCGTGATGTTAAATAATATACTTTTAAAGCTATATTAACATCAGTAAAGTACAAATCTTACGCTATTCCTCACTACAAGCCAAATATTTCACAACGAGCGAGCGAGACAGAAAACATCCCCTTACTTCTCGTAAAGTAGGTCAACCGCCCAGCCCTGAAACAGTCGCCAAAATAGAACCTTCTTTCATGTGACCGTGTGGCCTAATGGATAAGGCGTCGGACTTCGGATCCGAAGACTGCAGGTTCGAGTCCTGTCACGGTCGAAATAAATTATTTTTGTAGTGTTTTGGTAACAATTTCTTGTTAAATGATTATTTTTTTGCTATAAATGGACGGTTTCAGGAAAATTTTTCTTTAATAACTTTAATTTCAGTGTAATAAATTAATATTTTAATTTTACAGGTTTTCTTTTGGTTAATAGTGTTCATAAAGGTTTTCAACCACCATAACGATTACGTAAAGGGTCTAAGCTGACCTTATTACACAGCTCTCATCTGAAAACCAACATACTGAATGTGCGAAAGAAAAAAATATAAATCAGTTTGTGAGATGGTTAGCTGTTATCTAGTACAAGAGTCAATAGTAACTCACCAGTATTAGCTGGCCTCCCATTTTACTGAAACTCCGTACCACGCTAGGTCAGCTCGAGGTCTAAGTATTACCACTAATGTATGGCCTACTGTACAATCATTAATGGTTATTATTAATTGCAATTTGTTGCGTAAGTTTTTATTATCTATTAAATAGTTTTGTTATAAAATACGAAAACATTCAAGTTAATATTAATTTAAATATATTTCCCACACCACGCGTTATTAACGTTACACACACATACACCACAAAAAAGTAGAAGAAAAAAATAACACAATAATATTGATAAACAGCAAGATTAGCCCGACTCGGGAAGCGAATCGACGACCGATCCATCAAGCCGCCACGAAAATATTTATATTCTGAAATAACGGACGCGGCTTCCGTCCGCTTATCGCGACACATCTACTAAATAGTTTGTTAATAACACGCTATTGTTAATATGGAGGAATTTAGGCCAAATTCCTGAGATTAATAAGGTAGCAAAGATTGATGCAAATGTTTCTGTTATTTGACATTATAGCCGTGCTGCACAACATGGCTTCCCATGGCATATGGCATGGCCAACCCACAAAGACTTCAGAATATACCAGCGTGTCATCTATCTTGACAAGCTGGTGCTAAGTTAGGATTTCAGCTAGTGTAAGAGGATTCAAAGACCTATGTATGTTTAGGTTTCTCAAAGTAGAGGCCAGATAGTCGCTCTATGTTAAATACTGGTATACAGCTGCATCTGGTTAAAATGGAAGCTGACCCCGCATAGTTGGAAAATATATGTTTAGGTTTCCCAAAATCGGTGAAAACAACGTTTTTGACTGAAAAGTAAATATGAGTGAAAACCTCGTATGTGCGAAAGAGGTAACTTTTCAGGAACATTTTGCGACCTGCGAATTCTGCGATTTTACTACTATAGTTTATTCACACTCGAGGGTTTTAACGAAGTTCTCATTACCTGTCATAGATAACATTACAGGTTACTAAACTTTTTTGTGTGAAACTACAGTGTGCGTCAAAAGGTTTTCTTTCCAAAATTCTAATAAAACAAAAATGCTCAAAATTACTTTCCCGAGATTATCATTCTAAGGCAACGATATGTACTTACTTACATTCATTCAAGTCAAGATTAGAAGAGCATAGATTTATTTTCTTGCAATGAATGTAAGTACAAAAATTAGTAGTTTATTTTTTTTTTCAATGAAGTTGTTGGTTCAAAATACAAACTTCCACTAACTTACTAGCCAAGAAATCCTGCACTGAAAAGTAACATTTTTCTAGAAGTAATGCTGTGAGATGTTTTTTTTAAATATTCTCAATGGTTGTTCTTTCTTAGTGTATGGTATGTTATTAAGAAAATTACAGGTGCCATACAAAATTTATCTTTAACAAAATATATATGACCTTTCTGAAGAACATCAATAATAAGGTTACCACTTATTATTTTACCACTTATTATTTGTTAGTCGTAAATTGTTAGAACTAATGAAATATTGGCAATTTTGAGCCAGTTGTCAGATCAGCAGGCAAACTTTACTTTCCATATGCTTAAAGTTAAAGATTGATCAATCCGCCCTGCTTACCCTCGTCAGGTTTTTTATGAGCGTCATACGCGGGACATACGTGGACGCAGCCGCGCGGAAAACTGACGGACGATTTGATTGTTTTTTTGTAGATATAAATAACTAAATACAAAAATATTTTCTTGTGTTGAGTTCCAATGGAAGATTGTCTGGGTTGTTATGATTAAGTTTTTCTGTAGATTGGTCCGTCACAATTGACCTCAATAGTTTTTGTCTGCCTACATACAAATAAGCAAAGAACAAGATTGAGGTCTCAAAACCGACAAGTCCGAACATTTTAGGTTACGGAACAGATTTTTATTAGGTATTAATAGTTTGTGTGTCAAGACTGTTGTAACAAATGAACATTATTAAATAGAGACTTAATTGCCATAAAAGCCTGGTCCGATAGATTTGGCGTAGCGGTTAACCCGAGTAAGTGCCAAGCTATCATTATTGGGAGCCCTCGAAGCATGAGTAGAGTAGATGTTGCAACCTTGACACCAGTTCGGTTCGATAGTACGATCGTCCCATTTAGCAACGACGTTAAGAACTTAGGTTTGCACATCGACAGTACCCTGAACTGGCGCACTCAAATTGCTAGTGTCAGCCAGCCGGAAGGTTACTGGGACGCTGCGGGCTCTGTATCGTCTGAAGAACGTCCTACCATCCAGTACAAAGAAAATGCTTGTGCAGACCTTAATCTTTCCTATTATCGATTATGGTGATGTGTGCTATTACGACCTGAATGCAGATCTCCTCAACAAACTTGACCGACTTCTTAATAACTGCATTCGATTTGTTTTCAATCTGCGCAAATATGATCATGTGTCCGCACATCGGTTGCTTCTAAAGTGGTTACCCATACGTCAGCGCCGAGAGCAAAGGGCGCTTACCACCTTGTTTTCATTTCTTGTCTCTTCCAATTCCCCTAGTTATCTAGCTCCTTATTTTCAGTACATTTGCACCAACCACGACAGAAATCTGCGTTCCTCCCATAACCGTCTTCAATGCCCGACTCACCGTACTGACTTCATCCACAATTCTTTCTTCGTCCAAGGTATTTCTCTGTGGAATGCGCTCCCGCAGGAAATCAGGATGGCAACCAGCCGATTGGCCTTCAAAGTTAAAGTGCGTGAGCATGTTCGTAAGAGGTTGGCAGTGGTTTCATCACAGCGCTAATGTTTTCTCATTAACTGTTCTTATTGTTTATGTATGTGTTTGTGTATATGTTTATTTGTGGATATATTCTATGTAGGTATTATATTTATAGTTTATAATATATATATATTTCTTTTCACTTTTCTTTTAAGAAATTGCACCTGCCACTGTTTGTCTCTGCATCACCCAAAGGTTGACTGGTAGAAAATGCCTATGGCATTAAGTCCGCCTCTGTACATTTGTGTGCTTAAAGTATTAAATAAATAAATATTGTTTTTTCAATAATTACAATTGCAATTGACGGCACGGTTGGCGCAGTGACCGAGCGATTGACTGCTGTGCTGCGTGTCGTGGGTTCGATTCCCGCACGGAACAAATATTTGTA
This sequence comes from Phlogophora meticulosa, assembly GCA_905147745.2. NCBI lineage: Eukaryota > Metazoa > Arthropoda > Insecta > Lepidoptera > Noctuidae > Phlogophora > Phlogophora meticulosa. Next base: position 617,235 of record LR990525.1, read on the forward strand.
TGGCTTACAGGTTCGTGTATGTGAGTTAGAATGCTTGTAAACGCACCCAAAGTTCAGAAGGAATTCTTAGTGCGGGACAACGTTTTATAAAAATTTATCTTGATATCGCAGCATTTGCTTGTTATTCTAGCTTAGGTTGTCCTTTTTATGTTTTGTGTTAAATTTTAGTTTTTGGTGTTTATTGTGTCTGTTCTGAGCGTGTACCATGTTTTCTTTCTTCAATTATTAGTATTCAAACAAACAGAACCTAACTTAAGGTTCTTCAACGTCTTACTTTCTCTAGAAGAAGAACAGCAGAAGCATAAATGAGAAAATCTCCACATTTTTCGTCCTGCTCCTTCCAGGCCTTCCATTTTCAAATTTAAAACAGCCCTATTTTTAAGTCCTCCATCCCACGTAGGTGAGTCCATAAAACCATAGTAAAATTGTTAAAGTAATACGTACGATCAAACGGCCCCGTCAAAGCTCGGTAACGTAAACTGGTAAACAGTGGTACAGTGCGGGGCTGGGCGCGGTGCCGCCACTTCCTGTAACGATTTAATTACACCTGTTTCATGTAAACAACAGTTTCCGGTCAGATCTACGAGTTTTATGATTTTTATATCAAAACGTGAAATTTGTTTAAGTTTTGTTGTTTAGGGTATAATTTAACGTGTGAGATTTTAATATTTTATCGTGTTTGTGTGTGGTAAAATATAACTATAGCGGTTATGATACAAGGCAGTAACGTACAGCCATCTTGACAGCACAACCATATAGCCAATCCCATCATCAGGCTATACTAGTCCACTGCTGGACATAGCCCTCTCCTAATGAGCGCCATAGTCGTCTTCAGCTTGACGCATCCAGCATCTGCCTGCTATCTTTCGCAGACCGTCATACATAGCCAATCCCGACCATTGATAATATCAGCGCTGTGTTGTGAATACTTGTGGGTCCCCCGTGGCACTACATCGTACTTAGTGGTACTCTTCTTGTCACAGTCGCCACGTGCCACCACGGTTTTTGTTTTTTTCTACAGTTTATCTTCTATGCAATTATGTTTCTGTGCCAAAAGAACAATTTTTCGTTTTCTTCTAATTTCGTTAGTGACCATAATGTTGCAAAACATAAAATCACAACATCACGTCTATATTTCCCGATGGTTTAGTCAGAGTTGTATCTATAGTAGGTACATCCACATTTCGACGGTTATATTTTTAAGTCCCATGTAATGTGGGACGAGCCTATTGCAAGCCAGCAACTAGGCACAGATCTAAACTCTGTGCTGTGACCAAGTAATAAGTAACCAAACAATATAAAAACACCCAATATCACTGCCTGACTCGGGACCCAGGACCTCATGCTCAGCAGTAGCTCTTGCGACCACTAGACCAACTTAGCTGTTAATAGAAAGCTTCACTAAAAGGCGTGTTTTACTGTGCGGAACACAACCACGAGATTTCGCTTTCATAGATGCTTTAAAAGACATTCTGGAGTCTACTAGCACATCACCAAAACACGTCTAATTACAAAACCGCACAAGAACAGGCGGATCGCTAAAGCTTACGGCGTCAAATAGGATGTAATATCATGTTCTGCACACAGACCGCAGACCACAAATCATATGGTGTGGTGGCAACAACTGTAGCAGACGCTATGCCAGTCGATGACGTCGCATTAGCTTGACTTTAGGTGGTGTTCCATGTGCGTTTTTAAACCTGTGTTATCTCACAACTGAGTGAGATAACAAAGGTCTCGCTAATGCTCAGCATGAGGTCTTGGTTGCAATTCCCGAGACAGTGAAAGTGATATTGGGTTATTCGATCAGGAATTACTCAGTAGCAGCCCGCAGTCTGGATTTGTGCCCGGTAAAAGGCAATAGGATCGCACCCTATTAGATGGGACTTAAACATGGTGAAATTGTAAATAAGTGTTTGTACTAAAGATACACCTCGAGGTTTCCCTTCGATTAATACATGCGTAATGATATGTAACTCATTTTATCGTATTCAAGGGTAGAATTCCAATATTCACCCAACATAAGCTAACTGTGCTTCGCTCGGTCATCATTTGATTGGGTATCAGCGCCCGCGCATCCGGCCTCAAACGTCCCTTTGATCGCTGGAAACATTCATCATTACACGCTGAAATCCTCCTCTGTATTGACAGATTTACGACGCAAAAGCGTGTGCATTTGAAAAAATATTCATTTAAATACATTATTATGATTTTTTGGTTTCCATAAACAATTTTTGTTTATGATTAATGCGATATCAAAAGTCTCTTTGATGGTCTGCTATTGGTTTTGGTGGTTTCTGTTTCGTATTTGATGTAAATAGTGGTTTTTAGTGATGATATAATAATAGGTCTTTACCTATGAAATTGCCGTTTTGTATGAAAAAAATTAAATGAATTTTTTTCATGTATTTTTTATTTGTATTAATCGAAGTAATCACCCATGCAATCAATGCATCTTTGCCAACGCAGTGGCAGTTTATTGATGCCCTTCTTAAAGAAATCAGCTGGACGGGAGGCAACAAATTCTTCAAAGGCATTTTGTACTGCCTCTCGGGTATTGAATTTTTTTCCCGCCAAGAAGTTATCCAAATTCTGGAAAAAGTAGTAGTCTGTAGGCGCAAGGTCTGGTGAGTAGGGCGGATGACGGAGAGCTTCCAAACCCAGTTCTTGCAACTTGGAGACCGTCTGCTGTGCAGTATGAGGTCGCGCGTTGTCGTGCAGGAGCAGCGGAGACGAGCGATTGACCAATGCTGGTTGGAAATGTGCCAGCTTCTCCATCATTGTGTTCAATTCTTCACAGTACACATCTGCAGTAATGCTCACCCCGTTTGGTAAGAAGCTGTGTTGAATCACACCGGCGCTAGACCACCAAACAGTGACCATCACTTTTCTTGGGGTAAGTTTTCGTTTAGGGCATTGTTTAGGTGCTGAACCAGGATCCAACCAACTTGCTGAGCGCTTGCGGTTATCAAACAGAATCCATTTTTCATCGCAGGTAACAATGCGGTTCAAAATTCCTTCATTTGTGTGTCTGTTGAGCAGTGCAAGGCACGTCTCGACGCGTACTTCGCGCTGGCGATCATTGAGTTCGTGGGGCACCCATTTGTCAAACTTTTTTACCTTGCCAATTTGACGCAAATGGACCAATATTGTTTTGACGCTAACGTCGAAAGCTGCTGCTAATTCAGCCGTAGATTGTGTATCATCAGCTTCCACAATCGCCTTTAATTCGTCATTGTCGACCAAAGTCTTCGGACGACCGCGAGGTTCATTTTTCAGGTCGAAATTTCCAGAACGGAAGCGAGCAAACCAATAACAGGTAGTGCGTTGGTTTGTAGTGTTAGCTCCGTAAACGTCGTTGATGTTGCGTGCCGCTTGTGCCGCGTTGCTGCCACGACGGTACTCATATTCCATAATTACTCGAATTTTTAACGTATCCATGATGACGAAAAAGATTTAAATGCGATGAAAATGTAACACTAATCAATAAACAAATGACTACTTTTGGAAAAAAAAATCCATGTTTTTAAAATAAAATTAAATTGAAATTAGAATTCTTAGCCAAACAAAAAATATTTTGATTTGAAATGGCCAGTACTGCAGAACGGCAATTTCATAGGTAAAGACCTAATAATAAGTATTGGTACTCGTATCTCTGCGGATATAGATTCGTTTGCCAATATAATTTGTGATGAACTCATCTTACGAAACGAAGAACAAGAAATCCTCCTGTTTTTATCCCAATTTATTCGGGGTCGGCCAGATGTCTTTTTCTTCTATAGCTATTTGCAGGTATCTGAAGAGACACCTTCTTTCTGGACATTTCCACTTTCAAACAATTCATTCATCGTTTATTTGGTCTTCCTCTACTTTTGTAACCCTCCACATATGAATGACTTAAACCCAAAACTTTCCTCACAACATGGTCCTCGTTCTTTCGCACCACATGTCCATAAAATGTCAAAAAAATAATTTTGACCAAAAAATATCATAAGACTCCTAGAAAATAAACTTGGAACACCACACACACCAGACAAAGACAACACAACATCGTCACCAAATGACCATCAAGCTTATGGTAATGAGTCCTGCAAGGTTTCCGATGCCGCACCACCGCTGCGTGTGAGCAATATTGAATTAATTCCCATCAAACCTTACAATGGAGTACTAAAAGGATTAGAACGAGTACATTATAATTGTGATCATACTTGTGAGTCACAGTCAAATGTATGGATTCAACCATATGTGGGAGGGAAGCTAATAAGCAATAAGAAGTCACTCAAATAAGCAAAGCCCAGGTGATGGGTGAACTTAACAAGAAGAAGCAGACTAGAGAAAATATCAATCGTAAATACTGAATTCGTAGCAATATATAAAATTACAGAGACACACCCAGATGTTTTACAAGTATTTTGATATATTGCCATAACTCGCTAAGACTTAGGTACAGCATTATTTGCGAGAGATCCACACACATCCACTGAAAATTCATAAAGCAATTGCAGATTCTGATGAATCCAACAATACCAGTACAATCACTCCACAACAAGCCAGTGAAAAACAACACAATCCCAAGTCTTCTAAGAACTCAAACAGCCATAAAACGAATCCTAAATCAAAAAATAAAAAGCTTGTATTCTGTAGTCGGTCGATAGGTAATGATAAATGCGAGGCAACAGTTCACAGTTCATTGTGGCGATGGGCTCGCCCGCTGGTGATGTGCTGGCCGCAAATATGAAAATATACAAACAGTTCGTAAATAACGCGAGGGCACTTCAAAGTAAAGTGCGCGGTGCCGACGAGATCCAAGTTACAGATGGTAGCGAGATAACTAGTAGTGTAAGAGGTGGTGAGATTTCTGATCTCCTTGAGAGAGATAAAACTGTAGAGTATGTTTTATGAGAAAGTGCCGATAAAGAATGAGAAAAGGATTCAGAAGAAAATGTAATAATTGCAATTTGTAATATCTGTTAGGCTGCGACAAGCAGTGTGCAAAGAGAATCACAAACTGTTAAAAAGGCTTATGAATTTGCTTGAATGTTACCTACCTTCATGATGTTTTTTTGAATGTCATTTAAGTAGATTACTTTAGAAACTTTGTCAATCTGTATATACTACCTTTGTCGTAACAACCCAATTAATATAAAAAAATCTCAATACTGCTTTAGGAGACAAGCCATCAAAGAAACTCATTAGTAAACCAACTTGAGAACATAGTGCTAGCTGGAGCCTCTCCCTTGTGGCACCCCCAACATGGAAGCAGAACGGTGTTGTTTACACACAATATCGCTCATTGGGCCAACCCGAACGAATGCTGTAATAAACACCATGCTCGCATCACCAACCTCCAACGCCATTTGTTGGCAGCCAATGTTTGCTGACCGCTTTTCTAATATCGGAGTGTATTCGACCAAACTATTAGGGAATATTATATATTCATGTAGGAGAATGGTCAATGTTCAATAAGCTTGTCTTGATCACGTGTCTTCTTTTGTAATTTTATCTATTCCAATTGACCTGAAAAATGAATGAAGTTGAACTGGATGTGAGTATCCGAGGACCGGGTGTTGTTTCGGTCTAGGTAGAACCCTATATCAAGTTAGCAATTGACTAACTGTTATTTCAGAGACTGTTGAGATAGTGGTTAATCATAAGCTACATAGGGATCCCGTGTTAAATGTAACTAGTGTCAAAGGAACATGGTTTTTATTCTTCAGAATTCAACACAACATAAGTTGTTGAATTCTGAAAGTTACTTTTCACAACATCACAAAATCACATTTTCCTAAATGAAAGAACTAAACAGAAGGCATTTTCTGATTGATTGATCAGACATAAGTACTTCCGAAACTCAAGTTCAATCTTACCATTTCTCCCCAGGAGAGCATTGGCCCAACGTTTCGACCAGTGTTGGGTGTTGGCCGACACGAGTGGGTTTGTTTAATAGCAAACACAGGCCCGCCGCCCGCGTAAACATCGGCCACATCAAAGCGATCGGGGGCATGCGCGAGCGCAACTACTTGATCGTTTTACACATGTTTCAGTAGCGAGAAATTCATCATAGGTTTAAGATTCCTTTCTAGGCAACGTTATGTTTCTTACTCAGTACATGTCCGTAATATTATTTTTTGTGATGGAATGTATGTTTCAAACGCCTGATGCACAATTCTTTTTAGTTTCACGCAAAAACCGCTTTTCTCCCATGCCCCCCACGCCAACCCGTGTTCCAACTTTCCAACGGTAACAAAATCAAATTAATGTTATTTGACAATGTCCCAAAACTAATTGAGTCTATTAACCACTAAGTTTATCAGCAACACGACATCTTAAATATCCATTGAATCATAATTATAATAGGATATGACGTAATCAGCTGGATCAAAAGCGAAACGATCAAGACCATCCACGCGCACTCCCGCGCACATCGGCGGATTGATCACAACCGCTTTGATCTCACAGATCACGCGCCCTTTACTTATATTACTTACATTTTTACTAACATCTAATCGTATGATGGCAGCTCCTTCTATTCTATAATCAACCTTAACCTCATCTCTACAAGCTTTAAACTCAAACTTAACGACACAAAACTTAATACTGTTTAGAATAAACTAATTTACAAAGCATTCATTTCCAAAACAGCCTAAATCTCAAATTATATCCCTTCGATTTCGAAGCTTAATTTCGATACACTAACGCACAATTTTATTTGTAGTGGTCTCATCAGTTATACCATCTGGTGGGTGCTGATAGTCCGTGTGATGTGTCAAAACCGTGATGAGTAGCAGGCGCGCGGTGTAAACACGTGCACGTGGTGGTCTCCTCCCGATTACCTAGAACCACTCGGATTGACCTGGAAACTCATTATTTGACATGGATCAAGATCACAGCTTCTTGTAGGTAAATGATGGTGGTGACGATTGATGAATGACTGAGGTCGGAAAGAAGATGATGAGTCAAGTGAGCTAACGGAAGAGGCCTAAAGTTATTATATCAGTGAATAGGGGTTAAGGAAGAAATATGGAAAGCAGTCAAACTATAAGTATATCGAAACCGAATGCTTTCCCACTTTTTCACAGCGGTGGTGAGACTCATAGGATCAGCCGAAGCCTTGTAGCAGTGGTCCAGAACTGCAGCGCACTTAAGTTTGCTCGCACAATAATCAAGATGATGTTGAGTCTGGCCTGTACCCTACGGACCAAAGATGCGCATCGGTTCCCTATGAAGCAATACACGCAAGCTTCTGCGAACGTTCATGATGCGTTGCAATAGCGGGGCAGCCCCATCAGTACACTGAATGCGTTATTATAGGACGCGAACGACGCTGCATGAAGTTTGAGTATATATTATCCAACAGACTGTACGAGTAAAAAGACGTCCAGTAAACTCAAAAACGTGTGAAAATAAAGAAAGAGAAGAGATCGACAGCAACAGTTACCATAGAGTATTAATAACATCGCATCACCTTGCTTTTGGATGATGTAAGATAGCAGATGATCCTGAACAGCACCCCATATATACCCGATATAAGGTACTAGTGATCATTAACTAGATTATGGTTCTTCCCCTAATTTAGCTCGTACTAGATCACTGGATACAAACAATCAACCCACCACCCACAAAGTTCAAAAACCCCAAGTACCCGTAATTAACGATGTCGTGCCCGGGAACCGAAGCGGCGCGCGTGCGGTCCGGTGTAGGCTTACTTGTTACCAGCGACCCACTTGACGTAATTAGGACAATTTTACTAATTTCCTTGTTAAGTCTTAGAGGAAATGTTTATAAACTGTGTAGGTGCGATTAGATTGGGAGAAAGGACTTGTTACTGCTGGCTCCATTACTGAGAACATTGTCGTGCACGTTCATGTTATGTTTATTGTCACGCTTCACTTGTTTATTAGATTAGGAAAACAAACAGTAAAAAGAATACTGAGATTCTATAATCTCAGTATTCTTTATACTAATTAAAATCCAATGATTATACCCAGTGTAGTGTCTTAACATAAATCTTAGCAAATATACTATATAGTAATAGTATTACTATATATAATCTATTACTATAAGTATTACTTACTTATAATAGTAAGTCAAAACTTTCATTGTAGTCAGGGCAAAATTTAAGAGAAAAAAGTAACATGGAAACATTGAAGGGAAAAATAAAGTGTTTCTTTGTGGTTTGGATTTCACGACTGAAGCCGGTCAAAAGAAAAAAACTGCATGCTACCGCTCTGGAATTATTACTAATCGTTCTGGAATTATTTTATAAAACATTATACATCATATAGACAAAAATGTCATCGTGATTGTAAGTGATATAAGAGTTCCAATTTTCGACAGTTTTTTTCATTTTTTAGCGATATGATCATATGGAGCTGGGGTCAGCGACAAAAATTGCTAAACTATTGTCAAAGTCAGCGCCCGTGGACTATTTTGTTTTAGGTTTTGGTCTAAAAATGACATCAATAAAATGACTGTCTAAAAATGACATCAATGAAATGATTATATGTTTTTGTCATCGTTTGGAGTTACCCATATTTGCAAAATAAAGTTATCTTTATCTTTGACCATCACCGAAAAGAAGCGTGCTTGCACCGCAGCAATTACGAGTATAAATCAGACAGAAACATTGTTCAGTATCTAGTTGACTGACCGTTATAACTATCAAACTACAAGTTCTTCAACTGCAAACCTAGGTTCGTGTTTTAACGAACCACTCTCTCAAGACTCAAGACTCAATCATTACTTTTAACTAGTTTCAACCAATAATAATGGCTCCAATCGAGTTTTAAGTCTTGAGTGAGTTTTTGTAATGCGAGCCTCAGCCTAAGCACAAGATAATAAAGAAGTTGAATAAAAGTATGCCTGCCTCGTTGTTCTATTGGTCGCAAGTGCTACTGATGACCGTGAGGTCCTGGGTTCGAGTCCCGAGTTGGGCAAAATCATACTGGATTATACCATCAGGAATGTCTCAGTAGCAGTCTTATTACCATGGGACTTGATCATAACTCGCAAAATGTCGGTGGTCTACAGGTACCCCTCTGCCTAACCCATCGGGGAAACAAGGCGTTATATAATGTAATAACAGAAATATGATAACATCTGGTATCTAAGGAGCCTGGGAAAAAGAAAAACGCATACAAATACCATGAATACACCAACATCAACACAAAATCATAACTACTTACAAAATAAGTCGGAATCAAGTAAATTGTACACAAACACCCCGCATAATAACGTGTAATGGCCCACAGTTATAATTGTTTGGAAATGTTACTAAATCGGGAATCAACCCGCCACCATTTGTAGCAATTCTGATGATTCCACAGAATACGAGTGTCAATATATTTAATTGTGTTAGGGATGGTGCGCACAGATTTAGTTTTATTATTAAGGGGTTTTGACTGTCCATCCTGTTTGCATTCCGGAATATAGAGGATTATTTAAATACTAAATTAAAATAAAATAGGTATGGTCTATGTTTCCTAACTAACTACTCTGAGAAGAAAAACCGATACTAACTCAGCTGTCACAATCACTTTTAAATTCCAGACATTATCTTGGTCACATACAAATCAATACAAGATAGTAAAAAAAAAAAATGGTTTCGTATTACCTACTGAAAGTTTTCAGTAACACTTGGCGACAACTACATGTGTGTATCCCTACATACTATTGTAGGAACGGTTGGAAGGATGGCACTGATCCGTACGTTGAAAATCTAACAATACGCTTGTAAATAATGCATTCAATTTGTCTACTCATGCCCTCAGATCCTGATCATGAACCTGAGAGAAGCCAGAGGCTACACAAAGGCGCGGCAGCCAGCGTATTGGACTCTCGTGGCGTCGCAGGCTGCTTGTGTAGAAGGTCTGGTAAGCTTAAGTACTAGGCTTAAACAAAGTAATTTTAACTTCCCTGTCCATGTGTGCAAACCAGCATATAGCTTCTAACATCAAGAGCCCTGCGCTTGCGTTCAATATCTTCTTACCTAATGACCTCTAAAAAAATGTGTATACTCACCACCTATATACACCGATACACCTTATATACCGTCATCTTAATAGTCACCTCCCTGCTAGCCAGATCATCTTTCACACAATCCATCCATAGCTTTTTTGATCTTTTTCTACTACTTTAAATAATAATTAATATTCTAGAAAGAATTCTTCTCCAAAAATGAATCTCATGTGTGCCTCCCTTAACAATAATCCGAGAGCAACAATCGTCTGTTCTTCCACATTCTTGTAAAGTGCTCCATGCGGGAGGGCAGAGGTCGGAGGGGCATAAATACTAATTATTTTATTGTATGAATCAACGTCCTCTTAATAGATAATAATAGACACAATATTGGTACATTCTTGTTATAATTTTGGGTGATTATGAGGAATCGTATTTGTGTTGAGATAGGAGATAGAGGAAGAGAGAAATAAAAAAACAGCCGCAGTGGTCAATCAACAATTAAGCTACGGTTGCCGAGGTCAGTATGTGGATGGGCGACCATTCATTGCATATCGAAACTTCTGCGTGCCTCAGAAAGCACGTTAAGCCGTTGGGCCCGGCCGTCATTTGTAAATCTTTCACAGCCGTTACGGGCAGTTAGAAGCCCGAGATTCTGACTACCAGGTTGTGGAGGTCAGATAGGCAGTCACTCCATGTAAAATATTCAACTGAATCCGTTTAGGCTGGAAGTCGACCCTAATATAGTAAGGCAACGGCTAGGCAGATAATGATGGGAGAGCGTGCAATAAAGATTGTAGGTCAATCTTAGATAATCAGCTATTTGCAGAGCTGTGACTATTTTCTGTATACCCGGTTGTGTTTTGTTTTCACTAACATAATTTAAGCAAAATATTTATTTACACTATGAGTTCCTTAATTGTATTTGTCTTTGAGACACCCTCTATCTGCGCGGAAGATTTTACTAAATTTTTCCTTCAAATAGGATATAGGCATAAGGATCCTTGTCCTCACAGGGGGCTTTATGTCAAGATCAAAGGAAACACCGATTTCGAGGACTTACTTCCTTTGACATCTTCGTGGTCCCCACGTCAATACTTGGGGAATCACATTGTAGCCGCTCCCATAATGTGCTCTAGTATATTCAGCCAACAAATCTATCCATCATATCCATCAAACCATTTCTCAACAGACATTAGGAAGACACTCAACTACAACACGATGTCTCATACGGGCGCATTGCGCTCCACTTGCCGGCCGGCCGACAACGCGTCCGTTGCCATCATTCGTACACAATACCGGCCATTGTCGGGTAATTGTAATAAGACGATTAAGCTATTGTATGTCAACTGTGCTGGATCAAGTTGGTATATATTTGTTGTGGATTCGTTATAACTTCCCGTTTAATATTGTTGAGATCATAATGGGGACGCGGACGCAGGAATGTTCCTACGGTACCAAATGGTCGTCTGATTTACTGGCCAATATACGGTTAGCGCAGTGGCTGAGCGACTATCTGCTGTGCATGGCATGGCCAATTTGTATGGTGGTTGTTTTGGGTCTGGTCTCTTTGTGTATCTAAGTTTTAATGTTTGTAAAATCACCCACGACACGCGAGAAATTCCTAGTGTGGGGCAACGTTATTAAAACCAATACCCCTATGGAAAACTGGCTGTCAGACCTTCGGGCTTCTGACTACCCATAACGAATGTCAAAGATCTACAAATAAATAAATAATGCTGGACAATCCACACAGCATAATCTAGCCCCAAGCTAAGCAGAGCTTGTGTTATGGGTACTAGATGACTGATATACTTAATACAATACATAACATAGATAGATATTTTTTATTATACATAGCAAATACCCAGAACACCCAGAACAAATCTTTGTAGATCGTACAAACATTTGTCCCAGGGCGGGAATCGAAGCCGCAACCTCCTGCGTCGCAGGCGGACCTTCGCCCGCCGCGCCACATCGGTCGTCAAACGACAAATGACAGCCAAGACCGGAAGGTTAACCTGCTTTCCGAGATACGCAGGGGTGTCGATATGTGATGGATAGTCAATCATTAACATAATCTCCGCGGTTATTCATAAGAGGGTTAAAGTTTTACCCTGCAACAGCGGTGGAAGGAAAAGAGACGGGTACCTGGTGTATGAATTTCTTATATATTATCCAAGATATCTTCTTTTATAAAAAACACCATCATGCTGGTCTTGTACTCATAGTATTATCGAGAAATGATTCACAGAAACATGGACGTTTTACATTATTCGTCTTGCATAGGATGACCTTTAAAACTCTTAAGATACAGGTCCGCCATCTTTTTTTTTTTTAATCAATAACAAGATCAATGAAAACTTTAAAAGTACAATAATTTAATAATGATTTATGTGGTAGACATGAACGTGATTGTTATTAATTGACGAACAGACACACGGTGCTCCATGACCCGCGAGATATAAACCATTTAACTGAAATACCGTGACTATTGACCCAACAGGACCAAAGGGGTAACTGTGGTGTGTGGTCCAAGTCACAGGACCAGGCCACGCAGCAATGGTCCTGTTGATGACGATTTGCACGAGTTAAAAGTAATTAATTCGAATGAAAGAAACTTTAAATGTTTCTCGATGCAACGTAGGTAAATATATTATATCTGGTAGGGAGAGGGGGGTACAAAACTTGGTTTAGGAAAGCTTTACCTGGTCATAGTTGTAAGATTTTAGAGTTTCTAAATTTCCTAAGAACTATCAAGTCCAGTTAAAAAAATATTTGACCCACGGTATTTTTTTTTACTTTAATATGCTACGAGGATGACGAAACCTTGTTTTAATCAGAATCTGGCGAAGTAAGTGATGTGGGCTGATTTGTTAACAATACGTCCAATAACTTTACTTACTTGGCTATTACAAGGAAGCACTTTTTTCACGTGTATACTACTTTTTTCTGTCTACCACTCTTCAGTTCACTAATCCTAAAGGATTTGCTGATGATAAAGTCTGCATTCGTGACCATCTGCATATCTCTTCGTACCAGGGATTAATAACTATATCCCTAACTAGTTCATTTAAATATCGCTGGATGATTTCTCTTCCCTGTTTTTTTTGGGAAGAACCCATAACCAGATACCATAAGTCCATTTTGTCCATACCAGAGTGAACTGCGTGTAGTACCCCGCTTGCTCTTCCTCACTTGTACCACATCCTAGCTTAGTGGTGTGGTGGTCTGTTAGCATCCCGCGCTTTAAAGCGATTGGTTCCGCTGATGACCGCTGCACTGTGACGATGTAGGGTTAGATAGTAGTCGTAAATAATATAAAGTACATGTGATAACTGCTCTAGTTTAATTTTAAAGCTTTATTTTGTGTCGTCCTATAGTTAAGTACTGCGACTGATGTGGGTTCATTATTTTTTAAACAATTTTTGAGAGAAGCCTGATATGAAACATGTACAAAATTGATGTGGAAAACTCACATGCATGAATAGGTTTCAGTGAATAGAAACCTTCTCTCTATACCCTTGGCTTTTAAGAAGTTAGTAGCCTTAGCACAAATCCCTTGCGAGAAGTTTACCAAACGATGACTGTAAATTACCTAGTTATTAGTCAAACGAAATTAGTTTCCAGTACGTAATGTACCTAAAAATTGTTATCGATTTCAGTTCGTAAACTTCTCGCAAAAAAATCATGCTAGGGCTACTCACTGAAAACAAAATGATAATAGATTAGGGGTGTCAATCAAACATGGTGGTTACAAAAATATACCCTGAGATAGGATCCTAACAAACCCCAACACACACAGATATGTAAATCCTATCTTTATATGCCTGTTAGTCAACCGTCCACATCATAGAAGATTAGAATTACATAATTGCAGATATTAAAGTACTCGCTTCTTTTATCTTTTACGCCGCTTGATTTCCCTCACAGTCCAAGGGGTGTCCATCAGGGATGAAAAAGCGCGGCGTGGACAGTTATGGTGGTAATGGCCGCCAAACGGATGGCGTGGCGAGTTATTATAATTGTCGAGTGACTGAGCAACATCATGCGGGCGTCTGTCGGTCAGCGGAGGGGCAGGCAACATTGGAAATGGGATATTGCACAGTTTGCATAGATACTCGTACTAAGTAATAAGTTCAATCAATTCTGATGTTCACGAGAGACTGAATGATTTTCGTGACTAATTCGCAAGAGTTTTACATGCTGTTAGCTATCTGTTTTTTTTATTTGAATGTTAGATAGGTATTTTCGAATTAGGTTAAAGCCTGTAAATACAGATATAAGGATGTGAACAAATAAATAAGTCTGTTGTTTTTATTGCAAATTAACGTAAATTTAAGGCTCCATGCTATTGTGAACGGAAACTTTAATAAAACCAAGTCGAAATAACAAAACTACGAATGAACTTAAAACGTCCCTACGGTTGTGCATCCCTGCTGTCGCCAACTTTCTACGGAGGGCGACGCAACTAATCGCTATGAGTGCTTTTTGAAATCATTCAATTATGAATATTGACCAACAAAGAAATTCCCGTTTACACTCGTTTACTTCGTGGGGAGATGCAGCCGCGCTAGTTGGACGTTGCAGAACTCTGGCGGTGACAATTAAGAGAGACACTTCGCTTGTCTTCTTCGTATATTTATTTTTACTTACTATTGCACTTTTGCTTCTTCAAGCTCTACTACTACTGATCTTGAGGTGGGTTCAATTACTGGGTTGAGCAAAGTGGTATTGGATTTTTCCATCTAGAATTGTTTACTAGCATTCCGGAGTTTGAATTTGTGCCAGGTTGATGGCGATTCGCTCACCCTATATTATTAACTGGCTAAAACCAGGGTGTAGTACATGTACACCTCTGCCTAGCCCTTAGAGGAATACAGGGGTTCTAGCTTCTTCTGTAAATTTTACAGGAATGAACAGATCGAAGTTCATAGCGGTACAGCAGAATTGTTACCTAGTTATAAAAGTAAGAATATCGAAGAGTTTTTACGAAGGTTTAAGTTAGAAGCAATCAATAGATACTCAGCTTCTCAATTATGGAATATCGACATCTTAGATTCAAGAATCAAAATAAGTGAATTATAAATATTCAACATATTTAGGTACAACCAACCCTAGCCGTTACATACAGTAAACCAACTTTAGAATCTAGTTACTATTGTTAAAAAGTTTATTGACAAATAACAAGAACAATTAATTACTTACCTAACATGACAGTGTCGGAAGCACGGTTCTTCTTAACGATATTTTTTTCAAGTTTCGTCATGTCCCTCAAAGAATCATCGACCAACTTTCAAGTGACGCTGTATAAGATGGGTCTACCCTTTATAGCAGAACTTTTTATGTCATAATATTAATTAGCATAACAGTGCATAGCATAAACTTCATTTCGCAGAAAATTGTTCGGCATACACTCATTTATAATACATTAAAAACGCATAATTTTGTAAGTCAGAATCATCTTTAGGCATAAATTTCATATCCATAATAATTAAACAGTAGAACCATCATATTGCAGAAAGTTCACTGTCAGAATCGTCTTTTGGCATAATTTTGTAAGTCAGAATCATCTTTAGGCATAAATTTCATATCCATAATAATTAAAAAGTAGAACCATCATATAAGCTTGTTTGTTCCGTGCGGGGATCGAACCCACAACACGCGGCGCAGCAGCCGATGGCTCAACCACTGCGCCAACCGTGTCGTCAAATAATATTAAAATATATTTTGCTTGCATGCTTGCTTGCAAGCAAGCATGCAAAGTGAATTGTGAAAAATGAAAGTGAAATTAAAATATTGTCTTGAAAAGTCAATATGTTGTACTACAAAAGTTAGTGAAGTGACAGAACCGAATTGCTGCAAAACCGACTTCACGTAGTCTTGTTTGTTAGGACAAACAAGACTACGTGAAGTCGGTTTTGCAAGTTTTCAAGACAATATTTTAATTTTAATTTTAATTTAAGGTTAAGAATATGATTACATTTTATAGAAATGACAATAATTATGCCTAATAAAATTATTCCAAATGAAATTCTGCCATCTTCTTAATATGCCAAGTGAAATTATTCCAAATAATCGTCGCTCTAAATAAACGTTATGTGAAACGAAATTATGCGAAATTAAGCTTTGCCAAAAGTAATAATGCCAAATAAAATTCTGCCATCTTAAAAGTATGCCTTTGTAAATTCGGACGTATAAACATTCGGCCAAACAATAATTATATTAAATGATTTTTATGCCATATATATATTCGTTTAAAGAAGATTATGCCAAGTGTGTTATGCCAAATAAATTTCGGAGCATCAAAATTCTGCCAGATAGAGGGAACCCGTATAAGATTCATAATTCTACCAAATTAAAATAAGAACTGTCAAAAACATAGAACGGTAAAAATTAGGATCTTTCAATTCCTTTCAAATATTTGGATTAGGAACTTCGACAATCATCTATAAACATTTTTTTCACATTATTGTCGATCGATAGGAAAGGTTGTACCGCAGATTCGATGAAAAAGATACAAAAGGAAATTAAAGATCCCGTCCAACCCCCTTAAAAACTTCTTGGTCAATTTGTGCTCATAATTCATGCACAATGAATCCGACCACCGACTAGATAGCCAGACAGTGTGATAGTAAATTGGCCGGCCCATCACGAGCAATAACAATCAGGCCGGCTAGAGGTCCAATTACAGGAGTTAACCTCAGCGCAGGGGTCACAATATAATTTAATAACCTCGTATTATTGTATTGTTGCAGTGTGAGTGTCTGTGGGAGGACGGAATGTCACCGAGTGTCGATACTTAACGTGGTTTGGATTTCAATGGCGCTGAAAAAAGACTTTCTTAGCGCTATTGCCGCATTATTTTTATAAAACTCTGAACATAAGGTGTAATGGAAAGAACTGAAAAAGTCTTAAGAGGTAATTTCACTAAAAAACTAGAAACTCACAACTCGACAGATATTATGGATCTGCTGATTTAGTTTTTGCGATTTCTGGTTTGGCCCTATATTTAAACTTGCTCACAATGATGATACGGTAAAAAGGTACCTAATCTTAAAACCGTATTTTTACTTTTTAGTAGGTAAGTATTTTTAAATTCACTGCGTGACGTTTTTAAAATATATATTTTTATCTATATTCTGTGTAAAATGCCGTTGGTTACATATTTAACCATCTTCTGTTATTATTTAAATACCTACTATACAATATGTAATGTGTAACTGTTTATTTCCCAAATAAATAAAATAA
The DNA here is from genome assembly GCA_905147745.2 of Phlogophora meticulosa. Lineage (NCBI taxonomy): Eukaryota > Metazoa > Arthropoda > Insecta > Lepidoptera > Noctuidae > Phlogophora > Phlogophora meticulosa. The sequence goes on from LR990525.1 coordinate 634,443, forward strand.
AACAAAATAAAAAATAATCTAGTAAGTCTTGTGGAAAAAAGAGATAGAGACCCATGACGTTTTCTTTAGATATAGCAAAGACCCAAACTAGGGCAAACAATCTGTAGGACATGCTTTGTACAGAAGAAAGATCCTGAACGAACCTCCCTCTCTCCCTCTATCTTATCACAAAAGAAAAGAAGGTGTCCTACTCTTTATCAATAACATCCATATCCTCCCAGATCTCCCACAAGTTCATAGACCTGCACACAAAAGGTCTTGATGTACAACAAATGGCTGGAGTTAACCCCGGTGCAGGGGTCACAATATAATTTAATAATCTCCGATTGCTACAAGTCTTTGTAAAGAATCCTGAGTGGAACGATATGTGTATGTGTGCGTGTCTTGTGTGGACAGAAGGCCGAGCAATTGTAGAGAAATGAGAGATATACTCGTCATCACACTTTGACTCTATTTAGTGTACATCTCTTACAAAAGGTACATATTATCACCTCTGTACCCTCTGAGGGATAGGCAGAAGTACACCAATGGTACACCCAAATTATGGCAGTTATGTTTTTAAGTCCCATGTAAGAAGGAGCGAGTCTAATGCCATCAATCGGACACGAATCCATACTCCGAGCTGCTACTGAGAAATTTTAAATGGAAATACCCAATATCACTTTGCCTGATCCGGCAATCGAACCCGGGATCTTAGCACTTGCGACCAACGAGGCAGTGGAAAGGAAAGGTAAGTTTTATCACTATGATGATATTATTACTGAATATACTAATACTAGTTTTTAGTTTTCAGGGGGCTGTAAAAAACAGGAGCAGCCAGTATAAAACTAACTCTGAGCTTTTGTTTGGTAGACTAAACACCAAACGTACAAGGGTGCTCCATTTTACATAATAAAAGCGAAAGTCGAAAACTTTCACCCGAGGTAAAATCGAAATCCCATTTTTTTTCTACTACTTTTTCTTCCACAAATACTTATATTTTTTACGTGATTCGTAAACCAAAACTTAAATAAGCTGTAGTTACCCGCCCTCCGGTAATTACACAAAATAGATGCACAAAATATCGGATTACCCTCCTTTGTAGTGTTGTACAAATATTTGAGTAATGCCAGTAATACGATATCGATACGATACGATAATTACTGCAAACAATGTCGCTATCAGATGGTCTGCTCAAGCGGCGGAGTCCCATCATTAACGGTCTAGTAGTTTGGAGGTAAGAGTAATTGGCGCTGGGTACGAATTTCGGATTGTGTACTTACGTAATTTTTTTTAAGCTTGTTAGGCTTGCGCTTGACCACAACTCGCCTGATGTTAAGTGATGCTGAGGATCGAGCGCGCTTGCCTTGAAAAAACCGATTCACTCTCGCGTTTGAAGACCGTAAATAGTAATCATTATGAAGTACTAGCTTAGCTAGCTTTTTCCCGCGACTTCGGTAACTATCCCAAGGGAACAGGGGAGGGGGATAAAATGTTTTCTATTTTCTAACCAAGAAAATAGGATACTATTTATCCCCCCCTGTCATGGTGTATCCGGTTTATATTTTTTTTTAAATTAAAACATAGTCAAAGTCAAGTTATTTATTTCAATTAGACCATGAAAAAGACACTTCTGAACGTCAATTTTAGAATGAAAATTGGACAAGTGCGAGTTGGACTCCCTCATCGAGGGTTCCGTACAAATTTGTAGGTTCATTATTATCAAAAATAGTTTTTTATTTACTTAAATATAAATCAAGTCTATAGTTTTCAGATTGTTCCCTAAACTTGTAGTATAAGACGGTATAACTTGCCAAATTTCATAGTTCTAAATCAACGGAAAATACCCAATAAATTTTGATTCCCTTGCGGCTTTTCACAGCTTCAAGAGACTGTAAACTTGGGTACATCGTTTTAATTTCAACTCGATACCTTCACGTGTTCTCGAGATAAAGTGTCTTGACAGACAGACGGACGGACAAGAAAGTGATCCTATAAGGGTTCCGCTGTTTTTTACTTCTGAGGAACGGTACCCTAAAAACTAAAAGAATTCTAGTTGCCCCTTCTAAAAGGTACTTTCGTGTGGAGAAGAATGGACACGAAACTCCAGACTTACTCTTTTGAAATAGTAGGTACACAAGTAAAACAACAAGTAACAAGTGATGTTAAGGCGAATAATTTTTCTGCTTTTTTGTCAAAGTTTAACAAAACCTGAAATTGTCATTGAATATTATTTACTCTATCACAGTTTACTGCTAAGTTGATCTGTTCACTGTCACTGTTCATATTCTCGCCATAGTCCCCTAAAAGAAATTCAGGACCTTTGAACATAACGGCCACAAAAATAATATTTTTTAAACGATACTATTTACAGTAGACAATAATATTTATTGTCTACTGTAAAGAGTATAGTTAACTTGTTACTATTGTAGTGTAGTGGTGATGGTAAAGTGGTTAGGGTCTCGCTTATGATGCATAAGGTTGTGGGTTCAAATCCAAGTACCAATGTGATATTTTCAATTAGCACGGTGTTTAATGCTCGTGCCTTATCTGAATGAGTTGAGGCCTTTGAGCTTTGCTTTGGGACAGTAACGGGCTGGTATTCTTATTTAAAATTCTAAAATGGAGGTTTGAACTTAGTTACGAAATTCATTTTGCTATCGATTTAAAAGTGAAAAAAAAACAGTCGACAGAGTATTGAATCAATTAGTTAAACTACTTATTTTTGTGATTGATTGATATTATATAATTTAGTAGTTAATTGTCTGATCATTGACAGTGAGTTCTATCGGAAACATTAACCCCTAAGTTAATAAATGCACAGTAAATTTACAACCGGAATTGTCTTCAGAATAACCAAACGTTTTGCGAGGTCTAAGTTTGATATTATTCTACTCCACGTTTATGAATATAAGGGGTGAGGGGACGTCCTTTACTTACGTGAGGTGTTTTTCTTTCAATTAGGCCCCCTGTTCCTCACGTGAGAATTACCCTATAATTTTCGTTAATAGCCACGAGATTGTCTTTGTGGGTAAAATGGGGCATCACAAAAGACTAAAAGATCCATTCATTGTTTTGTTTTTATTACAATAAATATTATTTGAATTGAAAATTTCACTCGAGATTTTCAATGACCCACTCCTTTTTGTCATTTAATGGATATTCCCTAAACGTCTTAGGTGAACCTATTAAATAGGAACCCAGTCACAAGCATCATCATCATCATTTCCACCAAAACACGTCCACTGCTGGATAGAGGCCTCCCCCTAAGATTGACACAACGGTTGGTCCTACGCTGCAGTCATGCATCGGCTGCCTGTGATCTTAACCAGACTGTTGGTCGACCTTGTCGGGGGCCCCCATAGCAAAAACACTATGAGCCAAAACTGTTTTTGTTTATATTTCTTTAACTGAAACTCATTGAAGGACTTAAGATAGAGCTTAATGAATTGTAGACGTTCGAAGTGTAGACGGGAATACCCCTATCTATCACGATTCCAAGAGGCGTTGAGATCTTCCTAAATGAAAAAGCTAAATAGTACAACACAAAGCCTGAATGTCTGCCTGTACCAACTTTTTCTTTTTTACGTGGTTTTCCACCTGGCCCCTTGTTAGCAAACTATACAGTTTATTTCCAGTGTGGGCAGTCTACTACACTTCTAAGAATTAACTATTAAAACTCCGCGTTGTTTGAATGACGTCTTAATCCAAGCGCGCGCGCAGGTGCCTTGAACCTTAGGCTGGGTGTATGCCTACGAACAAAACTGCTAACATAAAATTAAAATCACAAGTAACTTAAGCTTAGAAAATTGTTTTATTTTCAGCACTGAAAATCCTTTATTTTCAGCAGCGAAACAACCTTTTATATATATATTAATTAATTAAGTACTATAGGTATGTATAATTGTACATCACTTGTGTGCCTAATTTTTGTGTATAACTATTAAATATTAAAATTCAAATACGTTTATTGTGTGTTACATGTAGAAAATTAGGGATTAATCTGCCTGTCTAACCTTTTCCCAACTATGCTGGGGTCTGCTTCCAATCAAAGCAGATGCAGCTGAATACGAGAAATTCACATGGAGCGACTGCTTATGCGACCTCCTACAACCTAGTTACTGTGTAATACGATACCCATATACTACAAATTAAGGATTAAAATCCGAAGCTGTTTTTTTTCTTCTTTTATTATAATTAGGTATATTTAGATAATTTATACTACATAGATATTAATCTCTTCATTTTTCTTTTTCTATCCAATAAGTTAGGTACAAGTACAATATTATTTATGTTAATTTGTAAAAACTGGAAATAGCTTTTTATTTTATTTTATTTATTTATCCGAGCCTTCACCGATCTCAGTTCTAGACTAAAAATTGTCTCTGTAACATCGATGACTCATTCTAACAAATACCTTGAATAAAAGCAAACACACTTCTTTCTATTAACTCCTAACAATATAAAATAATCGCGTCAACTCTCAACCAAAGAGTTGTCATATCTACAAATTGATCAGCTAATCTGTGAGCATACAAATAGCGATCTTCTTTCGCTACCTACCTTTACGCGGCGTTCTCTTTGATCTCAGCAATTGTTGCCTTTGATGTTGCCGCCGTTACTGGTTCGTGTTAACTGTTACAAATATTACTGTACACGTCCGATGTTGGTACATTAGTCGGAAAGTTGTTGGAAAATTCTGGAAATACTGTCTTGGGAAATACAAAAAGAAGGGGTTGATCGTTACACGGCTTTCCAAAAAATAAAAAGTAGGTGGAACTGTCAGACGGGATCTCGAGGAGATATTGAAACACCAAGAGTTGCATCAATACTGTCTTTATCGTCGAATAAACAATTTTAAGAATTACATTTATTCGATATAAGGCTGGTTACATACAATAAGGTTGCTTATACTCTACAGATCTTAGATTTATACTGCTGGTGCAGGTCCTGGGTTCGATTCACGGCTCGGGCAGTGATGTTATTCCCAGCTGTAATTCCTCAGTAGGATCCGGAGTTCTGGATCCGTGCTCTGTTGATGGCAATAGACTTGCTCGTTACATGGGATTTAAACGTTACTTGCGATATGTGGGTGTACTACAAAAGTACGCCCCTGCCTAATCCTTTGGAGAATACAGGCGAGATGTTATGTTTATGTATCTCCCGAACCTGAGTCACAACTGTTACCATCCACCTGTATTATATTTAGAAAACTAAGTGTAGGCTGTGCGATCACTAATCATAGCCAAATAAAACTAAATTCTAACCAGGATCCTTATCACCACAGTCTAGAATATGCGAGGCGTTTATTTCTAGAAGAACTGCCTAGGGAATGTACTATTGTTATGTGGTGGAGATCTATTGCTTCTACCTTCTAAATAGTGCAATATAATTAACAAAGCGGCTCAATATCAGCGCTGAAACTTTCATATTCGCTTAGTTAGCGGTATCTTATGAATAAAACTGTGTTGTATTTGGGCAGCTGCTGAGCATGAGGTCCTGGGTTCGAATCCCAGGTCGGGAAAAGTGCTATAGGGTTTTCCTCTCTGGAATTCTTCAGTAACAACCTGGAATCTGAATTTGTGCCCGGTCAGTGGCATTAGGCTCGCACCCTAATACATGGGTCTTGAACATAACTGGCAAAATGTGGGTGTACTATAGAGACATTTCTGAGTAACCCTTCAGGGCGTGATGTTATGATATGTTCTGTATGTTGCTTTTCTTTTGCAATCATTTTTTGGCGACCGATGTGGTGTTTGCTATGTATAATAAAAATATATATCTATGTAATGTATTGTATTAAGTATATCAGTCATCTAGTACCCATAACACAAGCTCTGCTTAGTTTGGGGCTAGATGATGCTGTGTGGATTATCCAGCAATATTTATTTATTTATTTTAGTTATTAATGTGAGATATACACATCATCTTCGTCTTACTGCCTTTATCCCAATGGTCAGCGCAGCATGTCAGACACACACAGGTAAAACAAAAGATAGTCTATTGTTTTTGTTCGAATTTCGCTCAAACAATCTAGCCAAGACATCCGCAAACAAATGCAACTCAACTAAATCTCAAGTTCTAAGAACAACACAAAAAAACTAATTTGTTATGAAACACTGGGAAGAGCTCATAACTGGTTTGTTTGATAAACAGCGACCGATTGTGTACGATCACATTAGAGTTGGACCGCTTGATCTCCCATGAAAGTCAAACGACTTCAAAAAGTTGTGTAGTCTCGTGCGGAGATGAAATGATAAACAATTATCTCTAGCTTTGAGCTTAGTAGTCGCTAATTGCTTTAGTAGTTATGATTACTTAGGGGTAACGTCAAAGCAGTTGTTAAAACTGAGAGAGAGTTTGTGAAATACTTATTTTTATGGAAGTTGATGAGATTTTGGCATTACAGAATGAGTGCTTGTCTGCTGTGTTTTATGTCTGCAAGAGATAATTTATTAGCATCTTAAGCTTCGTCCAGTTAATTACTTAAGTCATAAATCAAACTTTTAATTATAATACCTACTGATAATTTGTAGAGACCACACTCCATAGATTACAATAAAAATATGTTTACAAATAGAGCTATTTCTTCAAAATGTCCTCAAATAACGTTATTACAAATGGTTGATCTGTTAGATACCTATGTAGGTACACATAATTTTAAACCTCAATCTAATATCTCAGTGTATTGTATATTTCACAATATATATTCACCGGTGTGGAACAACACAGAAATAAACTGCCCATCACCATCTTCAAAATTGAGACGATATAAAATAGACTGAATAAATATTGGAGCAGCATAATACATTCATCTATTCACAATTCCTGACCATAGAAAAGAGATTATTGCGACCATTTGAAAAGAGCAAAGCGATTATCCAAGAATCGATTCATACACCCCAAAATATTCGGACATATATATCATGAATGAATAACGACAATCATAATAATTATAAGTTTTTGTCGAAAAATAAAATCATACACAAATCCTATTTTGGGGACACAATTTGGCAAGAATAACATCCGTCTGAAAGGGTACAGAGGATTTTAAATATAGCAATGTGTGCAAAACACGTAGTTTGAATAAATATAATGTGTATAAACAATTTCTACAAAAGAATCGCAAATATGAAAATATCCGGATTGTGTCGGCGATTGTCCGAATAAACCCTTTTTTATAAGATTAGCCGATGACAATGTGGTGAAAGGATTGTACGATACAATTTGAATGTGCGTGCTGTCATGACAATTTTTGTCAAACGCTGTCATATTGAGCTTAAACACCGTGTGACGTGCTATAGTTAAGATTCAGGAGAAGGTTCATCCATAATGGATTTTATGTCTACACAGGTGGAAATATTAAAGGAATCATGACAATAATGTCGAACGAAATGGCCTGTCTTCCCTTCACCGTGATTATTATTTTCATTCCGATTTCAGTAATAAACTCCATTAACCAAATCTGTTCTTTAAGTTGGTGTTGGAAATTTTTGTATCAATATTTAAGGTTAATTACAGCATAATTTACCACCTAATTATGACAGGCTTAATAAAGGCCTCAAAATTCGACGCGTCAATATGGAAATCGTCACTTTTTCATACAGAAACGGCGACCTTTTTTGGAGTTTACAAAAACAATCCGTATTTAGAGCTCATTTCCCGAAACCGTGGCACACGAAGACGTTACCATATTTAACTAGAGATTAACACTACCATTTTGGCGGGAAGTCGTCAGTTACCGAACACAGTCAAACCGAACGCGACGCATAAAACAGCATAAAACGGGTTAATCTCCGCCCAGTAATCCTCTAACATATGTATCTGTCGTTGCGTTTTGACGTAGATTTACAATTATTTACAAGAAATACTCGCTGCACGCCGGTTGTGTGCTCTCACGATAATCCGCGGATTAACTCGCGTCTTGTTTATGGTGCGCTGTCACCCGCCTAATTGTCTGTGGTCGGGAAAAAGCGCGGGAACGATGGGACAAAATGGCGACCGTGATTTATTTGGGGTTGGTGGTTTTCACAATATTTCTAGAGCAAGATGTTTTGTGTCGAATGAGAGATGGTCCGTGCGGTCGGATTATATAGGTTTCGAGTTACTTGTTTTTGTTGGCAGCGTGCAGTATGCCTTCCCCGGTTAGCATCGGTACCTATCATGTGATTTGCAGCTCGTAGACAGCAGGATGGCTGTCCGCGCGTCGTCTGTCGACACAATATATTAGTCATTGTCTTGTCGCGTTGATCGTACGTTATTTCAAGATGTATCACCGTCTAAGAGAATTTGCGCAAACTAAAAATGTCAACATCGTATTACCTTGTAAAGTAAAAGTGAATTATTGAGTTGTTATCTATGTTTACTTCGCAAGGGATAAATTGGGCAGATTAAATTAAGCGTTTAGTCATTGTGGACACTGCCAGTATTGGCAGCGCCAGTTATTGTAAATCAGGATGAAGTATAACAACAGGTTTCTCGGCATACATTTAACTTAACCGAAGCTCCCTTCGGTTGAATATAGATGTAGTGTTCCTATCCCTACCATTGAAATTCACGTCACACCTCAGAAAAGTTAAAGGATACCAGTTTAACAAGAACGTATGCTTAACGTAAACGTAACGTTAATTCGAATGATTTTAAAGTTCAAAATACTTCACTTCACCTGTAGCATTTATGTTCAAAATGAGACAAGCACAATAAGTATCACTCATGGATACGAATAAGGTCTTAAACACTAATTTATATTATATTTAAAACGAGTGTTTTCGATTTTCAAATCGTTCGATTTTTTTTTAAACGAATTGATGCTGAGCTTTAGTGCCAGGCACACGCTGCACACGCTGCACACTGTACACTTACAGTGCGCTCACAGGGTACCCAACACTGCAATTAGGAAACCTGTTGTAACTAATTTCCCTTTCAACCATTTGCAGTTAATGCTATGGCGTCTGCACAACATAAAAAAAAATCTTATCAAACACATCGAAATATGTTGGTAAGTCACAAAAAAAAACTTGTCAGGAGACACTAATATACTCGTATTTTGTATTATCTTGCGATCAATGAGTTCATATGAGTGATGATGATTGATTATAATAATTAATTTAGATCCATAACTTTTAGTTGCGTTAAAACCTGATTATACGGTGTTAATGGATATGTGTTCAATTAAAATGGTATTATCTTAGAACTCTTGCACGGCACATGAGGACTGCCTCGTTGGTCGAGTGGTCCCAAGCGCGACTGCTGAGCATAAGGTCCTGAGTTCGATTCCAAGGTCGCCCGACCTTGGAATCTCAATAACGAAAAGTGTTATTGAGTCTTTCCAATAGGAATTTTCGCATAAGCAGCCCGGATGTGAATTTGTGCCCAGTTAATGGTAATAGGCTCGCCCCCTAATACATGGAACATAAACATAACTGGTGAAATGTTGGTGTTACTAAAGGTGCACCTCTGCCTATCCCATCGGGTAATATAGGCGTGATGTTCTGATGTTAATTTCACAGTAACAGCCCAGTATCTGGGTTAGTGTCTGGTTAGTGGTAATAGGCTCGCCCCCTTTTACTTGGGACTTAAACATATCTGGCGAAGTATGGGTGTTTTATTTATAGGTACATCGCTGCTTATCCTTTGGGTGAATACAGGCGTAAAGTTATGTTATGTCAAATATGACATAATTTTACTTCACATTATAAGCAAATGAATTCGAGCCTATATTATGAAATCAGAGGAATGACATCTCCATTTAGAGATAATCACTACAAAAACTTAACACTAAATAATTATTAAATACCGGGATACTATTTAATCAACAAATCACAAAGCAACCCGCGATAATATAGTTATTCCGTCGTTTTAATTCTGATGACATCAAAGCAACTGACAGCTATTTCAACATGGCGGAATCGGTAACCGTTGACAACGGGAACTGGAAATAACGTCATTAAACTATCTTTACTGTGACGGGGCGGAACTTGGAGTGATTATAGGTGACGTAATTCGGCGGAAAATATGATGTTAGGCGGATGACTCGGTTTTACCTGTGGCTTCACTTGTGGAATGTTCAGCAAAACTGACAAAAATTACCCCTTTTTATTTTTTAACCTCTTCATAATAATCCGATATTTACAAATATCGAATTATTATAAAGGGTTCCAAGAGAAACAAACATACCTTTCCGGAAATATAATCATTTAAACCAACAGCAACTCTCTAAATTACAATTGAGCTCGAATCTCATGATTTCATGAAATATTCATTCAAACGCATAATTTGAACTTGAAAAGTCGTATGATTATTTTAATTATTAATATTTCATTAAATACACATGTTTTACGGTCGCGAATGTATTTTGTAATAACATACAACATGTATAATACTGAGCTGCAAATTTCAAAAACACCTATGAACATCACAATTTCACGGACTGCCACTACTTGTCTCACAATTCTCGAATAACGAAATTAAAATATCTATGGGCCCTGTTACGAGATGACGAACTTTCCCGATGACATAAGAGTAGAATACTCTTTATTTTACACCATAAAAACTTACAATTAAAAACTTTAAGAGCACACAACACAACGTTTTGCAGAAGTGCGTAAGGAATATAGTAGGCGATCTGTACTTTCTGAGTACCCCATTGGTAAAAGGCATGAGTTTATGTCTCTATGTATTTTTACAGACTACTGAACAGTATTATTACATATATTATTGAAAACTTTGCAGGAATATCTTTATATAAGTACTTAATTCTATACCTGGCTTCTAAAAATTAATTTCTCACACGCAAAATCAGAATCGAACAAACTAACGAATTCCGAATTCGAATTCGTACCTTTGTTTTTCTTAAACAAGATGTTTGGACGCCGCACAACTCCGCTAAGTATCATGATTAGCTATTAACAACGATTACTATAAGCCACAGTTGCCAATTCGCATAGTTATAAATAAAACTTAAGAAAAACAAACCACAGAGGTATTTAATTGTCAAATATTTTCGCGATACTGGTCGTTAGACAAAATATTTTTGAATAAAATTGTCGATTTAATGTTGTAGTTTTAGAGTCCCGTGGGAAAATAAAGAATACTCACTCATATAATTAGGTATTTATAGTCATCATCATCCGTCTGTAACGGAAACAATCTTCCTGTTCTGTTTTCAGCAGAAGTCAGCAAATCTTTATAATTGTTTCAACTGAATTTTTAATCGACGTGTAAAAGTGTTTTTAAAAAACCCATTTACAGAAATAAATAAACATAATTTATCAATGTTCAGCAATCTATCAGTTATACATTATTTAGTGGATATATATGTTAATTACGCCACATTAAGTATATTGTTAAGATTAAAATTCTTCCAAATTAACAGATAGATGTGTTGCTGGCGAGTTTGTTCCGCTACTTCTTCTTACCAGCAAAACACTAGGAAGTGGTGAAGGGCGCGCGTTTAGGGGTGATTTTTTTTTAATTTATCAGACTTTTTTTTATCAAAGTGACTATGTATACCGGCTGAACGTAAGGTACATTATCGATCGATCGTGTATTGTCTCTGCCGTATACCACTAGCTCGGCATCTGACATGTCAAAATATTTAGAAGTTAATTTCATTCGAAATAAATAATAAATTAAATAGGTACCAACATGGCGTCTACCTAGATCACACTCCAGCAGCTGCACTCGCTATAACTATATTCTGGCGCACTTGTAACTTGTCATATTTTTGCAATATTAACGCGCTCTACCTGTGCAATTAGTAGTTTTGATAACGATACCAATTTAACGGCTTAAAAGTCCTTATAGGTTCAAAACTGAAGGTTGAACGCGCATATCTTCAATAACTGTATGTTATCAACAGTTTTCGCTCCGATAAATAATATTCTTAAAGAGTAACCCGATGAACATCGCGCCAAAACTGATAATATTTAAATTGGAAACAAAAAAAACTTAACTAAAATGTCCCGACCGCGGTTTGAGTACTGAAGTGTTACTGACATTTGAGCTTTAATTTTTAGAGTTCCGTGATAAAAAAGGGAAGTTTGAAGTTGTATTTTTAGTACATGAGAAAGTATTTGGTTAAACAATGAGTTAAGTTACTAAAATATTTGAAACCACACGTTACTGAAATATTAGATAGATAGGAAGGTCTTTAAACATTATGTAATGTTTGAACATTCATCATCATCTGCCTTTTCTTAACCACTTTGGATTCACCTTCCAGTCTAAGCAGAAACGGCCGAATACCAGTATTTACATTGAGCCACTGCCTAACGATACTACACTACACGGCAAGACACTTGCGGGATACTGACTAAAAGTAACAACTGTCAAAGATCTAAAATGACAGCCAGGCCCAACGACTTACCTAACGATTGATAATTATTTCTTATAAAAACTGTAACTGTATGATAATCACATGCTCATGCACGACTTGCTCTTGGCCAGTTTATGATAAATAAATAAAGAAAACAAATATTTACAAGTGGTACCAGATATGCAAAGAGATGGAAGCAATCAAGAAATGTCCTCAGGCGATATTCATAAATAACACGTTATATTTTGTTGATAATAATAATCTAGTTTTCAAATGACACTCGCTAAAAATAACTCGTAGACAGTCACTCCAACTCACTCGGTGACTTCATATTATTGAGTGTGTGTGAGATGTATGTGTGAAGTGACTTGGATTTCCACCAACTTTTCTCATGGGTTTAACAATCGAAACAGTATGTTGGGCGTAAATATTACTCACTAGCATTTTGCCCGCGTCATTGTCCGCGTGGATTTCGCACCTTTCCTTTCGAACTTTAACATATCCTCCATCCCTTTAAGCTTATTTTTGAAAATAAAATATAGCCTATGTTACTAGGTGATAATGTAACTTTTATATGTGAAAGAGTTGTTTCAATCGGTTTAGTAGTTTTTGAGTTTCCATTACAAACAAACAAATCTTTCCTATTTAAATAAGTTTCCATTACAAACAAATCTTTCCTATTTATAATATTAGTTTTTTATTTAGATGATTACCTTACCTAGCTATTGTGATAAAATATAGTAACCGTAGAAGTCGTAAGCTGGTCAGTTCAACATAAAAGATCTTACTACTGCAGTTAAATGATACTTATTTTGAAAATCAGTTAAAATAATACTTTTACACGTCGACCATTTTTCTTCCATGTCAGTTTACGCAAGTTGAAGTCAGCGTTTCCTAGCCGACTACTTCATGGTGAGAAGAAACATGGAATTGAACTCAGAGGTCGCTTTAAAATCCAGACATTATCCTGGTCAAGTCTATCAGGATCGATCATACGAGAACCATTGTCTGCCTGGTTTTTTGAGGAAAGAACCACACGTAACATCAATTTTGATTTATTTAGTTGTCGCCACTGTATTCTGGTGTCAAGTTTGATAGTATGCGTGCATCACGCATGTACCTATTCCCCAAAAGGTTAGATAGAGGTGTACCTCTAATGCAGCCACATTTCACCAGTTGTTTTTAAGTCCTGCGTAATAGCAGGGGCGCCTATCACCGTCAGCTGGAGTTCCTGCTAGACCATGCCAGATAAAAGTTACGAGAATGCCACAGACGGCATTTCTACTTAAAACTGCAAGTAGTGATAACTTAGCTGACTTGCAGATGGGCCCGCTGCTAAGTATATAGTTTCCCATTTAAAAACATACCAAAGAAGCATCTCAGTGCTTAGTTAGCTCACAGAGTTTAATTTTACTAAAGTTAGATTAAAGACTTGAAAATATGATAAGTACAAACAAAATAACATTGTAGGCAAACTTTGTCTTGTGTAGTAACAGACGAAATAATTGTACTGTAATGGGGGGTGATACTGTAGGGGTTTTGTATCATTGGAAATATAAGTATAGGTATATTTTTCATTTTACCCGGTAACTGAGTTGTGGAAGTCAGGGAGGCAATTCGGTGTAAATATAAACTTTAAGCCGATCGACTGTTGAGACGAGGATAGGCAGGTAAGGAAGCTGATGATAAAAGGTACCTATAAATGTTCAGTGATAAATAGGTAAAAAAAAACTTCAAGATAAAATCTGATAAAATCTTAGAGATTAGTTATTTAAGATCAAAAATTTGTACACCAGAAATGGTAGAATATAAGAAACTTAATATTATAACGTTAACATCTATTGTACTATATTCTGACAAATAAATCTTTCTTTCTTTAAGATACAAAACCCTATCTCTAAGACTTTTGTTTCTAGTACTCGTAGAACTATTGGTTATTGCTCTGTCTTCACCAAAGAAAAGCTTTACCTCCTGTCATCTCTGCCTCTTTCAGTGTTATCATATTATGGAAAATAGTTTTGTGTGTAATAAGAATCAAATCAGAATGATGTGACAAAACTAGTTTTAATGCGCTAAGGATAAAACAAATCAAAGCTTTAGATGTTTTAGCTCGATTCTGATTTGGATTAAGATTTTAAGTATAAAAAAACCGTTTAGACTTTACATAAAATCCTTTTAACAGGCGTCCATTAAACACTCCTTAGTATTTTCTTTTCCCTTGAAATTATAGATTTGTAGACAATATCTTTTTAATTACAGATTAAATGTCTATAACTAGGCATGTTATCTATATCTTTCTAATAAATACTTTCGACAGGAAACTGTCAGATGATTTATCACTAGCCTGTCTCATAAAATAATGACATACATTAATAACTACAGAGTTATTAATCACTGCAAAAGCGGTATTATGTTAATATACTTTGTTAAGTTTTAGCTTTAATTTAGACTTAATGAAATCAATAAAACATGGAACGATAATCATGATTAATTATTTGGAGTTCGATCTGTTGAGGCATAACGTTCCGGGCGAGACGTTGCTTAGCAGAAGAACCTAAGTTCAACCTTGGTATTGAATAAAACTACAGGTACATTATCCCCTTCTCAGTACTTTTTACCAATTAAAGATATGTCTAGTTAATGGGGACTTTACAATAGTCCACGTAAAGTGTGTATATAACCAATTTGCTGAGGATTTTCCGCAAGAATATCACACAGTGTAGGCCTAACCTGTCACACACAAGAAGTACGAACAAAATTAACAAAACCCACACAATAAGACTCTTCGCTCGTTTCGGAAACATCGTTTATTGCTTCATAACTTAAATTAAGCCTCACATTAAGTTAAAATTTAAATATAAATCTTACATTAATAATAAATAGCGTTACCATTACTGTACACTGTCCACATATCACAGTCACTTTGCCTTTACCAAGATATGTACGAATATCTTGTGCAAGACCCTTCCCTCCTCTCACTAATCAACTGTGTTTCACTAAATGATCTGGCTCTGGGTTCGGGGGGCTCATGGGGGGCCCGATCCCATGTATCCTCCTGTATAACTGATGGTATGACGTCGGCGGGGGTGGTGGGAGTCTCAGCAGCGGGCTCGGGAGCGCATACCTCCCGTAGACTGACAGCAAAGGGGGGTACAGTCCGACCAGCGACGCGTACGGGTTGCCGAACATGGGATGCAGCAGCGCGCCTCTCTTGAACGCCGCCAGCCGTGAGCGTGACGCCGCCGTCGACCGCCTCCGCAGCTTCCCCGTGGTCCCCCCAATGAACACATCATCCGAGGAAGGGTCCAGCATCCAGTAGTTCCCTTTCCCCGGGTCGTCGTAATGCCGCGGGACCTTCACGAAGCATTTGTTCAAACTCAGGTTGTGCCGGATAGAGTTCTGCCAGCCCTGCTTGTTCTCCTTGTAGTACGGGAAGTTCTTCATTATGTACTCGTATATGCCGTTTAGTGTCAGTCTTTTCTCAGGGCTGGATCGGATCGCCATCATGATGAGGGCATTGTAGCTGTATGCCGGTTTCTCATTTTTCTTTTCTTCCGGGACTGTTGAAGACCCCGGCGGTGGTGTTTCTGTGCCTGTGACGTCGAGCTCAGTGTCTGAAGGTGAGGGGGAGCGTGATGATGCTTCGGGGAGCAGGTTTCGGATGTTGAAACTGTGTGGCGCTGTCATAGTGGTGCGACATCTCGGGCGGCCGGCACTCGACTGGCGCGCCGCGAGCCCCGGCACCCGGCCCCGCCTATCGCTCCTCCTCTCGCGGACCCTCCTACCTAGTGTATGCTCACTACTTCTCACACTGCGAGTGATGATCGTCGTATTCCATTTGTCATAAGACTCATTTTCCTTTGTGTCACATTCCTTACTCGTGTTCCATAAGCGAATGGCCATAGGGTTGTCGGGGTTAAAACATTATAGAAATTAAAATGATCCGTCATGGTTTTGTAAACAGTTTTTTCTTGAATATTTCACGCGTTGTTTAGCGGTTTATTTAGTGCGTTATTATTTGTTGTTAACTGTTAATAGTACAGCAGATGTGCGGGATGTATTAATAGTTATTATTTGACAAATTGTTTGTTGCGTCACCTTAATAACGTGTGACAATACGTTTATTAGTTTAATTTATAGTAGTAAAAGAAGAAAAGAATGGAGTTATTAATTGTGACCTCTTTGTTAAACTTTGAACAATAGTTGTTAGTAGATAATATTACATTCGATGAAAGTGACCTTAACCCAGTAATGGCCCAAATGGCGGCGTAGCAAAGGTGTACCCTTGTAGACTGTGGCGTAGCGGGGTCGATTCCCGCTACAGTTAATGCATCTAGATATTATAAAAAGCTTAGTTGTTCATTTATGTTTTTGTTTGTCCTGCTATGCATTACGTGGTATACAATAAGAAAACTAATAAAAAATGTAATATTATCGTATATTTCATAAGTTAGAAAGCTCTTAAAGCTCTTTTTTTTATCTGGAACAGTATTGTTGTTTAAAAATATGGATTACACGCCTCCTGTCACGTGGGATATCCCATACCACAACGAATTGTAATGAGCAGTGTCCCTTACCCCACAGAACACGGAGGTGCCTCGGCGGCCGCTGATAGAAACGGCATCGTTGAAACTTTCGACACAAAACTAGCGTGTCACTGAGTTTTACCGATTACCTATACAAATTGACACCTTGTGACAATTCTAGCTATGCTTGTGACAGCTGAAACTGGCGCTCAACGCATCTTCGGTGGACACGAATTTTATTAATAATGTAGTCTGCAGTTAGGTACTGCCTACTAGTCTGTGGGCTTAACCTAACACTTTGTAGAAGTTACATCTCACAGGTTTCAATTATCAATTATACTTTGAAACAATGGTATGGGCATGTGATGCGAAGGAATGAGGACCATGTTGTGAGGAAAGTTTTGAGTATGAATGTGCAGGGTTACATGAATAGAGGGAGACCAAAGAAAAGATGGATGGATTGTGTGAAAGAGGATATGGCAAGAAAAGAGGTGACCCTTGAGATGACGGCAAATAGAGATGTATGGAAGAAGAAAACATGTTGCGCCGACCCCAAATAAATTGGGATAAGGGCAGGAGGATGATGACTTTGAAACAATGTTAATACGTCTGAAACGCATGCTGCCTCTTAGTGTTCCGTTGTAGATGCCTACATCGGAGACAAAACTAAGAATCCCCAACTAACTCCAATCTGGAACATAGTGCAACACGGTGATGTGTTTACCGGGTGATCTCCCTAACAGTCACAAAAAGCTCCAGGTGATACCTATTAATGTCATCGAACGCCACAAATCCGTTCTAGATCTCCATCTATAAAGTCAGAATAAACATTGTACACACAGTACGTAGTTACATAATGCCAGCATATCGTATACCTAC
Source organism: Phlogophora meticulosa (assembly GCA_905147745.2). Taxonomy (NCBI): domain Eukaryota; kingdom Metazoa; phylum Arthropoda; class Insecta; order Lepidoptera; family Noctuidae; genus Phlogophora; species Phlogophora meticulosa. The sequence goes on from LR990525.1 coordinate 652,143, forward strand.
CACAATATGGATCTCCACAGTCTACATCTACACTTCCGCAGAGATTTTCCCGGAACAAGTCGCTGGTGGCTGGCGAGCCCCGCCCCCGCGCCACGCCCCCCGCGCCTCTGTGTTTGTTTTGTTGAGCGCCTCCACACCGGCACCGTGAGGTGTCAGATCTAGATCTAGATCAAATGTATAGGTAAGCTGGGTGCTCAGGGTGTAGGTACCAGGTGTATAGCTAGATTTAGGATGGCTAAGCTCAGGTTTGTGTGTGGAGAGGTGAGATTGGCACACATGCACGATATTAAGTGTTAAATCAATGTTGATGAAAACTATTAGAGCCCGATTTGCAATGTTGAAAGACTTCTTGATATAATCCTAACTAATAATATGAATGCGGATGTGAGTTTGTTCGGTACGCTGTCATGCTGTAACTTCGCAACCGATGTTCTTGAAATTTTACATACACATTTTCAGGGGTACAGAAAAGGGAAGAAGATATGCTGCGCCGACCCCAAATAAATTGGGATGAAGGCAAGAGGATGATGATGATGAAGTTGATGATGATTTTAGGGGTACAGAAAAAGGCATAGGGTATACCTATCATCCAGAAACGCGCACGAAACATAATCATAATCATTTAATTATTTGCGAATATGGGTACAAAAGAAAAGATCTTAAACATACAAGCAGCGGGTAAAAGCTAGTATTAGGAATTATAACGAAACCTTCTCAACAAAACAACAGAGTTAGTTGTCCTAGTAACACTTACAGCTAATTCAGCTGTCCACCTTGAAATTCTTGTTTAGTTTCCTGCGCAACAAAAAGTCTGACAAACAAATACGTATTTTAAGCACTTGTTTTAATTTCGTGGACTTTGTCAAAATATAAGTGCCTGTAGGATGTGTCATTAACATTGATAGTTGATTGCAATGAAGAGTTCTCTTGAGGACAATAGATCTCAATGTCAGCCAATCATATCAACATTTACAATTACCTCAATTATAGTTGGTAAAAATAATTAACAGTGTAGCAAGAAAAATAAATCACGTGTTTTATTTATTCTCTGGCTTTAAATAAGTTAAAGTAAAAAATATAATCGCTACCGAACCTGTACCAGAGTATGAGTCAATATTTTTTATAGAAACCCAAAAACACGCCGTGGGCTGATGTTTGCGAGCTGGGGATGCCGTTAGGATAATCAGTGAACTTACTCATATTAGAACAAAAATCTACCAATTATCTTCTTTTACTTCCAGTTTTGGTATTTGTAAATTTAGAAAGTATGTAAGTCACATTGTTCTTTGCCCGGATTTTATTTATTTATTATTTTTTATACTTAACTAGCTGACCCAGCAAACATTGTTTTGCCATGTAAAATGTTTGGGGTGGACCACCCTTAACATTTAGGGGGATGAAAAATAGATGTTGGCCGATTCTCAGACCTACCCGATATGCACACAAAATTTCATACAAATCGGTTAAGCCGTTTCGGAGGAGTATGGTAACTAACATTGTGACACCACAATTTTATATATAAGATTAAAACGGTACAACGCCAATTTTGACAACCGATGTGGCGCGGCGGGCGAAAGTCCGCCTGCAACGCAGGAGGTTTCGGGTTCGATTCCCGCCTTGGGACATATGTTTGTAGGATCTACAAAGATTTGTTCCGGGTGTTCTGGGTATTTGCTATATAATAAAAAATATCTATCTATGTAATGTATTGTATTAAGTATTTCAGTCATCTAGTACCCATAACACAAGCTCTGCTTAGCTTGGGGTTAGATGATGCTGTGTGGATTGTCCAGCATTATTTATTTATTATTTATTTAATTAGTTCAATTAACAAAGTGACAAATACACAATTTGATTAAAAATCAACATGGAGCAGTAGACATCCTCGCATACTTTATTTCAGAAAACATATACATTCATACTTGCGCTTAATTTTACTCCATTCATCCACAAACAGATCTAATGTAGGGTTGGCAGTCAGAAAGGCGTTGAGAATCTTCAAAGTACGACACACTGATTTTGAACCAATTTGAACCCACTACCTCGTGCATGAGGGACGAGACTTTCGCCGCTGGGTCATCATCATACAGTGACATCAGACTTACGTGTCTCATGTGCTTTAAAGGCTTAGAACCTGTGTTATTTTACCGGTACCAATATCACCCTTCAAACCGGACCAACAATTTCAATGCAATACTATTTGGTGAATACCTAATAGGTTTATCCTCTCTTTCCCTGACTAGGTATTGTAAAACGTAAGAAGATGAGCAGTGATATCATCTTCGCCTTTAACTGCATATGTTCCGCGAGTACCAGTTTCTTCAACCGTGGTATTCAGTCTCAATCATGTTAAAATATGCCCTGAATTCTCCGAAGTATTAGGCACAGGTGTTCCTATAATACAGCCACATATCGCCAGTTATGTTTAATTCCCATGACCAATCCAGACTACGAGCTGCTACTGAATAAACCCAACATACTGCCCGACCCGGGTATGGAAGCCAAGACCTCATCATCAGCAGTACCTACTAACCCCACTATACCAGGCAGTCCATTCATATCAGCAGGCGTATACGTATTCAGCAAAAGGTTACACAAACATTACATTTATCAAAACTCTTTAAAATCACATCCCCATATATAGGTACCTACAGTTAGTGTGAAATGTTTTTTATTCTGAGCTAACAGGCGTCTGCTCTCTGCGTAAGGGGGTTGAGCAGAGTGATAGCCGTCGTAGGACGGGCGAGACCGCGGCGCGTGTTTGTGCCACGATTGAGCCAATTGATACGAACCGATAGGGGGACCGTGTCTCGTGGGATTGTGGGACAGTTGGTGTTTGTATGGAGATGGAAATAGTTGAATTTTACAAGGAACAACGCTAAATCCTATCGTATTAATATTAATATAGTTAGGAGTATAACCATTTTTACGTTACAAACTCATCGTCGAACACATACGGTCTAAGTAAGTACTAACATATTTTAAAAACAGATACGACATTATTGAAACTATGGTTTTCCATAAATCAAAGGCTTCGTTATAAAGTTCTTTGATAAGTTACAGATTTTTAAAGTACTTACCCTACCCAACCAGTAGTCTAAAATATTGTCCGAATCTCGCAAAAGAGATTCACGTTTCATCTCATCGATGGGGAATCAATAATATACTTGATGTTGGCTCCACAAGCAACTTTAACCCAACCTTCATAACCTACGTTAAGAAGGAATATAGGCAAACACCTAGCATACATTTCTTGCGAGAAGTTTAAAATCCGAAAACGTCAAATTAATTAATTTAGTGAAACGAAATTAGTTTCACGTACGTAATGTAGAGGCGCTGATTCAATCTTAATTCAAACTGTTGACACTTTCGTTTGGCAAATTTGTTCCAAGAAATTCGTGCTAGGGCTACAGTAACCAGTTCTTACTAAATTATGAGCATGTAATATCCTTATTTCCACTTAGAACATGTCCACAGCAGTGCAGTGAGAGCACGCGCGGCCGCAGTCGTGTCGTGTTTAGTGGCGCGCGACAAATATTTAACAACGGATGCATGTAACGCACGTAAACCATTGGAAATATTATTACTATTATTTACAAGCTTTATATAAGTCTGTATACATACATATGAAACATGACAGACTGACAAAATAACAGAGAAAATACCACGAAACATGAGTGGAAACACCATCGACGCAGAACCTTACAGTATACGATTCTGGACCCCTCACCGTTGAAATCTTTCGTCGGCTTTCCTATTTTCTTTCTAATGGTTTTATTCTTGTCCATTTAAAAATCTGATTGATGACAAAAAAAAACATTTTATTATAAGTACCTATGTAAATCATGAATTGTTTTTTTTTTATTTTTAGCCAAATTTTTAACATCCGGTTTTTGTAAAGGATGCTTGTATGGTTTTCAGAACTGATAGCAGTTGATCTGTCTCCTTCTTTGCGAATGATACAGCGTCAGCAATAGTAAGTACTTTCCAAACTTCATTAAAACGAAGTCACGAAATCATAATTAAAACAAAAAACAGCCCGTTGCGCCAAACCGACACAAAGCTGCCAAAAAACTGTTTCGGAAATGTTCTGAAACTCGAAGCAGCGGCACTCGTTACTGTTTCCCAGTAAATACTAAGTAAATAAATAAATACGACGAGTCGCGCGTGTTTTTGTCCAGATTGGAGCAATTACCCGTCCCACTGTGCGCCTGCGAGAACGTGCGAAACAATGTTTCAAATTGTTGGTTGAATTGTCAAAATCGCATCCGAATGTTTTTCTGAACACTTTTTGGATTAAGCTTTTACGTATACTGGGTACCTTCTTTATTACTTTCCTATGTTCTTGAAAGTTGAATACCTATTTAATATAAATTAAAAATAAATTAAAAACCTTCATTTCAGTCTGTTACTCCACATAGGTACCCACAACTTATAAACTAGTGTTAGTTACCTACTTGATAGGCACAGATCTTCAAAGACAAAGTGTTCTTATTTATTTCTAAGTTCATCACTGACATCGGTGAAGGAAAACATTGTGAGAAAACCTAAATGTATAATTAACACCTTAATTGCCAAGCAACGAGACACAATAGAAAATGTATTGTTTGTCGGTCATTTGGCGTTCAATGTGTTAATATTAGTCTGAAATCACTAACCCGTCTTGAGCAAGCGTGGCGATCAATGCTCGGCGTTCTCTATATGATAAGAGGCTCATTCTCTGCAGGACAATAATAGGCTAGTAATATTATTCCATCGAAAGGTAGGTACCATGCGGTAACTTTAATTACTTATTTCTAACGATATAATTTATTAAAATACATCGCTCAACGCTACCAACTGCACATGCTATGTTCACATTTCTACAGCGTCCAGTGGACAGCTACGGTTTTGGAATGAAATTACATAGAGTTATTCTAAAAGTTTACAAGGCGCCAACTTTGGCCCTCATTATTTAAAACAGTAAGTAAAATAATCTGAACAAAAACTAAAAGGGGTGCTTTTCACCCCTCACTTACCTAAACAAATACAATTGTTTTTGAAGCAGAGCTGGGTGTTGGTCGCTTGTTCAGCTTCCATTGATTAAAGATCGCAGGGCTTCCGTCGTGCTCCACAATGTTGATATTGATGGACCATAGGGCTTCTCATTGGCCCTGTTGTTAAAAATAGATGGGTTTACGTAAATAGAAGAGATGCCATAAAGTGTTGATGAAGTAAATGCGATAGAGGCACTCCGTATTGTAATTTTATACAATGTCAGAATGATTTTCTGTCATTCAAAATAAGGCGTACCTTGATAAGGAAAAGTATTTTTACATTATCAAAGTAAAATAAATTTCTCCCCGCCCGCAAAACTCTGCCTGTTAGGAATATTGTTTTATTTTTCCTGACAAAATGATTAATTTCAGATTTTTCGAGTATTCCATGAAACCTGTCTAAAGCCAAGGACAAACAAAGAACCACACCTTTTAACACCCAAACCCTCACTTCTGTCTACCCTCATTAGCAGTTATTTAGCCGCAAAGCATACAAGCACAGAAGGTCCATAAAAGCTAATGAATGAGCAAGTCACATACATAGCGCAAATGTTTGCTGACAGTCAGCGCGTTCAAATAACCACCACCCAACTTCTCCTACTCGTATTTCCACTATCTTTGGAAGGAGTTCAACTCTTGTCATTGCTGATCTCATTAAAGAAACATATGGCCTTCCCTTGGATTCCTTTTGCATAATAATATCTTGTCGCGGAATCTTCAATAATGTCCTGATTATTCATGCATACAAGTGTGTATCGTCAAAATTATAAAATTGTTCCGAGTACACCTTTAATCTTGATTAATTTTGATTTCCAGATATAAATCTGGTCTCATGCACCCAGCCAGGCCCAGCCCAGTGCGGGTCTACCCGCCCCTGGCGCCCTCTGGTGCGCGAGTGGCGAAGCACCGCGGGTTGCACTCGCGCATTCGTGCTCAATTTGTTGGAACCCGTTTTGTTTGAAATTCTATTGTTGTGTGTTGTTTTTTTATTCGAATTTAAGTTGATGGAAGAAAGGGTTGGTTATTGCGTTTTCGTGTATAGTTGGCCAAATAGAGAGAACAATAGAGTCACTTGATAATGTAACTGCTACTGTGTTCTGTGAAATTGGAAATATAAATATATGACGAGAGAAACAATCATGATTATGTATTGATTAACAATTCCAATAAACTAAGCCACCAGATACTGAGGTTCCGATTCTTTCTTAATGTAGGTAATTCAAGAAGTATGAGGTAGATAACTAACAAGCTGATTGTGTACTGAACCTCTAGCTCTCAAAAAGCCACTGTGTGCATCTCTCACTGTCTAGTTACCAAGCAGCGGAACTGCGGCTTTCCCAAAGATTTCCATTTTAAATTTAGTTTCCATTTTAAGTCTGCTGAATAAGTACGAGTACTTAATAACAACAGCTCGATTCCATCTTTAAGGTTAAGCAATACTTACCAAGGTCGTTTCGTGGATGGGTGACCCTCCATTAAATACCGAGGAGACTGTTAAAGATCTTTGACAATCGGTGCTTAGAAGCCCAAAAGCATGCAACCAGTTTTTCCGAAGAGTAGGTATCCTGTTACTCAATGCCGATAGGCAGTCGCTCCATGTAATGAACTGGCACTCAGCTGCATCCGGGTAGACCCGAACCTAAACCCCAACATAGTTAGAAAAGGTCAGGCAAGTTAGATGGTTATCCAAATTCAAACGTAAACAAAAAAGGAACAAAATTCAAAACACAAAATGTCAGATCGACATAACACCAGCTAAACACGAAATGAAACTCAGCAAAGTAGGTGTCTCATCTTAAGAAGGCGCTCTCCGGCCGAGTCTAATGTTGTTGAAATATTGATTAATATTGTCGCCGCCATGTTGGATTGGCTCTCGAGCGCGGAAGCAAGAGTGCGGAAGCCGGGCCCTCTCGGATAACGTTCCGGTTTCCAGTAGATGCTTCCCCACCTTTGTTAGCCATGAGGATACTTCAAAAATATTCCCTTTATTTTTAAAATAAGAATACCATTTATATTTTACAAAGAAATGTTGTGAAAGGACGCTCAATTGAGCAACTATTAAAACAATAGCGAAAAGGCTTTATGTAATTGCGGTATTGTTCTGTTTTAGGGCGAATGTTTTAGACTAGACGACAATTAATTAAGAGGACGCATGCCTTTTACAAAACTCGAGCTGTTAGGTACACCGCATATACACCGCTATGTTATAGTAATAGGGTCTATTTTTCGAAGTAATTTTTCTATTTTTTAAATTTAGTAACTCAAGTGGCTTTTTAAATAATTGAAGTAGGCAGCACCTGGACTTGCAAACGTAGAAAGCGACTGTTTACAATGCACACTTAAATAAACAAGCCGTAAATTATATATTATTTTCAAGCAGAGACTGTAAGGGTTTGATCCTGTAGAGTACATTAGGTAACGAACGAATTCAAAAGTTCATGAATCTTAAGATTGTTCGCCTGCTGTTTTGATGCAATGAAACTTGCTGCATAATCAGCCAACTAAGTTCTCCGCTCTGCGAGAGGGAGTAAGAAGGGGGCTCAGTGCGGTTTGGGGCGATATCACATGTCACATAATGATCCTCGAACTGTTGGTGCTAGAAAATTTCCTCACGAAGTTTTCCTTCACCGTTTTTGGATTCGCAATCGTTACCTTCAATTTGTATGACGGGGCCAAATCTTCTCCAGTCTGTCTGAAATTTAAAAATGAAACAATAGATAAGTACTTGCTACTGCTACTGCTATGTAGATACAACCAAGCAACAGCTATTTAAACAAGCTATGTTTTCTGTCGTCGGTTGGTTTGTATATCAATTATCAATTCCGTTAAAGCTACTGACGGTGACATAATTCATTATTCTCGCTAGTCCATTACCCGACTAGACAGCTCAGTAGTAGGTAAGTTGTAACGTGCGTATGTATGTACATCTATTTATAAAAGTTTTTTATTAAAGTCAAACGTCATGGGGTGCATGTAGAACTGCTTAGACAACCTTTAATAGCGGCCATTTTTTATATGTGTAGCACGTGCACAGGTGTTCAAAATGTCGGCGTTTTGACCACGGAGGCGCCAGTGGAAAACTGTTAACAGGGTGCAGGGGATCGAAAAAAACGGCACTATTATTGGCCCGAGCAGATGCTGGCCTGTACCAGATATTTCATTATTAAATACTCTTTAACTTGTCACCTTTTTGTAAAAGCCCACTGATTATTTCGTACAATGGCGCATTGCAGTAAAGCTGCGAAAGTTTTCTTGGTATTCTTGTGAGGTTGGCGTTACCGGCGGTTCCTAACAATGAAAGTAGACACGTCGCGCCCACTTCATATTTTTCTTTGACCTCGTACAAATCTGTCAACATCGATTGAATAAGAATGTCCACCAATATACTGTTGTTTGGATGTCATACGTGTGTACAGACAACCACACATTCCATGGTAACGGGTCTTTAAGAAAAGTGCCTCGTATCATATTACCTGTCCAGAAAAATTTACGTGTTTCTGAAAATAATAGGTATTGGTCGTATCGAATATTATACCTATCTAAGGTTAAAAATCCCGTGACAGCTAGGTGTCGAGATTTTTCTCGACACCTAGCTGTCACGGGATTTCTATATCATTTTTATATCGCCCTTTATGTTGGTCAACATGGCAACGAATGTAATTGCTTTAGTTTGTACAAAACACGTACACTTTTAACGATACTTTTACTCGATGTGTTGGGCCATTAACTTTGACATTATACTCACAATTTATTTATAACTATTTACTTTACAAGCACGGATTCATTTTATGGAAACCATAATTGATGGGGTTAAAAAAAAAGTATCCGTTTATAAATCAAAGCCTTATCGTTAAAAATAGTACCAATAGTTCCCAAGAAACCTTAGTTATAAATTGCTACCTTTATCTAAGTAATTGGTATTGATTTTCATTCCTTGGAAACGAACTGCACACAAATCAATACATATAGTACGAGTATCTACAATAAACTGACAAGGAAGGGTAAATTAACCCTCTTAACCGACTTAATGGCCATAATTCCACCCCTTCACCGCTCGATTTCTTCCAATTTGCAAAACAAGCCCTCAAATCGCCATAAACGAGATTGCTACATACCAAACTTTTTTCAACATCTGTCGTAGCGTAGCCCCGTGTCCATTCTGCCAGTGTTTTTTTTTCCTTTTTTTACCGCGCTCCTTTTGCAGTTTCGATCGGATTTGTCTCCGGGGGGTCGGCAGTGTACCACTAACGATTGCTTACGAGTACTGTTGAGGTTGTCGCACGTTTTCGCTCTTTGATTGTCCGAATGTGACGGATTTGCGAGTTTAACGCTATTGAGGAAATGGCATTTGAGCAAAGCGGATTAGAGAAAGGACCGGCCGACAATGGTCGGTGTGGATTACAAACTTGTGAACAAATATTATTGAGAACGTTATGGCCAGTTTGGACATCATTCAAGATAGGATTTTGTAGTTTTTAATGTTTGTTATTGGCCATCTGTCTGTCAAACTCAACATGTTCCATCATGGTACAGTGAACCTTTTCTTCTTAATTTTCATTCAAATATATATGCAAATCATGATTAATTGTTTTTCGTATAACGCAATTTTTTTTGATATCCCAAAGGAATAACGTCCACAATCAGAGCACCGATTCACAATAAAAACCTTATTAAGACGGATTTCTGCATACAAAAGTAAACACGTGAGAATAATATTAGGAAGCTTTCTCAAGTGTAAGCAAAACAAGCCTCCAGAGAGTACCGACGACATCCATTGTTATATAAATCATCTGCCCACATTCTTACATGTATCCGATTTAATTAAGTCGTTTGCGACACGTGAGGCTGAATGGGAGCGCGACTTTGCTTTGTGAGCGACTAGTGTCGCATTGTTGGCAAGCAGTGGGAGGTTGGCCCGGTTTCCGAACGCACCTGTCCACGGCACAAAGGATTCTAAATTCAAATTTAAAATAGGAACGCTAAAGTTGAAATTGGTTTAGTGCAGAAGTATGAAGCGTGGGTCTTTAAGAAAGAGGAAAACATATTTAGCTTATGTTGTGAAATGTGGCGATAGTTTTTCACATTTACCATTTCTATTTAATATCATTACCACTACCGTAAAGAAGTATAAAATGGAACTGTAACTCTTAGTTCAACTAAGAGGTTTCATTGAACCAACATTGTTATTTACATGTAATTGCACGTTTGTTGGAATCGTAAATAGCAAAACAAAAAAAACATTAACGACAACTTACACAAGTTTAGCTTTCAGGCAAGCATTTGGCAGCCATCCAGGTTCAATGCTGGAACGTACAATTAAAACTTATTAAAGTAAGCACCAAGTCTAAACGGTGACATCACATTCCATAACATTGATATGTTTGCTCTTTCTGCTGGTAGATTCAAAAATATTGTTCTCGAAATACTTAGTCAATAGTCATTTTAATTATAATTTTGATTAAGATTTTATATCCTTCTGAATTTTTGCTTTGTATGCTAAATTTATTTTTGTTGTTTAATTTAACTTAACTTAAATTATTGTAGTTTTTAGGTTTTAGTTTAAATTATTTGTTTTTATTATTATTAGTTTGTAAAGATTATAATTTGTTACGTGTATTCCGTGGAAAATGTTGTTGGTTACACATTTGGCCGCCTTTTTGTATTTTTTTCTACAAAATGTAATGTGTGACTGTTTGTTTTCCCTAATAAATAAAATAAAATAAAAAATAACGTATACTAAACACATCTCCAACACAAACGTCTCAATATGGATCGTCGACGTGTTAAAGTTATTGTAAAACTGTAACAATGGCGATAATTGATCGAGTCGTCTCATGCAGATGTCGGCGCACCCTTTATTTGTAACACATAAGACAATTTTATTATCTCCCCATGTATAACAAGCAACAACTAACAACTTAACGAGAGATACAAGATGGCAGTCAATCTTTTGATGTTTTGTTTGTTCGTAGAGTTCGTGGAAGAAGGAGGTGTAATTAAAATTGTAGTCTAGAGTAACAGATGGATTACTTATTTTATTTGTAACATATCACAATGTTGGTTTAATAGAGTTATGAAATAGAAGATTGTAGCAAAGCGCGAAGAAGTTAGCATGGATTTGATCCCTTAATACTAATCAATTAATACTTTCAGTGGTTTTGACAACGATAGTAAGGAAGAGTCAATATCTGAATGACGGTTATAGTTAACACTGAATCACATGTCCTTAAAAGTTATGTAGCTATAAAGGAAATCCCGTTGGTATGTAGCCCTTCCGAAATACAACCTGCAGACACAGATCTAAAATATCTGTATGCAATCAAACGTAAATACGAAAGGACAAGCAACTTGCTTCCACGATCAAAGGAAAGATAAAACATCATCAAAGTAAAGTTATCAATCATAAATCCGTCATAGAAGAAGCTACATTCTTTCCACAACATGCCAACATCCTGATATTGAGTGGTACCTTACAACAGTTTACAACACAATCGGACGAATAACATAAAAGTTGAAGTAACGGTAGCGTTCCCGCCAAGCCATTGACAGACGCAGCCATCTTGATGGATTGTTTTGGGTCTAAGGTCTACGCTCTATGGTACAATAGTAGCATGGCCAGACGTCATGGCCGTCGTTAGGAAGTACTTTACATGAGAATCGAGTATTATGGTTTTAGCATGAGGTTTTGGTAAGGTATGTGGAAGTTGCTCGACTGCCACTTTGGGCAATGTTTAATGTTTTGGTAGGCGAGGAATGTTAACGGTGTTGTTACATTTAGACGCAAATAACACAATAGTCTCTAAAAGGTATTCAATTGTAGTAGAAAATCCTTGTTTTTAAATATTTATACATATTTACATCGAACACCTAGTGTGGACATATTCGCTCCGACGCGCGACGTTGTAGTGGGGCAGAAAACAAAATAATTGTTTCATGAGTCTGATTCAATCTCTCTAAAAATATTTGTATTTGTTTTCTATTTACACAACAAGCACACATCGCCGTCGCTCAAAAAATATACAAATCTGGTAACAAAACCTAAATCCGCGCAGACAATGGCACTCATCATTATGAAAACATTAACGCACGTCGGTCTGCGGGGCGCCAATTATTTTTGCTTGCAACCCCATCACGCGGTGATTATTCGCGCTGGCAACACTTACACTCGTTCATCATCGGTCAGTCGCGTGCGAGCCGGGGCGGCACGCGACTCCCTGGGAGCTAAGCTTTATAAAAACACTACATGTTTTATATTGAATTTTGTCTCGTTTATTTGTTTTTTATTGAGAGGTCCGTAATAACAAGGTCGTTTGGTAATTGAAGTGCATGGACCTCTTCTCCTCGGCCACCACGCTGTGTGTGGATAATTGTAATATGAAAATGTCCGCATGTGTGATATTTCAATCATCAAAATAAATATTGGACGTTAAGCTTTCCCGTTTTTACGATGGGCCTCCCCACATTTAGGGTCTTTAAGAAAGACTTTAGCGTTTTTAATGACATAAAAGTGTCGAGGTCTGATAAGTCCTGGTTACTGATAGCTTCGAGTACTTAAGTGTAAATGTTCAAATAACTTTCATCCCACTACCATATACTGCTCGATATGGCACCCTGTGCCGATCAGTGTCTTTCGATTTTATTGTCATTAGCTAAACAATATATATATCACGCCCTATATTACTCGAAGAGTTAGGCAGAGATAAACCTGTAGTATGGGTATACTACAGGTTTATATCGTTTCACAAATTTCATCACATTAAGTAACAGAAGAACTATTACCATCAGCCGGGCACAAATCCGGACTCCACTCTGCTCCTGAGAAATTTCAGATGAAAAAACCCATCATAATCTGCCTAGCCCTTTCCCAAATATGTTGGAGTCGGCTTCCATTCTAACCGGATGCAACTGAATACCAGTATTATATATGGAGCGACTGCCTATCTGACCTACACAACCCAGTAACTGGGCAATACGACACCAACAGACGGAAAAACACAATATAACATTTTGCCCGACCTCAGACCAGCAGTAATGCTTTCGACCACCAGACCAACGAAACAGTTCTCCTGTCATTATTTCTACTACCAGTATGTTGGCCTGCCTATAAATCAAAATCAAAATTCATTTATTCAAATTAGGCTGAGAATCAGCACTTTTTGAACGTCAAAAACGTTTACATAAGACAGTCCCCCAAAACGCATATAAAGATACGTCTGCATTTATGATTGTCAGGCAAAGTCACATCACAGCGTGAGCAAACATCGATACCATCACCATTGCCTACATACCTACTGAAAGTATTTTTCCTCTCTTCGCTCCCCTTAATCTCCAACTCTCACACTTCACACTTACGCCTGTCTAACTTTACAACAGCTCTCAATATTGCGCAGTTAGTTCTTAAGTACTCTTAAAGCCATCACTTAATAATTCCGACACAGGAATAAAATCTTACTTTACTTCGCCCTAAGCAACGACCATACGTTAGCGCAAAGAAACACAATTCCCACTGCATATTTAAGATCTCGAAACGAAATTCTCATACTTATTAGCAGGACTGCACTCAATAATCACTGAACTTACGAAAACTTAAGCAATTATTTCGCGACGGATCACCGAAGCGCGCGAACTCACACAAAGGACGCCATGTTTAACAAATAACCTTAATCTGGAATTCGCGCCATTGTCACACCCTGTTTATGGCGTCCGGCCGATTAAGCACCCAATATTCCCGCCCATTGTGTGCTCGCCAGATTCGCCACTCAATCATAATAAAATTGTGGGAATAAAGTCGTTTTCTGCATTTTTCTAATTGTGAGAACGTATTTTTTAGTCTTAATTGGTTTTCGACAGCTGTTAATATATTCAATTTTTGAATGTTAATTGATATTACGTTGGTGCAATTGTTCTGGGTTGTCTGTTGCAATTATTTATGAAGAAACTTTCGCTGTAATAACGGTACACGCTATTGATCAAAATTGTTAGGTGCTTGTTATTTTTTAGGTTTTACAAATTGAAACAGACGGAATTATGACATGTCATGAGATATTTTTCGATATGAATGGCCGCTGGGACGGTTTCATTTCTAATTTTACGCTAACGAATGTTATTCATTGTAATTTTATATGCCAAATTGTATTTCAAAGCTATATTAACGTATTGCACATTCTAAAATAGATTTTATTTTAATGCCTACCTCAATTATAATATCTAACTCTAAAGAGTTTACCCTTTTATCGCTAGAAAAGAAATATTCAAGCCAAATTAGGCATGTTTTTACAATTCCAAATACTTACAAAGCTTCTCTAACCTTTTATCCAATACAGCTTTTAAGCTATGTGCGTACCAACATTAACGTTTAAACCCTAAACAAACCATCAATTGTTCCGAAAATCACTAATCCCTGCATAATACAAAAATAAACTATAGCAAAATATAAAAACATTGCGTTCAAATTAACTTTGTTTGTGCAACGGTATCGGTTACTGTACGCAGCGCCGCCCGAGGGCAGTGCTGCCAACCTCTCACCGAAAACAATTAAAACTATAAAAGAAAAATGGCGGGTGCCCGCGGCGCGGCTGTGGGAATGCACCCATTGTTTCTGATCTTATTGATGTTCACACGCGGAGTTCAGACAGCCGGTGTCGAGCCAAAACAATGCGATGTTGATTCGCGAATCAATCGGCCTCCACATATGGCGTTGTGTTCCATTTGTGATGCCCAGTGAGCTAGAAGTTTTCCACCTCTGGGAGTATGCGCCGCTAATCAGTCGTGGCATTGAATAATAAAACAAAGACATGTATGGGTTCCCGATACAATTGAACGACCAGTAATACACGACTTATTTACTAGTGCCAGTTGCGTAGAACCAGACTGCTAAATAATTAAACTTGGAGTACCTATTCACATTTCGCATTCAACTTTTAGACTTCTGACTAGATATTTTAAAAACTACTGATATAAAATTATCCGCACGACTGCCGTCGGAACCGATGACAACGCCGGGACAGCTACGTGGATGGTTGTTCTTGCTACGAAGTGCTACGACGAGCCGCGTAGCACTCCGTAGCATAGTAAATGATTTTTTTAATTATTAACTTTTCTAAATTTTCTGCAGACTAATGAACTGACAGATAATTAGAACTTTAATAGAAATGAAACAAATATCGACTGGTTACCTGAAAACGCTCATAATAAAACCAGGAAGCGATCCTCTATCTCCCTCCGCCCCTCAAGAAAAGACACCCTCTCAATGAAAACCACTAAAACATTATCAACTTGGATCAACAACCCTCGAACTATGAGCTTGATTTGCGTACAACTGCGGCGGCGGACCTGATCGCGCGTATCGCACGTCCGCGCGCTGGAGTGGGCGAGCGCGTGCCGAATCGCGCGCGCGACGCACTTCAACCATCTCTAAACGTTTCACGAGAGGTTAATTGACGCACGTGTTTAAAAGTCTATTGTTTGATAGATAAACGTGAAAATAGTGTTGAAGAGTACTTCGATAGTCCTTTGAACTGTCAATCTTTTCGTTTTTTTTCATGCAATTGAGTTCGTATTTTTAGACCCCTCTCTACCTTTATACCGCATAGGTATAACGCACTAAAAAGAATTTTCTAAGACCAAGTAAGCACGTGAGATGATCATACCTAAATCTACAAAATCCTTCTGGAAATCACCATAAAATACCTGCATGCACGATCATACCCTGTAGTAATTACCTCATACGTACCTGCCTTACAAAATCAAAAATGTATCTCTTATTCACATACTTCAAACAGTCACACACACTCAGTTAACTAACTAACTATGTTAATCAGTGAGCCAAGATTCTCAGCGTATTTCATGTTTGTTGTCTGTGCTAGATGTACAGTCAATCAGTTCATGAATGCAAGCTGCGAGTTCAAAGATTTTGTATGTTTTTTAGTTGCACGCCGCTATTGCCGTGTGAACTTCACTGTAAGTGTCGTAAGTGAGTGTTTTTACCACGCGTCATTGATAGTCCAGGAACTGACTGAAATAGAACGGCACCACCGTTCTATGACAGAATGATTGTAAACTGATCCCTTGAATTAAGGTTATCTACCAAATATGGAATAAATCCTGTTTCAAAGCAATCGGATAAACTGTTTCCTATATATTAGCAATCCTCGACATTATACATGGTTGAGCAACGACAGTACAGTACTGAAAACATCAAAAATCAATAGGTACTTAACACAATAGTGTTTAATCTTAGGTATTCATCCGGCTGCATCCCGTCAAACTGAAGACTGTCTCCTAAATAGTTGTAAAAGCCTAGGCAGATGATGAAATATAAAAAGGTTTTTTTCCTTCCGATGAATACCAGTAGTACCATTACTTTACCAGTAGCGCCACCTAGTAGCGAGTAGCTAAACTAAATATATTTGAATTTCTTAAGAGCAGCCTCATGTGGCTACTGTTGTAGTTTGTATATTCTTTTAACGCTAAATAATTTTGCTTCTGACATTTCTTGCTTTTAATCAGACAGATAAGCGCTATAAATATATCTTCATTATTCTGAAGCTTACAAGCGCCATCTATGTTTACGAGTTATAACTAACAACACATAATTATTCTAATTAGATACCTACTGTTTCTTTGTTTGTGTATTAGTCGCAAGTGCTACCTACTCCTGAAACTAAAGTGTTGGGTTTTTCCATCAGAAAAATCTCAATAACAGCCCGGATCTGGTCTACTAAAAGGCACCACTGTCTAACCGTTCTAGATAACAGGCGATATGTTACTTTTAGAAACTGCAATTTTCTGTAAAAACTCAAAGTATTAAGATTATTTAAGTCTCAATTTGCGCTACTTCGTTAGCCTGCACAGTAAAACGCAGCTTTTGACACCTCGCCCGTGCTTCTAGGTAACATAAATTTTCCAAAAAAAAACCAGCGATATACAAATCACCATTTGGCAGAGCTCTCGCAATATTTTCAAAGAAATGTCGCCCGCGAGTCTACAAACAAGCAACATGATCACCCGTAATCTTCGAAAGTAAGAAATTTGCTACACTAGTCAGTGAGCTGCCATTGCGAACAAAATGCTTGATCGGAGAGGTCACAATTAACTGGGATATGTTGCGGTCAAGTTACGTATTACGACCGACAGAGGGCCAGCAAACATTTGATGTCGGTAATTGTCATACGAGAAGATAATATCCTCTTACTGCGTCCCCTGTGAGTTAAAGTTTACTGGCAGTGAAAAAAGATATCTGCGACAGTGTTTTTATATTAGGTGGCGTATTTATGATGTACCTATGGGCAAGGGAGAGCGTGATTTCGGGTGCTATAGGGGTGATTATTTTTTAATGGGAGATTTTATTTGCATTCATACATAAACTTACGCTTTTCCCATCCCAACACATATTTTGCTTCCTTAACGTTCATACATCTTAGAACAGCCATAAAGGTTTTCGATCGTGATGCGCCGGTGATTACGGCCCTCAAACATGAGGTTGTGGGTTCAAATCCAGGCAAGTACATACCTACTAATGTGAATTTCTCAATTCATATTTTCGTACTTTTAAGTTAATCTTAGACATTCCTGGCATCTATGATCATAAACAATGCGTTACATTATTGAGGCATTTTAACAATTAATATCTAAGTTGAGTTACATAAATTCCAGTAAACTTGCTGATGCAAACACTCAGATATGTGCTTAGCAGAGGCACATAATCACAATAAAAAATAGGCAGTCGTGGGAACTGCCGACAGAAGTGATAACATAAAACTGTGGAATGATGTGTCCTAGGTAAAAATATGTTAAGTCTATTTAGTCCGTCAGTAAGATTACCAAAAAATATTGGACAAGTATTTTTTGCTTACTTAATTCAATAAAAATTGACAATGATATAGCACATCAAAGTTCAGGAGAAGGGGCTTGTGACGTCACGCCGTGCTACACTTTCAAAGAAAAGTGTAGCACGGGGTGACGTCACGCGCAATTTCAACGCACTATACCGTCGTCATTTTTGGTTTACGTGACAAAAGAAAAAATACGTGTCCAGTATTTTTGAGTAATACCTACAACTTTCAGACCAATCAGATTTTTACCCTATTGTGTCTTTTAACCTATCATATTTGCATGTCGCTGTCGTTGGTGAACCCATAAGGTTTGCCACTACTATAAATCGCCAAAGCGTAAGAAGTTTTTACTTGTCAAAAATGTACAGTCCGACGTCCGTCAAACTTATGCCAAGCTCTTTGATTGGCCGCTGTTACTTTAGTACGTCAGGAACAGGAACGGTTATTATACCGTAGTCTGACAACCTTCTTTAATGATTCTGTGTCTTCTTCAAAGACCTTACAATATTTCTATACTCTAACTAAGGTTTTCTTCCTGTCAGAAACGGCTGTTGGTAAGTGTTGCATGACTTGCTTGCAAATTTTCCCAACCTATTAAATGGGACAATCATACTATCCGTTTTCGCTATAGTGATTTGTGGTTATTACTGAAGGTCTAGCCACTAGCAAATAAAAACTATTCTTCAGATGCGAATAGCCACACTGATTTTAAAAATAATCCGTAGAACTGTCAAAAATAAACGTCATTTATCCATTAGCAGTCTTCTCAAAATATATAGAAGATGAATGTCCATAAGCTCTGGGAATACCAGGAATACATAAACGTAAACGGTATGATGATGACCAATGAATTAATATCTGTACTCCAAAATTCGTTGACTATGTTACAGATTGAGAATCATTTCACTCACATACAGTACTGGGGGCAAATGTATGCAGTAGATTATGATTACCACATCGCCGTTGGAATCAACGCCGATGCTTTAGCAGATCGAAAATATTTTTACACAACAGACTTCAAGTTCTGGGGCCTATTGCCTAAAGCAAAAAAGAAGTACAAACAGCTGTCCTTTTTGACAACTTTCCCGTTTAGAGGAGATCCGGCTCTTAAAATAAAGGTTTTAGACGAAGCTTTGGATGAAAACCATCCCGAAAGATGCAAGGTCATGAAGGAAGAAAGCCGTTTAGCTGCTACAATCAGCAACATATGTGACGAAGCTGAAGTCTGCGCTCGAGGACAGTTGATCAAGCAGCCGAATGGTACTATCGTGCTAAACCCCAATTATTACGGTTTGGATGCCGCTGAAGCGAAGTTACTGAAGTCGTACCTCCACATCAGACTTCCTCAACACCGCTGGAATACAAATCTGCTCACGAGACAAGATTACAACTACAGTATGGATTTTCTTGACTCTATTGATCAGGACATTCCAAGTGGCTGTTGGAACCTCTCGATGGAACAAAACGGGTCGTTAGCGTATTTAAAAAGTCTCTACTGGCCTGGAATGATGTATTTCCATAAAGTGAGAACGCCTGAAGCTGGTTTTCTTTACGTAGGTCATGGCCGTAAGAATTTAGATGTCCCTTTTCTGCTTTAATTTTATTGTGGTTTGTAATATCGTTTTCGTTTTGTTGCTGCCTAATTATAATTAGATACTTCTATTTACTACCATTGCTGTTTCTTTAGTGTTAATAAAATATATTTTTTTCACACGTTTTGCCTCATTGGCTGTGGCCTTGCAGGAGCAGCCGGTGCGGGCAGTAGGATAACACTACCAACGTCCGATTTCAATAACGTATCTCAATCCCAATCTATAGATCGATCTTTGTTTATAACCAATCAATGGCCGAGTTTGCAATCTGTCACATTGAGTGGGCGAATCAAAAGCAGCAGTTAAAGATCGCGGATCAACTAAAACACTGAACTACTTCGCCCGGTCAGCCAGCGTTCCCAGTGTTGCAAAAGTTCATGACTGAAATCTCAGGATTTTGACATCATCTCATGACATAACGATTTTAGGTGGTGGTCTTATGATTTCCGTCATCATGCATGAAAAAATGCGGAATATTGTGCTAATGTTATTTTAATAATGGCTTAAATAGCATTTATGGAAATTCCAACATGCAGGGATTTAGGTGATCCTTGGAATACTTACAACTTTTGATAAATTATACAATAATCAATACTAGCAAAAATAAACACCCAGGAGTTGGAGACTAGTGTTAATCAATGTAAAATTACTCTATTTCATCACTACAACTTCTACAACTTAACTAAACTCTTCATTAATGGCTTTTGTGGAAGAGACTTAGATTAGTTATTTTAATAATATATTTAACATTAATTGCTCAAGAGAAGTTTACGGAAATAATACCAAAATGACAAGCACTTGATGATAAAAAAAATCTCTCCCTTTCACTATTTATTTCAATAAGTCCATTTAATAAATAACTTGTATCATATAATATATCTTCTTCAATATCTATCTATCTATACATATAATAAAAATGTAAGAGATCGCTGTCTGAACATGGAATAAATATAAGAAAAAATATTATTGGGACCTTTATCAACGCAAATAGCAACCAAAACAATTACTGTTAGAATTTTTGTCTGTTTGTCTGTGCGTTTGTGCACGCTTATCTCATAAACGGCTTATCCGATGTCAATCGGTTCAAAAATAAAAAAAATATGCGAATTTAAACAATCAAGTCGAAAATTTGTTATTAATTAAACTATCCATATCTACATATCTATTCCTTCTCAGTTCAGTAGCATAAACTGAAACTTTACTAAACTTCATAATAATGGTCCATATAATAATACCACTTGGAACAATGGCTGATGAATTTAGAGCCTGCCTAAAGAGTACTCGACTGTGGCATTACATTGTCCCTTTGCGTTTTACATTAAATGCGAGCGCAAATTGGAGGCAATGAAAATGCTCAAGAGTTTTCAGATTTGCTACATGAGATCGGTAACGGTGTGTATCCGCAGGAACAAGGAATAATATTGTTATAAACGAAAACCTAGACAGCAAAGTTTCATTAATGCGAGATATCATACGAGTATCATCCCTGTATGGAAACGTAACGTAAATACCAACTTGCGAAAATTCCTGGCTTTGCGAAATAACTATTTTGACTCCACGAAACGACTAAGCAGCAGCAATAAACGCTGAAATTGTGAGCTTTGTTGCGGGGATAATGCAGAGTATATCTCCATTAACAGAGTTGTGGAAGATGAAGAATCTACTAGCTATTCAGTAGAGTCCCTCAGTGCTCCTGGGCTACCAGCTCGTAAAATAAATTAAAAAGTCGGCGTACCCATAATGCTCCTAAGAAATTTAAGCCCGCAAAAACTTTGCCTCGGGATCAGATTAAAAGTGACCAATTTACAACGAAAATTAATAGAAGCAGAAAATTTAACAGGTTGCGGAAGAGGTGATAGTGTTTTTATTCCTCGTATTCTCTCATTCCAAACAATTTTCCGTTTAGTTCTAAACAGTTCCAGTCCTGTTTCCAGTGAGCCTATGTTTCGCAATGTCACTCCTCAATTTAAGTAAGTACGCATGGTGCCATGACGGTCTAAAGTGACAGAAAATATGGCGATTTTTTTCAAGACGGCGTCGTAAAGTGTTTCTATTTTTTTAAACATTCGTCCATAAAGAGGTTTCACTTCGAAAGCTTGCTAGGTACTCTGTGGTAGTCAGTGACAGACTAGTGTCAGATTATTGACAACTGTGGTTTTAAACGAGTTCTTTCATATATTAGCATAATAAATAATTGTTTAATAATGAAATTGGCTGTTTCGAAACTGTTAGTAACACCATGATTTATACAAAATATGAAACTGGTTACATTTTGTGTTAAAAAATCCCCATGATTACTCACGGTTTTCAGCTGGCAAGTCTCACTATTTACTAAATCCATAAATCAAACTTTTACACTTGCAACACTGAACATACCATAATTTCGTTTTCCGCCGATCGTTGGTTCACCGGGTTCACCTGTCGAAAAACTCCTTGGCGCCTATTGTAACCGGCTCTTCTGGTGTTTTTCGTATTATACTATTACCTCTCAGTTATCTTCTTGAAGTGTGGAAATGGCTACAGACGGCGTCAATATCGCCGAAGACGCCGAAATGGCGGAATGTGATGGGGACAAAGTTGTGACGATGATGGATGTTCTGCAAGAGCAACAGGACTTCGAAGAAGATGCCAACGCTGTTCTAGGAGCGTCTGACGACAAGAACTGCACTTATTCCAAGGTAGGCAAACGCTCCCTTTGTCTAGAACCTCTTAGTATTTTACAAACATGGCGTAGGGAAATAGACGTTATAACGGCATTGCCAAACGTTTGTTAAATTACTATCTTGAGCCACTTGTTATTCTTCTATAATGATTGAAATTAACTACATAAGCCGTGCCTTAGTAATAAATTCCTAGAAAACGGTTGCAATATGGCAGTTAAAGAAGTACAAAGGAACTCAAACTCATGTAACTAAATAAGTGTTTTACATAATTACCACGTACATTACATTGATGTGGCATTCAAATGATTAATTCACTATTATATTCTAAGATCTGAGCATAATACCTAGTGGTCAAGATTTTACCTTGTATTTTATCTTATAATCATCAAACCACAATCAGTCCATTGAATTCAGTCAAGCCACCTGTTGTCAATTTGTTCAAGACCTCTTCACACTATTTGCTTAGCTACCCATTTGGTTTTAAGAACATAATATGACATGTTCAAACATGCTGTAAATTGATCTAGGGCAGTGTATACAACTACTTTCTCCTTTCCTTGGAAAAGGTCAACATTCTTAGATGACTATGAACATGTAAACAAATAAATCGAAATGTTTTAGTTGCAGTGTGCATTACTTGGTTGTTTTATTTTCAAAGACTAGGGTTAAATAGTTCAGTAAAGATAATAATTCAAAAAGCATACAGGAAATAACATGGACTCCTGCCACTTAAATGTAATCTCTTGAAATGATGTGTGAGGATGATGATGTGTACATATTAGGTGTTCTTAATTCTGCATTATAAAAATATCAACCTTGAGAAGTGGTCCCTTATCAAAAAAGATGTACTAATTAGATATGAATATGAGTGAAAGTAATCATTTTTGAAGTAAAATAATTTACTACTGATCTTCATTAATTTCTGAGTTTTCCAATTTATTTAATGTCTTCTACCTTAATTTACTTGTAACAGGATCCATAGCAACTTACTTGCACACAGGCTAACTAAAGTCATTTATTTTGTTTACAGGGCTACATCAAAAGACAAGCTCTGTATGCTTGTGTCACATGCTGCACTGAAGCTAAGGTGGACCCCACAAAGAGAGCTGGAGTGTGCCTTGCTTGCAGCTTAACTTGCCATGAGAACCATGAACTCATTGAGCTGTACACTAAAAGAAATTTCAGATGTGATTGTGGCAACCCGAAATTCAACTCCCACCCCTGCCAATTCACCCTGGACAAAACTGACCTCAATGATGAAAACATTTACAACCAGAACTTTAGTGGACTCTACTGCACATGCCAGCGGCCTTACCCAGACCCGGAGTCTACCATTGAAGATGATATGATACAATGCATCATCTGTGAAGATTGGCTCCATGCAACACATCTAGAAGCTGTTGTACCTGCCAATGATCAATACTCAGAAATGATCTGCAAGAATTGTATGGAGAAAAATGTTTTTCTACATGATTACAGTATGTTTGCAGCTATCGTTGAGGCGGAAGATGTGGATATTCTAACTATTGGTGTTGGTGCTAAGTCTGGTGATAATGGCCTTTGCAATGGGGATTCAGAGAAGAAATTAGTCAATGGTATAGAAGAAAATGAAACTTTAATTGTAGAAAAGGAGGAGGACAAGGAAAAGAGTGAGGATAAAGCATCAGTTAGTACAGCTAGCAAAACAGTTGATGAAAGTGTTGCTTCTGAAACAAATGATAAATCAAAACAGGATAAGATAAGTACTGTTGAGCCTGAAGAAAATGAAAAGCCAAACACAGATGACAATAAAATGGATTTAGATGTTGAAAGTAAGATAAAGCAAGAACAATCAGAGCCAGACAAAACTGATGCACCATCTGGGCCTCATGATTTTAATAATGAAAAGGACCAAAAAGAAGCAAGTGATGACACAGATAAATTTGACAATAAATCAGATGCAACTGAAAATAATCCTATATCTGATCCAGTACACAATGATGAGATGTTGCCTGAAAAAACTGAAAGCACAAATGAAAATTCAATTAGCATAGAGGTCAAAATAGAGAGTACTGAAAATGAGCCAGAGAATGCAGATGAAACAATAAAAGAACAGGCTGAAACTGAGGAACTAAGTATTAAACTATCAACTAGTCAAGAAGACTGTGATGGCAACAATGCACGAGAAAATAAAACAGACACTAGTGAACAAACGGAGCAGCAACTTCTAGACGACCTTACTGCACTAACAGCAGACAATCTAGAAGAAAAAACAGAAATAACTATAGAAGATAATCCTGTAGAAAGAATGGAACAATCTGAAGATGTTCAGACAAATAATGAAGAGTCTGCTAAAAAAACGGCTAACGATAACGAAGGAAAACCCACAAAGGAACCAGTTGTTAAAAACGAAACAGGTAACATTGAAGTAACAGACACATCACAGTCTGAAAAAGATACAAAGGAAAATTCCAAAGAGAAGTCTAATTTGGTGATGGACGCTGTTGACGAACTTTTGCACACAGGTAATGAAGCGAAGGAAACTAAAGAACCTACCAGTGAAAACAAAACTGACAAAAATGTACCTGAAAAGACAGTAGATACTGCTGACTCCAATGATAAACCTACTACTAAAACAAAAGATGTTGAAATGAGTGATTTAACTACCCTAAATGAGCCTGTAAGTAAAGGTAAAGAGGATGAACCTACAACCGATTCTGAAAGTAAAGATTGCAATATTACAGAAACCACTGAAGTTAGTGAATCAGTAGCAGTTGTAAAAGAAAAATGCGAAGTTACTGACAGTATTAGTCAAGAAATCATAGCTTTAAATAAAACCAATGATAAATTAAAAAGTTTAAATGAAACTGACAGTGCATTAAAAACTGTCAACGAAAATGATAGCACAAACCAAACTGATCCTTTTAAAGATAAGAATGATGTACCTACTGTCACAGAAAACGCAAAGGAACATAAACGGAAATTTAGCACTGATTTAACAGATGATATTTCTACAAAGAAAGTTAAGTTAGAATGTGTAAGACCCAAAGATGTGAAAAGAGTTCACAAGGGAGCTACATTCTGGCCTTCTTACTTCCGCCAAAAACTGTGTACTTGTGGTGAATGTTTATCTATGTACAAAGATCTAAAAGTATTGTTCCTAACCGACTTGGAGGATACTGTTTTCGCCTATGAAAGCTTGGGCAAAGAGAATGCAGCCGGTGGAGCTTCGCAATACGAGAAAGGTATGCAGGCACTCTCATCTTTAGACCGGATACAGCAAATAAACGCTCTTACTGAGTATAATAGAATGAGAGATAAATTGCTCGACTTCCTAAAGAGTTTTAAAGACAGGAAAGAGATTGTCAAGGAGGAGGATATAAAGGCGTTTTTCGCGGGAATGAAACCCAGGCGGGAACCCGACGGTGTCTATTTCTGCAGATAAAATTAGAATGTTAAGAATGATTTTATATGTTTTCAATTCATTTGTGATTCTATAACCGCATTCCCTTTTAGTACTGTTATGTGTGATTGATGGTTATTGAATTTTCAATATATTCAATTTTGTGATAATTTATCTTTTATTTCATGCTTGTTGCATGCTCAAAATTCTGAGTCATCTTCTACCTTCTCCATTCTTCTACCCTTACCTTAATTTATTTTGGGGCATCTCAGTAGTCACATGCTTTCTAGGCACATCATATTTCACACGATCCATCCATCGTTTCTTTGGTGTTCCTCTACTCTTGTAACCCTCTACATTCACACTGAGAACTGTCCTCCCAACATGATTTCCATTCCTCCGCATCACACGCCCATAACATAACTACTGATTTTCACACAACTTTCCGTTCCAGCGACACTTTTAGACTTCCTCTCAAATTCTCAATTCTTATTGAAAATAAAACTCGAGACTGGATCTAAAAAAAGAAGAGTGGAGCTGATCAGCCAATGTAGATAAAGAAATAGTGGGGCTGACAAGTGACAAGCCAATTAGACTTGGGTAGCGAATGATAGAAAAGAGGTAGGTCTTGTCGATTGACATTGCTCGCGCTCACTAACTCCCTCGCTAAGTAGCTCACTCGGAGCCACTAGCTTAAATCTCGGCAGGCGGCACCAAACAGATTACTACACATGGAAGTCTCCCGACTGAAGGGCTCACTTCGGATCTCATCGATCACTCTTCCAACCATAGCTCTACGGTCATTGTAAACTTGTCATGCGTGCGACATACGTCACTATACATCTTTGTAGTCATCCATTTATATAAGGAGCCACATTGCTTAGAACACTCAAAATTCATCTCAAAAAAAAAAATGTGTATAAAAGATGGCATACTTCCGATCGCCATCCCTACAGTCTAGCATATAAAAATATTGCTACGAAAGTTTGTTACAAGGGCAGTAATAATATGTACAAGAATAGAAGTAGAATAATGAGAAATACTTGGCTATCTTGACTTGTAATCAACTCAACTGACAGTAGAAAGTATTCTAAGAACCTATTACTTTATGATTGAGTTTTTTTTTTTTTTCATTAAGCGGTTGGTTGTTTCGCTCTCCTGTGAAATTACTGATTTTGACTACTTCAATGCGCGTGCAGCGTAAGTCAAATGAGCTAACAGTCGGCGTTTGAGCGACTTAGTCACTGAGCAATAGTATAGCTAGTGAGCTAGAAAACTAATAGCTCTTTAGTGTTCAACACTCTTTTTCTTATCAATGAGCTAATCTGACCATGTCAAATCAATGTTGATACCCAATCGTAAGGTGGCCAGGCAAAATTAAAAATAGTCGGGCTAACCTAAAATGCCGTATTCAAAATACAGTCCTCCAAAGCGATCACCCTTCTCCACTTTCTAGTATTCTTGCTGGGAAGAAGGAACGAGCTAAACATTAGAAACCGAGCTGATGGCCCATAAAAATGTTGCTAGAGCTAGCTTTTTCAGTGCTAAGATTTCTAAAGTTAAAAAACTAAGTACTTCGTTGAAATAAAACAGGTCGCTACGTAAGATAATTAACTTTATTATCGTAAGAGGTTATGAGGGGTGTTATCACGATCACGCGTACAGTATGTCGTAGTGTCCGGGGCGATACAGTAGGTGCACCAGCGGCTTGGAACCCTCGGGGAAGTCGTGTGCTATCACCTGCAATATTGACATTATATTCATTAATTTTCAGTAACTCAGATAGTACTACACATTAAAAGTGAAATCTAGAATGTAAAATAGAAAGTACAAAGAAAATCTTCGTTACTTTTTCACAAGGAATGAAACATAATCGCTACTAAAAGGGTAGGTATTTGAAGTACCTACTTAATAATATATTTTCGTTGAGGTAGTTTCACCGAGTTTCCAGACAATTACCAATGAAACTTTCAAATTCATAATATATACTTAATAAGTTTATCTTGGACATCACATTTATATGAAAAATACGTAGAAATAAACAGTTGACTTGCTAATAATAATTAAGAATAATTTATTAATACAAAATGTATTACATAGGAAAACTATTAAAAATTACCATTACAATTTCTACAATGACAGCAATCTCCGTTTTGCGTAACAGATAAGTCTCTAGTCACGTATTATGTAACCGAGAACCTGAAAGCCTATTTTGGAATACTGAGAAAGACGGTGCGTAATCAAGAGAGGAGAGTATTTTGACACTACAAATGAAGTGCAGCCAAGTGTGTGTCGGACTGCGCACAGCGTAGGATTCCGTAGTCAGCATGAATATTTACGCAAGCTTAGTAGCTGAAAGAGAAGTTATTCTTGCAGTTGTAACTTTACATATTTCAGAAACATATTTTCTGTTCAATTATGTTATAATATGCGTATTTGTACTTAAATTTATTTTCATGTAAATGAAAGTGCACCCCTAATTATTATTTTTTAATTTCGCTACTAACTGTAGTGAAATTAAAGCGTAAATAAAAAACCTTTCTTCAAAATTACATCGGAATAGTGCAAACAATCTCCCGAGTAAAATGGCTGTGAAAGCATTGGACGGACCGGACGAAATTATAAGAGCTACGTTTTTGCAATTGCTATGGAACCCCAAGATAAAGTCAAACAAAAAGGCAAACATCTTTTTGAGCTTCGACAGCGTTGTTTGTCATTGCGAAGATTGCCGAATATTGGATGATTTATGCTAGGATGGCGCCGAGTCCTAGCCATTCGCCACACAGTGTGCCATTAATAAGCAATACAGAAATTCATGCAAAAAATAATCGTACCATTTCACACTTGGGGCTCTCCTCTGCCAGATATTTGCCACGACTCGGACCCGGCTCAACCTAGCATAAATCATCCGACGTTAATGAAACCTGCACCAAAGTTTTAACTAGGTATCTAGTTACGAGGATTCGCTATAATGAACTCTGAAGGGTATTAAGCGTAGCATCTTGGAAGAAAATTAGGCATATCATATTTCATATGATTTGCCTGTCGTCAATATTTACCTTATAGATAATTTGGTGACGACCCAGGCCACAGCATCCACTTCCTGCAATTCTAGGGTGAAGGAATAAAAGAGTAAATAAGAATGTTTTTCGATACATACCTTACTCATCTGGCTCCCCTCGCCACGGTCCATATATTTCACTCTGACCCCGACATTTAGTGCATTGCTCAGTGCTATTATGTGAATATGATCAGACTCCTTGTACATTGGTTCCACTTCCTGGAAATCAAAACAATCCCAAGTAAAATAAATATCCAAGAAAATTTATAATACAAACAAAGACAAGCTCATGGAAACAATAATGATGATAGGCCCCTATTGCCAATTCTAAAATGAGCAAAGTTAGTAGCCATTATTTTGATATTTCGTGTAGAATTCGCTTGGCTCATACAAACTACTCTCGCCTAAGCAAACACTTCAGTGAGTTTTTAACAGAGGAAGTATATGTGATTCATTATATTTATTGTTGATTAGCTTCTACCCAGTGACTTCATCTGCGTGGAAGTCAACTATAACATAAGGCATATCCTATGGCACTCGGCAATAGTGTAGCTTTGAATTAGTGAAAGAATTATTTATATCAGATGAGTAGTTTCCAAGATTACCTCCAACATAAAAAACTTACAAACTTTACCTCCTTATAATATTAGTGTAGATAAAAATTAATAAAGTTTCAACACATACCTGTCTGCAAAACTCTGTGACAGTGCGTGGTCCTTCAATGAAGTTCTGGTAGAAATCATTCTCTGTCTGCAGCTGTCCAGAAGTGACAAGACGCAGGTACACCACAATGTAATCAGAGTAGCCCTGTTTGTTGAACTTGTCATGCAACTCGGCTCTGACAGATTCTAAGGAGTTGGGCAAGCCACCTGCTTGCTCACCAACCCGTTGTACAACTTCCATAAACTGGAATTCAAAAAACTGTTAGAAGCAAGTAGCTTAACATATATGTCATTGGGCAAGTATCCTTAGTAACTTGCTCCTTAAATAGTACTCAAAATACTTATTTTACTTTCATGTGTTAAATTCATTAATGGTTATTAGTATTTGAATAAAATACATACATACATACATAAACTCACGCCTTTTATCCATGGGGGTAGCCAGAAACTATAGAATGCCACCTGCTGCAATGCTTACACACTCCTTTGCATTGGTTATATTCATACATCTGGTCATACACACACGCCGGTTTGCAAGTACTACGCACCTGACCTATCTGAGGAACATCACCAATAAGGTCAGTGTATGTCCCTCTAGGGCCCTGGGGGTTTTCACTTACTATCAGTCTTATAGACCTTTAGTTAGTCTTAACTTGAATAATAAAATAGCTTTTTATAAAACTAGAACTTGACTAGATATGCAAACAACCTTGAAAAGGTAAAATAGAGGTGAAAGATAGAGACAAGATAGTGGGGCAATGCAGTGAACCAAGAAGGTCTATCCCAAACAGTTCTGTTTAGGCAAGCAAGGTAAACTAAACTGTATTCATATTGGTTATCTGTATACCACACATAACCAATATGACATACAGTTCAGTTTTTTAAAGGTGTTAGTAGGTAGTAGAGTATTTGCCATTATTACCTAATAAAGGTGGGATAAGGGCAAGAGGATAATGACAGGTCTGACCTGTCATCATGCCACAAACTAAACTGCAATATCTATCAGCTTATTTAAAAAAATACGTAATTGAAATAATTATGTATAGGCCATGATATTTTTGTCTGCTCAAACAATAAGATAATTATTTCTTTTTAATGTTGAACATTGGCATGGCTGGCACAATTATCTGCGGATTTAACATTGACTTCAAAATATTCATATATAGATGTATTGATATAGATACTACGATGCGACGTAGGCGTAAGAAAACAACAACATAAACTATCTAACCTCGAAAAATAATTTAAAAAAAACTCACCGTTTCATAAAAGTCTTCCACTGTGAACTGTGAGAACCCTAGGGCGACCAGTATCTCTTTCGAGTTCTTCGCTATTTCATAAAACTTATCGAATTCACTCTTATCCGTCAGTAGATGTTCTAAATACGCGTAGGAGAACGCTCGGAAGAAACAGTTGCCGTCCGGCCGAGTTCTCCTAATATACTTATATTTAGAGGACAAATCTTTTACTTTTAACAGGTACACTGGATCCTCGTTGTATTCCTTTTCTAGTGACGACAATTCTTCAAGTTCACCCACGAGCGGTATCGTTTCCGATATCTGCAAAACAAACACAACACAATGTCAAAGTTTGTAACATAATTTTACGGAAAACAAAGGTTATCCCGCACTCGAATTCTTAATTTTTTTGGCGCTCACCTCTTTCTCAATCTCGCGCTGCTGTTTCATGATCAACTCATCCTGATTTATTGAGTTATCTATTATATTACCGGTGCAACCGCTACTGCTCGACGCATCATCCGCCATTTTTAAATAAAATAAAAACTAGAACTACATTGACAGATCACGACAAATGACAATCGGACCGTCGTCGGATGCAAAAAAAATGGTGCGTTCCATGTTTACTATTTGCAAGACTTACGAATGCATTCATCACTATGTTATCTATACAAATAAATAAAATTGAAGTGTTTCTAATATCCAAATAATATACGCATATGAAAGTTTATACGGTAGTTACACCAGTAAACCAATTCTAAATACTTTTATCCGTCAGTTTGTTTGATTGAAGTGGTATCCGAAACGGCTGGGCCGATTTCAACGGGTCTTTCACTGGGAGATAGCTGATGTCATAACTATGGCTTTTACTTTACTTTTATTTCAAAAATAGAATTGTTGCCGAGCAAAAAATTCAAAACCAGTTTTGTCAAACTCTACGCAGGCAAAGCCACAGGCACATCTAGTAAATAAATATATGCTGAATCATATACTTTTGTACTGTTGATATGTACAGAATTTATTGTAATGAAAACTAAACACCATACAAATATCCCAAAACATAGCTTATGAATATAGAAAGATCTGTAGAAAAATTAATTTATTTCATTCAGTAACAGTCATACTTTATTCTATCATAAAACTTAAAACTAGTTAAAACTAATCAGCAAACATGTCCTCAATCTTCTTTTGCACTTCTTTCTCAGTTTCAGAGTTGAGTTTGTCAGGCAAGTTCTTGACAGCTTCCAAATCTGCTGGTTCACCGTCGTCAATTGTGGCTTCTCCCCTCGCCTGCAAAAATAATAACAGTTGATGGTATTTGACATTGGTAATTTGTTACTTTTTCTTGTCATATATGCCCAAGGAGTATGTGAAAGAGCGGGTCATAAAGATTGAGTTAGTTTAGGCCAAGAATCAGTCATCATAGAATTGAACACACATGACATGCTCAGGGAGTCAGAAGATAACCCATAACAATAACCACTATTCCTGTTAAAATATTTAACATAAGTACCTTCTGCATCTGTATTTCGAGCTGCATAATGGCGCGCTCGAGCCGGTAGTTGTCTGATACGAGCTGAGCCCACCGCCGCCGCAGAGCTCGTAATCTCGCACCACTCGCCGTTTGTGACCGTTTTCGCTCCCAGTTCACTGATGCTATCTGTTTCCTAGTAAATAAGAGATAGTAGAAACAAATTAAAATTTTGTTTAAGGAACTTTACTACAAGAAATTGTGTCTGTAGTGTCGCCATCTTAAAATAAGCTTTTCAATCAATTAATGTGCGTGCTGATTAATACTTGTGACTTCTCTGTATGAGAAGAGGCCTATGCCCTGCAGTGGGAAAGTAACAGGCTGGTATTATTATTATTTATAATGTGTGTTAGTCTCGAAATAGAGCAAAATGGGTTCACTAATTTTAATGAATATTTTTGTATAATTATGTTTCAGTGGGACCCTGGTTGGTTTAGATTTGCAACTGGACCTGGTCAATATCTGTTGGGTGTGCTAATCAATGATAATAGTAACAAAAAGAAACTAACTTAAGAAGTGTCTACAAACCTTAACTGACTGTGTACATTCTGTGAACGCGTCACTAATGCTTGCAATGTGTTGAGGTATGACCTCCACGCTTCTGACCCATACTGGAGCTGTAACTCCAAGTTCAGCACTCTGATAGCTTGGTGTGACAGCTGTGCATGAGAGTTGTCTACGGACTCTGCCCAAGCAGTTGGCTCACCGAGGCGTCCGGCTTGCGGTGGAGGTAGTTCGTAACTGTTGAAGAAAGGCACTAGTTCATTATAAAAGTTTGCTTTATATCAAACTAGCGATCGGCCTGCTTCGCCCATTACATGTTAAGTATTACAAAAACTTATGTTGTATCTCAATCTATATATGGTGAAAACCGCATGAAATCTGTTCATTAGTTTTTGAATTTATCCTATGTGGTAGGGAACTTTGTATTATACTATTTACTATGAATTGATGGTTATTTTTAACCATATTTTTTTTAAACTACCAGGGGCATTAGTGAGAGTGAGTGGCGGCATTTTTTTTTCTCATTAATCTTACTATGGCCATGTATTAGTTTATTAGCAATTTCGTTCGCTTAGTTCACTTACCGCTTCATAGACAGAGGTTCCATGGGCAACCGTTGCTGCACTCTTTCCATCTCTCTCTGCAATGCTGCCGTCTCAAATGCTGTGCTAGGCTCTGGACCAGCATTCTCTAGATAGTTCTTAGTCGGTCTGTATCGTCGACATTCTTCTTCTACCATAGCCAGAGCCTGAAAGATTCCATAAAGTAGTAAAGAGGGGAAAACGTTCAAAGAAGAGAAAAGTAATAAGGAAGTACGCATCGCGAAAGTAGAAGCAAGAAAACGAATATATATGTATGTGTA
The DNA here is from genome assembly GCA_905147745.2 of Phlogophora meticulosa. NCBI lineage: Eukaryota > Metazoa > Arthropoda > Insecta > Lepidoptera > Noctuidae > Phlogophora > Phlogophora meticulosa. Next base: position 685,507 of record LR990525.1, read on the forward strand.
TGATATCTTATAACTACAAAGTGGACCAACTATGTTAAAGATGGCTATAATAAAGCCAAAAAATATATAGGAAGAAACTTGAAAGATAGTAAGGTTATGTGCAAATACTTACGGCTTCCCGGACCCCTGGGTCATCGTAACCCTGGTCGATGTAAGGTAACGCGTCCACTACAACTTCTCCAGACATTTTGTCTGTATGTTTCTATTTGTATTTTATAGATAACTTTAATATTTGCGATTGTGACGATGGAGCTAGCTTTTTGTTGACAATTTTTTTTTTTAATCCGTGTCACTTCACTTCCATTTCCATTAGATTCGGACACTAGCTTTTTTGCCAAAATATTAAACATGGAAATGCAGCAGCTGGATTGTAAGCTCTATGCAACCAGTCTACGATCTAGTCAGTATAGAAATCCCAGAAAGAAGGATAAATAAGGTCATAATAACTATAGCTGGCTAAGTCAAAGTCAGCCACCCTGTCACTCTTGGCAGTCGTGGCCATACCAAAACCAAATAAAAATGTAGGTAACATAATTATTTGTTCTTTTTATAACCGGTTCAATAGCTGTTCCTCTGAGATTTATCAACCATGGATAAGGTGGAGAAAACACTGATACTGGCAGAACCATTTAAGTATTATGCAGAATTAATTTTCACATTTTTGTTTTGGTCCCTGTATTGCCTGCTGTCTGAGCTGCTGTCAGATTTGTTTTTATGTCTTATGTCATGCTGCTGACAATGAAGCTGAAATGTTGATGTTTTTTTCACTAAAACCAGAATTTCAAAAGAAATGTGAACAAAGTGTTTGTTACTCTAAGCCTTGATACCGTAATGCTTGCCAAAAGGGTTTAACTTTCTACAGTTACCGAATCATCGTCGAACTTAAGTAAATCAAATAAAGGGTACTCATTTAGGATTTCGGAAGATACTTCTAGAGCTAATAATGACTCTGGAGGAAACTATGATGAGCCAGGAGCTCGCAAATGTAGATTTAACTAAGGTTAGTAAATCCTAATCCTTTCCTTCAACGTTCAGACAACTCACAATCACAAAAACCATAATTCCTGATTCAACTATTCTGAAACTATCGTGAAGTTTTCTGTGACCCACAATCATAGGCCTATTATGTTCTCAGCAAGGATACTCTTTAACTAGGTCGTTAAAGCACTTAAAATACTGCCAATATATCCTGTTAACCATCAACATTTGGTGACATTGCAGGTTGCAGCATTACAACAGAAGCGCACATTAGCATTTGTGAACCACTTTGTGCTGACCAATGTGCAGTTTCTAAACAACTTTATGAAGAGATGTGAACAGAAGCTGATGGACTTTGATAGGAAACTCGAGAAAGTTAATGCTGCCATGGTTTTGTTAGAGGCAAGGGTATGTTAAACCTAAAAACCTTTAATAATCCTGTCTGAATTTAGGACTGACAAACAATATATTTTCTAATCTGTCTCCTTGTTTGGCAGTTATTGTGTTACACCTGTTAGGATAATTTCACATAATTTTGTTGTTGTAACCACATACCTAAGCATAAAACTGCCATTCCACAGCTCTCATCTATACCAGAATTGAACACAGCAGCAGCCACATCAGCCGAAAAACCATCAGAACCAGAGAAGACCACAGAAGCTTCTCCCACAAAGCCTACTCAAGAAACTCCTGCACCTGCCACAGAAGCTGTTCAAGAAACAAAGGAACCAGAAGCACCAAGTCAAACAGCAGAAGTAGTAGAAGGCAAGCCTCCATCACGTCCAGAATATAGCCGGTTTGTGAAGATGGTGCAAGTTGGAGTGCCACTACAGGCTGTCAAGTTAAAACTGCAGTTGGAAGGACTAGACCCTATTGTTTTTGATGAGGTTTTGGGGAAATAAACTAATTTTCCTTATATGCTACCAGTGAACTCTGCCTGTAATAGGCATATGCTCAATATGGCCTAGGTTTCTTTCTTAACATACGATTACTAATAAAAAAAAATGTAAGATGATCAAATTATGTTAAATATGTTTGTCTCATAAAACCTCTACCTATGTATCTTTTTTAGTTAAATAACCTACTTTTATTTGTTATCTGCGATTTTTTTTTTATTCTGATGACTTATCTAGGAAAACTAAGACAAATGCAGGTATAATATAGCTTTAAGGCTTGGAACTGGATAGAATAAATTAATTCAAAATTGCTCATGTATTTGAATACAATGTTACCTCAATATGTTGTTTTACTGTACCCCCTACCCTGATAGAAGTTTTAGGATGTTACAGTATTTTCGAAACTATATATTCTGTATGTAATAGATCTTTTTTCAATAGTTAAAATCATTATTTTATATGAAAATTGTTATTGTATTGATAATTATTGTAAGGTAACTAACTACATGTGGGTATAGTCCCCGGCACGTAAGTTGGCAAGGTTTTGGCGTAGTGGGGGTAAGTTTGCGCATCGTGCACTTAGTGGAGCAAAAAAGTGGTGACTTTTCTTGGTCGTCATTATTTTATGGTTATTGCCATCATTTATATTTAGTAATATCTGATTAGAAGAAAGTTGAAGAAGGGAGTGGAATTCGTAAAGTTTATTGGGAGTTATAAACAATATGCTTACGAGGAAAGTATGCGAAAAAAGGCATTATTTTAGGCCTTATTTTTTTAATTTAAAACAACAACAATAATATCAACTCGTAACAAAAACTTAATTTAAAAACAATAACTCTTTAACATAAACACAACAAAAACAAGGGGTACAACTTTCGTGCACGCAAGTGTAATCGGGAGTTCTGGAGGCAAAAGTCGACTTGCACCAATCGCGCGCTCGGATTGACGCTACTTCATACCCCGCGTCCCGCTTGACTACCAAAGAGACCTAAAAAACGACTTGTGCGCATCTAACGACTCTTGCCAAGTTACTTGCCGGGGACTATACATGCTTGTTACTTCAAAACTACCTCAGGCAAAAGCAAGACTGAACTTTTGATTTTCATTGAAAGGCCTATCTAGCCAGGCTAATCTAATATGCGGATTTAGGTCTCATGTTGTTAGCAGTACAATGATATCCTATATTATACTCTAATCCTTAACTAAATTTAGCTTAAGTAAGGGTTGACCCACGTCTGTCAGCATGGAACACCATTTACGCCGTGTGCTGCACGGCTCGAGTTGATATGGTGACGATCCCTTTCAGTTGATGTGTGCTAACCTTTAACATTAGTACAGTACTGCATGCACTATAAGAAGTTTAAAACATTATCTTGTTATAGGCAATTTTGGAGTCATGGTATGCAGTTTCTGTCTACTTCCATGAGAAAAAGATGTGAATTTTAGTTACATACTAATTACTTGACGGGTCGATATCCACGACTCTGCTTGTATTTTGCATAATAGTTACATAATAAAATTCACAGATTTTTCTCGTGGGATGTTTAAGGAAATCGTTTTTTTTTTGTTGATAATTCTAGTATTTTAGCAACAGCCAAGTTTTATTGGAAACTAAGATATATTTTCAGTCATAAGAGTCAATATCAGGATTTTTGCTTATGCCCTTCTTGTCTCATGTAAATCGGAAACAACAATAAGATAAAACATGGCTATGAACATTATGCACTGATTTATTAACAACCAAATTCAAGCATGGAATTCATGATTACTTGTAGATTAGCAAAGCACCATTCAAGTTTCCAGATACTCTAATCAGACCAGGAAAATCTTGATTATTTAATAACAATCAACTACTCTATATATACTCTTTTATACAATTTATAGAGCTCTTTGAGCTCTAGAAGTATTTTAACCAAAATTTATCTAAGTTTCCATTTTTATAATATAATAGATTATAATCAATTTTCCTAGCTAATATCCTACATGTACACAATATGTGGACATTTTGGTTGGGTGTCTTTGAAATGAAAATCCTTAAGTTATTTAAACTTATTTATTATCCAGCCTAGAACTGGATCATCTGTCCCTTCCTCTTCTTGTCTCCGCCCAACTCAAAGTGCTTGCAGCGCTTGAGCGCCACCTGTGATCTCACCTTGCAGTCGGCGCACTCAAGACGGAGTACAATTTTCTTTGTGGTTTTCGCCTGGAATTGAATTTTGTTGGGTTGGTGATTGTGGATAAATAGTTTTCAACTGGTTTATTTATGGAAATGCAAAGCACTGCATATTGATCAGTCCTATGATGTCCTAAAATGGCAGATACAATAATAATTGTATTTGATATTTTATAGATTATTGAAAGGGATATTTATGAAAAATGACTTCTGATTTTAATGCACTTCTAGAATTCAATTTAGATTAATTGACTACTACAGTAATAATTTAGAAATTACATCTTGTTATTATCTTTGAATGTAGCAAAGGAGAAGTTCTTTTTGCACTGTTAATATATTTGTGGTGTTCAGGCAGAATATATACTATTTTTCCCATGATTAAGTTATACAGCTTCAACTACTATAAAAGTAACACAACAAAACAAAATGGTATCCAAATGATGTATAAATATATAACACAAATTAATTTAACCTGGTTTGGCACACAATACTAGTAGTAGTTATTATTAAGTACGTAGAAGCAAAAGAAAAGAACCGATGATGGAGTTTATGAAAAACACCACTCAACAAACAGTATAAAAAGTAAGTATATTTTTGTAATTAAGAATACCACAAAGATTCATATCAACGAGTTGATTTGAAGCAATTACAGAAAGGTAACCCCTAAATATCCACTTTGGAATAACTGATAACAACCCGGTTCATAGGTTATGATTCCTTACCTTCTTCTTGAAGATGGGCTTGGACTGACCACCGTAACCCTGCTGTTTACGGTCATAACGCCTTCTGCCCTGGGCAGCGTGCCTTTCCTTGGACTTTTTGTACTGAGAGACCTTGTGAGTCTTGTGGCATTTGCATTTTTTGCAGTAAGTCCTGCGCTGTTTGGGTACGTTCACCTGAAATTTTCAAAGGTCTCCATGAAATACATCCTCCGTCAACATCTTGAACACATGTCTAGAGAATTGCACTATAATTTGGTTCATTTTCGCTAGCATATTTCATGATTCAAATAGATAAAATTTGATAAAACACAAACCATTTTGGCGTTCGTTTAGCACGGTATCAACAAACGTCAAAGAAAGAAAGAGCAGCTGTCAACTTTGATATGACAGTGTGGACAAACGTTACCAGCCAAGACACAGATAAAAATAAACTCACAGACTGAGTAGTAATACTACTACTTATGTAATAATAATATGACTTTGATTTGGAATTTGGTATAGACAAGTGTGCGGTCGCTCATATACAGTTAGGAAGTGTTGTAAACTCAGAAAGTTTACCACTTTCAGGGTATATTATCCTTAGATCCCTCTCTGAACTCGAAACCTATAAATACCTGGGAATGCCACAAGCCCTTGGGATTGACGATAAGGGGGTAAAACAATCATTGAGGGAACGGTTCATGACACGCCTTTTAAAAGTACTTAATAGTTTTTTATCTGGCGGCAACAAGGTCCGAGCCTTCAATGGCTGGGTTATGCCACTATTGTCCTATTCTTTTGGCATTCTTAGGTGGACTCAAAGTGAACTAGATGCCTTGGATAGAAAAGTAAGATGCCTATTGGCTGCACATCGGATGCACCACCCGCGATCATCAGTTATGAGAATGTACATCCCTCGGAGATGCGGAGGACGGGGATTCCTTAATGCCAAAAATCTGCATAACCGGGAAGTGTACAATCTCAGGGAGTACTTTCTCCATTCTGACGTGGGAATGCATCAAGATGTAGCGTTAATAGACAAGGGCTTTACACTGTTATCTCTGGCAAACGAGAACTGGAGGAAACCCTTAGTTTTAAGTATTTCGGATCGCAGGGACTTATGGAAGGGTATGGATTTACATGGAAGGTTTTATCGAACCCTGACAGGGCCAGATATAGACCCGATTGCTTCCGTGGCCTGGTTGCGCTTCGGTAACCTTTTTGGGGAAACCGAAGGGTTTGTTTTTGCAATTATGGACGAGGTTATCAAGACGAGGAACTACCAGAGACATAATAAAAGATGGCACCGTTGACGTATGTCGTGCTTGTGACCTTCCCGGTGAATCTATAAAGCATATCATCTCTGGATGTTCTCGTCTTGCTAACGGAGATTACTTGTATAGACACAACCTCGTAGCCAGGATAATTCACCAACAACTTGCCCTTAAATATGCCCTTGTGGATATTGAGGTACCATATTACCAATACCACCCAGAACCAGATCTCGACAATGGTCAGATCACGCTCTACTGGGACAGATTGATTATAACTTAACTGACAGGTTTATTCCCGCTAATAAACCTGATATAGTGGTAATCGATCGGTCGATGAGTGGCGCTGTAATTGTTGATGTCACTATTCCCCATGATGAGAACCTAGTGAAAGCTGAAATAGATAAGATAATAAAGTATCTCGATCTCGCTCACGACGTTACCAGCATGTGGAATATAAACGCAACAATTATAGTGCCGATAGTCATATCAGTCAACGGTTTGATAGGGAAAAGTTTCGACCAACATCTGGAGAAACTTTCGCTAAACAGTTGGGTCAAGAGCCAGATGCAGAAGGCGGTCGTCATGGACACGGCACGCATTGTGAGAAGGTTCCTCTCTCTAGATCCCTAACCACCGTAAGCTTGGGTTTTAAAACCTCGCTGCGGGCGGAGCACTATTTTATTTTAATACATATTTTATCCAAAATTGTTATTTTTTATTTTATTTTTGTTAAAATATGTACATTAAAAGAATATGGAAAAAAAATATGACTAATCCTAAAAGTCTAGCCAACGAAAGGGGGTACTGAATAGGCAAGACAAATTTAAGAAATCTTAGTCTAGTAACCGTTCGTCGTTGGAATAAAAATACAACTACGAATAAAAATACGTCTAGGTAATATTATCCGAATAAAAAAAACGACAATATTCTATAATAATTTTAGTTTGCTCATTACCATTATCGAAACTTGAACCTAGGATTTCCATGTGGAATGATTATTATATTAGACTTACTGGACTGGGATCTGGGATCACTAGCTCCAGAATGAATAATACATTTTTCTAAATTATCTTCTGTTATTCTATCCTTTTCTTTATATTTATTTTCAATGTGAATTATATGATCAGTCATTTTCTTCCATTCCTGTGGAGTTAGGCTCTCAAAAGACTCTTCAATAAGTTTATCTAACTCCACAGCAAGCAGAACAATATTTTTACTTGCCACTTTACGTTAAGCCAAACTTCTTACCGTAAATTGGAAATCAGCAATGAAAGAATAAATGCTTGCCAGTATAAAAGAAACACTACTGAATATTATTGATATAGTCGCGATTCCTGGCGGTTCGATGGATGTTTAGATTTAACTATTTAAAAATTGATTCTTCGTACCGACATTATTATTTCTACTAATGAAAATTACTCAAATTTTTTCATGGTTTCAAAAATAGCGTGCCAAAAAGCACGAAGCTAAATTGGTTATTTCAAACAAGTCTGTCAAAGGTCCAAATACATTTAAAAACAAAATAATCGAGACGAGTCAAGAAGTCAAGACGTTTTAGCGCCAAAAGTGACAGACATACGGAATTAGATTTTGTTGAAAAGTGGAATATTGAATTCAAAATATGAAGTTCGCTATCCCAGAAATATCGTGGCACAACAGAGATCCCGTACTAAGTGTAGACTTCCAACCAAAAGCAGACTCAACTGAACCATTACGACTCGCCACAGGAGGGACTGATTCTCATGTTTTGGTATGATTATCCTCAAAAATCATATAAGAATAAAAAGAATATCCTGATACCTTAGCTGACATTGCAAACTGGTGGATAGAATGCACTTAATAAACTCGAATTGAGTTATGTTATTGTATATCGCCCAATTTGTTTTCGTTTAGATTTGATTTCGAACACTCTTATAATGTATCTCTAAGCTGACAATAAACAAGTAAATTGACATAAGTATCCAATGATTCTTCCAGATATGGTACATTTTCACAACAGACACCGGGTCAGTGAACCTCGAAGTAGCTGCAGACCTCACGCGTCACCAGAAAGCTGTCAACGTGGTGCGGTGGTCACCCAATGGCCAGTACTTGGCTTCAGGTGACGATGAGTCCATCATATTCATTTGGAAGAAGACTGACAAGGAACCGGCACCAGCATTGGAACAGATGGAAGAACAGTATAAAGAGTCTTGGGTTATTCACAAAGTGAGTTTAAGATGTTCTTCAGATAGTTCAGGTTGATATTACTTTCAGCCAGCATGCAAGTATGCGCAGATGCATACATCATGCATTTATATTCATCAATATAAAGAAAACAAATAGAGTACCTATGTAAGGATTGTATTGGTTAGCTATCTGTGGTTTCTGCCTATAGGTATTAGTTTAAGATCGACTGTAACCAGCATCATCATGGGTTGTTGGAAAGCCATTAATTCACAGTTTGAAATTTAAACCATTTAAAATCAGATAGTAAACATACAGAATTATTTGTTGTATTATTCTTACAAAGAAATAACTTATCCTTCAACACTCTTGCAGACACTCCGTGGCCACATGGAAGATGTCCTGGACATATCTTGGAGTGCCAATTCGTTACACCTTGCATCAGGATCCGTGGATAATAAGCTCATTATATGGGACCTGAACAAGGGCAAATACAGCAGCATTTTGACAGACCACAAGGGATTTGTGCAAGGAGTGTCCTGGGACCCTAAGGGACAGATGATTGCTTCGGCTAGTACTGACAGGTGAGTTCAGAATTGTACACATACATGTTATGGCTGGGCAGCACTGTCTATTTATTATCATCCTCTGTCCATTATCATAATGTATCAGTAATTACTAATCTATTATTAATTACCTTTTGAAGATGGTATTTTTTGGATACTTGTTAACCCAGTTTTTAGCATAATCTCGAATCTTGGCTTGGTATTTATTTTCTGTAAAATCTAGCACAGGGCCTGAATATATTGTTTTGCAATCAGATGTAGCAATTAAAACAAGCTTAAACTGTTTTACTCAAAAATTTTGTATTTTTACTTAAAAAAAAAAAATCTTTTAAACTCCTATTCCAGAGTATTTCGCACATTTGATGTGTCAACAAAGAAGGTAACATCACGGAGCAGTAAGGCCATATTACCATTCCCTTCAGAACACCCTCTTCATGATGTCAAAGTGCGGCTGTACCATGATGATACACTGCAGACATACTACAGGTAACTGCCATACTAGAAATCATTCAAGAGCTATAACAACAAATGACAGGTCAGATGTTGATGTGAGGTTAGATGTGGTCATGAAAGTGGATAATAGAATTAGCATAAAATGTCAGTACTCATATTTTTTATTTGTACCAACAGAAGGCTTCAGTTCAGTCCAGATGGTTTGTTGCTAGCAGTGCCGGCTGGCCGTGTGGAGCCTGAGCAAGGGAAGGTGGACATCCAGCCTATCAACGCAGTGTACATCTACACACGATACTCCTTGAAAGTGTGAGTAAATCATACAAAAGAATGAAGTATTCTTCTGAAGAAAGAAAGAAAAAGCATTTATTTAGTACAGACAATACTGAATATAGAAAACTGCAGTATGCATAACTCATAAGACCTTAAGCGCATCCTTGAGGGAAATGCTTTTGAGCAGTTTGCGTCCATTGTTAAACTGCTTTTTTAGACCTTATCAAGGAAGCACGAAAGGAAAAACTGAAACTTCCACTCATACCAAAACAAAAATTTAAACATTAATTTATTAAATTGTACATAGACAATGAGAAGAGCCTTTTAATATTTAGAAAATGAATATAAATATGTTGTCCCAGCCCTGCCTGCATCCTGCCGTGCGGCGAGGCGGCGCTGGTGGCCCGCTGGAGCCCGCGGCGCTACGCCAGCCGCGCGCGCGGACCGGCCGCCGCGCTGGCCACGCCGCGCCGCATGCTGCTGGCCGTGGCCACCAAGCGCTCCGTGCTGCTGTACGACACGCAGCAGAAGACGCCCATAGCGCTGATCAATAATATACATTATACCAGGTAGTGGTAGTAGTGATACATTGCAATACTCTCAGTTAGAACAAGACCATGCTAGAAATGACTACAAATGACATTTATAACCCATAAGTTGTTTGCCTCTATAACACTGCATTGTATGTACAATGCAGTGTTATAGAAATGGAAAGCAATCTTAAAATAATAATAAGAAAACATAGATTAAGGACAAGTTTCACTTTATGAACCATGGATAATACTAATGATTCATTTCCCATAAGAAAAGCATTTATGTACTTTAGTTTAACATTTATAGTTAGACATTTTTCTATCTTTCCTTTTTTTAGGGACTTACCAGCATAACATATAGTTAAGATTTTGGCATTATTTTCCACCTCATTGTGCAGACTGACAGACCTAACGTGGTCTCCGGATGGGCTGACCCTGGTGGCATCAAGCACAGATGGCTATTGTTCTGTCATCACCTTCGCGGACGGAGAGCTGGGAGAAGTGCTACCTGATGAAGAAGAAGAACCTAATACTGCGGCAGCACCAGGTAAATGACACACAAAAATTTTGTTTTCATCAGTTTCACTTTTCATCTACTATTTTTCTTAGTTTTGAAGTAGTTGGGAATTCATCAAATAAACTTTTTCAAACAGAATCAATGGTTGAGGAACAGCAAGTGGAGACACCAAAAGAAGAAACACAAAAACCTAAAGAAGTAAAAGACTCCAAACTAGTTGGCAAGATGGACTCCTTCATCAAATTCAAGGCACCAGAGAAATCCCCTAAGAAACAGAAAATAGAACCTCAACAGAAAACACCAATCAAAATAGATGTTTTAAATGAGGTGGCAATGCCATCGTGGTCAGATAACAGTAATACTGAGATTATTAGGCCTAAGGACACGGAACCAACGAAAGACTCAGAATTAATGATTATAGATGATACTGAAGACATTAAATTAATTTATGAAGTAACTTTAGAAGCGCAGCTCACGTCGACATCACAAGAATTGCCCAAAAGCAATATAATGACTGTAACAGACAAAACGTCTGAACAAGGCACTCCAAAAACTGATAAGACTGAAGAAAAAGCTAAACCATCAGTTAGTACTCCTAAAAGCACTAATGCTAAAGTTGTGAGTCAACCTAGTACTCCAAGTAGCACTTTGGCCAATGAAAACAACTTCTTCAGGCAGGCTAAAGTGACTGATGTCAAGGATCAGGCTGTGAAGTCTGCTCCTAGCCCGAAGGCGCCTAGACGTGTCAGTTTCGTCACTTTATCCAGCCCCAAGAATTGTAAGAAGAAATAGTGTTGTGTCACAATGAGTTCCTGCGTTTGTAAGATGTGTTGGCGTAACTTATGACCCTTAGGAAGGAGAAATTTTATTTTATACTATTTCGATTTTTATTTGCTAAGAGTCTTCTATCATCTTTTATTTCATTTTGTGATACAGGAAACATTAAGAGTAAAAAGCATGAAAGTATAATTGATTTTAATAAAAACAATTCCATTTTGATATCTCCTAGCTAACTGGAATAGCAAGGAACATAAGTTTCGCCAATACAGTACTAACTATATCTATTAGTATTTCTGATGTATTAATCTCCATTTTAAACAATTATTTAATAATACAATAATAGTTTTAAGTATAAAAAATGAAATGTTTTAATTTGTAAATAAAAGACTTGTGTAAAAGTAAACATTTATAATAAATATTTACAATTCAATGCGTAGTATCACATTCAAAATAAAAGTGAGTATAATATAACAAAATATATCTGCATCAATCGAAAGTATAGTTACTTACCTACTGACCGGACAATACGTTGTATGTTTGATCAAGAATCAAGGAAACAGCTAAGTTATATTATGTTGCATTATCTTGTAGTTAGGTATGCAGAAAACAATATGAAATCTTGTGAACATTACCTACCGAAACTTTCTTGAGAACCTTTGTGGAGCAACATACAAGATAAGGCTTTTACCATTTATTTAGGATTGAGTAGGTAAGACATCCTTTTAGCCATGTGCATGTAACAGCTATTATTATACAATTATCTCGTAGCTAGGTAGACAACTTACATATCAGATAATCGGATACCAAATTCAACAGTCAATGCCCCCAAAAAGGACGTCATTTTGAACATCACTGTATTCTATAGCCCAAATTACACCCAAGTCCTGCAACTACAAAACAATGCAACACGGCATTGAGTCAAATCAGAAGAAATGCAACAGACAAGAGAAAACATATCTACGTGTACTTGTAGAACTCGACGTTATGTGTTTATTATTGCTTGGATGTGCAACCGCACCTACTTACTCGTACGATACGTTATGAGATAACTAGCCTTAGAACTTGTGACGACTGGATATAAAAATGTAATATAACAACTAGGCTCTAGATTTCCTAGATTATAATTGCCATGTATCTTAAAAAAGGTTATTGCTGTAATTATATTTTTAACAGTATTAAAATCAACTATATAATAATATATATGTATATAATGTTACTATGTTTAACTTTTTTTGTAGATATTATTTAGCCACACGGCTGTCTACCTACATTACCTATATAACTTTATTTTAAATAGGTTTATACCTACCTTAAATTGTTGTCTGTTAAAAAGAAATAACGATAGGCCCCAATTTCATTTTGATCCTTATACTGGAGAAAAAGGGCTGAAAATCTACTTTATTTCTGTAATCACAGGCAAGATAGTGAAATCGTATTAAATCTAATTTGTCCATATTAGTATAAAATAAACAACAAAACTAAACACACAACTTGTCTTTTTAGTAACTAAATACATTGCCCGTGATTATTGGTTAAAGACAAAATGGTATTGCCAATTTGCAAATTGAAAATTTTACTATTGTAAGTGTGTATTTGATATCACTAGTCGCCACAGACCTAAGGCTTTACAAATAGCTACAGTTTAACAGTTATAAACGGTTTCGTTTACCCAATTAGTCGATTCACATCACTGTAGCCTAGTCTCCGTGTTTGATAAAAGTCAATCGAAATTCATGTTTATTAACACTGAACTAAAGTCTAATGTAATTGGTAGTCACTCAGTCTCAGCCTGTGTCATTTGGTATTATAATTTGTTTAGTATATAAATCTGTCGTATCTTATCGGTACAGTCTCGCGAAGTCGCGCAGTAGCCGAGTCATTTCCTTGCATTTTTCTGCCCTGGGAACAACAAAAAGTTAATTTAGTTTTAATTGAATATGCTTCATATACATTCTCACTTCTTGTTTGTGCAAAGTTGAAATCAAATTTTCATGAGTGCAGTATACATAAAAACAAGATGATAATGGCCATATAATGCTGGTAGAAAATTTTCAGCCTACAATGGAGGTCAATCCTCACCTCATAGCATACTGGTGGAACTGCCAGCACTGCTGTTCCGTAGCTACAGCAGGGCGATCTCTCGGCAGTCGCTGCACGGCAGTCTGCAGCCAGTCCACTCCTGCAGACTTCTGCCACTCCAGCATCTCCATGAGAACCTCTGCTACCTCGGCCAACATGTAGGAGTGCAGGTGCAGCACACTGGCTTCTATGAGCCTGTACGTCAGATCCTCGCCGTACGTGGAAAGTGCGTTGCTGGCGAGGGCTGGGGAAGTACAGGTTATTTAGTTTGACAATTTTTCGAGGTCTAAGATGACCATTTATACGAGCTCATGTGAACAATATGACACGTGTTTTCGACGGATAACTAGATGGTTTTCGTTTTCCAGTTTGGAAGTGTGTCTTTGTGAGTTCTCTATTTTCTATATTTAGATATTCGATTCAATAGACAAAGATTTCGGCCTATGCATACGAATTTTATTATACGCATAGCCTCAGTAACTCGTCATATCTTACATTTAATCTGCTGCTTGTCAGAGCGGGACGAGTTGGCGACTTTAGCGAAGTCGTAGAGCCACTTCATGACGGAGGAGTTGGCCTCCCGGTGGTCCAGGCAGCAGGCTAGCGTCGCGCATTGCATTACTGTAGGCAGGGCTCCGGATGAGAGGAACTCTAGCGGTATGCGTTGTAAAAACCTGAGAGAAAATTAACATTTATATTTGATAGAGAATGAGGACCTTCTTATCGTGAAATGAGGAAATACGATGACAAAGCTACTATAAGAGTTATAAAGTTTTTAGTTTCAAAAAGTCTGTTGTCATTATTCAGGTGACATACTTATATGTATTTTACTTACGAATACAAAACAGTCACAGAGCTTACCTTATACAAAGCCTAAACAAATCATCGACGGTATCTGGGTTCTCCTTGAGCCCGTCGGTCTGCTGCAGCAGATGGAAGGCGCGCGGCAGCACGTCCTGCAGCAGCTGCACCAGCGGCGCCACAGCTGTCGCCTCCGTGCTGAGCTCGTCCAGCAGCACCGACGCCAGGTACAGCACGCACGAGTGCGGCCGCACCACGTACAGCTGCCGTGCGGAACAGTGCTCGTTTGGTGATGTGTGGGTTTGACCAAATGTATTGACGTAACCGAAGCGAGATGAGCATGTGAGGATCGTAGCAGATGGCTTTGTGCAGTTTCTGCCTAACCGCATGGAAAAAAGGCGTGAGTTTATTGTATGAATCTGTTTCGTTTAAGATATATGTAAGATGGTTATCCATATGCGGGTTCAGTGCAGGTTGGTTGGTTCATTTGATTTTTAGTGAAGTCCTCTGTCTAGATCTGGGTGTGTGTGTGTGTGTGGGTGTGTGGGGTGTACCTGCTGCAGGCGGCCGGCCAGCGCGGGCGCGAGGGCGGAGGCCCGGCGGCCGCCGCAGCGCACGCCGAAGCGCACGCAGCGGCACCAGCGCTCCATCACCCGGCCGTCCGCCGCATACCTGTGCCACACGGGGACTGTTACTGCCGATGTCGGGGCCCAAACTTTCGGAGACTATTCATGAGTGGGAAAGTGACAAGTGAAGAGTGTCCCATTCCCATCTCAAGCGCCGGTTGCAGCGCGGGCGCGAGGCTAAATTAGGTATCGAAGCGAGAAAATACTCACACAGCGATGGATGCGCTTGCCCCGCCCACGCCTATGTGTAAAGACAGGCAAGTTTTGCAGACTTCTTACACCGCGTTGAGCGAGTTTTTGGTAGTGGCAAAAATACGGATTCGGGATCAACATGGTAATGAGACGCAAAGCATCGCCGACATGCTAATTTACGAAATTTTCGTCATGGATGTCATTTCCATTTTTGTAGTGCCTATTAACAATTTTATGGTCAATACCGAAATCAAAGATGGAACCGAAGAAATTTACCAACTTTTCTTCAGTCCTGTCATTTCATAAATTTCGGAGTCGCTAATAACGATTATGGGGTCTAAATCGAAATCCAATATAGCACCGAAGAAATTTATATTGTACCCCGTATTCGTCAATTAATTACGTCGACGCCATCTTGGATTTCGATTTCGACCACATACATATAGAACGCTGAGAATCATGAAAATGACACCCATGATGAATCGGATCAAGTCGGTTGGTCGTCAGACAGTCGTTTTCTGTGTCGAACTAGACGTTATGCATGCAGATTAGCGTCGTAACTGCTCATCACTGATACTACCTCTGTCTAACACGATGCAAAGTCAGTGAGTTCGAGCCCGCGACTTGTTCAACATGGATATGATTTGGTTCATCAATAACCATGTCCGAAGTTATAAACATGGGTAACGCACGGCGGATCGCTAGTGTACTGCTAACGGCGCGCACGCTCCCACTAAATTTACCAAGATATCAAGACACTGCCCAAAATACAGCTCACTGCCATCACACCTTGATGGTGGTCACATCACCACCCGGGACCTACTCAGCCACAAATGTACTCACTTGTCCAGTGCGTCCTGCAGCACAGGCCAGGCATCACTCAAGGCCGGTACACACGGGTGCGAGTCTGTGATCTGTGCAGAAGGCACGTCTACGTCCCGGAACAAAGCGGCCACTCGGTCCAGCCAAACGGCGGGGTCAGTAGAGGTCCCCTTGCGGATCTCTACATCAGACTTCACGAGGTTCGATAAGCCGCCAATTTGAACGGCGACGGCTTCGCGCATAGCGACTGTTAGCTAGAAGTAGATATGTTATGTAGACGGGTTAGCTATGGGAACAAAACAAATTAAGAGTCAATGTTTTTGTTAGGTTTTTGCTATGCATTGTTGCAGGTTTGAATCATTTATTGGGTGAAGGCATATTGGCACAGAGTATATTTTTTCTCATAAAGCCTTGCATTTGGGAGACTTGTTGTTGCGTATTTTGGAGAAGTTCAATGTGCGACACTCGTACTCTATACCAAAGTGCTTCGACCTAATTAATATTATTTTTAATGAACTAATAAAAACTCGACATAATAACGTAAATAGAACTAAAGAGTTAAAATAACAAGACTCATGCTAACTTCATCATAAAAAGAATGAGTAGTCAGCACAGAATATGTACAGACACTTGGTGCTGCCGTACCTGGTCGTTGGGCAGGCGGCCGATGGCGGAGGCCAGCGCGCGCATGAGCGAGGCGGACGCGTGCGGCGACAGCGCCAGCTGCTCGCTGGCGGCCGCCGCGCGCAACAGGGGCGCCACGTGGCGGCACGCCTGCGCGCGGCATGCGCGGCAGATGTTCTGCGGGCGCACAACACATTCAGCACACTACTACGAGGGGTCAGCCTTCACAGTAACATGGTAAGCTAAACAGGGCCTGTATCACTTTCTGGCAGTGCAGGATAATGATAAGTGAGAAGCCTATCCCCCAAAATTATACTCTGGCTATACAATACTGTTATCCAACCTATGATCACGTAGAATGCCGTGGTCTTGTGGCCACGTACCAAACCAACCACGGCCTCAAACAAACTCCCAACGCATGCAGAGGCTGGCTTGCATGGCAATTACAGGCTGCATGAAGAGTTACAGACGGCCCGCTATGCAGAGCCTGCATGGAGGAGGACAAGACGACAGCCCACATGCTCCTCTACTGCCCAGAGGTCACTGCATACAGGGCAAAATACTTCGTTAACCCAGTTACTCTCTGAGGGATCGCCATCAACGTCAGATCGCTCCTGACCTTTCTAGAGGAACTGGGGTGGATCGAATAAGGTATTGTCCCACCCGTCACGTAAAATACGCGCAGTCCTGCAGTTGCGGATATCGGCCCGTCAAACAATACATTTTTAATAAAGTAACTAGGTATTTTCTATTTTTTCAAAGCTCTTTTGTGAGGCTATCATAAAAATGGTCGTCTTATTAAAAGAGAAGGT
This sequence comes from Phlogophora meticulosa, assembly GCA_905147745.2. Taxonomy (NCBI): domain Eukaryota; kingdom Metazoa; phylum Arthropoda; class Insecta; order Lepidoptera; family Noctuidae; genus Phlogophora; species Phlogophora meticulosa. The sequence goes on from LR990525.1 coordinate 702,770, forward strand.
TCTCAAGTACTTGGGCTGAGCTTGGTTTGCGCAGTAGTTGATTTTAGTAGAAAGTGCTTATGAGCAACTGTGTGTAAGTTATTCTTGCCATCCAGCACTCAAGTCCATCCGTGCTATCAATTTTACTTAATTATACATTAGTTTAGAAGCGTATTTATTAAGACTAAAAAGGTCATTTCTCAATTATTTGTTTTCATTTTTGAGCCAAGCCTATTGATAACCATATATTAGGTAGTATATGTATGGTATAACTGACCTGTAGTGCCGTAGCGGCGGCATAGGCCAGCTGCTTGTCGTGAAGCGCCCGGATGAGGAACTGCAGACAGGGCTCCAGGCACTCGGAGTGGCGCTCGATCCACTCGCACAGCTCGCCCAGCAGCAGGATGCACGTCTTGCGCACCGCCAGGTGGGTGCTCTCGGGCATGGACAGGATGGCTTCCACCACTTTCGGGACATACTCGTATTCTTCACTGTGAACAAAATAGTATGTTGTAAATCAAGAACGAGAGTTTTGTGACTATTTTTGACTTCTGTGTAAGGATAAAGTTAGTTCTTAATGTTACAGGGTTACGCAATGGATCACTAATAGTTCTTGCCACCAATCTAACTAAATGCCTTGGACATGTCTAGCTAGAATAAATCTGGAAACCTAGATAGAACCCCTTAGGTTCTATCTAGGTTTCCAGATTTATTCTAGTTATGTAAGTAGGTTTTCAAAAACAAGAAATATTAGACTATCATTAAAATCGTATCAGTGATTAGTATGATTACAACTTACTATTATTTTAAGAATAGTAGCACCAGTTACAATTTCTACTCACGGCAATATATTCTTAGCCACAGCTTGCATGACAAAGAGCGCTGCCTCTGTCTGCTCCCAGCTGATATCAGCGTGCAGCACCGCGAACATCTGACGAAACACGGAGCTGGACCCCACAATGTACACCACATCCTTGATCAGACCCATCACCTTGTTGCGGAACTCCTGGAGGGAAGATGGACATACAGTGATGATTATATTTACAAATCTGGAGATGATGGTGTAGAGTAAATAGCATAACTCAGTTTTCTCATAAACTTCAACTGCAATATATTTTGCATAGTCATGGATGGTCTGCAACTGGTTTATTAATTTTATAGCAAATAAACAGTAGGCTTAAGACAATGTTGACTTTGTCGTATATGCCTGTAAGTAACATCTTTTTTATCGATTTGGACAATCTTCAAGATTTAAGCCTGCAAAGTAAAATTGCAAGATCAAACTTAAAATAAAATACTAAAATAATTCTAGCTGTCTCTTCCAGCAGATTTCAAATGGAGAGGTTTGGAGCAAGATATGTTTTTTTTTTTGTTTAATTGTCTTGAAGCATTTTTTTAATTATGTCGCAAAAGACGTTTTAAATATGGACTGGCGTTAACAAGTTCTATCATAACATCTACATCCACTTACAAAGAATTCGTCTCCCTCATCAGGCAGAGATGTATGATCAGGTTCACACTGGCAGTGTCTGGCTAGTGCTTCTATCAGTCGCTCTATGTGAGGCTTGAAGGCATCCGTGAGGGGCTGGTAGTCGCGTTGGTAGACCTCTTCTGATAGCCGGTACCACAAGTTGAATGTTATCTCTGCTACCTGGAGAAGGAAGAAAAGCCTTATATTAGTGACTTCAGTATATATAGTTTTCAAGCCTTATATTTATGATTTGGTTTATAAATATTTCAATATAAAAACAAAACAAAAAACATTTAAAAATAGTTTTGATTTTGTTTATTTTTATTATAATTAGTCTCTAATGTTCCACTTTTGGACTAAACCCATTGAAAATAGATGATTTTATTGAGCAATAGGGACAGGAAAATGTACCAAGTGTACTCACACCTTTATTTTTATCGTCAATCGGAATTTATAAGCTGCTTAAAAACGACAGATACAAATCTTAAGTGTATTATTTTAGGCCAATTTAAGAGACATTTATTAAGTCTGTAGGCATTTTTCTACCGACTAGTGCACACAATAATTAATGCAACTGTTAGTAGTGATTAAAGGCCAACTAGTTAGTTATATGGTCTGCAAAACATAGTTTTATCCTACGGGTTTTACTATGTGGGAGTTTACTAAACCATATTTTTACCTTATGCATAAGGTAAAAAATAATTTGAGAAATGAATGTGCTTATGCCAGTATTATATCGAATAGAAGAAACATTATTAAAAACATTGTAAGGGTAAACCTATAGGTTCAATTTCAACCACAAATAATAACTATTCCCAGAATGTGATGATTCATTGTCTTAAGCTATCTGCACTTATTACCAAGTTATTAATAATGCATAAAGAGAAATTATTTCTGGGAAAAATAACACATGTTTTAACTATATTTATTTTTCTCTACAACTTTTCAATATACTAACTGTCTGAGTCATTCAACATGCAAATATTGGCATACATCATAACACAGTGATAATTTCACTGCATGTAACACATTCATAAAGCATGCATGAGATGAACTTGTCCAAAGGATAATTATTTATTCTTAGTCTATGTGTCCCACTGTCCGGCACAGGCCTCCATTCCACTTCTCCCTGGCCTGAGCTAGTGTGACGTTGTGGACTAAACCAATGGGCCGACATTCAGCTTGTCCCCACAAATAAAATGAGTTAAAATCCAAACAAAAGAAAGAGCAATCTCCTAGTTTTGGATAAAAACTATTTAAAGACTAAGCATATGACTTGATACAAAATATACCAAACTAAAACAATAGTTTACAGAAATAGAATTTTGGTGCAATTATCCTGTTTCATATTTATTGTGATGATATCCCTGCTTACCTCATAGTCATGATGTCCAACACACACCAAAGCCAGTTCCAAAGATCTCACAGCAAAATGAGCGGTCCCTCCAGACATTGACGCAATAATCTTCTCTAGAAACGTCTCCGCTAGCTCAGTGAACACTCTTGCATAATTAGTAGCCTTTTCATCTTCCTCATGAGCCACCGCCATGTGGTAACTCTCCTCCAGTGCTGACACATTCTCAAATAACAGTCTCTCTATATTGTCATTATTATTATTTTCTTCTAAACAGTGCAACAACGCAGTAATACAGTCAGAGGCTGCATCGTGCAAGGTATTTATTGAATTATGATCCCTTAACACCTGTAAACTGAACCCTATGACAGCATTCTGAGGAACTTCCTGTATATTTATAGCCCTGACCTGTATCCAAGACGTCATACATTTTAAGATTTTTAACGCAACATGTGAATTTTGAGAATTGGTGATACTTTCTTTTAGGAATAAAGTTACTATTTGAGCATTTGACCTTAACTCAGACTTTATGTCTTCCCTCCTATTTTCACCAAGTTTTAAGCTGGTCGAATCTATTTCCTGTGGTAGCACAGTCAATATTTCTAGAAGCGCAAAATCATTTTTGTTTGAAAATGATTTAATTAGGTCACCAATACAGTTCTGCCAGACAGGCATTTGAAGGGCAAGGTCTGCTAGTGCTAGGGACAGTTGTGTGAGCACAGAGGCACTTGTCTCTGGAGAGGTGCGCTCCAAGTGTGCCACTAGAGAATCCCTCAGCGATATAAGGGCATCGGGGGGCAGCTCCGACAGGCTGTGCTGCACTTTCGATCTCATTGTCTGAGCAGCGAAGTAGCATGAGTGCATATCTTTTTTCTGTTGTAATAGTTCGTCGGCTATCTTCCACGAATGTATCTGAAAAGGTTATAGTTTTGAACTGATTATATTTTCATCATAGTAATGTAAACATGATTGAGATTTAAAAGAATACTTACGGATTTTTGCATATCTCCCAGCCATATCGAGGCCTTTTCTTTTTCGCTTGCATTGGGGTTATCATATAAGGCGCTTATGGCCTGGTAAATAGTCTCCATTGTTGGGGAATCCATGACGATAGACCGGTAGTGTACTTATTAATATCAGCGCCACTCGATCGTAATAATTATATCACACACTGTCATAACTAAAAACGTGGAAAACGACCTAAAAAACTCAAATAATTAACAAACAAGCAAAAGTCGAAGGAATGCTTGACTGAAAGCGAACCATAAACAGTTAATGTTGCTACGTCATAACTAACTGTTACCGATAAATAATAAACGAGTCGTACGTCTCATTGGGATTATCCGCAGCGATGACGTGTCAGGCATGGTGTAAGTGATGATAAAAGAAAACTTTCAATATTTTTGTTGAAAATTTTCACAATTTTAAGTTATTTCAAAGAAACCATCAAGGTACATTATTTTTTCGACTCATTTTAATTTTCCTTGACCTTATGCAGTTGATTGGTAAACACTGGCAACATTTTTCTATCTACGTCGAATCATAGACAAGATTGACACCAGACAACACACGTTCGGAAACAAAAATTTAAATCCTAATGGTCTTAAATCATATTGCAATATTGCTTTGCTGGAATTAAAAAAAAATCTTTTCGTTAAATTATGACTGTTCATTATTTTAGAATATGTTGACATCAAACAAAAATAATGTTAGTTTTTTCAACATTATTAAAAATCGAACATGACTAGTGAACGAAAAGAAACTGTCAAAGTCACACTCGCACAGAGGTCAGGGAATTTTATCATCTGTTGGCCGAAAGAATCGATAAAACAAAGATAATAAAAAATACATAACCCACTACAAATGTTTCTCACCGGGTCGTCAATTATTCGTATAACCTCATCGTCAAGGCGAGCGGCCGGTCGAGCGCTACACACTTCGTATTTAGCCATGGCACCCATTAAGGTAACTGTTTTGTCCGAGATGTTTTGAAGTTATATAATAGCCGGCTAAAATGAATAATGTGTCTTCCTGTGTTCTTAGATTGGTGATTCATTGCCGGCGACTGATTTGTTTGAAGATTCTCCGGCTAACAAAGTTAATGTATGTGATTTGACGGCGGGCAAGACGGTGGTGTTGTTCGCGGTTCCTGGGGCCTTTACTCCTGGATGCTCGAAGACCCACCTGCCAGGGTACGTGCAGAATGCTGACAAGCTGAAGGCTGAGGGTGCGAGTGAGGTCGTGTGCGTGTCCGTGAACGATCCCTACGTGATGGCGGCCTGGGGGGCACAGCACAACACCAAGGGAAAGGTAAGAATAATAGTTTCTTTTCGATCAGATTTCTATATGAAGAGTTTTAAATTCTGTAACCGACCTATTGATTTATAAACATTCAGGTAGCAGTTATAAACCTAACAATTTTAGGGAATATATAGGTAATAATTTATATATCAAAGTTGTGGTGAAACTCTTAATAACTTTTTATTTATAATCCACTTTCTATGTTTAATTGTTTACCATGAAGGTGCAGCATGAAACAGGTAAAAAGGAACCTCATGCAACAAATTACTTATTAGTACTTACTTTTTTTTTATGAATACCCTACAATATACTACATAGCTTAGTATACTGAAGAGTCCATTAATATACTAAGCTGTATGCGCTATAAAATATGAAAAAAATAGCTTTACATACTATAATAATATGCATTACTTTCTGAAAAATTTGCCAATGACTTAAATTCATCTGTATAATATGGTCTCCGAGGGTAACCTCGGAATTAAATGACTTAAGTAATAAATTCATGCAAAACTTTGTAGATTTTGCCACTTCCCAGAAGTGGAAGTGATGCTGTAGGTGTAGTGCGCGAGTCCGACTCACATTTGGCAGGTTTTTAGTGCTTTGACAAAATATTTAGTTATTAGTTTCTAAGAAGGTAACTCATCTATTTCTGAGGTTTTATGCACTGTAAGGGCAAAATATTTTAATCACAAAAAACATTGAGAAACAGTACCCCACCGGTATCTGCAATAGGGTACATTTTGGTACTGGCGCAGCCCTGATGCTCCAGAAAGACTTCTAGAGCCTTAGGGCTCTGCTATCTAAATGAGCCATGTTCAGAAGTTCTGCTTTCTGAATCAAGCTATTGATCCAGCAGCCTAAAGAGAGCTTTCTGAAGTGTTGTTCGAGGTACTTGGTTATTAAGCCATTCGCTATCACAACAGCCTCGAAAGCCATGTCAAGCTACTGGATTTGCTTATCTTTCGCGAGCTAGTTTTCTGCCATGCGGGACCGTGATGTCAGCAATCATTCCGTGCCGCTCGATTCGATCCACCAGCACAAATCAGGCTTGTTAGCTGCAATATGTGCTGACAGTGTTGATGGATCGATCCCAGTATAATGTGATGCTACAATTATTGAGAACTGGGGGTGCCATATATATATATATATAGTGACGTTATTATTATCTATTACTTGCAAACATGTTAGAGGTCAAGTGGTTACTAACAGTAAATGTTCACAGATAGCGATATTTATAACAAATAAATTATGTATACTGATACTTAATAGTACTTACTATGCAATTTGTAAGAAGTGGAACAATTTATGTTCTTACTTACTACGCCTCCCGGTGTTACCCGCGGCGGCGCAACTTGAGACGATTTGATACTTCCGCGGGAATACTTCACTTTCTCTGAAAATGTACGCGTACCTAAATAAAACGTAGCCTATAATATGTTAATCCAGGGTATGAGCTGCCTTAATAAGAAATGTCTTATTGTTAACACTAACTGCCAGGTAAGGGGAAACAATAAGAAAATGTATTGTTTGTCGGCCACCTGGCGTTAAAGGTGTTAAGGCTCAAAAAACATTATGGGAAGGAAGTGAGAGAAAAACCCTTCTGAAGGGTATAGTTAAATGCTTTAAACTTTAATCCCAAGATATGATATTTCTCACCTAGCAACAACTTTGGTAAGACATACGTACATTCACTGCAAACATTTTCGAGGTTAACTCACTTGCCAATTTGTTCGATATATATTTCATCATCAAGGTCCGACTGTTATACTGTTGTCAACTTCACAAGTGAAGCATCTCTCTAACTCTCAACTCAAGTGGTAACTTGAAACGATCTTTGGATATTGGACAGTAAAATCCCCACTGAAAATATATTTTTCCTCACAAATATTTCAGTGTCTGCCAATAAACAACATGAAATAAAACGACTGCCTTGTTGGTCTAGTGGTAACAAGGATCTGGATTCAATTTCCGAGTCGAGCAAAGTGATATTGGGCTATTCCATCAAGAATTTCTCAATAGATTTCTCAGCCCGGTTGATGGCAATAGGCTCGCCCCCTATTTATATGGGACTTAAACGTAACTGGCAAAATAAAAATACGGGCGTGATGTGATGTTAAATTGTAAATAAAACGAAACAGGTTACTGAAAAATGAACCCGCGAAATCGCACTATTGAGGCCATTACGTCAACGAAGAAAATGACTACTCAATAATTCGGTAAGGTCAGAGCTACTTTCTCAGGGTAGCAATTGAGTATAAGTACACATTGTAAAAGTGGGACTCGGGAATATTGTTATTACCAAGGAGTTTTGTATTACCCAGTAACTGGGTTGTTGAAGTCATTTAGTTTAGTGGTGCCATGTAAAATACTGGTTTTCAGCTGCATCTAGTTAGACTGCAGAAGCCGACTCCAACATAGTTCTTAATTAAAAGTTCACCACTATTGCGTCCAGCGCTCAAGATTCATGCCAGTGGTTATAAAAGGGTAAAAGCTAGGTGGATGATGATGAAAAGGGGTACTGGGGAGGAGTGGAAACCACCTGGCCATTTTAAAGGAAAAAATATATAAGATATTCATGTTTACTACTGAAAGCCGAGGCCTATTTAGTACTAGCCTTGACGACAATAGTGTCAAGTTAAATAAAAACATTTACTTATGTAAGTATTTTTTTTAAATCAAAACTTAATGGATGTCGTGGTGATAATGCATCGTCGCGTGTGACCTATAGTTAGCGTGCCATAGGTTTGTTAACCCTGCTAGTAATTACCTGTAATCACCACCTTGCAACTGCCATGTTATGTTTATACTTTGATTTATGAACACAAAATAATACTAAACCGTAATAATTTTCCTTTGGTTTCAGTAAATTAAAGCTAAAGTACTGTGTTCAGAATGCTTTCGAATAGACGCTTCAATCGAACAATTAAAATCAAACGAGTCAATTAATATTCGCTTCCCGCCCCGTGTAACCAGACAGACGAAGCAGTCATGGCGATGTTCCCTCAGCGGGACCATTTGCCTGTAATGTCATTCCAGCTTCGATTTTGATCATAACATTACAATATTGCCTGCCGGACTGACGAACGTTCGCTGGTAATGTAACAATTCCAATTCGTTTTTTATGTTTTCATGAATTGGTTGTTTAGCGCGTTGAAGTTGCAAGTTGTATAAAAAGCACACTGTATCTAATGCTCAGTTCTCGTCACACACTAAAGTAATAAAAGCTATTGTAAAACTCGATTCTGTACCGTTACATTACAGGCGAATGCTCTCACCATGAGCACTTTTATGCGAACATTGAATCGCAAAATTAATTAACATTTTCCACTACTCAAAAAGGCTGATCATTTATCATGACTGGAAAATTGCCTATTCCTGCCCTGATTATACCTCCAAACAATAATGACGCCACTCGACATCACCTTGAATCCCCGCACAAAACAGGAAAGAATCTAATGAAACGACCCCGCAAACAGTTTACTGTTTACACTCAATTTGTCAATAAACCTAATGACCGGGAAAATGGCAAAAAAATGTAGATGTTTAGTTATAATGGCCGGTAAAAGCGGTCGGCTCGGCGGCCGGCGACAGAACTCATTATGAAACCAATACGCCCCACTTGCCACGACCTCCGACCTTTTGATTACTAAATTATTCAAGTTGATGTTCGTTTTACACTTTTAAAGACTACTGAGGTTTCTATCGATCGTAGACCAATGACAATGAATTCATAGCTTAATACCTACGTAGTTCACTATCTACCTATAACTTTGGATTATTTAATCCATAATAGGAACTTCGATTTTGGAATCGTTGCTAAATAATAAGCCACGAGGGTCGATCGAATCTTAGGCTATGCTTGCGGAGGTCGGTCGATGAATAGGGGATGAAGTGATCATCCATTACATACAGATGATACAGAGACTCCTCCGTGCCTCGGAAAACATGTTAAGCCGTTGATCCTGGGAATCATTCGTAGATCTTTGGCAGTCGCTCCAGGTAGTCAGAAGCCCGAATATCTTACAAACCTTACCAAAGGGCATCGTGTTACCAAGTAAATGGGTGTGAAGGTGAAACAGCTGCATTCAGTCACAACGAAAGTCGACCGTAGCATTGTTAGGAAAAGGCAGACGATGAGAAATATCAGATGTACGACTATTGATTATACAGTAGAAGCTATTTTTGAATTGCCGCAGTTCTGCGGTTTTGTTTTGCACTCGGAAGGAAAGACAATGCGATGCAATTGCGATCAAGTTATTTAATAGAAGGTCCGTTTTGTATCAAACCCATCAGTCCTGAATTTAGTAGTTGCTGAGTTTAGAAAATCCTCAAACAAGGAACTTATACCTTGTTTAGGGACCACGAAATAAACTTGAGTATTAAGTGGTTACAGGTTAACTGACGACACGGTTGGCGCAGTGGTTGAGCCATCGGCTGCTGCGCCGCGTGTTGTGGGTTCGATCCCCGCACGGAACAAATATTTGTATGACCTACAGGTAGTTGTTCCGGGTCTGGCTGTTTGTGTATGAGTTTAAATGTTTGTAAACGCACCCACGATACAGGAGAAATTCCTAGTGTGGGGCAACGTTTTTAAAAAAAAAAAAAAAAAACTAATTAGGCTCAAGTTGTAATAATAATCATCATTATTTTTTATAACAATGAACAAATATTTATGCTTATACTTTCTTATTCTTAATGGGCCACGTGTCAGTCTTAAGCACCCACCTTGTTTTTATCTATCACTAGTTAGTTCCCCGCGACTTCGTACGCGTGAATGTATCGCGGATGCAGACGATGTCTAAGATTAAAAGCTATCCTATGTCCTTCCTAGGGTCTCAAACTATGTCTAAAGTACCAAATTTCATAGTAAATCGGTTCAGCGAATTATGCGTCAAAGATAACAGAAAGACATAGTTACTTTAATATTTATAGTATTAGTTATTATGGATCTTATCGTGTACAATGGGGGATGTAGGTATTCGTGTTTGCCAACCGATATATACATATTATGTATTTATATCGATTTGTGGAAAAGGTGTTTCAATATTTATTTAGCTGAAACTGGTAGGTATAGTGTAGATACGATTCTGTTTAGTAGTCAGGTAGACACTAGTCATGCTTATGTAGGTAATGTTAGACGAAGAAAACCGTATCTACACGGGACAACACTAATTGTCTCACGTCATGGGGACATCCCTACGGCGTTTGACAGTTGGCGGTGTGGTCGGGATTCCCGCGTTTTTTAGAAGGTGGAACGACGTTCGCGAAGAGTAATGTGGGTAAAATAAATCCTTGAAGCTAATTAATAAGTCGTGTTTAATAGTAACTACCTGTAGATAACCTTGACTCTAATGTTGCTTTATAATGATGTCGACTGACATGGAGCTACTTGGAAGAAGTTGGAATCTGTATTATTAACGTAAAGTATGACGATGTTGTATTATAACTATATAAAGAAGCTGTATGTACCTAAAAAAACATTGCTCCACACAAGGAAGTTCTCCTGTATCGTAGGTGCGTTTACAAACATTTAAACTCACATGTAATATGAACAGTCATACCCAGAACAATTACCTGTAGGCCATGCAAATATTTGTTCCGTGCGGGTGTCGAACTAGCGACACGCAGTGCAGCAGCCTATCGGTCAGCCACTGCGCGAACTGTACCGTCACTAAATAATTTTATGTAAGCTACGATTGAAACCTGGATGACCTCGTGAACTTAGATGATTAGGATATTTCGTGGATGTTTCATATCGATGCCATCAAGTGAACAGCAACACAAATAATTCAGCTTTGATGATATCTCTTGACCTCTACCATAATTAAACAACCGGAGTGAAATTATGTATTTTTCTAACTCCTCTGCTGTTATTTTCTTACTTATATCGTTACGGGGTCCTAGATAGTTGAATCGTTTCTCTGGGACTCGTCTGGCTTCATTGGGTCGACGCTTTTCTGGTCCCAAAAAAAAAAACATAAATTAGCAAGAGTAAAAAAAAATGATCTGTGAGACACTGAGAACCATGATCCCAGGTGGTTTTTTTAACTTTAGCCGGGCTCATCTAATTTATGTTTTAATATCAGACTTTATTCCACGTGCAAAGTATGTAAATCGAGATTAACCTGTAAAAATTGCCTCCTGGCTTACGTGGCTCGTTAATTAGTGAGATCAAAGGCTTTTCATACATTTCGAGGGTAGCCGCGTGGAAGCCTGGCTTAAGTATTATAAAACGCTCTTTACGTAGGAATTTCAATGTCACGAAATCACGTTCCCTTCTCTGTACGTCCCTTGGTTTATTAATACTACCTACAGTTTGTCTTTTTTTATTTATATCGCTTTATTAAAGCATAAAATGAAACTTGACACGTCACATCCGACACGAAGGTTTTGTACTGGGTTTCCCTTTTCCGGCGCTGCATTGCGATGCTATCTTCCCATACATACACAATTTTTTTTGTATTAATACAAGCCAGCTACTTTCCGGTCCTCGTGGTAATTGAAGTACGAGTAGGTACCAAGATAACTAAAAAATACTTAAACATGATTTTGGAACTGACTACTTCGTTGGTGTTATACGGTTTTTACAGCTTTAATTTCTCAGTAGCAGCCAGCAGTCTTTATGCACAGGTGACGGCAATAGGCTCGCCCCCTATAACATGGGACGTATGGTTTTACTGGCGAAATCTCTGCCTAACCCTTCGGGGAACAAATGCGTGAGGTTATGATTTTGGAAATTCGAAATGGCGTGAATAGTGTCCTGCGAAACGGGTTTGGGATCAATAACATCGTCAAATCACGATTTGCATGTTTGAATACCGTAAGAATGGGTTTGTGTCAACAGTAAATAAGACTAAAGCAACGAGTTTGACCTGTGCTGGCTTCCGTCGGTCGCCTCGAATGTGGGATATGGCAAATATCGATCGGAACACAGTGCGGACTTAATTTAGACCGCTCGAGGCTGCGCTTTGCATTTTGTTGTTATAAGTTGAAGTATTCATGAGGAGCTTGTCCCTAAATAGAAACAGCTGCACGGGTCGATCGATGGTTAAGCTACGTATGCCAATGTCAGTCTGTGAACAGGTGACCGTTCATAACATATCGAGTTTCCTAGCACGTTAAGCCGTTGGTCTCGCCTGTCATTTGTAGATCCTTGAAAGTCGTTACGGGTAGCCAGTAGCCCGAAAATCTGACGACCAGTTTATCAAGGAGTATCGTGTTTCTCATTAAATAACTGGGTTGTAGAGGTCAGATAGGCAGTCGCTACATCCGGTTAGACTGGAAGCCAGCCTCAACATAATTGGGAATAGGCTAGGCAGATGATGATGATGTTGAAGTATTCATGATATCCACTCTTTAGATCCCTACAATCTATTTAGTTTCCCGACTCTAGTAACATTCGTTCTCTAGTAGTATCTTCCATCTATCTATTTTTACAAATAATGCAAAAATAACTGTCCATCGGCTTTTTCACGTCTTAACGGCGGATTTCCATGAAATTCGTCACACGGGTAGACCATGACCAGGGCCAAATCTAGGTCATGGTCTACCTCTGTGAAAAACTTAGGATGTTTCTACCCAACTGTCCCAGGATGGAGGGTAATTTTTTGGAAGTGTATGTATGTCTATTTCTTTGGCACGCTTAGTAGCCTTAATACCTTGAAGGATTTCAACAAATGAGTTTACACTGTGTTTTAACAAGTGGCTATCTGGATTAAAAAAAAAAACATACTTGCGACCGCATTGACTGTACTATGTATATTATGTATGTACTATAGTCTGTATTACTTACTGTACTTACTATACTGTATTATACTCGCATATTTTTTCTGTGTCCTGGTTATTTGGGTCGGTTGACGATTTCTTGAATTTGGTAGCATCAAATTTAAGATTGAATTAAAATAAAACTGCGTTGAACTGTTTGCAAAGTTATTTGGTTGTTTTTTAGGGTTCCGTACCTCAAAAGGTAAAAATAGGAACCCTTATAAGATCACTCTCTTGGCCGTCTGTCTGTACGGCCGTGTGTCACCACCGATTTTCTCAGGAACGGGTGGACCTAGCAAGTTGAAATTTATACCAGATACTGAATTCTGTAGTCCCTATTAGGTGTATAAACATAAAGGTCCTGAGGCAACACGATAAAAAAATATGGGCAAATTTAGATTTTGGAAAAAAATTGTTAGTAGGTACTCCTACCAAAATGTATCGTAATTTTCAAGTTTTTTTTATTTTTTTGGAATTTTCCCTTTACTTGTGCTGTAAGACGTTGCTTTTAAATAAAAAAGACAGTTCTAGGTCAACCGGAAGTACCCTATAGGTTTTGGGTAGAAAACCTATACGGCAGTTAGCCTAGAATCGCAAATTTGGCAAAAAGCAGAAATAAAGGAGAAAATCCAAAAAATTAGATAGTTGGAAACTGTGCCTACACAGAACATACGGTGCGCGAGTCCGACTCGCTTTTGGCCGGTTTTATTTTGTACCTACCTACTCAGTATTTTTTTTGCAAAGAATTGTATTTTTGTGTCGGCCTTTTGTTACTTTCTCTTATTTTTCATCACTATGCTACGTTCCCGTGGGATAATTTACGACCTCCACGCGGCGGTTGTAATTTGAGAAGACCTCCTTCCCCATCTCGAATGACTACCCTGTACATACAGGTAGTACAAGCAACTAACAAGCCCATAACTTGAATAAACTTTTGGAGTACCGTATCTCCGTGCAAGTTTAAAATATCAATGCATATACAGATACAAATATCAGCGTTTGGCGCATTAAGTATTGAAAAATAAAGCCAGCATTGAGTGGACCTCAATATCCTCAATGTCGTCCAGTCACAAACATTTGCAGTAAAACAGAATTACACTGACACTTTGAAAGGCGGAAACCCAATTAAAACTTCAGTTCGTCACGTAACTAACTAATTAAATATTTAAGCGAATGGCGAAAACCTTCAGCTGGAAGTAACCTCCCTTTCAGTCGTAAACAGTATAGTTACAATTTAACTAATTCCGGGTAGTTTTATAAACTGGTTATTAAAGTCTTTATTATTTAGATGATTGTAACGTATTCAGGTCGGAACTTCGCAGGGTTATTATAATATTACAAACTGCAGCTACCTTTTTACGCCTTAACGGCTGAACAGATTTCAATGAAATTCGTCATACAGGTAGACCGTGACCAGGGCCAAATCTAGGTCATGGTCTACCTGTGTGGCAAACTTAGGATGTTTTTACCCAACTGTCCCAAGATGGAGGGTAATGTTTTGCAAGTGTATGTGTCTATTTCATTGGCACGCTTAGTAGCCTAAATACCTTGAAAGATTTCAACAAATGAGTTTACACATGTTTTGACAAGTGGCTATATGGATTTATTTTATATTTATTCAGGTCGGAACTTTGCAGGGTTATAATATTACAAACTGCAGTTAGTCAGATGTGTGAACATCGCTAGTTAATCAGAACAGTAATCAAATAGATGTATACAGTAGTTAGGTATACTGCAAGGTCGATCGCGTAATCCACGCAATGTAATCTAAATGAATGCCTAATCTATTGATAAACATAGCATATGTTTATAAACAACTTTTGTAACAGCTTCTCTAAGTACCCTTAACCTCATCCACAGATTCGCATGTTGGCTGACCCCACTGGCGCATTCATCAAGGCCCTGGACCTGGGCGTCAACCTGCCCCCCCTCGGAGGATACCGCTCCAAACGCTTCTCCATGGTCATCGTGAACAGCAAGGTCGAAAAGCTGAACGTAGAGCCTGATGGCACAGGCCTCTCATGCTCCCTGGCTGATAAACTCAAAGTCAAGGGTTAAATGATGTTATGGCAAGGTAGAGGTCCATTCCAAAAAGTGGAATGTTTATTGCACACCTATCAAAAGTATGCAATTTCTTACTAAATAGATACCACACTTATCTCATCTACACTTAGCTAAGTATTTCTAGTGTGGTACCAGCATTTAAATGTGTTATTGGTGAATGCAGATAATGTTTCGAATATTTCCGCGTGAGTTATGCGTGTCGTTAGGAGTGGTCCTTTACCTTCTCATCTTTTAAGTCGCCTTACGCACCATCAGCATCTTGAATGCCCAGTCTATCGAACCATAGGGCTTCTATGATTCTATCCCTGGCCTTAGATCGCACGATTGTGTGTAAGCTTGCCTTCAGCATAAATATAACATTTATACTTTCTTTTTCCAACGGTAGGAAGTCGAAGAAGAAGAATTTTTATGTTTTTTTTTTAAAGATTTACGTTTATAAGATTTTGTTTGGTATTTTTGAGAATTATAATTTTCTATGGATTTTTTTTGTGGTAGTTTTTTTATTTGAGTACTTTTTTATTGATTCTCAATATGTAAAGTTGAAATCTCGCACCTTCTGGATGTTTGCGCGATGGGCATAGTACCCGATAATCTGTGTCAGACAAACCAGATGTTGCGTAAGGCCCTTATGTCACTATAAAGTTTAGAATTAAGCTCCTTTTAATTTGTGATCTAAAACACCTAGCTTTATGCAGCTCATAGACTGTACGAGCACTCCTTGTGATATTGAAAACAAATCAATTTATATAAATAGATTAATACTAGTACCTATTGTGTTGAGTTTCATTAGTATTTTCACCCCCTCTTGTTCCTATATCATCACGACAAGCGGACCTCACCGCGCCGTCAGGCTTCAGCGCTCAGGTACACTGGCAGATATCGCTCATGATACAGAAATATATTAATGTGGGTAGGTAGTCGGTCCATTAAGATACTGGCGAGTGGAGATGTCATTATTATCAGTTTCTTTGGGTTCGATTCCCATCTATCATCGTCATCGACAGCTCGGCCTCTGTTTTAGCATTTCGCCTCGGAAAACTAATCCGATTTTGATGCCGATTTTTATTTTTTTGAACCCCTACAGTTCGAAAATTGACGCGTATAAATAACTCGTACTTATAATAAGATGGCTAGAAGACAAGAATGGATCATTGCAGCCAAAAGACGTCCCCTGCTGGACATAGGCCTCCTCCAAATACTTCCACAACGATAAGTTCTCCACTGTCCTCGTCCATCGGCTTTCTGAAAAGGCAATACAAGGAGTTAAGCCAGGGATACACTTCGGGACAAATGTCTTACGACATGTCAAGCAAGGCCGGGCGATTCCGCTTGACATATCTGGCGACATCGCGCGGCTCCACAACTGACTACGTCTGGCAACGTCGCACCACTTAATCCGACGCGACGTCGCTGGCGACACGTGTCACAGGACATTTATCCCCTAGTGTATCCCTGGCTTTATTCTCGTTTGCCCCCTTCCCCCCAAAGGAATGGTATGTCAGAATGGGCCCCGCTGTCAAAACTTAAGCAGATCTTACTCAATTAATACAGGGAGGAAGGAACATCGACGCACAACCTGCTACCATGAGTACTTACATAATTTTGGACCGCGTTATTTACTCGGCTTTTTCTTATTCCCACGATTTTTTTTTCTAATGTGCTTTTTATTGAAGAATCATGTTCTGAACTTATGATACCAGGTTGTGCAGTATTTAATAAAAATAAATTAAGGGTTTCGTACCACAACGGTAAAAAAGGACCCTACTATTCATGGCGCGACTTCGTCTGCTTGTGTATCGCAGCTGCTTATTTCAGGAATATAGTAAGACTTTAAAGTTATAAGAAAAAATATTGTTTGTTAGTGCACAAGTCATAGCAAATAAAAATAACGGATTCGTTTTTGTGGGTTCCAAGAGGTCTGGACATGGAATGTTAAAATATAGGTACCTATGGATTACCTACATATATGTCGAAATAACAGATACCTACTCATCTTATGGGAGTGTACTCCTTGGCGTAATGATCGCCATATAGTGTTAGATAGTGTGCACATTGCATCCGTAGTTGTATACTTTACGGACCTCGTAGAAACTCGATCAAATTTCCGTGCGTTCATGCGTTATTGCCATACCTACTATTCAGTGGCGTAGCTAGTTCGAAAGGCGTCCCTTTCGAACTTTTGTATCAATATTTGTTGGGGGCCCTTTCACCCGAATGCGGCAATAGTTATTTGTGCAACAAGAGAGCAGTCGTTTCTTGCTGCGAGTGCTGATTTTGAATCCTGAGCAAGCGAAGGATTCAATGATTCTAAAGTTGAATCCTGAGTGTGGCGAGTGATTCAAATGCACGAGATGCAAAAGCTTTGCTCTCGTGTAACACACATAACTTTTCACTTCAACAGCGAGAACACTTTAGGAGATAAAATAATAAACAGGAATAGATTGAAATAACTATTTATTGTGAATCAAAGTAAATAACATTGTAGGTAGAGGTACCAATTCATTAAAATGGAACATTTTAAAAGTTAAAAGTAAATTTACTGCAAATTAATATTAAACGCATTACCTAATGTTAGAAATCTTGGACCGAATATAATCATTAGTAATGAGGTGCTTGATACGGTAGACTCTGCAGTCTTTTTGGGCTTAACAGTAGATGCCAAACTACAGTGGGGCCCTCATATATCAACCCTAGCAGGGAGACTCAGCTCTGCCGCCTACGCTGTCAGGAAAGTAAGACAATACACTGACGTGGACACAGCTCGGTTAGTCTATTTTAGTTATTTTCACAGCGTCATGTCTTACGGTATGCTGTTATGGGGCAAAGCTGCAGATATTCAAAATATAGGTATTTGTGCTACAAAAACGAGCTGTTCGTGCAATATACCAATTAGGGCCCAGAGTCTCCTTAAGAGATCTATTTAAAGAGATTGGTATTCTCAGTGGCTTCTCAATTTATTTTTGCCAACATAATATACATTAGGCAAAATATACATATGTACCTACACTAAAAACAGTGTCATCCACAATTTTAATACCAACAATAAGCACAAACTATACGCTCCTTTCCACCGGCTTCATAAGGTCCAGAGCTCATTTGTGGGGCTCGGTATCCGCTTTTATAACATGCTACCTCATTCTTTGCTGGATTTACCTTTTAACGCGTTTAAAGCTAAAGTTAAATCAAACCTTTGTTCTAAAGCATATTATTCGATCAACGACTATTTAGAAGACAAGAATAGTTGGTAGCTTTGTTGAACGCAGGACAATTATAATATGTTCTTTTACTGTTTAATAGTTCTTTATTTTTGTGTATGTTCTTCTACTATCCTTATTTTTATGTTATTGACATGATCCTCTCATTACATTGTATGAATGAGTTGTATTGATATAATTCAGCATTGCACATGTCAGCGGGCACGCCCTTGGACTGCCTTGGAGGCTTTTTATGTATTCAGTCTATACGGCAGCTTGAGTTAATTGTCGATTTTGGTATATTTAACTTTTTATTTATTTATTTTGGCATATTGGTGTGTGCTAGCTAACATGTAGCAAATTATTTAATTGAATGATGTATAAAGATGATTGACATAATTATTATTTTTTGACATAATATGTTGTATAGCTTCAAGTTCTTCAAACCTATCAGACAGACGTGTTGGTGGGGAGTTTGTTCCTCCACATCTTCTTCGCAACAAAAACACTAGGAAGTGGTGAAGGGTGGGCGTTTTGGGGGACTGTCTTATGTAAACGTTTTTGACGTTCAAAAAGTGCTGATTCTCAGCCTAATTTGAATAAATGAATCTTGATTTTGATTTTTGATTTTGAAACAGATTTGTTTGGCAACGTATGTTTCAATATGCACATTATGTTTTGTTTTTAAAGTAGCTTTCAACAGAGTTAATACTCCACATTGTGGATGATCGCCTTGCCTGTAATAAATAAGATAGCAACACCGTCTCCGAAAAACTGCTTGCGCCCTTTTTAAGTCTCAGATATTTCACGCGAGACTTCTCAGGTAGGAAACTTAATACTGCATTAATAACTTGTTGTTTTAAGTCTTCCGGTGTTAAAATACTGTTCTCGTTGCTAGTTTCACTATCTATATCGTATATTTTACGATTATTTCAATATTTTTTAACTTATTCAACTCTTTACGCCAGCCACGAAATTTTATTCCCGCTTTTTTATTTAAATTAAGGCGTGTTTGGAAATAGCACCCATGCTGTTTTATTATTCAAAATATATTCCGTAACATTATTGAAACTAGAAATAAATATTTACAGGTTAAATATCAGTTTTATTTGCAGTATATACTTATTTTCGTTTAAATACAACAATAAGTTAAAAATTCAATAAATTACATTAAAAGACATAATTATTATCTTTATGCAAAATTTATTTAGTTAGTACGAAATTCCGAACGTTGTCTTTGAGGTCGAATTCAAAATCGGAACTTCGAAAAGGCTGATCTTTGTCTCTCTCTTTCTAATGGCGGGAAAAAGATAGTGTGTATATATTTCGAATTGTATGATTAACCGAAGGCTGAATAAGATATTCGTGGCTAACTGAAAACAAAAATTAAAAAGTTACTTTGTCTCACTGATTTCAGGCAGCAAAACCTACATGTTTGAGCTACTGAAGTGAAAAGCTTATTGATAGCAATAGGAGGGTATTGTTATTTTTTTAAATAAATATAACATCCTGACTCGGAAGATGTTAAGCTGTCAGTACGACCTTACTGATAAAAGTAACAGTAGAAGCGAGCTCAAAAGTTTAAGCATTCTTTCTTTCTCTTCATAAGTTAAGTTTTGAACGTGATCCCAGAAAGAATGTGCAAGACGATTGAAATGAGCTAAAAAATTGGAACATTTCAACCTGTAGGTATAGGTTAAACGTGATTAATGATTGGTCATTGTGGTTTTATTCGCCCACTTTGTACGCTCTTGCATTCTCATAGTATAGTCACATACCTATTGTGATAATGCAAGAGCGAGTGAATTGGATAAACTTTTTTATTTTACTAAATTAATACAAGAGCTCGGAAATCTATTACTTCCTACTACTAATATTAGAGGTTGGTAAAACAAAACAAATTATCTTAATTGTATGATAGGAATTTGAAATGACATTTTACGATTTTACAACTGGACCCACCCAGTTATAAACGTTTCTTTATTATGCCGCGTATACGTTGCCTATTGGCCTAGCTTACTTCTGTCTCCTGCTTGATATGGAGGGAAGTGGAAATTGTGTATTTTTCTTACTCCTCCGCTTTTCTTTTCGGATTAATTTCGTTGCGGAATCCAAGACAGTTGAATCGTTTCTCCGGGACTCTTCGGGCTTCACTGTTGATTTTCGTTTTCAGGAGTTGCAGTGATTTGGGAATAGTGTAGCGGGCTTGTCCCAAGCAAAAAACAAAAATAGATACCTACTCATCAACAGCCAGAGAAACTTAATGAAAACGTGCCCCGTTAGTAAAAAAGTCTCAATGGGTCTTTTCTACGTTGGGGATCCAACAATCCACACCTTTGAGGTAAAACAGGCTTGTTTTGTCCACTTTCAGAAATCTAGTAGGATGAGGTGTCGTGGCATTCCTATATTACGCTGGGCCAGACTCGGAGCAACTCATGATACGTTAGAAGGAATGAAAGATAGTGGCTCAAACCACGAAAGAAATATAAGTGGGGCAATGGTAACAGAACAAAACATTATTAGTATAAGCTGGCCATGTTTTATTACTACTCCTAATTTTCAAGTACAAAGTTTTAACTGTTCTCAGGTTATCGACTACTTTGCGGAAGATTCAGTTGGTCGGCATGGTTATAAAATAAATAATAAACAGTTATGAACGTAAACTTCACAAATAGCCGTTATGCCTGTGTTGGCGTAATGATAATATTTGCAGATATGGAATGCAAAGAAAGTAGCACAAAAAGTCAATAATCAAAACGTTCCAGGTTGATTGTAAAAGGTGAACTCCAAAGCATGATAGTTTTTATTTTTATGTTGACATGGCTGTAAAACGTGCCGTTGATTTTAATATAATATCAACTAAATTACTATGTATGCCAATAACTTTATTTTCATTATGAAATTCAAGTTGTTATGAGTGGACGCGTTTAACACATTAAAAATTCATAAATTCTCTGTAAACTTTCATGCTTGAAGACTGAAATGTTGTATTTGGAATGACTTAAACAGCAACGTCAACTCAAAAAATGACACTGACAATCAAAACAAAATTGTGGGGCCGTCCTCATTTTACTAATGTTTATTTTTATAATTAAATATAACTTAAAATGACATTATGACCAAGAACTGTAAACATGTATAAGCGGGTACATTACTGCGGCACAATATTGTTTATGTGTTCGCTTATTTATTTAGTTAGAGTTGTATTTACCGAGATTTTTGACGATGAAAGTGCTTTGGTCGACGAATGGCTGGACCAAAACGAACTTAGCGAATATAAGAAGCTCTTCAGAGAATATGGTACGTACTTGTTTGTAGTATCTCTAATTGTGTCATAAAATAAAGGTAAATAATCCCAGAAATGTTATTGATATAATGGTTGAGCGCGTTCCAGTTCTCGCGAATACTTGCATTCATTGCACCGATTTTCCACAAGTTCGATGCCCGGGAAATCTAAAATGATCGAAACATTCACTTTTTTTATACATCTGAAACTTTTTTAACGTAAATGGTTTTCTATAATTTTGTACCATTTGTCTAAGACGATTTTTCCTTATCTACTTATTGTGAAGTACCTAGAAATTATATCCCCTTGTGAGTATGTATCTGTAAAAGCTTGTCTATGTAGGTACCTACTTTCATTTTTACCTGATAAGATATGAGACTGCTATTAACTGTAGTATCACACCATAATAATATAGGTAGTAATATTGTTATTAGTTCTCCTCTTATATTTGAGTGTTTCAGAAATAATTAGGTACTTACTTGATTTTAGGAAATTGTGTAAATAAGTAAATGCAGTCTGTTACTGTCCCACTACAGGGCAAGGGCTTCTTCTCATACAGAGAAGACACAAGATATGTTGGTGATTTCAGGCTTTTATTCATATTGTATAAGTCTTCCTTGCCTCATGATGTTTTCCTTCACCAATGTCAGTGATGTCTCAGATAAACTGGTTGACTTGGTTGCTGGTTGATATGGTTGTTTCATTTTATCTTCAGCTTCCTTAGCTCATTTTATTTGTTTGCTTAGTGTTAAAATTAACATTTTGCAGTGTAAGATATTTGAGTTGTGGATCTGAAGATATTGGCTGTTATAAGTTTGCAATGGCCAATACCGACAGGTCATGTATATCTTTATCATTGTATTGCTATGACAATCACTCTCCACAGCTTCTTCCCTTTGGACCCCTTCGCTTCTTGGTAGACCAAGTGTTTTCGTTATTTCTAAGAAAACCACATCAATTTAAATTGGTAGGGTGACCCTATACATATTATGTTAATAAGCACATAAGATAAGATAAAAGAAATTGTGAAAGTGTGAAATGTAACAGATAAAAGACAAGATAACATTTCCGTATTTATTTATTTAATAAACCTGCTCCTATCTTTAAATAATAAAATAGGTATTATAAACTTAAAATTTGAATTGATATAATTCAGTGATAATATTTCTATTCCTATAGCATTCCAATACAACCTGCTCATTTATCAAAAACACCTATGCAATAGTTTCTAAGCTCCTACTATCAAAACATAAATATTAGTGCCTTTTAACTGTAGGTGAGACCTAATTTAATTGGTCGGTTGTCAAAGTACAACGACCTCTTTATCTCAATTCGTTTACAAGAAGTATAAAACACACCAGCAATTCAAAAACCTTGTTACTAATATTACATTTATGCTTTGTATGGTAAGATTATAATCATAATCCTATTAACGTGATGAAAGCGAGGATGCCGCGGTAGAAAAATGATAGCAGTATCTGTTGAGATCCCGCGGGCGAGAGGGGCGGCTGTGACGTAGCCACCCGCCACCCCCACCCTGCCGGCAAACAAATACAAAGACCGTTCGTTCGCTCAGTCGCGTCGCACCCTCCGTGCAGTGCGGACGTCGCTACACTCATGCATATCACCACACATCAGCTTAATATGATCGTTTTAATTAAAATTGTAGTAAAAAACACAGTCGGTATCAATTAAAAACTATTTATCTATCAATATTTATAGTCTCGTTTTAATTTCGAGTCGGAGTGAGTTTCCTTTGTTCGGGAATTGTCTGTGGTGAAGGCGGTTAATTCGGATTAAATTAATGTCAATTGAATTCTAAAGTACACCATGTGGCAATTTGAGGATACGGAGATATACTCCATAGGGATGATACATCCTTCCCACAGCCGGCACTCGGGGCTATCTATGCTGTCTGGAGTTTCCCAGTTCTCAGGTAGGTTTCCCAAGCGTGTTGGTGTTATATTACAGGCTGAAAGTTTCGCTTAACCTTAGAAAAGGAGTTGTATGAACTTGAATTCGGAAGTATTTTTAGAACTTGTTTATATATTTAATTAAACATTTGCTCCAGGATATGACTAAGTGTCGCGGCAAACAAGTGCACAAAATTCCTCAGCAAAAGAAATCATCGTGTTCATTAAAAATAAATTGTAATCAAATTCATTTGGACGGTATTCATGACAACAATACTAATAACTTCACCGGGTCCCCAGCAGTAACATTAATAGCCTGTAACAAACAAACGATCCTGTTGATCCAGATGAAACCTTCCCTTGTTACTTTAAAGTCCAAGTTTCCCTGACAAGTAACGTGTAACAAGGTTTCGCAGTACCATTGTCTGGTTAATCCCTTCAGCGTTTCAGCGCTGGATTGTATCATGCATTGCGTTATCTACTCTGGAGGATTTGGATTTCAGGGCACGTATAGCCATTTACTTTTGCGTGGATTTGAGAACGAAAAAGGTAGAGATTATATCGGCTGCTTGTAGGCTTGTTATTTTATAGGTTCAAATGTCATGTTGTCTGAGGTAAATCGCCCTTACTGTATTTATTGTTTGCATTTCGTCTCGAAGGTGAACAATGCGCTGACGATCTCTTGGTTGTGTAAGCAAGATTTATAGATCGTACTTTGACTTTGCTTAACATAGTAAAGTTAGCGTTTCAAAGGATTTGAACCTTAATCTAACTACCTTATTATAACAAGCTTTTTATTACCTTTTAATGTTCGTGTGAGTTTACCAGCCATTTTTCGACCACTTGTTCTAGAGCGTTTATGGTTCATATTCGTCAGAAACGCTTAATAAAAGGTTGATATTCCTATAAAAGGCTAACTTCACTTTGCTAAGCAAAGTAAAAGTACGATATATGAATATAAGCCCCCTTACATTTCCGTAACCGTCGTACCGTCAGTATTATTTCCAAAGTATAAAACATAAAACAACCTATGCATTTATAAAACTGTCACTGTTGTAAAATGTGGCAAAAATATTTTCACTACATTTCTTCCCTAGGGTATCGTAAATCTGATGAAGAGTTTAATTCAAGACAGCTAGCAGAATCCTCTTTCGAGCTTTAAGCTTTTATAATGAAATCAATAGATAATCAGAAGAGATCATGGACGTTCTATGTAGATCTATGAGATGCCACCATGTTAAGCTCTGGAGGATTGCTAGCTGATAAATTCTATAAGGTCTGAAAAACAATACACATTTTACAACTGATTTGCTATTCAATAAAAAAATCTGTTCGTGATAATTTGCAGTGTGAAGTGAGCTGACACCTGGCAGTATCACCCAGCTTAAGTAAGATACTGACAGCTCACTTCATCGCTCATTTTATCCAAGTTTTCACGGAGAGTTTCCTACAGAATCGACCAGCTCATGACCACACAGTTAATGCTAAACTTACTACATTGTTCCTGCAACTTATGAATGCTATTAAACCCTTTGAAGATATTATACCGGCAATCATTTCACTAAAGAGAATCTTTTAATTGGAGCTTCAACTCTAAAGACACATTAAACCGTATGTTTGGATCGTGCAGCCCTAATTGAATGCTTAGACTGTCTCTGCACTCCTTAATTGGTACTTACAACGTTTATGATACCGTAAATTGGATATTTAGTTGAAATACTGTTTTGAGACAACTCAAAGAGCTCTCGAGAGGACCATCTCATTTAATGTTACGTGCTATCGGAAAATCTTTCTGATTATTTTTGGAATAGGAATCATTGATTTGTCCTGAAAGTTGAGATTTGCTTATTTTATTGATAACTGGGACAAAAATCTAAGAATATTTTAAGAAATGATGTTCAAGAACCAGTTCGTTTACCAAGAAGACTGAAAATATCAAACGCTCCCGTGTTTTTTACATAAAAATGTTAAACAAATTCCGCATCATTTATCTAGATGTATTTGAAATACGAGGTTCCACAGAGACAAAATCATTTGGACATTTCGAAATGTCCAAACAACTTCTGCCATTGCATAACACAGAACTGCCCCGCCGAAGGGAATAAAACAAGGCTGGGATTAATTTCATTTTTGTAGGCACAATGTTCTTTATTGCGCGAACATGAAAAAAATATGCAAAAGAACAGAGCCAGCGACTGCAACTAATTGCGAACTACACTCGCCGTGTATCAGCGACAGTAATGGGTGGTCCAAGTTACGGAAGCCCAACATTTTAGATATTGCTGAAGTCTAGAATATATCTCGATATTAATACGTGAACAGACGACTTTGAATATCTTTTTAAGCATTTTGCGCGTTCGGAGGAGTGTGGGATTTGGTATAGTTAAAGTTTATATGAAGAAAGAGTGCAGAAAGCTAAAACGGTCGATTAAACCAATAGTCAACACAAATAGCCAGCTGCAGCATGAGCAGTGGCCCAGGCTTTCAAAGGGCGTTGGCTCGAACCTAACCTGGCACTTCACTTTGTTCAATCAATTTCATCTTACTCCTCTAATAACCGTGATGGAAAACATCGTGAGGAAACCAGCGTTCCGAAGAACTAAACATTCGAACACACGTGATATCCACCAACCCACACTGGGTCTTCATGGTGGATAATGGCACTTATACTCACAGAGAGAAAGCCTGTGTCATAGAAGTGGGAACGCGTTAAGGCTGATTATGCTGAATAGCCAGCTATAGATGTTTTATAGCTCAGAAGTAAAAAGTAATTAAATAATTGACTGCCCTTTAGGTCTTGTGCTGGCTCACCAGGCCGGGCTGGACAAAGTGTTATTGTTTGTCTACCAGAATATTCTCAGCATGTATACGGAGTATGTAAGGATCGTTGCAGCCATCTGCAAGTATCTCTCTACCCCTATGGGAAAAAGGCGTGAGTTTATGTATGTCTGTAAATTTCTCAGCGGCACGTAGTCTGTAAACCTATCAAAACGTGGGTGTACTATAAGCACACCTCCGCCTAACATGATTGATGTTATGTTATGTAATTGTCCACATAATCAACTATACGCAATCACATAAATCACAAGATCATAATTTTTCTTACTCGTCATATTGCTCCTCATCGCCAATTGTATGTCTGTTTGATATTCATCAAGAGCTTGTCCACTTACTGCAGGGTGTTTAGTCAAGCTATGTGCTTCCTTTTGGTACGCATTTGTCACCCTCCAACCTAATTGCATAACACATTTGCAATCACAATTCGAAGGATTTTGAAGGTAATTTCTAATCCACTGTTTCACATTTAAACAATTCGTCTGCTTGACAACGTAAAAACACAATGTACGAGTATGTTGTTGAATTGTCAGAATAAAAGGCATAACCTTTGATCGGGTTACGCCACTACCCCGCTGATTGTCACTTCATACATTCTCTTTATTATCTCTGCAAGTTATGTGTATAAAACATTACATAGCTGTTCCAGTCTCATCATGTTCCTATGTTACAACATAGGAACATGATGAGACCTTATATTTTACCTTTAAAACACCCTAAACCTATTTCTCGACATCGGTGAAGGAAAACATCGTGAAGTAACCTGGACACATAATTTATGTAGGTACTTCTGAAATTGCCAACCCGTCTTGAGATGAAAGTGCCTTCTCCGTTTGAGAAGATGCCGATTGCTTTGCCATGCCGGGTGGAACGGTAACAGGCTAATATTATTATGAAACGTATTTCTCAATTACTGTAATGCAACCAGGAATAGCTGAACTCGTTTTTACTTGGTTGCGAAATTGACTACTTATAAAATCTAGTCCCGTTTCTAAAAAAAACACAAGCTACCTTCAGATATGTAAATAGGGCTCGACCATCATTAAAAATAAAGTGGTTCGGTCGCCGGTGTCGTATAATTATCGTGTGTTTAATTAGACTGCAAACTTTCTAGTAGAACTGTAGCTTACGACCCGACGCGACGGGTTGATTAGAGTTTGGTAGGAGCTCGGGTGTACGATGTGGTGGAAAAAGGGTCTTATGTTTTAATAGCTACTTACGTAGCGTAACATTTGGGTAAGGACGGTTGCATCACTCATACCAATAAGACTCCACGATGTGTAAAAATACCAATATTTGTTATAAAATGTGCCGTTTGTAGTTGGGTTGATGGTCGAAAACGTTCTTATAATTTTAAAAACAGACTCCAACATGTCTGTTTTTAATTTGATAATGTTAGTATACTATTAATATTCCACACGGCGCGCAAGTTATTTTGGCATGTGCTTTGCAAACTTTGGCAGCGCAAAGAGAGTACAAAATTCATCTGATTTCTAGAAAAAAAGTACTTTTGTAAAATTTTGTAAGAAACATATGGCATGACGGATTTCCTTTGGATTGTATTATTTCTCGTTTGTAACGTCGTTAGTTGTCACCGTGTAATTCATTAAAACGATTATCAGAAAGACGTCAAAGATCCCATAATAGCGAAACCAAGACATCGTCACACCAATGTTTACATGCAACTATAATATTAATCAAAGTTGAGTCACACCGCGAAACTGTCCAGAAAACACTTGGATCAACCAGCTAGCTCATTAAGACCTAATCCGTCATCCGTTACTATACTTGAACGTCATCGGCCAATCTCGGACGGTCGAACCAAATACATGTGAAAGAAAGAGAGTGCATACACAAATGCTGGTGTTTTCGGGCTCTGGATTAAGTAAACCCCGCTCTGCTTATCACCTACACCGTTTTATTGCAGCACTAGCAACAAACACCACTTGGAACCTTTTCAAAAAGGCCGCCGCTCACCGGACCTCAACTTATGTTAACCTTGTCTGGTTTGGCGCGCGTTTTGTTTGGGGAACGCGATTTACTGCGCCTGACATTATACGAGTAGTACTGTACTTTAGTGTTTCGTGCTCTGCCAAGTCTCTCCCTAGCCTTCGCGTACAGTTACTGACCATAACCTTTATCGGGGACATTTAGTGGCACTGTGGCAGTATCGATACAGCTTGAAATTGAAATTGATACAGATGTGTCCATATCCGATGTCCATAATGAATAATGAAATAAAGAATAATGAAATAGATTAATGAAATAAAGAAGAAGCCTGTACATAGGACTTTAACATAACTGGTGAAATATGGTGTACTATATACTTACACCTCTTACCCCACTCCACTGTCCACAAACCAAATATTTGTTACCGAAAGATAAGAACAACAAAATGATCAATCAAGTTCAGAGGACAGATTCAATATGTTTCTTCCATTTTTTTGCAAAATTAAAACAGCCATGACGTAACATGAAACTGAAAAGTAAAACAATGGTCTGGTGCACAAAAAGCAGTGCGGTCGCGAAAAGCGTGCGCTGCAGTGACCCACTTTTCCCAGTTTGTTTTTAATACCAACAGCGACGTCCATATAAATAAAATTTATGCATATCCGATACATAAATGGTTTTATGAACAGAGATAAAAGCCATCTCGCCGGATTAACGAATGCAATTAAAAAAACCATTTAAGTTTTCAATTCGACGCAGTGTCGTCATTAATTGTACAAAATGAAAATGTTTTTTAATCTACGTCATTCAGCGCTTTTAGAGTCTCTCCAACAACTTTTTCGCGATGTGACTTTAATCTCTGTAAAAGGTATGTGTTGTCAGTTGTCACCGCTCGTTTGAAGACTTCACTTAGTATCTTTAACAGAATCAATAAAGATATAAATCATGATGGAAGGGATTTTTACCAGGTGGATGGAAGTTAGGGCTGGAAATAGTGTTACAGTGATGTTGACAGTCGGTGTTAGGCCGTCAATGACCGTTGCCACAGTTCAACCGTTATATACTTTCTTGGTAAGCGCGGCCAACGTGAAAGGTCCACGATTTGATATCGGCGTCAAACTATTGCGACTGCGACTGCCGTAAGGAACTGAGGTTTACGTCAACGTTCGTACGTAATCACGAGTCGCTAGCCGTCAGCGCTACATATTGCTATGCGAAACCGACATAAAAGACCTATGTCAGCGTAGCAGTATGACTAGCCTAAGGTTGTTCAGCACCATTGTAAACAAAACCAATTAACAGAAGGGATGCTGTATCGTAGGAAGCTAAACGTTCAGCTTAAAGCGAAGAAACTTTTAACCCAATGCGTTACCAAGTGAGGCACACTTGTTCCTCAAGTGTGCTTCATTGACCTAGCCCTAAGTTTAAAAGCTTCTTTGATGCATAAGATATCCAAGATCTTCGATGGATAAAATAGCATGTTTAAAACTGCAAAGATATAAACTCAGCAGCTCTGCAGTATGGCAGCATGTTTCACGAGCGATATTTTCTGCTTCAGTCTGTTTAGTATTCTGCTGTTGTTTTGTCCGGATCAGAACTGTAGTCTGTCGGCTGCATTATGTATGGAGGCCGGTAGCAGGTTGTGATTCAATTTTTTAAATATAAAATGGTATAAAACATTATATTTCCGGTCCCGTAACTAAAGTATGGGCTTGCGTAAAATCTCTTTGTGAAATTATTAGTTTTTACGGAAGCTTTTATGAAAGAATATAATTTTTAATGAAAGCAGTGCGACGTTCTCCCAGCAATTTTACTTTGAACATCCCACAATGTAATTATTTCTTGATGGTTTAAGATCTTCCGTTTTTTTACAAAATATTCTTTTATAATCCACGTTCATTTCATCTACCTATTCGTTTGAACAACTAAGTTAATCCTTACTTTATAATATTACGAAATTTTAATTAAGTCTGGTTTATCCTTGATATAAACTTGACATCTGGGGTAAGTCCGTTGACCTTCTGTAATCTACCGAAGCCTGTCACAGCTTTATCAAGAATAGTGACATTCATTTAGTACTCAAGTTGATTCAGTACGTAACGATATAATTATTCAGCGACAAACACTCCCACGGGATCTAATTAACGTGCCTGGCCAACTTTGGCAGTGCAAGTTTACTCAAAACGTCCATCTGCAATAGCGCGTTGGAATCACGCCAAATGCGTCCTGTCGTCCAGCAATATGTAACAAAATAAAAATCCACTCACACGTCATTTTGCTTTAAAAAAAGCACCGAACGCTACGTTTATCACTGACCTGGCCCAAATGGACCTCTCAGCGTAGGTCCTGAACAAACTCAGTTGTTGATCGATTTATGCCCTACTCCTCCCTGCTGCGGCTGAATCTGCTTTAATTAGATAATCTCGTTTCGTATCTCTCGAGTAATGTAATTGCACTATGGTAATGGCTGTAACGCGCCTTTGTGTTGGTTTGGGAGTCAGACGAAATACTCGGATTCAAAAGTCAAATCACATTCGTGTTGTAAAAGCGAGTTCAATTTGGTAGATGTGTACTAAATTCAATATTGATATTCAGCCGCAGCTGGTTATAAACCGAAAAGCTTGGTAAATGAAATTCTATTGTAACTTTGAAGATAAGATTATGTTTGAGTTATTTCTCTGAGATGAATTTGGTATTTTGCTAAGTTTAAAGAATTTATGTAAAGGCCATGTACCTCTGTACTTTATAAATGAGAATTGGAATGAATACAGAGGCTGTAACAAAAGTTCAAACAAGTTTCTATATCCTTTGAAGAAAAAAAGTCTGCAACTTGTCAGAATATCGTCAACACACAACGACCACACCCAAGCGTTCCACCAGACAGTGCATTGCCCTTAGTATGGGATGCATCTGTATTTACAGGTCCACCTGTGGCCTGGAATGGCCGGGTCGCGGGTCACCGGCCCAATTCCGCGCCCTACTTCCCGCCAACCCGGCTGCGCAACAAGTGACGTGTCATTCATTATGTAATGTCGAATGATGTACTTGACGATGTTGTCGGCGTCACAGACGCTGATGGCTCATTGAGAGCCATCAGCGTCGATGTGTTGTCTCATTAAGACAATGGGTATTGAATTGATTTGTCTTTGATGTTATGGTTCTATTTGTGCCTCGATGGTGTAATTATGTTCATGAGTCAATACGCAAACAATCCAAAGAACCTATCCTAACTAATACATGCCAAGGCATGTATGGCTCTTTCTCTAGAATGTTTGTTATAGCTTTTAAAATGCTGTTAAAACAATATAACATAACATCACACGTTTTCTTCAAAGGGTTAGGCACAGGTGTACCTATAGTACACCCACATTTCGCCACTTATGTTTAAGTCCCGTGTAATAGGGACGAGCTTATCTCCATCAACCGGTTACAAATCCAGACAGGAATTTCTAGATAATTTTTCCTTATATTCTTAAACATTACCGGACACTAGGAATTTCTCCTGTATCATGGGTGCGATTACAAAAATTCAAACTCACATACACAATCAGCCAACATCGGAACAACTACTTGTAGGCCATACAAATATTTGTTCCGTGCCGGAATCGAGCCCACGACACGCGGCGTAGCAGTCAATCGCTCAGCCACTGCGCCAACCGTGCCGTCATAATTGAAAATATAATGTGGTAAACTTGAACTAAAATATTTAGCCCAATTAAATATAATAGTCTAAACAACGTCAACACTGTAAATGATGTTGAGAAAGCTTTTATTTTTACGCTTTTGTGAATCTTTTTTGTTCCGCAGTGTGACATGGGTCCCGCGGACCACCTAGCAATCTTTTGTATGTAGATTCAAACAAAAGAGCGTTCGTGGATTATGGTGCCCTATTTGGTTAACATAATTAGGGCTATCGCTGGGAGATAATCTATATTTTCTGAATAATGTACTGAAAATACAATAATGCGACCAATTGATGTCATTGCCCTAAATGGAGTGTTCAGAATGTATATTTGTTAGCTAAAGTTTGCTTTCAGGAATATTGTCATGTCACCGCGGTGTTGAGCTATTACACCGTTACGTATGTACCTATAGGCTTTATCGATTCATCGAAGCGTCGCGCGAATCGTTTAGTACGAGTATATGCCTAGCTATTGACGCAGCCTTTTAAAAAGAAATGGCTTTTACATTTCAGCCATTTCAGTCGCTACACCTGTGAACAACATTAAGTAATCAATACCTGAGTCAGCAAAAACAATTGATGGCCCAGGAGTCAAGGTCAAACCTTTTAACTCCATGATATCGAAGGCTATAAAGGGCTACCCTACTTAGTGAATAGGATGCGATCAGGCCGATGGCGGACCCTGAAACAATTTAAAAGGCTGCGGACGGGAACCAATATTTGTTGAACGTAGATTGGTAGATTTGCGGAGTTTGATATTTTCTGGAAATAAACTTGGTGTGAAAATGTCTGGTTTGGGATTTTGCCAGTTTTGATTGTTAGGGTTCCGTACGAAAATGATAAAGAAAGACACCTTATGGTGTAACTTCTTCTGTCTGTCTGACTGTCGAAGCTGTTTACTATCGATTTTAATTTTGGAATACTTTTAAACAATGCTTGTCCGCGTAGATGAAAGAACTGTAAATTATTCTTATTTTCATTAGCTTTCATTCTGTTTTTGTAATGGGAACCAGAATAGGGTGTTAAAGTTTTAAAGTACTGGGTTACTGGTTCAAGTAGGCTATCACATGGAAAGTCTTGATTTGCACATTAAAAATCATATTTTGTTTATAATTATGCCGCATAGTTTTTGGCATATTATTATGATGGAAAAAAAACGTAAACTATCGACTAACCGAAAACCGAAAGATCTGAAACAAATCAAGTTCATCGAGGTTTATGTTAATATTACATAAAACTTTAGTTGCTTTTTAGTAGTAAAACCCGTTATTACTAACTTAGTTAAATTACAACCTAACTTCATGGTTTTACCTGAGTAAGGAACCCTAGTTCATGTCTAATAAAACCTAGCATAGACTAGCATCGACACTAGTGTGCTTAGATCAAAAACCATAGTGTTCGATCTCAGTGACTTAAGTTCTGCTGCTTAAATAGATGATGTTAAATTGAAAAGTAAATAATAGTGAATAAATGATTCCTCCCTTGCTGTATACCGAATGATCTTTAGAAATGTTTCGACTTCCCTTTTCTACGAATTCACCTTTCATTGATCACAGTCTTTGTCCTCGAAACCTTTGAAACAATATTCCGTAGAAAAAAGTAACATTACGAAACAGGCGAAATTATTGCTAACAATAACAGGGATAAATGGTTCATAAATCTTCTGAAGCTGTTATTACTTACCAGTTTGCCAGCTCTACAGGACTGGGATATTAACTTAATGGCAATAATGTACATTGGAACTTTGATGTTGGCACAGGTTCGTAGTTTCATTCGTTTAGAGAAAATCTAACATCTGTGTACCTAGCACAAATGCTTGACGTAAATGTGACGTCAATTCAAACGCTTTTAAAATTGAAAATACTCGGTTTGCCGATTTTGAAGAAAGTCTTCAAAATAAGTATATTTATAGATATAAATTCGTATTTATGACTTAACTTAAATCTAAATGGTACAGGGTTGTTCCATTTTCAATTTTAAAATTGTTCGTATTGACGTCATGTTTACCTCAAGCGTTCGTGCTAGGCACACATGAGGACGAATCAAGTTTAGGAAACAACAATGTCTTTGCCAACATAAACGTGTGTGGCTAAGACCAGAATGTGCTTCGTCAAAACAAAATCGTATCAGTTGTTTTCTTTGCACAAAAGCAATTCTTGTGACCTTCGCCTTTGGTTCAGAAAGTGGTAATAAAAGTGCGGTAGTCGTAAAAAAACTTAGTCATCCTATACTAAAAGGACGTCGATTTTATTGTAAGTCAAGTTCGTGACTCGAGCTTTTTGAACGGGGACTTAGGTTTAGGTTAACTTGAAGACCATTTGCATAATTTTTGAACAGCCAAATCGGTTTCTTCTGCCAGGTATTTTTGGAATAGGTATTGAATTTTTCTAGGAACTTCTTATTTGCATCTGTGGTAAAAATGAAAAGCGCTATGTGTGCAAAAAAAACACCTACGAAGACTTTTACACTTCCTCAAATACGTGTAGAATCTTAATTAGTCTGATATACTTCCTTAATATGATCAAAACTTCAAAGATTGAACAAGAGTTCTCGCGTGCACATCAGACTTCAAGTTGTTCAACTGCTTCCATCAATATTAAAGTTGTGGCAGGCATTCATAAAGTTTATGGAAACAACAAGGTATACAAAGGCAAGACGGCGGTTATAAGACTTACCTTATAACCGCAATGCTGATAGCAGCAATCTTTAAGTGCCCTCACAATTAATTAAAAACCTTGCCAAATGGTACCTATTCGAGTCAACACCTATGTGCAGTATGAATGAGAGAGAGTGAGAGTCCCATTTTAGCGGGAGCAAGGGTCAATGGTGTTTTACTTGTATTGTTTGACAGGCTCACGTCTGTCCACTATCTCACGTGATGATGAGAGATGATGTGGTCAAAGATGGAGCAGGTTTACCTATTAATAAAATCTATTCCCTCGCGACTCAAAGACCCCAGTATAGCAACCATAAAAGGGAGTTTCTCCCCTTAGCTACACACAATGATAATGTTCCCAAAACGTTTTGTGTGAAGGAATGATCCCCCGCCCACATATCCTACGGCCACCATGTAGCGGTGGCGCAATGTCGCAGTTCATGTCTTGTTGTCTGATGAATGAACGTGCTTGGCGGATCTGTGCATAACATACGAGCAGTACTCCAGAGATACACGATCAAAGTTCTGATGATGTTAAAAGTGGGTTCCCTCTATCTGGCAGAATTTTGATGCTCCGAAATTTATTTGGCATAACACACTTGGCATAATCTTCTTTAAACGAATATATATATGGCATAAAAATCATTTAATATAATTATTGTTTGGCCGAATGTTTATACGTCCGAATTTACAAAGGCATACTTTTAAGATGGCAGAATTTTATTTGGCATTATTACTTTTGGCAAAGCTTAATTTCGCATAATTTCGTTTCACATAACGTTTATTTAGAGCGACGATTATTTGGAATAATTTCACTTGGCATATTAAGAAGATGGCAGAATTTCATTTGGAATAATTTTATTAGGCATAATTATTGTCATTTCTATAAAATGTAATCATATTCTTAACCTTAAATTAAAATTAAAATTAAAATATTGTCTTGAAAAGTCAATATGTTGTACTACAAAAGTTAGTGAAGTGACAGAACCGAATCGCTGCAAAACCGACTGCACGTAGTCTTGTCTGCCCTACCCCTAGAGTGTAATTTAAGCCCGCGTAGGTGCGGAGGGGCAAGGCGGCCCGCGGGCTGAGGAGCAGGTGGTTTTAACGCGCGCCGCAGCGGCTGAGGCTGGCCGGCGTTGCCGGCCAGCAAGCCGAAGCGGCTGTGGTGAGCGTTACAACCATCTGCGACGAGAAGCTTGCGTGGGACCGCCGGAGCCCCGCATGCTTGCTTGCATGCTGCATGTTTGCTTGCATGCTGCATGCATGGTGTGCTTTTTTGCATGTTTGCATTCTACATGCTTGATGCATACATGCATGGTGTGTGCTGTTTTGCATATTTGCATGCTACATGCTTGATGCATGCATGGTGTAAGCTTGTTTGCATGTTTGCATGCTTCTCACAGGTAAATAAGAACCATATAAATGTTCACAATCAACTGTTTAATTGAGTTCAGTAAGTAATACAAAGTAATACATGCAGAAAGATAATTAAATAAGCATTTAAACAAAAGAACTTTTTACAAAACAAAAAACAACCGACTTCCAAAGAAGACACTAAAAAGTCAAAAACAATTTTAATTTCGGAAGTTGGTATATTTAGTTTTGAAATTTCGTTGTTTGCCACCATCTTCCAAAATTAAAGTTATTTTGAGTATTGAGTATTTTATTTCTTTGATTAGTTGATTTGATATATTATAGAATCCCACATGATTTGTGCTCACTATGGTATTTATCCTGTGATGCCACGATTCAGCATAATTTTGTGTTCTAGGGATATCCTGGTCGATTAAATCTTTTGTACTCCAGTGGCTAGGCTGATATTTTGGTGGCGAAGAATATGTTCCCCAAATATAATTATCACTAAACCATTGTGTAATAATGTCCGCCTCAGGGGATATATTATGGTATCTGCAATATGATGGTTCTACTTTTTAATTATTATGGATATGAAATTTATGCCTAAAGATGATTCTGACTTACAAAATTATGCCAAAAGACGATTCTGACAGTGAACTTTCTGCAATATGATGGTTCTACTGTTTAATTATTATGGATATGAAATATATGCCTAAAGATGATTCTGACTTACAAAATTATGCGTTTTTAATGTATTATAAATGAGTGTATGCCGAACGATTTTCTGCGAAATGAAGTTTATGCTATGCACTGTTATGCTAATTAATATTATGACATAAAAAGTTCTGCTATAAAGGGTAGACCCGTTAAAAGTTGAGCAGTTGTTCCGCTGTGAAATACCGCCTCACCGTTGCTAGAATTCTTTTTGGCAGCTAGTTGAGCCTTAGTGTGCTAGTATAGTTCTTGCAATTCATGAAGAAAATCCGAAATTCACACACACACTCAAGGGCAACCCGCCTTTGAGTGTGTGTGTAGGATTTAATATGCACGTGCATATGGTTTCTGTGGGCTCGAAGGCGGCTCGACCAATACTAAGCGCTCTCGAGCTGACGCACGTAGAAACATTATCTACGTGCATCAGCCACACACGAAGTAGACCCTCTCGACTTCGTGGATTGCAAGAACTATACAGAACAGTACATGAAAAAACACCTTGAACCTGACTATATCGATCCTTCTACATCCATCCAAGTATAAGTTATCGAAAGCACTTAGGATAATTCTGGAATTGGTTTCAAGCGGACTAAGAATTACAGAGAAACTTCGCTGTTGTTTGTTTCTTACTCAGGTGCTGAATATTTACAAGTTAGAACTGATCTTACTTCTTATTTAGACTTGAATAATTTATTGTAGGTAGAAACGATTTGAATGTATTTGTTTGTTAGAAGCATTTCGAGTTTTATAAACAGAGATGCCAGAACGCAAACGGTGGCAGCTATTGGAGTTTTCTTCGAAGATTAATCCTCTTTATTGGATAAGATAAAAGTTATAAATTATGTTGTCTTATATTGACGAGCTCAATAAGAAATCTTGACGCACTCTTCCCTGATTGATGTCTGTCTTGATTTACGCACACTTAGAAACAAGCAAGGTACCTACTCACGAAACGCCAAATTTCTAAGTTCGTTGTTGTTTGCAAAAAGTACACAAAGTGTTTGATTATTTTGGGGAAATATTTGGAGGTCTTGCTCCGAAGATAGGCCGCAGTAGTCGTTTATCTTAAAACTTGGCACCAAAAGATAAATGGTTTTTACAAATAATAGTAGTAATATAGGTATTTTAAGAGCTCAGATACGTGAGGAAAATCGCGTCTCACAAGCGTCCGATAACAGTGCTGAAAAATTCTACCGAACAATGAGCATTTTGATTGCGTTCATTGATGCTACAGCACGTCTGCATCGGTATTGCTGATAATATGAGTATTATGTACAGTCACAGCGAATATAGGTTCATCGTCTTGAGGTCTATTTTTGTTTGCTCCAAGCATAATAGAACCTGTTTGTCTTCTTTACCGACTCAGTATTGCCATAGTGATAATGTCACAGGTACAATCAGCTCGTAAAAATGTGACGCTGACAATTATTTAAAACAGTTGTGAATTGTGGAATGAAAAGGCCAGTTAATATTTTGGTTTAATGCATTGGTGAAACATTTATGTTGAGTCAAATCCGACAGAGAACCAAAGTCACCGACATAGCTCAAAGAATTAGCAAGTTGAAGTGGCAGTGGGCTGGCCATATCTCGCAAAGAACCTCTGACAAGGTGGGATGACGATCTGCGAAAGACTGCAGGCAGATGCTGGATGCGGCAAGCTGTAGACAGGGCGCTATGGCGCTCATTAGGGCTATGTCCAGCAGTGGACTAGTATAGCCTGATGATGATGAATGCAATAGTCTATAAGTGCTGAAGCTTCAAAACTTATGTCCTGACTTGATTAGGATAAGAATTTTAAAAGTGACAAAGGTATGTAGGACTCTACTGTATCTCGCCGGTAACGAAGGAGCCTCTTACTACCGACATATAAATGGCTTAATAGGTTGAAAAAGCTAGATTTTTTGTCGGACTGTGAGCATTACAAGTCTTTTCTTGGAGTGAAATGTACATCTTGATTTGATGCCTTCAAATCAGTGGTTACCCTAGCATACTGCTACCAAGCACTACAAAGCGAAATCTTATAACATCTGACCGAAAATAGGTCCTGGCCAAATGGCTATTCGCACAAGAATTCCATAGAAAACAAGCATTTTTAGGTTTTCCCGGTTTTTTAACTTTCTGGGTAACTTTTTTAATTAAAGAAAAGGTCGCAAGAGTTCCAATAGGGGTTCTTATTCAAACTATTGCGAGCATTTTAAAAATAAACATTGCTACATCGGTCCAGCCGTTCTTAAGTGATTTGCTTTTTATTTATGTAGGTTTGAAACAGTGGGGTACTAGCAACATATTTTCTTATCGCAATACAACGTCAGCTTAGCGTGTTACCTGCCTTTCGTGTTTAATCTCCAGTTACTATCTAGGCTATTCTCTACTTTACAACTTAGATTAAAACCTCGCGTGAGTCATGTAAGGTGGCACTTTAAAGTTTTCCCGCCCTTTTATCAAGTTTTTGAATGGCGTTTTCGGGGTGTTGCGTTCTTTGTTTGAAAATGGAATTTATGGCCGGGGAAGAGTTGGGGTTCATGGTTCACAAAGTTTTCTGTATAAGGAGCGTTTAGCGTCAGCTGAGCTGTTTGACACTGTTTTGTGTTATAAAGATTAATAAGTCAGAGTTTAAGTTTAAACTTTTAACTGGATTAATAAGTTTAATAGATTGTGCGTTGTTAGTAACTGTCTATCTCTTCGCTTATTTCTTCTAAGTCTGAATTATTTATTACACAATTTGTGACGCTGTGTCATTGACCAAATCCTTGAAATATATATAGATTTTTGTTTATGTTTCTCAGAATTCATATTATGCCTATACGGTTGCCTTGTCGTGATTGTCTCCTTTCTGTGGATGTGGCGTGACTCACGCGTTGTAGGTCAAGGTCGAAACTAGCTGTCCCAATATTTTTCGATACAACAGTCTTAATATTACTAGACGTCAAAAATATTATACAAGAAAGGCATTAAATTATAAATTATATTGTTTTGTGGAAGCTCATTTTATAAATGCTGTCTATTTTAAAAGATCCGTATCTATCTATTTATAATAATGCTGAAGAGTAAGTTTGTTTTTGGTGGTGGTTTTGGTAACAGTCCGATTTGTAAAATTCTATTTACATTTCATAGCCGAGGTAGGTTATAAACTATTTAACATCACGCTACGGCTCTTAGGAGCGGGTTAAACCGCGGAGCACGGCTATCCAGATCATTCTTTTAAACTAAAATATTTTTTATACTATTCAATATACATTTTTTTAGTTTTACGTAAATCTAGTTATTTTATTAATTTCTGAACCGAATCCTTCGCTATGAAATGAGTCAAATATTATCCCGCAAGTACGCCTTAGCTAGGCTCTTGGGAGTCACTTGTTAGAATACAAATTATGAATTCATATTTAAGTGACATTTGTCTATCTACATAATCACACTGCGGATTTCTATTAAGGTATTAATAATACCGCAGCGATTATTGTCTAATTGGCAATTATCAATTCATCACGCACGGACGTTTGAAATTACGTAAGACAGTAATTTGTCGCACATAGAGTCTATGTTGTAAGCGTGTATTATGTCACAAAATTATAACACAAAAATACTTTTGGACATAATATCTAGCCCCAACTTTCTTGTAGTAACACAGGCTACCATTAGTCCCAAGGTCAAGGCCGCCGTTTCCAGGCAACGTACTGACAACAAAGCTTTTCTCGCTGTAATTTAATATTATTAATGGTTGTTGAACATGGATTTTGCATTAAAATGGGATTAGCTGTTATAATCGCTCGTTTAATGTAAATAACTATGAAAGAGGGGTATTGTTATATGTCCCGTGCTGGGCGCCATTAAGGATCAGTATTCTCTTTTTCTGAATGTTGATTTCGAAGCGTTTGCATTTGGAGTGTTACTGCGTAATTAATGCAAAATGATTGTTATAAGTGCAATTATAGTCGCGTAAAGTGAAATTTTATATGATAAAGTGGAGTTGTTAACAGTCCCACGGTGGGTGCCATTAGGCGCTTACACGGTTATTGTTTTACGGTAAATGTCTAAATGAATTATTCAACGCCTCAGCGCAGATTTAGAGTGATTCGTATGTTGGAATTTTATTTGTGTTAGTTTTGTTCATCTATTTATAACCCAACGTTTATGGAATTGAAGAGAGAAGAGGTTTTAAAATTTGTAATAATGTTATTGTAATTTGTGTAAAAACATGTTTTTATTGCCTTAATTTAGCTCTCATTATTCTTGTTTTTCCAGGAATCTCCACCCTGTCTGGATGCGGTTCCCCAGACCAGTTGGACCGCCTGCCCGAGCTGCCGGCGGCGGAGGAAAAGAGGCTGCGTCGCGCCGCGCAGGTGCTGCAGCAGAAGCTGGTACTGCGCCAGTGGTTGGCCACTCATAGACTGCACCATACCTATACCAAGTACGTACTAATAGTTTAGCCTATTTATAAAAGGACTTACTGATACAAGATAAAGGTTTTCAGGGACTATGAAATGGTAGGTAGTGGTACTGTTCTGAATCAACTCTAAATGTATCACTCTGATGTTGGTTTGACAATTTGAAGTTGAAGTCTACATACTTCAGCATTACTTAAAGTGATTCTCACAATGTAGACCGTAAAAGTGATTTGATTGAGATGATTACGATTAATTATTGAAAATTGTAGCGCTGTTTTACATAATTCATCACGCGGTCAAAATAATTGAATAATGACTATATTATGATCATGAAAAACGTCAATATAGCTCTACAAATTATATTTATTGGAATTAAAACTTTTTCGTAAAAATAAGATGTTTTTCATGAAACAGAATTTCAAGAGCTGTATTCAGCTTGGAATTCTCAGTTTAAGAAGCTACTATTTTAAAGATGAGAAGACAATTTAGAATCCCACAGATAGCGAGAAATAAAGTACCGTAAGAAAAGCACGTAATTAATTCACTGTCTAACAGCCAAAGTCATTAAACTTTATAGTTTCAAGAATTCTATTAGGAAAGTTGTATTCCAAAGGAAATTAACTTTTCGGACTAGTCACACCTTCCGCAGAACATTTAGGAAATTGACTCCCGAACGGGGTGCGGCGTACAATCCAAGAATATCATAAATATTCCGAGCCAGTTTGCGCAGTATAAGCCAAGAATTAGAAATACGGAATATCCGATATGGGAATTTAAATAAGCGTGAATGGGAGAACACTACAACCTGCAAATTCAGCAAAGCTTGGCATAAGAAACGATATTTATTATTGTAAATAGGTTTTAAAAACATTTTGACACGTCATAAAAGAGAATAAATAAATTAGAATTAGATTAGGTCGGCGTTTTCCTACCTCACTACTCTGAGAAGAATTACCGAAACAAACTCAGAGGTCCCAGCCTCTATTAAGTCCAGAGGTATACTGATTCAATAAATTAATAAAGTACTCTAATATTTCTAAAAGCAAAGCGACTATCTTCTCGGTCGTTAGTTTAAAATATCTTACACGTGTAAGTAAGTAGAAAATGAGGGTAGGCGGGTATCAAGTTAAAGATGGAGGTGGAAGGAGCACGAAACTAGATACGGTAGGATAATAGTGACACTGGCTCTGGATAGTCAAGATTAACTACTGTGACCTAAATAAAAGTCCTTTTCTTCAGTAAAAAGGCAAATAAGAAAAACTGCATTACTCACAGCGAAGCTAGAATCTATTTGGACCATTAAAACTGTTTTTTTCACATATCAGTGTGTATACAAACTTTCGCATTTATAATAATACTAGCTGACCCAGCAAACGTTGTTTTGCCTTATAAAATGTTTGGGGTGCACCACCCTTAAAATTTGGGGGGATGAAAAATACTCGTAGATGTTGGCCGATTCTCAGACCTATCCGATATTCACATATAATTTCATACAAATCGGTCCTGTCTTTTCGGAGGAGTTTGGTAACTAACATTGTGACACGAGAATTTTATATATAAGATTAATTAGAGTTTGTCGGTAAATATGTTTTTGACGACCGATGTGGCGCGGCGGGCGAAGGTCCGCCTGCGACGCAGGAGGTTGCGGGTTAAATTCCCGCCTTGGGACAAATGTTTGTACGATCTACAAAGATTTGTTCCGGGTGTTCTGGGTATTTGCTATGTATAATAAAAATATCTATGTATGTTATGTATTGTATTAAGTATATCAGTCATCTAGTACCCATAACACAAGCTCAGCTTAGCTTGGGGCTAGATGATGCTGTGTGGATTGTCCAGCATTATTTATTTATTTATTTATGGCTCTTCGTGTGCAGTAGTTTTAGTACGGTTATAAATATGTATACTTAGGTTAAGGTATTTATCTATGGGTCTTTTGTTACCTGATAATAAATGATTTGATTATGTTTGTTACTCCATTACGTTGAAACGGCTGAACAGATTTGGATGATTTTTAAAGTTATAAAGGTAGCTCATACCCTGGCTTAACACATAGGCTACTTCTCAGTTCGAAAAAGTGAAGTATGCCCGCGAGAATTTCGAATCGTCTTGTGTTGACTTTTTAACCGCTGGTAACACCGCGGTGCGCAGCTAGTGTAGCAATAAATCTGTGAGATAGCACGTGTCGGACATGTGCCAACAACTCCAGCCCAGTGGATACTTGTGACCTTGACATTTCCTCTTGACATGTTAAGGAAAAAGGGGAGGGTTCGAAAACAGAGTACATAACCTGTCATGTGCTTTGTGGAACTTCTGTGTGACTAACAACTTATTATTATATTACGGTACAGCTATTGTTACCTTTCCAACACTTTAGTAAATTTTAGATTAGTAGTTAATGTCAAAATCAAAATCAAAATTCATTTATTCAAATTAGGCTGAGAATCAGCACTTTTTGAACGTCAAAACGTTTACAAAAGACAGTCCCCCAAAACGCCCACCCTTCACCACTTCCTAGTGTTTTTGCTGGGAAGAAGAAGTGGTGGAACAAACTCCCCAGCAACACGTCTGTCTGATAGTTTGAAGAACTTGAAGCTATACAAAGTATACAACACATGTCAAAAAATAATACTTATGTCAATGTAAAAGATAATTCATTGAAAATATTGAATACTAGCACTTCGCCCGCGATTTCGTCCGCGTGGATTTCGTGCCTTCGAACATCCCATTCATCTCCTTTAACGCTTAGTTTTTAAAATAAAATGTCAATGTT
The DNA here is from genome assembly GCA_905147745.2 of Phlogophora meticulosa. Lineage (NCBI taxonomy): Eukaryota > Metazoa > Arthropoda > Insecta > Lepidoptera > Noctuidae > Phlogophora > Phlogophora meticulosa. Next base: position 746,450 of record LR990525.1, read on the forward strand.
AAAAAGTCTATGTTACTCGCTGGTAATGTAGCTTTCTAATAGTGAAATAGTTTTTCAAATCTATTAAGAGTTTATCCATTACAAACAAATATACAACAAACAAATGTTTCCTCTTAATGTTAGTTCAGATAAATATTGAACATTAACTATGTACAAAGGCGAGCTTATCCCAATATTGGGTTCTCTAACAGCAAACCGCTTTAAGTATTTGTTTAAATCTATACATCCCAATATTCCCAATCTACTTCTATCCCTTTCCACTTCATTCCGTACGTTACAGTCTTTAGATGACCACTGAAAACCAGGGCTGTGCTGTGGCCCCTCATGGCACAGCATCATGATTCAAACTGCCTTCGTGCCACAATGACTGGTTTTCACTAACATGATTTAGGTAAAATATTCACTAACAACTAATCATAAGAATTTTCTTGTATTAAGTATTTCTGATTGTTATTATTTATTTTCTTTCAACACTGAGAACCAAAATTAAGTGTAAAGCTGATGAGTTTTTTTTTCCCCCACATCCAGGACAGGTAGAAAATCCAATAAACTCGCAACATTATCTGCCTAGTGAATATTTAAACTATACTAACTTGCCTATCTGAATTCTGAGCCGGCGGGCCGTCGCCCACCTTTTGTTAAAAGTATGTCAATTTTGATACAAGCGCTGGCCTTTGTTAGGAGCTGTCGGCGGTGGTGACAATACCTTCGTCGACTCATTCAGCCAAGCTTCCACCACAGGGACAGAGGCACTTTGGAAACTGTGATGTTACATAATGCTATTTTTATCTGATTCTGCTATGTGTTAAGTGAATTGGTGTGGTACATGTAAAAGGCGTCAGAATAACGTGGAAATAACCATAAGCGTAAGAACAAAATTACTGCTATTGTTGCTTGTTGCGCTTCCGTTACAAAACTTGTTTCTTAGTTTGTACATATACCTATACGCTGGAAGGGCCATCGAAGCACAGCCTGGTATCATGAGCAAAAAACAAAACAGAAAAATACATTAGGAAAAGCCGGGTCCACAATCAAGTGCCTGCTGCACAGACATCGGTGCAGCAGGTTGTGCGTCAATGTATCTTACAGTAATCAGGGCTCGGAGATGGCAATCGAAGACGGGTCCATAACGCCGACCAACGAAACAAAAGAAACATAAAAATGAAAAACGAAAAACTTCGCATAACCCCGCATCAAATCCGCGCCGCCGTAAGCATAGCTTTCCACCCTATTTTGCTGAGAGCTGATGAGAAAAGGTATCAGTTTAATTAAAAATAGCTACAGACTATCTGTCGCACCAGATGTAAAAACCCCAACAATAATAAAAAAAAATACCAAAAAACATTATGTTCTCGTATTTGTTTAACATTATTTTAGTCAAAAACTTAACGTAGAGAAATACGGCATTAATATTTTTTAAGTATGAGTAAAAATTAAAAAAAAAATGTATGGCCTATGTTATTCATATACATATATGTGGTTCAGGTTCCTGGTTGCTCGTGTATGTGGCTTTAAATGTTTGTAAACGCACACTCGACACATGAGAAATTCCCACGGGGCAAAGTTTTTGCTAAAAAAAAACTATCGGATGACGGCTGAAAAAATATCTCACCTTCATCATATTACCTTTTCTATCTAATCTCATTTCTTAACCGTGTCATATTTAAATCGCAGATAATTTATGTCAATAAAGTACTTAGTGCTTAAAATGCGACGTACGATATTCCAAAAAATATAAGAAATAAATTGGCATGCAACTTGTTCGTATCGAGGACCTCAATTTAGGTAAAATCATAATGGCCCATATACTTTGCAAAAAATGTGAACACATTCCGTATTCACTTCATAGCTTGCATTTTGCGGAAACTCTGGTCCGTGTTCTCTACAAGTCTACAACATCTGTGGTGCATCTGTACGCGTACGTAGTACGTAGTTACGTACCCACCCTCAGGGGAAATGCGGCAATCCGCTTAAAAGTTCCACTACAAACTTCGAACAAAAGAATCGCAGAAGAATAATACTGAATTCCTCTCGTGTTTTGTTTGACCTTTGCGAAATTGAGTTTGGGACCCTCCTCGAATACAGTACGCCTATAAAATTCGCGTCACCGAGCCACAGATCATGACTGCTTTATTTGGACGCTGAATGATGTCATTTAAAGGCACCCGGACCAGGAAAAAGGACGTTTTCATGAAAATTAAAAAACGGCAATCATACCGACATTTGATTGCCGCTTCGGATTATTACATTTAAAATGTACAGTACAAACGCAATCTGGACCCAATGCTCTTTAACGATCCAACGCGTTTTCATATTCATTGCTCGCGCCATCCTCATCCCGTCTACAAAAGGGTATTGAAAATTTTATCTTCAGGATCCAGTCACTTAATATTGGAGGGAAATTCTTAAATTCTCTGAGCGGTCTTAGCTCTTTTGTGTTTGTGTGGAAAAGAGCTGGATTATGCACAGGCGAACTGAAATCCTTTTGTAGATTGGGTGTTAGGCTTTAGAGCTGCACGCAAGCAAATTGAACGGGAAGGCAACTATCAATAAATTCCCACCTGTCTCTGACCGAGCATTGTTCGCTGCAAGTAGGTCAACAGCTAGTACAGCCACGTGCCTTTGTAAGCCCACCTAACGTTGCTTCTGTACCAATGTCCAATATAACATCATCTATAGCTAGTATGAGGTTTTAGACATCACTGACATCGTTGAAGGGAAATGTCGTGACGAAACCTGGTCTTATAATTAACAAGCACTTCGCTCGTCAATTCGTCCGCGTGGATTTCGTATTTTTCTCTTCGAACTTTAACATCCTCCCTCCAAACCCTTTAAAGCATAGTTTTTTAAATATGATCGTTCGCAGTCCGACTCCTGTCGGCATTGTTGTGTTCAGCGCACGCAGGTAATACAGTTCTTTAGCGCTATTTCTTCCGACTTATTTTACAAATATCATATACATACTTAAGGCTAACCAAGAACTTCCTTATGAATGTAGCTTACTAAATATATTTTTTCAAATCCTATTGGTAGTTTCAGAAATGAGCCTGTTCAAACAAACAGGCAAACTCTTCAGCTTTATCATGTTGTATAGATATAACTTTGATATTGCCAACCCGCCTTGAGCAAGCGTGGTGATTAATGCACGTGTCTTCTCTTTTTGAGAAGAGGCCTTTGCCCTTCAGTAGGACAGTAGCAGGCTGGTATTATAGTTATTATTTACAAAATGTAGTAGGTATACTTCTTTCATGGTTATCATGTAATTCCTCCGTTTATGAATGGAACTCGTTTGCGTTACCGTCCCAAAGATGAATTTGCCTCTTTGCAGTTTCCAAGCACACAAAGTTAATCTTGGCGCTTTTTGGCGAAGTTTTTCACAAAATTAGTATTCCGAGGCACTGAGGTTGTGAAAAGTAGCAGGTAATCTGCTGTTACCATACAAAATGTGCTTTAAAGTGCTACTGCGTGTAATATTAGCGATGATTCTTTTTCCAGGTAGACTTACAATAGTCTAAGTCTACTGCGCAGCGGCAGGCGCAAAATTCAAATTTTCTTAGGTTTTTCGACTGTACAAACATACATTTCTCTCATTATAATCATTAAAATCACCATTACAACTCTAAATTAGAATTGTGGCTAAATGTCATGATTTGATGAAATAGACATTCAATCGCAGAATTTGAACTTACAAAGTCGTATTATTATTCCAATTATAAATACTTCGTGAAATACACATTTGTTACGGTCGCTTATGAGTTTTTAATAACATACAATCTAATACTGAATTGCCAATAGCAAAAAACCTACAAAAATAATAATTGACACTAAGCATTGACTTGACGTTTTATACACAACTTAGGTTATTAGTTATAATATCGGAGATTGCCAGGTTTGCACTATACTTGGAATAACATAAATAACCCTCTTATTCATTCCATTCTTATCAACGTCATATAATTCATTCCAGTCTGGGAACAGCTGAGAATAGATTCCAGCCACCATTTCTAATTTCGGGCAACTTGCATAACAGGGTCGAGAACGAAACGAGATTAAATATTCTGGGACTGCGCAGTTTGGAACTGTTTTGTACCTGTGATCTGAAATCTTCAGCACGTCAGTCACAGATTCGTTCTATTTTAAAATATTATGTTTGAGTGTTACTTTGTGAAGTACCAGCCAGGTTCTTGTGATAATACTGACGCTACGCACATATTGTATCCAGAATCCCAAAATACAGGCATTCCTTGCCTTATTTGGGGTTCCAAGGTCTCTCCACCCATAGATATAATACACAACAATTTTCTACACAAGCTTCTATGATTTACTATGTACCTATAATTCTAGTTTGTTGGATCAATAAACATTTTTGAAGTGAAACTTCTTTAGAATCGTTGTGATTTCAAACCGGATGCAACGGAAAAAACGACAGGTAAGAGACACATATACAAAAATGTGTAGGATGAAGCCGGCAAAGAATGAGACAGAAATATACATACTATTTTATATTATAGGTCTCTCCTCTTTGTTTTTTTATGATCGTGTGTTTGTTTGAATTTGGAGCAGCTTTTTTATTTGGTTTTCGTCTTAACTTTTTGAAGTGAAAACTTCTTTAGCATCGTTGTGATTTGAAATTTTATGAAACGAAAAAGCTACAGTAAGGATAGACAGACATAAATTCATAAGTTTTAACGTGGGTCAAAATGAGATGGGAAGTATTATACAGTGTTTCTTATGTCGTAAAATTTTTATAAATTAATTATCAAACTTTGTATCACTATGATCATTACTAAAACCTACAATTATCCTCTTCCCAAAATATTACATTCGTCTCATTATCTTGAAGCCAAAATTTTGAAGGTTTCACTTCTACCACGTGTGAATTGCACACATGTGTTTTTAGTTATTTTTATACATAGACTCACGCCTTTTCCCATGGTGGTAAGGATAACAAATTCAAGTTTTTAATATTCGTTCGCACATTAAATTTAATTATTTAAAGAGTGGTATCTGTTTGAAATAGAAAATATATATATTATAAGTTGAAACAAATACCAGTGGTATTCGTTTTTCGTATTAAAACGGAATAAATCGTGTCAGGCACACTGGTTTGGTCATATACGTTTATAGTAATTTAACGGTTGAAAATTATTTTATTGCGCCAAAACAAGCGTGAAGATTAAACATTAACCCCAAATCAGACCTTAAAGGCCAAGGCCAAATAAATCCTCAACTCATCCCGATATCATGAGGGTATTATGAAAAAAGGGTCCACGATTTATCCTCATTTTCACTTAGGCCGGAGGAGGCCGGGATCCTATCGGATCACGTCCCTCACTTGATGAATGACAATCTTTCGCGCTCCATTGAATTCCTGGCAACTGCAAAAGATGGTTTTCACATATGAAGTATTTTCATTCACTCCAAGGAAATATTTTTCGGTCTCGTCTGCGAAAAGTATTTGTGGGATCTATTTTTTAGCGGGTTGAATTCTAAGGTATTTTATGACGATAATTAAGTCTCTAGGCTCTTAGGTTCTTCTTTGCGCCATAAATCTACCGGTATTCAGGTGCATCTGGTTAGGACTGCAAGTCGATCCCAACGTTAGTTATGGCGCTTCAGGCGCTGAAATAGTTTTCGTAATCAGGAATGATGACAAAAAAAAAGTTGTCCAACTTTTATATTACAAAAAAATATTGGATATGTATTTTTTCCTTTTTTTACTTACTCGATGCATTGATTAAAAAAGTTGCATGACGTCTCGTGTTTGTAGATTTGATACATACTTGTGACGTAGCCATCCCCACTCTCCAACTTTCAAACGTTCTATCTAAGTCATTTTTATTAATATGATATAACAAAAAATGCGTGTCAATTTTTTTTTATTATCCGATTGGCGGACTATGCCATATGATATATACCTTTATATATATATTTTTGAAACCCAGGCATCTTCCATCAGACACTGCAGTGTTATCCGCACGATACTTAAATACACAATAGTTACATTGTGAAATGTTTAACATAAACAACAGAGTATCGAACCTAAATGCGGCCGGACTATAACCACTAACCACTCGTTATACCGACAATTTTCCTAGCTAGAGCTCATTAAGTCCAGTTAAACCCATTAACTGGAAAATAATTAAACCGCTTATGGACATGAAATAGATACGCTCATTGGTGATCCAACATACATAGGTATAGTATAGGTTATATATCTAGGTTTTACCCAAATATGTTGTGGTCGGTTTCCAGTCTAACCGGATGCAGCTGAACACTAGTATTTTACATGGAGCGTCTGCCTATCTATCTTCCTCAACCCAGTTACTGGGCAACACGATTGACCAATTGGTAAGACTGCTCGACAGACTGGCTCGACATATGAGGTGTCTAATTATAACCTCCATGAAAAGATTAACACATTCAGACGTAGGTTGCTTTATAGGTTGAGCAATGAGGGGCTTGTGGCTAAATAAAAACAGCCAGCAGGTTTATCGAAGATTAAGCTACGCTTGCCGAGGTCTATCCGTGGATGGGTGATCATCCACTAAATACCGAGACCCCTCCGTGTTTCGGTAAGAAGTTGGTCCCAGATGTCATTGGTAGATTTTTGACTGACGTTATGTGCAGTCGGAAGCCCGAAAGTCTGATAACCAGTTTTACAGTAAGTGATTGTTGCACTGTTGCATATACTTTTTTGCACGTTACCTATAAGCATTAAGCTAATATAAACGATTGGAAATTAACCAATAAATAAATACAGGAATAGTATTGTGTTACCCAGTAACTGGGTACTGAAGGTCAGATAAGAAGTAGCCCCATGTAAATTATTGATAGTCAGCTGTTTCTGGTTAGACTGGAATCCGATTCCAACACAGTTGGGAAAAGGCTGGGCAGATTATGAGACTAAAGCACCATAACAGTCTTATTTCTTTCGACATCTTCGAATTTGGCAACCCTTCATACTTCGCAGTAGTGCCAAAGCACCTGACATTTGTATGCAAGACACACCCGGAAGGTATAAAAAAAAATACATATCTCCAAATTGACTCAATTTGCACGGGAAAGTACGCAGCTGATACCGGTAATATGGTCCCGAATCACCTATGAAATACCGGAGGGTTCGAGATCACGGTTATTCGAAATTTCTAGGAATTCCAGTACCTAGTTAGACTGTTTTGTTGGTCTAGTGGTCGTAAGCACTACTGCAGAGTATGAGGTCCTGGTTTCGATGCCCCGATTGTGCATAGTTCCTAGGTTTTTTTCAGCTGGAATTCATCAGAACCTGTACCCGGCTGATGGCAATAGACTCATTCCCTCCCTATTACATGGAACTTAAACAAAACTGGCAACATGTGGGTGTTCAATAGAGGTACCTACACCTCTGACGTACCCTTCGGGGAATACAGGACTGAAGTCAAATAGTTTCTCACACGGACTGTGTCCCGAGATTGAAATGTTGGAGTGCTGACTTATTGTCATGTGTTTGTTCCGGATCCTCGGCTCCCGCTTGTTTAGAACCCTTGTTTATGGCTCTCCAGGGAATTCTAATACGGATTGTATTGTATCGGTCCAATTTCAAAGGACTCGGAATATATTGGCGATCTGGAGATAACTCGCGGAATTGGAAATTAAGGACAACTGCGGTGGGTGTGCAGTTAATTACTTTATGTTAACTTTATTGATCTGTTTCTGTGTCTTAAGGGGTAATACATAATTTGGATTGGCTTCAGAATCTACCATTTACCTTCATGATACTTAAATCACAAGACGCAGTTTAAAATACATTAAAAAAATATACCCAACTGCTGTTATAACCATATCGGAGATTTTAAATTACCACAATTAATTAAATAGATTCCTATAATTACGATATTTTCACAATTTGACCCTGAAATCTATTATAACAATAACATTAGAATTCAGTTATTAATTTCATAGACTCTATTTTTTTACACCATACGAGTAAATGGCAAAACGTGCAGATCTTCTTTTTATTTTAAGACCTTACGCACATTATTTGATGTATACTCATGTTTTAAAATAAATATATTCTATTCTATTCATACTTTCATGAATAAATCCTAACTAGTATTATAAATTCGAGATTAGAGGTTCGCGATTATTATTAATTAGATTCGTTTGTTTGTGAGATAATTACGACATCCAAGTGAGCGAAGTCTCAGGCAAAAGCTAGTCAATAATAATACTAAGTAAACATAATTATAATATAAAATATAATCAATATGTCGTCACATTGGAGGTCAATCCTACTTCAAAAGACTGACAGATATAACTGAGGTAATAGGCAATACTTCTATTCAATATAAGGCGTCCTTAGTAAATCTTTCATTCTATAACAAGCAGTTTCCTTCAATAAAAAGATTTTCTAGAAATCCAGTTCTATTCTCGGCGACTTCACCAGCGAAGGCCTTGATTTTATTATTCCCTTTTCATTTTGCCACAGTATTGGAAAGTGTTGTGGTAATTGAAGTATCTGCTACGCGCTGTTTTTAGGGTTCTGTAACTAAAAGGCAAAACGAAACCCTTTACATTTTGGACTGTCCGTCTGTCCGTTGGGATGTTACACATTCATTTTACTCGGATAATATTGCTATTATATTGATGAAAGTAATAATGGTATATGCAGATGCTGGATGCGGCAAGCTGAAGACAGGGCGCTATGGCGCTCATTAGGAGAGGGCTATGTCCAGCAGTGGCACTAGTATAGCCTGATGATGATGATGATGAATAATGGTATATTCTATGTACCGATAAAATATATAATTAGGGGTGTCATTGCTGCTCATGTCATACATATAAAGGGTATAAAAAAAAATGTGCATAATATAGGTAAGCGGGTGGGGTATCGTTAGTTAAAGAGATATGCCTTTAAAATAACAAAGGAAGGAATAACTTTGTTTTTCCTACTTTCTATGAGAAATCCTATGAAATAATTACTTATTTTTGCAATCGGTAAAATTATGCAATCTGCCTGCTTAAATATTCATTGCGACACATGTGTGTCATGTCACATGGTCAATTGAGTGGGGTTTTGTAGTAAATAAGGGATCACGGTTAAAAGACGCTCTTGCATCATGATGACCACAAAATGCCTAACCATCACAGGATACGTCGGCTAGCAGAAATGTAACCAGCATTAATTACATGTCGTATCGTCACCAAAACAATAACACGATCCCTTAGATACTCGGAAATCACGTTCCAACTCACGAAGTTGGGGTCAGCTCCAACACCGTGACAGCCACGTGATTAATATTCCGTGTATCTGACTGCTTTGCTACTTGGACCAGCCAGACAGGCATTATTTATACGTTCTCGCCAGCTTCTGTAAGCTGGGGCGCTGTTTTTCACCTGAATACAATGGAGATGTAATTGTTTTAAGTAAGAACGAAAGGAAATAAATTTATTTGCGCTCAAATTAAGCTAAAAAATGATAAATAGAAACGGGAATATTTTGCGTCACACCCCCGCGAAATGCTCATCGCTCACATAATGCTGTAACTCACACTGATAGCCGCAGCGCTGTTTTCAGCGACAGCTGGTGTCCACTGGATCACGTCGGCCGGAGCAGCAAAATACTTAGAAATATAAACATGCCAAAATAATTAAATACGAGCAAAGATCGTGAATCTGAAATAAAGTTTTCTAGACTTTGATTAGGACGCAGTTTGGTCAGAATATCAACCGGCCTCATGAATCATGAAGATTAACATTACTTAACTTATCACCTTGATACAAGAAGCGTAGGTCTGAAAGAGCCCCTATAAAACATCAACATTGAAATTGCAGTTCCGTCTTCATCATGAGGACACACGGGGCATGCACCCAGGGCCCTCGGCCTCTCGGCGGCTTCGAATTTATTTATTTTTAACTTTCTAAAGGTGCGCTAAATTGTCACTTAATGGTGGCCCTGCATAATATAATATGAAAATGATAACGAATTCACTGGAGATATTGAAATCACGACACCTCGATTTTCCAGGGATGCTCCTAAATCTGTCACCGCAGTTCTGAAACGTGTGAATAAATAACGATGGCGTACAATCTAAATGACAAGAACATCCCCTCGTAAACGAACCTCGTAACTCGTGACAGGGGACTTACGCCCTTGTTGTTCTACTCAAGTTGCGTTATATGTTGTGTTCTTTTTTGCGAAGTATTCTTCTTTGAGTTATGCGGTTTTGGTATGATGTTTAATATTATCATTCAATTTAGATCACAAATAATCCACACAGTAGGTAGTGTTAGTAAAGAAATTAAAAACGATTGGAATTGTCCTAATAATTCGACGCAAAGCTCTTCACACCACTATCCTCACACCAGGTTGCTACTGAGATATTCCAGATAGAAAAACCCAACCACACTTTGCTGACCCGGGAACTGAAACCAGGACCTTATGTTCATCAGTAGCGCTTGTGACCACTAAACAACGAGGCAGTCCCGTCGACCGTAATAAACCATAAACTTATGTCATATCCGGATTTCGTCATTTTATGGCTGCTTAGCTCTTGTCGTATCACTGAGACCCTTCGTAAATCCGATACTGATATTTATGGACAAACATAAAACCCATGGGTTATGGTACGGTATCGGCGTATAAATGCATCGAATAAAAATCCGGCCAAGTGCGAGTCGGACTCGCGCACGTAAGGTTCCGTAAAAGATTACAGAGATTATAAAGGATGAGTAAAAAACTAAAAAACTCGTTTCTTGTATGATGTGCCTATAGCGGCTCATAGCTGTTCGAGTTTGTGGTTAACTAAAAGCAGTTCGTGGCTTAATAAGAGGACGTCGTGACTCATTGCTAAATAAAAAAAGCCGTACAGGCCGATGGAAGGTTAAGCTAAGTTTGCCGAGGTGAGGCTGTGGACGGGTGGCCGTTCATTACATGTTGAGCCTGCACGTCAGGCTTCTGTCCTGACTGCCATTCGTAGATCTTTATTTTTTTATTTTTTTTTTATTTATATTTATTCACAAATTTGAGACAACCATACAGAGTAACTTAATAATAGACACAAAATAAAGAGATCGTTGAATGTGGAATGGTACACTGTAAATATGTTGGTTTGGCTGTCTTTAGACTGATCCGCCCTATCCACTCGTACTAGTATAAACTGTATCACGAGGGGATAGTCTTCCTCAACCCTAGAGCAACAGATTCCCACAAAGTTCCAGTTAGTCACATAGCAGCAGTTTAGGTAATTATATTAATTATAGGTAATTATATTAATTAAGTTACAAACGATAATAATTGTCTGTGTTTGGGTGTATGTATATGTGTATATGTTTTGTTTTATGTGTGTATATGTTTTATGTATGTGTGTATTTCTGTATGTGTACAGTTAAGAGTGTTTTATTATTTATTTATTTATGTGCCCTGATTACAACAACTTTGATAGGCGTTACAGCTAATCAGAAGCCCGAAAGTCTGACAGCCATTCTTACTATGGGATGTGGAGGTCATCAGGCAGCCGGTCCATGTAAAATACTGGTATTCAGCGGCATCTGGTTAGACAGGAAGGCCGGCCCAATTATAGTTGGGAAAAGCCTAGGATGATGAGCGGCTATAGAAATACACACTCTATAAAAATTTCAACTGTCTACCCATTAGAGTTCATGAGATGCAGCCCGTTGAAAAACAGACGGATGGACGGACGGACGAACAACGGGGGCTTAGTAATAAGGTACCTTTAGCACCCTTTGGGTTTGGGGAACCCTAAAAATGAAGTATCGAAAAAATAAGGCAATAAATAATTGTAATATAAACCAGCAATGTTTATTGCAGTATAAAAAATAAACCCTTGAATTGTACTGGTAACACACCAGCGGACGAATTAGCGTCTAATGCTTATTCTAATGTGGTAGATAAGTTTAGTTCTCTCTAAAGATCTTCAACATAGCGTGTCGATGGGAAACTAAACTTGAGTCGGCCCCAAATTAGCAGCCAGTTGGCTCCATCAACTCCTGTAGTAAGGTGGCATTAGGGCATGAAGGCCACGATATCAGTTGCGATAATTATAATTTGTGGAACAGCACTAGAATTGCACTCCAGGCCGTTATCGTCTGTTTTCAGGGTTCATATAAGTATGCTAGGCCAACATAACAAGAAGACTCGGCCCTGGTACGAAAGGCAACGAAGGAACAGGAGTGGGTTTTTAGTCAGTAAAAGTCTGACACTATCTCCCGCCCCGCCCAAGAGCGGGGGATGTCATAAGATGATTTTCCCACCACAAAAAAAAAGGCCAACATAACAAAACACCACGCCTGTATTCTCCGAAGGGTTAGGCAAAGTTGTACCTTCAGTACAGAGTATACTGTAGATATATTTCGCCAGTTATGTTTAAGTCTCACTTAATTGGCAGCCAGCCTATTCACACCTACCGGGTACAAATCCAGACTCCAGGGTGCTTGTGAGAAATTCCAGATGGAAAAACCCAACAACACTTAGTTCGAACCAGAAATCGAACCTAGGACCTCATTCTCAGCAGTAGCGCTTGCAAACACTAGACCAACGAAGAAGGTCAAGTCAAGTGGAATATGACATTTAATTACTCAATATCAAATTGTCTGTTCAGAGATGGTATCAGTCTTTCGCAAAAAAAAGAAGTAAAGTAAAGCAAAATCGCTCTTCAGTCCATAATGAGGATGCAATTTACGAGCAGGTTGCAATCCGCTCAAGGTCGAAGGGGAGGGAACACGACTTATGATTTATGACGTATTTCCTCGCGCGGAAAATTGCAAACTCACTAACGTTTGATTGAGTAGGTAACAAAGACTAATGGTATTCTCTCTGTATTCTTCGCTTCTTTCGTTTGTCGGTTCCTGTTTCAACGATGTGATTTATTTCTTTGTATTCTTTGTAATTATGAGTAATCTGTCTAGTTAGTGAACTTGAAAATGCTTTCAGACTTCACTTAATTCATTGTATTAAGTTGAACGGTACTCAATTATTTTTGAAGAATTTGGCCAATTTTTTGCGTGATCGTAAGGATATTTTACCACCACACAAAGACCAATATTACCCGCGTTTGGCGCATGTATGGGGTTAAACTACCACCTCCCTCCACCTCTTTCTCAGCAACCCAACATGTCCGGAAGGCGTGAACCAGCATGAATAATGTCCCTCCAGCTCTTTATTCATTTTCAGGCCGCTAATCTGGCCAACAGCGTGGAATGCGGAGATAGCACGCTAACTGTACGTAGGCACTCAACCGCACGTCCTTGTTAACAAATTGATTTGACAGCGACCTTATTTAATAGGCTGGGAGGCCGGTTTTCGTAGCCCATGTGGTACTATTACATGCAGTTGACTGTACTATGTTACACTGGCTGTTTCCTGTAGGCAGGTGATTGCGTGTCTGATAGTGATATGGATTAAGTTCTACAATGGTGCGCCTTGCAAGATTCCGGGTTTATTTTGGTATGTAAGTAGTTACGTTTGCAGCACTACCCCGCCTGCATTTCTCCGACACTGTTGTTATCCGGTTGTCAGAGCAATATAATAGGTTCAGTATATTGTTATTTCGAGTCTACTGTAGCACGACGTAGGCCATTCTTACAGAATTACACTACAGGTTCTGGAATCTGCATCACAGCTGTCCCCTTCCCGGAGAATTGCTAAATAGATTATGATACCTGTATGTGATAACGACACATACATATTCGACATATATTTCCGTCCAGGAGAAAGGGTGTAAAACCAACTACTTAACTATTTAGATATTATTCTTAGCCCGCTATGTTACTTATTTCATACGACAACTTAGGTAATTGTTGTGTTGTTAAATTAAACGGGCTGTTTTGTAATATAGGTTTTGATTAACATCTCCGTAGCTACATATGTTTGAAAGAAAAGAAAGAAAGAAAAAATGTTGATTTGCCACAGATATCGTGCATATTTATAAGACAAAAAAGCTACACAATTCACTGACACATACAAGGTGGAAGGGACATCGCATAGCTTACTACCATGAGTTCAGTACCTACATGATTTTGGACCCCACAACGTTGAAATTTCTCGTCGGATTTTTCCTACTTGTTACGTTTTTTTACTGTAAACAGCATGATTAGAAATCATGGTGTTAACAGTAAAAAAACGTAAGAAGACAATAAAAAAATTAACTTCAAGCACATTATTTTTTGTAGTGTACCTACAAACCTGAAGGTTAGATACATTTTATATTGTTAGGTTCTTCGTTGCTCAGCAACGTCCAATTATGCAGTATCATAACGTATATGATATGCACACGAGTATACTGTACGCTAACAAACGTTGATATATTCTCGTAACAAGGGAACTAGTTTGATATCTAGTAAAACTTTTTAGACCTCATGCCGTAGACTCGACGGTATATGGTCTCTGTTACAGAAGCCCCTTCTCATACAGAGAAGGCACTAGCATTAATCACCACGCTTGCTCAAGACAGGTTGGCGATTTCAGACTAATATTGATTAGTCCAGGTTTCCTCACGACATTTTCCTTCACCGATGTCAGTGATGTCTCAAATAAACTCACATTGGTGCTTGCCCGGATTTGATCCCACAAAATCGTGCATGGGCCATGAAAACATTCTATGATGAAGGTCTAAAAAGTCTTTACATATGCTGGAGTATTTATATAGTTCACCGTCTACGGGGGTGTAGACGTTAAAATATGTCACTACTAAAATAAACCACCCTCCAGAGAAAACAGCTGCAACGTTGTTATTACAAACACTCTTTATTTCTTTCCACGTTACACTCATATCTTAACGATTCTCGCAAGCTGTTCCTTTAACAGCTTCACATCCCAGGGGCAAAACAAAATACAAGTAGGTTCCTAGAATTGGCACACGGAAAAAATCCATCAAAAACGCAATCTTTTTATAGACACGTGGTGGGTTCGTTGAAATGGGCTAACGAAGTAACATGTGATCGTGGAACGTTCCCAATTGGAGCTGACTGTGGACTGACGTGATTGGGTTAAAGCTCCCCACTCACGGTGCGACAATCTACTAATGTGATCATCTGTCGCCTGGCAGCCTGTTCACGTGACTGCGGCACTTGATGGATCTGCACTCGGAGTAATGTTGTCACGATTATAGGGATGGGTATAAGTTGAGTACGTGGTTGGGCTATATTTAGCGCAGGTGTTGACGTGACGGTAGCGACCCTCGGTTCCTGAAAGCCTCATCAATAAACAGACTGTTTAAACAACATTAGGGTTATGCAGTGGTGTATCTGTAGTAGGTTCACCAGCAGATTTCCAGGTTTTAAGTCCCATGTAATAAGAGGCTACTCTATTACCATGAAATGGGCACGAATCTACATTCTAGGCTGCTACTGGTAAATTCCAGATGGAAAAACGCAATCACACTTTGCCCGACCCGGGAAACGAAACCCAGGAACCTATGCTCAATATTATGGCTTTCGACTAATATACCAATGTAGAAATGGCAGATGTAGGTATGCATAGTTTAAAACAAATTATATAAAAACTTGATGTTATTTGGGTCAACCAATCATATCAGGGTGTATTTTTTGTGATGGGGCAGTAAGAGGTACCTGAACTGCAGCAGGTACCAGAAGAGTATTTCAATCCTTATTCGAAAGTGCAAAGATTGGCTTCACTAAAATAAAACGTAAACATTGACGTTTTTCTAGTTGACTGTACCATCAGTACTATTCTAAATCTATGAATGTGTATAGAAATTATTCCAAAAATTAGGGACAGCCTCATAAGAACGTTGTTCTGAAGCTACAACGGTTAAGGGGGTGCCTTACTGCTCTGTGTCAAAAATCCACCCTGTACAAGATTATTTTTTCAAAAAGTCTTACCAAAACAACAAAACTCCAACAGAAACCATCAAATCAAAACTTAAACCACTTCTTTCTACACCATAAGCGCATGAGTAACTCTTTATCTTGCCATTGTCGGGTAGTTTATCACACATCAGGCCCCTGACCCCTGGGGCCCGGGGACCATCTAACACGATCAGACGCACCCTACGTCCGCTCCATAGGCCTCGGGGCATCCGACGAGGGTAATGTACCGATTGAATGAAAGCGGGCTTCGGAAAATTGATTGCAGTTTTCTGGAAGTTGAGATGGAGATAAAGTGTGTTAGGGAATGGATAGTTCGGAATATGTTCGGTTTGCGGGGAAGATTCCCTTTGATCCGGACGCAGGTTGATTGATGCAGGGATCATCTGCTCAGGTGGGGATTAACTGACGATTCCTGCCTAGAGTGCAAGTGTGGTGCTGTTCCACAAACGATGATACCTGATATCGTGTCCTGCTTGCCTTGATACCTGCACGCCGTAGGATTTGATAAACTCTTCTGATGGCGCCATACTCGCAGCTAGTTTATTTCTGGGCCGACTTTTTACTGTATAGACTGCCATCGATACGAGATCCTTCACTATTTATAAGACCCTTAATGTTATAAATAAATTAATAAATAATGCTGGACAATCCATACAGCTACATCTAGCCCCAAGCTAAGCAGAGCTTGTGTTATGGGTACTAGATGACTGATATACTTAATACAATACATAACATAGATAGATATTTTTTTATTATACATAGCAAATACCCAGAAAACTCGAAACAAATATTTTTAGATCGTACAAACATTTGTCCCAGGGCGGGAATCGAACCCGCAACCTCCTGCGTCGCAGGCGGACCTTCGCCCGCTGCGCCACATAG
The DNA here is from genome assembly GCA_905147745.2 of Phlogophora meticulosa. Classification (NCBI taxonomy): domain Eukaryota; kingdom Metazoa; phylum Arthropoda; class Insecta; order Lepidoptera; family Noctuidae; genus Phlogophora; species Phlogophora meticulosa. The sequence goes on from LR990525.1 coordinate 763,160, forward strand.
GTCTTCGAATGTTGATACCTATGTTTAGCAAATAAATGATTCTGATTCTGACGAAGGTAACTTTGGTACAATCGGTGCATATTCCGCTAAGGCGGATTACGAATGGTTTAAATATTTTGACACTTCTCAACCACACGCGTGTCTGTACGTAAGTTTCCGTAAGAGAGTCAAATGCTTTATGTGAACGCGGTTTTATGTAAATAATGTAAATCAGATAAAATTAAATGACGCGACATTACGAATCTACTGCATTCCGATTACTTGAAAAGTGTTTTTGTTTTTCTTTGGTAACTGAGCGATGTTGAGTTTGCTACCAGCGGTATGTATTGACGGCTGCGCACCGAGGTGAGCCGTCGAACTGTGCACTTTGTGATAAATTATGAACGTTAAATGTTAGTATGAACGGACAAGACAATTTGTTATTATAGTTAGAATATTTTCGCCAGCGGCACCTCCACAATATTTACTTATAAAACATACATATTCTGACACGGAGTCGCACTTATAAACCACCTTATCTGATCGAGGCTAGATAATGCACTTCAGAACTACTCGTTCATAATTTTAATTACGCGTCAACACTCCGGTCATTTCCTCTGTCCCCCAGACTTCTCAGCCTCGATGTCTCCTCGTTGGAAGACGTGTACTGGCTGGAGGACAGCACCGCGCGACACGTGTTGGATCCGAAGGACTTCGGGGCCTGGTCCGCGGCGCGACAGAGTCTACCCACTGGCAAGGAGGCGCTGCAGACCCTGAAGGCAGACCTCTGGAGCGCTGTGGTCAAGAACAGCAAGCACCAGGACGCTTGGACTTGGGGTTTGGATTTATTCTTCCTTATCATTTTCATGGTTGCCATGAGTATGTTGCATGTAATAAAGATAAACCATGGTCCTCCTGGAATAACAATTTCGCATTAACTCACACATTCGTCTTCTGGTTACACTCATAAATTCTAGTAACGCCATTATTAAGATGCCTGGATGTAAATGCTATGGCGCTATTGGATTTCCGACTCTCATTGCTGAGCCGAGGGTTAATCTAATAGTGGGCTTTTATTTTGGTATTACGATTAGGTGTCGCCTAGTGTTAATGAAAACGGGCGACAGTTTGATTACTGCGTATTCGTTTATTTTCAATGAATGTAGGTACAAAGATCAGGTGAAACATCTTGTAAGCGTTTACAAGTACCTACCCTATCATAAGCATGCATATTTTATACAGTTGGTTTATAATACAAACTTACAATAAGTTATCTGCTAAAAACAATTGAATTCGACTGAATAGTAGTATTTTTTATAGAATTTATGCTGTGTGAGATGTCTTTTAAATAATGTCAATGGTTTGATCTTTTAAATTATTTGTTATTTTATTAAAAAATACAGGCGCCATAATTTCCTCTACCAAGTAGTTTTATATACTCCCTCGCAAAACAAGTTTTGATGTTGAGGTCGCATAGCTGTTGACAAATACGTATAGGTTGTTCCAGAATATAAACACATGAGACAGTTAATATCTCATGCGTCTTAATTATTGGTAGCCAACTGTATGTTACTTTAAGGCTGGCAGTCCACCGGAGCAGAGCGAGGCTACGAAACGGAGAATTTTTAACCAATAGGAATTAGGATTGCCTAAAATCTCCGCTTCGCACCAGTGGGCTTTATCGGTTAATATTTCTCCGTTTCTTTGCTCCGCAGCCTCGCTCTGCTCTGGTGGATAGGCAGCCTTAGACTTAGCATAGCTCTGAGGCAGCGCTATTTAATTTGCCTACAGTTTACTAGTTGCGATTAAAATTCATTTCTTCCGGGGTTTTCCGTTGGAACAAGTGCATGGTTTAAGTTTGATAAATATTTATAATTACATTACTATTATTAAACCAGTTCATTCAAGATGTATGTGCATTGTTAATATCATTTGCATAAGATTGTTTATAAATCAAATCATATCAATAAAAATCATTTAGTAAGAGATATGCTATCATCGGCAAATAATACAATTGGATATAGTAACCGTCATGGTAGATCAAAGAAAAATAAAAATGGACCCAGGACAATGCCCTGGGGTACACCGTAGTCAATTCCTTAATAGAAATATATGTATTTTTACTCATTTTGAGTTTTTTCTTGAAATCAGTGTATATTGTTTCCGACCATTCAGGTACGATTGATTTTTATGAAATTATGGGCATTTCCTCGAATGTTTGTTTAGAAGGTTTTCATGATTTACATAAACAGAAGATTTTAACATATGCATGGTATTTTTGTATCTAAATATGACATTATTTTATTTAAATAACGAAAAAAGCTATACTAATGTTTGTATTTTTTTTCGAGAACCTACATTGCTCTACAAAAAAATAAAAACGCATATGTTCATTGCATAATACGAGTATATTGATTTTGGTCTAGAATTTTTGAAAACACGGGAATTGAAGCAATCGGACTGTAGTTTGACATGTTTTTTTTAATTTTTTTATGAAAAGCTATTTTACTGAGGCAGTTTTAAGATTTTCAGGAAATACGGTTTATTACGGATTTGGTCTTCTAACGGGATTGGTCAGGGATCTCCTGTGGTAGTGGTAGATGCTCGGGCAGGAAGGTGATGCCTATTGCCGATATCCCATTTAATAGACTCATCTCTGCCTATCAAGTATTACTGGGTTGGTCTTGAGGGCTTGCTTCCAGGACAATACTAAAGCTCCATGACAAAACTTAACCTAGGTGGCATGCTGGTGGTGTCGGTGTCGGTGTGTGGGCTGGTGACGCTGGCGGCCATGACACAACCCTCGCTCGCGCCCGAAGCGAAGCATTCGTTGTTGCAGTATGTCACCGGGAAATATCTACATCCACCCAGTTGTAAGGTAATGTTTGTGAATGAAGCATGTTTTTGGTGATTTTTTTTCTTGTTTTGGTGAAAGGTGGATGGAGATAATTAACATTATCATGTGGATATTTTGGCAAGAAGCATTTTACTGATAACAATTTTACTAGCCGATTCATTTTATATCTGTATCTTTCTTATCCCACTTTATAATTAGGTGCCCTTTCTAACATGTTTCTCATACAAGTCAAGTGTAGGCGGGTATTCATTTTAAGTACAAAGCGCATAAAGTATGCCAATACTTTATGCGCTTTGAATTTAAAAACAAATCCAGAGTTCCTGTCTGAAAAAAAATCCAAAAATAAGAAACAGATTACTTGAATGTGGATTCGAACTTAGCCAACGCGAGGGCGAAGCCTTTACGCTAGTCTCATGGAATGGAATAATGGGCAAAACACATGGGCTTTACAATACAGTGGTGCATGTGGTGGAGTGTGGGTTCACCTAACCTCTACGTCCTCTACTCTTATCGCTTCAAAAATTCTTTTATATGACATTAGCCTGGTAACCTCCAGGTGGAATGGGGTTGGACAGAACCACAAGCCGTGGGGGAAACGATGTGCTTTACGGTACACTGCTTCCAGCGCAATGGACAGCCGTACCCCATCTGCGACACAGATGAGCTCGCCGTGTCTATATGCCACGGAACTAGGAAGGTAAGCTTGAGTTGGATATTAGATACTAGTACTATTTTAAGGAAGGCTAGGAAAAAGTTTATTTTTGTCACTAATGATATCTGCTGTCAGCCCACTGCCGGTTATAGGTATCTCCAATTGCTTTCAATTCTCACTTCGGCCAGTTTAGTCCACTGCTGCCAGCCTGGCTGGTATCGTGCTGCTACCCTACGTTAAACGGTTCGCAGTCTCCACTCAACGCCGTGATGCCTCATTCAACGGTCACCATCATTCCAGCTAGCTTACTCTGTGTTAAGATCAGCTGTAGATTCGTTGACTGGAATAACTTCGGGAATCAATTCACTTGCCGCATGACTTCGTGACTCTTTCAGAAACAGGGTGGGTGTAAGTGTATTTTGTGGATATGATTGTATAAACCAAAACAGGTGTGAGATCTTCGTGTTATGTACTCTATTGCAGGTGACGGCGGTGATAGAGCTGGGCTCGGGCGACCCCGCGCAAGCGAACACTGCGCGCGTCAAGTTCACTGTTCGGACCGCCGGCGTTTATATCGTGTCTATTGTGATCGGTAAGTCTTTCGTGTTGATGATGGAGACATGAACAGCTCCTGTGTAGAAACTGTCAACTTTTTGAATGTTTGGTGTTTGTGAAAATGCGTTCAACACACACTTACTTAGATATTTTACGACGGTTTTCATTTTGGGTCGGTTATGAGCTGGTCTGCTGTCTTACTGAGTCCCTCTCCTTTAGGCCTAGTGGCGATAAGCGGCAGTCCGTACCGCAAGTGGTTCACGGCGGGGCGCGTGGAGGCGCGGCGCTCGCGGGTGGGGCGCGCGCACCACGCGCTGGTGTGGGCGGCCGGCCACGCGCGCCAGCTGCACGTGCACCCGCGCGACCAGTACGACAACCCCGCGCCGCTTACGGACCACGAGCAGCCAGCCGTGAGTACATGCCCCGAAGCTGGCAAAAATTAGCCCCTGAAAACACTGTCGTACCATCTGAGGAACTTTCACCTGGGCCCGAGTTATCGGGACTGACTTACAGTACTCTTAATAGACTTGGAACCCAAGTCTGCCTTAGGAAAGACAATTTCCACAGATGGGGATACATGAACTGCTCAGTTTTCCAGGTTGTATGCAGCGTTTCTTCACTGTTGTCCACCTTTTCTCTTGCACCATATACCCTGACATCTGATCACCTTATGACTGCGTGAGTGAGGTTATTTCGCGTAGCTAAATTTAAGGTCAAGTATAATGGTTTTTTTTTGTCATCGATGCTCTGGTAAGAACGGCTGCCCTTGAAACTAGACAAGCCAAAATCTGCAACTTACTGTGAAAAACATGTGACCTCAGGGCTTCTCCATCAAGATCAACCCCCTGGGTGGGCCGGTGGACGAGCAGCTGTCGTCGTCAGCCACATTCGTGTACGACGCGGTGAACCAGCGCGTCAGCATGTCGCTGTGCTTCGAGCGCGCCGGCGTGTACCGCGCGCTCGTGCTGTACGACGGCGTACTGCTGCACAACGGGGAATTTGACTGCATCGTGCTCACTGGTCAGTGCTCACTACCTTCATCTATACATATAAATATTCATTGAAATAATCTAGGATCTCTCATTAAAGGAAAAAACCGGTCATCAACTGTCATTTTTCCTCTGATGACCAATTTCATGATATACTGTGTTTTAACAAGACTTGATGAGTGGTGTGTTGTAACAATGTCGTCATTTCTTCAGCGAGCGACACAGCGACAGTGCAGCGTAACATCTCGTCGAAGCGCCACAACATCAGCTACGAGGCGCGGCTCATATCCGGCAAGCCGCGCCGCGTGCTGTGCTGCATCTCGCCCAAGCAGCTCACCCTCAAAGACTACATCCTCAAGTTTATTCCCAAGAGGATCACCAGCTTCCGCCTGTGTCCCTCCACCAAGGTGAGAGCATAGACAAGTAGACATCTCATCACAACGAGGCGAATATAAACAGACATTGTGCGTTTTGCTTTTCCTGTTATCCGTTCAGGTTTTTTCAAAAACGAGGTCCTGAAAAATGTATCACATATTAGTGTAAAAGTAGCACTTTCTCCTTTTAACTATTTAGTGTCACACAAGTTTCTATTCTCGTGGCAGTTAATCCTGAAGCCCACGCCGGCCGGTTCGGGGCCCGGCGGAGAGTTCACGCTGGAGGACGGCGTGCAGCCGCAGCTGGAGCTGGTGTCTGCGGAGCGGGACCTCATCGCGGCCACCTTCACGCAGCTGCTCATAGCCAACTGTGGCGGGGAAGACACCTTCAAGGTACGTATGTCGGGTACAGGAGGACGTGTCGGGTATTGATAACTCATTTCTGTAAAGAATTCTTTATGGTGTGAAATAGGCTGAAAGATGCGTCGGCATCCAAAATACTTTTAGTTCAAGGAGATATCGGGATATTAGTGAAACAAATTACCCTCTTCCTGTGGAACATGATTGATAAAAAACAATTTTCGGCAGGTTTAATTCTACCCATTATATGACTATTTGTGAGTAATGTTAAGATATTTTACGCCAGCTGAGTGTGACGGGCAATAACCTTTGATTTCTTCGCCCTTCCACAGAACAAGCAAGACTTCTTCTACAGCGAGATGCGCAAAGCCCACTCGCGGCACCCACACGAGAAGCTGGCCATCCGAGTTCTGAGGTCCGAGCTGCTGCGGACCAGCCTCAAGGCCATGAAACACTTCACCGTACAGGATTGGTGCAAGAACTTCGACGTCACCTTCCAGGGGGAACAGGGTATGTGTCCATATCATAAATTCACGACTACAAGACACAAACGACGGTTATGCAACAACGGATTATAAAACGGGTGATGTTCGGGCTTGGATATGGATGAAAGAAGATAGCAGAAGAACGACCCCGGAAAAGATGAGAATGACACCTATGACGAAAAGTTAGTCAATTTTGTTGATCGACCGACCGAATCACCCAATGTCTGACTACTACTAACAACAATATATAATTTACTCCATATTTATTTTTGGTTTCAATTAAAATTAAAATTCTTTCAGTAACCATCAAATTCGATGTCTCACATCTACCGGGCGTCCCATGACGACAATAATAATAATAACCATATAATAGCTAGTAGTATATTTTTCTGTAATGTTACTTGTTGAGCCTTTATAAACCCTTTTGTGTCGGCTGAAATAGTTGGGTAAAGAAGTTCTAGAGCTATATTAAATGCATGCATTGGATTACGAATTTCTTTTGAATATTTCCAAATCAATGAATGCATGCAATAACGTAACGTCCTGGCCGGCACTCGGCAGGCGTGGACTGGGGCGGCGTGCGACGCGAGTGGTTCTCCCTGCTGTGCGGCCAGCTGTTCGACTCCAAGTTCGGGCTCTTCGTGTCCTTCCACGACTCGCCCACCGGCCTCGTGCACCCCAACCCCGACCGCCCGCCGCATCTCAAGGTATTATACTGTTTGTTTATACCACAGGTAACCTGTGGTAACTGTAAGGTTCCAGGCCCTGACGGTCTTCCAGTCACGTTTCTCAAAACTACCGCTAAACATATTTGCAATCCACTCCTATACATATTGTGTTTAATAAATCATGGCACAGGGAACTTTCCCCGGGGTATTGAAGATTGCGAACATAACACCAATATGTAAACCAGGCTCTAAGCAAGATGTGAAGAACTATCGTCCTGTATCCTTTATGTCAGTCCTGCCGAAGCTTTTTGAAAGATTAGTCCACGATAAAGTATATCCTGTTCTCCATCACTGTATTATCCAACAACAACACGGCTTTGTAAAGATAAGATCAACTACCACAGATTTGGTGGCATTCATGGAGTATTTTTTCAACAATATGAATTCTCGTGTTAGATGCCATTTATACTGACTTTTGAAAGGCATTCGACAAGGTTGATCATGAGCTGCTACTAAATATAATTTCATTTAACGGTATAGGTGGCGATTTTCTCCGATGGTTCTCTTCATATGTCTGGAACAAACTCAAAGGGTCGTAAGATAACGGTTTCAGATCTGCTACAACTATTAGTGTAACATCCGGTGTACCCTAGGGTTTGATTCTGGGACCCCTTTTATTTATTTTATTTATAAATGACATTCATACTTGATTTAGAAATTCTAAAGTCTTGATTGGCAGATGGTGAACTGACTTTAATTTATTATTTCCAGTTAAAGCACTTCGAGCTGGCTGGCAAGCTGGTGGGCAAGTGCCTGTACGAGAGCGCGCTGGGCGGCTCGTACCGCCAGCTGGTGCGCGCGCGCCTCACGCGCAGCTTCCTGGCGCAGATCATCGGCCTCAGGGTGCACTACAAGGTCAGATTATATTCATATATGTTACTGTCACATTAGTAGTCGTAAGCGCTACTGCTGAGCTCATGCTCGACTCGGGAATCAAGCTGAACCTCAGGGTTCAGCTTGATTCCCGAGTCGGGCAAAGTGATATTGGGCTTTTTTGGAATTGGAAAGTAAATGCTTGGTTTTTGGATGTATCTGTATCAGATATGTCAATTTGTGTTATTGTGATAAAAGTAATAAAAATATGTTTCTTTGGGAAAGTTTTTGTTATCATGAGCACAATCACGTGTTTAAGTATCGGTCACTAAGTACCAGTCACCCGAATTATTCATATCTAGTTGAAGTCACACAGTCACTATACAATTTGATTGAACGCAAAGACTACTGAATAAATATGAATCAAAAAAATATCTTCCTCCGCAGTACTTTGAACAAGACGACCCCGAGCTTTACCTGTCGAAGATCAAGTACGTGCTGGAGACCGACCTGGACGCCGGCGAGTCTGTCCCCGAGCTGTACTTCTCCGACGACGTGTACGACTCGCAGGGCCGGCTCATCGAGACGCACGACCTGCTGCCCAACGGGTCCAGCATCCGGGTATGTGGCTGGCTGCTACTATGACTCCCTCAGACACTACTTATGTGAAGGAGCATTCCTGCACAAGCCAGCGGGTGCTCACGGCGGTATTGGGACCACTTCATGGACCGAGGGCTCACGTTTTTCATTAGTAGTAAGAAATTTCCTTCGTTTAACCATCTCCCAACAATTACCTTAGTTTTTCTTGTTATTCCCAAATATATATTTGATTTCAATTACTTTATTTATTGGTTTATAATATATTATATTTGTTGTATTGTATATCTATTTCATATTATTGTGATTATGTATGCTATTGTTGTACACTGATTTAGAGTTTTGAGGAACAGGGTGTAAAGTTCCTCGTCCACCATTGAAAAGAGAGAATCTTTCGACCAGACAGGTGTTGTCGGGTTCTTATATATATGTTCAATCACTCCGATTAATTTAATATCGCGATGTAATACTCCAGATTTAGTTCTTATGTGGCGAGATAGATGTCGTTACACTTACAGCCCAAAATCCATTCAAAGGGGGTTTGTAGATGATCGCCCTATGCGATAACATTGCCCATTTTATCTTTGATAAACACGCTGGTAGTGTCGCGGCCGAAACTGGTTTTTATGACCGAAACCAAATTTTGGCAACAGTCCCAGTTTCTGCCGAAACCGAAAACGGAACTTCCCTACAAGGATTGTTTTTAGCGAAAAATAAAGAAAACGTTATTACAATCAGTCAGTATTTATTTTTTATATTATATTATAATATTTATTTATTATTTATATTATTTTGTATTTATTTTATCTTTAAATCTCATAGCTATAGTATGCAGTCTTCGACATTTTCAGTTATTGGTATAGTCAACCTAACATTTAAGAACAAAATATTAATTGCGCCTTAAAAATACTTAAAATAGGTGAGGTGTTTATCTCAGCAGTTAGATTCTTTTTTTGAGTACCATTCACGGCTTTTATAGAAATATAAAACATAAAATTACCTATTTGAGTTGATACCTTATATCACTATAGGTACAGGTACTTAATATTTAAGTAATAAACAAAATAAAATAACTTTTTCGTCATTTTCTTAAAAAAAATCAATAGAAACAAAATTAAAAAAATAAACACAGTTAAGCTTTTTATTTACTAAATTATAAACTAATCATAAGAATGCAGAAGGCGACTAGATACTAATAATTTCAAGTAGGTACCTATCTGTAATCATTGTTTCTTATTAGTATTCATAAATAAAATTTCAGTGTAACCTTTCTCAAAGACATTAAACAAGAATTCAAAATAAATCACACGAAAACTCACAGCAAACAAAACGAACAGCAAACACAAGCCCGTCACGACATGATTAAGTACGTGGATGCGGCAAAATGTCTTACTTGCTGCTTACTCGCTTGGATGCAATTCAACATGCCGAACATGACCGATCACAGCTCGAGAACTCCCGAATGCAGTTTCGGTTTGGGTCGTAGTTTCGGCAGGTTTGCCGCCGAAACCAAAGCTAATCCGAACCACGTTTTCTTGCCGAAACTCAAGCGAAACCCAAACCGATCTTTCGGTCGGACACTACAGGCTGGAAGGGACATTAATGCACAAACTGAAGAATATGATTCTAGATTCCCACTGTTTAATTTTTTCCACTCTTTTATTTTGACGATTTTTTCTAATGTTTAAAGTCGTGAGAAATTCATCACTTGTATCTACACAGTTACATTTTTCACTAAAAAGTAAAAAGTTTGTGACGTGTGCCTGTGTGTGTCTGAGTTTTATTATTTGGTGTACAGTAAAGTATATAAAAAATAAAATAAACAAAAACATAAGTTGTAAGGTGTGAGGTGTGTGCGTGTGCAGGTCCGCAACAGCAGCAAGGTGGCGTACCTGGACGCGCTGGCACAGTGGCGGCTGGCGGCGCGCGTGCGCAGCGAGACCGACGCCTTCCTGCGCGGCCTCACGCTGCTCGTGCCCGACAACCTGCTCGCCATCTTCGACGAGAACGAGCTGGAGGTCAGTGCACCCTTCCTTGCAACTGCTAGCAACTATGTCATTCAAAAACCACGGGGTCAAAACCGAATACCAAGATGGCGCCGATGAAGTTTACCAACGTTACATAATGGGTGTCATTTTCGTGGTTCCTGCGTAGCTTATAACGATAAAGAAGTCGGGACTGAAATCCAAGATGGTGTCGGTGAAATTGAGTAACTAATTTACTAAAAGGGTTCTCAGTTTCCTACTCAATTATTAGAATGGTTCTGCAAAACTAACATTATTTTATTTTTATTTATGGAATGAATAAATTAAATAAAGTTTTATTTCATCAATCTTTATTGATAACATGAATAACATAGATATTGGCAGTGTTTCTTTTGACTTGCAACATCTTCAAAATCACATTGAAATCCCAAACACGATTTTTACGTCTGGGCTGTGTATCTACCGCCACTACAGCTTAAAATAAATAGTTTATTTTATTTATTTGTTGGGGATCTTCAACAAAGGATATACACAATTATACAATATAGATTACAACAATAAAAAAGGTTATTTTACATGTGCTCCTTCAATGGCAGGAGACCACAGCAGACACATATAACTAGGTGTATACAGAATAATAATAAAAATAGACAAAATAAACGATGAACTTTCCAAAAAATATAAATAAAATTAGCATGTCAAGAATGAGTATTCATATTAAAATAGTTTAGATGATGAATGATGTTACATTTGTTGACTATTGGAGGGAAGTTTAAAGTTTTACAGAAAAAAAAAACAACTTTAAACTTCATTGTAGACATGGTTTATTTTTACAAGACATAAGCGGAAGCGCTGGGAATCTGCTCTGTACATCGTACATCGTAACTGTGCATCGACAAATACCTCCGTGATAAAAGGAAACCAAAGTGATCTTAAGGTGCAATCGTGAAAATAAAAACATCTGTTCCCTATATTTTGTTGAGTTTTGTGAACATAAATGTCTGAAGCAGCAGATTATTTTTCCGATTTTACGGATTGTCCCGTAGTCAAAGTTGTTCATATGGTCATGACAACTAAAGTACGACTTTTAATTAGCTGCAGTAACTTGACATGATCTTATGTCACCTAGCTCAAACTCTAAAAATCAAACTCAAAACATTTATTTTAAAGAGAACATTACGCCAATTTTGAAGTTGTACATTCCAAAGCGTAGATCTCGATGGAGAAGAATGGGCAAGAAACTCCATGGACACTCTTTTAAATCAGAATGTTGGAACAAAATTTTGGTAACATCATTCATATTGAGATTATTCATATATGTGAGAATGATGTAGAAAGACGTGCACATTAAAAGCGTTCAGAGTAAAAGATTAAATCAACAATTTTAAAACAAAGTAATTAAAATGAACCGTGGCAGCTAAGAGATGACCAGTCTCAACTGACAGCGCCCGTTCACGAACATGACGCATGAATCAGCGCCATCTACTCATCTACATTGAAGGGAACTAAATGACCCGACCCACCCGCCGCATTATACTATACATTGAGACTCTTCTGTGCCTCGAAAAGTAAGCTAAGGCCCCGGTCCCGGTTGTAATTTGTCGATCATTTCATTTCATTTATTCAATAACAATTTTACATTGTGTCTGAATGTTTTACAAAAAAAAGGAATAAAATTTAAGCTAAAGGCACAACTAAGTTCAAACAAATAAAATAATAATAATCTAGACATCTCAGTAAGGACTTGGTTACATCAATAAAAATAAATACAAATCAACAATCTAAAAATGTCAAACACATTAAATCAAACTAGTCCGATACTTGCCTTATCAAACTCATGACCATTTTAATAAATACATAAGCTAAAAATGTCAAATCCAATCATCTAAAATACAAATGTCAAATCTAAATAAATTCATCAGTAAAGTCTTTCAATCTATTCTACTCGGAGCCTAACTCAAGTCAAATCAATCTTGAACGGGGAGTCATAAATTCATCAACAGAATAAAAACATTTTTCCAATTAAAACTCACTGAGTCTATTTTTAAACAAAGTTGTTTTGTGTAATAGAGATCTTAGATCCTTAGGCAAAAAGTTAAACAATTTCACCGCTTGATACCTAGCACAATGTCTCACAATGTTCAGTTTAGAATTAATTTCACGCTTTAAATATTTGTTCCGCGTGCTTTCCCTATGGTGCTTTTCTTCCTCCGTTTCATATTCACTAATGTGCTTTGCCAGGCTGGTCAAAACTGTTAATATGTAAAGGCTTGGTACCGCAAGGATAGAAAGCTTTTTGAAATATTCCCGACAGGACTCGACTTGGGGGATGCGAACTATTGTTCTAATCGCCCTCTTTTGTAGTACAAATGCTCTATCAGAGTTATACCTGTAGCTATTTCCCCAAAGTTATATACTATATCTCAAACTTGACTCCACCAATGCATAGTAAACCGATTTTAAAATATTTACACTAACTTCATCTCGCAGGCTCCTGAGAGCATAGCATGCTGATGATATTGATCCGTCTATGGCTTTAACTTCATTTTTCCAATTAAATAATGAATCAACATAAACTCCTAAAAATTTTACTGAGTCTACAACATCTATTTTGTCTCCATTTAACATTACATCTAAACTATCCCTATCACGTGATGTAGACTTAAACAATATGACGTTTGTTTTTTTGGCATTTATGGTTTATTTATTGGCTATAAACCATGATTTAAAAAATTCAAGAGCCCTGTTTACAGTGATGCTCAATGAGTCCGCAGTATCTTCGCTAACAATAGCATTTGTATCATCTGCGAATGCTATTATTTTCATATTTGAATTTATTTTTGTTGCTAGGTTAAGTAAATCGTTGGTAAATATCAAAAATAGGATTGGACCTAGTATCGAACCCTGTGGTACACCTGTCAAAACCCTTCGTAGGCTTGTTGAACATTATTCTTATTCAAGTTTTTTACCTCTACATACATTTTCCTGTTATTTAAGTATGACCGAAATAGCTCCAGAGCCTTTCCTCTTACACCGTAATATTCCATTTTAGCAATTAAGACAGTGTGATTTAAAGTGTCAAATGCAGAACTTAAGTCCAAAAATATTCCAGTAACCCTCAATTATTCACCTAATTTATCTGCCACATCGTTAACTAAAGTACTAATAGCTTCTGCAGTTCCAACACCCTTTTGATAACCGAACTGTCTGTTATTTATAACTTTATTTATTTTTAGATGAGTAACTAAACGAATTTTAATCAATTTTTCAAATATTTTTGAGAGGGTTGGTAAAACAGAAAAAGGTCTATAATTTTTTGTATCCGTCTGTGAACCATTTTTATGTAAGGGAATTACTTTCGCTATCTTTAGCTGTTCAGAAAATACACCAGCATTAAAACATTTATTGAAAAAATCTGATAACGGTAACACAAGAATTTTAATATGTTGCTTCATAACACCTTTTCTCTTCTTGATCTTTGATAATCACTGTGGGTAGGCATCATGTAAACCAGTTGCTAGGCTTTGAAGGTCAGATAAGCTGTATCCGATTAGACTCAAAGCCGTTGAAGAAAGTTAGGCAGATGAGGAAATAATTCCCTGCTGCTCCTCGTTACCTGTAAGTCAGTATGTAACCTTCCGTCTATATGTCCCGCAGCTGCTGGTATGCGGCACGGGCGAGGTGTCGGTGTCGGACTGGCGCGCGCACGCGCTGGTGTCGGGCGCCGGCCGCGACTGGGAGCGCCTGCTCAGCTGGTTCTGGGCCGCGCTCGCCAACTTCAGCACCGAGGAGCGGGCCCGCCTGCTGCAGTTCACCACGGGCTGCTCGCAGCTACCCTCGGGGGGGTTCCAGGTAACACGTGTCGGTGTCGGACTGGCGCCTGCTCAGCTGGTTCTGGGCCGCGCTCGCCAACTTCAGCACCGAGGAGCGGGCCCGCCTGCTGCAGTTCACCACGGGCTGCTCGCAGCTACCCTCGGGGGGGTTCCAGGTAACACGTGTCGGTGTCGGACTGGCGCCTGCTCAGCTGGTTCTGGGCCGCGCTCGCCAACTTCAGCACCGAGGAGCGGGCCCGCCTGCTGCAGTTCACCACGGGCTGCTCGCAGCTACCCTCGGGGGGGTTCCAGGTAACACGTGTCGGTGTCGGACTGGCGCCTGCTCAGCTGGTTCTGGGCCGCGCTCGCCAACTTCAGCACCGAGGAGCGGGCCCGCCTGCTGCAGTTCACCACGGGCTGCTCGCAGCTACCCTCGGGGGGGTTCCAGGTAACACGTGTCGGTGTCGGACTGGCGCCTGCTCAGCTGGTTCTGGGCCGCGCTCGCCAACTTCAGCACCGAGGAGCGGGCCCGCCTGCTGCAGTTCACCACGGGCTGCTCGCAGCTACCCTCGGGGGGGTTCCAGGTAACACGTGTCGGTGTCGGACTGGCGCCTGCTCAGCTGGTTCTGGGCCGCGCTCGCCAACTTCAGCACCGAGGAGCGGGCCCGCCTGCTGCAGTTCACCACGGGCTGCTCGCAGCTACCCTCGGGGGGGTTCCAGGTAACACGTGTCGGTGTCGGACTGGCGCCTGCTCAGCTGGTTCTGGGCCGCGCTCGCCAACTTCAGCACCGAGGAGCGGGCCCGCCTGCTGCAGTTCACCACGGGCTGCTCGCAGCTACCCTCGGGGGGGTTCCAGGTAACACGTGTCGGTGTCGGACTGGCGCCTGCTCAGCTGGTTCTGGGCCGCGCTCGCCAACTTCAGCACCGAGGAGCGGGCCCGCCTGCTGCAGTTCACCACGGGCTGCTCGCAGCTACCCTCGGGGGGGTTCCAGGTAACACGTGTCGGTGTCGGACTGGCGCCTGCTCAGCTGGTTCTGGGCCGCGCTCGCCAACTTCAGCACCGAGGAGCGGGCCCGCCTGCTGCAGTTCACCACGGGCTGCTCGCAGCTACCCTCGGGGGGGTTCCAGGTAACACGTGTCGGTGTCGGACTGGCGCCTGCTCAGCTGGTTCTGGGCCGCGCTCGCCAACTTCAGCACCGAGGAGCGGGCCCGCCTGCTGCAGTTCACCACGGGCTGCTCGCAGCTACCCTCGGGGGGGTTCCAGGTAACACGTGTCGGTGTCGGACTGGCGCCTGCTCAGCTGGTTCTGGGCCGCGCTCGCCAACTTCAGCACCGAGGAGCGGGCCCGCCTGCTGCAGTTCACCACGGGCTGCTCGCAGCTACCCTCGGGGGGGTTCCAGGTAACACGTGTCGGTGTCGGACTGGCGCCTGCTCAGCTGGTTCTGGGCCGCGCTCGCCAACTTCAGCACCGAGGAGCGGGCCCGCCTGCTGCAGTTCACCACGGGCTGCTCGCAGCTACCCTCGGGGGGGTTCCAGGTAACACGTGTCGGTGTCGGACTGGCGCCTGCTCAGCTGGTTCTGGGCCGCGCTCGCCAACTTCAGCACCGAGGAGCGGGCCCGCCTGCTGCAGTTCACCACGGGCTGCTCGCAGCTACCCTCGGGGGGGTTCCAGGTAACACGTGTCGGTGTCGGACTGGCGCCTGCTCAGCTGGTTCTGGGCCGCGCTCGCCAACTTCAGCACCGAGGAGCGGGCCCGCCTGCTGCAGTTCACCACGGGCTGCTCGCAGCTACCCTCGGGGGGGTTCCAGGTAACACGTGTCGGTGTCGGACTGGCGCCTGCTCAGCTGGTTCTGGGCCGCGCTCGCCAACTTCAGCACCGAGGAGCGGGCCCGCCTGCTGCAGTTCACCACGGGCTGCTCGCAGCTACCCTCGGGGGGGTTCCAGGTAACACGTGTCGGTGTCGGACTGGCGCCTGCTCAGCTGGTTCTGGGCCGCGCTCGCCAACTTCAGCACCGAGGAGCGGGCCCGCCTGCTGCAGTTCACCACGGGCTGCTCGCAGCTACCCTCGGGGGGGTTCCAGGTAACACGTGTCGGTGTCGGACTGGCGCCTGCTCAGCTGGTTCTGGGCCGCGCTCGCCAACTTCAGCACCGAGGAGCGGGCCCGCCTGCTGCAGTTCACCACGGGCTGCTCGCAGCTACCCTCGGGGGGGTTCCAGGTAACACGTGTCGGTGTCGGACTGGCGCCTGCTCAGCTGGTTCTGGGCCGCGCTCGCCAACTTCAGCACCGAGGAGCGGGCCCGCCTGCTGCAGTTCACCACGGGCTGCTCGCAGCTACCCTCGGGGGGGTTCCAGGTAACACGTGTCGGTGTCGGACTGGCGCCTGCTCAGCTGGTTCTGGGCCGCGCTCGCCAACTTCAGCACCGAGGAGCGGGCCCGCCTGCTGCAGTTCACCACGGGCTGCTCGCAGCTACCCTCGGGGGGGTTCCAGGTAACACGTGTCGGTGTCGGACTGGCGCCTGCTCAGCTGGTTCTGGGCCGCGCTCGCCAACTTCAGCACCGAGGAGCGGGCCCGCCTGCTGCAGTTCACCACGGGCTGCTCGCAGCTACCCTCGGGGGGGTTCCAGGTAACACGTGTCGGTGTCGGACTGGCGCCTGCTCAGCTGGTTCTGGGCCGCGCTCGCCAACTTCAGCACCGAGGAGCGGGCCCGCCTGCTGCAGTTCACCACGGGCTGCTCGCAGCTACCCTCGGGGGGGTTCCAGGTAACACGTGTCGGTGTCGGACTGGCGCCTGCTCAGCTGGTTCTGGGCCGCGCTCGCCAACTTCAGCACCGAGGAGCGGGCCCGCCTGCTGCAGTTCACCACGGGCTGCTCGCAGCTACCCTCGGGGGGGTTCCAGGTAACACGTGTCGGTGTCGGACTGGCGCCTGCTCAGCTGGTTCTGGGCCGCGCTCGCCAACTTCAGCACCGAGGAGCGGGCCCGCCTGCTGCAGTTCACCACGGGCTGCTCGCAGCTACCCTCGGGGGGGTTCCAGGTAACACGTGTCGGTGTCGGACTGGCGCCTGCTCAGCTGGTTCTGGGCCGCGCTCGCCAACTTCAGCACCGAGGAGCGGGCCCGCCTGCTGCAGTTCACCACGGGCTGCTCGCAGCTACCCTCGGGGGGGTTCCAGGTAACACGTGTCGGTGTCGGACTGGCGCCTGCTCAGCTGGTTCTGGGCCGCGCTCGCCAACTTCAGCACCGAGGAGCGGGCCCGCCTGCTGCAGTTCACCACGGGCTGCTCGCAGCTACCCTCGGGGGGGTTCCAGGTAACACGTGTCGGTGTCGGACTGGCGCCTGCTCAGCTGGTTCTGGGCCGCGCTCGCCAACTTCAGCACCGAGGAGCGGGCCCGCCTGCTGCAGTTCACCACGGGCTGCTCGCAGCTACCCTCGGGGGGGTTCCAGGTAACACGTGTCGGTGTCGGACTGGCGCCTGCTCAGCTGGTTCTGGGCCGCGCTCGCCAACTTCAGCACCGAGGAGCGGGCCCGCCTGCTGCAGTTCACCACGGGCTGCTCGCAGCTACCCTCGGGGGGGTTCCAGGTAACACGTGTCGGTGTCGGACTGGCGCCTGCTCAGCTGGTTCTGGGCCGCGCTCGCCAACTTCAGCACCGAGGAGCGGGCCCGCCTGCTGCAGTTCACCACGGGCTGCTCGCAGCTACCCTCGGGGGGGTTCCAGGTAACACGTGTCGGTGTCGGACTGGCGCCTGCTCAGCTGGTTCTGGGCCGCGCTCGCCAACTTCAGCACCGAGGAGCGGGCCCGCCTGCTGCAGTTCACCACGGGCTGCTCGCAGCTACCCTCGGGGGGGTTCCAGGTAACACGTGTCGGTGTCGGACTGGCGCCTGCTCAGCTGGTTCTGGGCCGCGCTCGCCAACTTCAGCACCGAGGAGCGGGCCCGCCTGCTGCAGTTCACCACGGGCTGCTCGCAGCTACCCTCGGGGGGGTTCCAGGTAACACGTGTCGGTGTCGGACTGGCGCCTGCTCAGCTGGTTCTGGGCCGCGCTCGCCAACTTCAGCACCGAGGAGCGGGCCCGCCTGCTGCAGTTCACCACGGGCTGCTCGCAGCTACCCTCGGGGGGGTTCCAGGTAACACGTGTCGGTGTCGGACTGGCGCCTGCTCAGCTGGTTCTGGGCCGCGCTCGCCAACTTCAGCACCGAGGAGCGGGCCCGCCTGCTGCAGTTCACCACGGGCTGCTCGCAGCTACCCTCGGGGGGGTTCCAGGTAACACGTGTCGGTGTCGGACTGGCGCCTGCTCAGCTGGTTCTGGGCCGCGCTCGCCAACTTCAGCACCGAGGAGCGGGCCCGCCTGCTGCAGTTCACCACGGGCTGCTCGCAGCTACCCTCGGGGGGGTTCCAGGTAACACGTGTCGGTGTCGGACTGGCGCCTGCTCAGCTGGTTCTGGGCCGCGCTCGCCAACTTCAGCACCGAGGAGCGGGCCCGCCTGCTGCAGTTCACCACGGGCTGCTCGCAGCTACCCTCGGGGGGGTTCCAGGTAACACGTGTCGGTGTCGGACTGGCGCCTGCTCAGCTGGTTCTGGGCCGCGCTCGCCAACTTCAGCACCGAGGAGCGGGCCCGCCTGCTGCAGTTCACCACGGGCTGCTCGCAGCTACCCTCGGGGGGGTTCCAGGTAACACGTGTCGGTGTCGGACTGGCGCCTGCTCAGCTGGTTCTGGGCCGCGCTCGCCAACTTCAGCACCGAGGAGCGGGCCCGCCTGCTGCAGTTCACCACGGGCTGCTCGCAGCTACCCTCGGGGGGGTTCCAGGTAACACGTGTCGGTGTCGGACTGGCGCCTGCTCAGCTGGTTCTGGGCCGCGCTCGCCAACTTCAGCACCGAGGAGCGGGCCCGCCTGCTGCAGTTCACCACGGGCTGCTCGCAGCTACCCTCGGGGGGGTTCCAGGTAACACGTGTCGGTGTCGGACTGGCGCCTGCTCAGCTGGTTCTGGGCCGCGCTCGCCAACTTCAGCACCGAGGAGCGGGCCCGCCTGCTGCAGTTCACCACGGGCTGCTCGCAGCTACCCTCGGGGGGGTTCCAGGTAACACGTGTCGGTGTCGGACTGGCGCCTGCTCAGCTGGTTCTGGGCCGCGCTCGCCAACTTCAGCACCGAGGAGCGGGCCCGCCTGCTGCAGTTCACCACGGGCTGCTCGCAGCTACCCTCGGGGGGGTTCCAGGTAACACGTGTCGGTGTCGGACTGGCGCCTGCTCAGCTGGTTCTGGGCCGCGCTCGCCAACTTCAGCACCGAGGAGCGGGCCCGCCTGCTGCAGTTCACCACGGGCTGCTCGCAGCTACCCTCGGGGGGGTTCCAGGTAACACGTGTCGGTGTCGGACTGGCGCCTGCTCAGCTGGTTCTGGGCCGCGCTCGCCAACTTCAGCACCGAGGAGCGGGCCCGCCTGCTGCAGTTCACCACGGGCTGCTCGCAGCTACCCTCGGGGGGGTTCCAGGTAACACGTGTCGGTGTCGGACTGGCGCCTGCTCAGCTGGTTCTGGGCCGCGCTCGCCAACTTCAGCACCGAGGAGCGGGCCCGCCTGCTGCAGTTCACCACGGGCTGCTCGCAGCTACCCTCGGGGGGGTTCCAGGTAACACGTGTCGGTGTCGGACTGGCGCCTGCTCAGCTGGTTCTGGGCCGCGCTCGCCAACTTCAGCACCGAGGAGCGGGCCCGCCTGCTGCAGTTCACCACGGGCTGCTCGCAGCTACCCTCGGGGGGGTTCCAGGTAACACGTGTCGGTGTCGGACTGGCGCCTGCTCAGCTGGTTCTGGGCCGCGCTCGCCAACTTCAGCACCGAGGAGCGGGCCCGCCTGCTGCAGTTCACCACGGGCTGCTCGCAGCTACCCTCGGGGGGGTTCCAGGTAACACGTGTCGGTGTCGGACTGGCGCCTGCTCAGCTGGTTCTGGGCCGCGCTCGCCAACTTCAGCACCGAGGAGCGGGCCCGCCTGCTGCAGTTCACCACGGGCTGCTCGCAGCTACCCTCGGGGGGGTTCCAGGTAACACGTGTCGGTGTCGGACTGGCGCCTGCTCAGCTGGTTCTGGGCCGCGCTCGCCAACTTCAGCACCGAGGAGCGGGCCCGCCTGCTGCAGTTCACCACGGGCTGCTCGCAGCTACCCTCGGGGGGGTTCCAGGTAACACGTGTCGGTGTCGGACTGGCGCCTGCTCAGCTGGTTCTGGGCCGCGCTCGCCAACTTCAGCACCGAGGAGCGGGCCCGCCTGCTGCAGTTCACCACGGGCTGCTCGCAGCTACCCTCGGGGGGGTTCCAGGTAACACGTGTCGGTGTCGGACTGGCGCCTGCTCAGCTGGTTCTGGGCCGCGCTCGCCAACTTCAGCACCGAGGAGCGGGCCCGCCTGCTGCAGTTCACCACGGGCTGCTCGCAGCTACCCTCGGGGGGGTTCCAGGTAACACGTGTCGGTGTCGGACTGGCGCCTGCTCAGCTGGTTCTGGGCCGCGCTCGCCAACTTCAGCACCGAGGAGCGGGCCCGCCTGCTGCAGTTCACCACGGGCTGCTCGCAGCTACCCTCGGGGGGGTTCCAGGTAACACGTGTCGGTGTCGGACTGGCGCCTGCTCAGCTGGTTCTGGGCCGCGCTCGCCAACTTCAGCACCGAGGAGCGGGCCCGCCTGCTGCAGTTCACCACGGGCTGCTCGCAGCTACCCTCGGGGGGGTTCCAGGTAACACGTGTCGGTGTCGGACTGGCGCCTGCTCAGCTGGTTCTGGGCCGCGCTCGCCAACTTCAGCACCGAGGAGCGGGCCCGCCTGCTGCAGTTCACCACGGGCTGCTCGCAGCTACCCTCGGGGGGGTTCCAGGTAACACGTGTCGGTGTCGGACTGGCGCCTGCTCAGCTGGTTCTGGGCCGCGCTCGCCAACTTCAGCACCGAGGAGCGGGCCCGCCTGCTGCAGTTCACCACGGGCTGCTCGCAGCTACCCTCGGGGGGGTTCCAGGTAACACGTGTCGGTGTCGGACTGGCGCCTGCTCAGCTGGTTCTGGGCCGCGCTCGCCAACTTCAGCACCGAGGAGCGGGCCCGCCTGCTGCAGTTCACCACGGGCTGCTCGCAGCTACCCTCGGGGGGGTTCCAGGTAACACGTGTCGGTGTCGGACTGGCGCCTGCTCAGCTGGTTCTGGGCCGCGCTCGCCAACTTCAGCACCGAGGAGCGGGCCCGCCTGCTGCAGTTCACCACGGGCTGCTCGCAGCTACCCTCGGGGGGGTTCCAGGTAACACGTGTCGGTGTCGGACTGGCGCCTGCTCAGCTGGTTCTGGGCCGCGCTCGCCAACTTCAGCACCGAGGAGCGGGCCCGCCTGCTGCAGTTCACCACGGGCTGCTCGCAGCTACCCTCGGGGGGGTTCCAGGTAACACGTGTCGGTGTCGGACTGGCGCCTGCTCAGCTGGTTCTGGGCCGCGCTCGCCAACTTCAGCACCGAGGAGCGGGCCCGCCTGCTGCAGTTCACCACGGGCTGCTCGCAGCTACCCTCGGGGGGGTTCCAGGTAACACGTGTCGGTGTCGGACTGGCGCCTGCTCAGCTGGTTCTGGGCCGCGCTCGCCAACTTCAGCACCGAGGAGCGGGCCCGCCTGCTGCAGTTCACCACGGGCTGCTCGCAGCTACCCTCGGGGGGGTTCCAGGTAACACGTGTCGGTGTCGGACTGGCGCCTGCTCAGCTGGTTCTGGGCCGCGCTCGCCAACTTCAGCACCGAGGAGCGGGCCCGCCTGCTGCAGTTCACCACGGGCTGCTCGCAGCTACCCTCGGGGGGGTTCCAGGTAACACGTGTCGGTGTCGGACTGGCGCCTGCTCAGCTGGTTCTGGGCCGCGCTCGCCAACTTCAGCACCGAGGAGCGGGCCCGCCTGCTGCAGTTCACCACGGGCTGCTCGCAGCTACCCTCGGGGGGGTTCCAGGTGACACGTGGCCTACCTTATACAGTATAATGTGGAATCATCATTTTTATTATAGGGTGATTTTTAGCAAAAACATCGCCTTTCTTTGCTAGGTCATGTATTTTTTTTAAATACGAATAATGCCTTTAACTATTCTTTTTTAATCCATATGTATTTAACACCCTGATCTTGAAAAGCCAATGACCAAAAATGTCACAGTTAACCGTCACGTCATGACTCTCCAGGAGCTCAACCCTCGGTTCCAAATAACCGCGGCGCCGAACTTCGGTGCGCTGCCCACCGCCCACACGTGCTTCAACCAGCTGTGCCTGCCGGACTACGACAGCTACGAGCAGCTGGTGCACGCGCTGCTGTGGGCCATCAACGAGGGCGGGGAGGGCTTCGGCATGATCTAGGGGGGAGCATGGTAGCATGCAATACAACTGGCGACATATGGTCTGCCTAACCATTCAGGGAACACAATTTGTTGTCTATGTTGGCACAAATTATTGGCTCGTTCAACATTTTTCGTTCACAATCCTACAAACAACTAGACTTTGTACAATAATATTTATATTTCCGCGCCAGTAAAATCGAGCAAGTTCGTTCTTCACTATGTTGGTGTCATTGATGCTATCATGTGGGTTATTGCAATTTGAACCTTATATCTTTGGCATAGTGATGATACGTTCAAAATACAAACAAAAGGTTCCAATTGAATGTGTAAATCAGAGGAACTGCTTCCAATTTATCTAATGCCTTATTAGTCCCACTATTGGGCAAAGGTTTAGTTATTAGTCTTTAATCGTGGGATCGAAACCGAGCAATTGGAATAGAAATTATTGTAAGAGCGGATCAGTCTCAAACTAGTCATAACTCTACGTCAGATTGTTATACGCACGCATAGTCCGCGTTATGGCTCACACTGGCCCATGTTGGCTCACACTGGCCCATGTTGGCCCACACACGTCCATTGCACAGGTAGAAATAAAATGTCTGCTTTCTGGGTTTGTACAAACATAAACACCGGGTGTCTGAAGCCATTCAGCACAAAGAAAATGCTCAAAGATTATCTATCTTACTTATTTTTTTTTTATTATTGGCCGCTGGCATTTCACTCAACCAACCATAGTAAGTGAACATGAGTGTTACAGTCGATAAGCAAATGTTATGTTGAAGAGCCTTTTTCGAAACCCAGTGTAAAACATACGTTCAGACTCTCCAAAGTATACTCTTAGTAAATATTTTGTACGTAAAAACTAACATGGGTCCATGAGCCTGTAAATTTTAATGGAATCCTGCCAAAGACGAAGTCCATCTACATGGAATTGATAAACGTATGACAATAACGAATTAAGTAAACATCTATGTTTATTGTCAATGTTATAATTAAGTAAGTGAGCCGCTTACTCGAGAAAGCTAAATTAAACTATAAAATTTGACAAAGATATTATAATTTTGAAAGTTGTGACATTTTTGGGCAGTATGAGAGATGATAATTAAAAAGACAATTTATTTATACAATTGAAATTTGAAGCAAATACATTGCTTTTGCGAGAAATAATGTACTAGCAGAGAGTTAGTTACAACGCGTATTATTTGCTTTTAATAACTTATTATAATTACTTAACACAAGGATGCCTGCACTTTATTTATTAGAAAATAATTTAGTAACTGAGAAATAGATATGTTTTCATTAGCAATGGCCTCTTTGTTAATAATTATGTCTCTATTTGAGTAGAACATGATGGCAGAAACTTTACTAGAGGCTCTTACTGATATCTGAGGCTTTTATTCTACGAAATAACCAAATATAGAGGTTTTAAAATGTACAGCCAACAAAAGAGATTCGTTATCAGTCAGTTAAATAACATTATTGCACTGCGAGGAGGCTTATTATTGTTGCGTAATCGTTTGTAAAACATAAGAGTGGGTTAAAAGCAAACGAACATAACCAGATATATCAGAACCAAGAGCATTATTTATTTGATATTCTTGACACATCGACCAACGAAAAAGGACTCGTATATCTATTTATATACAAAAATAATTTGGTGGAGTGTGGGATAGAATTTCCATTGGTTCGTTTAGTGTAAACCTACCTTTAAACATACTTATAGAAACACGCTAAACGATTTGATATGACTTGAGCAATGTGGTTCGAATAGGAACTTGTGGTGGTCACCAATCTCTTTTGTTAACTGTACATGAGTCATACGATTATGTAGTAACCTTTAGCTCACACCGAGCCAGCTAACATATAGGTACTTTATAAATAAATCCTAAAGATTAGTTTTATTATGATCTGAGAAAATTTTGATTTGATTGAAATTAAAAATAAAAACGATTATTTATTTCGCCAAAAAAGGCAGCTATATAAATATTATTTTCTGAAAGAAAATTATTTCAAGTATTTTGCGGTATTGTTCTTAAATATTAAATAATTTATAGATATTTATTTATTCTAATATTTCGTTTGTTAGTGAGAACTACGGTATTTTTTAAATCACTTTCTATAAATGTAAAACCATCCAATAGACTGAAGTCAGTTTCAAGTTTTAAAATATTTAATTACTCGCCAATTTGGTATTCTCTTAAATTATTTTAATTGTTCTTCAAACCTTAAAGTATTGATTTGGGTTATTATGTTATTGTTTTTGTCCGAAACAGACGTATTTTAAAATTATAAAACCTTGAATCGGATTAAAAAAGAATTATAACAATCTATCTTTTTAGTACAAACTACATAGGTATTATATTTTGGCCTAAACTGTTCTATAACTCCAATCTAAACTCCAAAGTTGCATTTAATATGAATATGATAAATACGAGAAATAATATATAATAATGATTATTAATAATGTATGTAATAGTAATAAAACCAGTGAATGTATACTTGTGTGTGAGAATGTCTGTGAATGTACACGGTGTTACGGTAACAGTTTTAATTTGCGTTTTGGGAACTGTCGATAGTATAATGAGAGAATTGAGATCGAGAGGCATTAACACGGTAAACGCCAAGTGATACACAAACAATACATTTTCTATTGTGTCTCGTTTTCTGGCAGTTAAGGTGTTAATACCTTGGCGTGTACTGCAAAGTTCCAGTTTAACATTTGGCCAATTAGCATAACTGTATAAATATTTATCCTAGTCACGTCAATTTGTATGAGAATCGTATAAATTCTCGTGAGATAATTTTGTAAAAAAAAAAACCAACATGTCCTATCGTCGTCATGAGTTTGCCAACGCTACCGTTACCGGGCGGACCGTGTCGAGTCTTAGTTCCAAAGGGTCGCATTCCATTCTGAGTATCGTATCTTTGTAATATTTGTCGTAATGTCGTAATTTTTGCAGCATTTGTCCGATTCGGGGATCAAGTCCAGAGCCTGACGCTCAGCAGTCGCTAATTGTACTTAATATTATAAATATGAAAGTATGTGGTGAGGATGTACGGATTTTTGTTACTCTTTCCCGCAAAAAAAATATATTGTAGCTTATACTTAAGAACAACAAATAAGCTATAATTTATATAGATACATACTCAGACGAAGCCGCGAGTGGTCGCTAGTCAACAATAGTTTTGATATTTTTTCTAAAAAGATAGTACCTACTCTTAAATGATGCGAATTAAAACTGTTATCGTAAAAGCTGCTCTTAGCTTAGGATAAAGCAATGATGTTAGTGTTCAATAAAAGTTATTATAAAATTATTTATAATTTAGCGACTTACAAATGGGTTTCAACATGTTTTTTATGGTTCTAGTCATAATATTTGTAATACTCTTCGATCCTGCAATGTCATTGCATTTTATTGTGTTGGGAGAAGACGCTATAAACCTAAAAACATACAATTTTATTTTATCTCTCAATGTTAAATTTACCTGCGTATACTATATAACTTTGGTTACTAGGGCATGGTGGTCCGTTCAGTGGTTGACGCCGCGGCTCTCATACATGAGGTTGTGGGTTAAAATCCGGGCAATTGTCACTTCTAAGTTTATCTTAGACATCACTGACATCGGTGAAGGAAAACATCGTGAGGAAACCTGAACTTATAGTCTTATATTAGTTTAAAATCGCTAACCCGCCTTACACGAGCGTCCTCCTGCCTTCTCCGTATGAGAAGAGAGCTTTGCCCTGCAGTGGGACTTTAACAGGCAGCTATTAATATTAAATACAATTTTGGTCCACATCTTTGCCCGTTGGTTGATCTTAAATTTATAAAAACGAACAGCGCCACCTATCGGGGCCAATTGTGAATCTAATCCAACAAACATTCAAATTGGTCCAGCCGTTTTCGAGTTTTTGCGACCACTAACGCACGGCAATTGATTTTTAAATATACAAGTACTTGGAGGATTATGTATTACATGTTAATACTTTTGTAAGACTCACAACGTACGTGTCTGCTCTCCCAAACACTCGCACAGTTTCCAAGCTAGCAATTAGCTATATATATTATTTGATATGTGTATTTTTTTATAACGCCGTAATTGCCACGTGTAATTTATTAATAACGATCCTGCTACTAATTCAAATTCCATGTTGGGAGACTATTTTTAACTCAGTTATTTTCAGTAAATGTATCCACGTTACAGGATAAAAGTTGAAATACAATTTTTCATCGTTTTATGAAAAGTTTCATAATGTTATGAAAAGTTTTTTGTTGTATCCTTTATAGCAAATATGGCGTTAATTTTTATTTTATTATTAACTTATATATGGAAGATTTAATCAAATCATATTTATTTATTTATTTATGTTATTAAATTATAAATAGCTGACATCTTGTAAATATCTATTTCAAAATTAACGGTTTGGGCTAGTGAAGAGATGACAAGTAGCATGGCTAACGAAACCAAATAAATAAAGACAAAACTGAATTATTTGAGCAGTTTTTGAAAGATTCGCGGACATATTTACAATTTGAATACAGAACTTCCTTTAATAAGTGGGATACTACTAGAAAAAGTGTTTTTGCCATTCAATCTGGCATCACGACGGTGGGTAAACCCTGTATAGCGAACAGTCAGAACTGGGGTCGTGCTATGACGTGTTAAAGCCATCATTTTTCCTTTGAGCAAAAGGGATAGCACTATTTGTCCTGCATAGCGTCCTTTCTCTCTACCATACAGCCCTAATGATAGAAAAACCAATTGAATATTCTGAACAGGTCGAGAGCGATAGTAACGAAAGGCTGTTATAAATTAACAGCATCATCTTATTAGCTACTTATCTCTGCGTCATTGGCCCAAACGTCGTCATATTAATGTTTACGTAGAAGGGGGTGGGCAGAGCTGTAGGCCTAATCAGATGGTAGCACAACTATTGTTCACTTTTTATAATGATAACAGTGGAGGACATCAACTTGTATTAAATCGATTAAATGCACACAGTATTAATGTCAAGTATTCCCCATTGTTAAATATGTTTTGTTGCATATGATTGTGTAAGATAATATTGTGTTGTTTTTGTTTTTGTAGTGTATAGACGCACACTCATAAATCTATCCCAAACTGTCAAATTTTCACCTTATTCTTTGTAATAAAGTTGAAAAACGATCAAAGAAATTTTACAGTTTGGGGTAGCTTGACGTGCTGGCCCATGTACCTCGATACATACTGCTGCTATCTGCTATCTGTTAACATAATAAAGTTCTTCCTACAATTTAATTGTATATGTTTTGTAAAACATTTCGACATAATAATGTGAAATTTCACAATATTCAATTATATTTCAGTGTGTAAGACATGTACATGTCGTCATCTATCAACTGTGTATTTTATAGAAGTGCGTAGCTCGCCCCCGGTGATAGGAACCATTCCAAATGTTGATATTTTGTAGCTGAAACATTGTTGATTAGAAATGTAAGACTGAAATAAATTGATGACGTCGAATGTTGGTGTTTTATTGGACACGAGTGTGTATAACCCTGGTGATCTTGTGTATTAAGAAATAATGCTGAGAACGTATCACACCTTTTTATCACGTTTTTTTTTTTAAGAATGGGAAATCATCCCATGTGTTTTCCCGTTCTGGGTGATACCGGAGGGCGCGTCAAACTTTTACTGGATAAAAGCTATTCTGTATAGTATATTCGTTAGTTTTACAAGTCTTATTAAAAAAAAAAAGAAACTACATATTATTTTGTGAAAAGTGACGTGTGATTCAGTGCCTAAAACGAAATATAAGACCTAAAAATGCGAAATAATTTTGGATATATCACAAATCTCATGTACCTAATATTAAGAGGTACCGAGGTAATTTCGTTAAACGTAGTCACAATTTAGCATTAGTGTCAAGTCTTGCAACTGAACTTTTAAACCAGTTCTCCTCAACAGAGCGGAAACTTTTCATACACGTTGGGTTTGAATGACAAAAATGCATACATCCACATAAAATAAGCAATTACGGTACTTTACGTGGCTGTTCCTGTCTAAGGATGACAATGTACGAGTACCTATGGCAGCTGGGCAATGTCCTTTTGTGGAAGTTCAAGATTTGACTAAGTAAAATCGAGTGAATAATAAGGTAAGATACTAATTTTAAAAAAACGACAAGTATATTTCGAAGTTTTATTTTATAAAACTAAGCAACAACAATCACTTAACAATAAATTCAGGAATCAAGTACATTATAATGAAATAGCATCTAGAATATTGACATTCTTATAAAAATAAAATACCTACCAAACTTACCTTGTAAACGTTTATACTAAACTATAACTTTATTGAACCTTTCTTAAAAATATTTTTTATTGGCAACATCTGATACTATCGGACCAAAAAATTACCCATTCTGAAGTTCAACATTTTGTAAAATAAACGACTATATTTCGTTTTGTCTATGGAATGCCGTGTCGAGCTGGCATGAGGGTCCACAGGATGGCTCTAGGCACTGCCTTCGGGCTTCGGAACCATGAGCGAGCTGTACCCAACATCCTGTTGTCAAAAATAAAATATTATAGGCACTGAAATTATGGGTAGAAATAGATATACTAGTCCCTACTAGCGACTCGGTACTCTAAATTATTTATTGCTGCCATTCCCGATTGTCAGTACAGTGATATGATGTTGTGAAACTTACTTGGTGAGTGGTCGTGGCCACCAGTCCAGCTGTTCCCTGGTGAGCTTGAGTTCGACCTGCATGCGGGTGAGCTCCTCGCGCATGTCGTCCAGCTCGTCGCGCAGCGCGCTGGTCTCCTGCGCAGCGGCCGACACGCGGCTGTTCAGAGACGCGCACTCGCGGGTACAGCGCGAGCGAGCCCTGGATATCAGGTAAATGATTATAGTAAGAGTTCGCAGTTGAGGAAGCGAAGAAAGAAAATTAAATAAAAACTGAAAACTCTTTTGAAATCGTAAAATAACATGATTATGCGAAAAAGGCCTCAGCTCAGTACAATGTCAGTAACACTTGGAAAAGTAGGGTCGAAAAACAAGTACTGATGAATTCACCACCCCCTACGTGACGGGGTAAATCATGTCATGTCAATGTGGTCACTCCTGGCTGAGCCAGTTCGCTTCTGCTTCCTCCGTGTGATGCTACAGAGCTGTCCAACAAACAGTCAGCTGACTCACTCCTCCTCCTGGTTGAGACGTTCTCTGGTGATCTCCAGTTGCCTCTGCTTTTCATCTGTCTCGCGCCGCAGCGCCGCTACTTCAGCCTCCGCTGACGACAGCAGGTCCTCGTGCTGGGCCAGGTCTTCTTCTAACATTGCCAGCTGAACAGAACACTTCCTATTTAAATATAAATCCGACGTGTTTCATGCAAGGACTTCTCACGGCTACTGCCACATTACACTACACTAGCTTTCTAGCAACTCTCATCTGAAGTAAGTTGTCAGTTACAAGCAAAATTAGTTTTGGGAAATATCTTTGCCTAGTGTCCGCAACTCTCAACACAAAAACATTAACCACATCTTAACTAAATATTCATAAAATTGAAGCTTTACCAGCGTACCAGCATCTTCTCACACCCTGATTAAATACCTGCATTAACTCGTAACCTGTTTACTAACCCTGTCAAAGGCATCGTCCCTGGAGTTGATAGTGGCATTGTGCGCGGCCTTCTCCAGCGCAAGTGCGTGCTCGCCCAGCGCGGCGGCTGCGCGCGCGCCGTCCAGCTCGTTGCGGCAGTTACGCCAACCTGACCGAGCAAAAGTAAGCTTACCAACTTATACTAGGCATGATATCTAAGTTGTTCTTCTTTTCATTTCAAATCGATGGTAATAATCCTTTCCTAAATGACTAGGACCCAGTAAGATGCTCAGGATGATTAATCGCGGCATCAGCAACAGCTTTAGAAAATGAACTCACCAATACTCATCTCTGAAG
The DNA here is from genome assembly GCA_905147745.2 of Phlogophora meticulosa. Taxonomy (NCBI): domain Eukaryota; kingdom Metazoa; phylum Arthropoda; class Insecta; order Lepidoptera; family Noctuidae; genus Phlogophora; species Phlogophora meticulosa. The sequence continues at coordinate 793,588 of LR990525.1, forward strand.
CACGATCTTCTGCTGCGCAAACATCGTCTTCTAAAGCCAACTTTTCCTAAAAAAAATATGAGTGGGATGATTAATTTTGTATTTCAAGCTTCGGTGTAAATGGTACATTTGATTCAAGTGTGTTAAGCTTTTCATGTCTCTCGAGGGGCTCGAGCGTTATGGAGCCGAGTGCAATAAAAATGCTCTCGCTGAATAAAAGAAGTTTTTCACATGTGCGAGGCCAGATATTTAAAATATCCGATTTAAAAAAGCGTTCTAGTTTATACCTAGTGAACCTAAAAGCGGTCCAAAAAGAGCCAGTTTTCGGGTAAGTTGAAAATTGTAACTATTTTTGACCTTTCACACTCAATTTTACAGCAGGTAGGAACTTTGGATTAACCTTAAAAGCTGATTAGCACTTCTGGACTAAGATCCCACCACAAAACTGGGAACAAAACATTTTACGGGAGCCTCATCAATAAAGTTGAACTCACTCGCTCCAGCACGGTCTTCTCCAGTTCCTTATCTTTAAGCAGCTGCTTCAATCGTTCCAGCTCTCGCATCGCCATACGGACCTTGGAGTTATCAGAGTCCAACAGAGACTTCAGTGCGGAAATTTGGATGCGTAGGCGTTCAGAGTACGACACCTGAATAAGATTCAAGTCTGTGTTCAGTGAACTGTGATGATTGTTGGAATAAAACGCATAGATAGGTAGGTATTATGTTGTGTCGCAATATTGCGGTCATTTTGTGTAACGGCACCTTTTGCATGGAAAATTGATTTACATTGCATAAATTACCTGGGTTTCCAAAGTCTTCCGAAGGCACCGGACGTCTTCGCGGCGTCGCCTCCAGGCGGCTATGACCATGAACCTGCAGATCTTGCCGGCTGCTAACTCTTCTGCAGAACCGTGTGGCCCTGGAGACTTCAGCATGGGAAGGCCGTTAGTCCTAAATAAGTTGTACAGATTTTGGAAATCTTAAATTTAACGAGACATCGTTCAATACTTAATATCAAAATGTGGGTTTCAACTTTCACGGTGTCTGGTTAAAATAGTAGTAGAATGGTATGCAAGCAGAGTAAATTCAATCTTATTAGAAATTTGTTGTAAAATCAGAGCACTATATTGAAGACATCATTTTCATTTTTTTTTAAGAGGCGTGGATAGAACCGGGCCTTTTACAGTAGCGAATTGATTAATATTGGCTTCCTTCTCGAATGGACAAACCAAACAAGCAGGGAAACATTGCAAACCTACAGTCATTTAGTAGGTACTATAGGGGTAATAATTTAAAAAAGCACACGACAAACCTATCAATCCTGATCCGTTTGGTCGGCGTCAGGTCCTCCATAGAAGCTGCCTTGGTCTTAGCAACAGGTCTGCAGATGGGCGTCTCCTGGTTTTCGTACGCATCCAGGCAGGACCGTATCCTGGCCAGGTTCGGGCTGGGGGCGCACCATTTGGCAGTGAACTTGTTGACTTGGGGTGCTGAGAACAGCTGCTTCTTTGGATGAGCAGGTTGGACGCGACTGTGGTTGGAAATGGTTTAAATTAATGAGCATTTTTTTCTAAATAACTCCAAAATAATGTGATAGCTAAGGGTTTTTCGTTGCTTTTAGATTATCTACCTTCATGAATTAAGAATTTATAAAAGCAGTAGGTAGGTACTGAATTGTCAAATTTGATTCATATAAATATAAATCATATAAACGCGAAAGTAACTCTGTAAAAGTTTTACTTTTTGAAATTTTAATGAAATTTGGCAAGGAGATAGATATAGGTAGGTAAATATATCCGAGAAAGGACCTACGATGATCCGTTTTAAATCCGCAAATTTATTTGCATCCGCGATAACCGACACACGCGGACGAATTCGCGCGCAAAAGCTAGTTCAACATGAAATCCATAAAGTTTGCAAAACAATTGAAAAATTACGAGGTCACACTGTTATAATTCGTTTCTAAAAGCGTCATATTAGCAAAAATTTAAACGTGTAGGTACGCACTTCACAACATATCGGTTTGAATGTTTTTCGAAATGAGTAACGGTAACTATTTTAAGGAAAACGTGTCTATTATTTACAGTTTTTCATGACGTGACGGAATATCCCACTTTTACAATAGGTAATGCATTTTTTTAATGTAAAGCAAACAAAATTATCGCGTCATAGTGTGTCATTAGAAGGAAATGGTTTATGGAGACCTAGAACTAGTTTACCGCAGATGTCTTCCTACTAACGGTTTTGTGTCTGATAACGTTTCCATTCTTCCTTTTATATATTTCCTCTATGAGTCAACTTACACCTACGAGTAAGATAAAAAACTGGACCTACGTACAATATGTAGGTACCTATTACGTTTATTTGATTACCGAGGTATGGAACATGCTGGTCTCTGATGAACCTTAAATGTAATGATTGTAGCACGTAACTATTCAAAAATATTGTTTTAGAGATAGGTACTTAGTCAATAGCCATTTTAATTTTGATTCAAGATTCGCATGCTTCTGATTTTTTGCTTTGTTTACTGTATTTACTTTTGTTTTAGTATTTAACACAAGAAAAGTATCCTTAATTTAAATTATTATTGTAGTTTGTAGGTTTTAGTTTAAATAGCATGGTTTGTAAAGATTATAATTTCTGTATTCCGTGGAAAATGTTGTCGGTTACACATTTGGCCGTATCTTTTGTATTTCTTTCTACAAAATGTAATGTGTCACTGTTTGTTTTTCCTAATCAATAAAATTATGTAAAGTAACTACTGCAACTGTTACTGCAACCTTCACGGGAAAAGAGTTTGGTATTAACATCATGTTCTTCTGTTTTAATGGAGTTACATGAGTATATTCACGTGCGCTGTTCGTGAATCATGGTTTGTATGTAACTAATACTTTAACACCTTAACTGCCAAACAACGAGACACAATAGGAATTGTATTGTTTGTCGGTCATTTCGCATTCAACGTGTTAAAGGTATCTCTATATATAATTAATTAAGGTGTATAATTTGTTTTAATTCAAAATGAAATTATTGTTTGGGAAGTCAATGTTGTCAACGTAATTAAATGTACTGGAGAATGATCTTCTTTTCTTAGCGTGTCGATACCTATGAATGTGCGTGTGATTGCTTTTATGTTTAAAGCCCGATATAGTCAGTAGGGAGATAGGGAGGTTAATTTCAGGTGTCCAGGAATCTGTGGCTTTAGTTGTTTCGTGTGATTATAGCCACCGACTTCCGAAATTTAAGGTATTTTACACATTTTTGTGTTTTTTCAAGTTGGTTGAGCTTTTATTTTTCGCTTTCCAGTGGGTCCATTTGTATTTGATCTAAGTTACAAATAAAGTAACTAAATTAAGCCACCTGCTCATTACCTTTTCCAAAATACAGTAGGTACTTGGTGGAAAATCAATCATCCCCTATTTTCTCCACCTAAGTGTGTAAAATTTGAATGTAAATGAGACCAACTTTCGAATAAAGGAGTTTAAATCCACTAATATTCCTAAACTTAATATAGTAGAACACGGTACCTACCACATGTCAGTTAAAATGTTCAATAAACTTCCCGTTGATATAAAATTATCACTATACAAAAGGGACTTCAAAACTACATTGAAGCTTTACCTACTGGAAGGCTGCTATTATTCTCTTGATGATATTTAAATTGTAAACATACATATATTATACTAGTTTATCATTATTGTTGGTTCTGCTACTAGTAGTCTAAAAATCTTATAAGTATTTGTTCTTTAATTAAGTGGCATGTATTTTGTTATATATATATTTTTTTTTGTATAAAATCATTTTTAATCGGTATTCGATACAATGTAAAAATTGTTATGAATAAATAAATAAATAAATAAATAAAGTAAAACACAATCCAATTAATAAAAAACTTCGAAATCGGGCTTGACTTTAAAACGTAATGCGTGGTCAAAGAGAAAAAAAATACAATATACCTATATATACAATATACTCTCTTCAGTCAGTAAATATATCGCCACGAACGCTGAAGCACCTTGCACTTTTAAAACAATAATCCGAGCAAAAAAATAAGATATCAACAATCCGTGTCATGATGGCCCAGTGGTTTAGGCCTCGCCTCTTGTGCACGAGGTTGTGGGTTCAAACCTGGGCAAGTGCCAATGTAAGTTTTTCAATTCATATGTACTTTCTAAGTTTATCTTGGACATCACTGACATCGGTGAAGGAAAACACCGTGAGGAAACCTGTACTTATATAATTAATATAAGTCTGAAATCGCCAACCCGTCTTGAGCAACCGTGGTGATTAATGCTCATGCCTTCTCTGTATGAGAAGAGGCCTTTGCCCTGCAGTGGGACAGTAATACTGGTGGTGCTGGTACTTTTTTTAAACTTTTAATCCGTAAAAAGCAGTTTAGGCGGGAAACTACGAGTATGATGAGCCCAGAGTTGCCAAGTGCACGCTGCTAGGATAGTTCGTTACTGCGCAATTTAAAAAGTTCGGTTATATTTTTAACAGATCTCGTATATCAATGTCTATCAATACAACCGACAAAAATAATCTCGTTACACACGTACATATTTACCAAAAAGTCTAACAGAAATAAGCTACCTGTATGGTTGAATATACTCTTATATAATTTCTTAGAACCGGATAGATGCTCGTATGCTGTAATGAATGGGGTTTATTTACCCAACGATGCTGGAGCTAGGGACGCTACTGTTCAGATTCTAGTTGACTCATGTTTGTTTAGATGAGCTAATATATCGAGCAGCAGACAGCGCGGCGGCCGTTTATCTAACTGTTACTAACATCATGTTATAATCTGTTGTCTTTTGAGTTGTGTATGAACTTGAAATCTTTAACCAGGACCGAAAACGTGATAAGTTCCTAGAGTAAAAAAATATATGTGTACGATGTGTACATGTAGCCAAAATGAAAATGAGAAGTACGTAGCGTAGCCGTACCTCGTAGGAGTCGTAGCATATCTCGTAGCGAAACTGCTACGGTTATCACAATAGTGTACCTTAAAAATAGAATTAATGTAACCCGACTAACAAGGTATTTTTCAAGGTAGATAAATGAAGCTAGGGCCTATAGTTGAGTTTCTAGGGCGTAGGACATACACTGACCTTTTTGGTGATACACAGGTACATAAACCAACGCCTTTTTCCGATGGGGTTAGGCAGAAACTACTGAACAGCATCTGTTACGATCTTTACATGCTCCTTTTCCTCACTTTACTTTCATACACTTGGTCATACAGGCACGCACCTGACTTTTTGGGTCTTTATAAACAGGAACTTATCTTTTTTTATTTGAAAAAAGAAGTAACGTTGCTGACACTGCTGCTTGACACTGACGTATCAAATATTTCAACTATAACTATAGAATATTTACGTTTATTTTCTGGTTTCTGTAGGTCAACTTATTTCGTAGCACGTGTTGTTTCGTAGTTTCTGCCAATTCCTTAGGTAAACGGTGTGTGTTGTGTTAATGTACCTTAGTACCTATGAATTATCTTACAGCGGAATTAGTAACGTAGGAAACAAACGGTTTACCAACAGTCGATTGGTCCATGAACCGATGGTCAACATTATCTCTAAACCATTAACTTTTTATCCAAAGGAGTTTTCACCCACGAAGGTTTCATCAACATTGGTCTACGTCAGTGAATGCTTAAGCAACATAATGTTTTAACTTAATGAAAGAATAACTTTTCACCCAAAAGAACAATGGCCAACAGACACCGGACAGGTGAAAGTAAAGTACTAACATGGTGTGAACAATATTATGTGAGAGGGAGACAACGAAGATTTTTAAAACTGTTAGCTCGAAGATGACGTCATATTCACTAAGTAAACCCAAACTCCCACCTTCTATGTGGTCAGTAGTTGACAGTTACCGATCACAAGTGCCCCTACCTCAAAATGCCCTCGAGTCCTGGTGGAATAAAATTTCGCACAATTCAACCGAGGTAACTAGTTATGTAAGGACACCTCCACAAATAAGTGCTGTATATCTCTGTTGAAAATGTCTACCTTTTCCATTCCCTAACCAGATGGCGGTGACTTCTGATGACATCATCACGCTCGACGCCACTCTTCAAATCCTTCCTGACCTTCATAGCACTCGAAATTATGATATGTTACAAAACAGACTCACGCAGGCGGAGTAGTCTGCAAATTATGTCGTTCCCGGGACAGCTCCCGTTCCGATATGTCTCCGGCGCCGGCCCGGGCGACTGGCGACACGCTGCGAGGCACCTTTATTGGTTGTTCCGGCATTTTACACGTGAAAATTACCTTTTCTATATTATTTTTTGATATTTGGGAATACTTTTGTGTATATTAATGTTAGGTTGAAAAGCGATTCTGATTGTAATGACAGTTCGGTGACATAGATTTGAAAATGTTTTTGAATTTCATATCGTTTTTACTTTGAGTTTATGGTTGTTCGGGTATAGAAAAAGGTCGAATTAGTATAACTTAAAATGCTTTGCTAGCTGAGCTACGAGGCCTACGCGCGGCCTACGCGCGGCCTACGCCAATTCAACGAGGAGGTTGTACGTTTTGCACTACGGCAGTGCTACGCATCAACGATTTTTATGACTCAATAACAACCCTTGCTTGGATGCAATAGCAACATGTCAAACCATTGAGATTTCTTTGTTATATGTAGGTGAAATATAATCTCTCATATACTTTTCAGAATTAATTATTGTCAAATGATGGTGAAAATCCGCTCAGTAGTTTAGAAGAAGAACACGGCACAGAAAGACACGAAAAACGACTTTGTTTTATAATATAAATTATCTATTAAATTTATAAAAGGTTTTTATATCGAGTAGATAGCTAACTATTTTGTATATCTGAAATTAAATAAGTAAAGCTAACATGATCGTCATGATCGGCAGAAAGATTTCGGCCCTTTATCTCAATTTATTTGGGGTCGGCGCAGCATGTCTTCTGCGTCCATACATCTCTCCTCATCCTCAATAGTCACCTCCTTTCTAGACATATCATCTCTCACACAATCAATCTAACGTTTCTTTGGTCTTCCTCTTCTAAATTCATACTTAAAAGTTTCCTCACAAAATGATCCCCGTTTCTCCGCATCACATGCCCATATCATTATAAACTATTTCCACACAACTCCTTTGTCACGAGCGCCATTTTGAGACCTCCTCTTTCATACTCCTTTCTAATGCTATACATTCGCTTAACACCACACACCCCCAAAACCTAACAATTAAGTAACATTTGGTGACGAAAAACAACTCGTGCTGAACCTCTGGCCAAAGTTTAAGTTGAAGCCTAAGGTCTCGGAAAGAGTCAATTAAACGTTTCTAGATATAACTAAACAGGACATAATTACCAAACGGCTCGAAAATAAAGCTACAAACAAGATTATCATATTTACACTGCTTGAGGAGGTAAATAAAAGTGGAACAATCATAGATTTGGTCAGTGGCTTGTGGATATAGATTTGTTTTTTTAATAACAACACTACTTCTTCTTCTCTTTAGAGTTAGGACCTTGTAAATTTCTGCTTGTAATTTGCATGGCTACGTAATGTAATCTACGCTATACACGTAAGTGAAGTAAAGTATGACATACGTCGTACTACAATGGATTTTAGTGCAATTATAAGCCTGCCTCTATAATTTTCCAATTACTTGTAGTAAGTCTATGGCTAAAGCTTCCCACGGACACTTAGCATCAGTTTCACAATACTGAATTAAATCACCATTGTAATTGTAGCGTACGTACAGTAACAAGCCTTAAAAGCCTTATTAAAAAGGCAAAATGTATGGAGTACATGTCCCCTACACATGGTACAGTCGAGGGCAGAAATGTGTACATACTTTGAAACCGTATTACTCGTAGAGTAGCGGTTAAATTGTTGAATTTGGAAACAGTCACAAAGTATTGTGTGCGTAAAATGCACAGCGGATTACAGATCCAATAAATATATTAACAGAATTATATTGATTAATTAATCCGCACATTTTTTTGCTGTTTACAGATTCCTTTTTATTTCTTAGGTCCTACATCCCAATTTCAGCATGTCCTCTTCTTCTTCTTCTATACATTCCTGTAATCATTTCAGTGCTTTGGTAGTCACATCCTTCGTCCATCGTCTGTTTAGTCTTCCCCTACTCTACAGGCTTCATATGTTTGCCCTTGACTGTACTCGGCGGTATTATAGCGTGTGGCGACAGCTGTCCACAGTCGGCGCGGCGCGGCGCGGCGTCGCTCGGCGCGGCGCGGCGCCAGCCCACGTGGCGCCGCCTGCGTGACGCATGGGGCAAGGAACTTGGAACTACAGCTGCCATCAGTTAAATGTCAATTATTTATAGAATTTCAGGTAGCTTATTAACCGTAGTTACCTCCGTAGATACTTGGAATAATGCGTGCTGGCAACGAATAATGTCACTTGCTACTTACTGATTGTATATTTATTTTGTAGTTGCTTACTAAAGGTAACTATTTTTTTTTAACATTATGTTACTTCTGTGTTGAATAGGAACTACGACCGAAAGGTTACCTACTATTATTTCTATACATATTATATCCTTAATTTTTGTCATAGTGTATCATTAAGGAGGATGCGCCAGGAATCCAGGATAGAACGCGAAAGATACTTATGGTAATAAAAAAATATTATCCATAAATAATATATACATATTTACCGAAGCATAATCATTAAAATCATTGACAAACGAGAGAAATCTGCATTTGGCGAGGTCGCGCCTTACCTAAATGTATAAAATAAACAGTCGTAGCATCATCGTACAACCCAACAGTTGCCTTTCCACTTTAGCGGCCATGGCATCCAATTGCATAAATATTAAATAATACAAGTTACAGGGGGTGCAATGGGAGGGTAGGACTAATTTAGCGTTTGGCTAGAAGACTGAGCGGCGCGGGCAGTGCGAGGCGCCTCACGCGACGCGGCCAGGCGCGTCAGGCCGCCGCCGCCGCGCCGGCCTGACTCATACATAACTGAATGTTTTGAATAACTTTACTCGTATATTAAGGGTTGGGGTAGGCTGTAGGCGGCAGGACGAAAATAGAATCCTTGTGGGTGTTTACTGAATTGTCTGGGAATCGATGCTTGTTTAGGCAGCTGGTTTAAATGAGATAACAATCTGTAAGGCTCAAATACGAATTGATCTGAAATTATTATTACTTTTGCTGTTGCATTTTGAGGCTTTGGGGTTGCCTTGAGCCTTCTATATTAAGTCAGCAGCAAGCAGTGCATCTCAATATAATATAATTATCAGACGGTTTAGGCAATGAGCGCCTCGTGTAGTACTGTGGGCGCTACGCCGTAGCATCGCTACGGTCGCGTAGGCGTTAAGCTTTTGAAACGATTTTCTTTCCCATAATATTAACTTTTGTACTTCAGTAAAGCAATCAGAGCAGCTAATATTCGTTCGATGTGTTTGGTTTTCCAAGATATTCTTGCCAGGCGAATGCGAATATACCAGTCGTCTTTTAATGACAACGAGTGGTCGCCCAGTGTTCGAAATTCTACCGTTTAAGCTTTCTGCACTATCTCTGTACGTCAAATCTCACATCATGTTCGTACTTGATAAGGATACCAAGTTTTCTCTACATGTATTAATGTATAGATCAGATAACTAAATGATTTTTACTTTACGACGTCGCGGCGTGTTCTGCACAACTTCCTTCTGACTCCAGAGGCATTAAAGCTACCCACCAACCCTTGAATGAAAAGGTTTCATTCAGCATTCATGACTGGTCGTAAGTATACATCCCCAAAAGTCGTTATTCTTTACTAGAATGCGTAACGCGCCCTGTGGGTGAGTCACCGGTCGAGTTTACTGAAACATCCTGAAATTGAGACGCATTACCCCCCTCGCCCCGCACCTCTACGGTATTATTCAGACCTCTGGTGAGTCATACTGAGCTCTGAAGAAAATTGGATTCGTTTATTATAAAGATAATAACAAAATGTGTCTGACTCATGTTCTCTCAGGTAAGCATTTCCGTTTTTGCCTTTATTAGGATTTTTACAGGGACTTGTTACACTAATTTAAAATTCGCTTCCTCTAAACATCGATAGCAACCAACCGGATCAGATATAAAGTGAAGGCCTGTGAACACATTCTCAAGAAGTTGTCAGATTCATCTCTAATTCAATTATTTTGTTGGATTAGGTATTCTCCATTAACTTACTTTTATCTCTCTTGACTTATCATTTCTTCTCTTAACCTGTTGACCCGGCCACACGTTGCTGTGGAGAATCGAGATAAAAACTATGCTATCTTTTTAGTTTGACCAAATTACAAACACACAGGAAGACAAATAAAAAAAAAGATTAAGTAGTTCCGTTGTTTAGTAATATAAAAATATGGGTATATTATGTAACCATGTATTTATAGTTGTTTTATATTTATAATTATTTTCTAGTAAATTCTTTATCATTTTGTATCTAAGTAGGTGCCTACTGGGGAGTTTGTTGAGCCACTTCTTCTTCCCAGCAAAAACACTACGAAGAGATGAAGGGTGGGCGTTTTGGGGGACTGTCTTATGTCATTTTTGGCTTTCTAAAATACTGATTCTCAGCCTAATTTGAATAAACTGGACTGGTGGACTGGTAGGAAATGCTCAAGGTAATGATATTCACCTTTGTATGACCATTTTCACTTGTGTAAAGTAAATAAGTAGAAGAAGTAAAAGTAAATAATGGAGGTACATGTGATTCCTGATCACGGTGTAGTAGATTAAATTAGGTATTGTAACCCAATAGGTAGACTGTCAAATGTTCGGGCTTCTATTGCCGATACACAGTGGTATGGTTGCAGACATGTAACTTGAGCTCTCGGCGAAGCGGTGTGCGCCTCGGATTGTCTCAGGAGCAAGGTCCAAAAATCGCCTAAGGAATTAGGATCAGCGAACCGCCGTTAACATATTAGAAGTGTAACTTAGATAATTTCTTTCTAAGGGTTGGCAGAGCTATGTTTCGTAGATCTACTAAATTAGAAAGAAAGAAAAATACCTGTCATGTTGGTCTAGTGGTTGGAAGCGTTACTGCTGAGCATAGTAGATCCTGGATTCGATTTCCGGATCGTGCAAAGTAAGTTTTTTCATCGGTTGTTGCTACTGAGAAATCACCTGCTACTGAGCAGTTCGGAGTCTGGATTCGTGTCCTTTTGATCACAATGGACTTGCCTCTGCTACATGTGACTTCAACTCAACATACCCGCCGAAATACCACCTCACCTCTACATAACTCCTCATGGAATACGGCCGTGGTGTTACGTTAGAAAGAAAAAAAAAGTTTACCAACGCTCAACATGACGCATACAATTTTAAAAACAAATGATCGTTACACCCGAGCGTAACAACCATCGCTCAGGATAATGTCGCAGCTCATGTGCTTGACAGAGCATAGGTAAGATAACGTAGTTATGTATGCCTGATTATTGATTGTGTCTCATTGGTCGGAGTTTGATAGCATAGTATTAGTACAACGTCTTTGCTTTATCAAGCACCCAGCCACATTGTCGTCGTGAAAACGTACCTATAGTCAATAACCACTATACAGACAGCTCTTTCTACCAACCCCACAAGGCGCGCCGACCGTCACGCAAATATGAACCGAATGTCCTATGTTATAACGATAAATATGGTAACCACACCAACCAATAACCGAGCGGCACTCTCTTATTTCTATTCTATCTTTTATGTATAACTGATATAGTTTTAAAGCATTCATAGCTTGCTAAATAAATCACCTTCATTACACCAGTAGTTAAAAGTAGCAATATTTCTATTAAAATATTGTTTTAATTTTGGCGGGAATTAAGCCACCGATAATAATCTGTCAGCGGCGCGTGAATAGTACGACCGCGTTCTCTTTCTCGCTCGCACTCGCGAAATAAAGTTTATAATTCACCATACGCATGCGCCATGTCCGCGTACGTCACACGGCCGCCATGTGACAGTTCGCGGCCAATCGCCGGCAGTCGTTCCTAGTGTGATGTCGGGTCCTCACGCACACGAATAAGATATAACATTAGAGTTTTCGCCGTTCACTAAACTAACCGGAGTATAGTGTTACTTCTCTACGATTCGTGCGCTACCTGAATATTTTTTATTAATTAATTAACCGTAGTTATAAAAATAAGTGCCGCGCGTTAACAATACATCATCAACATAATCTGTGACAATTCTTGGAAGTACTCCGCGTCGAGACGAGAGACCTTGATAACTAGTTCCTTGGCCGAGCGAGAGCGAAGAAACAGTTCACAGTTATTATTATAGGATCATTCATGCTGGAGGTACGTCTATAGTTTACAATTTGTGAAGTACATCGTGTGTGTTTGCGAATCAGTTGATCGGTATTCAGTTAAAAAGTGAGGTTTAGTGCGTTCTAAGTACATGAAAGTACACTCTGAAAGTGGGAAGTGTTATGTTTTAAAACGGAACGAGTAATGACGAAGTTGATATAAATGTGCGTTTTGATATTGTCGCGCGCGGAAGGACCGCTGTGAGGTGTCCGCGGCCCGCGGCCTATTCGTACCGTGTGATGGACATCGGCGGAGGTAAACTGTACGACATGCATGTAATATGCCATTATGCCATACATTTTTGTTTCTGGCGATCCGTCATTGCACTTAGTTGTTTGCACTTAAGTTTTGAAACTAAAGGAAACTATTGATTCAGCCTAGTCTGGTCAGTTTTGGTGCATTTTCAGCCAGTACTTGTGTTGCTTCTTAATGTTCTAGTTAGCTTGGTGGTTGAGTGTAACGTTCTATTTATATCCTAAGAGTTGGCTGCACACTGGAAATATATAAAATCTGCTTTCGATGTACGTTTAGTTGTTTCAATGTTGTAGTTTAAATTCATCTCTTCTTTGCCTCTTCACATTGCCTTTCAATCTTTTGTCAGTACTTTTTCTGTACCTTGATCTATTTTTAGCTAGTTTCGTTGACTCGTACCAAGATACCTATATTCATTGTGACGTGCACATATTTATTTACATTTCTATTATCTGTGGTCATAATCTCAGAAGCCGAACATAGACACTAAATACCTACCCACTTTATCAGAAGTATTTTCATTTCACTTCTTTTTCTGTTTTCAATAAAAAATGTCAAAGAAATCATCGTACTTGCAAAGAATTATTATGTTTTATATTGTTTGTCAAAGTTTTACACGTTAAAGTTTTGACACATTTTGAACACAGATTAAAACGATCTTCTGTGTTCAAAATCTAGTTAAAAGAACCTTCTGGCGTTTCTTCCACAAAAGCAAAAAAAAGCCCTTAATGAAGAGTTGAAACTGAAGATTAAAACTACCCTCCTTTTAACTTCTAAAGTTTTAGTTGTATAATGTTAGTTAAAATTAGCTTAAAAAATCTTTGAAAAAGTATGCATCATTGTGGTTTATTTATCTGAGTGTTAAGTTGACATGTTTTGGTATCTTGCAGACTTGTCTGTATTACTATGGGTCCCATGGTCTTAAGTGTAAGTTCCTCGGTTCAATACTGATAACTATGTGGTCCTGCCCCAGAACTCTCCGCTTATGTTGTATTGCCGCCTCATCAGATTATGAGAATGAAAGGCTGCACCTGTTTTTGTGCATGCACTTGCACTGTTATATCTGTCACATCCCTTTCTACTTTCCTCTGAGATTGGCCACCTTGACTGGAGATCGGTCTGGAGGACTAAATTCAAAAAGGTCCCAATATTGTTGAACATTTTAATTTTTTATTTTGGTCTTATGTTTTTAACTAATATCACTTACACTCAAGTGACTCTTGATGAACTCACTAGAGTAGTAAATTAAGATTTTAACATTTCAAAGTTTGTAATAAGTTTCAAAGTTTCAGGATAAGTGGGGATAAGAATTGTACACTATTTCATTAGGTTGTAATCCCTTAGTGGTAGTTATTAGTTGGATAAATAAATAAATAAAACCTTGCAAACACTTTATTATCAAAAAGTAAATTTGTAAGTCTATTATTCCTATACATACTGAAATGTTACTAGTTTCCGAGTACTGGCCGCTAAATGTTAAAAGCTATAGTGAACTCAATATTATATTAAAACAATGAATTCAATACCACCAGCCTCTTATTATCATTCTGTAGGGCAACGGTATTTTTCATTCAGAGAAAAAAGGCGTGAGCATTAATCACCACACTCGCTAAAGGTGGGTTAGTGATTTCAGGCATAAATTAATTAGTAAGTCTATTTTTCATGAAAGTACATATAAATCGAATGACTACTTGCTTGTATTTGAACCCAGTATCCGGTGCATGTAGGGTTGCCAGGTCGCCAAACCTAATAGCCGGACAGACCAGCCAGTTTGGCCGGACATTTGGGTAGAAAGGCCGGACACCCTACTTTATTGAGGATTTTGTCGCAGTATTAATAGGTACCTACGACAAAAAAATTGAATATAAACAGTGTTCGTATGGTTTGTTGTACTAATAAAAACGAAATATCTGTCTTATCGTCTTGGGCAGTTGAGAAACATCGTTCTAAATGTGCTAAGCTTAGTCTTACAAAAGCCGGACAAAGCCGGACACCGTTCATTTTGGCCGAACACCTAATCAAAAAGCCTACCTATGTCCGGCTTTATCCGGACGCCTGGCAACGCTAGGTGCATGAGTGCTGAGGTCTTAACCACTGCGTAATATAATTTATGCAATAATTTATAGGTCGCAAAGGTAGTTATCATGCAAAAAAAATGTGAGAGCAGTACTCATTTTCACATTAGTCTGACCTCATTCATCGGAAATGACATACCCACATTGCATTTTGTGCATAATTATACAAAATGTACTGTATATTGTAGGAATGTGTGTGGTGACATGAAGCCTGTCCATCACCTTTGCTAACAAATTCAGTTCCTTATTTCATGTTTGAGATATTTGTGGCTCTGTTTATTGTCCGATATTATGCATAATTTCTTTCTATTTATTCAGAAAACTGGAGAACACTGACTAAAGTAGATGTTTTATGGCATGCAAATTTATATTTGCCGTTTCTTACAATTCTTGTTATGGACATCGTTTGCACATAATTTATTACAAGTTCCTTGAATCTATGAAATATTTACAAACTATGTTGCAGGTAAAGTGTTCACGTCATATAAAATTACGTCTGTTTCCAGACTTAGGCAGAGGCATATTTAGGCAAATATGTTTAATTCCCGCGTAATGGGAACCAAGCCTGTTGCCAACAATCGGGCACAAATGTATACCCATCGACTTACCATCGCATTGAATTGTTTATTAAACATTTCAGGCTTATCATGACACTCAGGGGGAGTGAAGGGTATAAAAAAAATAGTACAAGTTGGGTATACAAATTCTCTTTATGTTCTTTATGCTTTAACCCCATTATTTATAATCAGGCATTACAACAACAACTGCAACAACAACAACTGCAAATACAACAAAAACAACAACTGCAAATACAACAAAAACAACAACTGTAAATACAACAAAAACAACAACTGCAAATACAACAAAAACAACAACTGCAACAACAACCAACTGCGTCATCGGAGCCTAAACCAGTTGTAAACGTCCCTTTGTGCTTATTGGCCTGTATCTGTCTCTGCTTGATATAGAGGGAAGTGGAAATTATGTATTTTTCTAACTCCTCCGCTGTCTTTTCTGATTAATTTCGTTGCGGGATCGAAGACAGTTGAATCGTTTCTATGGGACTCATCGGGCTTCATTGTCTCGACGCTTTTCGGGTGGTCGCCACTGTTGATTCTGGTTTTCAGGAGTTAGATTGGTTTGGGAATATTATGGCAGGCTTGTCCCAAAAAAAATAATAATCAGGCATTATATATTTTTCTAACTCCTCTGCTGTTCTTTTCTGATTAATTTCGTTGCGGGATCCAAGACAGCTGAATCGTTTCTATGGGACTCATCGGGCTTCATTGACTCGACGCTTTTCTGGTGGTCGCCACTGTTGATTCTGGTTTTCAGGAGTTGGTTTGTTTTGAGAATAGTGTGGCAGGCTTGTCCCAAAAAAAAAAAAATCAGGCATTATGTCTTTTTCTAACTCCTCCGCTGTTCTTTTCTGATTAATTTCGTTGCGGGATCCAAGACAGTTGAATCGTTTCTATGGGACTCGTCGGGCTTCATTGTCTCGGACGCTTTTCTGGTGGTCACCACTGTTGATTCAGGTATTCAGGAGTTGCAGTGGTTTGGGAACAGTGTGATGGGCTTGTCCCAAGTTTAATCAGGCATCTTAAACATTATTATTTGATGGTTTCCTTTCAATTTGAAAGATTTAATTATAATTATTGATTCTAAATATGAATAGGTAGGTTTAACATAGGCGAGGACAATACGATTGTTGTAGGTGTGTCAGTTAGATAACCGGCGTAACAAGTGGATTAGGTAATTAAACAACCAAATTTGTCTTACCCAAAGTTTCAATTTGTTGCTTGTGTATTAGATGTGTACACTCGTACACATAAAACAAACGTATTATGTGTATGAGTACTGAAGTTAGGAACTTTACTCCATGCTTTAAAGTTTTTTCAATGAAAGGTAATAGCTTAATTTTGATGAAATTGTGATTTGATGATTATTATAATGGTGGTTATATTATGCCAAGATACAAATAATAATAAGCAGTATTATCTTTAAAAAAAAAATTGCTGATCTGCTGCTGTACCTAATATCTTGTCATCATAGGTCCCTAATGATAATATGAATATTTTCCTAACCCTTTTATCTACCAAGAACTAAATTTAGGTCAAAGACCTAGTAATTGTTTCAGTTTTTAATACTAATATGAGTATGTATGTATTACGATAAATTATAAATATAGATAATTATGGTTGGCAATTTTAAACTCAAATCATATTAAGTCTCAATACTGTCAAAACTCACCCAACAATTATATTGGATAATTTTGATTCCTACTTTTTTGTTTTGATAGCTTCAATGTGTGGGTGACTTGTTATCTCTCAAGTATGGATCGGACATTTGAATTAAGCATTTAGTGGGAGAATCAATTTCAGTTAGTGTCTGGCTGTTATCCAGCAAACACAGAGTGGTTATTATATTTCTATTTTGGTTTACAAAAGGCAGTGACATCCATATTATTAAAGATGGCTTTGGATGACTGCAAGGATGTGTTAAAAATAATCATTCAGCATTTAGGTATGTTTTTGTTTACTATATTTCTCATTTGAGTACCATTTATATGTTTAAAGTACCACTGGTGCTGTATTGATAAAGAATTTCAAAATATGTTATGAGCTTAATTGTTAAAAAAAACAAGATTTTACTCTTCATGATTTATTTTGTTATCTATTACTTATACTTATTTAATATACTTAAATAAATATGATATAAAATGAAATGATTAAAATAGTCTCAACTTTATTTTAATTGAAATAAATACATAGTCATTTAATTTCTTCCTAAATATAGCTGACATCACATTTATTCTAACCATTAATAAATCAACTATACTTAGACATTTACATAGTTAGTTGTTACAGGGACTGACATTAAGCTTATTGTAAATAAATGACTTGTCATTAGTTTCTTACATTATATTAAGTAATACTATAAATTGTGACAATCATGGGAACTTTTTAAACAAACATTTTTTTTTATGGCACAAAAAATAATTAGGTACCTACCTAGACAGTAAAATAATGACGCTATAAGTACCTACTGTACACTACACAATGAACAAATAATAACTAGATCCATCTTATAGTAGTCATTTATTTTTAACCAACATCAAAAAAGGAGGTTCCTATTCGATTTTTTTTATCTATAAATGTTCAGGCATAATTTCTTTGCTCATTTTTTTAAACATTTATTTTTAAATTAAATAGAACGGCCGAAGCCAATTACACTATTTAAACATACAATTTATTTAACACCGTCATGCATTCTTCTCACAAAAATTGAAATATTCCGACAATATCACCTTCCAAATTCCACCTTCATTCGCAAGCACATCATGACCATGTACCAATCACCGACCGGTCATGTGTCATGTACCGATTTTTGGAGATTTGCAAACTCTTGTAGGTGGTGCCTACTATTTAATTTCTAATTTTAGATTACCACTTTTAGTGCCCAGCACCCGGTTCCCGGGTCGAAAAAGAATTCGTTCATGTCCCAGGATTCGCTTTCCGAGTCGTACATGTAAAAAGCTATTGATGAGATGTGAACATGCCCATCAGCCCCTACCATTATCTAATTTGCCAAACATTATGACTTACAAGTTAAATCGTATTTTTGAACTGGGCAGCGAAAGGGTTACACACTTACCCTTTCCATTTGCTAGAAATGGAGCTCATATAAGAACTCCATACATTTTTAACGGCCTGAACATGCAAGGAAAGCATCACCACACCAAGTTAAAAATTCATTTCCAGCTCATTTTAAGTTATGCAAAGGGTGTAACCCTACATTCAAACCCTACTAAGTACTTATGCTCTAAATGTGCCTGCACCTTGATATAAACGAATTTTGTTTTCAGTTTACATTTGTTGTTAGCATGATTATTTATTTTACCTGTAATGGCTATTCACTCGTATCACCTTTACGTTACTAATATGAATAAAATTAATTTGTATTTTCCTCATCTCAATAAACCTTTGTGTTTAGTCTCGAGTCATTGCCAGGGGAGCTCCGCCTTGAGGAGATATATGTCCACAATCAATAATAATACCCTGTCACTGCCCCACTGCATGGCAGAGGTCTCTTCTCACACACAGAAGGTACAAGAACCATGCTTGCTCGAGGCAGGTTCGCAATTTCAGACATGTAAATGTTAGGTCCTGGTTTCCTCACTATGTTTCGCTTCACCAATGCACAATGTACACTAGTAATGTCAATGGGTGCGTCTTACAAATTATGTAACATAAATGGTAAATCTCATCTGCATTTTACTGTACACGTACTACCAACACAAACATGTTTGGTAAAAGAAAAACAGTGAGTCACTACACCGATTCTCGCAGGTCAAACGGATCCTGCGCTTTCAATTTATCTTCCAGTGTAAAGAAAACTGCGTTTTTAGAAAAAAGACTGACACCCTCACATATAGTTTAGTTTGCGCTACAGATTTTACAGTTATAAAGCTGATATTTGTTTATGTGGAAATGTGGCCGTTTGATGGCATGCTACTGCGTGGCGAGATTCCCATAAAAAAAAATCAGTCATGGGTACTGCCGAAAGAAGAGAAATTTAAGTTGTGCTGTTGAACTTTACGATTACTGACAAATGCTTGCACTGCTTGGAAAGGTCCACTCGTCACCATCTCCGCATGGTCCTCACATGATCTGACCAAGATAATGTCTGGCCTTTTAAAGATACTGTGACCTCGGACTGCCTCTGAGTTTGTATTAGCATGTCGGTGACGCGAACCCGCTAAAGAAGTTTTCGCATTTTCACAAAGACCAATCACTGTTGCTTCTTATTCATGTAGTACCAACTCCACATGAATGAATGCCTTGTCTGTCTACAGAAGTACCCAGGAGTTCATGCTCAGCAGTAGCTCTCGCGATCGCTACGAGACAATCGTCAAGTTCATCATACCATAAATCCTTGTTGCATTCAACTAAGTACAGTGGTTAGGCTTAAATTGTAACTCATTATACAACCATACAATGTGCTCGCTTATAAATTCAGAATTGTGAATTAAACTAATAAGGGGTCATTTGTATGCAGTAGGAGTGCAGTTGGGCATCCACTGTGCATTTTAATATGGGCTATTTTCTAGCACAATCACTTGTTCATGTACTGCTATCTTTTATTGCCAACACACGGTTGTAATTTCGATTCCTCCGGTCTAAATACATTCACAAATTGGGCTGACATTCGACATTTGTTTAAGGTTATAAGTAATAAAAACAGGGCTCTCCAACTGCCAGTCTGCTAATAATGTTTATGATGGCATAAAAGTAACGCAACAAACACCCCAGCCTCAGGTCTGTTAAGTTATAGTTACCGGCACGGATCTTGAGTACGTTTTATTAACCTTGAGTTGTGCAGTAGTCGATTTTAGTACAAAGTGCCAAAACAGAGAAGTCAGATTTGTGCTCGTTTACACTGAAATCAAATTCAAAAATCATTCAATTAAGCCCAGAAGCAGATCTTTCGACGTCAAAAATACATAAGACTGTCCCCAAAACGCCTGCCCTTCACCACGTCCTAACGTTTTATTGGGTAAAAGAAGTGGCGTTAGAGGCTCCTCAGCAAAACTTCTGTCTAATAGGTTAGAACTTAATTGACTAATATTAGGCGACACCTTAAAGAATGCCTAAACATTATTGCTTTTTTGTTAAAAAGAAAACTTTGTTACTAAAGAAAGAAAGAAAAACTGTTTATTCACGTAAAAGTCCCCATGACTGCTTATTTTTTTACCTATCTAACCATATCAATGTTTTTGTTGCCGAATAAGATGGCTCAAAATTAACGCTTTCCTGTTTACCTTATCTGTGGCCAGGTCGTAGTCAAGTCATACCCTTTGAACTTCCTTTTTATATTGAATATTTATTCTATATTTTCCTCATTTCATAATCCGGTATCTGCGCTCAGGCTATCGCGTTGCAATGTCTGCCTAGCTTACTCATAATGACTAACCATCATAAAACGTAACATCATTTTGAATTCCTACTCTCGTGGTTAAGTAACAACAGCCACACCTATCGGCCTTCAAGGTTAACCAACAATTGCCGAGGCTGGCCCGGGGATGCGTGACTACCCATTACATATCGAGAACTCTCCGTGTCTCGGAAAACACATTAGTCTGTTGGTCCCGGCTGTCATTTGTACATCTTTGTCAGCCGTTACGGGTAGTCAGAATTCCAAAATCTGGCAACCAGTCTTACCACGGGATTCTGAACTACCCAGTAATTGAGTTGTGGAGGTCTGCAATGATTCCACGACTTGGTGTTAAGCTAGTTGTTTATTATTAGAAGAACGAGGAATATGTAAGGATCTTATGAAGTGGGGGTCTGTAGTTTCTGCCTAGGTCCCCATGGGGAAAAAAGGGATGTGTAGGTGAATTATGTCATCACCCTGGCCATATTCCAATACTATACGTAGATAATGAGTGCGTTTCTTGACAACTGCTCATTAACTCCTTGGTAGGCATCGTACTAGCACTGACTCTGAAGATCCTTCCATGTTAGCCAGTTGCTACTCTACAAAGGTTGTTTTCATACCGCCTCCAAGTTCCAGATCAAATCTGTGCTAAGCTGGCACAGATTTGATCTGGACATGGAATAGTAGATTATTTTTCAAAATTGAGCAATGATTGTTCAAATAACAAAATTACAAGCCTTAGGCAGACGGGATAAAGCCGACATATAATTATTTTGATCAGGGACACATAATCAAGGCCTCTTTGTAGATTTGCTTCCGAAAGCATACACGAGCTATATACATGTAACTACATATTATTGTGGCCGTCATCCAATATTACCAGATTCCTCGAACCAGTTCTTCTTGCGACCATCCGATATCCATATATACTCTTTGGTTAAACTGGTTGTGAAGGTGCCAAAATGCTAGCTCATCTTCCATTCCTCAACAATCACAGCCTGTCTTCGCCAATAAGGCGTTAACTTCCAGTTTTCTCATTTCGTAGAGAACTCGTCGCAAAAGCCGAGCAACTTGAACTTGAGTTGTGAGACCTTTACATTTTCCTATTAATAACTGAACTTTATTTTTATTCGTCAATTTGTTTCAATATCGAGCTGACTTTTATTCCAACCGGTTTTGAAGAATCGTTAATAAATAAGTCTGCATTCAGCAGAATCAGACGTTTTATGGATTTTTTATTCTGGTTTTGACCTGTAACATTTTGCTTTTCTTTCTATCTTTCTTGCTACTCTATTTATGTTTGACCTTTCATCCCACATGCGACTCTCACTTATTTGTTAGGTTTTTCTAAGGAACTATCTCTGGCGTCGATATTACACGTATAATGTCTCGTGGTCTCAATTATCATAGGCTATTTTGCGAAATGGGGCATAGGTGTAGATGATGATAGTAGGAATTTCTCAACGATGCAATAGTTTCTTATTCACTTGGGCTTTTTTCATTATGATAATTGTGATTATAGGAAAGTGGTATTGGTTTTGATTCTGTTGTACTGCTTAATAAAGGGGGTGGATGGAACGTCGACGCATAACGTACGTGATTCTGGACTAATCAGCGTTAAAATTGATCGTCGGGTTTTGCCTAATTATGAATAGCATATGTTGTACTTATATCATTTTATTAAGGTAGTATTGTGTCCCTGAGCCTGTGCTTTATAAATGTATAACGAGCATATCTTTTGATTGCATAATTGGATAGGTTCAACGTTAAATCCGTAGGCCCCTCCCCCCTGCTCGCCTAGAGTATTATTATATTTAATCTACTATCGAAGCTTACATAATCTCAAAGCCACGGCCATTGAGGAAGTATTTGTTGTTAAAACGATAAAACGATTTAATCAGTTGTTAAGCCGTACGGTGCGAAGTAAACAAGTGTTTATTTCGTGTGTTGATATTATAGCTTTAATGATTGAGTAACAAAATGTATTTAATTTTATATCGTGCCCAATTGATGGCACTAGGCTCCCCTCTTTTACACGGGTCTTTAAACATAACTGCTGATCTACATATGGGTGTACTGTAGTTACCCCACTGCCTAACCATAACATTATCAGCGAGTTATATAGGCTATATTTTATTTTCAAAACTACGCTTTAAAAGTACGAAAGTACGAAATCCACGCGGACAACACGACGTAGTGGGCGAAGCGCTTGTTATCAATACGTCTTAAAGACAGATAGATAGACAGATAAATTTAGGTGCTGTTTAAGGGTGATCCACTTTTGTTTCCGATCTAAAAAAATGTCTTTGAAATTAGTTGATTGGCTATATTATAAAGAAAACATTAAATCCAATATGGCGCCAGCTAAAGTGTCCTGACGACACTCTGTCGTTAAATATGATATTTCGGTGCATTGTGCAGGCACTTGTGAAAGAGGAAGAATCAAAACCCATAAATTGTGTGACTTAACAAATAATTGCAATCAATATTTATTTTACCTACCTACCTATCAGAAAAAAAACGTAAACGGTGTCTCGTTTACGTTTTTTTTTCTGTGTATTTTTACCTTTATAATGGTGCGCTTGGAATACTGCGCGCCGCAAATATAATTAACCTACAGGGTTTGATAAAGTTTATTGTAATTACAGACATTTCGAACTCTATAATCTCGGATCAATAAGGGCCGGGATCTTAAACAGGCTTCTTTGACGTCATCGGGAGCTGTATGACGTAGGTACCTCCAGGCGGTTTGCCTGAAGCTCTCTATTTCTGACGTCACTCCGGAGACGAACGTAGGCGTTTTATTCCCGTGTGCTTTTACTCGTTGACGTATCTATAGCAAAACATTTTATTTTATTCACTGCTTACATTTTATTGATATTCTACCTAATCTGCTGATCTACTAGTACTAAGATGACATTCTGGTGCCAAATAGAATGATGAGATACTTAGCAGTCTGTTCAAGTTCTTACGATTATTGGCTTCTTATGGAGGGTATGGTAACCTAAAGCAATACGACAATTTCATAGACATACGACAATAGTTTCAACACTAAATATAAACTGCCGGAATCAGAAGATAAATTAAAGACTTTGGATTGTGGATTGTTGTAAGAATAAGAAGAAAGGGTTAGTAGAGAAAAGAAATATTTGGGAAAGACTAAAATAAAAACAGTGGCAGGATTAAAAGAGAAAGAAAACAGCATACAAACTAGGGAATTAATGAAATCTTTAACTCAACAGTTCTTTTACCTGTAGGTGCAGTGAAAGAATCATTAAAATCTATTACGTCGTTTATTGTTGACAAATGAAACCGTAATTATCATCAGGAGTTATGTCTACATTGTATATAATACAATGATAAGCGCAGTGTAAAGGTCAGCAGCGTATAAATTGCGACAGATTGCCATGTCTGAGACTTACAAGTAATTGAATCGACCATAAAATAGCCAGATAGTGTCTTCTATCATGGTTAAATTGAATCATTTAACATTAATGACATATTCTTCGTGCTGTTCAGTATATAATAATGGCGATAATCAATGCGTTACCATTCCGAGCATTGATTTCGTGAAAGCGCAGTCGTTGTTGGTTGGATTAAGTTCATTAAGTAATCATATTATCATTCATGATGCTTCCGTGTTGCTTCGAAACCTCAACAACCGTCTTTATTTCTTCTATCTACATAGAGTGGTATAAAGAAAGAGATCTTTGATTTTATCTTATTTTTTAGTTTTTAGTTAGTGTAGTTTAGTGCTCTTCTCAATTGTCCAATTCAGTGCACCAAGTTGAAAGTGCGTTGGGGGCATTTTAGATTAATTGAAATATTCGTGCTGCAACATTCCTATTCGTATTTTGATGAATATTGGATGATTTGTTTCATAAGGATATTATACTCCTGTGTGTAAATTTAATGCAAAAGCACAACAGATCAGACAGTTTCCATTCTTGTGGATTATTATCGTGGGTGTAAATTACAATTGATGAATTACTTGCACTCGGCAAACTGGCGCGGAGTCCGCAGAAGATAATTGAACAAACCTGCACAGTTACGAAGGAACTGGGTTATTACTGGTTTTGTGCCACTCTTCTCTCACCTTCCCTAAGATATTTCGTATGTTTCATACGGATAAACTGACTATTTAGGCCTTGCTTGCCTCGTTGAATACGTACACCATTAAGTTAACTATTTGCTAGATTTGAATTAATAACAAAAGTACTCCCTCCGAATTCTGAATTCTAAAGGTTCGTCCTTAAGACCTTACAAGTATGTTTGATGGATGGGACAAAAATGATAAAGGTGCGATTAAATCAGTTTCATTTTACAGCATTAAAAGATAATTTTTTTGAAAGGTATAATTGTGCTATCTGGTCTGCTAATTAAATTGCTGTAATTACAAGCGAAGCGCCTTTTTCATATCATTGTGTTTGATAATAATTTTCTTCGTATTTACCTCATTTGGCGTCGAATTAATTTCGTTTATTGAAACAGTAATTTTTTGATCTTAGTTATCTTGTCACATGTGTCTATGATGAAGATGCATAAGGCATTGTACCACGTGCTACATGACCACAAATGAAATGTTATCACAATTCCCAATTTGGTACAACCACTATATCCGCACGCAGACCATTCAAGATTGGCAACACATATTGGCCCCAACAGACAGAGCCAACTTTGGTTTAAATAACCCCGTAGATTCTAATACTGTTTCATCAATACGTTCCGATTTCCTGAATGCTAGAAGCTGGAACCCAAACATTTGGGTTAGTGCTTGTGCTTGCCTGGTAATATTTTCCATTAAACAGTGGTTGACCTAATTTGGACCAATCGTTGCAAACCAAAATATAAATTATATAAATGAACCTCATACTTGAAACAGGTCCGAAGTAACCATAACTTATCCTCGTTACGTACCTTATATGAGGAAAATGTATTACACATCCCGTAAGCCAGTCAGATATTTTACTAAGTTTTGTACTGACTCCTAAACTGATAATATCACAAACGATATAAATTATGATGCTGTTGAGGGTAATATATTTTAGACGGCGCTTGAAGCCAGGGTTTTACTTAATGTTAGAGAGTGGATAAAGATTTGAAGAAGGCTAGAATGCTTTGGATTTATCTTCTATCTCGCTTGGATGCTGAACATGGAAATATCAAACATTGTTTCAACGCGCTTCTTTTCTGTGTTATTAATAATTCACACTGAGCGCGTCTCCTCAACAATCCTTACCCCATTTTATTTGGGGTTGACGCAGCATGTCTTCTTCATCCTTACCTCACTATCTCAGTAGTCACCTCATTTCTAGCCATATCAGCTTCAACAGTCTTCCATCGTTTCTTTGATCTACTTGGTGTTTAACCTCTGTTCTAAAACAGGATACCTACTTATTTACTGAAAACCCCAACCACATAGTTTTGCACTATCGTATCTTCTATTATTCGTTGACTGTAGGTTATATGTGAGCCGGTTCGTTTTGAATGTGTGAATCATATTACTGATTGATAGTTAGACTTGTCAATCAGATTGTTTTGGGTAGTCTTAGTAAGGTGACAGATGCTTCTTTATCTACTGGTACTTCAAGTGTCTGACTAACGCTGACTAAGTAAGATGACTGTTGGGATCATAAACGAGTATATAAGATGAAAGATCATTTGATGGTCCAAATAATGTCTATGTGCTTGATTTCATGCCTAAACCTGTTTTTTATTATATAATAGGTAGATAACCTACTTAGCATCACACTGCCAAAGGTCTTATTTTCATATTTTAACTTGATTTTGTCTACTTCCTTTTAGAAGTGGATTGTTTAGATGAGGCTAGTTCAACTCACCATATTTTTCTGGGCCTGCTACTATGTGTTTTCACCCATAGGATACTATTGTTTAAACTTTTATTTCTGAATAGTAATCCTACTATTATAAATATGTGGTCTGCTGGCAAATTATTCACGTTTTGCATCTGTTCATGTATTATTAACTGGTATAGCAGAACGTATTCTGTTCTTAGAAACTCGACACGTGTCATTCTCATATACCTATCTAGATTACTATATTAAATTATTATTATCGATTTGCTACTATCCTGCTCATAATAATTCGACAAAAAGTTTTTCCGTTGATCTTTAACGAATGCAAGGTATGTGTCCCGTATAACACTACGGTACTAGCCAAGTAGTTCCGATTTCTGGGTTTCCTTCCGCATCGTCATTACGGTTAGTACAGTTTTAGTTTTTAATGCCGTGGGTGTGCGTAAGCGGATTAATGAGTATGTTTTAATCTGCAATATCGATAATTCTACAATATTAAGTACCTATATCACTATTAAGCACTTCGAAATCTTCTGCGTTTGTATAAATTTCCGTGGAGTTTTAAGTTTGGTATGTCGTCGGTGGTTACTTGAGTCAGTAAGAAAGTTTTCGGTATTACACTTTCGCTGTTTTAGTGCACTTGTGACGTGGCCAAGTCCTTGAGACGCGAATCGCGATGCATTTAGGCACCGAGGCACGCGAACCTAGCACCGATTTAAACGCAATCGTTTTACGCCTGGCTAGTGGCTACATTTATTTTTACCTTTACATATTTCAGTTTACACGATAAGTTGCATAGTTACAACGATAAGCGTCATATGCCTGTGTTAACTAACACTAAGCGTCACCTAAATGTAATGTATAATTATAGAAGAGTTGGGCATCAGTGCAAAATTAGTAAGGTAGTCGAAGCCTAGCGTTAATATAAGGGGCGATAACGTGCTCAAATAGGTAGGCCAAACAGACGGATAGAATTGTTAGCTTGTTTATGTAATACATGTTGGAAGGTTCTTGACCTTCGGTCTACACGTGCCGGCAATTTTTTGCTCACTCTATCAAATTTAAACTGTAGAACTTCACCGTTGAGAATTATGATATTAATATTTGATGCGAAATCTTCGGATTCCTTTAGGAATACTGCGTTCACGGAGCAGTGTGAGGTTTGGCATGGTTAAAGTTTATATGGAGAAGGAATGCAGATAGCTAAAGGATCTAATTTCGACCACTGCGCGTAAAACAAATGTCAGTTTGTTAGTCTTACTGCCAATTTCAATAACCTATCTCAATCCGCCATCTTCGACCGTTGCTTCTGATTCGCCTTCTCAAGGTTACACATTTTTTCATTTAACACTGCCTCATCGGTCAAGTGCTTGCAAGCGCTACATCTGAGATCGAGATGTTGGGTTCGATCCCCGGTTCGGGCAAAGTATTATTGTGGTTTTTCATCTGGAATTTCTCAGTAGTATCC
The DNA here is from genome assembly GCA_905147745.2 of Phlogophora meticulosa. Classification (NCBI taxonomy): domain Eukaryota; kingdom Metazoa; phylum Arthropoda; class Insecta; order Lepidoptera; family Noctuidae; genus Phlogophora; species Phlogophora meticulosa. Next base: position 821,422 of record LR990525.1, read on the forward strand.
CGTAGTCTGGATCACAGGAGCCGCCCTCTATTGGGGCTTAAACATATTGATGTAGGTACTATAGGTACCTCTTCCTAACCCTTCGGAGAATACAGGCGTTATATTTTATAATATTACACAAACTATCTAAACTAATATAATATACATTTGATTGTTTGTAATAGGTGAACTCAAAAACTTCTTGACCGATTTTCAAAATTCCTCGACATTTAGAAGTTACATTATCAGCAAGTAACATAGGCTATATTTTATTTTCAAAACTACGCATTAAAGGGGATGTAGGGGTATTTAAAGTTCGAAGGAAAAAGGTACGAAAACCACGTGGGCTAAGTCACGGGCAAACTAGCTAGTAAGGAAATAGGAAGACTTAATAAGATCATCATCATCATCATCCTCCTGCCCTTATCCCAATTTATTTGGGGTCGGCGCAGCATGTTTTCTTCTTCCATACATCTCTATTTGCCGTCATCTCATGGGTCACCTCTTTTCTTGCCATATCCTCTTTCACACAATCCATCCATCTTTTCTTTGGTCTTCCTCTACTCATGTAACCCTGCACATTCATACTCAAAACTTTCCTCACAACATGGTCCTCATTCCTTCGCTTCACATGCCCATACCATGACAACCGATTTCCACACAACTTCTCGGTCACAGGCGCCACTTTCAGACTTCCTCTTACATACTCATTTCTTATACTTAATAAGATATTGAGATTAATTCTTAAAATAACCCAACGGGGAACACTTACGAGGGTAAACCCATCTGTAGTAATGGACGTCAGTAGGAATTTTGTACGTAACGATGTCGTTGCAAGATAATTGCTTAAGTGAGTAATGACCTATCACAACGTGTTTGTTAAATAATACCTGGTCGTTAGAAAAATGACGATTATATCATTATTTCAATTGATATTGATGTTTTAGGAAATAATACCTTCCTCGATCTTTAAAGGGGGTAACTTGGTTGCAGGATACCAACTTTTTTATATAAAACATTGCCCCCAATGATTTCGCTATAAGCTGATTAATTTATCAGGTACTAGCCCCTGGCCGTTGTTTGTTTAAATTCTTTAATATGTTCTATTATTCATTTCGCATTTTTAAATATATTTTTTTGAAAAATTATAATTTCATATTAATTTGTATTTATTTCATGTATTGACTGTTATTATGTACATATTTGAATTGATTGAATTTTGACTACAATTTAAGTAATAATTTACCTACTTATATGAAGTAAATTTTTTGAACAATTTTGCAAGCCGATTATGGCAAAACATGTTGAACTATATTAATCGCATATGCATCATTCGACGACACGGTTGGCACAGTGGTTGAGCCATCGGCTGCTGCGCCGCGTGTTGTGGGTTCGATCCCCGCACGGCACAAATATTTGTATGACCTACAGGTAGTTGTTCCGGGTCTGGCTGTTTGTGTATGTGAGTTTAAATGTTTGTAAACGCACCCACGATACAGGAGAAATTCCTAGTGTGGGGCAACGTTTTAAAAAAAAAACATGCTACACATATTTATACAAATAAATTAATCTTTGTCTTTCTTTCATCATCTTTTTACCGTAAGAGTAACGACAGAACGCCACGTGTACTTAAATAAATACTATTCCTTTCTTTTTACAACTTCGTACGTGCTTCGTAAATACTCTACACTACTCCAAGTGTTAATGATGATGACAAAAGTAATCAGTATCGTAAAACCATTAAGAACTGAAAGATTATGTAATGGACTCAAACTAATTAAAACCCCATCAAAAATCACAATCGGCAAGTGTAATCAATTACTGTGTTTAATAAATATTTTTTTATATCTTATTATGAAACGTTCTTGGCCAAAAAACTCACCTGTGGCGAAAATCACTCGACAACGTTCCACCCAATTAGTAGAGTGACTACTAAAAATATGAATAGCTAATGATATAAGCGAGAGATTTGCGCAGGCGCACGCGTCGTCGCCTAGACTGTGTCTGATCGTGACGTGGCGCGTGGGCAGATGATAAGTTGAACTAGCGACATAATGATGACTACAGAAAAATCAAACGCGGTTAGAAACATACTCATGGTACGGTCCAATTTGTATGAGTCTGATATTAAATAACACTGTCTACGTTTTGATGAGCCATAGATAGGACTCCACTTGCTCTGATAACATAGATTACGCAAACTTCACTAGTCTTTGTCAGCAGAACTGCTTATTGGCCTCTTCGTTAACCTGATGGATATTTCCGTCTTCCATTTACATAAATTCCATGTTTGCAGCCATTTTTAAATAAGCTACGTATAAGGAAAGTTTCGCTCCACTGTTTCATAATCGTTTTGCTGTGGCATCAATGGCGCGAACATAACGTTACGGAGTATGAACGTAAACGAAGCAAGAAGGAGTAGGTATGTAAGGATCGTAGCAGGTGGCGTTCTGTAGTTTCTGCTACCCAGATGGGGAAAAAGGTGTGAGTTTATGTATGTGTGTGTATGTGTGCATGTATTGTTCAATGGCGCGGAAAATAGAGATGTATGGAAGGAGACACGTTGTGCTTACCCCAAAAAAATAGGATTACGGCAGGAGGATGATGATCAATGGCGCGGAAACATATTTTTTGTATATGACTTATAGGTACGCTCGTAGTGCATGGTACTTTGGGTTAAAGTAGAACTTCTGCCAATAATATTTTGTGTGTTGACGTTATGTACTTTTCAATTTAGATAGATATTGCGACCAGTAGACTGTTATGTTTACTGTTGTTAATTTTATAGTCTCTTGACGTACGAATAGTTGTTACTTCTAAAACTCTCTAATACATAAAATAGTTACTTTTGCGCTACGGAGATAAAGTAATTCCATTTACCTACATATGAGCGGTTACCATATTTAAATAATAGAGACATTTCTTTTTAAGACTAATGCGTAGCGGCAGCCCGCGAAATTCAAATTATCTTAGGATTTTTGCAGCTAGTATTAGGTAATATGTCGTTGAAAAAGTTACGAATTCACGACCGTAGTAAAGATACATTTCTCGAAATATAAATAAACAAATAAAATAAATAAATAAATATTGCTGGACAATCCACACAGCATCATCTAGCCCCAAGCTAAGCAGAGCTTGTTGTTATGGGTACTAGATGACTGATATACTTAATACAATACATTACATAGATAGATATTTTTTATTATACATAGCAAATACCCAGAACACCCGGAACAAATATTTGTAGATCGTACAAATATTTGTCCCAAGGCGGGAATCGAACCCGCAACCTCTTGCGTTGCAGGCGGACCTTCGCCCGCCGCGCCACATCGGTCGTCAATAATTAAAATCACCATTACAACTCTCTTAGTAAGAAATTGTGCTGGAATGTCATGATTTCATAAAATAGTAATTCTTTCGCATAATTTGAACTTAATAAGTCGTAAGGAGGTATAATTATTAAAATTCTTAATACTTCGTACAATACACGTTTGTTACGCAAATGAATGAGTTCTTTAGAAGGTAACATGCAACTTAATACTGCGCTGAGAACAAATTGCAAAAAAAAAACCTACTAAAAATGAATTTCGTGGGTACCTTAATCTCTTGATTTCGCGATAATTGTATCCGAATACCCACACGGAAAAGACTTTGAAAGGAAGATTTTGCATGATTTACCTTCACGGTGATCAGATAGTGTATCTACTCAGTTCTGCCCACTTATTGTATTAGTATGCACTCAGTAGCGACAGACTTCAATTATGGAGTCGTGTGAATGACTATAATAATTTCTGCGTTGCCTTTTATTGCTACACAATGGTGAAGTCGGTTTTATTAATACATATGCACTTGCACTCATTGCTTTGCTTGTTCCATGTGGTTTGATTATTTGTGTCTTCTTTATACCTTTCTGTAAACGATTTTTTAAATAAATTACAAGTATGTTAACTCGGAAAAAATTGAGTTCTCAAGAAATGCATTACTATTTGTACATAGGTACAGTCGACAAAAGAGTAAAGCAGGCATGATGCTTAACTTACATATTGTTGTTTGGCATTCAGTACCTACTACGAATGGCAAAATTTTGTGTGTTTTTTATTTATTTCTATCGATAGTAATCAATCAAATACGCTGTCGTGTATTTCATAAATGTGCCGAAAACATTGAAAATACAATTTACGTTTTAGCAATAAAATAAAATCAGTTTTTGGTCTCTCCTGTAAAGTGATTCGTTTTCACATTTGCGGTGGATGCTCAATGCCTTATACCGATATAATTTTACTTTTTAAACGTAAGAACTGTTTGCATCAAAGTTATGTTATTTATAACATAAAATGTATTTGTTTGTACTCAGTGAAGACAATTTTCTTGTTATTTACCTACCCATGTAAATATTCCTTTATTTTCATTTGACTTAGATACTTATGAAAAAAAAAAAAATAGTTCAAATGCAATTGGTTTTTTAACAAATTAAAACAAGCTGCTTATTAATACAAGGTAGCTTATACTATAATAATTATTAAAATAGCTTTTGATAACATGTAATCATCGGCTCGGTTCAGTTATACCTAATTATTATTTTAATAATTAATATTGGTACAAGTTTTAGCTGATATGAGTAAAATGTCCTGCTTCGAATGGACTTTTTAATTATTTTATGATAATTTCTACACAGGCTTTTAAGTGACCACTCGGACTGATCCTTTTTTTTTTTTATGTTGTTGATGTTCATAGTGTGATTTGCACATTTTTCTTAACTCTGCAGATATATGTTTTCATTACTGTATTAAATCGTTACCTTTATACCCATTATATCTTTGTTAAATAAATTTACCTAAGATTTGTTGATGAATATGTGTGATGAAAGAAAATACGAACAAAGGTACAATGTACATGGTGGAAGGGACATAGATGCACTACCTGAGTTCAGTAGGTACATGATTCTGGACCCCAGCGATGAATTTTTCGTCTTCATTTGTATGTTAGTTTATGATGTATATTACTTTAAAACTTAAAAAGTCATGAGAAAATTATCATGCATAAAAATCTCATTGGCTAAGGTAGAAAACGTTAATTTTTAATTTAAATTAAAAAATACACTAGAAAAAGACGTAGAAATTAGTAAAATCCGACAAAAAATGTCAACGCTGGTTCAATCATGTACTGAATTCATGGTATCAGTTGGTGTGTCGATGTACTTTCCACTCTGTATGTAATTTACATATAAGTATTCTGTAAATATATATACGTATTATAATGTACTTCTTTGTACTTTCTTTTACTGTTATGCTATCTGTGGTGTGCTTAGTAGATAGACAGTATTTCTAGTATCATTTCGGGGTCTTTTAAAATATTGGTTTAAAATGTATAACGTTTCTCTTCTTTCTAGAGCAATATTTTAACTTTATATAATTGTCGTTTAAAGTAGTTAAATATGTATAATTTGGTAACATTGGAAACAAAAAAAAAACGATTATTTTCTCTTTTTTTTACAGAAAGCGCTATATGCATAGGCGGTCCCCACAATGACGAACAGCTGAATATTAGTGATGTTTGTAAGTACCAATTTTCATTTCAATAAATCCCTTCAATGCTAAGGGTTCTTTCACATTAATGCGCGTTTTAATTACAGTCAATAATAATATGTTCAAGTCGAATTAAAATTACAATACATTCCCTTTCAATTAACATAAGTATGTCACCATAACCCATCAATTCAGTACAATTGACTGTTTCACCAACAACCCTTGTCAATTACCTAGTTTAAGAGCCAAAGTATTCCACAATCCCTGACAACAAACTCCTCCAAAATCTAGTTTCTTAAATGTAACGTCTCTTCACACATACAGTATCAATTAAATATTATGCTAAATGGTTCCGTCTCATATGCGACCTTCGCAGAAAAATTGTTTGCGGTTTTCTCCATAAACAGGTATTAGGGAGAAAACCGCAAACAAAACGAGTTCATTAAATATGAATTGAAAACAAAACATGTACTGCGAAGGTTAACGTTATTTTCTCATTTTATACTATGTAAATTAACTTACTTAGTGACTTTACATAGTAAAATGGGTCTTGACAGACAGACAGACATACTGACAGACAGTAAATGTACACATGCGTATTATTGATTTTGTGGACTGCTAAAATAAGTTTGTGTTTTTATAAAATACATTATCAAATAAACTATAAAAACAAATTTATTTCTGCAGATGTAATTTCACAAGCACATTTATCTCGGCAGCTGTTGACTGAAAAATAAAGTAAACGCTTAGAAACTTCACAATCTTTTTAGTTAAGGAATCCAACAGTACACCACAAAACGCTTGTGTCCATTTATTGTATATCTCATTTACTAACGTTTATTAGGGGAGTACTGCTAATTGTATTTCGTATTTTCAGTAAGTATACAAATACTTACTGAAAATATTTACATTAAGTACTATTATTTATTCAAACATCGATATAGTGCCAACAATCTTCGAATAAAATGCTTGTTTCACATCCAGACAGGACGAAAATGGTTTCCGTTTTTGCCATTTCGTTACGGAACCCTGAAAATATATAAAGAGCTAATCAAATATGAATTTAATTACAGGTACTCCTAACAAATAGCTCACATTCCCACATCCATGTTTTGCGTGACAAATAACGCTTAGTATAAGGCTGTGTACATACGAGTATTAACAAAGTGCCGTTGGCGCCAAACCACGCGATTAAGGAAAACTATAAATTGCATCTGACTGCTATAATCTCTAGTACGGTGATGATTGATGTTGTAATGCACGCTGCCATTACCACTATATCGAGGTGTTTGATGAGTTATAAACATAACATCACGCGTATAGTCCCCGAAGGTTTAGGCAGATTAGAGGCACCAACATGTTGAGTATCATGTAATTTGGGCTAACCTATTGCCATCAATCGGGCACAAATCCAGATTCCGTGCTGTAACAGATGGAAAACCCCCATAAAACTTTTTCCTACCCGTGAATCGAACCTATGACCTCATACCTAGCAGTCGCACAAGCGATCACTAGACCGTCCAAGCAGTCTGTTCGATGAATACAATTTGCAATGGAAGGTCTTTAAAAAAAACGTAAAAGGTTCACGTACGAAGCTTGTTCGTAAAAATAATAATAATAGAATAATCTTCATGTCGGACTGGCATGTTGTCGAGCTTCAGTGTGTCACACAAACGTCGAACTATAGTGAGTCGCAGTACGGTTTTGTCGCACACCCATTTGTCGAGCCCACGTAGTGCACTCTATTAACATGTCTCCTCTCATGCACAATGAATATTGACTTTAATGTCCGTCTCCAGTTGAGGCGATCACTTTGGCGGACCCGTCGTTCGGCGTGGGCGCAGGCGCCGTAGACGAGAGCATGGCGCGCCGCGACCAGCCCTACGTGGAGATCGTCGAGCAGCCTGCCAGTAAGGCACTCAGGTTAGTACTTATTTGTGATTTCTTAGGACAAGATACCGTGACTGTGATAAAGGAAAAACTAAAGAAAGAAAGAAATGTTTTTTAGCCACAAAATACTTACGTGGACAAAACTAACGAAAAGGAAGAAAACATAGTACCAAGAATTTGTCATGCCAGTGTTAGCAGATTTCTTTCTTTCTTTATTTTTCTTTTTACCTTGCTTTCATTACAACCGGCGTACATGTATACATGTAAACGAAACATAAGGATTGCATCAGGTGGCGTTCTGTAGTTGCTCTGCATACGCCCATCGGAAAAAGTCTTCGTGTTTATGTATACTTACATTATGTTGGTGAAAATTGTCGGTAGTTGCACGTCGTGACTGAACTAATGTCACAAAGCGCGAAATACCAAGATATCATAAGACCATACTGTGTCCACACACTGTCTCGACACCCGTCCACTTGTCTTTAAATGTGACAAATGGGGACTCAGCTCTACAGACATCATGGCTTACAGCCAACGAGTTCCTCGTAACTGCTTACGTATGGTCAGCAATGAGTTGGAACCCTGTTACTTTTAAATAGCATTCAAATTTGATATCTATTATCTTTATTTATTTATTTATGTATATAGGTACATAATTAATTAAAACGGTACAATACCAATTAAATTGATAAACATAGTGACATATACACAATTTGAATAAAAATGAACATGGAACAGTGGACATCCTCGCATACGTTCTCTCACACAACACAAGACTCCATTCATCTGCAAACACATCAAATGTAGGGGTGGCAGTCAGAAGGGCGTGGAGCATCTTCAACGTACGGCACACTGGGGATTGAGCATTTCTGGCGAAGGTTCTGGAAGACAGTTGCGCAAACAGGTCGCGTCGGTTAATATAGTTTAATTGTTCAGTCTCTGCATCACCGTAAGATAGGCTGGTAAAAATGCTCAACTATAAAGTCCGCTTCGTACGGTTATTTTTACTTGTGTACAAAGTTTTATAAATAAAGACTGCCTTTCAGCATTTCAAGTACATATTCAATATTTTTTTATATATTGCGTCAGTTCCGATGATTAAATATTTTATGTTTTGTGTTGTTTAGAAGACTGTTTTTACGTATCATTGTGAAACAGACTCAATTTAAACTAGTTCGAAGTTCGTTTTTGTTTTGGAAATGTTAATTTGAGCTCTACTTGTATTATAAATGTGAAAGTTTGTTAAGATGTATGGATGATGTTTTTTAAGAAAAAAAAAATAACTTTATAGTATGACAGCATGTACTTCAGGATAACACAAAGTAATTTACCAAGATACAAACACAGACAAATACGCGGGTGGCTGCTAGTATGGAATATATTGAAATGAAACAAAGACCCGTCTTTGTTAATTCATAATTGTGTGCTTACGTAATCTTCTATACACTCGTGCGCTTGTATTTTGGCGTTATTATGAAACAGGGTGCTTTTATCGCATAGTAAATAACAGAGATATTCATTCTAGTGAAAGGAGCCTTAATATTTGGGTAACTACTTTACTTACTTAGGTAGTCATGTGAACGTTAGAAAGTGCAAGTATACAGGGGGGAAAGGATATCTACGCACATACTGATATAATTATCGGCAAGTAACTTGGCAAGAGTCGTTAGATGCGCACAAGTCGTTTTTTAGGTCTCTTTGGTAGTCAAGCGGGACGCGGGGTATGAGGTACGTCAATCCGAGCGCGCGATTGGTGCAACAGTCGACAGTTGCCTCCCGAACTCCCGATTACACTTGCGTGCACGAAAATTGTACCCTTTGTTTTTGTTGTGTTTATGTTAAAGAGTTATTGTTATTGTTTTTAAATTTAGTTTTTGTTACGAGTTGATATTATTGTTGTTGTTTTAAATTAAAAAATTAAGGCAAAAAAAGGTATGCCTATTTTCTCATACTTTTTGAGCATACTTTTCTCGTATGCATATTATTTATAACTCCCAATAAACTTTACGAATTCCACTCCCTTCTTCAACTTTCTTCTAATCAGATATTATTAAATATAAATGATGGCAATAACCATAAAATAATGACGATCAATAAAAGTCACCACCTTTTTGTTCCACTAAGTGCACGATGCGCGAACTTACCCCCACTACGCCAAAACCTTGCCAACTTACGTGCTGGTGACTATACCATTAGTTTTCTTTTAAACTCCAGACATTACTTAGACTTAGACTAGACTTAGCCAGATCGAACATATGAGGACCAGGCAGATTTGTGTCTGTTGTAGTTTTTGAGGAAGGAACCACACAGATTTGAGTGGACCTGGCCAGTTAGTGCATGAATTTGTAAGTAATCGTCTCAGAACAAAAATAATATTGAGTCCACCTTTTTAATTGTATTTTGACTTTTATGACATTACTAGAATAAGTCTTAGTATAAATACACAAAATACGGGCAGCGTAGTCGAGTTGCGCAAATCGGCCCGTCAAACAATACTAACCAATAAATAATAGCCTAAAATATCATGAGGATCGGAAGTACGTATGTGCGTATTTTAAACTTGGGATTAGTACTTAGTTAGTCATAATCGGGTAATTCGACTGCACATATTTGCAATTGACAATAACGATAATAATATTGTAAAGCCAAAGTTTATCGCAACGAACTAAACCCATGAACTTGATAATGTAATCGGCCGGCTGACTTAACATCCTTGATGGTCTCCTGCAATTATGAATTAGGCTTTTAATAAGCAAAGGTTATTCAATAAAGGTAGGGGTCATAAACAATAGCAGTACGGTGTCTCGGCTAGAAAGATTTGCGGATTTAACTACCGATTTAGTGCGTATCTAATAGAATTAGGACAACTGATAGCAGATCCATCAAAATTGTGCCTTATTCTGCTTTGTATTTGCATAGACTCTGGGTTATTTGAACCCCCTGGGTACAACGTGCTCTTCCCAAATTTAGAATGGATCATCATCATCATCAGCCTGGCCTTTTACCAAATATATTGGGGTCGGCTTCTATTCTAACAGAAAGCAGCTATTTTATATGGAGCGGCTGCTTATCTGAGCTCAACAAGCCAGTTAATTGGTAACAGGAGTTTGGTAAGACTGGCTTCTACCCTTAACTACTGTCAAAGATTGTAGTATTACATCCAGGACCAACTGCTTAACGTGCTTTCTGGGGCTAAATTAGAATGAATTTGAATCAAGAAATGGACAATAAAAAATATGAATCTCAAAACAGACATATTAAAATTAAGCATATTGTGTGCTTTTGGTCCATGGTATTGCGCATGTGCTTAGCATAAATAATAAGATGATTATGTACCAAAAGCTGTCTAGATATGCCACTTAGCAACTAAAACAAGTTGGCAGCGAACAAGCCGGGGGCGTTCTCTCGGCAGTGTTGATTCTGTGAGAATTTTTATTAGATCATCCACCTCACTACTATCTACTATATTGAGGTGATGTCGCTTTTCCATATTTATACGTTTTTAACCTTTAGTGTTCTTTAAGAAAATAGTGTGGGTAATTAAGAAGAAATAGGTCACTATTTCTTCTTAATTACCAAACTCGATTCAGGTTATCACGTAAGTTTTGCAATGAATATGTTGAGTAAGCAGCATTGCCACGTTGAATGGCAATGCTGATTCTTTGGCCAAGAAAAAGGCCAGCAGCCCCAGTGGTGTGCCCAGCCCAGTCACGTGAGGAGTGTCGACAAAACAGTATTAAGCAAAAAAGTTTTTCTGTGCCTTAGTTAGGGGTTTAAAGGTTAGTAAGGTATGTCTGCTTCTAGCATTGACATTTCAAAATTTAAAAATATCAGGTCTTGATTCTTCTATCCTGAGTTTTTATTAATAGTTTTACTAATTATATTCGGAGTAAAAGGATAAAAACCGGAAACCGTGCTATGACGTCCGTAATTTTTAATTATTGCAATTTGTCCTTATTACTTACAATTTTAATTTCATAGTAGGTACCTACATATTTTTTGTAATTAAATAATCTAAAGAATAAATGCGCATGCATAATTACTGCTGTAATATTAAAAACAATTAATTATAATTTCGTTACGTTACGTTACGTTATAAGTATATTTTTTTTTTTAATATCCCTCCTCCATGTTAATACTCATCTCTCTTTCTTTGGCAATGGTCATACAATCTTGTCCTGCAATGTTTTTTTTTATTTCATAAAACCATTTCTCTACATCACGGTTACATAAAAAAATTACTTAATAAAAAAGGCTTAATAAATAAGGACGGCGAAAAGAAGTGAAAACTTAAAACGACGCCAGACAGGCGCAACCCGACATATTGGCATGTCGGTGACGCGGCCACATAAACATGTCGGTGTTGCAAACCGATAAATTTTGCCGATACCAAAAATCAATCAATCAAAATAAAGGTATAATGTCAACGGAATGACTACTCTCCTGCTTCATACATTTTGGCGTTTACGTCTGTTTAGAATAGAACGAATTCCTGAATATTTACGAATTAAAACAATAAAATTAGGAAAAACTAAACAGTAATAAGGATGTCTCATTTTTAAATGTCATTTCATTTAATATGTTCTGATGCGTGTCTTAATCAAGTTTTTAGATAATATTTGATTATTATCATTAAGATAAGAATATGTGACAGCATTTGTATTGCCCTTTGATACGCCGATGATAAGCCCGTGACCCTGGTTGACATAATTAGTTAATGGACTGATACGAAAATAAAATGGCCACGGTCATTGGGGTTATTGTAAGGTGTTGCTATACCAGGGATATTAGAAAAAGATTCGAATACTTTCAATTCGATGGCAATAGGCTCGCTCCTATTACATGGGACTTAAATATTACTGCCCAAATGTGGCTGTCACCATAGGTGTACCTCTGCCCAAACTTTCGGGGATCACAGGCATCCTGTTATGGTATGATTAGAATACTTATAAGTAGTATAAAGAAAAAAAGGATGTTCGCAAAAATCAAAAGATGAAAAAAAAAGCTGTGTAATTGGGTTCCTTGCGGATTGTATTTACACAAAAATTAACGCCTATTAGAACACATCACAGTAAAAATAGTTCAGGATCCATGCTGAAAATATCAGGTAAAATTGTGAAAACACTAAAATATTGGTACAAAAAAATATTTGTGTACTATTTATTTATTATTTGCACACATCGTGATCTTGACAGGTGTCATGCAAACTATCCCTGTGTGAATAGTGAAGGCAAGAGTGACTATACTGAGGTGTAATAGAGGTGTATGTAAGAAGTAGACCTCGCGGACCTCAAATAGACCGGTAAAAGGAAGACGTAGGAAGTATCAAGAATATCGGTAAATTTTGTTCATCTTTTGCCTCGTTGGTCTAGTGGTCGCAAGCGCCACTGCTGAGCATGAGGTATTGAGTTCCATTCCCGGGTCGGGAAAAGTGTTTTTGAGTTTATCTATCTGGATTTTAACAGTATTAGCCTGGAGTGTTTATTTTTGTCCGGTGGCAATAGACTCGCTGCCTTGTACAGGGGTGGGTCTTAAACATAACTGGCGAAATGTGGGTGTGTATTACCTACACCTCTGCCTAACCATTCGGGGTATACATGGGTGATGTTATGTTCTTCACCTCTGAGTTACAAAATATAGTCTTGAATGAGAGCATTCAAAACTATATTTTGAGCTTGGAAGAGCCAAGTTTATGTTTCTGATGTAATTAATTCAAAACCCAACCTCTCATAACACATTTTCCTATTGAAATACCCCAATTACACAAGTTTGCATTCAAAATGTTCGGTCGCGACATTGTCACTATAACAGTGAAGTTACTTTACTTAATTGTTACGCTGAGCAGAAAATATAACTTGTTACCACGCCCGGGTGAAGGAAAACGGTATTACGATTCCGTTCATCTATTTTTAGATCTCAATTCTGATGAATCACGGGAATTTTCATTTTTACGCACGCGCTGATTTGGAATCAATATTTTTTTTGTTATTATATAAGGTGTAAAGTCTGGGAGATGCAAGGTTTCGTAAAAAGATTAGCCACATCAGCAGAATAGAGAGCGGACGGCTAAACCGCAGTGGAAGTGCTAGTCTGTCAAAATCTACCCTGGATACTTAGGTGATGTGAGTGGTATCTGTTATCCCACCGTCAGACAAGTCACTTCAGCTATATCACTGCGTCGGTCGATGAAATGGTCATGGTTTGGCTGCAATGAGCGATGAAGTGAGTGTGGCAGTGGTACCCAACATAAGTAAGATACCTAATAACTTCACCGCTCATTTCACCTAACTGTTCCCGAGAGTCTTCGAAATGGTTTTAGTTCACTATCTCTATTCGCATTATGTAAATTGGTTTTCTGATACGTTCTCATGAGGCTTTTGTCTAATTCGAAAACAACCTAGTTACTAACCTAGAATAGTTATTTCTTAACGTCAGAGTATGGCTGCGTGTGGCCTATATCGCCTTATCAGTCTACTACACCTTAACGGGATAAGGATAAACCCACGCTAATCAGGCAGAATTCGCAAGACTATTCCTGTAGATTGTGTCTGTTATCATTTATTGGTATGACGTAAATATGCTCCAATTTTCATTAGTGTGTACAGGGATATTAGGTACGTAGGTTGGTGCCTTATTTTATTAAAGACGTCTAATTGGCCTCTAGTGGGTTTCGGCCCTCGTACGTAACTAAATTTCATGGCTTGATTTCCTTTAGTGCATTCACTACCCGATGCCATCCGATTTAAGTCGCAACTCGCAAGTTATCTTGAGTCAATACTAAAAAAGGCCTAATTAAGTACTAATGTACGGACTGTATGTAAAATAATGATGAGGATTTACAAAGAGAAGTAAACATTAAGATGAATGCTGATAAATAAATAGGAAAGACAAGAAAAGATAGAAATTAAAACACGTTCATTTACATCGAATCTAAGACCAATGAGAACACTGTATCATTGTTGAAGAAATAAAATTGTAACATAGTCACAGTCTAATTTAAGATATCACAAGGTGAAATCAATACGGTAGGTACTATCGGTAATGTAGGAGTTACTTCCGCTACCAAAAAGCTTACGATAAGACAAGGTAGGTACTATTTTCACTGAGATAGAAACAGTAGAATCATATCTGTAACATACAAGTGTAAACAAAACATGAATCATTCGTTCACTGAGATACAATATTTACATACGTAGCAATCGCCTAGAGGTAATGTAAACATAGGTATTCTAAGAACTCATTACTGGTATTAACATAGAAGTATAGAAATACTGCCAAGTAGTTGAGGTAAAATGCAAATGACTTGTAAGTTTGTTTCTATGGAGTCAAGGAGGTTTATTGCATTTTGTGAAAAGTGTGCACTTGTCTGCCTGATATCATAAAGATTTTGGAGTCAAAAACCATTTCGATAGACCCACCGTCATAATTCTGCTCTTATCCTAATTTATTTAGGTTTGACGCAGCATCGTGCTCTTCTTCCATACATCTAAATCAGTGGCTCGCCAATCTTGTTTAGACCCTGGACCACGTTTCCTTCGTTGTTAGTAATGACCCGAAAGGTCAAGAAAACTCTGTCTCAATCTTAAAGTTTAATTTGACCAAAATTAAAAAAAAAAACTAATTAAAAAGTTATTATCTGCCTAGCCTTTTCCCAACCATGTTGGGATCGGCTTCCAGTCTAACCGGGTGAAGCTGAATACCAGAATTTTTTACATGTACCGATACCTATCTGACTCCCACAAACCAGCAACACGATACCTCTTGGTAAGACTGGTTGTCAGATTTTCGGGCCCCGCAAAGACTGTCAATGATCTACAAATGACAGCCGTCATACTACTAAGTACCATTCATAATCAGTAGGCAATATCTTGATAGAAAACGAAACACCGACGATACAGAACACGACGAAAATTCGGGCGGGCCACTAGAATTGATTTATTGATTGCAACTAGATATTGCAAATAGCAACTGACCTTCCACAAATATGATGCGTTGAAAAATTATTTATATTATCAGTTCAATTGATGTATTTGCACTGGGTCAGTACAGTCGAAACAGCTGAAACGATTTGGATAAATGCCATGTTAAAGATAGCTAATGTAATGTGCAGTCTGAAATTCAATATGACCGGATAAATCAATATTTAGGTAGTTCTGATTGTTAATAGTCAAGGAGCACGAGGTTGTGGGTTTAAACCTGGGAAAGACCAATGTGAGTTTTTCAATTCATATGTACTTTCTAAGTTTATCTTGGACATCACTGACATAGGTGAAGGAAAACATCGTGGGGAAACCTGGACGTATATAATTAATATAAGTCTGAAATCGCCAACCCGTCTTGAGCAAGCGTGGCGATTAATGCTAGTGCCTTCTCTGTATGAGAAGAGGCCTTTGCCCTGCAGTGCGACAGTAATAGGCTGGTACAAGGAGCACGGTCCGAAAAAAGCTTTAGCTGTAAATTTCAACTGATCTTATTTTTCGTTTTGATCTCAACTAGATTTAAATAAACAAGCATCGCACTATCAGCTGTTGTCACTTTAGCTCCTAACCTGGGCCCTCTTCTCAAGGAAAGTTTTACCTTATGCAAACTAACCAATATTACCTAAGCTTACGTCAACTGTGGACACTTTACTAGACTGCATCACTAAAACCTATATATATGCTCTAAACCTACGTCACGTCTTATATCGGGTATTTGGGACTGATGATCGAGTATTACAATACCGTTCGCCTTTTGTTCCGTTAGTCCACCGCTAATTCTGATGGTGACGCGCTGAGCTATTTCAGGGTTCAAGTTCTGGTCGGCGTTCTGGTGCTGTTCAAATATGTTGCAATATTAAGCGGTTGAATGGTTACGGCAAATTAAAAGTTAATCTACCATAGGAGCGGTCTGCAACGGAGAAACAAGTAATGATTGTGAATCATTTGAAAACGTTCCAGTTGGACAGCGGTGTCCCGAAAAACATCAAAAGATATCGAATAAGGAAAGCCAATCAATTAAGCTAAGAATTTCAAATAGGAAATAGGTCGTCAGCAGCTCGCGTGTTACTTACACGGGAGCTGCTTACGACCTATTTACTGGATGATGTGTGATATTTAAACGTAAATATTACAACTTTTTTATTGTCCCAAGATTTGGACATTAAAAAACAACGAGTTGCACTCCGGGAGTGCCGGCAGAAGTGAAAACTTGAATATTAATGTTGTGCAGTTTTGATATTTTGGAATGGTTAGGGAATAATTTTGCACAAAGTGCTTTAATTATCAGTATAAAAGTAGTATAATTTATGTGGTAGAATACAATATTTATTTATTGCACTATCGTACACAAACATGACAATTTATATTACATTAAAAAGTTTATCTCTCAGAAAAATAAAGAAGATAGAAAGAGAGGGAGATAATTCCTCTCCTACGCCGCGCCAGCTGTCTACTCTCCATCCGTCTTACGAATTTTCGATCAGGTCACGTGTCCTGACGCGAGTTTAACATTTTTTACCCATTACAAAAAAGTGTACAACGCCGCTAAAGAAGTTTTCACTTCAAAAAAAAATGTTATATTTATATTATAGTCCAAATCTTGAGACTTGTAGCAGAACCCATCAAAAGCTATGGGCCATTTATGGTGGCGCCTGAACCCATACCGACACAAGCTCGTAGGAACTAGCCATTTCATTTCCACATTTCGCGAATCATCTACAACGCGAATAGTTTTTTTGCTCCACAACTGGCACAGCAACATAAGAGGAAGTGGAATAATTATCAAGTACAATGCGGCGGGGAATTACCTACTGAACTCAGGTACAATAACATCCTTGAAGGTGATACCGAAAACGAGAACGGTGACGCATTCCGGCGCCCACGATTGTTACTATTTTTTTTATTGAAATTCGGCATGCTTCGGATTTTTGGAAAGAAAATGAGTAAAACTAGTAATTAGAGTTGTTTGGATTGGTAAGATCGGCGTTTGAATGTGTTTAATGCAAGGCTTTCAGGTAGTTACATGAAACGTGGACTTGGGAATAAATAAGACTGAAAAGGCAAGAGGCCATAAGGTCGTGTACTCAATGGTCTAATGTTTTTTTAAGTAAGAGTTCGTGTTGGCGGTAAAAACTAAATATACGAGTCATGTGCTTCGATGACATGTTGATGATATAATTTTACTACAGTTTGTGCTTGTATGTACTGATTATTGTATATCTATCCGGTTTGTAGTCTTTGGTAGTGAAGGCAATGTATGTTTGAGATACTTATTAGTCATCTAGTACCCATAACACAAGCTCTGCTTAGCTTGGGGCTAGATGATGCTGTGTGGATTGTCCAGCAATATTTATTTATTTTATTTATTTATACGGGTCCATAAATGTTTTGCAAGTTGAATATGGACGATCACTAAGAGCACGATATACAGACCGCACCGTGACTTTACCTTTTGCTAGTACAGTAAGCATCGCAAACAGATGTAAACATTATTTGTATACAGCTAAAGTTCATATTCGAATGACACGCTTGCTCACATTTGTGTATACGAATATAAACAATATTTGCATTAGAATACGACGTAAATCGTAAATAACGCTTACTTTACTTATCAATGAAAACTCAAAGTCATCATCTACCTAGCCACCACTATGTTGGAGTCTACTTCCAGTCTATCCGGATGCATCTAGATACCAGTATTTTACATGGAGCGACTACTTATCGGACCTTCACAACCCAATTACTGGGTAACTCTTGGGTAGACTATTTGTCAAAGTGACTATCAGAAATCTACTAATGACTGCCTGTACCAACTGCGTAACGTGCTTTCCGAGGCACGGAGGTGTCTCGGTACGTGATGAATCTACGGACAGACCTTGACTTAAGTGTTGTTTAATCCCGCGGATGACCGTGTGGCTGTTATTATTAAGGCACCAGCCCATTGACTCTTGAAATCATTGCACGAGTCCCTTTGGCTTAAACTGTAAATCTGATCCTTAGCCTTCTGGCCTTCTTTTCTTTGCGGCACATACGTTCGACCAATAATCGTGATCTAGTGTGACGTGAGTTGCGTAAACTTGTAGGCGTGGTTATATAACAGTTTTCCTTAGTATTCGCACTTTGTAGAGAGTCTGCGTACACTATACGATACAATATCATTATTGAACAAGGAAAAAAAAATGGTTTTGCAGTTATTTTCCTCATATTTATTGAGAATTTTTGAGCTGTGGTTCAACACGTGTGGTATAATTTTTGATAATCTATTTCATAGATATGAGTTTGTCATAGTTCCTGTTAGCTGCATTATGGAATAAAAACTGGCAAAACTCGCTTTCAGACGGTTTTGTACTTAAACTGTAAAAATATTACTCCGTTTTTTAAGTTAATTTTCCACTGTTAGTCTCTGTATTGTCCAAATTTTGATTGGTAGAAAATGCCTATGGCATGTAGTCCGCGACAGTCTACATTTGCATACGTGAAAATTAAAAACAAAAAAGTAGCGACAGGATAACCTAGGGTTCTTTTGCAAATAGTTTGGTTACTAAAAAAAACTGTGCCAGTTAGAAAAGTAATTCCTTCCTTTATAACCATTTTGGTATTCGTACCAAGGCCGCAAGGGTTCCGACCCTAAAATGACGAAATTATACATAAATTGTCTTAGTGTTTGTTTTTCATAGTAAAGATTTTAATTCTCTGCGATGTAGATCTATTTAAAAGTTGCCAGTTATCGTTTCCCAAATGCATCCCAAATTTACTAGGTAGGTTTCCTTGACCACAGTTTTAAGTCCAAGGCCACAATCGGCTATTTCTTGTCTATGGATAAAAATGAATAGACTACAATGTGTTTTGCGTAGAAGACATTACATCACCCGTTATTTAAAATTAGAACATCATTGAGAACGGTTTATTCGTGGTGTGTTCGATCGTCAACTTGAGCTTTTACTACGTACTACTCGTACAAGAACCTTAGTGTTTATGATTCACCGGGTTATTAGTTAAAAGTGTATAAAGTATTAACTAGTGGTCAAAAATTCAACCGTTTTGGCTTTGTCGAACCTTCTCCATATACTCTTTTACTATGCCAAATCTTACACTGATCCGTGCGTGCAAAATTCTTATTAAGGGATCCGAAGTTTTAGCTTCACATCTATAATAATGATAGGATGTACTCCCATAATCTTTTTCTTCTTAGCGTGTCGATGGCAATCTATGTATATACATAAAGTCGGCCTAGATCTGGGCTACGAATTTGGCGTCATCAATAGGGTCCAACACAACAAATTACTCATTTAAAATATTTAAAAAATACCAGCCTGTTACCGTCCCAATGCAGGGCGAAGGCCTCGTCTCACACAGAGAAGGCATGAGTATTAATCACCAACGCCAATCGCCGATGTTTTTCGTCACCGATGTCAGTGATGTCTAAGGTAAACTAAGAAAGTAAATACGAATTGAAATACTCCACGGCCAAATGCACGAGACGCGAACCTTTAAAAACTGGGTCACTACGACATTTGTATTGCTACAAATGTGTCAATTGTCGAGAGCCGACTCATCGTAATTTCAGAGATTTTTAACGGCATCAATAAACAGTGCCTATTCACCATTCACCCCATAGATCAATAATCAATCAACAATATCAATTGATCCGCTGTCGTGTCTTCCACCCACAAATCACTACAGGAAAACAATGACTGCAGCAGACACACCAGTACCGTCAACCGCACGCCCAAGTGAACACTTTGGCATTGACGGCTCCTTTACTCTATTGACGTAAGGACGATTTTCGTAATTTAAATATTTTACAGCATCGCGGTTGAGCTTACGTAACGTGCCTACATACAATTTCAATGGTACAGTAATTGCACCTGCATTTTTTCTGTACATTTTGTTTGTTGATATCCACTTCCCCTGTTTTCCTGTAGTGACTAGTGGCAGACTGCGTTGCAATCAAATGTTTTGTAAGATAATTACGTGCTAGATACTATCTTATCTTCCTTAGTATCGTTACAAATTATTGTTGTCAAATGTTTGGTTGTAGTTGTTATGGACAATCGACAACGGTTTTGTTTCTATTGTGGGTAAAGTTATCATTCCAATGTTTTTATAACTGAAAGGTAGGTTAAAATGAAAATGGTTTACTAGACGCTAGGTATACTCATAATAGCAGCAGTTATTACCTGCCTTCCCTTTTCCCAACTATGTTGGGGTCGGCTTCCAGTTCTATCAGATGCAGCTGAATACTAATATTTTATATTTAGCGACTGCCTATTTTACCTCCACAACCCAGTTACTAGGCAACACAATACCCCTTGGTGAGACTGGTTGTCAGACTTTCAGGCATCTGGCCACCCGTAACGGATCAACGTGCTTTCCGAGGCACGGAGGAGTCTCGATATGTAATGAACGATCACCCATCCATAGAATGACCCCGGCAAGCGTAGCTTACCCTTCGATCAACCCGCGCAGCTGTTTTCATGTAGCCACGAGCTCTACATACATATATGTATAACGTATATCCTCCTATCCTATCAGTATAATATCTGCAGTTAGTGTTTAATGTGAAAGGCTCGCCAGGTTCAACGAATGCCACATAGGTAGGTATGTGACACATCGTATTTGACCACAAAATCTAAATAAATATGCATTCATGATAGGTATCGGAAAATTTTAACGAATGCAAATCTCAAACCTTATTGCTTACTCACTCATTAGTCAGCATTCAATCAGTAGTCTATTTGGCAGACATTCATAAAAAAAAATTGAAAAATAAAGACGAAATATGTCTAGCCATGTGGGATGCCCCACATGACTAGTTTGCAGGTATAATAGGTGTCGCTTTCCAAGTATTTAAGTTAGTTTATCTGCCTACCTCGTTGGTCTAGTGGTCACAAGCGCGACTGCTAAGAATGAGGTCTTGGGTTCAATTCCCGGGTCGGACAATGTGTTATTGGGATCTTTCGTTAGAAATGTTTCAGGAGGCCCAAGGTATAAGGCGTTCTTGATGTGTGCCATTGAAATTGGATGGTAATTTTGTATGAAAATCTCAGTAATAATACAAGTTTGAACCCGTGCGTATCCGAGGTGGGTCGCTCGTATCATATGAAATAAAGAATAATTACACGGTAACTTCTATATCCGATGATATAATCGAGTATTTGTCTGAAAACATTGCAATGAAGGAATTCTGTTGAGTAGGTACAAATAAACCCGCACAAATGATCGCTATGTCAAATACCCAACTTATGAGGTAAACGTAGAGGTCTACAAATAGCTTTAGGATATCCCATTGTACACTCATACACATTTGACTGATAGCAACAAAAAACCCATAACCATACTAGAACATAAATATTTATAATGTATTTAACTGAAGTTTCAAATGTAGTTGTCATTGCATAATTTCATTATTTTCCCAGACACATTAATGACACACTGGTATGAAAATATTTGTTACAATAATAAGGAAGAACTACCAACCAGTAACGGCTTAAGTGGATAAATCATTAACTGGCTTAGTTTATCAGGGGACATTCAATAAAGAACACCATGGACTATCAGCACATGTAGCATGACCACCATAGAAACGGGCTTTGTCGACGAAAGAACAGACAATATGACCGATTGTTGAAAGATTTCTACCGTCCTAAGCATGGCGATGTTAAAACTAAAGAGAAGAAAGTTTTCTATTCTCTACAGTCTACGGAGCGCCCCGTGCTTGGGTAGAAAAGATGTCAAGTTGGAATGAAAGAACGTTGTCTATTCTTGGTAGAATAGATACAGACTTGGTCATCCTACGCGTGCTACATGGCTTCTTTATCAAGTCTATCCAACAGTAAGGGATCGCTTTCAGCAATAAGGCCTCTCATTTTAACACCCTATGTAGCTCTTAAAGTTATTATTTGTTAGTATACATTCTCTATGTACCATCGGCGACACTGGAGGTGAATCACTTTTCGTCCTTATGCCCTTAGGAACAAAGTTGAAAAGTGGTTCACCAGTATCCGCGATGGTATACGTCATACCCAAGACATTATTGCGTATACTTGAAGAATTTCGTCGGTTATCTACCAACAATGCTCTACAGCCGAGGCGCCAAACATAGCAAGTTCATTCGTACAGTCGCACCGAATGCTTAGCGTTCCACACACATAGCACAGAGCTAGGCCTCTAAACGGCCACTAAGTAGATAGGTACAGAAGGTCGGCTTTATACAATGAGCTACAACATACGCGCACAGACAAGCAAGGTCTATATTAGCATAAGGTTTTGTGAACTTGGTTCTGGAATTTCACAGTAGTAGCCCGAAATCTGGATTTTAAGAGGAGCTCGTGGTTAAATAAAAATAATCGCACGAGTCGATCAACGATTATGCTACTGTGGATGGGTGACCATTCATTACATATCAAGACTTCTCCGTAACTCGGAAACCTTAAGCTGTTGATCCCGGCTGTGATTTGTTTGATCTTAGACTGTCGTTACGGGTGGTCAGATTCCCAAAGTCTGACAACCAGTATTACCGAGGGATATCGTGTTGCCCAGTGTGGTTGTGGTGGTCAGATAGGAAGTTGCATCTGAGTAAACTAGATGGAGACCCAAATAAAGCTGGGAAAAGGCTAGGCAAATGTTAATATAACGAGTCATAATGTTGTGTATAATAATACTATGACATAACAAGAAGTTCTGCTAGAATATTGTAGTACTATTGATAAATCTTATGTAGGAGCTCGTGGCTAATTATAAACAGCCGCACAGAGGTTGATCAATTACATAGGACTTAAACATAACTGGCGAAATGTATGCGTAATGCTATGTTACGTAGAATACCTGATATGCGTATGTTTAAGATCGTACGTACGCGTGTGTGCGTCAGTTTCCTGGCCTTCTGTACGTATCTATTCTGTGGTCTAGTTCAAGTGCCAGGTCGATTTATCTTAGTATGCAACGCTCACATAGCTTTGTTATGTCAGAGGCATCGTGGACGCACACGTGACTAACAAGCAATGCTCGCGGAAAATCATTATCACTGCTAATGTCTAATAGAAACGTAGTGCATTGATAAAGATTCTCATTAGTGTTATTACTTCTAAGATTGTCCTTATTCCCGTGCCTTACTTACTGAGAGGCAAACATCACGCCTGTAATCCTCGAAGGCAAGCCTATTGCCAAGAATGTTAAATCCAGATTCTGGACTGCTACTGATAAATTACACTCCACAGCCTGGGAATCGAATCTAAGACCTCGTGCTCAGCAGTACCGCTTGAGACCTCTAGACCAACAAGGACAATCCTTACTGCTGTTACTTAACAGCTTTTCTTACTTCGCTGGTGGGATCATGTGCTCGTATGGAATCGTCAATTAATCACGTGAGGCGAAGGTTGGGGGTTCGCAAACATCACAAGGGGGAGAGGGGTACAATGGGATATCGCTTGTTTTTATTTGTTCGTTGAACGCTCGATTTGTAACCAGTATTGAAAGATATTATTATATTAATATTTGTAAGTACCAACAAATTACATGTGGTTTTGGGGGGAAGGGATTTAGTCTAAAACCGCACCACATATAGAAAAGTAACTATAACATATCACGTGATTAATGAACGACCCTTATGTTGTAGATAATGTGTGGTTGTAATTTCATTGCGTTCTCTGAGACTCGTCGGGCTTTATTGTCTCGACGCTTTCCGGGTGGTCGCCACTGTTGATTACGGTTTCCAGGAGTTGCAGTGGTTTGGGATTAGTGTGGGGGGGCTTGTCCCAGTAAATAAAAAGATAATATGTGGTTGTGGTTGTACTATAGGCTTCTCTGTCCATCCTGGGATAACGTGCGTCATGTTATGTTCTAAAAGGTAAAAAGACTTTCCTCAATCAGCTCGAAACCTTGCTTTTGTTCACGACATCAGACCGTGCTGTCTACTTATAATCGCAAGGTAACCCAGACAGACACTGTTGAACGATTTAATCTGTTTTTATTGCATTTTATCGATATATTATTAATTATTAGTGCAACAGCCGCCCGGGTCGATTAAAGGTTAAGCTTATGCTTGCCGGGGTTGGTTCGTGGATGAGTGATCATCCATTACAGTTTGAGACCTCTCCCGTCCTCAGAAAGCAAATTAAGCAGATGGTCCTTGCTATTATTTGTTGATTTTTGACAGTCGTTACTGGCCATCAGAAGCCCTCGAAATCTTACCAGAGGGTATCGTGTTATTAAGTAACTGACTTGTGGTGGAGGTGGTTAGATAGACAGATGATCCATATGAAATACTGGTATTCATCTACGCACGTATAGACTGGAAGCCGAGACATAGATGGGAAAACGTTGGCACATAATCATTATCCAAAATAAGATAAAGCCAAAAAACGTTATCAAAATAAAAACCCTTTACGAGCTTCCACCTGCATCTTGGTGTTTAAAACTTACAGATTTCCCCCAAAACCTGAGAGACGTATGAAGACTTTCATACATCGTTAAACCATACATCAAAAGCTTGGCTGTACTTATGTAAACAGATGGCTTTTCACATACAGGAAGGAACGGAATAGTCTTTGAAACTAAAACTGCGAACAAATAGCTTCATAAAGTTAGTTAATTTACTATGTTTACACTAGAGCAGCCAGTTCCGCTTGGCAATGCGCAGGCGCAGGCGGCTACAAATTAACCGTCGATAGCTGCCCAGAATGCATTATTAAATAGGTCGTACACATGGGGATTATATTTAGATTTTTTTTTAAGAAGCAATTCTGTTTTGAATAAGCACAAATTATGGAATGTGTATCAATAGGTATGAGATCTATACAGTGTGTATTAGAAACGGGTGATGCTGTAAGGGTCATTGCACTCATACTATAAAAATATATGAGCAGTGTGCCTAGCACAAATGCTTGACGTAAACGTAACGTCAATTCGAACTAATTTTGAAACGATAGTACAACTATCCTATACCATTTTGGTTTAATGAGGCAAGCACACTTGGTATCAGCCATAGATACGAAAATACATAAATATTATGTTCCAAACAAAGTAAGAACAAGGAAAGGAGGAAGGGAGGGAAGAAGTACGAGGGGGGGAGGAGGAAAGAAGGAAATCTGAAAGTAGCGCCTTTGACCGAGAAGTTGTGTGGAAATCCGTTGTCATAGTATGGACACGTGATGCGAAGGAATGAGGATCATGTAGTGAGAAAAGTTTTAAATATTAAAGTGGAGACAAAAGAACAAAAGAAAATAAAGATTGTGTGAAAGATGATATTTGGCTAGGAAGGAGGTAACTTTTGAGATGACGGCAAATAGAAATGTATGGGCATGCTGCGCCGGCCCCAAATAAATTGGGATAAGGGCAGGAGCCAGGAGGATGATGATTATTTGATAACGAGTATTTTCAGTTTAAAATATTATTATTATTATTTGATGTACGCTACGCACACTACGACATTTAGTCCGAGATACGTGGTCTAAAATGTGCGGAGCTGCAGATTTTTTGTAATTTCAATAGTGAAAGTTATTCATTATGATGAATACAATGACCTTTTCAATATGGACACCCATTTGTGATGCATGCACGTTGTATCTAGTTTTAGTGAGAAACGGAACCGTGACCGTTGACACGAGGCAAATAATTTAATTTTAATGAATTTATTTGTTACTTAGTAGTTACATTACATTGCATAGCATCAAGTTCTTCAAACTTTTCTGACAGATGTTTTGCTGGGGAGCTTGTAGCGTCACTTGTTCCCAGCGAAAACACTAGGAATTGGTAAAGGAGCGCTTTGGAGGGCTGTCTTGTCATTTTTGACGTTCAAAAAGTGTTGATTCTCAGAGTAATTTTAATAAATTAATTTTCATTTTAGTATGCTCGCAAATGCAGAGAAGAAAACCTTTACCCTTCTCATAGATAGAAGGAGGACCTGTCGATACAACTGTCCGCACAAAAACTCATACCTAAATAATCCTAGGAAAACATGTACACAATCTAATTATTGTAATATTTTTGTTCGCAGATTTCGCTACGAGTGTGAAGGCAGGTCAGCGGGTTCGATTCCCGGCGTGAACAGCACCTCGGACAACAAGACTTACCCTACTATTAAGATATGCGGCTACACGGGACAGGTGGTCATCGTCGTGTCGTGTGTCACCAAAGATGAGCCTTATAGGTAAGCAGCGAACAAGCTTTATTTCTTCCTAGCCTGTCATCATCTACCTAGCCATTTCCCAACCATGCTAGGTGTCGTACTTTGCATGGACCGAACCCAGTAACTGGGCATCACAATACCACTTGGTTAGACTGGTTGTCAAACTTTCGGGCTTTCACTACCAGTAACGAGTGTCAATGATCTACAAATGACAGCAGGGACAAAATGCTTAAGGCGCTTTCCAAGGCACGGACTTTCTAGCCTGTCAATGAGCTCATTAATCCAGTGTTAACTTTAAATGCGTACTGGCAGTCCGCGGATATCAAATACTCATGTTTTTTTGTTATTTGCAGCTCAGTACCATGATGTATGTTATTAATAAAGTCATTCGCGACCGTAACACACAACGTAAAAAAATGTGTATTTCACGAAGTATTTGAAATAATTGCACGACTTTTTATGTTCCAATTGTGAGATTGAATGACTATTCCATGAAATCATAACATTTTAATTTAGAGAGTTGTAATGGTGATTTTAATGATTATATTTCGAAAAATGTATATTTGTTACTGCCGTGAATAACTTTTTCAAAAACATACACACTACCTGACTGATGGTCCAACCGGGCAGTAATATATTTGTCGACAATGGTCGAAAATGTTATTTGAATTTGGAACCTCAACTAAAAGTTTTCTATAAAACCATTTTGGTGCCGAAAAAACTCATTTGAAAATCGACTGTTTATTATCTTACAGAAGGTGTGGGGAGTATTCTTCTTAGGGATAAAGATGTGTTTACTCGTATCTTGTTCTAGATTAAAGCCTTCGCTGCATTCAGGACTCTAGTCTTAACCCCCCTTCATTTCTTGTGAGTTAACTCTAGGATTCTTCGTTACGCCCAGGATTCAATATCGACGACACAATTCGCAGCGATCGGCTACTGCGCCGCGTATCGTGGGTTCGATTTCCGCACGGAACAAATATTTGTATGGCCTACAGGTAGCTGTTCCGGGTCTGGCTGTTTGTGTTTGAGACTTAAAATGTTTGTAAACGCATCCACGACACAGGAGGAATTCCCAGTGTGCAGCAACGTTTTATTAAAAAAGTAAAAAGTAAAGTAATATGGTGCCCGTGACATAAGACAATGTTTTATCCCCTTGGTCCATAATCTACGATTAAATCTAAATCACATTTCTATAAAAACAAACGATGAATAAACCAAGTTAGTTGAAGCGTTTAGCTTCCATACCTACGACATCGACAGGCTCGTGATGAATGTGTTGTAGGGGCAGCTGCTACATACCTAATTACCTCCGCATGTTTATTCATGATCAAGTATTTACGGAGCAGGCAGTGCTCACCAGCATTGTGTTGACTTAGCGGTCTCCCCGCCATAAAACTGTTCCACAGACATTGTACAGACATTGTTTGACTTGTTTTACGTAATAATATTTAAACGCGGTTTAAAATATACTGGTGCTGCTGTACTTTGGCGGAATCTAGCTTGTTAATATTTTAAAAGTTAATTAATGGTTGTTGTTTTGTGTCGAGTCACCACGTCAGGCAGACTGGTCACTGACCGTAGACATTTCCTAATTAAGAGATGAAAGACTCAATTCATGCACTCTCTTAAATTGAGACTAGCAGAATGCAAACTAGGAAATGATAAACATAATAAGTGTTGAGCTATAAGTAATGCATAATACATGGTAGTTATATAATACCAACCTGTTTTTGATTTTGAGGTTTCTGTTGTTTAGCATTTTGCCCAGCAGTCGTATAGACGACTTCTGGGCAAAATCCTCTTCCCATACAGAGAAGGCATGAGCATTGAGTTCTAACTGATGTGCAAATGCTTCAGATAATTATAAACGGAAAAAAAATAATCTTGTTACGTCAAAGAATTGTTTTGTTTAGATCCACAATCATATCCCTGCTTTGTTAAGGATCTTAAGAAAAACAGCGAAGTTCCATTACCAGACAGGAATCCGGCCGTAACACACTCCATATTAACTCTTATCCTCCCTCAGGGCGCATCCCCACAATCTGGTGGGTCGCGAACGCTGCGAGAGGGGGGTATGCACCATCCCTCTGCGCGTCACGGAGGAGACATGCGAGTACCAGTTCAAAAACCTCGGCATCCAGTGCGTGAAGCGAAGGGACATCGCCGAGGCCCTCACTGTGAGGGAGAAGCTGAGGGTCGACCCGTTTAGAAGTAAGTGGCTTAGATACAAATATGCTGTTTTAATTTCATGTTTGCTGTTGTTTGATAGATATAGGAACAGCCTATCAAATGTCTCGATATTACTCAGTCTTTAGATTGAGTCCATCCAGATGACTATAGGTGACCTGATAGGTCATAGCAGTCATTTAAAAAACTCTTAAGTAAGTACCTACTTTGGCTTATGGTCATCGGCACCCTCTCGTGTTGTCATCATGATCACCATCATCAAAGTACTGACAACAGCACATCAAGCTACCCCAAACTGTAACATTTTCCCAATTGAACATGATTCTTATTCGTTTGCAATAAAAGTGAAAAACTATCAAAGAAATTTGTCACATTGGGGTAGCTTGATGTGCTGGCCTCTGTACCATCGCGGACACTGGAGGTGAACCACGTTTCAACCTCATCACTAAGAGCGTAAAGTCAAAAAGTGGTTTACCACAAATGTCCTCGATGTTACATACGTCACCCAATTTCTTCAAATAGTTTTGAAATTACGTCTTCCACAACTCGCTCTGACCCTAAGAAATTAGTTGGAGAATGGTCAAGATGATCTTAACAAATTATCTTCCCATGTTTTTGCTATGAATCAACATTGAAAGTGTTTTTGTTCGTTAACTGTTCTCTATGCCGACTGTTATACTTGACATGATACCTCTCGACCACCAAATCGTTTAAATTAAATTAAACCGTAAATTAAATCCAATACAAAGACCCCGTGGAAGACATGTGTACCAACGGTACTTGAAAGGGTACATTTTACAATGATGAATGCACAAACGTACGTTCGGAACGTGTTAAAAAAGTACGCTTGTAGAACGATCATTCCAAACGAGTCTACTTACTCAACTTTCTTTCCTGTAGTTCAGAGTAACGAACGCCTAGTTATAATGATTGCATCTCGTGAATAAGAAGCTGTTTCACTTCAATGGCATGCGCCAATGTCAGTTTATGACGTGATCGTATTTCGACATCCGACCGTGTTGACGTCACACACACTAATAAAACTTCTACTGAAATTGCATTAAAATGTCTTAAAAGAGACCATTAATATGATAAGCATGAACATTGAGTGACATTTTACGCATCGCTATCTCCTATGGCCTTTGGTGATATGCCAAAGACCTTTTTAATAAGTTAATGGAGAAATCCTAAGTCTCCAGAAGTCATTGCATTTGTCAGCCTATTCTAGTCATCTGCTGGACATATGCCCCTTAAACTTTACTCCACTGAGCTCAACTTTGGGTCGATCTCATGTATCTGAAAGAAAATTGTCACCATTGAGCCTCCAAGCTTATCTGATGTTGCCATCACCACTTAATTCTAATGCACGGATTGAAGGATCTGATTGGTTCTTCAATTCGTAGTTCTGTAGACAGGGTGGAAGGGACGTCAACGCACATCTTGATTCTACGAGTAAGCGTTTTGATGATTGAAGTGAATTATTTACTTCTTAATTGGAAATTCATTATGATTGATAGAAATTATGATTTAAATCGATTAAGGTGAAAAGACATTAGGAAAATAGGAAAATCCGACGAAAAAATTTCAAGGCTGGGTGCCCAGAATCGTGGTATGTATCAGGTTGTGCGTCGCTTCTACCCTGTACATAATATTTGTTACGTAGACCGTAGCCATTGCTCGATAATACTTTTTTTTCCGAAGCTCGCCAAGCCTACTTTGATCTTGATCTTGATTTCCCCATCTGTCCCAGCCGCCCATTCATCACAACATGTATTGAGCTCAAATGTCGCATAATTACTTGTTAAACCAGTCGTCAAGGTCGGACGATGACCCCTCCTTTGTCTCAGACCTTTACTATTGACATATTGTCTGCTAAGCGCGTGCTAGTTTCTTTGTTTATTGAAGAAAGCGGTTTACTTGAACTGAGGTCCTTTAGTCGAGCAAGATTGCTGTCTTCTGGTTTGAAGGGTGTAGAGCCCGTGAAATTAGGGGGATATTACGCTTCAGATAAAGCAGATGTGGGGGACGAGGGGACGCCCGAGATGGACATGCACTTATCATATTAGTGATGTTCTTCGGAAAGGTCAGGTGCGTGATGTATGAATGTAAACGAAGCAAAAGGAGTATGTAAGGTTCGTAGCAGGTAGGCTAATTCTGTGGTTCCGGCTAACCCCATTACCATGGAAAAAAATCGTGAGTTTATAAGTCCTGGATGGTTGTCAGCATATTGACAATCGAAGTATTCATATATGCTGCACTACTGGAGATTAGACGGCAGATCTTTAAGTTTTATCATTTGCCAGGCGGAAAATGTTTTCCAGTCTGCTCTCAAATGTTCTTCAGAGAGTACTTAATTCTTCGTGGCTAAATAAAAACAGCCCCACGGGCTGATCGAAGGTTAAGCTACGCTTGCCGAGGTCAGTCTGTGGATGGGTGACCGTTCGTAACATATCGAGACTCCTCCGTGCCTCGGAAAGCACGTTAAGCCGTTGGTCCCGGTTGTCATTTCTAGATCTTTGACAGTTGTTACGGGTAGTTAGAAACCCGAAAGTCTGACAACCAGTCTTACCAAGGGGTATCGTGTTGCCCAGTAACTGGGTTGTGGAGGTCAGATAGGTAGTCGCTCCATGTAAAACACTTATATTCAGCTGCATCCGGTTAGGCTGGTAGCCGACCCCAATATAGTTGGGAAAAGGCTAGGCAGATGATGACTACTTGATTCTTCTACGAGACTTCTTCATTCTTATTTACATCAAAAGTCATCCCTTGCGAACTCCTCAAATCTTTTTGCAGTTGATAATTTCTAACCACTTGACGGATACGCAGTTTAACCTCGTTTTGCGGACGTTGAAACGTTTCGACATAGTTAATTTTAAAACGGTTGATATCGGTTGCGCGATCTAAAGGTTTGATTGAGGAAAATAGTAACTCAAGAATAGACAAACTAATGCTGACTTGTTGGATGGAAAACCTTCATTAATGAAGTAAGCATTAATACCAGCCTGTTACTATCCCACTGCAGGGCAAAAGCCTCTTCTTATAGAAGGAAGACACGAGTATTAATCACCACGCTTGCTTTTATTAAGGCGATTTCAGACCTATATCAATTTTAAGTCCAGGTATCCTCAGGACAATTTTTTCTAATCTAAGATAAACTTAGAAATTACTTATAATTTAAAAGTCCACATTGGTATTTAACGTAATTAAAAGTAAACACTTATTATTTTGTAAAAAAAATGACAAAACGCTTAGCTGATAAAACCTCAATAAATTGTTATTTGCACAATTACGTGTGATGATTAGGCAAATTGAACATTTCGCTCAGTAAAAAATTGTGTTGGTCCGCATCGTTTTTTTATTATAATCTAAGTAGATAGCTTATCATATCAGAACTATCTACACTTCATTGATGACGAGACTGTAAATAAAAATTATAATCCTTGTCGTAGGTATTATGGCCCTAATTCGTACATTGTCACAGTTTAGCAAGGAAAGTCTATCTTCACAATTGTTTACTGCTACATATGGACTTTCCCAACTACTCGCTGATAACAGCACAGCCATCTGATAAACTAGCGTGGGAATACCTAATAGCGTGAATCAGAAAATATTTGGGAAAATGAGTATGGGATTATAAGGTAATGCTACTACGATTACGGTCTGTCTACGTTTAAATCAGGAAAACCAGTTTTTATGTAGGTACTGCCACGATACAGTGGACAAAAGTGAGCAAAGTAATGAATGTAGGGGATGAAAAGATCCTCAGCAGTATTGACGGGGCCCAACAGAGGGCTGAACCCTGCCAGGGCTGCGAGATGTTCGAAAGAGTTACCGTGACCCTGGAACTTAAAGGGCAAGGACGGAACACGGATGGGTTTTAGTCAGTGAAATTCTGCGCGATCCCGTACCACCTAGAACGGGAAAAGTCATTGGATGATTTCCCCAAAAAAAGGGGATGAAAAGATATTAAAGACCCGAATGAATTACAGGGCCTAGACAAAGTGAATTTAATAAATAAATAAATAAGTATCTATGTGTGACTGTCGCATACATTAAACCGATATTCTGTAGGGTAGCTGTAATTTCGAATAAAAGTTTAAGTTTGTTGTGCGACTTTTAGCAGCAAGAACACTAGGAAGTGAAGAAAGGCGTTTTGTCATTTAAAAGTGCCAAATTAAAATGATTTTGAATAAGAAAACCTAAAAAATCCTTTCCGCCGTGCGTTCGTGGTAGCCCCAGAAGTGAGGATTCGATAGCGAATGTTAATCCCAATCATTTTGTACTTTTGAACAGTCGTTATCCCTAATAGAACGTGAGGCCGTCCGTGGATAGACTAGGGGGTAGTATTTCCATAGTGAGAATCGATGAAGCAATATCAGTATTCTTATAAAGATATTAAATAATAACCCATTGCAAAACCATCCTCAACCTAACGTAAAGCCGTTTACTGCTACTTAGGATGTTACTAAACGATAGCAGCGCGGTTCATTTGTATGAAAGAAAATAAAAAAGCACGTAATTAGAACAGCCTCAGCCACACAATACTAAATAAAGATTATATGAAAAATGGTTAAATTATGTTAAAAAACAACCGGTCTCGACAAGACAACGGATGCTGGACCTGAGGTTATGAGGTGTCACGGGCGTAAATAAGTAGTAAAGTGTGATAATGTGAGTATATACAATAATTAAGTACCGCAATTAAATAAGCCACGCATTCGTGCGTGGCGTAACCGTGGGCTTTGACGATCCTGTCTATATTTTCATATCAAGCTAAACTGGGAACACGAGCGTAGGCTGCTGTGGAGCACCTCCTTTATATACCAAAGCTTCCAGTGAGTAGATCTATTAATAGCACATTATTTAATATCGATCGCTTACTCACTAATAGACATAAAACACGTGTTACTTGTCTCAGATTTACGACCACAATAAAATATATGTGTTCAAAAACATTGAAATAAACTAGATTTATCAACTTCCTGTGATTGAGTGCGTACTGCTCTAAATAGCATATCGTGTGAGAGGGTCAAATGCCAGGGAGATCATTTGAAGTAGGACTAGACTATGGCTGATTCTATTTATAATGACAATTATGAAGGTTAATATCATCATCTGCCTAGCCTTTTCCCTACTATGTCGGAGTCAGCTTGAATACCAGTATTTTACATGGAACCTCTGTTTATCTAACATTATAGTTGCCTGGTTGTCAAAATTTCGGACTTCTGACCACGAACGGCTGTAATTATTGAAAAAAAAAACAATTGAAGAAATTTTTCCATGCCTTTCTTGTTATGCTGTATATTGTACATTTAAACTTAGAACCTACTACTTATGATCATTTTATCAACGGAGGTCCTTGTTTTTAACAATGTGAAGTAAGTTGATCACACGGGTATCCCATCCGCCTGATATAATCCTTACCTGTATTCTCCAAAATAACAAACTATGTATTATAATTTCCAAACCCGAACCATGATCCCGTGTTTCCAAACATAGGTATATCTTTTACTAAATCCTTAGGCCCTGTCCATACTCTTCAGAATCAATCACCTTAGCTGCTTTTAGACTGATCCGTATTAGCCAAGTAATTAAAATAATGATTGCCATACACGTCTAGTTGGAAACTACGGCTATATTTGGAACACCAATGAACGCTAACCGGAACTAACCGTGTTACAGACTAGAGTTACCCAACCGCTTTCTCATGTAGTAGGGGTTCGCCTATGTACCTGTATCTTACGATATTAGATGGACTTCAGTCGTTGTGGTTCTGTATTATCCTACTCGCTAACAGGGAGTGTTATATAGGATGACTCATTTCTAATTAAGCGGTTGTTTCTTAAAAGCCCCCGGAAGACGCAGCGTCGGTGTCCCCACAAGGTGGACCAACGATCTAGTTAAGATCGCAAGAGGCCGATGGACGAGGGCAGCGCAGGAACGGTCGCAGCAGAAATCTTTTGGGAGGGCATATGTCCAGTAGAGGAAGTCTTGTGGCTGAAATGATGATGATGACTTAAATTGTCTTGGCAGTTTGTCAAAGCTTCGCGCACATAATTTCGCAGATCGTGCAAACGAGCGTTTTGTTCTCCTACAAATAGTTAACTTGCTATAGTTAGCCAAAAAACAAGAAACCAAATGACGAGGTTCGCAGAAAGACCAACCAGGAAACAGACTCATCCCGAAAATGTAAGTGCCTGTGGCCAGAGCACATTGCATACATGGATGGCCGGTGCGCCTACAAAGTTCTGGAGTGGCGACCGCATACCGTTGGAAGGCCTGCCACAAGGTGGACCGATATACTGGTTAGAGTCGCGGGAGTCTGCTGGAAGCAAGAAGCGCAGGACCGGTCGATGTGGGGACACTTGGGAGAGGCCTATGTCCAGTAGTGGACGTCATTCAGCTGAGATGATGATGACAATGCTCGACACGCAATGTATTCCTGCTCAGTTTGAATCGATTCTTTATTTCCATACGGTCTCCTTAATAATCTCGAATGCGTGTATTCTATGCGTTAAATGCATTCAATTGTGAATGTAAAATCGCAACGCGTGAAGTAGTAAATATGAATGAGAAAGTAACAAACGCGGTGATAAGGATCGCAAGCGTTTAGTTTTTTTTTTTTATTTCTAACTTTTTTGTTTGTCTAACAGAAAGGCAATGGCGTGATTAAATTGTGTACCTACTTAGAGGTTCGACGGCCCATTTTATAGAAAGTGCAAAGTGCTTATACATTACCTATGTTACCTGATTCAATACTTACCCCTTATTA
The DNA here is from genome assembly GCA_905147745.2 of Phlogophora meticulosa. Taxonomy (NCBI): domain Eukaryota; kingdom Metazoa; phylum Arthropoda; class Insecta; order Lepidoptera; family Noctuidae; genus Phlogophora; species Phlogophora meticulosa. The sequence continues at coordinate 856,885 of LR990525.1, forward strand.
ATAAACCTCCGGATTAACCATTCATATTACGAGGTATCGTGATGCCCAGTAATTGGGTTATGGAAGTCAGATAGGCAGTCGCTACATGTAAAACAGGTTTCAGCTGCATCCGGTGAGACTGGAAGCCAACCCGACATGGTTGGGAAAAGGCTAGGCAAATGATGATTATGATGATGATTTCGAGGCTGTTCATGGCAATAGGCTAGCCCGCCTATTGCATTGTACTGTAGGAGTATTACATTACAGCTCTGCCTTACCCTTCGAAGAATACAGGCTAGGTATATCGCATTATTGCTGAAATGCATTTTTTTTAAACGTTGCCCCATACTAGGAATTTCTCCAGTATCGTGCGTTTTGAAACATTCAAATTCAGATACACAAACAGCCAGACCCGGAACAACTACCTGTAGGTCATACAAATATTTGTTCCGTGCGGGAATCGTACCCACCACACGCGGCGCAGCTGTCAGTCAGTCCTCTGCGCCAACCGTGCTGTCCCAAACTTTGTAATAATTATGACTGTTTTTCCTTTAACTTCTTCAAAATCCTTGTTTAATGAACCCGTGATTCCAAGATCAGGAATAGTATCTAGTCTATGTGTATGACTAACCCCGGGTGTTACATAAACAGCAGCCCGTTTTTATACAGCTCTGACACTCACATTAGTAATAAAAATTCATTATTCATTAGTTTTCAGGCAGTGAATGACTGCAATACAGGTATTTTTTTGTAATTTCCATTGATGTGTGAATTTTCTACGAAATCATGATGTATGTGGACTGCCTCGTCGGTATAGTAATTATGTTACTACTACGCATGAGGTCCTGGGTTCGATTCCCAGGTCGGTTAAAGTGATATTGGGTTAGCAAACCCGACCCCGGAGTATGGGTCTGTGCCCGCTTGATCAAATAGGCTCGCCTCATGGGACTTAAACATAATTGGCGAAAATTGGGTATACACCACCTGCCTAACCCTTCAGGAATACAGGCGTGATGTGATGTTATATAATTTAAATAGAAAACTAGAGTGGCTTCAGCAAAGGCTTTTTACATATTCATCAGTTTTGTTTAAATCCTGATCTGATTATTTGTTTATTCGAAAAGGACATAGTTATGGTAAAATGTTTGATATTCAACTGTTTGCAAACATAAACGTTACATTTATTAAAACTGTTTTTCTCTGATTGACCATTAGTCGTTTTTTTTATTTGATAGACTATCTTCGAGACCAAACATTAAAATTCATACGTTGAGGTTTTTCTCAACATCTATAATCTTGAGAAAAACCGCCTTTACAGTCAGACGGACAAGCAGAAGCAAGATCTTATTATAGTTTCGTTTTCCTTGCTAAGATCAGAACCTTTCGAACCATTTAATTTTGTGATGTTGTCATTTTCCACGAATTCTCGATCGCCACTTATGAAACCCACCAAAAAAGAAACAAGTCTACAAACTCAGCCAAACGGCGATCATTACGGAAATATTCAACAATAAAACGTGTTCAGGTTCCGAGCGAGCCACATCTATCGGATCGCATTATACGATTGACTGGACAAGCTGCACACAATACAAATTAGACTTTAAACCTTTGGGTTAAGGTTGGTACTCGGTAAAATGTTATCTTAGCCGTCGGTCCAGAAATAGCCGAGTGACCAGAAATATCCATAAACCGCGGCCGGCCTCTTTCAGCGACCTATTAACCCGCTAAACATTTACTTACTTCTCTTGTTGACTGCTATGCCAGTCTCAATTGTCTCATTAGGAAGTTTGAGAGCTATTTTCGTTTTAAGAAATGTTTGGGAGAATTTGGATCGCATATTTGTTTGGACCGGAGTGTAAGAAAACGACTGAAAATATCAGCAAGATTAACCATTGGAACTTGCTGTTTGGTAAGATGATTTTTTTCCTACAAATTGTCCCCCCGTCTCCCCATGACATTGAATCTATCTCGCAAACACAGAAGCAACAGGAAAAACGCTACAAAAATTGTAAAATTCATAAAAACAAATCCGGCCAAGCGGAACTAAGAAAAGATTAATATATTCTTTTTTTTGTCTGTGCATAAAACTGTTTCTAATATATATTAGTTTGTAAAATAATTCCAATTTGAAATGCAACAGGAAAACTCTAAGCAAAATACGGTAAAACTACAAGGTTGGAAAGCGTTGTCCTTTACGATTCGGCGCGTGCACGCTACCGAACCGGTTGGTTACGATTCACGAATCATGTTCACTATTGTCCGCGCCGAACTACGATGCCACCATTAGGTAATGATTAATGAATTAGTAGTCTCGTGGCAAATGTAATAATTATATCCGAAGTAGCCGAGTTCAAAACTAGTGCATTTTACCTTTGGAACTGTTAAGCAGCAGAAAAACTCCGTAATCGTATTTGAAGGTCGCAAAAACAGACGCTGCGATTAAATAAATCGCGAATTTTCATGGAATGTTGTCCGTAAAAAAAACAAAACAATATTTCACTAAAATGGTTTAAATAATGCCATTCGTAGTACTTTTAAAGTTAAAAGTACATGTATACCAAGAAAAATAAATAATAATAGGGTATTTACATTTATATACATTCGTCCGCATCGCTGTCAACGGGAAAAATGTCCAAAAGTCTGGCAGAATTGCCACGTTGAATGCCAATACTGATTGATTCTTTGGTCATTAAAGATAGATTTTTTAGAATACGTCTCCTTCGCTTATAAAAATTATGAATCGTGAAACATCTTATGTGCTATGATAGTCAGAAACACAATCCAATCTCCAATAATGACATATAAACAAAATAAGAATGGTGGGCTCAACGCCAAATGTACCGACGACCTGACGAAGGTAGCTAGGTTAACACTCTAAATGCGGTAGACGCTGGATCGAGAGTTGTTGCCAACTGATGTAGCCCACAGGTCACGGAGATTGTCCACTGATATGTCGCAATCTCGCACTCATAATAAGTCACTTTAAAACCTCATACATTTTTGACTGATGAGATAGATATACACTCGAGAGCAATGAATCCGGGTCACTTAAAGAATGTTAAAAATCTCGGAAACTAAAAATGATAGGTTAATGCAATAAATTGTATTTAATAGACAATGTAATACTCCTTAAATGAAAGTAAAAAAAATATGAGTCACCATACATTGTATTAACACAAAATTACATAAAGAAAAAAACTGCTGATCTCTCCTTAAAACAAAAATAGGAAACATGAAATTTTTGAACTTTATTACGATTTTCTTGAATTTTAATACTTCGTATTGCCTCCTCGTGCTTCCATTACTGCGTTTACGCGGTTTGGCATGCTGTACACCAAGTTCCTTATACGATTTTGGGGAATATTCTCCCATTCCTCTGTGAGAGCAATTTTGAGCTCACGAAGCGTGATTGGGGGAGGGTTTCGTTGTTTTACGCATCTGCCTAGCTCGTCCCAAGCATGCTCGATCGGGTTGATATCCGGGCTGCGCGCTGGCCACTCCATACGAGTAATGTTCATCTCTTGAAGGTAGTCATTCACAATCCTACCTGTATGAGGTCGGGCATTGTCATGCATAAATATAGCATCCTCACCTAAATTGACCATAAATGGACCAACGTGATCATTGAGGATTTCTTCCACATATCTTACGCTAGTTAAAGAGCCGTTTTCTATGATCACCAGCTCTGTGCGACTTTCAGAAGAAATTCCGGCCCACACAAGTACAGACCCACCACCGTAGGCTACTTTTTCTTCGATGCATGCTTGCTTGAATCTTTCCCCTGGTCTTCGATACACTCTGTGTCTTCCATCGTGCTTGTAGAGCATACATTTTGATTCGTCGGAGAACATAACTTTTGACCAATCTTCAATACTCCAATTTACGTGGCTCTGGGCATATCTTAGTCTTGAAATACGATGCCCACGCTCCAGTTTAGGGCCGTTTGCAGGTCTAAGGGGTTTTAAGTTAGATTCAGCAAGCCGACGTCTTACTGTCCATGCACTTGGGTTACTTCCTCCGAGGCGTCGAAACTGATTTGTGAGTTCAGTTCCTGTGAGAAAGCGATTTCGAAGCATGGTGTTCACCAAATATCGGTCTTCTCGTGCTGTGGTACACCTGGTTCTGCCCGTTCCTGGTCTGCGTAGGTTAGAACCAGTTTCTTCGTAACGTCGGAGAACTCTTTGTACTGTTGACAGCGACACACCGACAGTCCTGGCTGTATCGCGCTGACTCCGGCCGGTTTCCAGCATTGTAAGTATTCTGGTGCATTCTTCAGGCGTAAGCGACATAATTTCAGCTTGAATAATGAATATAGAGCACTATCAACATGGTTTATGTACCCACATAAATGACAGATTACAAACAAAAGCCAAACCAAATGCTGTAATTTCGTAGTTCCATCTTCGAAAGTGGCCCTTTTTCAAATTTGATTTTTTTATGATATAACTTTACAATAACTAAGAAGTTTTAATACCTTCATTTAAGGAGTATTACATTGTCTATTAAATACAATTTATTGCATTAGAATAGAATAGAATTAATTTTTAGGATTCTTTAAGTGACCCGGATTCATTGCTCTCGAGTGTATATCCAAATACACACGCTTATGTGCACCGATTTTTCCTTGGTAATTTCGCGACGCCATTGTTTAGCTGTACACAGAATACGCCTTTCTTATGAATATGGTGTCTCTATCCGGGTGGACCGAAATTATAAAGATACCGTTTTTACCATTTGGCAACGAAACCAGAAAACCAGAGCACTGCTATCTTTTATTAATCGATAGAGAAACAAAGATATATGTCTGTTGATGTAGAGGTTATGATTTTAGAGCTGCCTATGAAACAAGTTAACGTGTAACGGAATAAGCATAAGCACTTTCTATCCTAGACCAGACCTAGGCGTGGAGCACATATGTTACAAATCTATTTAGCGCTTTAGAAATGACTAACAAATCACTGGTAATAATTGTCTGAACTGTAGAAAGTATCTAACGTTATTAAACATCAACCCAATGGTAAAAGTCTGGATGGAATTATACATGTGAGACTACTCATAAAGGAGTTTTCTATAGTTAACTATTTATGTCTGATATGTTTGTGTCCGAGTACCAAATAACCTCGTGCGATGTAGTGTTTGGAATTGTGACCACGATTTCCGCATCGGTGCAAATATTAGCATATGGCGCAAAATATTTATTCGGCAGTGTGTTATGTGTATGAGATTATCATGGCGTTAACACGTACATTTTTAGCTACTGTGGGACTTAAGTTGTGAAACATATTGGTCAATCTTTCTTGTACCAACCGTTACTTACGTCAGACTTTTCAAAATATCTATGGGAATTAGATATTGGACCATCATAACCCTGAAATTTCCAGCAAGCTATTATTAAAATTAACATAGCAACCACATCTAATGCATATATTTTAAAAACAAACCGTTAATCAAAATTCGATTAGCGTCACATTGACGTCAGAGTGGGGAATCCCGGGCCACTTTCACTCGACACCGTTGGCGGCCATAACAGTAACGATGACCGATGAATTAACACTAACCCACACGGTCACCGGCGACTGCCACATTGTACATACAGTCGCGTCGTGACAAAATAAACAAATAAACGCGTCATCGTAACGTGCCACAGATGATTGCCGAGCTCGGGAAGTTAATTGTGGGTATAAAACTTTTGGAACGTCATCTTTATTTACTTAGAAAATACACATTACTGGTATTTCTAAACTATAGAATATGACCAAGTTTTACGTACACGGTTTATCTTTTGGCAGTACGAAATAATTTGAATAAAGGAAGCTTCAGACAAAGATGAACGATATGCTTAGAAAGAAAAAAGAGGAGTAAAGAAGAATAAAGTACATGTGGTGGGTTTGTCATTAGTCTAGGAATTGGGGACACGATGTCTTTAGCCTTTGATGTTCCAATTTTAAAGCTGATATTCTAAAACCAAACTTCCCGTTCTTCTCCAGAAAACTTCGACCATAAGAACCATCCTCAAAGCATAGACCTGAACGCGGTCCGGCTATGTTTCCAAGTGTTCCTACCGGACGAGTCGGGCCGGCTGCGGCGCCCGCTGACGCCCGTGGTCTCCGACGTCATCTACGACAAGAAGGCCATGAGTGACCTGCTCATCATGCGCTCCAGCCACTGTTCTGGAACCGCTAGAGGCGGCACGCAAGTTATTCTGCTGTGCGAGAAGGTGAGAAATGTCAAACACTTTCCATCAGGTTTATTAAAACAAGTCTGTAACTATCTCAGGGCAAGGAGTTTTTTATACAGAAAAGGATTGATCATCAAATCCAAGCTAGTAAAGACCACTCGGTGAGCCTAGGTACATCATATTTTAATACTCACACTGATGATGCTGTAAGCTCTTGCAGGATAGTACGATCATGTAATTCTGAGACCTAAGAGCTAAGACTTTTAAACTTCGTTGGCTGCAAGTACTGGTATTGTATCGTTATTCTCAAATAGTCAAAATATAAATGTCCATATTCTAGGTGACCCGAGAAGACATAGAGGTGGTGTTCTACCAGGAGGACAACGGCATTGTGGTGTGGGAGGAGGCGGCCATCCGCATCCTCGTGCACAAGCAGGTCGCCATCGCCTTTGAGACGCCCGCCTACAAGTTCCCCCACACCACCGACCATGTCAATGTAAGTAGCCCTCGCCATCACATGATCTACTAGAATGTTAAAAATGTACAAAACGAACTGGAGTAAATTAAACAATTTGGTGCAGAGAAGCCCAACTGGCTACTTCACGCCCAGGGCTCGGGTTAGCATACTAATCGTCTAATATTTGCGATAAAGTCATGGCTTTAAGTTTAATTACCTTGGTCGGCTAGGAGATATGGCTCTCTTACTCTAAGACAGCAACTCCAAACAATTTTATTATTATTTTCAGGTCCACTTCCAACTGAAGCGACTATCGGACAACGCTCGCAGCAACTCCCTCCCGTTCGAGTACATCCCCGAGTACACAGGTACCGCGCGTAAGCCCCTCCCCGACCTCTCCCTGTTTTCCCTCCTACTCGACAAGAGAACCGACACCAACAACAACAAGCAGGACAAACCCGAGGTTGTCAGCTCCACTACTGATTCCGTCAGCGTTGACGTTTCCGATGAGGCCGACTCCGCGACCATTACCGACGTCAACGGTAATCTCGAAGTCACGGACGTCGAAGTCACAGACGTCGAAGTCACAGACGTCGAAATTATTGACACCAATGAGAAAAGCTTAAACGAACTTCTCGATCAGGTTGCGGAATTAGATGAGATTTACTCGGAGAATCGCACGCGCCTTGAAAATATTTCCACCGCTCTCAGTAACGATAGTGAGGACATAGAGGACTTTAATGACGCGGGAACGTACACAAGCTTGCAACTTGCCTTTAAAAATACGGTAGAGATTCCCGAGCCCGACCCGATGTCGTACGAAGACGTGCAGGTGAGCACGTACCGCGGGCCCACCATCGCGTACTGCCCGCTCAAGCGCGACACGCACGACGAGCGGGCGCCGCCGCTGCCGCCCAAGCGCGTGCGCAAGGCGGCGCCCGCGGAGCCTTTCAAGAGCAGCCAGACTTCCGTGGACAGCATCCTGAAGCCTGGGCGGCAGCTCCCCGTCTCCCGTAACCCCGACACTTTGAAAGTTAACACTGCAATGACGGTCGCTAAAAGTGAGCCCGCGTTACCTCCGGTAAAGAAACGCTCTTTGTTTTCCCGCTTGTTTAGACGGAAGGAGAAGTCTCCGGCTCCTAGTGTCAAATCCGAGGGTAGGAAGGAGGCGAAGACTAAGCCTGTCGGGCGATCTGTGAGCAGTATTTCCGGGTTGCGTCCATCAAAGTTCAAATCATCAGTGTCCCACACTTCTTTGAAAGATAATGCGTCGGGTACCGGCCTGAGTTACGCTGACAGTATCACTCACATATCCCTCCATGGGGATGAAAATGAGAAGACAACTTCTCAGTCATCCTTGCGTCGTCCTGCTAGCTTAGCCCCCTTACCGCCGACAGATGGCGATACCATACTCGTAGCTGAAAGCGTCCTTGCTCTAGACGCTACTCAATTCAAGAAGTTGCAAGACGATTTAGATCTAACTGACGCAGAGCATTACGCATTGTATATGGCCGTGGCCCCTCACGCTACTGTGTCGGAGTTCGATGAAACTAGTTGCTATTACTCGCCGGTAGATGGCAGCAAGTTTCAAAATAATCAATAATCGGGATTAGCTGACGAGCTATTAGTTTTTGAATTTGTTTTTTATCGTCCATTGCTCGTTTATGAAAGCGGTTTCAAGATATCAATGGACTTGATACCACAAGAATGGTTAAATTTTGAGAAAAGCTTAGGGTTTGTTTTGTAAGGGTATTAGTAGAATGCTGTGACGGTAAAGGTCTCTCTAAGCTTCATTTTTCCGCCCATAATGCCAAATTTACTCATTTTTTACAGGTTTTCGACGTGTTTACATATTTTACTGTAAAAGTATATTTTCCTGAAATTTGTTTGACTTGAAATTAAAAGAAGTTTGCTAGAAAAATGCCGTAAACTAACCGGGTAGACTTTAAATTACCCGATGTCTTTATGATGGGATAATTATCATGCAATTATTCATCACACTGTATTTTTCTTTCATTATTTTTTTTGACAGTTGTTTGACGTACATATGTCAACAATAAAAGTTATGTTTTATTTAAAAGATATTTTCATAATTGTATTGTAACATTTAGTCACCATTTAGGTAATATATAATAACAATATCAACTTGAATGTTCTAGATAATATGAGTTCTAAGCGGCGGAAGGTCGTAAGCGACATGTTACGAAACTACGAACTTGAAAGTAAGTTCAGGTTTACTTTACTTTTGTTTGTATACAGGATGTGTTCTGACCTAAGCGTAGAAGTTAGTATAAATGGTCAAGAAATTGTTCAATAGCAGCTAAATCGATGTATTTGTCAGTAACAGAATACAATGGACTTTTTAATTATCTACTGGCAAATACATGACGAAATTACGAGGGAGTATTTTAAAGATCGGTTAGGTTTCGTGATACATCCTGTATACAACTATGACTAGAATTATAAGATGGCTGGGTGATGGGAAAACGTTCTAACAACGGTGTCAATCGAGTATTTATTCAAACCCATCGAAAATATATATTTATGATGTAAGTGGGACATAGGTCATGTTGTCTTCTATCACCATGGACTTAATATACAAACTGTATATTATATTTGTATATTAAGTCCATGTCTATCACTGACGTCTTCTATGGCTAAACCATAGACTATTGAGTCTACGTTTACTTCATGCTATGCGTTATGGCACAGATAATATAAGTTAATGTTGTAAAACAATAAAAAAGTATTTGTTTTGATAATGTCCGTAGGGTTAGATGTGGTTTTAACGAAAAGTGGTGGTTTTACTAATTAACATGTAGTTATTAAGTAGTAAAAGTAATGATAATAATTATTAACATCGAAGTTATTTGTGTATGATATGGATACCTACAATATTAATATAGACATTTGGTTATTGCGGCGACCTTTGCGTTCAATAATAAATATTCATTAAAATATGTATTTATTTGTATTTACATTATTAAATATTCATTACTAACTTGATAACATGATCTAAGTTTATGTATGTATTGCAATATAAGGATAAGGGCAGGCGTAGATGTTGGTGTTTCTAAAATGTCGATTGTTTATATACAACGCTAATTACGAATAAGCGTTATTTTGCCTTCTACGAGTTTCTAGTCGTCTATTTATTTGAAGTTTTTGTTAACTCATATTTTAGTTATTTATTATTTTGTTAATTTATCAAATATCTATTGAACGTTTTGTTTATTTCCCTAGATGTTTCGTTTATTAGGAAAAAAAAAGGATAAAGATACAGGGTTGATTGGCGAACAGAGATAGAGCTAAAACAAGCTTATTTCTAAGAATAGACCTATATAAATTATATTCGACCCTGTATACAGAAATGACAGGGGCAAATAATTATATTATGGAAATGAAAATGCAGCTATGGCTATAATAGCATGCAACTTTCAACCAAAGTGCTATCAGTACAAAGTTTGTTTTCACATAACATCGAGCTAATGTGGATATGTGTGTGAGGAAGAGCCTAATAGTATTAATAACAAGCTAAATATTGTTTTAAACCATTTCGTGTAGAAAGTACATTCGAACCAAAATGTATGGGTGATTTTTAATTCTTTGTTCACTTTGGCAAATAGGTTTGTGTGTACTTAATGTTACAAATCGGTTATATTCTATTGTTATTTTGGCTAAATTGGTTATGTAATTTATAATACTGTGTAATTTCACAGGGTGTTTACTTTAGCAACATTAGTCTTAATTTACCAAATTATGTAATAGTGTATCTGTGGAGAACGTGGTTGATTTCACATTTGTATAATTTCTATATCTATCTTTTTGTAATTTTTAATGTGCAATTGTTTGTTTACCCGAATAAATAAAAATAAAATAAAAATACTTTAAAAATTATACTTTAGAACATTTTTAGTTAAAAGATGAACTAGTTCATGTTGAAAACACCCTGTGAACATAGCCTTTCAGTACATGCTTTGAGTAATCTAAGGTACAAACATATCTTTGAAGATGTATGTCAGATATTAGATAAAGTTTTAGACGAATTTACAAATTAATAATGGTGTTATCTTTGGTTTGTAGCGGCCCAGCCGAAAGCGTTGTCAAAATTGTTTATTCTTATTTAGTGAGAGGCCTAAATTTCATTTACGCAGCCAAGCTGTTGGGCACAATGCCCTAATAGTACCGGTAAACAAGGTGAATAGAACCACAGGGGTGCACAGAAACAGCACTCTGAAGGGGATTTTCATGTTAGTTACAATATTATTTGCTACTAAAAACATAGTGTTGAAGTATTTAATTTAAAATCTTCGAAAAAAATTCGACTCCTTGTATGTAACTATTTAACTAAAGGTGAAAATCCCTTGCAAATTTTTGTTTCTACTTCTCCCCGCGTTTCTATTCACCCCGTGTTTTACCCTATATGTTTCTTAAATAAACTTTCGATACTCTTGCATTTGTAATAATTTAAAACAATTTATGTAAAAATTTGTTTTTTCTTTTTAACGTTTTTGTAAAATAAGAGTTGAATAGCGAAGCTTGATTGATGCGACATTCTTTATTAATATGCTAATAAAATACGTGGGTTTTATTTACTGTTCGACGAACCCTAAACCCCTAATGACGTCACGAGGTACGAATACTTTCATGTGGCATGATTATGTTTTTTTTTTCGTTTTTTTGGAAGCTTGTTCTTTTGTTTATTTTTTTTTTATTTTCACACATATTCATGTTAGCGTTACGTCAATGTAGTTAGGCATATTTTAAACGCATGTTACTTTTTTATATCGTTTGCAAGGGTGTATTAATAATTTGTGTAAAAAAATATTCTTTGATAATTGTATTACGTGGTTGTTGTATAGAAAAAGACAAAATAAGCACAGACAGCTTATGATATGTATTTTCAATGGACTGACAAATCAGCCAATCGTTGATAGCCACACTTCAAGTTCAATTTCTGCTAAAAATATTTGGTTCTACTATTGTTTCCTCAATTAATAAGTAACAATGAGACTATATATTATTTAAAATTTAAAGGTTTTTATTAATTAAAACGTTCAAAGTTTGACTTACGCCCGGTATCTGGGACAAAAATCAACACAAGATTTGCTAATAAATGCACATGAACGCGTAAACTGCTGTGATTGCTCGAATTAATCAACAATCTACCACTAATTACAGAGAAAAAGGAAGTCCAGTGTTCCTTAAATTTTGACGATTAGAAAATTGTCGTTTCAAAACCGTGTATCTTTTCGGGAGATATATTTTAGAATTTCATGAATTATTTTTAATGGTACTGTGAAGTGTGGCTATACCGACTTACCGGCCTTCGTAATTTTGTTTAGCCTTAATTCTGCATGTTTTGTGTTGGTGTTATTTGTAGTAGTACTTATACTTAGTAATAAATTACGTAGAAAATGTACACAACTAATTTTTCGACCGTTTTCAGGAATCTACTCGCCCGAGCAACAGATCAAGTCGGAGCCCAGAGGTGAGCATGATTTACATTTTGACTTCTTTTCAAAGATTGACGTTATCATTGTGACATTCACAGGTCAATCATTGTAATTTGAGTCTTGTTTCAATGTCCAGAAGTCGTAAAATTCGTTCTTGATTCTCGGGATCCCTAATAAAGAGTATAAGTAGAATTTATACGGATTTATTATGCTAGGTGGCCTGTTAACAATGGTCCAAAACGATATCACAAACCGGGACAAAACCCTCTCCATGTATGTCCAGCAGTTCCGTCAAAGAGGAAGACAAATGCTTCATCTGCAAACTAAAGGAGTTTGCAGATGAAGCATTTGTCTTCCTCTTTCTCTCTCTAAAACTCATAATCTAAAAAATACATGTTAATATTGAGCAAATGCCCCACTAAAAACGTGTTTTTTTTTATTACAATTCAATTTACATATTTTGGGTGTTTTGGCAAGACAACATTTTCTCCTCATCTATGATTTGATTAATAAATAATCACTGAACATACTTAGGGGGGTTTTATAAAATCGTTTTGGTCCAATGTAAATGGGCTACCTTGTAGAAGACTATAAGCTACATGGTTCTATAGATAAGGGGGATAGCCAGCTTTTGTCTTTTAATTAGCGTTTCAATTACGTTATATGCTGTCAGCCTATTTCTGTGTCGCAAGATAATTGAGTCCTATATCACAACCATTGTTATGTATTTAAAGACCGAGCCCGCTTTTGTGTTATGTTGCTTATTGTGCTAATATACAAATATACGTGTCGTTACAGACCGGACTCCGCCTCATCATAATATTAGCAGTCCGCCGCTTCATGCCTACGCCCCACAGTATGAACAGGTACACATATAATTCGCCATTAAGTTATAAATTATGGGAAACAACAATATCTACCCAATACAATATTTCATAATATTATTTATTCTCATCCGTCAGATATCGAATTTGTCAGCCCATTGCCATACATATTGTGTCAAAGCCTTTTTTTGATTAATTGGTTTAACGTTCCAGCCTGTTTCTATCCCACTGCAGAGAAAAGTCCTCTTCTCACTCAGAGAAGGCACGAGCATTAATCACCATGCTTGCTCAAAGCGGATTGGCGATTTCATAATATAAATAAGAAATAATTATACGAAAATCAGAAAGTAAAAATAAATAAAACAATATAATTTTAAGTAACCTGCATGAGGAAAATAGGTACGGCCTAGTGTACTAGCCCAAAAATGAGCTGTTTTCTATTATTTTTGTCATTGATATCAGGAACCGATATTTATAGCATTTATAAAGTTGCGCCTATTAGTTAAAAAAAGGCTTTGCATAATGGTAAGATACACTTACTTACTTATTATTTTGTACTCAACTTAACCTTTCCTTGCAGAACTGGGGCCTGGAGAACATGCAAGCGGGTATGGGAGTCCAGGGCTCGAACCACCCAGCCGTGGCTGCTGGCCACGGCAACCCATTCGTGCAAGAACAGTGGCGGAACCAGGCTTATGGCCAGGTGTCGCCAGGCCACCTGCAGCCCTCGGCTATGACGCAGAACCTGCAAGTGCTTCAGCCGAATATGCAGGCCTTGTCCCCCAATATGCAGGCCATGTCTCCCAATATGCAAGCCATGTCTCCCAATATGCAGGCCATGTCTCCGAATATGCAAGCCATGTCCCCCAATATGCAGCCGCTGTCCCCCAACATGCAGGCACTGTCTCCCAACATGGCGCAGAGTTACGTGGCGGCCGAGCGCATGTCGCCCAGCATGGCCCACGCCGCCAGCCTGTCGCCCAGCATGGCCCACGCAGCCAGCCTGTCGCCTGGCATGTCCCCCATGCCCCCCATGCCCCCCATGCACGGCGTGCCCCCCATGGGCCGCGTGTCCCCCAACATGCCGCAGAACATGGGGCATATCTCCCCTAATCTGCAGCACCAGCAAGCTGCATTTGTGCAGGTCAGTTTGATACATTTGAAACATCTAGACTTCTTATATTAGTAGGACTAGTATGAATAAGGCTACAATTTCTTTAAAAAAATTGAACCCCGAGAGGCTTACGTTTTCCCACTGACGACAATACTTATATTATAACAGGTAGTCGTTCAACAGGATAAAAATAATTGTCTATTTTTAATGAATTCAAAAAAGGAGGGGGTTCTAATATGTACATAGATAATTATTATAATTAATTATGTAATAAGTATTAAAAAAAAAAAAAACCAAAGATATACCCATCTCAGAAGCTTGAAGTTTCAAAAATAAGTCTAGTTGATTGAAGTTTTTGTAAATATTAAAGGAAAAATGACTAGGTTAGTTATCGAAAAAAATTAACTTCGAACATGGAGTAATATTTTTCCTAACAATGACTATTTTTTATCGTGGAAGTAATATCTTTATTTATCCAGCAACAGCAGCAGCAGCAACAGCAGCAGCAACCTCACCCGAGCCTGATGGAGACGGAGGGCCACAGCGCGGCGTCCCTGTCCAACCTGCTGATGGACCGCGGGGAGCACTCCCTGCTGCTCAACTCCAGCGAGCTGTCCGGCCTGTCCGCGCTGCTGGGCGAGCGCGCGCACGAGCCGCAGCCGCTGGACTACTGACCGGCGCCAGCCGCACCGGCCGCACCAGCCGCACCGGCCGCACCACCCGACCCGTGCCAGCCTGATGCATCCACTGCTACACTAACAAATCTGTTGTTCGATGTGCTGTCTATACTGAAAACCTCCCACACTTACAGCGTTTCCATGGCAGACAAGTCAAGTTACTGCGACATTGTATATGTCCATAGGTGTCAAAATGAAGCAGGAACGCGACCATCTACTGCCGCTGTCAAGCGAGTTTACCGATTTTAATCTTCGGTCAAATAGTACCCGCCCTGAAATCTCGTCGAGTATAAAGGCCCATTTACACGGAGCAAATTAGTTGTCAATGTTTTCAATTACACATAAATGACTACGTGTAAATAAGCCTTTAGTATATTATGTTTGACTTAGTAGAGCGTCGTCTCTGTGGTCCGCTGCTGTGGGACAGTCTTACTAAAACTCGATGTTTACATTGTCAGGCACGTTTATTCTAATATTAGATAGAATAATAACTAGTTCTTGCTATGAAAATGTTTGACATTACATATTTTTGCTATAGGATATTAATTTAATGTAATAAATAAGTTTCCTGAGACACGCTACAGTGGCGCACTCTTTATTTGACTTACGAATTTAATTCACGGACTTACGTAGCTACGTACGAGGGACTGAATCCCGGAATCAATTTGAATCCCGTTGTCGGTTAGCGGGATTGCTTTGTGTGTAATCTATGACTTCTTTAGTTGATAATTACGTTAAATAGTTATATTTTTACCGATCTGGGATTTTATAATAAGTAATTCACAAAGTGTGACCAAGTGTGAATTGTGACAATGTTAAGACGCAGCTTCGCCAGAAATATCAATTTTTCCACCAGCATAATGGTCTTTCAGTTTTAATATCAGATTGTAACTGTTCAAGCCGTTTGGTAAGAATATTTAGATTTATTAAAATCGCACAATCCATCGCATTAGTTTTTTAAACAAAAGTTTTTATGTTGCTGTGTTTTAATCTTTAATGCTATAATAAATGAAGGCACCAAACAAATTGCACTAAAAAGTTTTCCAGATCCATTAATATTGTTGTTTATTTTTATTTACAGTTGATCTCCAAAAGGGTTTAACATTGCATTGTATTACTTGATGCTTTTACTAACTGCTTTTCTACAAATTATGTTTTCAAGGTCTAACACAGTCATTTTGAAACCAGAAAATAATACACAAGAGATAAAAAGATAAAAAATAATTGTAATTTATTAAATTCACCAAATTACTTAGTTTATTAAAAAAACAGTAATGTAAATATCAAAAAGTCTTGCATCTATTATTATTTTCTGCGTTATATATTATGAAATATGTTAACATTTAAGAGATTATGTACTTTGATATTAATGTTGATTTTATTCCCAATACCGTTTCTACTAGATAGAAATGACTATCTGGGGATCTGTTTTTGCGATATTCTAAGAGCATGAGAATTAGTTACTGCATCCCTCATGTAGTCTTCAGAAAGGCAACATAAGAAATAACTACCAAACCGACACCATCCCCATCTCAAATGTTTTGATAAACGGTTCTCAATAGAATAACATCATAAGTAATAGAATAACCAACTTATCAAAGAGATATTACGAGTTGCTTCGATTTTCATAAAATTATCAGGATTATAAGTTCCCAAATCATGCGTGCAGTTAACTGGTTCAATGCTCTAAGATTTCACTATAAGATGTAAGTCAACCCAATAGAAAGAAATCGGAACGTTTCTCGATTTTTGGAAAAAATGTATTGAACGTGATACAAGAGGGTAGGTAGCAAATATGTCTAGAAGACAGTAGAGATAGCACGGTATTAGTGACGTGGAAACAAAATGGTTGTATTGATGAGGGAATGTGTTATTAAAAAACTATTTAGAATATTTGTCTTGAACAACCACTAATGGTTTGTTATTTCAAGTATCTTTCATGTTTTTTTTCTAGCCACTGAAAAGCACGGGACATGTTAAAAACAATTTTATTAATTATTATAATATTTTCCCTTATGTAGGTGTAATGATGAGATTTTATAAATCTTGATTTTAATGAAATTAGTTGTATTTAAAGATTTCTTCTCATTTAAGGTTTAGTTTTTAATATTAAATTCTTATTTTGGTTATATGATTTGTTACCAAATAGTTTGTAAATATTTTCCAAATAAAAAGAAAGAAATATTTTTGTTAAACCATTTTAAATTACCGCTTACTCAACTCTGTCAAAATTAAACTAACCATAGACAAGAAACAGACTTCATTTCCCCGTTGTGAGATGATCAAACATTGTTGCAAGCTAGATTTAGAAATTATGTCTAATAAAATCATTCATTACAACCTCCTTGTTATAGGTATTTTAGTTTAAGACCACATCACAAGGTTATACGCTAATGATCGAATGTGCAATGAGATGAACGCATTGAAAATGCCAGTTTTGTTATATTTTTGAGAAAAAAAATACAATAAAAGTATATTATTTGAACATTGCAGTTTTTCTTTAATCCCACCTTGCTTGTAAGTAACTGGTAGATGCATCTCACAATAACACTGTACGATGTGGGTATCGAACCCGGGAACACACGCTCATCAGTCGCACTAGCAACTATCAGGCCAACGGCCACTTAATAAAACTGCCCGACCTGGGAGTCGAACCCGAAACCAGAATCAACAGTGGCGACCACTAGCAAAGCGTGACGAGTCCAGAAGAAAAAATTCAACTGTCAGTGGAGGAGATAGAAAAAAAATAGATTGAACTTCGATATGCCCACTCAAAAATCGCTCGCTATGTGCATAGAGCAATCTGCAGCGGATGGATGTATGTAGAGTCGCACGGCGTTCCCCGCAATTTGTTGACGGGTAGGTGCATTGATATATTTCATAATATTATAACACATTTTTTACTATCATATTTTTATTTCATTTTGACATCATTAAATAAATATGTGTCACAATATTATGTAGTATATATTAAGACACATATTTATTAATATACTAGCTGCGAGCGGTTTGGGGGCGAAATGTCAAATGCGCGATGTTAAAATAGTCCTTTAGTTTTCTTAAATTTTGTAATGTTCCGCGCAAATCCTTAGTTTTTTTTTTTTTTTCATAAGAACCTTCCCCTTACAATAACAAACACAACCAAACAAGAGTTAGCTGAATTGGTCCAGCCGTTCTCGAGTTTTGCGCTTAGCAACACATTTAGACATTAATTTTTATTTATTATACATTTTATTATATTGAAGACTTAGCACCTGAAAAATGAAACACACTGAACAAAAAAAACAAATTCGACTTCAAGAACAATTTTTGTTCACACCTCATGAAGCGAAGCGCCTCACGTAGCGGAAAAGATCTAAGATTTATGTTTTTCTAAAAAGGAATTTCATTGTTCATGTTATTGGTTAGTTGTTGTTATAGTTATTATTCCGTCGTGTTTCCTGATTGCGTAAACATAGAAGCTTCAATTTTTCAGTAGTTCAACCGACCGCAGATTTTAGTTATTGAAAAATATTATTTTAACTTGAAATCCATTTCTGAGAAAAAAGGTCTAGTTAGACGGACCTAAACCTAATGGTTAAGTCGTTTCGTTCTGAAGTACAGAAATCTAAAAAAATGTCATCAATTAGCTTCGTCTATAACAGAAGTTGCGGCGTAGCGCATTTTTTTTTTAATAGGTTTCCCCCCACTAGGAATTTCTCCTGTGTCAACATTTAAAGCCACATACACAAACAGCCAGACCCGGAACAATTACCTGTAGGCCATACAAATATTTGTTCCGTGCGGGAATCGAACCCACGACACCCGACGCAGCAGTCGATCACTCAGCCACTGCGCCAACCGTGTCGTCGGCATTGCATTTTAGAGAGGCATGTAGGGTTCTTGTGGGCGACTTCATAGCACTTCTTGCGTATACCTCTCGTAGCCGGAGCTACGTTCGCAAATAGTGCGCACGGCATATTTATCTATGTATTTATTTTCATAACTTTTACCTACCCCAATCAGTAGCGTGGTCTTTAACAATATTATTCATAACACTAATAACATATTTTATGTACTCTAATGCCATTTGTGTGCACACATTCAGAGAGCAGGAAAATACTAAAAAAAGGCTGTCATTCGTAGATCTTTGACAGTCGTTACGGGTAGCCGGAAAGTCTGACAGCCAGTCTTACCAAGGGGTATCGTATTGCCCAGTCACTTTGTTGTGGAGGTCAGAGAGAAGTCGCTCCATGTAAAATACGGGTATTCAGCTGCATCCGGTTAGACTGGAAGCCGACCCCAACATAGTTGGGAAAAGGATAGGCAAAAAACAGTGTTCGTAACTTCTTAATAATCATAACAATGGCCATGACTTGAATGAGTCCAGACACTTTTTCCCGTATTCTTTATTTGTAAGTACATTTTTTTTTAAATATGTTAACTAAAACAAACATTTTTTTAAATAAATATGCATAAAAACGATGTGCTCTGCCCTCAGCGAGCTGTTAAGACACAAGCCAACGGTGATTGTTGATATAGAGTGAGGATTGAGAGGAGCCTCCACAAAATGTGTGTCGTGTAGCGATAGTTTCGTTCAAACCATTTACTGACACGACTATCGGCATTATAATTCTTGAGCTTATATTCGACATGCTAGAAACCACATCAGCAAGATACTTTACGATATTTTTTTCAGCATTCATCACATATAATACATATACCTAATTATATCATAGACAATTATCATTATCATAACAATTCCAATGAATTGTAGGTATGTAACGAAAATATAAAAACATTAACTCCTGAAACTGTGGATATGACACGAGGGGTGATATCCACAGTACAAACAAAAACATGATGATAAACTTTAAACTTTGGATAAAATTAAAGCGAAAACAATTATACTTAAAATTTTAAAAACAGTGTTGTCTGGTCAGTCAGAGCCAGCCTAGTATCAAGGCAACAAGTCTTTTGTGACAAAATATTTACTTAAAATACAAAACGTCACACTGTTACAGCTGGAGTAGGCCTCTTGGCCACACGTTAGTGGGAAGAAAACCAGGACAAGCTGGCCTCGCATTCTATTAAAACTCAGTACCTACTATGCTAGGCCAGCACTAGGTCAAAATTTAACCACTGATGTGCAGACCACTGTAGGTAGGTACTTAAAGTGGTATAGACCGGCCGGTTCCTCAGACCGTCGACGCTCGCCAGCCTGCTAGATTTCGCGATTCATTTAATTAAGCGAGTGATGTGCAGTGTGAAGTGATCGCAGTCCCTGTTACTGTAACTAGTGTCAAATATTTCTGAAACATCAAAGTACGAGCCGGAAAATAATTAGGTATGTATAGTCTTGGATTTCTTTATGGAGAATTGGATTGATTAGATTTCATTATTTTTGGGGAGTTTGTTCCGCCACTTCTTCCCAGCAAAAACACTAGGAAGTGGTGAAGGGTGGTTGTTTTGGGGGACTGTCTTATGTAAAAGTTTTTGACGTTCAAAAAGTGCTCATTCTCAGCCTAATTTGAATAAATGAATTTTGATTTGATTTGATTTAATTTACAATTGTTTCTTCACTGACATTGAAATAACTTCGATGTCATAGACATTCCGCTGTCCCTTGTCAGAACGGAAGGAACGGTACCATCATCTCAAAATGGCAACAAGTTATCGATCAAATTGATAGTTCGATTCGTGATAGGATGCCATAAGGAATAACCAGAGATCGGCATATGTAGAGCATATTTACATACACTTCAAGAAAGTAAGTAACATGATATAGAATGAAAAAATACCTCCTCTGAAACCCCGAAATAGTAATCGTGAAAATCACGAATTTTATTGGACTTCATCATATTATCATCTTTATCATACTAAATATTTTAGGGTTGTGGACAAATTGTGTCAAGTTAAAATTAATAAATAATAAAATAATAATAAAAATCTTTATTCATACAAGAACCTTTACAAAGCTTAAACACTAGGTTACATAAATTTCAGTGAAAAAAGGTACATATAGATAGAGTATCCCTGACTCCCAAACTAGGGGATCCTGTGACTTAGGAGTCAGTGTTCTGCTGTCACGTTGGTACACAAAACCTTTTACTGCAAAGTGTGTTTTCAAACATTTCGGAAAAAGAAAAAAAAAAAGACAGGTTTGAAAGCACAATTAGATTATTTAAACAAAAATTTTTAAATAGGAATATAGGAATTTTACTGTGTTATGGGTGTGTATGTGTAGGTAATGGTTTGTAGAGTGTGGATGTGTAGGTATGTATATGAGTGTGTTAATGTGTAGTGGGAGGTATAAGTGTGCGTTAGGTTGTCTGCATGATTGAGATTGTATAATTATATTAGTGTGTATGTGTGTTGCAATGTAAATGTGTATTATTATGTGTCGATCAGTAAGTGTAGGGATTATTGCATGGTTACTGCCGGAGATGAAGTAGTTCTTCTGTACGAGCGTAATCCTGATCTTGGAGCCAATTATGAAGACTAGACTTAACCTCATGATGGCTCAGCCCAGTTAATTGAATGATTTTTGCAATGTTTTTGTAAATGAAAGAGCTCACAACGTAGAACTGTCGCTTGGCGAATGCAGTCTTGTAGCTTATTGTTGGGAAAATCAGTTTGGCTCTACGCTTAGAGTAATCTGGTGGTGGAAGTGCTTTATGCCTCCTAAGTGTGGCTCGGAGAACAAACAGCTGTCTCACTGTGAGTAGTTTACAGTCCGCATATAGTTTTGTAGTTGGATATCTATATGGTTTACAAAGCATAACCTTGAGGACAGCTCTCTGCGCCCTTTCCACTTCGATAAACTTGGTTTTGGCAGCTCCTCCCCAAACCGGGATGCAGTAAGTGATAACGGACTGACAAAGTGCTAGGTAAACCATTTTCAGAATGTATGTATCTGCACAGAGCCTTAGAGATTTGAAAATATAAATAAGTCGTCTGACTTTTGAAGTAATATTTTCAATTTGGTCGTACCATTTCAGTCCGTCATCAATCACTACACCCAGGTACTTCGTTTGGTTGACGCGAGTGAGCGTTGCGCATGAGCAGTGGCTGTGATCTGAACATGAGTGTAGCGTAATTTCGAAATCGGGAGGTGCTTTGTTCTTATAATTAATAAAAAACGGAATAAAATTGGATTTTGCCACGTTGAGTGTGAGAAGGTTTCGTTGTAACCACTTCCCAACAGTCTTTATCGACTGTTCCGCAGTGCGCTTAACATCGTTCCACGTCTTGCCATAAACGAGAATCGCAGTGTCGTCAGCATATGTGAAGATCTGCGATTTAAGGAGGGACAGCGTGCATAAGTCATTTATATAGATTTGAAAAAGTGTTGGTCCTAGCACGCTGCCCTGCGGGACGCCGTATACCACTGTTTTTTCGTCACTTTGGCATGAGTCGATTTTGACTGTCATCTTTCTGTTTTGTAGATAATCCTTGAAGAGGTTTAGAGTTTTACCACGAATGCCTATACACTCTAGTTTGTAGAGAAGGGTGGGAACAGAGACTGTGTCAAAGGCCTTTTTCAGATCTAGGAAAATACCAGTGCATTTTTGGTGGTTATCTAGTTTTTGTGTTATATATTGGGTAAGATCGATAACTGCGTCCTCTGTGGAGACTCCTTTTTTGAATCCGTATTGGTTGGATGCAACAATGTTGTACTTGTTCAGGTAGTTTACCAGGCGATAGTTTATCAACTTCTCCATTACTTTAGAGAGAGCCGAGAGTACCGAAATTGGTCTATAATTGTTGACACAGTCTCTGGTCCCGCTCTTGTGAATTGGATGGACTAGTGCCTTCTTGAAAGGTTGTGGGAATACTCCTTTTGCTATGGAGATGTTAATAATGTGAGTTATTACCGGCACAAGAGTCTTCCGGCAAACCCTAAGAAGGTTAGTTGGTATTTCATCCCAACCTGTAGCGCTGTCATGCCTCAAGCCCATGATGGTGGACTCAACCTCACATTCGGCCACCTCAAGAAGTAGAAATGAATTTACGGATGTGTTTGGTACAGCGGATAGTTGCGAAGATGGTGGAATTGATGTGGCTAATTCAGCGCCAATTGTGGCAAAGAAGTTACATACTTTATTAACTGCAACCTTTGAATCAAGTTCGGTGTTCAGGAGTTCCGCAGGTGATGGACATTTCTTTTTTGTGTTAGTGATATCTTTTATTTTATTCCAGAGTGTTTTGGGATTACATTTTGCTTTTTCTAGTTCGTGTTTGTCATATAATGTTTTAAGTTTTCTAAGGAGATTGTTACAATGGTTCCGATACCGTTTATATGTGAGTTGGATGATTGGATTATCAGGTGACTTCCGTGCTTCATTGTGTAATTTGTCGCGATGGCGAATGCATCTTAGTAAACCGGGGGTAATCCACGGTTTCAAGTTTCTGTTCTTTTTAGATATTTGGATAATTTTAGTGTTTACATTAAGAATATTTTTAATGGTGGTTATTAGTGCGAACGACGCTAAGTTAGGGTCGTCTGTACCTATAATTTGGGAAAAATCCTGTTGTTCCATGTCTGCTTTTACACTATGGTAGTCTATCTTAGGTATTCTATTTGCAGGTGCTGTTAATTTCAAAGAGTTTGTGTCATCAATTTTTACAAGCAGCGGAAGGTGGTCTGTAATATGAGAGTCCAGGATAAGTACAGTAGTAGTTTTTTTACTTTTAAGGATAACGTGATCAAGACAGGAGTTTATTCTAGTCGGAAAGGAATGAGCAGGTAGCAAACCATGTGTAGCCTTGAGGGTTAGGTAGTTAGCTGCACGTTCTGCTATGTTTGTTGGCATGATGTCTATATTGGTATCACCAATGAGACAAATGTTTTTTGTTTTGTCGAAGGAGCTTAACACGTTATCTAGACTATGTAGGAACAGCTCAAACTCCGAGTTAGTTTTGTATGAGGGAGATCGATAGACAGCAATTATTGCTAGTTCGTTGTTAACTTGGCAAGTGAGACAGTTACCATTTATGAAGTTTGGTTCATTAATCTTGTATTTAATTTTACTTTTGATATATATAACAACACCGTCATTCTGATTTTTAGTTTGTTTTGTGTAGTAAGCGTTATAGCCATCCAACATAGGCAAATCTCTAACTTTGCTAAGCCAGCATTCAGTTAGTATAAGGACATCGCAATCAGTTTTTATTAGAGACAGTAAAATTAACAGTTCATCAAAATTTCTTTTTATACTGCGTATGTTTATATGAAGAATTTTAACAAGTTAAAATTGTTTGTTTTATGTCAAAAAGTATAAAAATAAGTTTGTTGATTTTTGCTGTCTAGATCTTTGCCGGTTGATAGCATTATGCTCGTCTCCGATTACATGGACCTTAAACATAACTGGCAAAATGTGGGTGTACTGTATAGATACACTTTTGTCTAACCCTTCCGGGTACAAAGGCGTGATGTTATGTTTATATATTAGTGGGGCCGTCATCTTAAAAATACTAATAGCCCGTATTTGTGTTGTAGTGGCTGTACTCACGAGCCAGGAACGATGGTCTACACCAGGGGTTTGAGGACTCCCAGAAAAATCCTCGCTTTCCTACTGGGAGGTACATGTACGTACCAATATTAAAACTTAATTTATTTTGACCTATCTGCACACTGAGCAGGACATACATAGTTGACTGCGCACGAGTCTTCCTTCCGGCTATATTAACATACAAACATCCGGCAAAATTCGAAGCAGCGATAACCTTTCTTATCAATGTTATGTCAAGTTATAGATTGTTTAGTAAATGTTTCGCGAAATCGTTTAATTGTCTATTTAAAAATACATCGTGATGGCTCAGTGATAAAGCCTCGCCTCTCATACGAGGTTGTATGTTGTTATTGTTGGGTCATACCCGGGCAACTAACAATATGGCTATTTCAATCCATATGTACAGCTACTTTCTAAGTTTATCTTAGACATCAACATCGTAAGAAAACCTATAGGTTCTTATAATCATTAAAAAGTCGGACATTGCCAACCCGTCCTGAGCAAGAGTGGCCATTGCCCTGCAGTGGGACAGTAATTCTGTACATGTGTGTAGTACATGCTAAACCAAGGGGGCAATATGCCAGAGGCTCGCCCACACAGCCTTCCAACTCTGGGTCCAGGTATCATATAGTACATGATACCTGGACCCCGAGTTGGAAGGCTGTGTTGGCGAGCCTCTGGCATATTGCCCCCTTGGTTTAGTGTTTGCAAGTGCGACTAGTAAGCTTAGGGTTGCTGGGTTCAATTCCCAGGTTGGGCGTAGTAATATTGGGCTTTTCCATCAGTAAATTCTCAGTGGCAACCCCGAAGTCTGGAAGTTGGCGGTGTCTTTTTATAATCTTTAAATTGACTTGTAACTTGCAAGTTGTTGCCAACATTTACAAGCCATTTTTTTACGTTACTTTTACTGTTTGAAGTAAAAAGCACATCAGAATAAAATAAAAAAAATAGTAGAAGAGAAAGCTAGATCCAGAATCGTGTACTGAACTCATGGTATCTGTTAGTGCGTCGATATTTTTTTCACCCTGTATGATATAGCTAGAAGGGTCACAGATGTGAATAGTGCAACAAGAGGAAATTGAACTATCGACGTCTCGTTTCCCAAACTGGTCCTTTTCCTCTTTGTCTTTCTAGATTGCTCTGTAAAACTTTTAATATTTCTACAGCGCCCAACCGTGTTCCACCTGTTGTCCAGCCCATGGAACCAGAGGATATGGAAATTATCGGTAAGTCGACTGATTGCATTCATTCCATAAGCATCGAATTAATAAAACTCTTTGGTGTTGTTAAATTCACACGCACGTTTTAAAAAAGAATGAAAATCTCATATACCTACCTGCAAAAATAACTAAAGGTTTTAAAACAAGATCATATCGAGCAGTCTGTTGCAGTTGGTGGCACAAATCTAAAATTTAACCACTTAATACTTTTATGTCCTGAACTTTGATGCGTCCTGAAGTTTAGATTCAGACCCTGCATTGTTACATAGTAGTTAGTGGTGGTGGTTAGTTAGAGGTATGATGGGTATGATTTTCCCTAGGGTTGAAAGACGTCCCGGGTTCAGATCTGGGAAGAGACCCCAAATTTGTAGGGTTGGCGGATGAAATAAAATGGTTATCTCTGTTAAGAAGACCATATTTTCGTGAATATCCCAAAAACTCCAAACAAAACTTAGCTGACACCTGAATCATTCGACTACGTTCTGGCTCACCACGCCATATTGCTCTTCCTTCCCCCCCCCCCCCCTCCCTGTCACTACCATATTTCTCTCGCTCACACCACGCGCTCGTTTTCACTCGAAATTCATTAATTCCACATTACATATAGGTATATGTAACGTGGAATTTAAATAATAAAAACATAATATTGTATAAAGTTATAAAAATTGTAATAATGGAACCACCGTTGTAGGTACAACGGTGGTTTAGATTATTATAATCAATGATTAATTATATGTATACTTAGATGAAATTGTACGTGACGAGATGAGGCCATGGAACGGCGAGTTGGTTGCATCCGTTGCCCCTGAGGACCCCGATGAACACAAGATTTGTAGAGTGATTATTGAAGAACCAATTAGCCACAGGTAGAGTGTTAATGATCATTTTTAGAGTTCCGTCCCCAAATTGAGCTACTGGGTATTATAGAGCTATTGCGTCCGTCCGATTGTGGGGGTCTCAGTAAATAGTAATAACTAGGTTAAAAAATAAATTGTTTGTTTATTTAATACACAAGTAAATATCATTTACTTATCATAAAAGAGGCAATTTCAAACAAGCCCTTGTATTTGGATTGAATATTTGCAGAATTACTAACTCTAATTATCTACAATATAAAACTAACTATTTACAAACTAATATACAAAAACAAAGTTCTTATTGTGGGCAACATTTATTAAATAAAAGTAACAGCAGTCGGTGAGAAATTTCCTTAACAAGAAGACGTGGACATGGGCCCCATGAGCTGGTGTTTCATCGTTTCATCCCTTAGTGGCTCAAAACAGTAATTACCAATAAGGTATATTTGCGCCGCTTGAGGGACTCAGCAGCCGCCACAGCTGCTTGAAACATGAGATGTCGCAAGGGTATCGACACAGGTTGCATCCCACACCCAAGTTCTACCCACCTTTCAAGGGAACAACGTGATGCCGTCTGGTCTCTCACCATCGTCTCGTATAATCACCGGCACGTAAGTTGGCAAGGTTTTGGCGTAGTGGGGGTAAGTTCGCGCATCGTGCACTTAGTGGAACAAAAAAGTGGTGACTTTTATTGATCGTCATTATTTTATGGTTATTGCCATCATTTATATTTAATAATATCTGATTAGAAGAAAGTTGAAGAAGGGAGTGGAATTCGTAAAGTTTATCGGGAGTTATAAATAATATGCATGCATACGAGGAAAGTATGCGAAAAAAGGCATACCTTTTTTCGCCTTAATTTTTTAATTTAAAACAACAACAATAATATCAACTCGTAACAAAAACTAAATTTAAAAACAATAACTCTTTAACATAAACACAACAAAAACAAAGGTGCAAACTTTCGTGCACGCAAGTGTAATCGGGAGTTCGGGAGGCAACAGTCGACTGTTGCACCAATCGCGCGCTCTGATTGACGTACCTCATACCCCGCGTCCCGCTTGACTACCAAAGAGACCTAAAAAACGACTTGTGCGCATCTAACGACTCTTGCCAAGTTACGTGCCGGGGACTATACCAGTGTTCTAATACCCGGCGGTATTAGTACGCCGACGGTAGCAAGAGCTCGACGAATAAAATCATTGATGCTGTCTCTGAATATACTCGAAATATATGAAGAGAGACCTTAAAATCTAGAGCACATTTAAATAATGCCGAAAACAAATGCTGATCGTGTTCGAGAGCATTGTGCAAGAGAAAAATATTCAATATCATCGCTTGTGAATTCACTCGAATAACTAGATTTTTTCTTTAGTGATGAGGTTGTCCCGGCCGCCCCGATTGCACCGACGACGCCGACGGGCACAGACTGCGCAGGCGCCGAATGTGTGTCGCCCAGAGACAACAACAAGCCCTATGTGGAGATCGTGGAACAACCTACAGAAAGCAGAAGGTATCTGAAATTATTACATGAATTAATTACGCCCGGGCAGGAATAAGCACCATACCCATATTCAAATTGATTTATTTGCGTTTCACAAGGTAAAACAAGATGTTTACAAAAGGCTTGTTGTGGACCCAGTCAGGGCACAGCAAAAAAGTTAAAAATCTAAGTCGTAAAAGCCTTTAAACCTTTGTGCTTGGCAACGCTATGGAATTTACACAATTCTGGGAGGGTCAAAAATTGTACAGCACATCAAGCTAGCCTAAACTGACAAAATTCCCAATTAAACATGAACTTTATTCTTTAGTAATGAAGTTGGCAAATTATCAAAGTAGGTTGATGTGCTGGCCTCTGTACATTACACAAAAAAAGAAACGAAAAAATTATTAACAAAATACCTACAATAACAAACCTTACATACAAATCGCAACAATCCTGTACACAGTAAGTATACATATATTGATGTCATTTTTGGTAAGTGAGTAGTGTAGGTAAGTATGGTAAACTTTATTTACAATTTTCATGCGTACAAATGCACTGATCACGGTTATAAAACAAATTTAAATAGGTAGGTACCAAGAACTGCGCAATTTTTCATCAATTTTCCTTATTCGTAACGCTTCAAGTTCATTATTATGTCAGTTATAAAATAACGAACACGCACAGGAAACGGGATCGATTATAATTTAGTTTTTGAGTACTTACCCAAATAGCAGCGCCAATGTTATGATATGCCTGAGATAATGTCACTACGTTATCTCAGGCCGGGGTGAGAATTTTTTTTAAATTCATGCGTAGTGACGCATGAATTAAAAAAAGTCATCAAAACGCCTAACTATTGCTGTCTGTGTTTTGTTATGATACAAATTGATAAAATAAGTTTTACATTTTTTTTTTAATGAAATAAAAAGTAGGGCTGCGTGATCTCTTGCACTCTGCCACTTGTTTCCATTCGCCCCTGTCAATTGTCACGCTATCATTCACTATCAACCTTATATTCTTAATTTTATTAAGTATCTGCGCCTTCCGGTGTTACCCCCTGTAAAACGCGCGAAGTGAAAATATTCGTTAAGTTTATTTTCATAATAACCTTCCCCTCACAATAACAAACACAACAAGAAAAGAGTTAGCTGAATCGGTCCAGCCGTTCCCGGATTTTGCGCCTAGCAACACATTTAGACATTCATTTTGTTTTTAAAGAAGTTAACTAATGCAAAGCGTTCAAAAAATATTACCATTAAAAAAACATACAACAAATATATTGTGTTTTTTTACTACTAGGAATTTCTCCTGTATCGTGGGTTTAAACACACATTTAAACCCACATACACCAACAGCCAGACCTGGAACAACTACCTGTAGAGTGTAGACCATACAAATATTTGTTCTGTGCGGGAATGGAACCCAGTCAATCGCTCAGCCACTGCGCCAACCGCGCCGTCAGCATTTAATTGATACGTAAAAGAAACACTTAGTGCACGCGCACTTGGCTTTCAACGTGGAAGTAGGTACGGCAATGTCGCATTTAGCCAAGAATGATGGGCTGCGTGTGCGCCGATCTTATTGATGTGATCGCGTAGTAAGCTACTATTTAGATTTTAAACAGGATGTTAGGAATTTACAGTATAATTTTAAAATCATTTTTTTATTCGATTTCTTTAAACTTATTTTACTATGCTGATATTTTAATTTATGATATACATGGATTAAGGATTTTAAGGGAACTCCCCTTGTTA
The DNA here is from genome assembly GCA_905147745.2 of Phlogophora meticulosa. Taxonomy (NCBI): domain Eukaryota; kingdom Metazoa; phylum Arthropoda; class Insecta; order Lepidoptera; family Noctuidae; genus Phlogophora; species Phlogophora meticulosa. The sequence goes on from LR990525.1 coordinate 886,381, forward strand.
TTTAACATAGTTACTGACCTGTATCATCTCTCATACACCCCATCCATCTTTGCTTCGTTTTACCTCATACAAACACTTACACTTATTACTTTATTGTCACGTCAGTGGGGGTTAGTAGCTAAATTAAAACAGCCACACGGGTAGATTTAAAGTTAAGCTAGACTCGGCGACGTTGGCCCATGGATGGATGGCCATCCATTATATACCGAGACCACTCCGACTTCATGCCTCGGAAAGCTCGTTACGCCATTAGTCCCGGCTGTCATTCGTGAACCTTTGACAGTCGTTACGGGTGGTCAGAAAACCGAAATTCTAACAAACAGTCTTAGCAAGTAAGATAGGCATCCGGTTAGACAGAAACTGTCCCCAACATGGTAGGCAAAAGGCTAGGCAGATGACGATTAACTTATATTAACATGCATAGGTATCGTGGTTACACGTGCTTTTCCATCAAATCATATCAGTGCAGCAATCAAGAGAAGGAATACTGTGGTATACTAATAAATGTACCACTCAAGACTCAACGCAAGAGTGACGCGGCGGGAGAGTCCCGATCCATCCCCGGTGGCGGCTGGACGTCTCCCTTGGGTTGTTGTGTACTTACTAATAATTTGGTTGTTTAACTATAAACCTCAAGTTTTTTTTTTTTTTTTTTAGGTAGGGCCACTCGCAGTTCAGCACTATAAGGCTGTTTACTGCTTAACCGGTCGATCAATATAAACCTCAAGTCTTAACTAGTGATTCCTAGTAAACACCACAAATACCAAGACGATAATTTCCTTTTTCTACTGTTTAATCGTGAAAATCAATATTAATAATATAACATGTACCTAATATGCCCTGGAGCGGCACACGTGCTGTTTTGTTCTTGGCTATTATAGTTCTGTCATCATTTTATGGTTCAACAAATCACCACAAGATAGAAAGATAAGAGATAAAGCAGAGGTGTACCTACAGTACCTACCCTAAGTACACGCTCATTTCAACACTTATGTCAAACAATAACATTGTTCAATTATCACAATAACATATATAAGTAGGTAGGTACAAACAAATCTTATCCGTCAATTAATAGCACTCAGAGATGCCTCTTCAGTTAAATAATATACATATTTAGCAAGAAATACTGTATATTATGTACCAAAACATTTTTTTTTTTTTTTAATAAAAACGTTGCCCCACACTAGGAATTTCTCATGTATCGTGGGTGCGTTTACAAACATTTAAACTCACATACACAAACAGCCAGACCCGGAACAATTACCTGTAGATCATACAAATATTTGTTCCGTGCGGGGATCGAACCCACAACACGCGGCGCAGCAGCCGATGGCTCAACCACTGCGCCAACCGTGTCGTCAGTTATATGTTGCTATGCTATACCTATGTGTGTACCTACGCATTTACCTACAGTGAAATCCCGGAAAACGAAAATGTTTATATGATTCTAATTCATTTAAAAACAAGCTGTTTCAACGGATTTTTTTTATGACATAAATGATTGTTGTAACATTAACGTTGTTATGCATTTATAAGAGTATTCTATTCTATTAAGTATTTAAATACTTTCAATTGTTTATTATTTGATACTATTTTTTATCAAATTATCCAGTAGACAGGTCTTTGACAGTATTCAAGTGCATCCTGGTAGACTGGAAGTCGACTCCAACATAGTTGGGAAAAGGCTAGGCAGATGATGATGATGATGATTTAATTACGTAATATGTGTCAAGATCTTGTTTTGACACATATTAAGTAATAACACAATATATAATAATGTTTATAATATTTTTGCATGCAATTGATACAACCTTTTTCGTATAAGTATGTGGACATTCGATATTTAAACCAGACTGTGACACCTTCATACCATGTTTAAGGAAAATAAAGAATTAGCTTAGGTATATTATCATATCTTATTAATTAAATAATATTTTTCATACTCTTCACAAACCAATAGTTTCTATTTAGGTACATACGAGTATAATTATTGATAACCTTAGATCGGGGTTAAAGGTCATTTCACTCGTAAGCCACCTAAGAAAACCTACATATTCTCGAGTGTTGTTATCGCAAACGATACAGTTTACGTATGAGTCATTTTCCAACTAAAATGTTATTGATGTTCTAAGAATCTGTGCAATTTTTTTTGATAAAATTTATGTAGTCACGTAGACACTGTAGGTACCTATCGGCGTAACATATACATAACATTGAAATATGTACGCTTGCCTTATTATATAAATTATGATTGTTATAATTCATTGAAAATTTGACTTTATTGAATTTTCTGGTTTGTTTTGTTGACACTGTTTTGTTTGTTTTAATATTTTGTTAATGTGATAATTTACATACATAGGTATGCACGACTGTAGCCGGTCTCTATATGTACTACATCTTATACCTGTAGGTACCTACATTCATAGCAAATAAAGTTCAGATTCTGACTCTTACATTAGGTACCTACGAGTAATTGTTGTTAAACGCGCTTATTTCTGGAACTTCCGGTCGGATTTGAACAATATTTTTTTCATTAGATAACCCAATTCTGACAAGTCTGACAACTTGTCATTGTCAGACTTTCAGGCTTCTGACAGCTGAGACCAACGGCTTAGAGTGCTTTCAGAGGCACGGAGGAGTCTCGATATGTTACAAATGGTCATCCATCCACAGACTGACCTTGGCCAGCGTAGCTTAACCTTCGATCAACTCGTGCGGCTGTTTTTAGTTAGCCACGAGCTCCTCACTTTTCGTAACGACTGTCTTATACTATTATTATTTTTAAATATAATAAAAAATAACAGGTCAAAATAATTATCGATAACTAAGTGCCTACTTATCTAAACACAAATTAAATAAACAATACTTATCACCATACATTACCACCATACATTATTACCATACATTACTTACAGATGAGGGAGGAATGGAATAAAAGAAGATTAAGTACGAAGAACACTACAGTAATGTCCCAAAGGTACTTAAAGTAAAATGAGCTTGATGGACTGATGCTGTGGAAATGAAATGAGTGACGCGGCCCTTGTTGGCTGTAACGAGCACGGCTGGCTGACTGGATAGCACAACGCGAACTGAACTAATTATAATTAGTTGAAATTAATGTGTGGCGGAAACTGCTGAATTGCAGAATGTGCGGTTGCACCGTACATTACTACTAATCAAGGCGTCGAAAAATACATTTGCGTCGTATCGACTAGTAAAGCACTCTGAAGACTGGCGGCATTATCGATTAAATATCTTATTATTACATTTTTGTTACCAGGTTTCGCTACAACAGCGAGATCACATCAGCTGGTGCGATCCTCGGAGTGAACACCAAGGCAGGTCATAAATCGTTCCCTAAATTGAAGATAGGGAACCACAACGGGCCTGTCGATATCACGATATCTGTAGTCTATAAAGATAAGCCTTATAAGTAAGTGACGTACTTCTCTGGTGTACAACCCTCCCTTCCCCTCGCTCGAGCCAGCCCGCGCCGCTGAGTCTTTAGCTTTAAATTCGTCCCTAACTAATATCGATAAGATCCAGCCTGTTCCTTTGTAGCTTTCGCAGTGACGCCTTAAGCCGAGGTCTGTACCCCACAGGTGGTTAGGCGCTTATTTTGTATGTTATATGCCCTGGCCGGATGCCTTGATTTATTAAATACATTTCCACAAAAAGCCCGATTAAGCAGTTATGTAGACAGCATCCTAGTTTAAACTGCGAGATGCCCATTGTACAAAAAAACCCAATGCAGGGTGTAAAGGACAGCGACACACAAACTTGTACCATAGCTCAGTACATACATGATTCCACTACAAACACTCAACTATATTTTTCTGCCATAGGGTGCATCCTTATGGCGTAATATGCAAGAGGCCACCAGGAGCGCCCTACACATCCTACGTTCGCAAACAAGTTAGGGTCGACAGGGAGAACTGTATATTTCAGTTCAGCGATCTCGCCATTGCAGTCGTAACCACTAAAAATATCAAGAAAGCGATGCAACTCAAGCAGGCCGAGGGAGTTGATCCTTTTAACAGTAAGTGAGGTTGAAATAAGCTGAAACTACTAAGCTCAAACTACCAAAATAGGCCAAGTCTGAGTCTTCGGGCTCCCACGCGAAGGGTTCCGTATCATCATACAAGATTATTAAAAATCGCGATTCTTGTTCTTGTTTTAAGGGACAATAGAATTGTTACATTATCGGTCATGAGCCCGCTGATAATAGACAGACGGCCAGCGGAGGCTTAGTAATAGGGTCTCTTTGACACTTGGCACCCTTTGGGTACGGAACCCCAACATGTTTACACAATTTGAAGAAACGTTGGACGCTGTAACAATTTCAGGTTTCAAATTGTGTTAATTTGAGACTGAGAACGTTTAGAGAATGAAACAAGATGAACTCACTTTAATGTATTAATTTTATGTTTTCATAGACGGATTCAGCCATAAGCCGACCAAGGAGGACCTAAAAGGGGTGCGACTGTGTTTCCATGTGAAACTGACTGGCGGGTCACAGGAGCATACACTTCAACCGATAGTGTCTGACATCATCTACAACTCCAAGAAGTTAAGCAGCATAAACATACTGAAGATGTCTATTGGCTTCAGTCCCGTTATGGGTGGAACAGAAATTATTTTCTTAAGTAGGAATGTGAGTTCCGAACATTCTCTTCTAACTAAATGTTAGTGCCGATTCCATTGTTGAGAAGCTAAACTAAATTTAGACTTCTTTCATCTCTTTCTCTCTTATGAAACAAGAAAGAGACGGACATAGATACGAGCTGTCAATTTTAGTGTAATTGAAACTTCCAAACAAATATGGTTGACATTTAAAAGTCATCCATCAAAAACATTATGAAATTCAAGGCATTTATGCCTTGAATTTCATTCAAACTATGTCGAAATCTCTAACTTAGTACATTTACTGTCGCTGTCCTTTTCTCGACCTATCTATCAGAAAGACATGTAAATTCTCTTATTTATGTTTGGTTTGTGAATAAGGGAATGTGCCATGACTACATAAAAACTGTTGCTTTAAAAAGTAGACGCAAAACATTCTGTCCATCAGACATATTTACGCGTGTACTTTAAAAGTTAGTATCCCAAATCTCAGGCCAATTTGAATTAATGTTTTTTTATTCGATTTATTACTTGGATTTCTGTTGAGTTTGGTTTGACGGCACGACTGACTTTTAATGGGGAAGTGAAGAGATAACTTTTGCCACGGGTGTCGCTAGTATCTTAAACATTATAATAACTACAAAGTTGTAAGTAAGTGAAAGTACTTTCAACTTTAGTCAGCATCTGACAAAAGAATATTCCGTAGTGTCGTGATCCGTTAAAATAAGAATGGAAATCAATTTTCATCTTATGAATTAAAAAAAATCGGAGTAATAGCGACTATACTGGCTCAAGTTTTCTAAAACTGCAAACTCAAAAATAATTGATAGAACTGATAGTGCTGATACTGCCCATAGCTTAAGGCTATCCCTAGCTTCCTAGCCCTTTCCAATGATAATCTTTACTGTTTCAGCTGAAACCAAAAGACCTAGAAATTGTTTTTCGCGAGAAAGAAAACGGTCAAGTTTTGTGGGAGAACTGCATTACAGACTTCGAGACTTACGACGGTGGAGCCCTCGTCTGCAAGGCACCAGCCTATACCCGCGCCTTAAATGATAGTACAGAATATGTTAACGTGAGTCTAATTAGAATAATAATAGAATATACAGCCTCTTCGGAACCATGGTGATGATGGTTGCAAGCGCTATTGCTAAGCGTCAAGTCCTGGGCTCTATTACCAGGGCGGGCAAAGTGTTATTGGATTATTCACTAGTGTTGAGGGCAACATAATCGCCTCCTGCTGCATGGGACTTAAGCATAACAGCGACGTGTTCACTATCTCTAAACCTCTGCCTAACCCTTCGAGGAATACAGGTGTGTTGTTTTGTTGTTTTATGTTAATAATAAGAAAAATGCATCCGAAGTTGGTACAAAATTTAAATCAGTGGAAGTTGGACGAAGGAAGCGGTCGTCTTTTGGCTGAAATTATAAGTACATTACAAGTCTAAAGTAAAATAACATCAGTAAAAACGTAAAAATTAGGAAGAGCCTACGATACGATTCCCACTCGCAAAAATATTTGTATGTCTAGTCCCCCTATAGGTAGTGGTTCCGGGTCTCGCTGTTTATTTATGTGAGTTTAAATGTAGGTTAACGTACCTACCCACGATACAGAAGAAATTCAAAGTGTGAGGCAACGTTTTTTTTTTAAAGCAAGCAAGTACCAGTTTGTGTGTTCCACTCTGTATTAGAATTGCATATCAACTGGACTGTGCTTATGTTTTCAGGCCTGTGTCATGCTGAGGAGGAAGTCGGACAAAGTTTGCGGCAAACCCATCCCGTTCACGTACAATGCGGACTACACAGGTATGCGCTTAGTTAGGATGCATCTGGTACAAGGCGCATCTTATGTATTCTGAGTCCTCAGTCACAATCCAATCATCTCATCCTCCTGCCCTTATCCCAATTTATTTGGGGTCGGCGCAGCATGTTTTCTACTTCCAAACATCTCTATTTGCCGTTATCTCAAGAGCCCAGCCAGTCTTTTCTAGCCATATCTATTTTCACATCTTGGTCTCCCTCTACTCTTGTAACCCTGCACATTCATACTCAAAACTTTCCTCACAACGTGCAACGTGGTGATCATTCCATCGCATCACATGCCCATATCATGACAACTAATTTCCACACAACTTCTCTGTCACAGTCGTCTCTTTCAGACTTCCTCTTACATACTCATTTCTTATTCTATCCATTTGCGTAACACTACACATCCCCCTCAGCATTCTTATCTCAGCTGCTTTTCATTCATCCCATTTGTGGCTCAACATTCTGCTCCATACTCAGAATCCAATCATCTATCAATAAATAAAATCAAAACCCAAAAAATAAATAAAATTGAAGTGTCTGTTCGTAATGTCAAAATTATATAATTATTGTAAAATGTGTATTATGTATTTTTTTTTTTAGCGCAGAACCCTAATACTTTTTCTAAAATTAAAGTAACTTTTAACATCCAACAAATTTTTAAAGTAACTTTTAAATTGGACAAATAAATTCAAATGTTTCAGAAGTTAATAAGAAGAAGCGGAAGCAGATGGATCCCGTAATACAACAGTACGTGAGGGAGAGTAAGTTGAAAAAATAATATACAATGCCTAAAAACATAGGGTTTACATTCACAAATTTAAAAAGTCCTGCCAAAAAGCTAGACATTATCAAAGAAGTCCGGACATTTTCTTTTATATTTTTTTCTTTTAGTATTTATTTAACTTTTGTGTTTTTTGAAATAAATCCTCTTAAGTGGAAAAGTGCGAACTTGGGCGCCATAATCCCGCATAAGTCCGGATAAATCCGCACGGATGGTAACTCTAGAGACACAGGACACAGGTCAGGAGGACTCGGGACTCCAGAGCAACCTCTCTAAGGCCTCCAAAAAGATGTAATTCGAGCTGTGTCCTGGAGTATCTACGAGGAGGAGGTATACGATCTGGCTCGCAGTAACAGAGAAGGAAGCGCAAATTCCTGCGTCGATAAAAGTAAGGTTGATCAGGCGGAGAGCATAGCTAATATCTCATTGCTTGTTACAGATTGGTCGTTACCTAGATCTTTGCCGCCAGACAATGCTTCTCAGCAAGATCAGGTAAATAATATCTAGTACCCGGCGCTGGGCCCTAGCCCTCAATTCAGGTACAGCGAGACTATCCATCCTATCATTATAACCATCCTTTGGTCGATGCTTTCATACCATAAATTGGATAATTTAAATAAAAAAAACTTGTGAGCAAAACCGGGTACATACCAAAAAATAAAAAGTAAAATTAAGTAAAATTATTGTTAATTTGATTTCCTTAGTTCAAATTTCATTTAAAAATGCGATAGGCACCAAATATATTTTTAACTAGAAATTGTTGTGCATTTGGCATTTTGCAATTGCTACTTGGCGCCTAGAGCGAGCGCACCTCTCGCTCAACCCTAGGGCCGCCGCTGAGTGCTACTATATAAATAAATAGTAATGCCGGACAATCCATTGCCTAGCTGGAGGCCTTAATTTTAATTAAGCCCCCCACAGGAAAGTTCGGTTGAGCAGTAAATATCCCTGAAGGATAAACTGCTAGATGCCCATTCCAAAAAAAAAAAAAAAATGGACAATCCACACAGCAACATTTAGCCCCAAGCTAAGCAGAACTTATGTTATGATAGACTGATATACTAGTCCGGTCAATTTAGACATTCGAAGTTACATAAAGTCCCAACAAGCTGAATTTCTGTGAAGTTGTTAAAAACATAATTACAAACAATGTCTAGAAGTTCCCCATCATTCCCCTGTAAGGAAAAAATTTAATTCAAGGTCAAAGGTCAAATAAATGAGTTTTTCGCGATTTTCAGCAAAACGGTAAGTTTTATCATAAAAGTACCTCAAACAAAAATTGATCATAAAATTTTCTATAAAAAATGTATTAATACTTTTTTTCTTACGAGCCACCGTTTCTGAGATATAACCATTCTAAAAGTTATTAAAGTTGTTATCGTCATAATATGCACACGTTTCCACGCCACCTATGAGGTAGTGTACTTAGCGCGTTTTTGTTAACGTGGTTTCCCCAGTAGGCCTACTCCACGGGTCAGTTGTGATCCTGTTTAATGTAAAACTATTGCAAAATAACGGAAATTTTCAAAGATTGGGAAAGATAAAAGCGATGTAAATGAAAAAAAAGTGTTGAAGTTTATTCGTCTTATTCGTAAGTTCCAAATTCTTGTTCTTCTTCTTGATCTTCTTCTTGTTCTTCTTCTCCTGCTTCTTCTTCATCTTCATTTTGGATGCAAGTAAATTGCGTCAATAGCGATGTATCGCATGATACTTCGTCGGAGTCAAACGAATCCTCCATTGTTTGTGATTCAATATTAGAGCACGACCGGCCTTGACAATTTGTGCATGCCAAAGAACAAGACAGACCGACTTTTTTGCAACCACATTTAGCACTGCATCCCTTTTTGCAGTTGCAAAAAATAGTGTTCAGCAGTTTTTCCGGCGCAGGTGGAAGTAAAGTTTGAACTGGCTATAATATATTGTTGACCAACTTCCAACCCCAGTCTGTAGGGTCTAGCTGATAACCAAGCCACACTTGAACTTGGTAATATACTCGAAGAAGATGTTGGTGAGCAGCAACTGAGGTTGGAGGAAGACAAGCTAATTGAACTTGTTTTTTATTTTTAGTATTTTTAACGAAACATGCATATCGATGTAGCTCCGTACATAGAAAGAAGAAAGCGGATGCCGTTGGTAATAACTTGTTATATATATATACATATATAACAAGTATTGTTATATATATATATTATGTAAAATTTTACAACTCTAGATGTATATACGTGGCGTACTCATGCATATTATGACAATAAAAACTTTTATAACTTTTAGAATCGTTATATCTCAGAAACGGTGGCTCGTAAGAAAATAAGTATTGATACTTGTTTATAGATAATTTTATGATCTACAATTTTTGTCTGAGGTACTTTTATGATAAAACTTACCGTTTTTTCTGAAAATCGCGAAAAACTATTTTTTTTGACCTTTGACCTTGAATTAAATTTTTTCCTTACAGGGGAATGATGGGGAACTTCTAGACATTGTTTGTAATTATGTTTTGAACAACTTCACAAAAATTCAGCTTGTTGGGACTTTATGTAACTTCACTCTCATTCTTTGGTCTAAATTGACCGGACTATACTTAACACAATATAATAGGTCTTTACCTATGAAATTGCCGTTTTGTATGAAAAAATTTAAATGAATTTTTTTCATGTATTTTTTATTTGTATTAATCGAAGTAATCACCCATGCAATCAATGCATCTTTGCCAACGCAGTGGCAGTTTATTGATGCCCTTCTTAAAGAAATCAGCTGGACGGGAGGCAACAAATTCTTCAAAGGCATTTTGTACTGCCTCTCGGGTATTGAATTTTTTTCCCGCCAAGAAGTTATCCAAATTCTGGAAAAAGTAGTAGTCTGTAGGCGCAAGGTCTGGTGAGTAGGGCGGATGACGAAGAGCTTCCAACCCCAGTTCTTGCAACTTGGAGACCGTCTGCTGTGCAGTATGAGGTTGCGCGTTGTCGTGCAGGAGCAGCGGAGACGAGCGATTGACCAATGCTGGTTGGAGATGTGCCAGCTTCTCCATCATTGTGTTCAATTCTTCACAGTACACATCTGCAGTAATGCTCACCCCGTTTGGTAAGGAGCTGTGTTGAATCACACCGGCGCTAGACCACCAAACAGTGACCATCACTTTTCTTGGGGTAAGTTTTCGTTTAGGGCATTGTTTAGGTGCTGAACCAGGATCCAACCAACTTGCTGAGCGCTTGCGGTTATCAAACAGAATCCATTTTTCATCGCAGGTAACAATGCGGTTCAAAATTCCTTCATTTGTGTGTCTGTTGAGCAGTGCAAGGCACGTCTCGACGCGTACTTCGCGCTGGCGATCATTGAGTTCGTGGGGCACCCATTTGTCAAGCTTTTTTACCTTGCCAATTTGACGCAAATGGACCAATATTGTTTTGACGCTAACGTCGAAAGCTGCTGCTAATTCAGCCATAGATTGTGTATCATCAGCTTCCACAATCGCCTTTAATTCGTCATTGTCGACCAAAGTCTTCGGACGACCGCGAGGTTCATTTTTCAGGTCGAAATTTCCAGAACGGAAGCGAGCAAACCAATAACAGGTAGTGCGTTGGTTTGTAGTGTTAGCTCCGTAAACGTCGTTGATGTTGCGTGCCGCTTGTGCCGCGTTGCTGCCACGACGGTACTCATATTCCATAATTACTCGAATTTTTAACGTATCCATGATGACGAAAAAGATTTAAATGCGATGAAAATGTAACACTAATCAATAAACAAATGACTACTTTTGGAAAAAAAAATCCATGTTTTTAAAATAAAATTAATTTGAAATTAGAATTCTTAGCCAAACAAAAAATATTTTGATTTGAAATGGCCAGTACTGCAGAACGGCAATTTCATAGGTAAAGACCTAATATTACATACATAAATATTTTTTATTATACTTAGCAAATGCCCAGAACACCCGGAACAAGTTTTTGTAGATCGTGCTAGTACCTACTGTCATAAATATCTGTTCCTAGATCCAAAGAATTGCTATAAAACGAAAGGACGTCGATTGATTTGTTGTTTTAAGTCACAACGGTAAATATTGTAAACGTGTCATTTTATTTATCTATATATTTAGTTCAGCAAATTAGCCATTAAAACTAAATTAAGTTAATTCAACCATTCTGTCTCCTCACAGAACACATTCTTACAATGTGTAATATTAATCAGCAAACAAGTACAATCCAGAGAAATAACAATAAATGTATTTTTCAGGGTTGGATAGAAATACCAGGACCGTTTGAAAGCAACCTAGCCGTCCCGGGACCGAGCCACGTCTACCCAAACATGCCAGGACAGGATCAAGAGACGCAGGAGTATCAGAACTGAACTACGTTAACGCGGTCTTGTCAGGACCGAGCCGCCGAGCGAGTGGGCAGAAATAACTATGTCATCTGACATGGATCATATACCATGATACAAGTAACTGGATGTAAACCTCTATAATTTAGATGATGAATTTTCCACTGAATACTCGGCTCTGGTTGACGTACCTACTTATGTAACAATCTGTTAGATTTGCTAAAATATGTTTCGGCATATTTTGTTTAAAGGGTATTTAATAATTTAAGGCGAATGTGCTAAGGTAGCCCGCAACAGTTTGTGGGTGACTAACGCTTTTTCAATATTTGTGTGTACTGCTGTCATTCTGTGTCAATAGAGAGATTAAGAAGGGGGACTACTAAGAAGTTTCAATGAAAGTGGCCCTTTCACATTTTCTCTTGAATACTTTCCATATTTTTTCTTGAATATAATGTTCTTTTTTCAAGCTAGTAGGTAATAAGTAACTTGATTCATTGTACCTATACGTTGTTCTACCTACCTCATTTATGATATTTGAATAATATAGCAATAGGAACCTATGTAGCAATTATGTACATAAATGTTTTTCGGAAAATAAATTTTTATTTTATAAATAATTTGAAGTGTTCTTTTTTTATTGTTTTTTAAGGGCCCCAGTCTATACCAGATATGGTTACCAATAATAGCCATGAATCAAAAATTACTAATAGAAATAGATACCTATATAAGTAGCTAAGTACCTACCTAGTTACTTAATAAAATCATCCCCTTGGTATTTGGGACGTAATCCCAGAGAAGCATCTCGCACTTCCAGAATCATTGAGACCGGATTCGAAATAATAATAGTCAATTAATTACAAATTTTAGTTAATTACAATTGAGCATGAGTTTTTATTTGTTTTACCTTAGGAGAGTCCATCATTGATCTTAGTTCTAACTTTAAAGCTTTAATTAATATCTCATACCTGTATTGTGGAAGGCAAACTCCGCCTCTAAGATCACCCACTGATCGGCAAATAAACGAATTGGACTCGTGCACCAAGGCTTCCGGAAGTAGGTAGAATGGTGTTTGCTGATTACTCAAACACTGCAATATGGACACATGGAACACATCGTTTTAACTTCCATGTTAGGTACATGGAAATCGTCAAGATACACCAGCAATCGCACTCCATGGTGTCTTACGATCTGCGCGATCCAACTTGTCAGACTAGCAAAAACCTTCGGAGCAGTTGCTAAACCGAAGGGAAGGCAGATCATTTGCCAAAGTTGGTTTAATGGGTACTATCACTCAGAGGAGGAAGTCGCCAGGACGTTTGTGTCCTGGCGAGATTGGCAGGTAAAAGTATGCATTTATTAAGTCTATTTTCAGTAGCCAATCCTGTGGTTGGAGGAAGTCAGGGACTTTGTATAAGGAGTTCCCCAAAACTAAAGGCATAAATTATCGAATAACCAAATAATAAAAATTTGTCTTCGATAAAAAATACAAAATCTAACTCCACGAAGATCACCGGTGTGAGGGACAGCGTCCAGCAGAGTTGCGAATTTTCACAGACGGATCCAAAACAGGAGCTGGCATCTTTTCAGAAGATGATCTCAATATACATATAGCCACACCTCTGGGTGCCCAGAATACGGTGTTCCAAGCAGAGTGTATGGGTATTTTCCTAGCAGCCTCAGCTATCGCAGCCAGGCAGGTTCAGGACCACACTACCCGCATTCTATCAGACAGCACGGCGCGCGGCGGTCCTGCAAGCACTAAAATGCTATACAACCAACTCTAGGCTATTAAACGAATGCCATCACCTCTTAAATCAGGTGGGTATTCTCAATATCATAACCACTCAATGGATTAAAGGACACAGCGGTTCTCGTGGCAATGATGCTGCAGACGATCTCAGGGATCTAGTATGACAGTAATGGGACCGGAAACCGTCGTACCGGGTTTGGGTACATACGCACTCTGGTAAGGAAACGCACTAGGGATCAGCACGACAAAACATTGTCGGACCAAACTGACTGTAGGCAGACCAGGGAGGCGCTCCCTGCAATTGACGGCCGCTTCACAAAGCAGGCTCTCTTACTGACTAAACAGCAGCTGCGCACAGTCACAACCACCGTTACCGGTCATGGGTCATTTAACAAACACCTCTTTGCCATAGGAGTTACAGACAGCCCGCTATGCAGAGTCTGCATGGAGGAGGACGAGACGGCGGCCAACGTGCTTCTCTACTGCCCAGAGGTTACCGCATACAGGGCTAAATACTTCGGTCACCCATTTACTCCCTGAGAGATCGCCAGCAACGTCAGATCACTGCTGGCCTTTCTCGAGGAACTGGGGTGGATCGAATAAGGTATTGTCACACCCGTTACGTAAAATACGCGCAAAGTCGTCGAGTTGCGGATATCGGCTCGTCAAAAAAATAAAAAAATAATATTGATAACTATATTATTTTGTATGTATTTTTCTACGGCCCTTGGTTGCCTGATAATAAAGCATTATTATAAAGCGCTGAACCGAACCGGAACCGGAGATGCCTGTCTCAATTTATGGATGTCAAGCTTCATATTAAATGCTGAATATACGAACATATTTAATCGCTGGAACGTTTGTAAAAAATGTAAACAGAAATCAATATTCCCACAGGAACCATAACAATATAGCTTGCTGTTGTTGTTGCAACTGTTGTGATACGTTTTTATTAAATTAACTTCTCACAAAATGAATGATACGAATACAAGTGGGCCCGAGCCTAAGAAAATTGGTGTATGGACTGAAGCCAGTAACATAGAAGCCAAGTAAGTAGCCCTCTTTCTGAATGAAGTTTCAAAATCAACCTGAACAACATTTTGAGCGCCTTAACTGAAACAATATTCAATAAGTATATTGATACTTATTGAATATTGTTTCAGTTCCAATGTACTTACCTACATATAAGAATTTGTAAATCTTCTTGTCAAACTAAGAGAAATGTCGATTTTCTTAATCTTACAATGGTTTTTTTAGGGACATTGTGATACCCAAGAAGTCGCCAGATTCTAGTGATGAAATACCAACGATACCAGATGTGGACGACCTACAAGATATATTGGAAACAGAAATATCCGTGCCAGCAGTGTAAGTGTACAGCAATAGAGTTCAAGTTTTGTTTCAATTCATAATTTTATTGAAAATCCAATCCCTATTAAGTATATCATATTATGTCCTCCTCGTTATCGAACTTGCTTATTTATTTGGCATCATTACAGTGCCATTCCAATCTTCAGTATGATTGTGGATGCCTATAGGAATAGAGAAAGACTAAAGAAACAATGGATTTGTTGTATGAAAGATGGTATAGCTAGAAGGAATAGACCTTTAGGGAAGGGGCAAACAATAATTTTAGTATATTATTTTATTTAAAATTTGATGCTCTAAAGTGTCTTTTTAATGTTCTAATTTAAATAAATGATTTGACTTTGACTTTAAGAGGAACCGACTATTTAAATCAAAATCATTAAATAATTTGCGAATATGGCTACAAAAGAAAAGTTCTTAAACATATAATAGGGTCCATTAGGCATATTCTACCATAAGGCATGCAAATTTACAAATACTTATTATTATATTTAAGAAACTAGAATTTAACTATAAAATAGATTATTTAGAATATCGTATGAAGTAACATTAAATAAGTTTATCCTGTAAATATTCAGTAACAGAATAATATGGTTTTTTAACAATAGTCTTTTCATGTTGTTTTTAATATTTAAATGACAGCAAATAGATATGTAGGGAAGGAGAATACATGCTGTGACAACCCCAATTAAATTAGGATAAGTGCAGAATCTAAATAGCAGAAATGCTGCCATCATGTCTGTTTCAAATCACATTTCACATAATCCATTTAACTTGTCTGCCTTATTCACTACGGCCTACTGTTAAGTTGTAATGTTTCCTTTTTCAGCCCAGATCATAAAGACACGGAAACAGTAAATACCCTCTCGGAAGTTGGGGGAGGCATATCAGGCTCTGCAGACAGCATCGAGGCAATATTAGAAGTACTACACTCTTACTTACCTGAGGACGATATGGACTCCTCTGACAATGTGTGGACAGCAGACTCCTTGCTGCATGAACTTATTCAAGAGAGCCAGAATTAATAATAATCATATTTCAAACTATGTGAATGTGAACTGTGTTAGCACAACTTAGTTTATTGTTTTGGAGAACTTATCATTATTTGTATAGTCTTTCCCCAACTATAATGGAGTTGGCTTCCAGTGTAACCAGATGCAGCTGAAAGAAAGTATTTTACATAGTGTGATTGCTTTACTGACATTCACAACCCACCTGCATAACACAATACCTCTTGGTAAGACTTTCGGCTTCTGTCAACTGTCAAAGGTCTACGAATGACACTGAGGAGTCTTGAAATAACACCTGCATAATCATCAAATATTATCCTCATGCATGTGTTAATTGGTCTTAGTAAATAGTTGATTGAATGTGATGATGGAGCAGGACCGTTGTCATATTAACTCTGACTTACTCATTGTGGACAGACTGAGTCAGGACTTGCCCCCACCACACATTCTATATCCACTGCACACAAGATGGGTTGAAAGAAACAGAATGTGGTGGGTTCACTTGTACCAACACTAGCAATTTTATAGGCTTGTTTTATTTAATTATTTATGTTACTATTAATTCTGTTGTCTAGTCAAAACTTTGTCCTAAATTATATTTTACTAAGAATTAAACTGTACTGTCAAAACCCTATTTTTTAGAAATATTATTTTCATAATAAAACCTCATCATCTGCCTATCCTTTTCCCAACTATGCTGGGGTTGGCTTCCTGTCTAGTCGGATGCAACTCAATATGAGTATTTCACATGGAGCTAATTACTGAGTAACACAATACTCCTTGGTAAGACTGGTTGTTACTTTCGGGTTTCTAACTACCCTACTTCTGAGTACTGGGACCAACGACTTAACGTGCTTTCCGAAACACGGACGAGTCTCGATACGAATGGTCACCCATCCACGGACTAACCTCGGCAAGCGTAGCTTAACCTTCGATCAACCCGTGCGCGTATCTTTATTTAGCCACAAGCTCCTCTAGGTTTAGGTACTTATTAACACGTTGAACGCCAAATGACTGACAAACAATACATTTTCTATTGTGTCTCGTTGCTTGGCAGGTGTTAAGTAAAAAACGTTAATCATCGGTCATAATTTTATTTGTAAAAAACTTTATTAAGGTATATTTAAATACTGTGCTATAACCACTATAATTAGTTATTGTAACAAATTCTCCATCCAATTTTATTAATAGACTAAGGAATGATTTTTGTTACTTAATAATAAAAAATATAAATAGTTGTCATTTTAAATGGTAGCTGTTAACGTACCTATATTTAATTCTGTATTAATTTATTTCTAGTGGCTGTTAATCTGTAGTGTTACACTATGTTACATTAACTAACTGTTTCATTTTATAATTTTTTAGTTAATTAAGTAGGTGTTTAGTTCATGAGCATTAATAACAATAACGGTAAAATAACACTATTTATATTTCAGTAGGTATAGGCACCGGTAAGGCTCTTGAGCGACGGACGCAGTAGCGGGAGTAACTTACATATGCACTTAAAACTAAAGTCGACTACTGCGCAACTCAAAGTCAGCGCTCAAGATCCGTGCAGGTAACTATACTGATATTGGTACGTTCCAATCGATGTTGTAGTTGTAGATCTCGATGCCGATAAAGTTAAATATCGTGTGGACACAACACGTGTCTTATTATAGGTGTTTAATCCATCTTCCTAGACCAGCGACAAATCGGTCAAAAGGATGAGGGCCTACAATATTACAAGCTGGACTTCAAGTTTTGAAGCAGCAGGACTTCTCGCCTATACAGGGCGACAGTATTAACATATTGAATCGCTAAGATGTCAGTCCATACATTACAATCTTGAATATGTACTTACTAAGTTTCATTACGCGTCTTACCAGTTAATCATGAACACATTTCAATTTAAGAGAGACTAAGGTTCTAAGAAGCCTAAAAGAACGAGGATATTAAGGGTTAGCTGGACCAGCGTGGAATAATGATTTTGCAAACCAGCACTAGTGAATAAGCCATATTTACAACTCGTGTCTGAAATCTTATCTAATGGCAATTAAAAGAATGCTAATTTTAGGAATAGCAACACTAATATGAAGCATACAATCACGAGTGTTACAAACATTCTGCACTAAAATTCAAAACTCATTGATGCTTCAATTACGTACAATTGCTCTGCAATACATCTCTTTCTAAGTCAAAAAACTAAAATGTGAGCTATTTATAACTAGCTATTTGTTTTAACAAACCTCTATAAACATCACTAATTTTACATTCTTCTAGCTATTGGTAAGACCTCAAGTAATTTGACCTAACTAGAAAAAGAGTTTGTTACTATGTCAACTCTTCTATACAAACTGGAGGAAGGAACAACAAGTCAACTAGGCATTCTATTTTATAATTTTTCGTCCTGTTCGCTTTTGCGCTTAATATAAAAACAATTGATTGTATTCTAAATGCATCTGTCAAAGAAAACAATCCCTGTATTGCATTAAAAAATGTAAGCGCAGTATCTAATAAATTCTTTGAGATTTATTCCGAATTAACAGCTCAGTTCTATGACCTAGAAGTAAAACTTTGAATTAGGCTTTTAGCTGTCCCACCGGCTGTTCTAAAAGCGATATAAGCTGTGATACACAAAACAAAATATGAGGGCAAGATAGTTGCTGCATACAATTCTTTACTGTTTAACAAACTGAGGCCAGACACCAAGAAATGTGATCCAATGACCCATCCAATTTTGATGTAGTTTTTATCGTCACATCCACTGAAGAATATTATGCTCCAGAATGTGTTGAGTAATATCATGCAGAGTGTCATGGCTGCGCTGGTCACAAAGAAGAATTCTGTGCCTGTGTGCAGCCCTAAGGTGCCTGGACCAACCTGTAATTTAAAGAAAAGGGATAATGGTGAAGATAGAACAACTTGGACATCTGGGTGGTGGATCTTGAGCGCTGATGTTGAGTTGCGCAGTAGAGGATTTTAGAAAGTGTTTATACTGCTGATGTTTGAACTCACCCCCACAACTTACGCTGAACGCTCAAGATCCGTGCTGTCAATAGTATCTATGATTTATTTAGCATCACAATCACTATTTTTTATTTAATTCAACAAATACAAGGTCATTGCCACATGCAAAGTTATTATCAGTATTATTCCTTGATACACCACTGGGTTTCAAATAAACGTTTTTTATTGCAATTTTCCTTCCTTCTATTTATTCATATAAGTAAAACTATAACAGGCAGTAAATAATAATATCATAACACCTCTATTCCTGAAGGGCTAGACAGAGGTACACCTATTCCTATAAAATACATGCATTTCCCCATAATTAAGTTCCAGGTAATAGGGGGTAAGCCTATTGCCAGCAACAAGGCACACATCGAGGCTGTGGCTGCTACTGAGAAATTCCAGATAGAATAACCTAATAACAATTTGCTTGATCTGGTATCCTGTGATCCATGACCAACAATAGTCATCAAGCATCCATGCTGCAGGATTTGATGGATACAATTGATGGCACCAAACTCGTAGCTGATTTCTAAGCTGTCTTTAGATAGATAGCAGTGAAATGCCAAGAATAGAAAACAGAATAATAATCATAATCATCAACATAATACTTACAGAATCAGCCAGTACATTTATAAGGGCAAATGCTCCACTCATAGTGCCAAAACCCAGTCCTGACACATAAGCCATCTCTAGCTTATTGCTGCCTATATTGTGGTTCTCTGATATCTCCTTCAGTCCTGCCTCCGTCTTCCGTAGCAAGACATACATGCCGTATCGGCAAGCTTCCTGAAAATAGATGAATGGATATGTTTAGTTAGAAGTAAGTAGTGTTTGAGGGCCACCACAAGGGTTAAATCGATTAACTGCCAATTCTTATTATGAACAATTCAATTTCAACGATCTGTTTTCTTCTTTCAGGAAGTATTTATTAATCCACCCAGAGTAGGAGGTTTTAATATTGCCACAGGTTGATATTACTGGCAATAAAATAATTACTTAGCCTTCCTTCTTGATTGAGTATTAAGGATAAGTCTAGTGTATGATGCTATATGGACAATTGAAACACTGTGATGCATATTTGTATTGCATTCCATACCTACAGTGACATCACAACATGCGATAACATGGTAGACGTTAAATACAATTAGATAAAAGTGGAACAGTGTTTCATCGCTTGTATTATGGACAGCTGTCAAACAATTATTAGAAAGGGTAATTTCAACACTATATATGAGAGTTTCTCAATTACTGACCTGGAATATGATAGCAAAGACCATCCCAAATGCCAAATAAGATCGTAACGGCACCACAGCATACCACACAAGAGATGATAGTAGAAACGATAGCAGCCATCCAAATGCTGCCGCTATCATGATGATGATGCGTACGGGGTCGTT
Source organism: Phlogophora meticulosa (assembly GCA_905147745.2). Classification (NCBI taxonomy): domain Eukaryota; kingdom Metazoa; phylum Arthropoda; class Insecta; order Lepidoptera; family Noctuidae; genus Phlogophora; species Phlogophora meticulosa. The sequence continues at coordinate 906,430 of LR990525.1, forward strand.
GGCCACCGTGAACGCGAACATGACAAACGGAGCCCCGAAGGCAAGGAGGGAACAGCCGAAGAACTCTGAGAGAGTCATCCTACACGATTTCTTTTAAATTATGTATAGTAAACCTTATTTACACTACCTAACAGCTGCCTGATACCGGTTACTAATAAACTTAACACGGCTTACTAAACTAAGAGCATTTAGGGGCAAATAAATTTAATGTTTTGGTGTAAAAAGAAATGAATCATGCATCCTAAGTTCACAGCAAAAGTAAACGCACTTTTTCAGTACCCCTACTGTCAGTATTGTCACTTTGTCACCCTCAGTTTGACATATTTTATACGTTTAGAAATTAACCATCGTGATGTTAGAAAGTTATTTAAGAACCTTTTTTGAAATTTAATTTAGTAAAAATGTTTAAATAATCTTCATTAAAATCTAGAAAATTGAATTTAGTAAACAAAATTCTATATTGAGTTTCAAGATGATCAAATTTATAGTTGTGGTATTGTTGATCGAATATCTGTCACTTGTCAGTAGATAAAAATAACCTCAATTTTACCCTGGTGTGATCAAAATAATCTTAAAAATAACAAAACATGCCACCAAAAGGTCCAAAAAAAACTTTATGGGTGGACTGTGAACGATGCCATTGCAGTATAACATCAAACGATAAAAATATTCACGTCGAATTGAGCTGCGGAAAAGATCAGATGAAATGTCCTTACGTTGAAGATGGGAAGCTATTTACTTGGCTGCAGAGGGTAGGGGCGGCGCCTGACGGTGCTCCGCGAGATGCTGTACTCGTGCACCCATCGGCTGGATCGCTATTAGGAGCGGTGATAGGGTGTCCCCTTCAGTTGAGCAGAGAAGGCGCTCCTATGATGGTGAAGCGAATGTGGCCTTCTAAAGCGTCTGCACCGGCCGCTGTGATATTACCGGCAGCTGGTAAGTGTTACTACAGTCACTCTTCACACACACATTTGGTTTGATTAAGTGTTATATCCCATGTAGTCTATAATTTGGGAAATAAAAATTGATGTAGGTATGTTATTCCAAAATTATCTAATAAGCTGGAATAAAATTTAGTCATTTGCGAGATTAGCAGGAAATTATGAAAGTTGGTGAACCTGTTATTTTAGTCAGTCTCACTTCTGTTTCAGAACTATCCAGTGCTTGGAGTTATGACAACAAGAAGGTGACAGTCTCCGTGATCCAGGAGGAAGTACCAAAGGTTTCTCACTTGACAATCAGAATCAATAACCATAAAACAAAATCAGATATTTGTGATATTTTAAAACACCATTTTTACAATAATTTTGTTTGCATTGGTAGCATTTTAGTTTACTACTACTTTGGTAGAAAGTTAGAAATTGAGGTAATTGATATAAAATCTGAGAAGTTAGACTATAATGGTTGGTATGTTTTAAGTGAAAATAGTAGTTGGGTTATGGAAAAGCAAGCAGTTGCAAAAACAAAGAAAAAGTTACAGGTTTTGGGTGGTGTTGATGATATTTTAGAGGAGATAAAGACATTTATTCAGATATCATTCAACACCGACGGTCTCACTGCTAACTTTCAACCTACAAGAGGCTTGCTCATATATGGGCACTCTGGAATAGGAAAAACAGCAACATGCAAATATTTAATTGAAAACCTCAACTGCTTTCACATAGAAATTAATGGCCCAGTTATTTTTAGCAAATACTTTGGTGAAACTGAAGGTACCATGAGAGGTCTGTTTGAAAAAGCTGTGCAAAATCAACCAAGCATCATTTTGGTTGATGAAATAGAAACTATATGCCCCAGGCGGTCATCAGGTAGTACGGAGCAAGAGCGGAGAATTACTTCAGCATTTGTCAACATGCTGGACAACTTACATGCAGAAGAAAGCAGGGTTTTTGTATTAGCTACAACAAGGAAACCAGAAAGCATAGATCCAATGCTTAGACGTTTTGGAAGGCTAGATAAGGAAATAGAGATTCCTGTACCAGATAGAATAAGAAGAAAAGAAATTGTTTACAGTTTGCTCAAAAATTTGCCAAATAAAATATCTTCAGAGGACATAGAAAATATATCCAACTTGGCGCATGGTTATGTCGCTGCGGATTTGGTGAACCTCTGCTCACAGGCTACCATGAAATGTATAAAACGGTCTAGTGACTGTATTGAGTGTGATGATCTGATTGCAGCACTGACCATTGTCAGGCCAAGTGCTATGAGGGAGCTACTGATAGAAATACCTAACGTAAGGTGGACGGACATAGGAGGGCAGAGTGACCTAAAGCTAAAACTGCGTCAGGCTGTTGAATGGCCTCTAAAACACGCCGAGAGCTTCCGAAGGCTTGGAGTCAGTCCTCCGGGAGGCGTGCTACTTTACGGACCACCGGGCTGTTCGAAAACTATGATAGCCAAAGCTTTAGCTACTGAAAGTGGCCTAAACTTTCTCTCCATAAAGGGTCCGGAGTTATTTTCGAAATGGGTCGGCGAATCTGAGAGGGCTGTCCGAGATTTGTTCACAAAAGCACGACAGGTCGCGCCGTCTATTATATTCTTTGATGAAATGGATGCCATCGGCGGCGAGAGGGGGGCGGGCGAGGCTGGGGTCCACGAAAGAGTATTAGCTCAACTACTAACAGAGTTAGATGGAGTGGTACCACTAAATTCTGTAACTATCCTGGCCGCGACTAACCGCCCGGATAGAATGGACAGGGCACTATTAAGACCAGGACGCTTAGACCGTCTGATCTACGTTCCATTGCCAGATTTCGAGACAAGGTTGCAGATAATTGAGTTGAAGCTGGGCAAAATGAGCATATCTGAAGATGTGAACTCTCATAACCTAGCAACAAGGAGTGAAGGCTTTTCAGGAGCTGAGCTGCAAGCTCTCTGCCATGAGGCTGCATTAAGAGCTTTGGAGAAGAACCTGGACTGTAAAGAAGTAACTATGGAGCATTTTGAACATGTGTTGAAGGATTTCAAGCCAAGAACACCTGAGTCTTTATTGAAGGTTTACCAAGATTTCGCTTTGGGACAGAAGTCTGGATAATTTAACATGGCTTGCATTTACAGTCTACTTCGGCTGCTTAAAGCAGTCTGTATGCAGCTATTTAGAACATCGATTCGCTAGTGTAACGCAATACTCCGTTATTGCGCAGCTGATTAGTTGCTCAGAGTACTCTTCAAGCTCTAAGCTTACTGCATCCTTACATATTATATTAGTCCATGACTATAAAATAGTTGTTCTGTATGCTTCCCATGACCATGGCTGTCTGACTGACTTCCAAAGCAATCAAATGCAGTGTGATGTGTGCATTTATATAACATTTGTGTAATGATAAGTAAAAGTGCCTTACTTTCTAAATCATTTATTTGATAAGAATTCTTACAGCTATTTGTATATAAATTAATATTAAATCTAGTCCTTATTTTAATCACATCAATTTTAATAATACATGTTTACCTGGACTTTAGACATCAGTACAAAATGTCTCGTGTTCAATAAAAAGAAAACATGAATTTCTTATTAAATGTTTGAAACGCAAGTGAGATTATTATTTTGCAATACATTGTTTTGTGAACCATGTTGAAAAATACGTCTAATATCTAATAAATAAATACTATGATGATATTTGTATCATATTGCTTATCAAATTGGGAGCTGGAAGTCTATATACAGGGTGTTAGGCAGAACGAGGGACATACTTTAAGGGAAGCTAGTAGTCATCAAAACGAACCAATTTCACTAAAGGATCGACACTGAAATCGTGAAAAAAAAAAGCTGTTTCTAACATTTTGTTAAGTTATGCCAACATAAATGTATGAAGTAGCTGATTACTTTTTCGCGATTTTAGGGATTGTTTCATTGTTAAAGTTGTTCATTTTCATGAGTACTACACGCCTTTAAAGTATGTCCCTCGTTCTACCTAACACCCTGTATATGCACGCTTATACCTATCAGAAATAAGTGACGCGAATATAATAAATATATTAGGTATTTAAATACACAAACAGTCCTATAACACACATTGGATTTTTACAACACATTAGGTTTTGTCAGTTCGCGAACATAGGCGTAGCTAAAGATAACTATAGATTTTAGTTTTACTCGTGAATGCGTTTATCCCGTGGTTTGTACCTTACTTACCTTGAACATAAATAAATGGACTGAACAATATCCTCAAAAAATTTCACTCTTTAGAAAGAGACAAAGGGATCGTACGTGTCTCTTTGATTGGTAGACAACTACTGGCCGCAAGTTCGCCTGTATTTATTTCACAGCTGTATAGGGAAAGCTCAGTCCATTTATCTGTGTCAATGATATCTACTTATCGATACCTTGTGACGTTCTGTTGTAATCCGAAATTGTTACAATTAATTGGAACTCAAAGCTATATAGATGGTGGTAGGGATGACACACGAACTAATACCATGAGTTCAGTACATGTTTCTGGACCACCTGTTTTAGAAAAAAAAACACAAGAGAGAGACGTTAGTATGTATTAATTTTTTAATTTAAAGCCTCATTTAGTTAGATATAAATGACAAATTTAACATGATTTTTCACTGCTCAAAGAAAAAAAAAACCTTCATTTTTTTTTTCTAAAAGCCGATGAAAAATGTCAGAATCGGGGGGTCCAAAATCATGTACTGAACTTATGTCTTCAGTGTGCGACGATGAACCTTCCACCCTGTCAGTATCAAAAATGGTTTTGTAAAATAAACTCATTACTTTAAAATTATCGGTGAAGATGAACAATCGTCACATTTTTACTACGCCAATGTTGCTGAAATAATCACATTTTAAATGCAAGTTTACACACTATGGTATCTAATATAATAAACTAATCGACCGTATTGTCTTTGATGTGAGACGGGTGTAAATATAAACTATGCGTTGCGTATTGCGTATCCATCCACGGTTTAGAATACGCCGTTTACGATTATTTATCTTGCTACGGAGAAAACTTAGGAATATTGCACTTGCTACATACAGACACGGGGCTTATTATAACTACTTAGAAAAGTCATTTTTACATTTTTTTTTTATTAAGTATTACTTTTTTTATTCAGTTTTTACTTGACATGGTGCTTATTTCGTTGTTCAAAAACTAAACATATTGCTATTTCCATTATTTTGACATAACGCCTGTATACCCCTTAAGGGTGAGGCAGAAGTGCACACCCACAGTTTGCCAGTTATTTTTAAATCCCATGCAAGGGGCGAGCTTATTGCCAACCGCCGGGCAGAAATCTGGGGAGACTAGGAAATTTAAGATGGAAAACCCAATAATATTTGTCCGACCTGGGAATCCAACCCAGGACCTCATGGTCAGCAGTAGCGCTTGCTAGACCAACAAGGTAATCTTCCTTCATTTTCTCTCTTATTTAACTTCTTCCATACAAACGTATCGACCAAAAACATGGCAAGTTCATAGCAAAAATCTTATTTGACATTTGTTACTTACTTCTTATCTGTCACCGACAGTCTCCTCTCTTTTCTAGAGCTGTGTGCCAGTAAGAGATATCAAATCTTTAGTTTTTGAACAAGGGAATCGGCGCCATTGTAAGTAATAAAAACATCAAGTTAAAAACTAAATAAAATGGGCGTAGCTAGAAGTTATTGCACCTTCCAAATCGGAACCTAGCAACACTGCTTAGCAACAGAAACTGGTTACGATCTACGATCTTTAACCATGTTAATTTGCAACAAACGCAGCTGTATTGTTCAATGCAAAAAGCAGACGCAGTTATGCAATCATCCCTTTTTCGTGCACCAAGTCTGCTATGCCCTGTCCTGTTTCGAGGGTTTGCCTCCTAGCTACGATATACCGTTTATTTTCATCGAGTCATACTGCATCCTGTGAGACTGGTAGAGAAAAATATTGGAATCGAGTAACAGGTGTGACCCTATGCGAGTTTTATTCTCATCTAGTAACACTGGTAAGTGGTTAGTTATTATTATTAATCAATTCATATTTATCTTGGAGTTACCTAACGCTGTTCCTTATAAGTAAAATAATGTACAAAGCAGCAATACCGATATTTTAAGTAACGTTACTTAAAAATATTGTATTATGTTTGAAAACCAAATATCTTAGTACCTAACTGAAACATTACAAAAGAATTCAACCGTTACACCGTTAGTAGATGAGAATGTTTTTTGCGAATGTGTGACCTAATATAAAAAATCGCATTAATTCACTCCTGTAACTCGATGTAAATATGTTGCTCAACCAGTCACAGTGTGGCAGGATGGAGTGTGACTCGTTGAGAATAAACTCCACATTCACATGATAGCATTAAAATCTTATAGGTATATATTTTTTCAATTTCCTAAGAATTTCAAGAAATTAAGAGTTATAAAACCTCAAAATTTAGAAATGTTATTTTTTTCATCAGTCTTTTAATAAAGAGATATCAGATAACATTCAATTAAGTATTTCTAATTCACGATCTTTCATTCGACAGTCGTTTTGGCAAACGATCGCCGTTGTTTCCAATTTCAAGTTAATGCAAGTATTGCACATTTTTTTTTTCGAAAACCCGTTTAGGTTTTTCGAACCATAATTTGAGTGCCTACAAAGGCAGCTCCAAAAGGTTCATAATTTTTAGGGTCATATGGTCTATCCACTATGACCCATGTCCTTGTTAAGTATTTTTTTTTATTCCTATATCGTTAAGGTATGTTCACATCTACGCACGCACTGAGCGTGTTATTACTCCAATAACGTTATATTTCGATAAAATGTAGCAACAACTCGCTTTAACAACTCGATTCGCGAATATACCACGCATTACCATTTATCTACGAAGAAGCGTCAGTATAAAGCCTCAATACACGTGTACTGTAACATACGCACTAATTACTCAAATCGTACGCCGTGCGTGCGTAGATGCGTACTCACCCTAAGGGCTGAGCTAATACGCTCGGATGCGCATTTCCCGTTTTCTACCCTTTTCTGTTGCTCCGAAACATCGTTCACGAGAGCGAGAAAGGGATAGAGGTACGGGAACGTAGGAATCCGGTCCGATAGGTCAGGTTTAGCCCTGAAAGGAATTATAATTTGAAAGGGTACCTTTTTGGTACTAAACTGATGTAACCACTAAGTTAATCAGATCATAATGGTTTCTGGTATAAGGAATACGTCTAAGGAATGAAACTAGCTTTGTGGACTCTTCTTTCAGTGGTAAAATCTTATAGGACCCCCGATTTTCAATGGGTAACAAGCAATTTTAATTTGATACAACAGAACTTCTATTATTTAAAATTACTTGTCAAAAATTTGTGTATCAGAGATGTATTAGAAATTATCATCGTAATATAGCATCAAAATAGAAAACGTAACGAGAAAAGTGGAAAAAAATACAAGTGGTACATTTATACCACGAGCCTCAGACTGTTTTACACTCTGTTTGTATGCATTTATGATTTAATTTAATTTAAACGCTTTACGGCGGTCGAGAGGTTAATCGATTAAAAGACCTAGATCACACCGCGGTTCTGTAAAAATCTCCCTGTGGACACTTGGGTGAAGTGAGCTGTCAGTGTCTTACTTAAGCTGGGTGACACTAACAGCTCTTTCATCGCTTAGTTCACCTAATTTTCCACGGGGAGTTTTTTTTACTGTATAATCTTGGTATCACATGTCAGTTTCATACTGCATTTGTTCTTAACTGTATGAACAGTGGTATGGTGCCATGTGAACCTAACCTTATACTAAAAATAACACTGCACTGATCAGTGTGAGCCGGGCCAATAGATAGCTAAAGCTGAGGCCAAAGTAACGCTAACATAGAGACAGAGAAAAGATGTCTAAATACCAACAGAACCAATGAATCCACAGAACCAGTCCCCTCTTAGGTCCTTATCTCCCAGAAACCACTACGCAATCGGTTCATTCTTATACGCGCAGGATCTCGGTGTGACGGTTGTAGCAGATGGCGATCCAGTCGGGCTGCGTGGCGCCCCACTGGATCTGGTTGACCTCCCCCTCGGCCGCCGTGTAGGCCAGGATGGGGTCCTCGATAGCGCGAGGCATCTGCTGGATGTCCCAGATCAGCGCCTGGTGGTCGTCGCCCGCCGTGCAGATGTGGCACGAGCTGGGGGGGGGGACAGTGCTTCATAAGTTACTTCTCTTCACCAATACATACAGTTAGCTGAGTTTTTATAGTTAAAAAAGAGGCATGAAAAATGAAAACCAACCAAAAATTAATCATTACAATTTCAACATTTTCATTTAATAATGATTGCAACTGTAGGCGAAGACTGTAATGAATTGGGTGGTTGAGTATGAGGTAGTTGGGAATCTTTGATGCTCAGAAAGTGCTGATTCTAAGCATAATTTGAAAAAAATAATTTAAATCCTAACTTGAGTCGGGGTCCTATATAAGTAAATGTATCGTGTCTTGTACCTGTGTGGGGCCCACGCGATGCCGTTGACGCAGGCGCGGTGGTTGTTGAGCCGCGCGACGGGCGTGCACGGCACTCGCACGTCTAGGATGATGACCTCACACGCGTCCATGGCCACGGTAGCCAGGTAGTTGGGGTCCTGCTTGTTCCACGCCAGGCGTAGCAGGGGCGTGTGCTGCGGGTCCTGGGGGCAGATGCATATAGCGATGATACGATGAGAAGTTGATACTAATATCTTTTACATTACTAGCTGTGCCCCGCGGTTTCACCTTCTTAATGGTCGTGGCGTGGTATCGTACTGGTAGTTATTTGGTATGGATGACCATACCAAATAACTATCAGTACGATACCACGCCTACCATCCTTTCCCAGGGTCTCAAGCTATGAAGCTTGAGATCCTGGGAAAGGACAGTTTTTAATCTGTGACTTCTTCTGCATCGGCGTTAACCGACATTCACATGGAAGAAGTCGCGGGAAAAAGTATTAGCCTTTACTAATACGTGACTACTAAAATGAGAGAATTGACATATATTTCTGATAGACTGTTTGAGAAAACGACGGTGGCAGCTAAAAACTAAGGTAGAGATGTCAAAACAGTTTTAATACTTGAATTTCACTGTTATTTTTTTGCATTCTGAAATGTCAACTATTTATGTATACATGTATACAGTTATTTAAGTACTGTTTAACAACTGTACTTCCATTTGTGAAACAAATCTGCCCTCTGCATCTTCTCGATTTTAAGACACTCATTTTAAAGTCCAATATTCAATATCATTTAAAATCCCTTTGCTCTGTTTTCCTTCTAGCTAAGCTAAGCCTAACTAACAAATGATGATGTAAAAGATTTTGTTCAGCAATAGAAACCTTACGCCAGAAGTTCGAAAGTCTGACAGCCAGTCTTATCAAAGGGTACCCATAAACTGGGTTGTGGAAGTCTGATAGGCAGTCGCTCCTTGTAAAATACTGGTGTTCAGCCGACCGCGACGCAGTTGGGAAAAGGCTAAGATGACGAATTTAAACCTTACCTCGTAAATGATGGTGGAGTGCTCCAGATGCCTGAGGTCGAACATGCGCACCGAGCCGTCCGCGCCCACCGACGCGAACATGTCGCGGCCGCCGCCCGCGCGGCTGAACGCGATGTCGTACACTTCCTGCAACACAACCAGCAAGCTGCCAATGTGACTCACTGACATCACGCCGGGGTGGGAAGTGCTCGTTGGTGTGGGCTGTGGTCGCCGGTGTGGGACGAGGGGGCCTGGGTGGGATGTGGTCGCCGGAGTGGGATGTGGTCACCAGAGTGGGATGTCGTGGGCGCGAGATGGATACATGTATGCCGTGAATGTTTGAGATTCTGTGAGATGACGGCCGGAAGGACGAGATTTTCGTACCAACATTATAGGTTGTTATTTGATAGTTTTATTTGCTTTGTTTGTTAACGTGTCTTCCTGCCCTTATCCCAATTTATTTGGGGTCGGCACAGCATGTCTTCGAACTTTCCTCACAACATGATCCTCATTTGTTTATTAACGTGTATTAATTCTTATTTTTATTCCAAACTCTGTCGTAAAAATGCTTTTTGTATTTTCAAGAGAAAGCGTATGATGTGTAGCCATTATGGATGATTCATAAAAAAGAACAGAACATTTTAGAGAGCCTATCTGTACTTCTACACATATGTAGGTTATAATTTTGCCCAAAATTATAGAGCAATTTTGTGCGTATTCTTCGGCGCTTCCTCTCTCTGGAAAAAAATTGCTCATATGCACAGATTCATAAGACTTTTCGTAAGTCGTGCGCATCGGATTAGCCCGACGCGAATTTTTGCGGGGCGATGCGTAGAGGTCATATAGTCGCACTACGTCAGCTGCTAAAAGAATCTAGGTAAAAGACTACGCAGATGAAGATTAAGAACAGTTTATAGACGTTCATGGCTTTAATAACATGACCATTCACCTTATCATGGGCGATAAGCTGGGTCTTCACATGTCCCGACACCTCGTTGACTCTGCCCAGCACTTGGCCTGTCTCCAGCCCCCAGATAGTGCAAGTGGTGTCGATACTGCTGGTCCCGATGAGGTTGGGATCCACCTCGTTCCAGTCAAACGATGTCAGCGGCGCGCAGAAGTCGGAGTTCTTGTTATTGTTGAGGACGCACTCGAAGAGTGTGTAAGGTTCGCCAGCACGCCAGACGCGGAGGTAATCGCCTTTAAAATAAAAAATAATAATACTTTAATGTAATTGATGTTGTTTATGGTAAACTAGCTGTTCCCCGCGCTTTTAGCCCGCTCCTTGTTTTGTTTGGCTTCAGCTTGTAACGATGGCTTTCCCTATGAATATACTATGCTGGTTGTCTACAAGTTACAATATGTTATGACCCGATCAGATTAAATAATAACGCGATACTGAAAATACCAAATTGAGTCTGCGCGCGATCAGTCGGAATCGGATTCGACCTTTTGGGACTGTTACACGTCCTATCCTCTCGCGAGCATCAAAATCAAAAATCATTTATCAAATGGGCTCTTTTGAATGTCAAAAAATAAATAATACCCCCAAAATGCTCACCATTTCCTCAGTGTTTATGCTAGGAAGAAGAAGCAGCGCAACAAACTCCCCAGCAACACTTCAGCAGAATTTGGTTTGTTACAATCTAGTTTGCTTCCTCAACTTACCACTAGTAGCCAGCAGATCTGGGTAGACTCCCTTGCTGTCCGGGATCCACATGATCTTGGTGGTGGGGTAAGGGTGGTCAAAGGTGCTCTTAGCACTGAATTCACTAGTCTCCTCATCCAGCGATATAATTTGTACCTGAAGATAAAACAAGATTCCATGATTCACTGATATTTAAACTACTTTAGAGAAGCTTAACAAATCTTGAATACTTATTGAATCCGTCTGTTGTTAATCTACTTTAGCTGTTAGATAGATGTAGACCCTTACATTTATACTATAAAAAAATACTTTCTACAGCTTCGTTGTTGCTCTCATTATGAAAGTGGTTTAACATTAACGTTATAGTACCCATGATTACAGTTTTAGGAAATTAAATCTAGTTATTCTTTATTCCCATTTTCATATTTCAATGAAAGAAAAAAGTTGGTATATAAGTACCTAACCTGTTTTTTTTTAATTTAAAAAAACTATTGGGAAACATTTAAATTAAGCATTTAAATTGTTCTATAGAACTGTGTTATTGTAAATATATTTAAAATCTTGACAATATTTGAACTTTGACCATTTTTTTTTTATTAATACTGCACTAGCATTGAAAAATTTACAAGCTTTATTTATTAATGTTTCAAATAGAGAGAGACACCTGATGTAATAACAAAGAATTCTTAGTATTATTCCCAACATTTGTAGCTTGCACACCATAAAGTGACAGTAATTTACTTACCTTGTTATTATATTCTTCAACAAAGCTACCAAGTGCAAGACGAAACCGTTTGTCAGGTCTCACGGACCAGTTCATTGAGTACAGCGGCCATGGTGCCTGATATCTGTGGAAATAGAGGGTATAATACAATTTGTTAGTAAATTATAGTAAGAATATGACTGACTAGCTGTGCTACCCTTCTGCTCCCGATCCTTAGGGCCATAGTGTGATGATAGCCTCAAGAAAGGCTAGCAAAAGCAAAAATAATGGAATAAATATTTGTATGACCTATAGGTAGTTATTCTGGGTCTAGCTGTTAGTGTATGTGAGTTTGAATGTTTGCAAATAAATGCACCCACAATACAGGAGAAACTCCTAGTGTGGGGTAAAGTTAAAAAAAATACAAAATAAGTTACGTAAGATAATAAGTAGTTCGACATTCAAGCAAAAAGTATTCAGCTTTATTAAATTATAGAAGATGATTGTGTAAGATAATATAAGTGGTTATTTATCTTTGTATTCTTCATGGTTATTATTAAAGAACCGGTAATACTCTTGGGATTATTGTCTGTTTTTTAAGTTTTAAACTTGGAATTCTTATGATTTGTCTGCTCAAGGTACCTTAAACTGACAGACTGGCAGAATACAAGTTCTGGTTAGATTTGAAGGCAGGTAACATTAGTTGTAATCTGAATTACAATTTAAATCTTTAGAGCCTTATTGGTAGCCTGTCAGGTGCGATGCTTTACAGTGCCTACTTAACATTACTGAATTGCTACCATATCAGTAAGGATTTCCAACTCTCGCTGTTTCTCCTTAACTTTAATCATTCAAGTTTCACACTGTTTGGACTTTGATTCACTTCTTATTAGCCATTAACATCCTAATTTTTCAAGCATGTTGACAATATGGTTTGTTGCACATAGGGATAATCTTGTAGACACTCACTTGTATATTTCCTTGCGTTTTGTGCTGGAACTTGTGGTACTTGAGCTGCTATGTGGCATCGACATCCTAACTGCTTATATTTAACCCTGCAAAAAATAACAGCTATCTTGCTATAATTTACTGCAAATCTTAACAATTAAACTACTAATATATAAGAAAGTATGTTAATTGTAATGTTTACTTATGATTTTATAGTAAAAACGAAGGTATAAACAATTGGCGAAAAAATAAAGCGAAATGAGAACACAATATTGTTACACACAAACCTTGTTTTAGTGTGAAATTAGCACTACCTTTAAGATTTTAATACATGTGTTGTTCTAACATAAAATGTCATGTATGTTTAATTAGGACAAAGCCTGGTTTAAAACTTTATTTATAAACTAAAACCATGTGAAACGAATGAAAGCATTATTTTTGCAATTTTGACGTGACCGATGACATTTACAATCAATATTGCTATATGTATAAATTTTGACATTTATAAGGGATTTCAAAATGGTGTTGCCATGGACGTCTTTTATAGCATCGGGTGTGAAAAGGCCGATTCAAAACCAATTTCTTTTTGTAAGTAGGGTGTATGTTTATAATCATCAAAGACATCGTTGAACATATCACATCTATAATTATCAAAATCCTGACATAAAATATTAATGTATGGTTCCGCCATGCTCAGATTAGGAGGTCAGCTTTGGGCTAATTCTGTTAGATTAATTGCCACCTGAATTAATTGCCAAACGGAAAAACTAACATCCAGTACTATGACGAAAATGTCGCAATAAGCACCATATGGCCACAGACACGCAAATCAAGTAATACAGGAAGTTAATTATGAGATGACTTTATTCTATCTATAAATTAAGAATTGACATCATCCAATGAATTGTACTTTATAATATTCCTTGAGCAAAAATCACGAATCTTAATGTTCATACTAGGGACGTGTTAACGTTAGTTTCCCGGATGTTATGTATCGCGTGTCTTATTGGTAGAAATAGTGTTTATTAAATGCAATAAATTAAGAAAGTAGGTACTACTACATGTACTTAGTGTATAATTATTTTAATGACAATTGCTGCTACTTATTTTTACAGCATTACCTAATCATCATCATCGTCATCCTCCTGCCCTTATCCCAATTTATTGGTCATCGACGTAGCAACCTTTTTCTTCCGTATATCTTTATTTACCATCATCTCAAAAGTTAGCTCCTTCCTAGCCATATCATCTGTACCATCTGTACAATCCATCCATCGTTTCATTGTCTTCCTCTACTCTTGTAACTATCCACATTAATACCCAAAACTTTGATCACAAATTGATCCTCATTCTTTCGCATGACAGATGCCATATTCAAATTTCCTTATATATTGCTTATTCTATGCATTCGTAACGCCGCACATCCCCCTCAAGATCTCAGCCACATGTAATTGTCTGCCTTTCATTCTTTCCTTTTGTGGACCTACCTATTATTTATTAAATTTACAAAATAGAATAAATCACCAGAACTCCGTAGTCTGGATTTACGCCCAGTTGATGACAATAGGGACTTAAACATAACTGGCGAAATGTGGGTGTTTCTTTAGTTGCAGCTCGATCCAACCCTTCGATGAATACAGGCCTGACGTTATGAAGAATAGAATATATTTATTTAAAATAATGTAGAATCAATAGTCATCATCCTCCTGCCCTTAACCCAATTTATTTGGGGTCGGCGCAGCATGTTTTCTTCTTCCATACATCTCTATTTGCCGTCATCTCAAGGGTCACCTCTTTTCTTGCCATATCATCTTTCACACAATCCATCCATCTTTTCTTTGGTCTTCCTCTACTCATGTAACCCTGCACCTTCATACTCAAAACTTTCCTTACAACATATTCCTCATTCCTTTGCATCACATGCCCATACAATGACAACCGATTTCCACAGAACTTCTCGGTCACAGGCGCCACTTTCAGACTTCCTCTAACATACTCATTTCTTATTCTATCCATTCGCGTAACACCGCACATCCCCCTTAGCATTCTCATCTCAGCTGCATGTAACTGCCTTTCATTCATGCCTTTTGCGGCCCAACATTCTGATCCATACAAGACAGCAGGTCTTACCATAGTTTTGTAAATCTTCCCCTTAAGTTTAAGGGGAATACGGGGGTCACAGGTTGTTCCCGTTACCTGCCGCCATTTCATCCACCCTATGTTAATTCGGTGCTTAACAGCCCGATCTATTTGCCAACATTGCTTCAGGACTGGAGAGACCGCCGAAATCGCAGAACATATATTCAGTTTTGGTTCTGCTGATTTTCAAGCCTACACTCTCCAGCCTCTGTTGCCATTTCTCCAGTCTGCTCTGGATCTCAGGTCCATCTTCACCGACACCGACAAGAACAATGTCGTCGGCAAATAGCATGCACCAGGGTGCCTCTTCCTGTATGTCCGACGTCAGAGCGTCCATTATCAACAGGAAGAGGTAAGGGCTTATGAATCGTCATTTAACTAGCGGCTCACCCCAGATTCGCTTGGGTAATCAGAAACTATAACAGGGAATCAGTTAAAATATTTAACTGATTCCCTGTTATAGTTACTTAACCCCATGAGTCACAATGAGTCACAGTGCTGTAAAATAAAAGAGTGGGCTTTTATTTTACAGCACTGTGACTCATTCGGTCTCTTAATAATCTGCTGCGGATCCATTTTTCTGCCAGCACCTGATGTTTGATGGACTGATTGAAAAGCGCCTGTAGAAATATTGCATAATCAAGTGATTATGCAATATTTCTACAGGCGCTTATCAATGTAAGTGTGTAAGTACACTCTTCATAGTATTCGATTAAAAGCAGGCGCAGTCAGAGACTCAATAAAATCATGAATTTCTGGCAAATACATTGTACACATAATCTGTTGGAATATACATAGCCAACCTTGCACCTCAGGTACGCATTTAGATCAAAGTGCCCTGATATGGAAAGCAGTACCTACTCCTCGCTACGGCTCGTATTTAGTATATGTTCCTGTCGCTGGAATCCTAAACACCGGTGGCTTCCGCCTGCTGCCATGACTGTTTTTTATATTTTAAAATGATTTTTTGTATTCAAATGTTTTAAAAATGTAATCTATTATTTATATTTAAAGAATAACCAGCATATCAACCCTTTACTGCAGTAAGAGAAGTCATGAGCTTTTATCAACACTCTTGCTCAAGGCTGATTGGCGATTTCAGACTTATATTAGGTATCTGAATTATGAGTCCAGCTTTCCTAACGATGTTTAACTTCAGCAATGTCAGTTATGTCTAAGATAAACTTAGAAAGTGCATACGAATTGGAAAAGTCACATTAATGCTTGCCAGGATTTGAACCCACGACCTCGTGCATGATAGAGCGAGGCCTTATCCAGTGAGCCATTAACTCTACATTCTTTGTTTAATAACTAAAGTTAGTTTAAACCTAGGTCATCTAAACCATAAATCGTTTTTTATTGCCAAACAGCATGTATTTCGAATAATAAATATGAATTTATTGTTCTTTTCTCCTTCTGGCTCACACGACTAGATAACTTTATATCTATGAATTAAATTGTTATTACATTAGTCACCTTAATCCGAATTTTGACCTACATTTAAATATTTTAGACATGCGCCTTGCATTCCTTCGGCGAGCACGCAATAACAGTGTTGCTAGCATGAAAGCTCTCCCACAATACTGGCTCGCCTGTGAGACCTAGAGTCATATTTCTTGGAAAGCATAAAGGGAGTCTTCTGCTAAATTCTGCTTTGCCAGATGATATTCAGCGCCGGTTCTTCTTTCGGAACCCTGTGGTCGACGACAAAAAACTGATTGACACTATAAATTGTATTATTAAAATTAAAAAAGTAACTATTTCGTGTCACCAATCGGGATGCCCCCCAAAAAGTAATAACGATTTTTGATTTGTAAATGAAATAAAAGTAGGTAATTATTTTCCTGATTACAATTTACATTTTCATCCGAGGCAGACCCGCGCCTCTTAAAAGGCGCCGTAAAAATGACGTTTTTGGGTCGAAATTGTTCATCGTATTTTGTACCCCTTGGTACCTGGCGCCTAAAGCGACCGCACCACTCACTCTACCCTAGGGCCGCAGCTGATGACATTGATGATACGGGGTCTTATCGAATGTTTATCTGCCAAATGCCTATGGTCTATTCCAGAAGAAATACACTAATTTGTTTTTGTATATCCAGTAGATTCTAACGTCAAAATACAACAACTTGGGTAAAGTTTTACACCTGGAGAAGGTAGGTGCTGAAAATACCCGCGTCATTATGTTTGTCCATGGAAAAAATAGGGGTAATTTCGTCCTCCACACATGGCAATCCATGGCACAACCGACCTTATCAATTCAGTGCGCATGCGCTTAGCTCCGGTTAAGGACATCACTTTCTTTCTTACATCAACATTCGTTTAGGGACTCGTGATATAATTGGTTGCGCAAGAGTGGCCCGCCCGTGCGTTTCATATGGACGCAATAAATCATAATAGTATTGAAGTTATGATTGAACTGATCGGCACCTTTGCGTAACCGCAGGCTGGGAAAAATATGGAACCCGAATATAAGATGAATCTGGATTTTTACTACATATGTCTCGTCTATCTCTAAATATCCTATGGAATTTTGACATTTATACTATCATTGACTATATTAGCCTATTCAAATCCAATTCCTAATGGTTCAATATGTAAACATTTCTTTTGTGAATGGTCATAAGAGTAGAGGGAGACCTAAGAAATAATGGATGGATTTTGTGAAAGATGATAAGGCTAGAAATACAGTTAGAAAGAAGAAGTCTATTGAGATAACAACTGATAGATGTATGGAAGCAGAAGGTCTGATGCGACGACCCCAAATAAATTGGGATAACCGCAGGAGGATGATGATTCAATCAGCCAAGGAGGAATACATAAGTACTGAAATTAATTAGGTTCAGCTATTGAGACTGAAGACCTCAGAAATTAAGCATGAGTTCCTCTGTAGACTCTTCTCTTTTTTAGCTAATATATATAGAGTCGGCTCAGTTAATATATTAGCTACGGGTTTGGGGCACCTGTAACTTTCACCAAATCTTGTAGAGTGCAGGTGTCAAGGCACGGAAGACATGATTTCAGGTGTCTTATTTTTTGATGAGCAGCACCACACTTACACAGACTAAAGTCAACCTGTATCCGTAGTCTGTTTAGAGACTTCCAGATTAGTCACGGTAACTCATAACTAAGGAGAAGATTTTGCAGACACCAAGCTACCAAGAGTACTAAAAAAGGAATTTTTTGAGAATTTAGCGTTGTTCTTATTGTGAATTTAGTTCATATTATAAATACTTTACCCCTAAAAGATTGCCAATTAAATAAAAGTCATCCTGTATATAAACAAATCAGAAAAATTTAAGTGTCTGTTTGTAATGTCACAATATCAGCTTTTAAAAAAGCTTATATTGTATACAGGGGTCCAGAATCACGTCTTGAACTCATGGTTTTTTTTCTCATTGGACGGCACGGTAGGCACGGTGTAATAACAGCCTGTTACTGTCCCACTGCAGGGCAAAGGCCTCTTCTCATACAGAGAAGGCACGAGAATTAATGACCACGCTTGCTCAAGACGGGTTGACGATTTCAGACTTATATTAATTTTAAGTCCAAGTTTCCTCACGATGTTTTCTTTCACCGATGTCAGTGATGTCCAAGATAAACTTAGAAAGTACATATGAATTGAATAAGTCACATTGGTACTTGCCCAGGTTTGAACCCATTACCTCGTGCACAAGAGGCGAGGCCTAAACTACTGGGCCATCATGACGTTCAGGCACGGTGGCTAACCGATTATTAGCCGTGCTGCGTGTCACGGGTTCGATTCCCGCACGTAAGAACTATTTGTATGGCTTACAGGTAGTTGTTCCGTGTCTTGACTGTTTGTGTGACCTGCGAAACAGGAGAAAATCCTAGACTGGACAATGTTAAAATAAAATAATACCAGTATGTGCGTTGATGTCCCTTCCACTCTGTATCTGTGCCTGTTAGTCTCCTAACACGGGCTTTTTTGCTTAAAAGGAGGCTCCAAACACTAGTTGTTAAGTTTACTTGTAAAACAAATAAAACATTTTTCATTTTCATTTTTTTGTCATAAAACATTTTCATCAAATTCATTCCTTAAATGGTCGCTTGTCTTTTTTGACGGTATTTGCACTGTTTTCACACACGTTTTATGTGGCAACTAAGTCTAGTTCTATTTAAGAAAAAGAATCCGGGTCCCGTTAAAAACGAAAAATACCATGCGGACGAAATCGGTGTTACCGCTAGCTTTTAATTCTTGTTGCACATAATTATGGAAAATGGAGTAAGAAGTGTGCAAGGTAAGTGAAGGTCCATACCTGTTATCAGTATTGCAGTAGGTACGAATGCAGGTCCATTGAGTAACTTAAGAATTAAGTAATTCATTGGAAAAGTTTCTTAAGAGATGTTGAGAAAGTTGTTTCAGCCCATGAAGATGTTTTTATAGATATTTTGATACCAGGTTTTTTGGGAACTAAACCTGACTTGAAGGGCCAGGGAATCAGTTTGAATTGAATTTTCTGTTCAGCCCAAAACTGACCAAAGAGTGTCCATCTGGTTTTTGAGGCATCGTTTAATGATTGATCGACAGATCTTTTAGAAGCAAACTGCACTGCAACTCAACGTGGCTGTGGGAGCACTACCACGTTGAATTGCAGTGCAGATTTTTTTTCTTTTCAAAATCACAACACAAGTCATTTTGACGACCGATGTTGCGCGGCGGGCGAAAGTCAGCATGCGACGCAAGAGGTTGCGGGTTCGATTCCTGCCTTGGGACAAATGTTTGTACGATCTATAAATATTTGTTCCGGGTGTTCTGGGTATGTCCTATGTATAATAAAAAATATCTATATATGTAATGTATTGTATTAAGTATATCAGTCATCTAGTACTCATAACACAAGCTCTGCTTAGCTTGGGGCTAGATGATGCTGTGTGAATTGTCCAGCAATATTTATTTATTTATTTATTCAAATTAGGCTGAGAATGAGCACTATTTTAACATCACATTTAAGGCAGTCCCCCAAAACACGTGTCCTTCACTTCTTTCTTCTTTTGGGTACTTCTCCTCGTTGACAGCGATGCGGTTGAATTATTTGATGCCGTATAATTCCTTCCTTCTCTTTTTATTCATGCATTTAATAAGAAATAAAGATAAATTTACCCTAGGTACAAGAAATCTTAGCTTTTATGGCAAAATCCTTCACTTCCTTTAATATGCAGTATATATAAAGTAATATTTCCCAATTTACATACTACCTGACATGAAAAGCATATTACAAGGAATCTTTACCTGGCTTAATTTTCCATTCTTATATAGAAAGCTGTAGTAATAGACACTGTAGATAACATCTTATTTTGTTGACATACCTACAAACATCTACCTCAATAGAAATCCCCATTTAAATATGATTTCCTGCAATTAATATACAATAATAGACAACTCTATAAAATAACCGACGACCATATTAAATTCTATACAACTCGTACTGATAATATCTTTAACCTTTACAAGTATATGATCTTTACAATATAACGGATAGAACTTTATGTCTTTATCCATGCATTACGACTACACTAGCTGTCCCCCGTGGTGTTACTCGCAGATCTAAGTGAACATGAGACGATTCGAAATTCGGGATAAAAAGAAGCCTATGTGGTTAATCCAGGGTTTGAGTTACCTTCATAGCAAATTTCGTCCAAAATTCGTTCAGCCGTTTCAGCGTGTAGGAGTAATAAACAAACACACATACATACCAAAAAGAAATCGGATTTATAATATTGGTATGATGTCGCTGCTAAACATTGTATTACCGAATTTTGCAAATCATTTCTAGAGAGTAAAATGGATGTCAAGATTTTTTAATTATTTGCAAACTCATTGAGACATTTTGACGTAAGAATCATAAGAGTATGAGTTTGGAGCGACATCTATACCGCCACATACTAATTAAACTGACGTATCCCAAATCGCGATATCAAAGTTATCGGCGCATGCAAATGGCGTGAGTAACGTCTTTTTCCAGGGGTGTAGTAAGAAACAACAGAACGCCACCAGCTACGGTCCTTATATACCCTTTTTGCTTCGTTTACGTTCATACATCTGGTCACACACACATGGCAATGTAGCAAGCATGCAAAATACCAACGCCAACCGTCGGGCAGTAACCCACCAGACGTAAAACCCGTGTGGTTAGATGAAGACGAATTATACATTGTGTTCCAACTTCAAGAACAACCGACTCTGCACACTCAATAGCATCCCCGAAGATTTAATCGGAGGCGTAACTTGCCTATAGTACACCCACGCTTCGCCAGCTATGTATAGGCCTCATGAAATAGAAGGTGACCTAACCTAATAACACTTTGACGACCTTGGAATGGAACTCAGGACCTCATGTGTAGCAAGGCAAGTAGGTAGCAGCAGTTTTGAACAAGACCCCAAGATCTACTAACATCGTACCCAGACAGTAAATGCTTGTTGAACACGACCACAAGAACGCAACCAGTCCATTCATCTGGCAACCCTCGTTAGGTCAAGGTCCCAAATACTAATAGCAGTCTTTTGTCCGGCTCGGCGGCTGCACCATTCGTCATGTTTTGACAACTCACACGCAGATCGTCAAAGGTTAATATTTTAATAGTATCTAACCGGTTAGATTAACTTTTTATTGTGGTATTTGTATTGTTCTGAGAAATGCGAGGTTTTGCCTTGAAGTGATTGGTAGCTGTATTGGTTAATTGGTGTTAACGTAATCTGGTTCAATACTTAGGCTTGTGTGGTCTACATTCTTGATGTACATGTGTAATTAGACGCATTGTATCCAATCCGCATTATATCCAATCGGCATTATATGCTTGGACACAAGAAATACGAAACAATGGTAAGAAATAAATCCAAGAATAGGTACTATCTACTCGTATTTATAATATTTACTCAGAAGTAGACAGTCAAACATCGCAGTTCAACGATCAGTCCGTTCAAGAAAAGAACCAAGCACACAGAAACTACTAACATTTTCGATCAAAATATTTATACTTTTTGGACTGGCATACGAATATTTAAACGAGAAAAAAAGGTAGAATTATATAGAATCAATGATAACAGTAATATATTTATTAAAACAAACTGTATACTCGATATTATACTTGATAGCCAGCTTTAATAGGTGTCGTCACGAATTTGGAATCACTAAGTAAATTTTCTTATTGATAGTGAACATTCTGGATCAGTTAACTATATAATGTACGCTACCAGCTATATAACCCATAATTTTTAATATAATGATTTAAACTGCTTCGTTGGTCTAGAGGTCGCAAGCTACTTCTTAGTATGAGGTTGTGGGTTGGAATCCCAGGTCGGCTAAAGTGCTATCGGCTTTTTTGATCTGGGATTCCTCAGTAATAGTCCGCAGTCTGAATATGGGCTCCGTTGATGGCAATATGCTCGTCCTCTATCTCATAGAAGTTAAACATAACTGGCAAAATGCGGGTGTATGTTGAGTAGCGTGTTAAGCTTTCCCAACTTCGCCCTTGTCGCTCTATTTCAAAAGCCACTCACCCAATTCTTTCACAACTTCAGTAACTATCGAGCCATTCGATCAGTTTTGACTGAAGCCAACGGGAAGTGACCTCAGGTGATCAGATTAATCGAACAATGCCCATCGGTGGGCACCTTGACCCGCGACCTTTCGCTCCGTGCTAAAACAATTATTACCTGATGAAAGGTTGACCATTTGTACTGAGATTGTGAGATTACGTTGTGAAGGATTGTTCGCCTAATCGTGTGGTTGATACGAATTCGTATACGTTTTGTAATTATCAATTCTGAATGGTGTCTCGTGAGGTGCGGTCGGTGTGGTTGATATTGTTTCATTAGCTTTGTTTTCATTGATATACTTACGTTGTTAGCCTTTGCAGGTATGTTGGGACCACCTTCTTTATCCGGGAGATTCATTTGTTTTTCACGTAGCTAGGATAATCGAGAGTAAAAGTCCAAATAGCAAAAACAACAAAACGAAATTCAGTCTTTCTTGCTTACGTTGCAGTTTTTGGGCAGATTGTTGGTGTTGCCAAAATTAAGCAGTATTTTGGAAAGGATCTTTTGTCATTAATAGTTGCCTTTTTGGTTCTCAAATCATTTTAGTAAGCAAGAATACTTAAGTACGATTTGGGTTATTTTATAACAGATAAACTTTCTATAGGTGTCGTACAGATTAGCAGAATGGAACTACAAGTAAATTTATAAATTTACTTTTACTACAAATCGTACTTAAGTATTCTTGCTTACTAAAATGATTTGAGAACCAATAAGGCAACTATTAATGACAAAAGATCCTTTACAAAATACTGCTTAATTTTGGCAACACCAACAATCTGCCCAAAAACTGCAACGTTTAAGGAAGTAACAAAACATTACCGACTCCGCATCAGACGCCTACAAGTCGGCATATGATGCTTAATTACTAATTAAACTGGCTTTTATCTACAGGATGTATAATATTATCTAAAGTTCAGGGTTTCTGTGTGATCTAATCTTTATGAGGCGGAATGTTTTATTACTATTCTGGTACTAGTAAACTGGTAATGTGTTGTTTGCCTAGAATTTTACGGTAAAGAACCGCCTCCTTTACCGATAGGGAAAACGTAAAAGTGTATCAATAATATGACAAGCAAATTGTTGAGGTGAACTCGTCTACAGGCCCTTGTCCCATATACATTATTTGTTATTATAAAATTTAGTACAGCAGTTAATCCTGCAATTCCGTCTTCTCGTAGAACTGCAAACATTCTATAATTATCGTCTTCCTTTCTTCAGCAAACCATTCCAATCTAGGGTTTATATCCCCTGTTATTTTAGGAGTTCTATCTACCACCATGTCATTGCATTTATTCCCTTTTCTGTCATATACTCGCTCTCCCTCTTCATCCGTTCACAATGATATACCTCTTTTAGTCACATACGTTTCAACCCTCCTCATAATAGGTCCATACAAAGACCTTAAAATTGTCTGTCATCGGCGCCACTTTTTTCGGTGCTAATTTCTTCTTAATCCATTCTTGTCCGCAACCATATCCAACTTAAAATTCTCATCTCTGGTACATGCTATCTGTTTCATAAGTCTTCTTCACGGCCTAGTAGTACGACAGGTCTTATCACGGACTGGTAGATCTTCTCCTTTCGCGAGGGACATCCATCGGGTGCAAGTTATTCCAGAGGCACCATTTCATTCAATCTGGAGTTCATCCTACTTATCAGTATACCACCAGTGACTTTCAAAATTCATCCAACTCAAAATTATAAAAAAGATTCTCGACTATAACACTATTACCGCTGTCGAAACAACAGTAAGTACATAATTATAATGTTGCTCTTGTGTTCATGTCGACACATGCTCGACTAATTAAAACGCATTATTTATGACTCGTACGGTAACGAAACTGTTTACAACAGCGTCTGTATGACGAGTCGTGTCATCCATGATATCCCATTAGTTTTGTAATTAGTTGTAAATGCTAAATATACCTCCTTGGTGTAAACTGGTGTGTTATTTGAAGATCAAGAAAGGCGAGCTAGAGGATTAATTAATGGGACATTATATTGAGTATATTGGATTATAATAATAATTAATACCAGCCTGCTACTGTCCCACTGCAGGGCAACGGCCTCCTGTCATGACATAATGAGAAGGCAGGAGCATTAATCACCACTCTTGTTAAAGGCAGGTTGTCGATTTCATACTTATATTTATTAAGATATCAGTGATGTCTAAAATGAACTTATAAACCTGGTAAAATTAAAAAAGTAAAGAAATAAAGAGTCCAAAATGTTTGTTAATAAAATTAATGCCTTATTTGTGTCGGAGCTACCATAAGGGGATAAAGATCTGATGCGGGTATTCTGTACTTGAGGTAAAGAGTGCGCAGGGCGAGGGCAATGATAAACAGGACCACGGTCAGGAGCAGCACGTTGCTCAGCTGGATATTAGAGACGCCGTTGTACACGCCATAGTAGTCTCCTCCTTTGCGTCTAAGGTTTCTCATGTAAAGTGATTTCTTGATCCGGTATATTCGCGTGCCTTTTGGTTTGTGCAAGGAGAACATTTAGTCTCCTATTCTATATTAGACTCCTCGTATTCGTTACATTTTTAGAAATATTGGTGCTATTGTTAAATTCTGGAACAAAGGATGATTTGAAAGTAGCGACAGAAAAGTTGAAAGGTCGTCTGTCTTGGGCATGGGCATGTGATGAAGAGAGATGAAAATGAATGGAGACGGCAAGGAAGACCATAGAAAAGAGGGATGGATTGGCTGGCAGGGCAGAAATAAAGAGAAAAACCTTTTGCAATGACCTCAAGTAACCTGAGACATGCAACAAACTACTTATATTGATATGATCAATTCGAGTTACCCAGTAATCACGGCTCTAGGCGGTGTCCTGTTTGACATACATCAAGTACAGGGACCGTATAACTATAGCTATGACGACCAGAGCGCCTGTCATAGCTACCACAGCCGAGAACTGTGAAGCAAACTCCCACTTTGTCTTCCTTTCTGCGCGCATCCATTTCTTCCCCATCTTTTTAACCTGGTTCTTAAACTTGTATTCGTTTTGGGCGGAACCAAAGACTTTCGATTTCGGACCCATGGTATGCCTCAAGTGCATTAATCATTTTAACATCGTGGCACAGATATTGGGTTTTTATTTCCTTTTTTTAGTGACAGTACGGATGGACATTATAGCATTTGTAAGCTGGATGTGGCTGTGGGTGGATTATGATTCCAATAACTATAATTTGAGCAGAATTTGGTTCACGCTGGGTTTGGTGACAGTTAGGTGAAGTGACGTTAGCTGTTTTCGATTTAAAAGGTGCCACTCTGTCAAAAAGTGCTGAGATTTTGATGCAAGAAGTTTTAATGCAGAAAGTGACAGCTGGCCCTAATATCAAACTGAGAAAACTTTAAAAAGATCATTTATATGTAGATATCGTCGGAGATGTTGGCTTATAGTCAATGTTTGCTAATTTGAAGATACATTGACTGACTACTAATAATATTTGAAGGATACCTTGTGGACTGGTGAAGCAATGGACTTTGAAACACTTATTCTGCATTGCTACTTATGACCTTAAGGCTTACGGTGTACAACGTTGTTGCGTAAATAAGAGTTTATTTGCACACAAAATACGTTGATCGAATAAGCAACAACGTCCAGCTGCTAATACCAATAAACTGTGATAACCAATCGTGTCAGAGATCTTCATCAGAGGTGTAATTATATTGCAACCCACATTTCTCAGTTATGTTTTAGTCCCGGCAGTGCGAGTCTCTTGCCACCAACCGGGCCCAAATTGAGACTCCGGGCTGCTGCTGAGAAATTCCAGATGGCAAAACCCAATAACACTTGCCCAATCCGGAAATCGAATCCAGGACCTCATGCTCAGCAGTAGCGCTTGCGGCCATAAGACTACAGTAAGTCCAGTGGTATCTAAAATTCATTAAAAATAGCCTAATTCCTAGCCTATAGCTTATAAGGTGTCACTTGCATACTTACCAGAGAGCAAAGTTTGGGTCCCCACAAGGTAGATGGTTCAGGTAATGGTTGCGAGAATCCGTCAGATGCGGCAGGGGCATTGCCTCCCGTCATATGAAGAGTATGAGAGGCAGTGGACGTCCTTCGGCTGAATCATGATGACTTGCCTCAAACCCTAATGCTTGAAGTGGTTCCATTGACTTTTAAATAGTAACCGACCGAAGCTTTATTTTCATTTTCGGCCTAAAACCCATGACATTATATCCAGTTTTTCGTTTTCGGCCATAAACCAACCGAAGCTTCGGGCAAGCCGAAAATCGGAAGTTCGTGAATTGTCGCGTATCTTTCGGCGTGATTCGTAAAGCTCGGTGTTGTATTAATTGATTATAAACAATCAATACAACACCGAGCTTTATTAAAATTAAAAGCTTTACTATTAAAATAAATCATTATTTATTTTACTACATACTAGTAATATAATTCATTCTACGAGTATATAATAAACCACTACAACATTTTCTAATGGAATTATTTTTATTGTTGTTTATTTTAAAGCCTATGGTTGATCTTTCTCTCCCTTGGTGTAAACAAGAAATACACTTAAAACTTGTTTGTACAAGTTTTAAGTGTATTTCGGAAATGTGAAGATTTTTAACGTCTATATCACTTTCGTTTTCAACTTTGTTTCAGGCCAAAAATAAGACTAAAGCCAAAGCTTTTCTTTCATTTCGTTCGCAGCTGAAAATCCATTTTTAGTCGGACACTAATTTTAAATTATCATGACTTGCTGTATTGCTTTTAATTAATTGATTGTTAATGCTAATGAAAAATTATTTCGGTTAACAATAAGACAGTTAAATGCGTGGCGGCATTGAACACAGTACAAATACACGAACCCGACAACAACCGTCGGGCCATGGACCAGCCATGTTCGAAAGGATCCTTCCTTTTCTGTGGAGGATGAGGAACTAAACACTCTGTTCCTCATACCATAAACACGTCAATATATTTTCTTAGTAGGTAACACCGACCGGTAGAATAGTCCATCACAGACCACCCAAAAATAATTTTCAAGTAACATAAGTACTGGATCAAGAAGAAAGGAAAGCGTAACTATGTAATACAAATAGCCACCTTAGCTATTCTTTACATCGCAACATCCGCTGTCCGAACAATGCGCCCACGCATCACCACTGTTTGCTTAGACAAGAAGTGTTAAAGAGATGAATTGGATCATTTATATAAACGAGTTTTATTTAGGTTATGTAATTGTTAAAAAACGTGGAGTAAAGGTTAGCTCAGATTTTTAGGGAAATGATATAGAATGAAGTCGTTTGATGGTTAAAGGAGAAATTGAAATAAAATGGTTTGGTTTTAAAATAAACATAACATCACTCCTGTATTATCTGAAGGGTGAAGCAGACGTGGAACTATAGTTCACCCCATTTCGCCAGATATGTTTAAGTTCCATGTAATAAGGGGCGAGCCTATTGTCATCGACGGGGCACGATTTCGGACTCCGGGTTGCTACAAAAAAAATGGTTGCAACTCTTTGCCTGGACCAGGAATCGAACCCTAGGTCTCATGCTCAGCAGTAGTGTTTGCTAGACCAATGAGACAGTTGGTTGTTTATCCTGATCACCATTTAATTATGTAGGTGTTCATTGAGTGAGAATGTAACGTTTTTGTGAAGTGTTTTCCTTGTACCTCAAGTTAGACCAATTCTAACTTAGGTATTACATAAGTAGCTAGAGTGTTAATGAAAGTTAGCCCACTTTATGTTCCATTAGCTGGGACATGAGAATGAAACGGTACACTCTTTTTTTTTCCTTTTACAGAAAAAGATATTTTGCGATCTTTCATAATATTCGAATTTGTATTTCCCGATATGGTACGGACATGTGATGCGGAGGGATGAGGATCATGTTGTGAGGGACGTTTTTAGTTTGAATATGGAAGGTTACAAGAGTAGAGTAGACCAAAGATACGATGGATTGATTTTGTGAGAAATGATATGTCTAGAAAGAATCTGATTATTGAGATGACTTCAAATTATTTATTGTTGGTATTGAAGAAGAAACGCCGAAAGATGATGCGCCGACTCCAATTAAATTGGGATAAAGGTAGGATGATGGAGGATGGTGTTGTGTTGCACAATAGCTGGCTAGTCTTCAGATCGCGATCTAATAAGGCAGGCCATGCACCATCATTATCATATCTTGAAAGTGTGTGAACTTATTTTATTTTCAAAACTACGCTTTAAGGAGCGTGGAGGGGATGTTAAATTTACAGGGAAAAGTATTAAATCCACGCGGACGAAGGACTAATCTTCCATAAGGTCAGAAAATGATTAAATGCTGGCCTATCCAATGTCTACTTAACATAGTCTACGACGATAGTCGTAGAAGCCGCTACCGAATGCAATAATCGCTCCCCACAAAGCCTGATGAATCGAATAACTGTTTCATTATAGCATGCAGTGGAAAAAAACAAATTCCATTGGAGATTTTATCGGCGTAGTTTGCAAAGATAAGTATTGAAAGAAAGTATTTTTACAAAACAACAGTCCTTGACATATCTGGAACAAGTCATACGTTGAGGCAACCGGCACGTAAGGCAACTGTGTCGATTCACCACTTCTTTTTGCTGCTAAACGACCTTTCACTCAATCGAATAAGGTTTAATTTATATTATTGTAAGTGCATACGTATGTTTGTGGTGTTACATTGGCGATGCGGCCCGCGGCAAAGTTATTCGTTTCGGTTTCGGAACGCGGCACGTTATCGTAACATTTTACTGGCTGAATAACCAATGGCCGTTGCCTCCGTTTGTTTTGTTTGACATGTGTCATTGCGGTCGCTAATTTTGGCGCCAATTTCTACTTCTTTTTTCTATGCGGCTTCGGTTATACACAGATTATGTAAGAGCTATTTGTTTTGACCAGAACCAGTTGTGGTGGCTAGTTTTTAGCTGTATGAGTAATACACGTGATCCTAAGTGCATCATTGGCCTTTATATTTACAGACAATACGGAAACTGTTATTAAATTCATTTGTTGGATCCAGAAAAATTGTTTTTATTAATAATTACGTGCAATTACGTATAAATAAGGTAGTCTGATGGAAACAAAATAAGGTTATCTGATATAGTGACGTTTATTTGACATACAAGGATGTCCAGAAATGATGATGGACGCCTACTTTGTTTAAAAACTTTGTGATTGCCTAAAGCAGATATTGATTTCAATTGTTATTAGAGACTGATTTGGGTTTAATTGTCCAAAGTTAACATATTTCCCATTAAATCGAACTACAAAAAAAACTCTGGATATAAATTTAGTAATACCGCAATACACTCAAAAACTGGAATCGCTTATGTGGGTTATAAGACTGCAGGGTTGAAGTGGAATTGGGCGGGCCATGTCTGTAGAATGCATCAGAACTGATGGGCCAGAGTCGTCACGCAGTGGGTGCCAGAAGACGAGCTGGCGTGAAAACTTAGAGGCGTTTGCAAAAGATTTACTGGAGAAAACCGCACAGAGAGAGGACTGGAAGGCTATGGAGAGGCCTTTGCCCAGCAGTGGAACAACATAAGCTAAGAAAAAAAGGAAAAAAAATAGATTTAACAAATAAACTCAATAAATAAGTTCGTGTTGATTGCCGTCAACTAGGCCCAAATCCAGACTTCAGGCTGCCATTACATATTTCATTTTTTTTGTCTTTAACCATCACAGTTTGTCAGTAATCATCGAAAAACCTAACGTACTTAGTATTGTATCTGCAAACAAGTAACAAATAAGTATTTATCTTTTTTTTTATTAAGCCAAGCCGAGTGCAATGGCCAGTTAGTAGAAAATATAATCACAATTGTAGAATAGCCAGTCATACTTTGAGGTTAATACAGTATCGGTACCTACAAGGAAACAAATGAAAGAGCAAATACTTATTTTTATATTTAACAAAACAGGCAACACTAATGTAACCAATGGCTCACGATTGAACCGAAGCTATCGACAAAAACTGAGGTGACGGGGCGTGGGAACTAAGAGCCAAACACGTACAAAACGTGTCTAGTTTCTGTCTAGAATTACTGAAAATACTCGAGGATTTTATTGAGGGGCTTGTGGCAAAGTAGTAACAGCCACACGGAGCCAGCTTCAAGGTTAAGCAACGCACACCGAGGTTTGTCCGTGGAAGGATCTGTCATACCGGAACCCTTTGGTTATTAGGAAAAAACGTTAAGGCGTTGATCACGGTTGTCATCTTTGGCAGTCATTACAGGTAGTCAGAACCCTGAAAGTACGACAGCCAGTCTAAGGAAGGAGTACAGGTTCGTATGTGGATCGCTACACGGGTTTTCTCAACTTTTCTTTATAGAACCCCAACGGATTTCAAATACCTCCCTAGAAATGCTTTCTCGTATTCCTCTTCTGCTCTTGTTATTGTGTCTTTTCCACGGATCTTTATCACTTCCATTGTGCTGACCATCTAGGAAAAGAGTATATCCTGATATAGAATATACTATGTTGTCAATCCTCACGTGTTAAGACAAAAAGTTGACAGGTATACTTCAAATTATTTTATTTTATTTTATTTATTAGGGAAAACAAACAGTCACACATTACATTTTGTAGAAAAAAATACAAAAAGGCGGCCAAATGTGTAACCAACAACATTTTCCACGGAATACACATAACAAATTATAATCTTTACAAACTAATAATAATAAAAACAAATAATTTAAACTGAAACCTAAAAACTACAATAATTTAAGTTAAGTTAAATTAAACAACAAAAATAAATTAAGCATACAAAGCAAAAATTTAGAAGGATATAAAATCTTAATCAAAATTATAATTTTGATTAAGATTTTATATCCTTCTGAATTTTTGCTTTGTATGCTTAATTTATTTTTGTTTTTTTAAAATGATTATTGACTAAGTATTTCGAGAACAATATTTTTGAATCTACTAGCAGAAAGTGTAAACATATCAATATGATGGAATTGTTTATTGAAATTATTTGTAAGTCGTCGCAAAGGTGCCCGCATACCTGCGTTACAGCAAACAGCGGCCGTGCACGCACCCCGCGACTTACTGTCGTTCTAGGAACTATGTAACTTATTTTATTTCGGATATCAATACAGTCATATACATTGCTACACAAATCAAACAAAAATATAGTCTCTAGAAGAGTGCGTCTTGATTTTAGGTCTAGTAATTTATATTTCTTTAACAAATAATCATAAGATAAATATGTGTGGAAGCAACGATAGTGCATGGCTTTTAAAAATGTTCTTTGAACCTTTTCAATACATTCAGAATATTTATTGTACAAGGGATTCCACACTGGCACTGCGTATTCGAGCTGTGATCTGATCAAAGACTTGTACAAATATAATTAGTGAGATAAAAATATGCTCGTAGTTACCATATCATACGACAATAGTTGACTTCCTCGAAATAAGAACCTAGTAAGTGCTAAAGGCATATTTCTTGTAATCCTAAAAATAGAAGAATACGTAAACCTTTCTGACACCATAAAGTCACGCCCCAGAGCATGACAATAATCCTTTCAGATATCTTGAAGCAAAAAACTATTGAGCAATAATCCACCATAGATAATTTCAGGACAAAAAATAACAATTGAACCAATCTACGTGTCTATTCTTAAATAATAATTCTATTTAATGGAGCAAATTGTGGATCACGGCCTTGCAAAGTAAAGATTGACAACGAGTGACGCACAGTCGGAAACATAACCGGACAATTATGACCTTCAAGTGGACAATAATCTTATTATAGAAATTAATTCGTGGGATTATTTGAAAGCCTATTTCAGAGAAATATGCCGTGAGGAAACTTTTAAGTATGAATTTGGATTATTATAAGTGTAGACGGAGAAGGTAAGGTAAGGTAAGGAAGACGGAGGGAGATGGTTTTTTTTTGGGGCAAGCCCGCCACTCTGTTCCCAAACCACTGCAACTCCTGATGGCCAGAATCACCAGTGGCGACCAACAGAAGGCGTCGAGTCATTGAAATGA
Source organism: Phlogophora meticulosa (assembly GCA_905147745.2). NCBI lineage: Eukaryota > Metazoa > Arthropoda > Insecta > Lepidoptera > Noctuidae > Phlogophora > Phlogophora meticulosa. The sequence continues at coordinate 938,812 of LR990525.1, forward strand.
TTCAACTGTCTAGTATCCCGTAACGATAATTTCGTTGCGAGATGCATGACAGACCAGAAAAGAACGGTGGGTGAGCTAGAAAAATACATAATTTTCACTTCTATATCAAGTGGGAGACGGAACAGAGCTAGTCGAATAGCCCAGTCTGCCTCGCACCACGGATTTAAATTAAATCTGATATCATCTGCCTAGCCTTTTCCCAACCATGTTGGGGTCGGCTTCCAGCCTAACCGGATGCAGCTGAGTACCAGTATTTTACATGGAGCGACTGCCTATCTGACCTCCACAACCCAGTCACTGGGGAACACGATACCCCTTGGTAAGACTGGTCGTCAGGCTTTCGGGCCTCTGACTACCCGTAACGACTGTCAAAGATCTACAAATGACAGCCGGGACCAACGGCTTAACGTGCTTTGCAAGGCACGGAGGAGTCTCAATATATAATGAACGGTCGCCCATCCACAGACTGACATCGGCAAGCGTAGCTTAACCTTCGATCGATCCGTGTGCCTGTTTTTATTCAGCCAAGAGCTCATCAAATTGAATTAAATCTGATAATGGGTTCTAAATTAAAATAGGATAGATTGTGTGAAAGATGATATGGCTAGAAAGGAGGTGACTGTTGATCTGACAGCGAATAGAGATGGAAGAAGAAGATAAATATTGCGTTGACCCCAAATAAATTGGGATAAGGGCAGGTGGATGCCTTTTTCTAATGAGATTTTGAGTAATTATTACTTACGACAGCACTTTTACAATTACTTGAAATTTTACATTGAGTATTCGTATACCTGTCTATGGTAAAACACGTACAGTTCTATTTTTTAATTTACAACATCCCTTTCCAGTGGTTCTGGGCAAAAAATTACTTTGACTTTATGTATTCAGTATTCTTAGCTATGTTCATCATCATCTGCCTTGCCCTAACTATTTTAGGGTTAGTTTCTAATCGGCTTCAGCTGAATACCAGTATTTTACTTGCAGCAACTGCCTCTCTGATCTCCACAATAGCCGTTGGTACTACTAGTTGTTGGACTTTCGGGATTCTGACTTCCCGTTACGACGGTCAAAAATCTACGAATGACAGCTTGCCTGCTTAACGCACACCGACCGCTTTTCGAGGCACGGAGGGGTATACAATGGCGGGTTACCCATCCACGGAACGACTTCGCCAAGCGTAGCTTAATACCTTAGCTGGATCCGTGTACCTGTTTTATTTATCCACGCTCCTATTAGCAATGGTAATAATGCAAAAAACGCACGCATAGGTGTAAAACCGGAACTGGGTGACCTCCAGAAGATTTTTGCCACAAGGAATGTAAAGTATCACAGGTATGTAGGTAGATATAGACGGCATGGTTGGCGCAGTGGCTGAGCGATCGACTGCTGCGCCGCGTGTCGTGGGTTCGATTCCCGCACGGAACAAATATTTGTATGACCTACAGGTAGTTGTTCCGGGTCTGGCTGTTTGTGTATGTGAGTTTGAATGTTTGTATACGCACCCACGATACAGGAGAAATTTCCTAGTGTGGGGCAACGTTTTTTAAAAAAGAGAAAAAAGAGAAAAGAGATATGTTAATTGTATAACATGTTTTCAGGATACGTCTGTTATTTCCATTTTATCTTTATTGGTCAGCTTCGTTACTGCTGACGTCTTTCATCCTTTCCTGGCGAAGTACGAAAAGGGTTTACAAGACATGATCCTTTTATTTGCATTCAGCATTTCAGGTCCTGTTGACAACCAGCGGCGCGCGGCGTCGTAATGAGAGCTACTCGTAGCTTCTACTTTACAACGTACAGTTTAAAGCGCTTGGTATACAAGCATGAAATTTTGCATATGTTCCTTCTACAGAGTTGACGGAACATCAACGCAGAAACAGATACCTACCATGAGTTCAGTACATGATGCTGTACCTCCCATCATTGAAACTGGAAAAAAACATTAAGAAAATTAACATTTTTTTGTATCCAAATGAGATTTCCATTAAAAAGTAAAAAGCATTACTAGTTAAATTTAAAATTATTTTTGGTTTAGATAGAAATTATGTTAGATTTCAGTTTAAATTATAAAAAAAAACACGATTAAAAAGTTAATGATCCTGTACTGAATTCGTGATATCAGGATGTACTTACATAGATGCCCATTCAACCTGTGTGTGTGTGGAAACCCACGTGGAGAGTTTCATTTTTCTAATGACCCATCGCACAAAGTAGAAGATAGCTCTCATTACAAGAGTCAAAAGCCTGTCTTAATAGAGCACGTACGTATACGTCCTTTACATAGCTAAAGGCTAATGGCGTACTGAACCGGAGCCGGCCGGCCTTGTCGTCACCACGCCCTTTGCATGACAGCGTAATCTGGGCCACGTATGTGAATGCTCCCAACTGGAGCACATGAATGAGTCGCGATATTGTTGTACAGTTGTAATAGTAAGTTAGTATTAATTATACAGGGTTGAAGGAACATTGATGCACAGACAGATAGCAAGAGTTTAGTACATGGTTCGTTGAGGTGAGAAGAGGCCTTGATCAGCTCATGGTAGCCTGTAAAACCCTACGGAGACTATAGTCTGCCCGGAGCTTCATGGCCTTATCTGCCGACTATGTGTGCCCGACAAATATATCCGACAGCGTCGAGTTCCGGCCACTAAGCGACCACTAAGATAAAAATGAACAAGTCTAGTTGAGCTTTAGTAGTAGTATCTGGGGCCCTAATAAACATTTTGATGTGGTATTACTTAGTGTTCTTTTTCATTTAAAATGATGCAGATTTCAATAAATACGATACTTTTGATTTCTTAAAATGTATGCAGTATGTATTTAAACTAATTTGAAGTTCTGCTTTCTGCCTTGGAATGCTCATACCTGGATTTTTTGGACGTGGGCGTAACAGATCGACACACAGTGTAAACTAAATAATTAATTAATGCCTTCAACGAAGACAGAATGTTGTAAATCGAGGTCTTTGTACCAATACAAAACTGAAGTTGAATTATGTATTTTTCAGATGGTACAGAATTTTTTTCATGACTACCTTATAAGTCCTGCGGTAGTAAACACATAACATCACGCCTATGTTCCCCGCAGAGTTAGGCAGAGGAGTCTATAGTACACCCACATTTCACCATTAATAAAGTGTTGAAATAATAAATTGCGCGCCTCATTTCATCCTTTTCCTGGAACTAGTTCCTACATACTTATAATGTTCGCACGTAGTAATTATATAGGTTATTTTATTTTGCAAATGGCAGCCGGTAAATGAGAAATAATAAAAGAACACGATTGCTTACTGCAGACATTAGTTATTCCGCTTCCGCCTAACGGAAAGTCTGAATCATTCGCACTTATGTACGTACATAACATACGTGGATAAATCTATTTTATAAATGATTACGTGTCCGATAATTTAATATTAAAAGCAATGTTGAGGCGGGGTAATTGGTAAAATAAATTGACCAATCGTGCATTTGTTTTCACATGAAATAGGCAAGACTCATCTTCATCTGCCTAGCCTTTTCTCAACTATATTGGGGTCGGCTTCCAGTCTAAGCGGAGGTATTTTTTATAGAGCAACTTCCTATCTTACCTCCACAACACAGTTACTGGGCAATACGATACCCCTCAGTAAGACTGGTTATCTACAAACAGCCGGACCTACGGCTTAAAATGCATGGAGGCATGGAGGAGTCTCGATATATGATGAACAGTCACCCATCCACAGACTAACCTCGGCAAGCGTAGCTTAACCTTCGAGCAAGCCCTACGGCTGTTTTTATTTAGGTACGTGCTGTCTAAAATAGTCTAGTCGACGTCGTCTTATTAATGTACTCGTAATACCTGACTGTTACTGTCCCACTGCGGGGCAAAGGCCACTTCTCATACAGAGAAGGCACGAGCACTAATCATCACGCTTGCTCAAAACCGGTTGGCGATTTCACACTCATATTAAATATAAGTCCAGGTTTCCTCACGATGTGTTCCTTCACCGATGTCAGTGATGTCCAAGATAAACTTAGAAAGTACATATAAATTGAAAAAGTCACATTGGTACTTGCCCAGGTTTGAACCCATAACCTCGTGCACAAGAGGCGAGGCCTAACCCACTGGATCAACATGACATTTTTCATGGCAGCATTTAAAAAACTGAACGCGTACCATGACAATTATGAGTGTGGTAAGCACGAAGGGTCTAAGCTAGTAGTTAGGCTGGAGTCTAACAGGAGGCAGTCCATAGGTTTGTCCAGCCACAGTGGATATATAGGTATTAGTACCCAAATCCTTGAATTATATTAATAGGTCAGAGTTATAAGATTTGTTTCTTTTTTATATTGACGACGACCGATGTGGCGCGGTGGGCGAAGGTCCGCCTGCGACGCAAGAGGTTGCGGGTTCGATTCCCGCCTTGGGACAAATGTTTGTACGATCTACAAATATTTGTTCCGGGTGTTCTGGGTATTTCCTATGTCATCATCATCATCTGCCTAGCCTTTTCCCAACTGTGTTGGGGTCGGCTTCCAGTCTAACCGGATGCAGCTGAATACCAGTATTTTACATGGAGCGACTGCCTATCTGACCTCCACAACCCAGTTACTGGGCAACACGATACCCCTTGGTAAGACTGGTTGTCAGACTTTGGGGTTTCTGACTACCCGTAACGACTGTCAAAGATCTACAAATGACATCCGGGACCAACGGCTTAACGTGCTTTCCGAGGCACGGAGAAATCTCGATATGTTACAAATGGTCACCCATCCACAGACTGACCTCGGCAAGCGTAGCTTAACCTTCGATCAACCCGTGCGGCTGTTTTTATTTAGCCACGAGCTCCTCAAGGGTAAGGGTATTTCCTATGTATAATAAAAAATATCTATCTCTGTAATGTATTGTATTAAGTATATCAGTCATCTAGTACCCATAACACAAGCTCTGCTTAGCTTGGGGCTAGATGATGCTGTGTGGATTGTCCAGCAATATTTATTTATTTATTATTATTATTTTATATAGAAACTAGCTGACCCAGCAAACGTTGTTTTGCCGAATAAAATATTTAGGATGGACCACCCTTATCATTTAGGGTTATGAAAAATAGATGTTGGCCTATTCTCAGACCTACCCGATATGCACACAAAATTTTATACAAATCGGTCCGGCCGTTTCGGAGGAGCTTGGTAACTAACATTGTGACACGAGAATTTTATATGTATATTAGAAAGATATTTGTACGTCATATTATAGCAGAATATGCCGGAACCATTATTATAACATCTATTGTACCGTATTCTGACAAATAAACTGATTTGTTTTGGTTTGAAGGGAGAAATCAATGTCCAGTGCCAAGAAGCCTTTATTGGAGATAATTAACACATTACTACTTTGAATTGAACTCATTAACACTACAAATAGGCAGTAATAGGCATATCATTCACTTAACAGTATTACATGCACATATCCCGGTACCGGACCTAAGTCCGTATATGAATGAGAGCTTGCTATTGGTCAGCGGCACGACCTTGACTGCGCGCGCGCAACGAAAGTGAAATGAAATGAAAACTTGACAGTGGCTCTGTTTGTAGAGACGTGCGTGATTGGAAATTGGCTTACAAAATACGAATATAATTGTTTTTTAGTCTTGGTTTGTATTAAAATCTGAAAGCCTAATAAAGAAAATAATTTAAACAAATACTAATTCAGCCTGCTTTTCAGTCTGCAACATACACGAACTATAATAAAGAGAGATAATTGCTTACGCAAGTCGCAGGATTTCATGATCAGGACTGAATGATCGAAACAACATAAATAGAAGATTTCAAACAAGGAAATTGAAGCGTAAGAGGGATGTAATATTTTTATGAGTATACCACACATACATACAAACTTTAAACAACGCAAAAAAGGGTGCTGTGTACACCTTTTTTGCGTTGGAGGGAAACAGCTTGGTTTATACTAAGGAATGCTGTCTTTTTCGACACCCACGGATTTAAAATAAAATAAAAGAAGTAACAGTCCACGCTGGCTGAGAATAGACAAGCTTCGCAAGTTAACCCGGGCTCAAACACAAATATTGTCTTAGTTATTTTATTTGTATATATGTATATCGGATATCTCGTGGTGGACTTGTTATTAGGATCTCGCCTCTCATGAATGAGGTTGTGGGTTCAAATCTGGGAAAGTACTAATGTGGGTTTTCAAAAAAAGTAAACGTGTTCTTGAGTGGAGACCGCGACTCGTCAAACGTAGTGTAGGACGCCTTCCGACCAGTAGGATGACGATCTGCGAAAGACTGCAGGCAGATGCTGGATGCGGCAAGCTGAAGACAGGGCGCTATGGCGCTCATTAGGAGAGGGCTATGTCCAGCAGTGGACTAGTATAGCCTGATCATGATGATGATATTCATAATACGAATATGTACTTTCTAAGCTTATCTTAAACATTACTGATATAGCTGCAGGACAACCTCGTGAGAATACCCGGACTAATAATTATTAATAAAACTCTAAAATTTGTGCAAGTGGGGTAGTTAATGATTAGATTCTTTGTATGAGAAGAGACCTTTGCTCTGCAGTGGGGCAGTAACAGGCTGGTATTATTTTGTATTATTCTTATAAGTATATCGCTTACAAATGCAACTGATATTGTTTGTTCTTCTTTACGTCTCAGTTCGGTTATACTTTGATATGAAATACTTTGCTTTTTATAATGACGCATTATTTTTGAGGCGTGAAGGTTGTGGTGGATATCAATAACATTGTTGTGATAGATTTATTACCTATTTTATAATAGTGTTTGGTGTCTTTAAATGCGGATTGAGACAGAGAGAGTTAGTAAATATATAGAAAAGGATAGAATACGCTGTCGAAATGCGTTCCTTGAAGTTTGTGTGGTGTTACTATGAATGATAGATTGAGGAATGATGTGATAAAGCAGCTTTATGGTGTAAAAGAAGATGTAGTGACGACATTTTTAAAATGTCTGCTTTGGTGGTTTGGGTTATGTTTAGAGGATGAATAAAAGGGGATATATCAATAGGTTTTAAGGCAGAAGTGAGTGGAAAAACTGGGAAGGGACGCCCTAGAAGGAAACATACTGACCTCATTGGTGATGTGCGTAGTACTCGCAACCGGCGTGCATGTATGACTAGATATATGGTCGTAAACGAAGCAAAAGAAGTATGTAAGGGTCGTAGCAGCTGGCGTTCTGTAGTTTCTGCCTACCCCCATGGGAAGACGTGAGTTTATGTATGTAGGTATGTACAATACTATATTATATTATACTAGCCGATCCAGCAAACGTTGTTTTATCATATAAAATGTTTGGGGTGACCACCCTTAACATTTAGGGGGATGAAAAATAGATGTTGTCCGATTCACAGACCTAACCGATGTGCACACAAAATTTCACAAAAATCGGTCGAGCCTTTTCGGAGGGTTTTAATAACAAACACCGTGACACGAGAATTTTATATAAGATTTTAAGCCATTGCAAGGTAAACACAGGGCTCAAACCTGACAGGCACCTTGAGCGAGCCTGACAAACTGACACCGGTAGTTCTTGTTACAAGTGATAGGTGTCGCTATCATCGTCAGGGCCATTTCTAATGTGAGGGCTTCAGGGGCTTCCTCGCATTGTTCACTGCAGGTATTATTTGGCAGTAATTGGGGAAGTTTCTTCTCAACAATAGCTTTTTTGTAACCTTAAGTCAGCGAGATGATGTCTGTCTCCGTGAAGGTATAATTAACCCATTACCCGCCCAAGTTGGATTTATCCGACAAATATTTGTGTATCCTGCCGTCTGAGTTATACGTCATTTACATATATATGATATTTATATATTTATATTTATTTATACGACCAACATATTTGTTTGTCCGATTTGATTTCTTGGTTACTTCAGGATTTGACTTACTTCAGGCAAAATATATAAGCTAGGTGCAAGGTAACTGTTATAAAAAATTAATAATTATATATATAAATATATAAAATAAATGATTTTATTATTTTATTATTAAAATCAAGTGGTTAAATAAAATGTTAAACAATGACACATACGTAACATCACGCCTATAATCCCCGAAGCGTAAGGCAGAGTCGTATCTATAGTTCACCCAAATTTCGCCAGTTATGTTTAAGTCCTATATAATAGAGGCGAGTTTATTACCATCCACCGGGCACGAATTCAGACTCCAGGCTGGCTGACAGACTGAGATGATTCAGATGGAAACACCCAATAACACTTTGCTCGACCCAGGAATCGACTTCCAACTACTTCACCAACAAGGTAGTCAAACAACAATGACACTTATGGTTATTAATTAAATAACAACTGAGTTAAAGAAAATATGTATATCCCACAAATGTAACTTGATAACAAACTGACAGTGGCTGAGTGACCGACTGCTGTGCCGCGAGTCGTGGGTTCGATTCCCGCGCCGAACAAATATTTGTATGGCCTTCAGGTGGGTGTTCCGGGTCTGGCTGTTTGTATCATCATCATCATCAGGCTATATTAGTCCACTGCTGGACATAGCCCTCTCCTAATGAGCGCCCTGTCTTTAGCTTGCCGCTGTTTGTATATGTGAGTTTAAATGTTTGTAAACGCACCCACGACACAGGAAAAAATCCTAGTGTGGGGCAACGTTTTTTAAAAAGAAAAAGAAGAAGAAATGTTATGCGCTATGCATAACTTCACTTAGTTACAATCTAAGCTAGCAATAATGCTACAATCTATCACTTTAATTCTGATCTATATTTCACAAGAATTTCCTACAATTTATAATCTGCATAATAACTAGAAATAATTAACAGCCAACTTGTTCCCCACCGCTTACGTAAAGTACAACAGGTTCGATTCCGAGCAAGTGAACTGTGGATAAACATATTAAGTACAATAAGTACTGAATATGTTTTTCCAATGCTGAGTGTTATGTGTTGTTCTGAGAAAGCACCGTGACGCCTACCTATACATAAAATCTTAATATATATAAATCTCGTGTCACAATGTTTGTCCTCAATGGACTCCTAAACCACTTAACCGATTATAATAAAATTCGCACACCATGTGCAGTTCGATCCAACTTGAGAGATAGGATAGTTTTTATTTCGATTTTTGACCTTAATATTTTATTAATTGCAAATTAAACGTTTTCCTCTAATAAGTTCCATATATTTCTAACAGATGGCAGTGTAACTCAACTTTTGAGGCGGGACGAAGTTCGCTGGGACAGCTAGTATATAATAAGTTAACAATAGTCTCGATTACCTTTTTAGTTCAGTACAACATTCTGGATCCCCCAGTATATGTAGAAAATTTTCGTCGTTTTTCTCCACATTTTTATGTGTTTCTTCTGTTATGTACATATGTACTTTAAAATGTAAAAAGTCATCAGAAAATCACGAATTCTGTCTAATCCAAGGAGATTTTAAAGTAGTCGCATATAAAGTGTAACATTTGACATCTCACCTTGGTAATAAAATTGAGTTTTAATCCTATGTTTGGGTCGGCTTCCAGTCTAACAGGATGCAGCTGAATAACAGCATTTTACATGGAGCGACTGCGTATCTGACCTCCACAACTCAGTTACTGGGCAATACGATACCTCTTGGTAGCAATGGTTGGCAGACTTTCGTGGTTCTGACTACCCGTAAAAACTGTCAAAGATCTACAAATGACAGCCGGGACCAACGGCTTAACGTGCTTTACGAGGCACGGAGGAGTCTCGATATGTTTCGAACTGTCACCCATTCGCAGACTGACCTCGGCAAGAGTAGCTTACCCTTCGATCAACCTGTGCCACGAGCTTCTCCTGTCCCTTCCACTCTGTTTATAATCAAAATGGTTGAGATAGTTATCTCCATGCGGACACGACCGCCACTCGACCACAAGTGCTGGTGGCTACTGGCCAGTGGCGCAAGAGTTGCGGCCGACAGTCTACTTTGTGGGTGCCTGTTACTAATTGAGCCGTAGTGGCCGCCAGTGAGGAATGCTTTAAAACTATTGTCAAGACGTAATCATGTGTGTTTTGTTTTTGCACATTTATGTGGGAAATGGAAATTTAAATAAAACACATTGTCCAACAACGTTTGGTTTCTTTTTTGGGTTCCGTACTGAAATGGTAAAAAGGAGCGCTTAAGCAGTACGCCTTCGTCTGTCTGTCTGTTTGTCTAGCTTTATTTCTGTCTGCCTGTCTGTCATAGCTTTATTCTTATACTACACTTCTCACACTATGACTTCGTCCAAGTGGTAAGTTTAGTACTCTTCCCTTCGAACTTTAACATCCCCTAAACTAAACTTAAACTATTCTTTAAAGCCTAGTTTAAAAAATAGCCTATGTTACTCACTGATAGTGTAACTTTCTATAAGTGAACGAATTTTTTAAATCGCTAAAGTAGTTTTTCAGTCATAACACAAACAAACATATCTTTCCCCTTTATAATATTAAGGAACTTCTAATGCGATTTATTATTTTTACACAGCAAGTCAGCAAGTGAAGAAACTGTTATTTTTATTCAAATAGACGCTGAAAAAGGGGTTTGAAATTTTACAGTAGAATAACTAGGTAAATATACCCCTCTTCCTTTTTCAAAGTTTGTAAAGTAAAACATATGCACTTATAAATTCGTTTGATGGAAGTTTATTAAATATAACAAACTTAGTAAAGAGATCGCTAAAAATAAAAAGAAGAATTTATTTTTAATATGGATACATATTTCTATGTCTATGTACTCGTAGATACGGAACTCTCGGACGAGTCGGTCTCTCTCCTTGCCGCATTTTGTTTAATAGCTGTTTTACTTGTGGGATATGTAGATGTCATTCAGTTTGCATTTCTAAAGATGTTTTGAATAACCTTTCACAATCTTCAGATTTCACGCCCGTGTTAACGAAAATATAATAATAAAGTAAACACATCATTATCAGTAACTAAGAAACATAACTCTATACGAGTACATATAACAAAATAGTAACAGACAAATGTCTGTACATTATAGTTACTGAAGAATAACTAATATGAGAGGTCTTTATTTATTTAATAAATTTAACCACACAAATGTCATGATGGCCCAGTGGTTTAAGCCTCGCCTCTTGTGCACGAGGTAGTGGGTTCAAACCTGGGCAAGTACCAATGTGAGTTTTTCAATTCATATGTACTTTCTAAGTTTATCTTGGACAACACTGACATCGGTGAAGGAAAACATCGTGAGGAAACCTGGAGTTATATAATTAATATAAGTCTGAAATCGCCAACCCGTCTTGAGCAAGCGTGGTGATTAATGCTCATGCCTTCTCTGTATGAGAAGAGGCCTTTGCCCTGCAGTGGGACAGTAATAGGCTGGTAATTAACCACACAAATGTACAGAGGCGGACTAAATGCCATGGCCATTTTCTACCAGTCAAACTTTGGGTGATGCAGATATAGACAGTGATAGGTGCAATTTCTTAAAAGAAATGGGAACAGAAAATAAAATGTATTTAAAAGCGCCTCACGCCAAAACAAGAGTTTTTATATTTCGTCTGTCAGTCGTTTGTAAACGCATTACGCAAGAAATACTGTATGGAAGTGAATGCATTTTTTTATCAGTATATTGCTAGAAGTGTGGCTCCATTTTTCCATTCTTAATACTACGCGTACTAAATCGCGGGCAAAAGGTAATCAGTGAATAAGATCGTATATCAATCATTATTATCACTTAATAATCATACATTCAGGATTCAGGATATAACATTTAAATTAAAAATAATAGGGTCGTTCTTCATAAAAATTAGAACAAGATTCAAATATTAATTCCTAGACAAAAACTTATTATTTATTACTTTTAATAGATTATTAAGGATTGATACTTCCTTATATGAGGGCTATAGTATAATAATTAGAATGTCAACCAGTTATTTTTATAATTAATTAAATCGAAATAAGTTATTTTTGATTAAGTAAAGTAATCGTTAAGAAAACTAGTTCAATGTTTGATAAATAGCACATTTGACCTTCAATAGATAAATCAACAACCTCGTTAACCTAGTGTTTGTTAGTGCTACTGCTGAACATGAGGCCCAAGGTTTGACTCCCAGGTCGGGCAAAGTGGTGCTGACTTTTTTCATCAGAAATTTTTCAGCAGTCCGGAGTATGGATTTGTGCTGGGTTTTGATAAATGAATGATATTGATAATAAATTATATTTATTTCTGTAAATAGGTTTTAACAAACACTTTTACACGTCAACTAGTAAAATAATTATCAATATTTATTTATTATATTTATTTATTTATTTGACGACACGGTTGGCGCGGTGGTTGAGCCATCGTTTGAGCCATCGTTGTGGGTTCGATCCCCACACGGAACAAATATTTGTATGACCTACAGGTAGTTGTTCCGGGTCTGGCTGTTTGTGTATGTGAGTTTAAATGTTTGTAAACGCACCCACGATACAGGAGAAATTCCTAGTGTGGGGCAACGTTTTTAAAAAAAATAAAAAAAATATATATATATATTACGTGCGAGTCTATACTCGCGCCATACGCGTATGTTTAAGCCCCATGTAATGGCTTAAACATACGCGTACACAACTGCCTATCCCTTCGGGGAATACAGGCGCGATGCTATAGTTATTTTTAAACCTACTTTGTATTTTTTAAATCATAAATAGTCGAGTTAAAATTTCCTGCTTAGGTAAATCAAGTATATATAAGTAGCTAACTTGTCAAGTTGATTTATTAAATCTAACGCCGGAATTAATTATTCCTTTTATTAAAGTAAACTTAAGAGAAAGTTTAATTAAAAAAAATACTTTTTAGCGTGTTTTTTATGTTTTTCCTACTGAATATAAAACATTAAAATATGATTAATAATATTTATTTCTGAAAATTGGATTTAACAAACACTTTAGCACGTGAAACAAGCAAAATATTTATAAAAGGTCGATAGAGAGAGAGAGAGAGAGAGAGAGAGAAAGTAAGAAAAGAGAGGAGGTTGTTTTTATAGGTCAGTGTTTCTTATCTAACGATAGTACACAGATGCACACATCGCCAGATCAGATACCTATGTTAAACTTGCATATCATCATCGTCATCCTCCTGCCTTTATCCCAATATATCTGGAGTCTTCTTCTTCCATTCATTTCAATTTGCCGTCATCTCCCAAATCACATCCTACTTAGCCATATCATCTTTCACGCAATCCATCCATCGTTTCTTTGGTCTTATGTTAAAGTTCCATGTAATAGAAGGAAAGAAAGAAAAAACTTATATTTAGCAGAGGTACGCACTGACAACACTAAACATCGAACTAAAAAGTAAGTGCAATGACAGCAGCAAAAAAATAAATAAAGTATTAGTAATGTGCCTTACTGCTACGCAAAATGGGTCCAGTTCAACAAAAATGCCAGACAACTAGTGTCTGACGCCGGTTTTTATTGATCTGAGGTTGTGAGATGTCACGATAGGGGGCGACCCTATTGCAAACAACTGGGCACAGATCCAGACTCCACGGACTCTTACAGATAGAAAAATCCAATCAAGACTGGATTTTTCTATCTGTCACGACTCGAGAATCGAGCCTAAGACATTATGTTTAGCAGTAGCACTTGCGACCACTAGACCAACAAGGTAGACAAACATAAATTAACACTTTTTAGGTTGTAAAATTCGTAACTATCACCTTAAAATGTGCAAGCAACCCACATAGTCTAGTTGAATGTAATACGTTATATAAGTTTTTTAATTAGTAATTTATTCGTAGGTAATAGTATCGCGTAATTTTGTAAATTAGGTGGTAATGCCGCATTGTACACGCGAGTTGACGCGAGCTATGCGCCTGCGCAGCGGGACGAAATCGTCACGTGAACTTATTCATGAACTGAACTGGTTCAACTGGGTGGTTTCTGGATATGAATTATGTTCTGGCATCAATTTTTAACATTAAATTGTCATTTTACCATTCTATTGACTACCTTAAATCCGAAATTGTTTATCGATATAAAAAGTATTTATGCTGTTGTACAAATAAGTAGTAGTTATAATTAAGAAGTCATTTAGTCGTGATTCCTGCGGCCTTATTGACGAATGAAATTAAATATCCTTAATGATGATGAATATTCCTCCTTCTTAGAAGTTGCTCACTTTGCTGAGGGCGGTAACCCATCATTTGATGTCCCATTGTCCATGACCCTCATCACTGTCTTTCAAAATCATCCAGCCAACTTGGCATGACTCCTAGTAAAGTCCAAATGTAAACCAAGGCCAGGTCTGGGTCTTGATGTACATGGTCAATGAATCTAGATACTTCATGCATAATATTACGATCACATAAATAAACTTCGTTAGATAACTTTAATGTCAACTGAAGGTTACTAGTTACGTATTCATTGTGAAAAAACTAACCAACTATCTATTTGATACTTAATTAAGAGTAACAAATCAAATCGAATCATTGATTGTTTGGAAGCATGGGTATTTAGTACATAAATGTTTATACATGGGTATGCAGAACATATTATTATTTAATTCACAAACAATTTAAAGATATCATAATTTTAAATAACAATTAGGAGGATTTAATAATACAAAGTACAAATGAATGTCAAATCATCAATCAATAACTATAACCGACTATTAAAACGTATTTAAATAAAATCAAAAACACAATAAAGTATTTTAAGTAACTTAATCTAACAACATGCTATGTTATAACTAAAATATCTCTTTTGGCTGGTCCCGCCCCTTTCATTTTAAAACATAGAGATTTCTGTGCTAATTTATATATTTAACACATACCACTATCATCACAGGCTTACCTGATACAATAGTGTCGTTATAGTTATTGACTTACTAAGATTAGACTTATAATCATAGTATTTCAACAACCAAGAGTAATTCCACACAAAAACCTTCCGGAAAAAAATGCCATAAGTGATGGTAAAGACAAGGTCAAAATATGTTCCTACATTGTCGAGTTTTGAAGATCTCAGCTGTCACACATACGCACACGAAAAGCGACTTTGTATTATACTAATTATATCTTTAAAAGATGAAAAAACCGTAAACATTTTCAGTGAGCTAAGTAGGTAGCCAGTTGTTACTAGTAACATAGAAACAAAACTCAATCGGAAGTGATAGAAAAAGTCCCATTAAATTTGATAAACACCTCGTACATTGGCCAATGACAGCCCATAAAAAGCAAACGAGTACATTGAATAAAAAACTGTAATAAACATCCATTATTGTGTTATTAAAGTTATAATAAAACAAATTGCAAGTTGTAAATCATGTGTAATAGGTATTTGTCGGTAACTTTCTACAGGCCATTTAAATTCCGTATTTCGGGATTATCGCAGCAGGAAGCGAGTGATCCAGATTGATCCGTTCGACACCGTGCAGTGAAAACATTGAATGTAATTAATATAATAATAGTTTGGGGGGGAGGTTATATAGTGAGCGCCAACGCTCGCCCGCCATTCGGCGCGCGTACCCTTCGCGCATGTGCATGCCTCGCGAGTGACATTAGTGACAGTTTAACCCCAAAATGGCGGCCAAATTTTACGTAAGTGTCAAAATTAAGTGCAGATTTGTGGTTTTAGAACGCACCCTCTGGATTTCGGATTCGCGCTCGAGTGATGCAGTGGTATTTTTTTTTAGTGGAACAAACGAGAATGTATATCGTGAGGTGGTTCTAAGCCACATTTCTGCGTCCATTGTTTTGCATGTGAATAATTGATGTTGCAGTTTGATATTTGGTGAATTGTAAGAGTTGCCTGTAACTGATACTTGTGCATAGATCATTTAGTACAGGTTTCGATTTTTGCCACTCTGTTTGTTATTGGATAAATAGCATAACAATTTGTTAAATATTACGTGTTTAAGTTGAACGATTTTTGGGTCAGTTATTTCAAATATTTTTTTACGTAGACATAATATAAAATTCGTATTCATTCCTTAAGAATATTATTTTATTATTAAAACTTAAATTAACCTTTCGATTTAAGACGGTAGGCGGTCATGAAACTTTTTTGAAATATTAAGTACTTACTTACCTAATAATTTTTCATCAAGTTACCAGCTTGATTTGATAAACAAACCGCGCTTAAACTTTAACAATCAGACATTTGTAGAGCATTTCAACTCTGAACTTATTTTGCATTCAAGGACTCAAAATAAAATGAAAGTTAACAAATGTGATATATTCTAGAAATGTTAGGCAATCAGATTAATGCCTAGGTCTAGTCAGTCTCACTCGGAAAGGACAACTGGTTGTCCGGGTCGATAACCTATTCTCTATATTTTATAGGTCTAGTGATATTCACGGGCCACTTTCGCGTTTCTAGGGTTGACATGTTGTAAAAAAATGTACAAGTTAGAAGGGATATCGAATATAACTTACCCTTTAAGATTTTTACCTGAAAAGTAAAAAGTAAAAAAAACTTCAATTTTTTTTCAGTGTAAAGTAAAAAATAAATATCAGGAAAAGACAAAAACGTTAGGAAAAATCCTACGTAAAATTTCATCGCTTGGGCATCCATATGTAACTCAGGTGTTGTGCCTCAATTTTTGTTCTACCTAGTAAAAATATATCTGATTTTATTACTTTGTTTAAAATGCAAATCAATAACCTACATCAATCAGATGCATATTATAAAGTTGCGATTAGTTTTGCGCGGTATTTTTATTGGTCATTAATTTATTTAAATCTACTAGTGCCACTGTATAATATACTCGTACATAATATTTATATAAATTAAGCAACATGACTATGTTAATAGCAATGTCTATTCCTTATTTTATATATTAAAATAATATCATCATCTGCCTAGCTTTTTCTGAAATATATAACCAGATGCAGCTTTTTACATGGTACCAGTATTTTACATGGAGCGACTGCCTATGTGACCTCCCAGTTACTGAATAATATAAGCGTGGTACAGCTGGACTTTCGGGTTTCTGACTGCCCGTAACGACTGTCAAAGATCTTCAATAAATAGTCGGGACCAACGACCGAAATAAAATGCTTACAATACCTATGTAACAACTTAAAATACTAATGCTTATAAACCTTTTAGGAATTACAGCACTTACCTAGTTAAAAATAAAAATTCATAGTAAAGTAATTTATTTCAATCAGACCATCAGAAAATGTGCTTTACAACGTCAAAGTTACAAGAAAGAATATTTTTTTTCTCTAGTAGTCCTTTCCAAAAAGGTAGTCTCGTATGGAGAAGATAATAATAATGAGAATAAAATTTAATATGTCAAGAAACACCATACCTCTTTTAAAATATTGATTACAAAATTTTGTATACTTTAATGAGATATAGTAATTGTACGCTGTTCAAAAATATTTCTACTATACCCAATATAGTTTTGATAAAGATCTAACTAATTTGCTTTACCTAATTAAAAATATTAATAATGAACCAATATTACGACAAGCTAATCATTCTACCCCGATAACTATCTAAAAACCGAAGTATACCAACACACGATTAAAAAAATAAGAACGCTTTTATAACTGACTGATCTCTATTAAAATTCTGGCGCAGTTAATATGAATTGCCTAACTTGATGTTAAACCGATCGTTAGAGAAAACAACGAAAGTTAACTTGGATGGTACGGAAAGTGAAACCTATTGAGGGAAGTAGACGGAACGAGCGCCGCGCGACCGCTGCCCCAGCCGACGTATGTTTAGATACGAGATACGAGCCGCGATATTTATTACGTACATAGTAGGTAGGTAACGTTAAATTCCGTGCATCGGAAACCACGTTAAGCCGTCGGTCACAACTGTCATTTTTTTATATTACAGTGGCTTGAGGCTTGTGGCTAAATAATTACAGTCGCAAGAGTCGATGTCGTGGATGGGTGACCAGCCATCACAAGGTGTTATTTGCAGATCTTGGTCAGTCGTTTTTAGTAGTCAGAGACCCGGAAGTCTGACAATCAGTCTAAACAAAGGGTATTGTGTTACCCAGTAACAGGGTTGTGGAGGTTAAATAGGCAGTCGCTCTATGTAAAATACTGGAATTCAGCTGCATAGACATGGAAGCCGACTCCAATATAGTTAGGCTAAGAAGATGTCTATCGTTAAGTTCGGCTAAACAGACGCACTCTTTTGTCAAGTACTTGTTGGTCAAGTGACCGCAATCACTACTGCTGAGCATGAAGTCCTGGTTTCAATTTCGGGGTCGGTCAAAGTATCATGAAGTCTGTACATCTGCAATATCTAGTAGCTGGCTATAATCGATGACCAATGTGGCGCGGTGGGCGAAGGTCCGCCTGCGACGTAGGAGGTTGCGGGTTCGATTCCCGCCCTGGAACAAATGTTTGTACGATCTACAAATATTTGTTTCGGGTGTTCTTGGTATTTACTATGTATAATAAAAAATATCTATCTATGTAATGTATTGTATTAAGTATGTCAGTCATCTAGCACCCATAACACAAGCTCTGCTTAGCTGGGGGCCAGATGATGCTGTGTGGATTGTCCAGCATTATTTATATTTATTTTATTTTATTTTGTAATCTGGATTTGTGTCCAGTTACCGGCAATAGGCGCGCCCCTATTACACTGGACTTAAATATATCAAGCGAAGTGTGGGAGTACGGTCGTTATTTTTATTATTTTCAAGGTCACTTGATCTATTAACATTAGTCACGCCTTCATAATACCTGATTTATCATTCATTATTTCCATTAACCTATTCGCCTTACATCTAGATTAGGTCCGCCCCGGCCATGCGCGTGGGCAAGCCGCGGGATAAGCGGCCGTTGCAACAGAACATGACATTATCATAATAATGGCTGTCAGTTACCAGCTGTAGCGTGATTCATACAATGATGTATGGCCAGTCAGACATGCTCGTTGGCTTAACTCGGTTCTGTCTCTTGACATAGAGAGGAGTGGACATATTTAGTTCCTAACCTTCCGCTGTTCTTATCTAAAAATATTCATTCCGGGATATATGACAGTAGAATCGTTTTTCCGGGACTAGTCGACCTTCATTGTCTCACCGCTTTTCTGATGTTGGTTGTGAATTTACAACTACAATACAATAAACAAGTCACGAGAGATGGGTGCTATAATTTTGAGGGAATTATTTCTAGACTAGTTTTGACCCTCAGCGTCCAAACTCTGCCGTGTACCGCGACGGTGATGATAGAGAGATGTTGCCTGAAAACGTATCAAACAAGTTCTCACTGGAAACCCAGGGATCTTGCCCAGGGTAGGTGGACGGTAGATAAACTGTCGAAGCATTTCTGGTTTTATCAAAATATGGCCCAAGATACTCCCACACTTTGTTTGTCTATTTCATGAGAATTGACGCAGCAGAAGGTATCCCATACAAGACCTCTGAAATAAAACTGTATCAAATAGGCAACGCATTCTTTCACTTTCCTACAGTTTATCCACCTCAGAAAATCCATTCTTCAAAATTTCCACTTCACATTATCTTCTCAAGCAAATACGTGATAAACTAGTGACTTATTCTTATCATTCTAGAAACAATATAAACTTCAGACAATTCTAATATACATTAACTACCTTCGTGGTAGGCTTGTAGGTCAGGCGCGGGGCTACAGTGAGAGGGGGGAGCGGGGGGGGGGTACCAGCACGCGCTGGCGCAATCGTCCTAGTTCCCAGACAGGACTCGGAAGTGTACGAGGGCACATTATACAATTCTGTTTGTTTAATTTGCATTATGAAAATTGGTTGTTTCTTAAAATAGTTTTCGCTACAAAAATAAATAAATAAATAAATAAATATTGCTGGACAA
Organism: Phlogophora meticulosa; assembly: GCA_905147745.2. Taxonomy (NCBI): domain Eukaryota; kingdom Metazoa; phylum Arthropoda; class Insecta; order Lepidoptera; family Noctuidae; genus Phlogophora; species Phlogophora meticulosa. The sequence continues at coordinate 958,567 of LR990525.1, forward strand.
TCCACACAGCATCATCTAGCCCCAAGCTAAGCAGAGCTTGTGTTATGGGTACTAGATGACTGATATACTTAATACAATACATTACATAGATAGATATTTTTTATTATACATAGGAAATACCCAGAACACCCGGAACAAATATTTGTAGATCGTACAAACATTTGTCCCAAGGCGGGAATCGAACCCGCAACCTCTTGCGTCGCAGGCGGACCTTCGCCCACCGCGCCACAGCGGTCGTCAAAAAAAAAATCCTTTGGAATTTTTTCTTTTTTCTAACGAGAATGTGTGTGAGAAAACTCTTAGTATCGCCAGTATAGCCTTTACCTGTTTCATTCAGTCTTATTCGTCTGCAGTTTAAAACATAGCCTTCCAGTAACTTCTAACCTCCCAAATATGAACTATCAATAAGTTGATCCTCTATCTTATCTTTTTCCATTATATTAAATTCAATTTTCAATATAATATCATCTCGTGTATCTGTATCGATCTAGTTTTATATTCACTGGATCTGCTTAAATAGGTGCGCGTGTGCAATTGCAACCGGCCTCGTTCTCAGTTAGGACGCGGAAGTGTTGATGGGATCTGTTGTCCTTGCGAAATGTAGATCTGATCGCGATGGTATCTATATTATATGGTGTGAGATATTTACTTAGGATTATTAAAATGAGGCAGTGGTGCTAAATTAAGAATAATTTCATAAAATTCAAACGGAATTGAGACGTCTACTTATGTCAGTCTCACAAACGCTATCAGCTGATTAAATCAGAAATCAGAAAGATTTATTTGTGAACATAGGTCAAGTTACTCATAGTGTGTGGTTATATATATATACTAGCGGACCGATCAGACTTCGTCCTGCCCGTACAGCGCCACCTACCGGGTCCAATTGTGAATCTAAACCATTCTCGAATCTCCACGAACACACACAAAAAATTTCATCAAAATTGGTCCAGTCGTTTAGGAGGAGTTCAGTCACATACACACGCACACAAGAAATATATATATTAAGATATATATATGTAGATATATCCTCCATGTTTTGTCCAGAGGTGTACAAATATAGTTATTAAAGTTTTAAAATAACAAATTGGTGAAGTTATGTCAACTTTCGCGTCAGTTATAACATCAGTATAAATAGGCATAGCATAATAAAAGAAAAAGCATATAAAGAAACAATCAATTTCTCAATAAATGACAAATGGTTAAGTTACATGTCATAATTAATAATGATAATGTCGAACGCCATTAAGTTAATTCAATTCAAAAGCTACGACGACCAGTCATTCTGTATGGTATATAAAGAACTTACATATATGCACTAGATGGTCAAGATCACAAAAAAAAACTGGTGAAACCTCATTGAGTTGAAACACTGAAAGGGATCTAAGAGCAAGATCTTCCATCAAGCGATGAACTGACGTTGGCGAGGATAGGGTTGACAGGAGGCGGAGACTTGGGTGCGACGTAGCATAGAACGGGTTTGTATATCGTATATGTCCAGGACTTGGATTGCAATGAACTGGGCTCTCTCGAGTTCACCTCTTCCGATACTTATCACGATTAACTAAATTTAAAACCTTCAGTTAACAACATTAAACGACAGTTAAACAAACAATCATATTTGACATTATTCTCGTGGGATCTGGGTCGTTCCGCGTCGAATGTGGTGCAGCTAATAATTTGAGCTTTTTATCTTACTCGTCATTATCATAAGGAGGTTACTGCACAATGGGTTCGCTATTATTGTCGATAATATCTTATCTAAGTTTTGTATCTGTTATCTTCTTGGTGTTATTGTAGTATTTTTATAGAGTTGTTTGTGCTAAATGGTGATGTGTTGCTACATCTTTTACTGTTATCTTCTCTAGTATGTTGGGTTAATCTACAGTTCTTCTTCTTTCTTCTGCTTCTTATCTTAATATTCTTCTACTTAATTCGCTATTGGGGTTAAAACACTAGAGCCATCAAGGGTCCGCGTGCCCATTTAGTTTTTTGGGACATCGCCAAGCGTTTGCTCGACTCTTCACGTGACCAGAAGGCTGGTCTTTTTTTTGGCAAAAGAATCAGCATTATAATACTGCCAGACTTCTGGGCACTTTTCCCGTTGACAGTGATGCGGATGAATTTTTCGATGCCCTGTGACTTTTTATTGTTTTTTTTCTTTTCATGTATAAGTAGTTTTATTGCTTTATTGAATAAATTTGTGAATAAAACATTCGCCTTTATATTCGGGTGGTAAATGGTATGTATACTAGATGTCATGATGAAATTACGACTTTGATTTCAGGAGAAACTATTGCTACCATTTTATACATACTTATTAATTTAACGACATGCAGTTTGATAAAATTAACGATTAATATCAAGTATGGCTACTTACGTGTTTTAGTTCTATCAAGTAGGGTTATAAAGAGCAAATCAATTATATTAAGTACACCATCTCCTCTTAGAACAAAATGTAGCAATAATGTGTAAGTCTAAAGATCAGGATTGCTCACAAAAACCGTTGGCAGGCTAGTTTGGATCAGTATTTAGTACAAAAACTACGTTGACTAACTCTAGATTGATTCTCGCAAGAAGGCTGTAACAAGCATCTCACTTACTATAATGCTTAGATAGGGTACTACTTTATAAATTGAATGTGGCAATTTTTACTTCAGTGCAAGTGAATGTTGCCACATTTAAGAGTGACTGTGAGGCTAAATTCCTGGTCTTTACAGTTTAATTGAATATATGTTCTTCTTTAAAGCCTGTTACATAGCCAGTATTACAAGTAACATTGGTTTTATTGCAATCACCAACATAATCACGGATGACATCTTCAATCGTTTTTCCCTTATCGGCTAAAACTGCCATTGTATTGGTGTCATCAACCGAAGACGAATTATCTACTACAAAAAGGCTCATTGAATTAGAAACCCAACAAACTTATCATCTGCTATTAACGACACCTAAAAAGTAACAAATTAACACAGAATATATACAGTACGTGTTTTAGAAGACATCTCGATATACGTGGGAATACTGCAGCAAGCGAAACTTTGAAAAAAACACAATGCAGACGACACGAGCTGTGTTCTGGGATACATGATCTGTCAGTTAGCGCAGGTCATGGATAGAAAGGACAAAATACTGAGAGACGATGTTCCAATTACTTTCAAACTACTGTCAGATAAAAGTAAATGGTTAGTTAAAAAGAAGAATATCATGAAAGCATTAACAAAAATATGAGTGTGAGTTCACACACAATAGAAGTGAACCCTTGTGTTCAGGTTAATTTGTAAGAGAATGCACTACGGAGACCACCTCCGTAGTGCATTCTCTTACAGGAAGAGAGAGAGAGACAGAGCGAAAAAAAAAATGTTTGCCTCTTTTTTTATTTTAGGCCCATAAAAGGTTTCACTTCAAAATAAATACAGATATAATAGATAAGTAATGGGGGACAGAAATATCAAAACATACATGACTATTGCAGTACCCAGACCAGTCTTTCAAAAAGTCAAGGCAAGTTGTATTTGAAATGAATTTAACATAATGTGTATATAATCCGTATCTTCACGCCTTATTAAAAGATGTCGAGAGGAGTAAACAGAAAAGATACGCATGTTACACATACATCATTTCTATGTTTATGTAGTAATAGTGCTTTCAAAACAATATTTGTATGGGAAACAACACAAGATGGCCACAGAAACCGTTCATAATGAACAGTAAATAGAAAAGTAACAAAAATGAACATAATATTACTTAAGTAAAGCGAAAACAAATGCGGACATGATATGAGTATTAAGTAAAGTAAACTTTGTTACCTAAGCTCTATCGACTTCACTTGGTTGCCAAGAAGTTTCTCTTGATCTGGTTTTTCACAGTTACACATTTAACTATGAACGAGGAGAATATTATATAATTGATGTCTCATTATCATCCTCCTGCCCTTGTCCCAATTTCTTTGGGGTCGGTGGAGGATGTCTTACTCTTCCATATATCTCAATGACGCCTCTGTCCTAGCCATCTTCGACACCGTCCATCGTATCTTTGGTCTTCCTCTACTCTTGAAATCCTCTACATTCATACACAAAACTATCATTACGAGATGTTTCTCATTCCTCCGCATTACATTCTCATGCCATGACTTTATTTCCACATAATATCCTTATGTACTATAAATGCGTTTGCTAAATTTTAATTGAGCAGACTAATCTTCTTTCCAATAAAAAAGGTATTGAAAAACACAGCACTATAAGAATAATCGACTCGAAAAAAAGAAATAATAAAAACCATTTAATTCAATTGAACGAGATTAGCCGTAATTCGATTATCGATTGTTGCGAAGCCTTATAATTATCTTTTATTATATAATTATAATAATATAATCGGGGGACTTATCTCCGTTGTGAAAGCCTACAATGTAATGGCTACACTTATGTGTAGTAATAATATTGGGCAGAAAAATGTATTATGTAAAATCGGTGTATATTTTGCAAACGTACCTATTGCTAAAATGGTATTGTATGGGGCAAGTTATACATATTTGTACACCTTTTGTCCCAAAACGTGGCTTCATTTTAAGGTTCTTTTTACTATGTTCCAATTTTCATGGGCCTTATCCTTTCCCCAGAATGTTTTTATATTCTTGTGTCGATAAGATGATCGGCTTTTGTTCATTCAATTATCTTGTGCAATAAAAACTTCATGTTTTAGTAAAAATAGCTTTATGCGTGTGAATTAATGCACTTAAAATAACTCTAGAACGTTCTAAACGTGGTAGTTAATACCGAAACATTTAGTGGTAAAATTTACTTGAGCGTAATAAAGGTCCTAACTGTGAAGAATTTGATTGAGTACCTAACCGTGTGATGATTAAAATCTTGACATTAACTATGTATATATTTGTATGTCATGAAGTGACAACATTATCTTAAAGACATATAATTATATGATATTGGCTAATGAGATTCTATCTAATAAATTCGTGCCCCAATCTAGCTCGGGGCAATTCGTGTACTCGCGGCGTACTAATCTGTCTCCAATTAAAAATGTGGGGCAATTTGGCACCTGATGTCCCAGAGCTGTAATTTATAGATTGGCACGATATATTACTACGACATTCACTAGAGATGTATGTCAATTCATCATATTTACTTACAACATTATTAATCAGATGGTAAAGTGTAAAGTGTTACATTATTTGACCCATTACATGTAATGATGTAGAATTAATTTGAGAAGGTTTTTTTGATGAAATGTTTTGTTGTTGTGATTTTGCTTGTAAGTATGTTTTAGACGGCTCATTGTGTAGTTGAAAGGTTAGTAATTTATCTTGATGATTACTTGAAACTATTTGAAATCGATTCTTTGATGATTTCAAATAAATCGAAGAGTCTTTATTTTGTTGGATATTAATGGTGTTGGAATAAAAGGAATGTTTTTATTTTTATTCAAAAGAATTATTTTGTAATAAAGAGAGAAAAAAAATAAAATTTTCATGCACAAACAAATGTACTAGGATCTAATGATAGTGGTAGTTGATATTTATCTTAAATCATGTATGTGGAGAAAAACCAAAACTATGGATTATTTCTGGCAATAAAAAAAAGAACAAAAGAGAAACAGTTTTTATAACTGCATCAAAATCGGTCCATTCGTTTAGGAGCTACGATGCCACAGACAAGCATACAGATACACACACACATACAAAGTAATGTTGCTTAGTGAATGGAATGCTTCTTTTACGTTTTATCTTTGTTTAGTAAATGCACGCCGTATTAAGGCAAAATGTACCGGGGCGCTCATCAAAATAACCATCAAATCTGTATACCTACATTATTGGCAAATAACAGATTTCTAATTCCATTTCTAAATTCACACAGATACCCGCAGATACACGATACGTTATAACACCCCTCGGGGGTAAAAATCAAATAACAGCTAAATACAAAAATACATGCCAAATAAAAACACTGTCTTATCTCCGAACTGCACTTTTAAACCTGAAATGTTGACTAAAACCCGCTGAGCATCAGTTTTCGTAACGACAACTGCAAGGCTAGCTAGTGTGTTTCCCACGACCCGGTTCGTTGCATGCATTACTTACTATTATAAATACGTATGTATAGAGTGCTACATTTGGCAACGTATTGGCACATCTCTTAAAATGATCTGAATATTATTTAAATTTTGAACAGACTGGTATTTTTTTTTTTGATAAATTAAAATTTGTCAATATTTTGTTGACATGCTTTTTTCCAATTGCTGTTTCAGCATATTATATTAGTGTAACCATGACCTTTCGTTTGGTCAAATCGTTTCAAATATTTCGGCTTAATATTGGTATTTAATCAACATTTTGATACCACGCGGCATATTTTTTGCATGCCGAATGGTAAAATATAATAAAATATAATGGAGGAGCTTGTGGCTAAATAAAACCAGCCGCACGGGTTGATCAAAGGTTAAGCTACGCTTGCCGAGGTCAGTCTGTGTATGGGTGACAGTTCATTAGGTACATATCGAGACTCCTCCGCGCCTCGGAAAGCACGTTAAGCCGTTAGTCCCGGTTGTCATTTGTAGATCTTTGACAGTCGTTACGGGTAGTCAGAAGCCAGAAAGTCTGATTACCAGTTTAACCCAGGGGTACCGTGTTGCCCAGTAAATGGGCTGTGGAGGTCAGATAGGTAGTCATGCATCCGGTTAGGCTAGAAGCCGACCGCAACATATTTGGGAAAAGGCTAGACAGAATTTGATGTGACGAATGTTAAAATATGACTGAGCTTTAATATACCTATCATAACAGCTATTGTGTATTACCAATATTTGCAAAACGGAATTCTATTATATTCAAGACCGTTAATAAATTGTTAAGGACATTCATCTTATCCAAACAGCTGTAATTTATTATTAAAACGACGTAAGAGAAACTCAGTTTAACGTAAACGTATAACATATAACGTATCGTATATCTCAAGAAGTAACATTTCTATTAACCGTTCTAACACAGCCAATAAAGCCATAAAAATAATTTAAAAAGAATGATCTGCCTAGCCAACCCAAACACTAAAGACAACAACAGTAATCAACACCTAATTCCAATTTTGAATTTAAATTTATAAAAGGAGTTCTAAAATCTTATTTTAAAACCAGCCAGTCGTAGTATTCAACTGTTTTATTGCATCGCGAGACGGAGTTCGCGAAGGTCACACAACGAAGAGTTTCCGCCGTGACCCCGAGTGACCTCTCGTGACAAAAAACCACGAATCTCTTCCACGTTTTTGTTAATTAATCGTTAACTGACCGTTTAACCAATTAGTTAATGGAAATAATGGTTAATGTTATTGTTTTTGATCGGTAGAACTCATTTTGATGGTTCCTGAAGAAGTTGGTCGACTTTTACTTATGTATGTTCTAGTGGTTTTGTGTGTAAGTTAAAGATAGTTAGACCATTAAATACGATGTAAACTAGACTAACGGGGCAGTCCGTTATACTGCCCCGTTAGTCTAGTGGTGCTAAGTGCGACTACTGAGCGTGAGGTTCTGGGTTCGATTCCCAGGACGGGCAGTGTTATTATTTTTCCAACAGGAATTAAACATAACTAGTGAAATGTGTATGTTACTATAGGTAAACCTCTATCCAACCTTTCGGGTAGTATGGTATGTTTTATTTATATTTTTGTTAAATATGAGATACGTTTTACCCTCGGGGATGGCTTTGATTAAATCACAGTTTAATCCGATCCAGTCTGTCTGCTACTTCTCCCCCCACAGGGGGTGCCCTTAGCGCGTAGTCTCTTAGGTTAGAAGGGCTATATAAAGATATATATATATATAAAGTCCGCCAGCCAGGGCAGCTGGAGGCCTTTGCTAATTGGCTAATCAAACATAAACGCAGTTGATGAAGCAATAACACAAGTTTTTATAAGTGAAACCGATAATAACATGTAGGTGCGAATCATAATAAATGATATAAAATTAACTTTCTCCAAGCATAGTTATCGTGAGTTATTATTAGTTAATCTTGTGTTAAACTACAGTTTTACTTTGGGGTTAATGGCTGTCTGGTCAATTGATCACCAATTTCATTTATTAGTTTTATTTTATCGTTTGTTCATAGCTCACGGTATTCATCTCTATTCTTTAATATGAAAGTATGATAATTACTCATGTCAGTTTACGAGAGGAGAGTTAAAAGACTTCGCTTCTCTTTAAATCTCTTAACTCGAGTTTTGTTACAGCTTATGTATGTATATTGATATAATATATGACGACCTATGCGGCGCGGCGGGCGAAGGTCGGGAGGAGGGAGGACAGGAGGTTGCGGGTTCGATTACCGCCTTGGGACAAATGTTTGTACGATCTACAAAGATTTGTTCCGGGGGTTCTGGGTATTTTCTATGCATAATAAAAATTATCTGTAATGTATTGTATTAAGTATATAATAACACAAGCTCTGCTTAGCTTGGGGCTAGATGATGCTGTGTGGAATGTCCAGCATTATTTATTTATTTTTTATATTGAACCTGTTCCTGTCTTAGTAGAAGTTATCAAAACGTAACACCACATGTAATTATATGTCATAATGTAGCGCATGCTTTACTTTTCTGTAAGTGATGAGGCGCTTACACTTAAGTTTGCTATATAAAAATTATAAAGTTATAGTGTACTCATTTTTGAAAACCCTAATAATAAATAAACTCACCTATAGTAACACCCACATGACGCCAGTAATGTTTAAGTTGAGGTATTTAAAAAAAGTTTTTAGGCTTTGTTTGTTCTTTTTTAAAACTATGTGTTGGTAATCCACTTTATAATTTCTACAACAATACTCTTTTGCTAACTGTGGATGCCTTTAACTGGCTTGACTTGTATCTGTAAACTTTCCAAATATGATAAAAATAAACTTTATACTGATATGATCCTCTTGCGTTCAGTATGAAATGTGACCTTTTGGAACTGAGACACGCATAATCCGCCCGTTAAAGGTAGCGCTGTCAAACTCACGTCAGACGCTATATTGTATACCAACACATCCGATCGCGGACTGAAATATATAGGTAGTAATATGACATTTTCGGCGTTGTTCTACAAATCACATATTTGTACAACAACGCCCGAAATGTCATACAACTAATGCGTGTCAGTCGTGACCGACGCATAGGTCACTGGCTCATATTCGTTCATTCATTGGCGCCTTGTCCGCGCTATCTCTTGTGAAACTACAGTTCCTGACCTTCTGAATAGTACATATTTATTGGTGATTATGTTTGTATTGCTTACCGGTTGTTTTGTTAACAATAGACTACGTTACTTAATCGTTTGATTAAGAAAAACTGTGGTGAAAGATATGTAAGTGTTAGACCTAAGATTAGAGTCATTTTAGCCTACATTTTGTAAAATCAAAATAAAAAATAATAGAATATTATATATAATAAGACTAAGAATCAGCAATTAGCATAAAATAGTCCCCCAGAACGACTGCCAATCATCACTTCCTAGTGTTTTTGCTGGGATGAAGGAATGGCGCAACCAATTCTCCCACATCATATCTGTCTGACAAGTAATAAGAACTGATTGCAAGAGTGAGAAAGACTTAATATCAAAGAACGTACAAATTAATACTGCCCGTATTTATTTGTACGTTCTTTCTAACCCGTCTCAATCTGTCAAAAATTTGTATAAATCAACTACATTTTTGAGAAGACTTTGGCATTGATTTTGGAGGTTATATTTTTTGTCCCTCAGTTTTTCGCCCCTACTGGGAAAAAAAACAAAATTATCAAAAGGAACCAATTTTCACTGAGGTGATATTGCGACTAGATTTTGAACGCTTTTAATTACGAGAGTTGGCCTCCAGGTGTAAAATAAGCCGCGATTAGGTACTGTTTTGCAGTAAATCTGGGGAAAAAACGATTAAAATTACTGATTGTAAAATCTAAATCTAAATAAGTACCTAAGCACTTTTAAAGTTTCGTGTAACTAGCTTTACCTAATTGTGATAGAGCTGGAATTGAATACGCAAAAGTATTTATTGTTGGTTTATTTAGTTTGGATGATTGCGTAGAAAATCAAAATGATTGGTTATTTTCACTGCACTAAGCAATGGACTGAATGAAATATGGAGCAACATAATTACAAATTCGGGTCCTGTTTAGTATCACTGATATTCGGAACTATCTATCTATCATCTATACAAACGAAAATCTATTGCCTCATGTATGAAAAATCATCTTGTTTTAAAGAAAATATGTTTTTGAAAAATATATCAGAAAATTTGCAAATTTGGATGGCAAATGGAAGTAAATCTCAATTACAAAAGATGTTTACACGTTGGGAAATCGGGGTAGGTCTATTTTGTAAAAAAACAATTGACACTTTTTCGTTACAAGAGCTGTTTAATAAGTTACGAAATACGTCATAATTGTCGGATTGTACGATAGTCATCTGTGATATGTTGGCTATCGGATCTTATTGAAGAGGCTGCTAAAAATATACTCAACATAAGTACCATTACATAAAAGCAAAAAGTTTCTATAACATTACTACATTCGCAAGTACATCACGTGGCTCCCAGAAGACAATATTCCTCGCCTTCAGCAACAGCCGCGTTTTTACAGCAAGGTTGATAGACAGATAATAGTTTGAATGCAATTGTGCATGCTACACAATGGCCGCCGCATGAATCAAGTTTTACAATAATTTTGGATACTACAAGGTCGGTTTTGAAAGTTTATGAAATATCAGTTTGTGTAAATGTTAGCAGATGACTATTTTAGAATGAGTGGGTTTTTTTTTAATAAGAAATTTGGATTTTTCTGCAGTACCTACTTTATTTTTGGGATGTCTGAAGTAGGTACTGTGAGGAGGACGCATGACAGATACCTAACGAGATGCTTAAATTGATTTATTATCGTACCTTATTTTTATGATTATTCTTGTCTGTACGTATTTATTTATTTATGGCACTCCAACGACTTATTCACTAATACATTTTGGGGTATTGTAACAATTAAACTTAAAATCTAGAGTGAATTTGTGACTTACAGGTGTGCACAGCACTTGCATATTTTCAAGTTTTATAATAATGCAAAGATTACTTATAGCCTAAAAAAAACCTCCTGATTGGAATTAAGTACAGTTTTCAATTGTGTATTGCTAGAGGTTTAATTTAAAATATAAGCTCCATTTTACCGCATGATAAATAAATTCCTAAATTCCTCGCGTACGAAGTCGCCGGCAAAAGCTAACTATTCATATTTGTTCTCTGTTTACGTGGTGTTCATAAATTAATAAATAGCCTTGTGGGTTAACGGTGGTCGAATATAGTATTTCGATGTACATATATGTATATTTTGTCACATCTGAGTCTATAGCTTCACTTCTGTCAAATCTAGCATGCAGTGTATTTTTGTCTATTGTGTTGTTAGTGTTACCTTATTGTTATAATCTAGACATAATGAATTAAACTCATTCCTATTTAGAGAAAAATAATAAAAGAAATAAAGTAGATCAAATTATAAAGTTTTAAAAAGATTTCAAAATATACACAGTCAGAATTTTATGTGAATCTTTCAAAATATCATTTCAAAATATAAAGTTTAATAAGTAGTTAGCTGTAATATGCGGAAGTAAACTGTTTTGTTCAACTTAGCGGCTGGGTCCCAGTGGGCGTGGCTAAATACAGAGTGTTCACTTTTCCGCGCTCAGCACTGAGTTACATCGCTGAGAACATTATTACAGTAATTGGAAAAGGGCGTGGTTGTGTCGCAGCTTGTGGTTAGTAGATTCTTACACTTAAATTGTAAATATAAAAACACGCCAGAATTGAACGAAGAGTTAGGAGTACCTCACCTCTGGCGAAATATGGGTGTACTTATAGCCCTATAGTTATAAAACACCGGCATTTTGCCAGTTATTTGGAAGTCTCAAGTAATAGAGAGCCTATTGCCATGAACCAAATCCAGATTCCGGGCCTGACCCGGGAAACGAATCCAAGACCTCCTGCTTAGCAATAGCACTAGCAACCACCATAACTTTATTAGGAGAAATCTGACTGGTTATAATCACATCAGCTATAGGCGTTAACTATCAAGATAAATCATACTTGTACCAATCCCCATCATAATTACACAATCAAATAATAAAATATGGACGCGGTAGGCTTTTTAAACAATTCGATTATCTAATGTGATCACGAATAATCGATTGTTGATCAAATATATCAATCATGATTCATGTTAATGTGGATTAGAAAGTTTATTTTATGGAGCAGAATGCCTTTTGAATTTGTTATTATTAAGTAACATAGGACTAATGTTTATCAACAGGTTTTCTGAAGGAGATTTCAGAAGTAAAAATAAATTAGCATGAGGTTCCTTGATTCTTCATTAGGTATTTCTCAGTATCAGCTCGGAGTCTGGATGTGTGCTCGGATTGATGGCAATAGGCTTATCCTCTATTACTTGGGACTTAACAAAAACATAACATTAGGTGAAATGTGTGTGTACTGTAAGTACACCTCTGAAAAACCGTTCGGGGAAATACTGGCGTGATGTTCTATAGTGTAATTTAATTGAAACCGCTATATAAATAAAAATGGTAACAATGAAGTCGCGATATTAAACTTATCCGTGCGATTGAACATTTACACAACAACCATCGGGCAGTAGCCCACCAGACACAACGCCCTGTTCCCCATAACCCCCAAAGTTCTTACACTTTTCTATCCCCAATGCCCCAGTCACACAGTACTTGTTTACATGACTCAGCAACGTCCAAGTCTCAGCAAACAGGTCGAGGTCACGTCCGTCTGATATCTTGTGTTAACAGCCATTGTGTCGTTATCAGCGTGTCGCATCTGTGCGAGGTGGGTCCGCCCACTCGGTTACAATGTTGTGTGAGGCTGGCTATATGGGTATTAAGGAATATCTGTACTGTGATAAAAGATTATGGAATTATATTTTGTAACCTTTACTTTGTTCCACACTTATTTTTTTTTCTTGTGAAATGTTTATTTCTGTAAATAGGTTTTAAAAAACACTTTTACACGTCGTAAAACGGACTTTGATTGCCATGAAATGATGAAATGAAATTGATTTACAATTAGAATTAGATGAGGTAGGATAATTTTAAAGGAGAATTTTATTTAGTATTTTACTTGTTTTTACTCGCATTCAATTGATGCATGATAAAATAAATTGGACAAAATCAAATGGAGAAAATATGCATCACACCCGCGCAAACGCTCAGTATAATGCTGCTGCTCATGTACAAGACAGCCTCAGCGCTGGTTTTCAACGATAAACGGCGTTGCCTGGATAACGTCAAAAGATAATTATAATTTGCTTACGAATTAAAATGTAAAGGAATCTAATCTCCGCGTATTTGTGCTTGTATACAGCCATACACACTTCACTTAAGGTTAGTCACAGTCTCTGTCTACAGTTAAACAATGTATGTAGTATTAAAATGCTTACCATTACTTATATAATATCAATAAAAAAATACATTTAAAAAATAATGAATAAGTGAACTAGTGCACCTTTTCTCTAGATTGCGTTGATGTCTTTTGTTCACGTAGCCGCGGGCGCGTCTTCTTAGATTTATTCGAAATAAAACTCCGAAGTGGATTTTCACGTTACTTAAATATTGTTTCTCGTATACAGGGACTCTGAATGGATGGCATGATTAACTTGGATACTTTGTTAGTAACAAACAATATTGAGTAAAATATACCAGTATATATGTTATTTAAATTCAATCTCGCATTACCCCATTTACCCATTAGGTGATAAATTAAATGAAAATGAAAAGAGATGAATGTACTATATTCTATTCACTGAAAACGAGAATCAAGTGATGAGAAACACACAATTCAGAAATTATCTGGTAGAAATAATGTTGCTTCGATCCGGATACTGCAAAACAGAGCCAAATACAAAAACAAATAAGTAACGGAACTTGAAATTAATAATGATGTAAACTTTATTATTAATACGTCCACAACGGAAGGAATAAGTAAAAACATTAAATAAAATAATAGTTCCAAGCTGTCGGCGCGGACGCCGTCGGTTACCTAAGTGTAAGTGATCGAGAAACGTTTCCTAGATCAATAATACTTACTTACAAACTATTTCAAGTATCATACACTTTCTCTCGATAGTGAGTGATGCAATTAGAGCTAGAAATAAAGTGCAAAGACAGAATCCCCTAGTCATGGGCTTTGTTAATACTCAGAAATAACTAAACATTTGGATAAAATAACAATTGAGGATAGACACGATAGAAATGCCAATAAAATATGACTAATTCATCATAACCCAGTCTTATAACTTCATGAAGCTATAAAATAACAAATATCCATGCAACCTTTCCGACGAAAATTCCTCAGAATTTAAGAAATTATTAAAAGAAGGGGTTGCCAATAGGCTCATCCTTTTATTTGGAAGTTGGTTAAAAAGTGGATGAAACTTGAACTTCTATTGGTATCTAATGACTGCGACATTTAAACAAACGGACAGTTTTCTGCAGCATCATGTTTATTGGTTATATAAACTTGGTTGGTTGGTAGTTGGTCGAGTGGTTCGCGCTCCGGCCCACGAAGCCAGGGGTAGCGGGTTCGATTCCCATAAGAGGCAAATATTTATTTGATGAGCTACTGGATATCTTTATATAAGTATGTCTATCCGTTAACTAGTCGCTATAGTACAAGCTATGCTTGGTTTGGGGCTAGTCGATTGGTGTGTTAGTCCAAACAATTAAGTTATTTATTATATTTTAAAACCGACTGTTCAATGTCCCTCGGTTAGACTTTAATATCAAGCAGATTTTAACATCCTATAAAAAAACCAAATATCTATCCGGACACCCCACTTATAAATAAGACTTAGCCTTTAATTCTCTCAAAGCCTCTTACATAACTCTGACCATATGTTTGCACAAACCGGTCTCCACACACTAAGGGCGTAATGTGGAGCAGTGAGAGCGAAGCCTTTATAATGTACTAATGTAGACTAGGTTAAGAATTTCGGGTGAGGTTCAAATGTTATGTAATGTTTACTTTCACTGATACGGTTCTGTAATGTTAAGGTTAAGTAATAAGTGTGATTGTAGGCTTTCGGGGTGGTTTACTTAAGTTTTGTACAAGGTCATGTAAATGGTTAAGAGAATGGATTTTTTTAACGACCTAGGGATTGGCGTAGCTGGTGCTGTTCTGTATTTTCTACTATGCCCCATGGGTAACAGGCGTAAACTTTAGAATCATTGTCAAACAACATTCCTGGCAGGAATTTAAATTTTTCAGAGTTGGTGTATTGGACATGTGATGCGAAGGAATGAGGATCATTTTGTGTGGAAAGTTTTAAGTATAAATGTGCTGGGTTGCAAGAGTAGACGGAGTCCAAAGAATTGTGTGAGAGATGATATGGCTAGGAAAGAGATGACTCCTGAGAAGACGGCAAATAGAAATGTAAGTAAGAAGACATGGAATGGTCAGAGATATTTTTACTGTATTAGTAGATATAGCTTATTCCTTTCTCCCACCCTCTCGTAACCACATCCAGTAGCAGTAATCTTTTTAAATCTAGCTCAATTATTTATCAGACATCAGAGGGGCAATTTCCGTGTTTTTAAGAACGTTCTTGCTCTAATTTCAGTGTCAATCTGTCAAAAATACGTCTAAACTTTACCCCCGATATTTTTGACAAGTTTTTGAGATTGATTGTCGCTGAAATAAGATTTTGACTAGACTTAGAACGGTTTTAATTACGGGAATTGGCCTTCAGTCTATGACATGGGTCTTCTCAAAGACAGATTACCATTCAACAAAATAGTTCCAATTGCTCAAGCTCATCATTACCCATGCCGCTGATATTGTAGACATAATCTCCCTCAAAAATTAAACCTTTATAACTTTATCAGACAGTACAGACACCTTCGAAGAGAGAGCGGGTGGCCTTCTAGCCTTAAGGACAACTAGTATCAACAATCACGAACTTTCTTCTCCCTACAGTATAAAGTTGCAAAGTGGTCTATATAATGCCCTTAGGACCGGTTCATGCGCAAGCGCAGGACGGTCGCCAACTGGCGCACTGCTGTTACATAAAACAGACCATTGCGTTCTTTGTTGAAACTTTGAAAGTATCTACTATGGTTGTAGTTAGGTGAATTAGCGAATTAGATTGTCTAAGTTTATTTACTGGGTTTATATGTCATAAGTTGGCATTGGCATATAGTCTGACAGCTCTCCTGATAACCATCTACCACCTTATCATCACTATCTGGTTGCGTAACATGTTAAAAAATTAGGCGGTATGCTAGTGACAAACTATTATTGGAGAGAAATTTGAAATGTCTCATTATTATGTCATCATTGTAACATAATATCATTCCTTAAATTTATTTCCCGAAAAGTTAGGTAGAGGTGCGCCTGTGGTATGTAGCATTTTGCCAGTAATGTAGAAGTCCCTTGTAATAGCGGGCGTGGCTATTGCCATGAAGTGGGCAGAGATCCAGTATCCGGGCTGCTACTGAGAAATTCCAGATGGGAAAAGTCAATAACACTAAGTTCGACGCAGGAATCGCACCCAGAATCTCAAATGCGCAGCAGTAGTAGCCATCATTGTATCGGCAGAAAGTTTGATATTTGTCTCTATGCCTACTTGACCTTCTTGGGGCTTCCCTGATGCATCTCCTAAGTCTCAGGTACTTTAAAAGCCATTTCACACAGACAATAATTATTGTCTACTGCTACTGATGTTTTTTTGTAACACTAGCAGCCACCCGCAACTTCGATTGCCTGTGTATCTATGTATATAGATTATAGCTTAAACGTTATTTTTGAAGCATAAGCTACAATACTGTAAAGTTTCATCAAAATCCGTTTATTAGTTTTCACTTGAAAGAACAACATACATCCGTAAATCTTAACAAACTTTCACATTTATAATATTAGTTAGTAGGAAGTAAGATTAACATGACGATCTATTTTTTAAGAGTTATAAGTTTATGACTGCGGTAATGATGACAAGCTAAAATAACATAGTTCTTGTGTCTCTGTGTATTACTAACACTCTATGGACAACCTAGTCTGAAATCCATACTAATATTATAAATGGGAAAGCGTGTTCAGTTTGTCCGTCTATAATAGCCTAAACCACTGGACGGATTTCGAAAAAAATTGGCAGAGAGATAGATGCACCTTTTTTAACACGCTTTTATTAGTTTCACCTGTTGTATGTATGTTTGTATGTTTGTAACCAGTCGGTTACTTTTGAAAAGTGGGGTGCATAGTGTTAATATTGAAGAATACACGCCGATACATGGAGCCCGCTGTGAATGTCAGTAACCATGGTAAAATAGAAAATGTTTATAACTATTGACACTATGCACGCCACGCTTTTTTCCATTAATATACATTTTTTTTCTAATTTACACTTTTCTTAATAAAAATTTATTAAATTTTATTTTCTATTTTTTAGTTGGATTTTCTATAAAAGCGTGTTTTTTTAGTTTTTTTAAACAATAACTTTTTTATCAACTAACCACGCGGAAGAAGCCGCGGGCGGAAGCTAGTAAAATATAAAAAAACAGCTTTTTATGGTCACAATTGGACTGATTTAGTATGTTAATTAAATTAAATAAATTAATTATATAAAACAGTAAATTAAAAAACAAACCAATTACTTACACCTCGTAACGTTTATGTATAACAGATTTATAGATGATTATGTGCGCTAATGTTTGTCTATGTGCAATCATGCGCATCATCACGCTTGTTAAGGAAATGGAACGTGATCAATTAATCAGCTGGTCACGCCAAGTAATTGCGGTCAAAAAAATATTTTGCTAGCGTTATTTACTTAACTTTGCGTCTTTATAGGTCAGGTTTATTAATTACACTGCCCTACCTGCCCTGCCTCTGATCTTGCGGTTGCAAGCGTGACTGGCGAGCGTGAGGTCCTCGGTTCTATTCCCAGGTCAAAACGAAAATACATAATTATCTCTAGAACGCTGAGTTCTAGAGATAATTATGTCAGCCAGCATTTCAATTAGCCACTGAAACCGAGAAATTATGCACCAGCAGACGGTATGGGTCATTATTTCTTTGACCTTTTACCTATTGCAATGATATTGTGGCTTGAATAAAAGTGCTGGTAGATCGTAGTGGCCCAGTGGATTCTGGGGCATTTTCTTAAAATCTAGATAACAGATTCAAAATCTAGGTAAGTAATAAGGTAGGTATTTCGATGACATTGTTAAGTATTATTAAGATAACTCCGTGGCAAAAAGGCGTTAGGCAGAAAGAACAGAACGCCACCTTCTACAATCCTTACATACTCCTTTTGCTGATTCATAAATCTGGCCATACACGCACGCCGGTTGTGGTTACTACGTACCAGAGGTTAATGAAGAACATCATCAATAAGTTAAATGTGTTTCTTAGCCAACCACTCCCAGCGTTTCCACTTATATATTATGCCATAAGTAAGTCACCTTTCATTCCTCATCTCACCGACTTATGGTGTCTTTTTGCTAACTGTTACCGATACAAACATCTATTTTTAAATCTATGAATCACATCTGACCACGACCTAACCATTGCGCAATAACAGTATAGCACATGTTCTTTTGTTTACACCATCATTCAAAAGTGAATGATACACACATTCACTTTTCATTCATGAACTCATATTTTCTACAACTACTAACCCTTAATAACACTGAATAAGGTTCAAATTCCCGTGAATGAAAAGTCATCTGAAACATAATAATTTGATTAGCATACCTTCCTTATGAGGGGTAAACGTTGGTTTCTTTGTTTTCTATTGTGACTTGTTACGAAGGAAATGTCAAATATATTATAGTAGTTATGCGAAATGTTGCGTTTGTTTGGTTTTTGTGGGGTTTTTAGCCGCATAGGTCGGTCTGAGGATGGGTGACCGTTCGATACAAATCAAGACCTCTCCGTGCCATAAAGCTAGCACGTTAAGCTGTTGGTCCCGGCTATCATTTGTTGATCTTTGACAGTCAGAATCCCGAAAGTCTAACAACCAGTCATACATATATTAGTATCCTGTAATTGGAGTTTAGATAGAAGGTCAAATAAGCAGTCTCTCCATGTAATATACTGGTATTCAGCTGCATCCGTTAAGACTGGAAGCCGACCACAACATAGCTGATAAAACGAAAAGTTGATATTTATTTTTCAATTTAAGAACAAGGATTTGGATACGGCATACCTGCATGTCTTACCCGCTACCCCGGTTACAAGGCAGCCTCTTCTCAAAAATTCACTTGTCAGCTTTCAAAAGCCAATTTATTAAGAAAGCAAAACAAACACTGTTCAAGATCAAAAACATAATAATAGCATCGAGTTAATAATTTACTCATAAATCCTGTGTGATCTCGTGAGCCAAGATCAAGTGGTGCAACACAGATCATCTGGTCACCGGTAATGACGTGTTTCATCATAATGATATGGTGCCGTGACCTTCGGAGCTCTCATCTGCTTTGTTTCATATCGTTTTGGGGTTTCTAGTTGGTTCTGATTGTAGACTACGGTTCATGGTAGACTGACGTCTCGTTTCTGGAACGGAAACTGTCTCAAGCTTTAATTGTGCTGAGTTTTAGGTCCTTGGTTCCAGTCTCAGGTTGGGCTAGGTGTTTTTGGGGTTTTTCGTCTGGATTTTGGGAAAACTGAACTCCTGGAAAGGGACCGTATTGTTAGGAGGTGTATTTGTTGTGATTTAAAAGAAACGAAGACAAAAGAGTATGTAAAGATCGTATTCTCTAGTTTCTGCCTGCCCCAATGGGGAAAAGGCGTTAGTTTATATATATTTTTGACCTTTATATCTGCTTTACTTTCCTTCAGTTTTGCTTTACTTTTATATCCTTAAACCCTTGTAATCTGCAAGATAATGATACAAAATAATTATATTAACAGTAAACTTTGCAATGGTTTCTCCCAAGACTTTCTAACCGCTTCGCAATTCAAAAAGGTTTTTAATACCTCATAAAACTCATTTTATACGTTTCTCAGTACTTAACCCGTCCAGTTTTCTCATCATTTTCACAGCGCATTGATACAGATGACTCAAGGTCGAAATTGAGTAACAAAACCTGTATAATACACACATACACCTCACTGATGTAACCCAAAACAATAGGAACTTTAAAATTCGCAATTTCACAGTTAGTTTTTACCCTCTTAATTAAAGTTTACTACAACACATTACAACAATGGTATAAGTATGAATTTCACAGAATAATGTCAACAACGTTTTGATTATTTCGCAACGTGTTTTTATGATTTTTATGTTTATGCCAGTTGATGTATTCACACGCATTTAATTTTTGTTTATTGCGTGATTGTATTAAGATTTTCTAACGCAATTTATTGGATAATGCGTATGTAGAAAGCTGTTTTTTGCATTATTGCGGGGTGTATTAAAATAGGGTTTTCCCATGACTGTTCACATGGTAATTTGTTAAGCGATTCTTTAGCTTACATTGGAAAGTTTGCGACAAACCTCACGCCTGCATTGCCCGTTAGGTTTGGCAGAAGAGTTAAGTGGATAATATTTTGCCAGTTATTCTACTAATTCTATATATTCAGTAAGGGGAGAGCCAATTGATATTAGCCAGTCATAAATCCACACTCTACTATAATTAATGAAATAATACCATTGAAAAATAGTTGGGAATGGCGTGCAAGATATAAATCCACTCGAAGCACCGCGAGACTGCTCGAGCGCGCGCGCGCACTCCCGAGCATTTGCTATACTCGAGCCGTTACCACGCAGTCAGCGTTAACCCTTAAATTCCAATTCATTTATTTGTCCGAATATGAAAACACTGAAACTGAAACATCTCCGCCAGACACCACCATTTAGTCAACATCTACATATGTCATACTCAGAAAATGATAAGGCTGTTTATTAATTACCTGACACCAGGTGACATTCCTTGTCAGTACAGTGGTACAGTGGCAAGGCATTCCGCATTCCTCGTGCGTAAACAGATTCGATCTATAACTTATTTACCTTTGAGCATAGTCACATCGGCAGTATAAACCTAGATTATACATATATGTACGTACTCATATAGTTGCCATTTGTAAGATCTTGATAGTAGTTACGGGTAATCATAAAACCGAAAGTCTGGGAATCAGTCTTACCAATCAGGCTTTAGTGTTACCGAGTGACTAGGTTGTGGATGTGCCATCTACAAATGATAGCCGGGCGAACGGCTTTACGTGCTTTCCGAGGAACGGTCACCGATCCACAGACTGACCTCGGCAAGCGTAGCTCGAGTAACCCGTGTGGCTGTTTTTATTTAGCCTTGAGCTTCTTAAATGAGAAGAAGATGTACCTACCAAATTATCACAATTAACCAATGCAGCAAATGGAAAGAAAATACATATAAATAAATATAAATATTGCTGGACAATCCACACAGCATCATCTAGCCCCAAGCTAAGCAGAGCTTGTGTTATGGGTACTAGATGACTGATATACTTAATACAATACATTACATAGATAGATATCTTTTACTATACATAGGAAATACCCAGAACACCAGGAACAAATATTTGCAGATCGTACAAACATTTGTCCCAAGGCGGGAATCGAACCCGCAACCTCTTGCGTCGCAGGCGGACCTTCGCCCGCCGCGCCACAACGGTCGTCAAATATGTGTTGATAGAAACATGTGCTCACATAAACCTGAATAACCCTTTACCAAAATAGTGGTTTTATAGTTTAATACCGTAACTATGCATGTCAATAACATACCAGCTGATAAATAAGTAGTAAGTAAGTAAATATGCGAATCTGTATGTAAATAATGTGAACCTGTTTTCGCGTGCGGCCATATAAAACAGTGCCATGAAAGGTCGCAGCCGGTCTGCCTACATTACCTTTTACACTTTGCTCTTCTCTTAGTAATCGCCATTAATACTGAGAATTTAATCAGTGAATGAGTAGACGCAAAGGTTTGTTAAGTATTTGGGTGTGAGGTGCAACATTGAACCAGTTAGTTCAACATCAGGTCTTGAGCGCTGATCCTTAATTTCTTCACGCGATATTGAACCTTACTCCTGAGGTTATACGAAGCGCACACCGACCCCTGCAACTTCGCGGAGATCTTGAGTTAAATGCCAGCAACTAAAGTTTAAAAGACAAATCAATCGAACATCAAATTTATTGAAAGAAGATTATTTATTTAAATTACAATCAAGACAGTCCCTCACAATGCCCGCTTCTCAACTTCCTAGTTTTATTAGCTGCGAAGAAGAACTGATGCTACAAACTCCCCAGCAGCACGTCAGTCTGATTGGTAATTAGGTTTATAAGTTTGGAAATAATCTCGAAAGAACAAATGTCTTTTAAAAAATTATTTCACTTGTGGCAACCTACGCTATTGCCAAGTGCCATTATATAGGATAAGCCAACGAAATCGCGGGCATAAGCAAGTTCCTTACAAAAGAGGTTTCATATTCATATCATTTATTTGCATTCCACATTGTTGGTAGGATCTTAAATACTGGCTTAAATCTAGGCACAATCGCGAACCCTGTGGGGCACAGGAAAATGTAACAAAAATAAATAAAAAATAAAGTAAGAATAATAAAATTAACATGTCGCAGCAAAATGGAATAGAATTAAATAAAAATTAACAGTTAAAATACGAATAATAAAATTAACCATCCGGAGTCAGAGATTTACATAGACATCCAAACCTTTTACAGTACACGAGTAGATGTAAATTTCAAAATAACGGATATAATTGTGCTTAACCTTACAATTAACCTCCCATGGCCCATGGGCATGTACTAAACTCATAAAAATAAGATAATACATATATTTATCACATAAATCCACGCATAATTAATATTCTCTGGTTTATTTACTCAGTAGACCTTGCGTTTTATATTAATCTATGTTTTAACTTTTAAATGAAGTAATCTGTAATGTCAATGGCCGGAAATGGACCTATTAAGAGCGAGGGCTGCTTATAATTCTTATCGGATGATCGTAGGTTCGCTTCTTGTGCGTTGAACTTTGAAGACACTCGTGAAACATGGCTAACAATGTTTTATGTTAGTATATAATGTTAACGTTTAGATTTAATTAATGTAATCTTCCAGATGAAATATTGTTTCAACTATCTTTACAATTATGATAAAGTTGAACGCGGTAGTGTCTGAAACTACCAGCCGATACCAGTTCAAATCTTGAGGAAAATCAAAGGCTATTTAATATCACGCTACGCCCCTTAACAGCGGGTGAACCCGCGGGGCACACCTAGTAATAAAATCGTCAAAATTCGTATGGTGAAATTAATACTTGAGTGGGATAAGCAGCCTTGTAGTTTTAATACTTCAGGCTGATATTTTCTTCATAATTATTTTTACTACCTAATTGGTCTAGTGGTCGGACTGTTGAGTGCGAGGTCCTGGGTTCGATTACCGGCTCGGCCAAAGTGTTATTGGGTTTTTCCTTCGGGAATTTCTCAGTCGCAGCCCGGAGTCTGGAGTTGTACCCGGTTGACGACAATGGGTTCGCCCCCTATTACATGGGACTTACACATAACTGACATATAGGCACGCCTCTGCCTAACCTGTTATGTAAATGCGTATTAGTATTATTTTAATGTTTGTATATTTTTATAACTACGATGTACTAATGATTTTTTTATCTTTACAGGTAAGTACCTCACCCAGAAGGAAAGAATACCTCAACCATACATAATAAAGGAGTAAACCATGCAGAAACAATGTACAGTGAGCCTTCATTTGTCTTTTCCTAAAATTGCAAGCGACACGCACATTCTATTCGACACAATTGTAGCTCGAACTAAGAATGTAACATAACCTAGGTATAATTAGTAATAGTCTATAGATGAGAAGATGAAGGTATCCTGAGTTTCCAAAAACATAAACAAATAGGTATGTGTTTTTAGAAAACTTAACTTAATGCCCGCGCATAAAGTTCAGTTTGCGTTTCTACTTCAATAATGTTTATGACTTTTTCAATAGTAACTGGTACACCGACTTAATTTCCAATATCATTTTATTTGGCCTCTATGCCAGAATAATAGTTCTTCCAGTTTACTCTCCAGCAATCTCTAAGGATGGTAAATCATCCAATGACTTCTCCCGTTCTGCGTGGAACAGGAACGGTTTTTGGGAGGTTACGTGTCAGACTTTTACTCACTAAAACCCAATAGTGTTTCTTCCTTGCCCTTTACGTTCCACAGTCACGGTAAGGCTTGCCAACATCCCGCAACCCTGGCAGGCAGCAGAGAATTTATAATAATAAAGAATACGAACTTCTTGACTACCAGAACAGCACAAGGAGCTCGATAAATTCGAGGAAAGACGATTAATTTTTCTTATTGCCATGAGTTTGATATCACTGCTGACACTAAAATAATCCCTACACCGTGGGAACCGAACGATATCGATCTTTTAATTAAAGAATGGCGGGAAAACGGACTAAATAAAGATGGCGGATGTTTGTAACTGTTCGATGGTGGATTGATTTTTCATTATTGTGTGATTGGTGCCACGTTTCGAGTATACAAGAGTATGTGAAGACCAGAAACACGATGAATGGATTATGTGAAAGATGATATGGCTACAAAGGAGGTGACTATTGAGATGACGGCAAATAGAAATGTATGGAAAAAGACATGTTGTGCCGACCCCAAATAAAAGAAAGAGAATAAGGACAGGAGGGTTATGATGGTTCAAAGATACCTCAGTTCAGTCCTGCAGTATGGGAGCTTCCGTATTACAAGTCTACGTCATTAACAAACCAATGTCATAAAACCACTAACCCCATAAGGGAGTCCGTGAGACAGACAGACTACACATAAAATGTGTAGCGCCCGCGCACTGTAGCGGACACACTCCGACCTTGGCGGGATCCTTTCTAATGCCATTCCTGCCGCCACTGCGCCGGCGCAGCCGTACAACTGTTGGTGGTTAACCTGTTATTTGTTTAGGGTAATGTGTGGTTGATCTTATGGGTACCGTGAAAAATGTTACGTGTAATTTTGGCTGATTATAATCGGGCGTTTGGATTGTTTTGCAATATAGGTCTCTGAAGTTACTTATGGTTTTGAGTACCTACATCTTGATTATTATAGAAAATTCTTTTAAGAGTTGCAATTTTCAGATCTGTTAAGGAATGTTTTAGTTCAGAATGTACTCTGTACTGTGTTCTCTTGAGTTTTTGATTTTTGTCTAAAAGCATTTCAAAAGGATCCCGTTCATTTTTTTGGATTTGTTTTCCTCATTAGTTAAGCACCTTAATTACTTTCAAATTACGTAATATACATGTTCATTTTGCAGTAAATGCATGTTATTTTTCGACATAAAGTCACTTTAAAAAAAAAAACTTATTCTTTACGTAATTTTAATTGCAAGCCCCGAAATTCATTCGTACTACTCGTAGCACCTTAAGCTTGATTCTTAACAGCTGATAGGTCGGTACATAAATTATATAAATCTTATCACGGACCATAGAGGTTAACTTTAATTGATTGCCAGCGAAAACTAATAATATCACGACCTTAGATATAGTTGACATTTTGCTACTCTTTCGACATAGACATGTTTGATCGAAATGTCGATTTCATTTACTTAAATCAATAAATAATAAGGTCGATCTTGTGACTTGTTAATTAACTATGATTTAGTGACAACGGTCATCTGAGTTCAGGGAAGTGGTTAATGAAGAATCGTCTTGCACGTTGTAAGGACGTTTTAAGACTTTTTTTAGATCAATAACTTTGTATTTTCTAGATCAAACAATACGTTGAGATGAACTTAGATTGGCTCACTGGCACTTGAATTACTTAATTTAATTGACAATATTTGCTTTTATTTAATTGATACTTCTTAAGAAGACCCTCTCAACCTTTTCCAAGGATCCCAAAAATCAATCAATCAATTTTTTGGTTTTAGAAACATTATAGAGCTTACGTTATGTTTTGCTTAAAATCATATCATGCCAATATTATTAGTCTTTTTTAATTATTATATATTTAATTAGGTTATATTACAAAATGTTTGTGGTCAGCGCAGCTTATCTTCTTCCAGACATCTGTATTTACCATCATCTCTATATTCACTGTTTTTCTACTCTCTCACATAATCCATCAATCGTTTCTTTGGTCATCTTCTTCTCACATATAGGCTCTTGCCATGACAACGGATTACCAAATAGCTTCAAACTATTTTTTTAGGTAATCCGTGACGTCTTGTGGCACCATTTTACTTCGAACATATTGACAAAATCATTACGACTTCACCCCTATCAACACGCAAGTATACAACATTATCCCACACACACTCGTCACGGACTATTTACACGTTCCGTGACGGTTACGCAACGACACCGTGACGTGTCGTGACAGCACGTTGCTACACGGATGTCTGAGTCTGTCCGCTTGTACGCCGTGACTTGACAGCACGCGACGATGGTAATGTGGCTTGTTTGTACAAGAGTTGTGGATCAAGCAGTTTTGTTATGCGTTTGGTGAGCAAACATGTTGTGGATGGTTTGATGTGGTTACATGGCGTATAAGATAGGTCTGTTTAAGTAATTAATCTTTCTTTGAGCTCCATTGTCTTCATCCTAAATATGAAATTGCTTACACGTAAATGACGAATGATATTTATAATTACGATATTTATTATATTTTTTAAATAACTTGGTGTTTCCCTATCTGACCAGTCTGAGAAGAAGCACGGTAAGAAACTCGGAGATGACAGTTTCTCAAAGTCCAGATTTTATCTTGGTCAGATCATCAGAGTTTAGACAGAGATTTCCCTACTTTTTGCCAGTACCTTTAAGCCCCATATAAGCCTATTGCCAGCAGGCGGGCACAAATCCAGCTTCTAAGTTGTTACTGAGCAATGAGTATGAAAATTAACTTAATAACTTTTTCCACGCAATCTTTCCTAGAGGTGTTTTTCGTATGTCAATATTTGTTATATCTACTTCGTGGTAAAGTTACGCGTTCTTAAGGAAAACGCAAACATTAACTATACACAAAAGTTTAAAAGCTGAATCTTACCATCATCTTCCAAAATCTTATGTATATGTTTTCACAAAAACACGCAAATCATTTTCACTTTCACCCAATTTTTTTATTATCATCCTATCTTGCGCTTGCGCACCCACGCTGGAACTTAGTTACTATTTTTTTTTAACCACAAGTTTATTGTCTTTTTTATGTAACGAACACTATTATAGATTAAATCTTAAAATCAAGGCGGGTATGGTGAAAGTTTTTAATGGTTACCGCTACAATTACGATTTGGAGGGAAACCCATTATTTTCTATGTGAAGAGTGATGAGGAAATGCTGATACAATGATTATAAATTACCTTAACGGCTTATTAACATTTTTTATCGTGATGGCGGTTTACTGAGAATTATGGAGATGAAGATAATCTGTACTGACACCACACATTAATTGAGATAGGGAGGAAGGCGGATGAAGAGAGAAAAAATCAGATCTGAATGATGGCTTAGGGTACATTAGGGTACTTTCGGGTACGTTCGGGTACATTCGGGGACTATCGGGTAAATTTGGGTACGTTCGGATACATTCGGGTACATTCGTGTACATTCGGGTACACTCGGGTACATTCGGGTACATTCGGGTACAAAAGGGTATAATAATTTAAATAAATTAAAGATTTATTTCAAGACGTTGGTTTCTGGGGACTACAGTTTTCCCCAAAAATCAATGTATCACCCAAATCGATGATACACAAAGCGGGCTAAAGGTTAATAGTAGACCTCACACGGAGATGATAAATTAATCATGAATCGTGAAGATGCTACAAATACGAGTCCCCCACTATCAATCAGTGTGACCACTTTCGCCAGCTCTTGACCCCGTGCGACTCGGAACTCGTTCTCAAGTCAGTATAAATGTGGTGCTGGTCATTAAACTTTGTGGACTTAGGGGTGTGGAGACGCGTTGGTTGTCATTTTTATATAATACATACAATTCGTGAATCTTTTCATATTAATAGTTCTGTGACTGATTGGCTAACTGACAGGCAACTTGCTGAAGAAATTGTAATTAAAATTAGACAGTTTCTTAGAGGGTCACCGAGGTGAACTAAGACATCCTGTCTTAGTTTTTGTCAATTTCGAAAGGCAACCTCTTAATACCTGGTTTACAATTAAAAATTAAACTAGTGTCGCCAGCTTCTAAAGGTCGTAGCGTTATGTTAAGTAGCCTATAATTTTCTTCAAGAATTGGGCTGTAAAAAGCTAAAATATTTTTTCAAATCCATATTTTCTTTTTTCTTTCATATGTTCTTGAGATTAGTGCGTTCTCATAAAAAAATAAACTCTTAAAAGAGTTTAAGTACCTATACTATAATTAGTATAGGTACTTAAATGTAGTTGTCGTACAGACACTTCACAAAATAAATAAACAATGAAAAAATAAATATTTGCCACAGAAGTAAAAAAACACTTAGTAGGTAAGAACTACTAGGAATTTGTAATGATAGTGTTAGTAGACATCTTGCTTAAATTATATTACTGAAACACCTTGAACTCGCAATAATTAAAATGTGAATAGAAACGTAGGTAATTATAAACAAACTATCACGAAAAATCATGACATTAATAGACAGGCTCCGGGTAACCCTTGCAAGGGCAGGCCGTTCACAGTTCACACTGGCCACGCAATTAATAAAAAAAGTGACGTTAATTACAAGATGGCGGCGGGAACTGTCAAGGTCAGCTGCCAAATGAAAGTTTTGCCGGGAAGTAGAACGGGCGAGATTATCTGAATTGATATTGTTTTACTGATTGATTTGGTTAAAGGTCGAGGTTCTGGCTTAGGCGATAATGCTTTTAAATTAACTAGAGTACTTAAATTGGTGGGAGTTGTTTTTGCACAATTTGTCGCAGGAAGTTATTAGCGCGTAACTAATAATTACGCTGTCTAAAAACTTATTATTATAGTTATTTAGTATCCTTAAGTGGTTGAAACGGTTGCTGAAATGTTCACTTCCCTGAAAGATCAAGTTGCTTGAGAAATGTATTTAAAAATGGGTATTAAATCTCAACGAATTATTTCGTAACTATAAGTACTTACTTTGATTCTAGGAATATACCTCCATTTTATAAACCACAAGGTGACCATAGAGCAGTAACCTCGCTGGCCAATCAAAAGTTCACGTTGATTGATGTTGCCAGCTACAAAAGTATTAAGACAATCATTTTTGCTATTGGCTACCCTTGAATTTGTTGTTTTGATGGATGGGCTGAATGTAAAGAGTACAAGTAATGAGCTTGCTGAGTAGAGCTGTAAGTATTTGTTTAAAAAATATAAATTAGAATTTGGTAATGCAAATAGCCACAGACATCTCTAAGCTAACAGCGCCGGATCCATAGTTCACAAATGTAACGTAATTTAGGGTATTTCCATTTTTTTCTTTCATATTAAACAAGAAATGGTCGGACATTTTACAAGAGCAGTCAATTTTTGTTGAATCACAAGTAAAACTTCTTATGAACATTGTTGTCATTTCAAACGCACCAACTAAAACAATTGGCAAAAATCAGTTAACTAACGATTAGCGATGTCAAAGTAGGAGTAACCTGCCATTGTCAGTTTCCGTGTTTTTCTATAGCTCGGAAAGAGATAGCATTTCTCGTATTTTAGGTTAATTTCGGACAGGGCTGATGAATATTATTATTAAATATTTGTTCTAGTAAAATGAATGAAGATCGAGAACCCATTGCAATATATAATTGCTTTAGATAAGAGATCTTCGAAATCCTATGAGCCAATACCTTTGTAGAAACAGTATATTAAATTAACAATACCCAAGTGCCTTAAAAAGTTGCCCAACAATGTACGTGATTAAAATAAAAAGACTCCTATATTTTTCCACACA
The DNA here is from genome assembly GCA_905147745.2 of Phlogophora meticulosa. Taxonomy (NCBI): domain Eukaryota; kingdom Metazoa; phylum Arthropoda; class Insecta; order Lepidoptera; family Noctuidae; genus Phlogophora; species Phlogophora meticulosa. The sequence goes on from LR990525.1 coordinate 988,502, forward strand.
TCGCGGTAAAGAATCGAATAAAAAACAAAACGAGTCGAAGTATCGATTCTAAGTGCACGCGTAACCGATTTTCAATAGTGCGTTAACGTTGCGACACGTTTTGTTTCGTAACGTTATTATTCAATGTTTTTGCTGACTGTAGGGATGTCGTAAACGTTAAAAAGTATCGATATTTGTCTTATAATCTATTTATTTAGACAAACATAAGGCTAAAGTAAGTGGAAACGCTGGCACGCCTTAGAAGGACATACACTGACCTTATTGGTGATGTTATTCAAAAAGGTCAGGTGCGTAGGTCACGAGATGATGGAGTATGTAAGGACTACGATCCTTAAATACTCCATGATCGGGTGGCGTTATTAGGTTTCTCCCTACCCCTATGGGGGAAAAGCGTGAGTTTATGTATGTATCGGATACAATGTTAATATAACTGTACCGCTTTCGATATATTCCAAAAGAAACTTTTGATATTTTATGGGCAAACCTTAGCAGTTCGTGTAAACAGCAGTAAAGTCCATAATTTCTGTAATTTCTAAATCTCCGACACATTTTCGATACTCATTACTTTATACCGCGATATATGGAAATCCATGCTAAAATTATAAAAGGGAATGTGTGTGTGTCTGATTGTCGGAGCGACGAATTGACGTGGTTTTTTAAGTGGAGATAGTTGAAGGGATGGAGAGTGACATAGGCTACTTTTGGTCTCTTTCTAACCCCCCACTTCCTAACGCAAGCGAAACCGCGGGCAAGAGCTAGTATGAAATAAAACCAAAAATGTGGATTAAAGTCGATACTTTAATCCACAGTCGACATTTTTGGTAGTAGTAGTAGTGTCGAGAAAATATATCAACATATCGATATATGTTGATATATTTTCTCGACAAGCCTACCTCTAACCATACCTCGGTCGGTACGGTTCACACATACCGATCAAGGATTTTCGTTATAAATATTTATTTGTTTATCGATAAATTCCGTGTTAATCGATTGGAAACAATCGGAAATTGGTACGAGTGTATGTTTTGTGTGGATGACCTGCATTTTTGATTTGATACGATTATTTTCCTTGTGGCTTGAGTAGGTACATAGAACTTTTATGGTGTAACACACACATAAACTCACGCCTTTTTCTCATGGGTTTACGCAGAAACCACAGAACGCCAAACACAGCACACACACACAACACAACTCAACACAACGTGTGTAACACATTGTTATAAATAATCATGATGAAAATAATAAAACCTGCCTGTCACTATCCCGTTGAAGGGAAAATTACTCTTTTCATATAGAGAAGGCACGAGAATTGAACACCACGCTCGCTCAAGGCGGGTGGGTGATTTCAGATCTAACGTCGAGGTTTCCTCAAGATGTTTTCTTCACCAATGTCAGCCTAAGATAAACTAAGAAAGTACATTCATTGATTCATATCAAAATCAAAATCAAAATTCATTTATTCAAATTAGGCTGAGAATCAGCACTTTTTGAACATCAAAAACGTTTACATAAGACAGTCCCCCAAAACGCCCACCCTTCACCACTTCCTAGTGTATGAATTGAAAATCTCACATCGGTCGAATCCACAACCTCGGGCTTAAGAGGCGGGAACTAAACCGCTGGGCCAACACGACTATTTTAAATCTTATTTTTTTTTAATAATTAGTAGTAACCGCCTGTCTAGTAGTCCTAAGCGTAACTGCTGAGCGTGGGGTCCTGGGTTCTGTTCCCAGGTCAGGCAAAGTGTTATTGAGTTTTTCCTATAGGCATTTTCTCATTAGCAGTCCGGTGTCTGGATTTGTGCCCGGTTGATGGCATTAGGCTCGCCTCCTACTACATGGGACTTAAACATAACTGGCGAAATGCGAGTGTTACTACAAGTGCACGTCTGCCTGATCCTTCAGGGAATACAGGCGTAATGTTACGTTTGTTATGTAATTAGTAGAGTAGGTATGAGTGACCTTTTGATGTAATAATGTAAGTTTAATGTTGACTTAAACTTTAATGTTACGTTCTACTTTTTTGCCGCTCAAGAATTCTTAGAAATGTTACTAAATAGCAAATGGTGCCTATAAATCATGACTATCATACAAGGAAACCCATACATCATACAAAACTCATGTATTTTTTTAAGATACGGATCTAAAAGTAGCTTAGTTGTTAGTATTGTATGCTAATGTTACACGATTACCTGTGTAGTCATTTTAACAAAATCATTCCGTTTCGATTCTTCTGAAGTGTTGAGGTCGGTTTCTAGTCTAACCGGATTGTCTTTGACCTTTTCAACAAATAAATAAATAAATAATGCTGGACTATCCACACAGCATCATCTAGCCCCAAGCTAAGCAGAGCTTGTGTTATGGGTACTAGATGACTGATATACTTAATACTACATTACATAGATATATATTTTTTATTATACATAGTAAATACCCAGAACACCCGAAACAAATATTTGTAGATCGTACAAACATTTGTCCCAAGGCGGGAATCGAACCCGCAACCTCTAGCGTCGCAGGCGGACCTTCGCCCGCCGCGCCACAACGGTCGTCGAATGAAATGTACTGTATATGTATGCAACTATTAGTTTTAATAATTGTTTGATTTTATTTATTGATTGCTGCAGTAACAAATACACTGTTAGTTATTTCATGCATAAAAAAGCACGCTTGCTCAAGACGGGTTGGCGATTTCAGATTTATATTAATTATATAAATCCAGGTTTCCTTACGATGTTTTCCTTCACCGATGTCAGTGATGTCCAAGATAAACTTAGAAAGTACATATGAATTGAAAAACTCACATATATACAGGTACTTGCCCAGGTTTGAACCCACAACTTCTTACACAAGAGGCGAGTCATTTTTTTCCAATTGAATATGAACCTTATTCTTTTGTTAAAAAGTTGAAAAACTATTAAAGACAATTGATAAATTGGGGTAGCTTGATGTGCTGGCCTCTGAATAATGTTCAACTTTGATTTTTTTTTGATTTTGTGACCAGAGAGCTGGCCTTTTTTTTGGCCAAAGAATCAGCATTGCCATTCAACGTGGCAATGCTGTCAGCCTTCTGGGCACTTTTCCCGTTGACAACGCTGCGGATGAATTTTTGATGCCCTATGATTATTTCTTTTATTTCTTCATATATTAATAAAAGTATCATTTTAATGAAATAAACATGAGTACTACTTTGATAAAAATATTTATTTTTACATACATCAACCTTTTTGGTGATGTTCTTCAGCAAGTTCAGGTCATGGTTCATACATATGTACGTAAACGATGCAAAAGAAGTATGTAAGAATGGTGGTAGGCGACGTTCTGTAGCTTCTGCGTACCTCTGTGCGAAAAATGCATGAGTATATGAATGATTTGTACATGTTGCAAAATAAACAATATCTATGTAGTCTATTATGTAGATTGCCAAAAGATAAAGGCTCAATCAACCATATTAAATAAACATTCCTAAAGAGCTATTGTAAATCAACGACTAAATTGAATAAATAAACTACAAACAAATAAAGCTGTAAGTATATTTTATAATATTCATGACACTGCTAAACCGAACCAACTTAACTATACATGACAGCCGACCAACTCGATATTATAATAAACTAATTTCACAATGCCGATACTATCGAATCTTATACCGATTATCGAGAATCGATTTCGTCTCGGAACACAATTATAGTTACGAAGCGGGGCTTTCGTAATATACACTCATTCATTAATAATAATTTCTTCAATTGTAAGATGTTGTAAATAGTTGATGTTTTGAAAGAATATTGAAACAATGTAGGACGAGCTGGCCCCCCGGTTGTACAAGTACTGTAGTAATGATTCAAGTTTGATTGATATCATTCGGAGGACCATTTTGATTTAAATTATAAAACTGACTGCCTCGTCGGTCTAGTGGTTTCAAGCGCGACTGCTGAGCGCGAAGTCCTAGGTTCGATACCAAGGTCTGGAAAAGCTTTTTTAAGTTTTAGGAATTTTCTTATAAGCAGCCTGGAGTCTGGATTTGTGCCTGGTTTGATGACAATAGGCTCGCCCCTATTGCATGGGATTCGATGAGGAGGGTTGGGCAGAGGTGTATAGGACACCCACATTTTCCTAGTAATGTTAAGTCTTATGTAATAGGGGGCGAGTCTATTGCCTTCAACCGGGCGTGAACAGAGACTCCGGGATGTTACTCTAGAATCCTGATGGAAAACCCCAAAAACGATTTGCCCGATCTGGGAATCGAACCCAGGTCTGCACACTCAGTAATAACACTTGCTAACTTTAGTCCAACAATTAAGATTAGAGATCCTGAACTAGAAATTACAATTCCCACAATCATATTCATCTCACACACACCTAATCTTTAATTAATGATCAAGATCTTTAATTCACAGCCTCAATTATCCATACTAAACACCTGTTAAATAATCAATCTCATTCAATGTCAAGATGTGGTCCATTCGTCCATCGACCACCGTCCAACGGTCAGTGATACCGTTTGCTTTCTAAGTCACGGCGCGCATGCGCGATGCGTGCGTCTCCTGCGCCGGACGTTTAGTGAAAGCGACAGTGATCTAGCTTATTGACTTGTCGTGTTTTACTTTTAAAATAGGAACTTATGCGCTGGCGCAGTTGTTGAAGTGCTGCGTGGTAGTTTGAGATTCTATTCTCAGATGAATTAAAAACGGATGTCAATTTATGTCTTGTAACGGTTTTAGCTATAAGTCTTAGGAACACGGTTTGGGTTCCCCATTCTAGTTTTAGACTCGAACAGTGCCCATATTCATTGAATATTTTACAAGATTTGTGACCTCAACGAGTGAAAACGTGTCATTTCCGGACTATGTAACAATCAGCATTTCCGTTTCAGTAAAAAAATACATTATCAAGTCAAAAACAACATTCTGCCTCAAAATTAATATTCTAACTACCTACTTTACAGAGCATTACGTATGTAAGAGTCTACTTAACACCAGAATAACGACCACCACACGATTATGTGGTGTGTCATACATAACCAATGAGTTACGGCCTGCGCGGGCGCATGACATGCTTGGTGGTCATCTGGTGCGTTCAAACTAGATTAGTGAAAAAGTGGCATGAAATATTTTTAGGAACTGGATTAATTACGGGTGATACGAATTAGGGTAGTTTTAATAATAAATAGCGTCGGAATCCCGTTGTACCATAAATGTTCTCATATAAAAACAAACGTATACTTTTTACACATACCTACCCATGTGTAAAAAGTATACGTTTAATTTATGGAGCAGATGGCGTCCTGTAGACTCTGTACACCCGTACAGAGTCTACAGGACGCCATCTGCTACGTACTTTACATACCATTTTGCATCATCACACGCAATCCAGTTGCAAGTACTAGGCACCTGACTTTTCTGAAGAAAAATAGGTTCCCATAAGGTTAGTGTATATCTTTCTAGGCCGTCCCCTCCCAGATGGATTTTAGGTAATTTTATTAATTGAAATAAATGCTTCGAGTCTAAGCTACATCCTGAACATTTCATATGGTACAGTATCCCGTGTTGATTGCGACAAATTAAAATTGCCGTAATCTTAGTTTATTGTAGTGGGCCAGGCGTCCGATTTCAATAAAATGTTAAGTGCTAACAACTCTTAAGTACTTACTATTAATGTTTTTAACAATTATTATTATTAGTATACTGGTTTTTCCCACCGCAGGGCAAAGGCCTCTTCTCATACAGAGAAGGCACGAGCATTAATCACCACGCTTGCTCAAGACGGGTTGGCGATTTCAGACTTATATAAATTATATAAGTCCAGGTTACCTCACGATATTTTCCTTCACCGATGTCAATGATGTCCAAGATAAACTAAGAAAGTACATTTGAATTGAAAAACTCACATTGGTATTTGCCCAGGTTTGAACCCACAACCTCGTTTTCAACAATTTCTCTCTTACTAGGGCTATTTTAGATCAGTCTTTTTCGGAGTAGTCCAGCTCACGTTACTAGCCTCGCCTGGGCCTGCCATGATGTCAGTTGCCATACATTCATTTCTCTTCTATCTATGTAGGTACAACTATTATCTAAATGTAATAAAAATCAACAACTGTTCGTTAGTCTCGCTAAACCTTAAATACGGCTGCACCGATTTCAATTAAGTTTATTTTTGTGTGTGTGTTGAGTGGCTGAATGTTTTATACGAGTATTTACAAATTGAACGTTGTTCGGGCAGGACGTCTGGCGAGTCCACTTGTATGTTTATACCTCGTAAAATCTCTGGAATGGCTGGACCGACTATGACGAAATTTTATGTGTCTTGTTGCGTGGGTTTCTAGAAGTTTTAGAATCACAAATTGGACCCGGTAGGTGGCGCTGTTCAAGACTCTGACAACGTCTGTCAGGTCAGCTAGTAACATCAATAAAAAGAACTCCGAACTACACCACCAAATTTACCATAAATTGTGTAATTTCTACAATTGTGCTCACTTACTGTCAATGAATCAAACAGCCGAAGTAAATCGTGCCCGTAATAGCTAGATCGTGTGTAGCCAGCATTTGTCTGACTATTGTCAGAACTATGTTAAGTGGCCTGAACGATTTCCGATACCAATTAGCCAACTGTCTGTATATAATTAGGGGTTGTATTGTTGGACAGTTTGTGAACGTTTGTGTCCTAGAGAATGCTATACTAATATAGTGACCGTGGTTAGGACACCCATTCTCTTTCATTGTCCTTTCAAAGTTATAGCCCCGCACCCCAACAGACTGTGTAACACACTTTCAATCGCTATTCGAAGGATTTGAGGAAAATTCCTAATCCATTACTTCTTTTGCTTGAACAATTTGTCTGCTCAATAACGTAAATCGCACATTGAATGCTGTTTAATTGTCAAAATGGATGACATTGCTATTACCCTGCCGTTTGAGGCATACCCATGGTTTTATTATAATCAGCTCGACTATTATTGATTAAATTATCAATTTATTATGTTTATCGTTCGTACCGGTTATCATGCAGAGATTTTTGCTTGCATTAAGTCAGAAGCCCGAAAGCCTAAAAAAAGTCTGACCAAAGGGTATCGTGCTACCCAGTAACTGCAGCACTCACTCTTTGTAAAATACTGGTATTCAGCTGCATCCGGTGGGACTGGAAGGACTGGGAGACACCAACATAGTTGGGAAAAGACATTCCTCATCATCTGCTTAAGATGATGAGGAATCTCGGAGTTATATTCGAGGCAGGGCTGGAGTATACATCGTAGATCTTGGTAACTTAGGGTTTTCTGTTCATCAACAAAAATTGAGACTCAGGCCTATCAAGGAGTGGAGTGTACATCGTACACCTTGGTGACTAAGGGTAGCTGTTTATCAAAGAAAAGTGAGGTTATTAGTCTATTTATATTTCCATCCGGGGTTTCAGTCAACAGCCAAAGTGTAACCAACGTAATTAACATGATTCACAACGAAAGAAAGAAAGAAAGAAATCATTTATTTGCTGATAATGTAGGTATACATATAAGTTGGAATAATTATTAAGTGTCCCGATACATTTTACCTTACGGCATGCAAAATATAAGGTTTGAATTACATAGTACTATAGATACATCTATTACGATCCTTATTAGCCATAGTCGAGTTTAATAGATTGTTACAGATCAGACAACATGAAAAAAAACGAGAAAAAGGAATAAAGTTAGAAAGACGCCTCCCATTCTTTTAATGACCGTACACATGCAACAATATAACAGAGAGCAGTGTCGAAAGTATCAGAAATTGTCATTTGATTACGTCTATTTATATGTCGTTTGTACCTTTCATGTGTTGCGTTTGCGCATAGGTCGCCTGTCGACACTGCACAAATTACCTAGGCTGTGGCGCCAATATGCTGAAATATGAATGAATATTGTCATAAGATGCCATACGAGCACTTTACTCTCCTAATAAATAGCACATTATGAAAACCTGGAATCAATTAATTAAGCCTAGAGTAGTTGTCATTAATCCGGCCACTACACTAGGTATGCAGACCTTAGAAGTCGGGAGATTTTACGGATTAATTGTTAGATGATACAACCATGACAAAACCATGAAAAATGTCATGATGGCCCAGTGGTTTAGGCCTCGCCTCTTGTGCACGAGGTTGTGGGTTCAAAGCTGGGCAAGTACCAATGTGATTTTTTCAATTCATATGGACTTTCTAAGTTTATCTTGGACGTCACTGACATCGGTGAAGGAAAACATCGTGAGGAAACCTGGACTTATATAATTAATATAAGTCTGAAATCGCCAACCCGTCTTGAGCAAGCGTGGTGATTAATGCTCGTGACTTCTCTGTATGAGAAGAGGCCTGTGCCCTTCAGTGGGACAGTAATAGGCTGGTACTTTACAACCATGACGTTTCAGTGACAATACTATACCAAACTCGTTTTTGCCCGCGATATCGTCCGCGATCAGCTTTTTTTTAAGGGTGTTAGTAATAACACGAAGCACCTGTTCATTATTTAAAATAGAACACCACATTTTGTGAATGTATAACTTCAATACAAAAAAATATTATCCGTTTTACCCCCTTTAGGGTTGATTAAGGAGGCTAAGAGAGTCTAAGTCTATCTGACCTCCATAATCCAGTTAATGGGAGACACTACCTCCTTGAAAAGACTGTTTGTCAGACATTCAGGCTTCTGACTTCCCGTGACGACTGTCAAAGATCTACTGATAACAGCTCGCCCCCTATTACATCGAAATGGATACAGTATGCTATAGGTACTCCTCTGCCTGTTTAGACCTGGTGTTAGTCTAAATACGTGTAGAATATTCTTTCATAAGTTTTCTTGAATTTTCGATGCGATTTCTCTTAACTTACTGTTGTTGTTTACCAAAATACTATAATAATAAATCACATTTAATGCTTCCTAAAACAATCTAGATTACAATTCCAGTCTGGTGTTGAGGTAGCTGCAGACTTCAACCTTGGCTAGATGATTAGTAGAGCGGTTAATACGAGGAAGATTTTTTGCTTTTATTGCATTAATTTAGTATGGTTATAGTATTTATATCATGATGTGGTTAGATAAGAATTTATTTACTGGACTTAGATTAATTTTATGTTTTGAAATATTTCCTCGCCTAGTATTTCCTAGTGGCTGATTTTTCGTATCTTTGATTGAATTTTTGATACCTTATATACGGATCAAGTAGAAATTACGCTACAAGTAGCAAGTGTCAAGTCCAAAACCTGGCTTGGAAGTCAAAAACTAAGCGCGCAAAGTCAAAAACCCAGATTAGAAGTCAGGAAAACCAAGCGCGTGAAATCTTAATTTAATGTTTTTTCGAGTTTTCGGTTTTAGAAAATGTCTCCCAGTACATTGAGCCATAATATCAAAACAACTTAAAAGCAAAACCTACTTTCTTAAATAACCATATCTTTCTCAATACGCCACCGCAAACTATTAAACTCTGCCTAGTGAACAAAAAATACTAGGCAAGTGCGAGAATGGCTCGCGCCCTGAGGGTTCCGCATTTAAGGCGAGGGTTTAACGTAAGGCGTTTTCACTCACAGCCTACACATTTTCAATTCCTAATTGAAAAATATTGTTCTTCCATACATATTTCTATATTATTGTTACAATTGCAAATGCAAGTTTTTAATTGCAAAAAACATAATGTACCGTATCTCTAGATTGCGATGACTTAGAATATTCAAACATTCACCCTTCTGAGAGACCGTAATTTTCAGCACATGATATTAATTTCCCCTTTTACCCGTTCCTGAGGGAAACGAGACTAGAAACAGACGGACGAACAACGAAATAATCTTACAAGGATTCCGTTGTTCTCATTTCGAGATACGGAACCCTAATAATAATAATAAAGCCATAACTGTCGCCACTCGACCATTAAATGAGCCAGAGTTACACTTAGCTTTAATAAATACTTGATTACATCATGACATTACACTACATTACATGATCCATTACATTACAGTTATGATATATTCGCCCCAGTTTTTAAAACTTGCTCATTATTCTTGCTGCGCTGCTGTAAATTACATGCAAATGTAATTATTACACAGTGCTTGGGGGGTTTTGTCATGACTGGCGTGACAAGACTTGTCGCAGATTTTGTTTGTATGAGCCAGTACGACAAAATCCGCGTTAAGTTGCTTTTTCACGTTCTGAGATGTGAGCAGTAGACCAATTCCCATAATTAAAATGATTAATAATCTAGTAGCAATCTCATATAAGCGACAGTCAATGTCAAAATATTGTCAAAAATGTAGGTAATTTTGACAGATTGAGACTACGTTTAGATGGGAACGTTTTAAAAATACGGGAACTGTCCCTCAGATACAATAACATAACATCCCGTCTGTAGTCCCCAGGTTGGGCAGAAGTATACCTACAGTACACACACATTTTGTCACTCATATTTTAGTCCCATGTAATAGGGGGCGAGCCTGTTCAACCGAAAACGAATCCAAAGCCTTAGAGTACCGTATTAAGAAATTCCAGATACCTCAATTACAGCTTGCCTGACCCGGGAATCGAACATAGGGCCCCAGACTCACCAGTGGCACTAGGCTAACGAGGAAGTCCTTCAATGTAAACGGAAATATGACGGCACGGTTGGCGCAGTGGCTGAACGATTGGCTTCTGCGCTGTGCGTTGTGGGTTCGATTCCCGCACGGTAAAAATATACGGCCTACAGGTAGGTAGTTGTTTCCGGGTCTGGCTGTTTGAATGTTTCTAAATGCACCCACGATACAGGAGAAATCCCTAGTGTGGGACAATGTTTTAAAAGAAAAAAAAATGCTATAACTGGTATTTCCTAATCATTGCAATACATTTCAACTATCATACGCAGCTAATTACTACATTCAGCTGTATTAACTGACAGATTAGTGGGAAGTTGAGAGTAATTAGTAGATTATGAACAGTTTTATATCTCTCATGCTCTGGTTAGTATACAGTACGTGTTAGATTCCATGCGTCTGAGCATATAGTCTTTGTTATGACATTGTAATATAAGTAGGTATTCATTACAGAGCACTGGTATATCATAAAAGAAAAAAATATTTCAAGTAACTAAAACCTATTTGTTAATATTTTTACACCTTCTTACTTCTTTCCTTGGCATTGCTTCCGTGGCCTTCCACAGGAACCATGAATTTTAAGTGGAATATGAAGAAGTGTATGGTACTCAGTGATTGTGTAGCTTTCTGTCAGTGAAAAAATTCTATTCGAAATCGGATCAGTACCTACTTCCAGAAATTACCTTTTACAAACAAACCAACAAAACAAATGAAAAATCACGGGAAATATAATTTTATTCGAAATCGGTTCCGTACTTTCATTGATTACCTTTAACAAACAAATAAACAGGACGAGAGAAAGGAAAAATCACTTGGAAAATACCTGACTGAAAAATTCTTTCAAAAACATTGTATAGATAAGATTTAGACACGAGTACAGTAAAATGTTTTCACACATAGGTACTAGACGCTAGCAAATTAATATAGTCGAAAATGTCAAATTTTCACAATTGAACATGAACCTTATTCTTTTGTAATAAAGTTGGAAAACTATAAATAAACAATTGAAAAATTGGGGTAGCTTGATGTGCTGGCCACTCTACAAATTCTAAAAATGTTAATGCTAAATTCTTTACAATCGGGTTGTTGATAGCATTACATAAATATGTAATTATATTTTGGATCACACTTTCGCCTTTCAAAGCTCCTGCTGAGACCCTTTCATTGAAAATACCAGAGCAAATTGATGGAAGATACCAGGATGAATGAATGACTCAGTGGAGACGCAATTATCTCGTGACTCGTACCGGTACGAGCTCCTTAGACATGATTACTTGTTAAGTAACCCACGGTCACGACTTGTCGAACTTCGTCAGCAGGCTAGGCAGTAATGTAAGTGAGGTGACGAAATTGGAGCGGTCCAGTAGATCTTGTTTTATGATAGCCCTTTTTGGTGGTGGCTGTGGAGGCGGGAGATTTGATGGTTTCTTAATGACTTTCTCTTTTTAGACATGAATTTATAACACTTCGTTTGAGCAATGTCAAAAAGATTCGTAATATATTTTTAATGGCTTGCTGCTCTATCAAATAATGTGGGAGACAATATTTTCAACTGTAAAAATAAGTTACATTCATCTTAAAGTAATCGTAAATATTAACATGGGTAGTCACCCAATGCATTTTGACCACATGCATTGGGTGACCACTTTTCACAGCTTTCTGTACTCCTTCTTCATATAAACTTTAACTACTTATGCCAAATAGTACAATCCGCCGTACGCGCAATATACTTAAAAAGTTATGAAAACTCTTTTCATGTTCATCTTTTCACGTATTGAAATATAAAAAAATCTATATAAATAATATTACCTGCAATTTGTCTAAGTTCATGGCTACTTTTACGCAATTTAGGTCTTTTTCTCAACTAGTCAATCTAGAACAAAACTAAGACTATATCTATTGAATGACGTATTGACATTGTAAACTAGTGTATAGATAGTAAATAAAGAAAAAGGTATTTGTTTATTTTAAAACCTGTTTTCGTCGAGGTCGGCGGCTATGCAAAATAATCAAGTTATTAGTCACACTTTGTATTGATGTATTTTTGGGTTTGTTTAAAGAAATTGCATAGAGTTAAGCTAACTTAACTCTATGCAATTTATTTTTATTTTTATTTTCAATAAAAATCTCAGTGGTCTAAACCACTGAGATTATTATTGACTTTAAATTAATAACCTTATTGGGTTAGTTAGAAATGATGATTTTCGCAGACTTGAGCGACATGACACTTTAAAGCTTACACATCAGAAAAAGAACACGTAAAAATCAGAATCATGTACTGAATTCACGGTATTGGTTTCATATCGAGGATCGATCGAGCTATATTCCTCGAAGGGTTGGAGGTGCACTTATACTCGTATAACACCTACATTTCGCTGGTTATGTTATAGTTCCACGTAATAGGGGGCGAGTCTATTGTCATCAACCGGGCATAGATCCAGACTACGGGCTGCTAAAGAGAAAATTTCTATTGGAAAAATTAAAAAACACTTTTCCCGACTTGGGAATCGAACTTAATCGACTTACAATTTTACCTACTAGTCTGTTTATCATCCAAACCTGCTAAAGTAGGTAGGTGGCTAACGAGGTATTGTTAACAAAACGTTAGTTCAACATTGCACAACTTGTTAAGGACGATATACATCAGGTTCCTTTCTAAGCGCCGACGCGCGACGCATCGATGACATGCCCTTAATGTGTAATGAATCAGGTAACATGATTTATATGCGTTAATCGTGTTTGTTTTGCCTTTAGCACATTAGATGTGGCTGGTTGTTAACAAATAAAAAAACTGGGTAGAAAGCTTGATGACAAAGTGGTTAAGAATTTGGTTGGTCACGCTTAGGGACGTGAGTTTGATTCGCGAACGGGACACTTGAATGGTTTGGGAATAGTTATTCTGGGTTTGAGTGATATGTTTTTAAATACACCAATCAAGAAAAGCATTCTAGAATTTTTATAACAGTAGCTTGCAACTAGCGTGCGTATATGACGAGATGGGTGAATATAATCAAGGCAAAAGGAGTTTTTAGTCCAGTAATAGGTGGTGCTCTGTAGTTTCTGTCTAACCTCATTGAACAAAGGTGTGAGTATATGTACGTATATAATTTATTAAGGACGGTAATTTCATTTTAAGGCACACTTCGTTTCCTAGACAAATTCAGACTCCGGACTGTGACTGAACAATTCCAGATGAAAAAGCCCAATAAAACTATTACCGATCAAAAGATCGAACCCGGGATGTCATGCTCAGCAAAAGCGCTTGCGGCCACTAGACCATTTTTTATCTTGTCTATTCATCATCATCAAGTTGGAGTCGGCTTCCAGCCTAACTAGATACAGCATAATATCAGTGTTTTACATGGAGCGACTGCCTATCTGACCTCCACAACCCAGTTACTGGTCAACACGATACCCCTTGGTAAGACTGGTTGTCAGACTTTAGGGTTTCTGACTGCCCGTAACGACTGTCAAAGATCAACATATGACAACCAGATCAATGTGCTTTCCGAGGCACGGAGGAGTCCCAATATGTAACGAACGGTCACCCATCCACAGACTGACCTCAGCAAGCGTAGCTTAACCTTCATCAATCCGTGCGGCTGTTTTTATTTAGTCACGAGCTATCTTGTGTATTCATACTGCCCTATTTAACATTACCGCCGCGTAACTCACTTTCGCTACATTAAGTAACTGTTCGTACGATGTATACGACATTCAAATGTGCTCCGCTTTTCTAAACATGGCTGGGTTTTATTGTCCCCCCGGGGGTCGCGGCGACCTCAGCGGTAACGTGCGGGTGTGTCAATATCTTTACTGACTTCGAATTAGGAGAGAAGGTTACGTTTTTCTACGAATGGTGTTGCGTTATGATACGGATATACTTGTTTAACTTATAAGGACGTTGATTTTATTCATGATTAGGGCTCTAAAATTGAGTTGCTATACTTTGATGTTTGACATGCCCTAGGTTGGCAACTCCGCAACTAACTTTGATGCCCAGCCAAATAAAATAAAAAGAAAAAATACCATTTCATGACCTATTTTCATAGTTCTTGACAATTCGAAAGAGTACAAGTGTAAGACATACTTGTCATCATCTGCCTAGCGTTTTTCCAACTATATTGGGATCAGCTTCCAGCTTCCTTAACCTTCGATCAACCCGTGCGGCTGAAGGACATACTTGTATTTTTTAGTAATAATAGAGACAAATTCAGTACATATCTTAGTAAATATGCAACTAACTATTTACATAAATATTGGTGATGTTATTCAGAAAGGCCAGGAACGTAGTAGGTACTGGTAACCTGCATCCGTGTGCGACCGATGTATGAATGTAAACGAAGTATAAGCAGTATGTAAGGATCGTAGCAGTTGGCGAATTTTTGTTTTGCTCCCATGAGAAACAGGCGTGAGTTTATGTATGTGTGTGTAACTAAATACCTACACAAAAATATGGGAAGAATGCGAATGACGAGTGAGATGAGCTGATGACGATTCAAAACTGGTATTTTCTTTGGACAAAAGCTGAATAAGTGTAGTTAGACCCTCAGACGCCAAAGTCCTCCGCATCGCTGTCATCCGGAAACGTGTCCAAAAGACTGGTAACGTACCCTCTTGGTTATTTTTCCTTGAAATATTTTAACGACGAATGGACGAAAACAAAAGAATTCTTCTCACTTATTCCATGGTCGTTGCGTGGAACCTTGTCGCATTAGATCGGGGCGTCAAATAATGTATTCCCACATAAATCGTAGGTTCAACCAGTTCCACTAGTTATCCTTGCGACTGCCGTGTTTAAGGTCTGAACACACTGTGGTGTAACGTTGTGTTGCATGAGTCATGGGCACATTTACATTAGGTAAATATCATAGGTGATTGTCGCGGCAGTTAATCCTGTATATTTTGAGTGTATGTATGTGGGCTGCTATATTTAAATGAAATTTATTATTCAATGCATCATCTCCGGTTAGAATGTCTGACTGCCTCCTTAGTTCTTCGGAGAAGGGTTTTATTATATTGGGATTCCCTACAGAAGAAATACAAAAGCAATATATAATGAATTATCTATACATAATAATAGGGTTCTAGTTTGGTGTTATTGGGTTTCTGAAAACCAGGATCAGGCAGCTAGTGCCTGACTTTTTTAGGCTAGACTTACCATACCTAATTATGTTTTGTTTTTCATTGTTTTTATAATGGATTTATTGTTTTGTCTATGGTGTGACTGAGCCTGTGTCAAATAAAGGCTCTTTCTTACAGAATGTAATCTGAATTTGTGTTCGATTATAGATTCGTCCCCTATAAGATCAACGGAAAAGTTTATTCCAATTAAAAGTTTGCAAATGTCCTTCGCGTTATCAGGAACATATATAACGAAGTGGACAGCCACCTTCACATATAAAACATATGTTGATTTCAACATAGCAAGCTTGATTTGTGATTTAATTTTAACACTTACATAATCAAACGATTAGAAGTCGATTAATTAAAATCGTTAATCGTTAGATTTGATTTTGTTTTGTAATATTAATATTAATGGGGATGTAATCGTATTTATATTAAAACGGATATTATGATAATTTATTTCACTGAAGTGCTTAAAGAGGTTTTGTTTATTATTCAATATTATCATAATGCTTATGTTTAGGAACACCTACATTGTATTTTAAGACATTCTCACATAATATTACTTACTTCTAAAGTTAGGAGAACAGAGCACCCATACACAACGATGTAAATTGAGAACACTCCTCTACAATATCCATGGTACTACTACCATCTTTTATTTTTGGTATACGCCCTCTATACTATTCCTATGTAAATTAAGGACACTCCTTTACAATATCCGTGGTACTACCATCTTCTATTTTTGTTTTGGTACAAACCCTCTACACTATTCCTAACCACTGCAACTTCTTAAAACCATATCAACAGGGGCAACCACCAGAGAAACGTTGAGCCAATAAAGTTCGACAAGTCCCCAAGACTTCAACTGTCTTGGATGCCGCAAAGGAATTAATCAGAAAAAAACCGCGGAGGAGTTCGCCAGTTATCTTTCAATCCCATGGTATTGGGAGCGAGCCTATTGTCGACCGGGCACAAATCTAGAAACCGGGCTCCTACTGAGAAATTCCCGGTGGAAAAACCCAACAAGACTTTATCCGAACTGGGAATCAAACCCAGGACCTTATGCTCAGTACCAGCGCTTACAAACACTATCATACGGTTATGGGGCAGTCACTAGCAGGACAGTCTAAATGATTAAAATAAAACAATAGAAGAACGATTAACTGTA
Source organism: Phlogophora meticulosa (assembly GCA_905147745.2). Taxonomy (NCBI): domain Eukaryota; kingdom Metazoa; phylum Arthropoda; class Insecta; order Lepidoptera; family Noctuidae; genus Phlogophora; species Phlogophora meticulosa. Next base: position 1,005,377 of record LR990525.1, read on the forward strand.
CCCCCTCACTCACCATTATTTGCCTATTAAGATCACATCTCAAATGAATGAGTGACATTAGAATATTCACAGCGGACGCTGTAAACACAAAGACGCTTTCACGGTAATAGCCGCAGTAAAAGACATTTAGAGGAAAAAAATGTTGATAGCATGACGTCATCGTGACAATTGCTCACTCTCATTGTTACACTTCAACTTTCGCTGCAGTGGGTGCGTGTGTTAAGGAAATTAGATTAATCTGTGAATGGATTAAGGGCCTCGCGCAGAAAGCATTTCAAATCACGCTTCGTGTCACGCTACACGTATCGGGAGGTAGTTCCTGACTTTGGAGACTGATGGTCAGGTCATAACATATCTGACAGGAAGACATGACATTACCTGTAGCGGGTATAGAACACCTACAGTTCGCCAGTTTTATTTTAATTCGGGGGGAGCCTTTTGCCACCAACTGGACACTAATCCAGACTCCGCTCTGCTACTGAGAAATCCTAGATGAAAAACCCAATAACACTTTCCTCTTCCCGGGAATCGAACCCAGGACCTCATGCTCAACAGTAGCACTTGCAATCACTACCCTACGAAGGCAGCTCATATTAAAAAAACAGGTATCGCTGATATTACCTACGTCCCACATACTAGGCAGTTATACACACTAGACGCAATAGAAATTAATTTACCATTACTAACCACAGTACAGTGAGCATGTCTTAAAGAAAAATCAGGACAGCGCCGAAGTAGCTCAATTAAACGCACCCATTTTCGGAGTGAAGCAATTTTCGCAGCATTTTCGGTAATTCGTGAGAAACGATTATCATTTTCCTAATAAAGTTCGTGTTAATTGACTTGTGGTGAGTGACAGGTGATTGGGGCCTTCAAATACCGTAGAAATACTTCGCCTGTACATTAATTGATGTTCTCAGAGGTTTCATTATAAATACATAACATCGCGCCTGTATTTCTCGAAGGGTTGGGCACAGTTTTACGTAAATTACACTAGTTATCATTTTAAGTCTATTGCCATCAACCGGGCACACATCCAGACTCCGGGCTACTACTGAGATATTCCTAATGAAAATTCCCAATAACACATTGCTCGACCCGGGAATCGAACCCAGGACCACACAATTCACAGTTCACACAGACAGTCTACTATTAAATGTCATATGGTAATCGAAAACAAAACTGTAGTCAGTACTACCCCTTCAGGTATTTTGAACTTTCAAGTTGCAATATATAGATTATTATATAACCAAAGATATTAAAATAGAAACCCACACTTTACACTTCGTAAACAAAATAATAACTACCTAATTATGAATAAGTTTTAAAGGCGCGGGCGCATATCACTTTTCCTTGCGACATGGTCTCCCTAGCGGCGCGGGAGTGCAAGTGGGTCGGTATGCGGCCAGTTTTGTAATTAACCACTGTTACGACGATTGTGTCATGTCATTACAATTACGTATTATTGAATTACTTTGTGTATTACCTGACTTTGCCGCCATTTCACTTTTTGTCTTTGATTTTACAAGCTCGGGTGTTTGATACGAGTAGTTCGTTGTTATAAATAGATCCCCTATCTTCTCGATCTGTTCACTCTAAATAAATAAAAAACAAAAATCTTAAATTATAGATAAACCACAAAGGGTGGTACGACCAAATTGTCACCGCAACATCTTTACCACAGAAACTCGTTAACGATAATCTGCGCGTGCGCATTATATAAGAGAGTTGAACGTCCGCGATGAGCATGACCTCTGCTGTGGGTCATTATCACTAACGAAGGGCCCGGGTCATCGTATAATGTAGTCATAATAATATTGTGTTAAATAACGTGGCTGATTATTCGACATTGTCAAAAAACTACAAAGTTGTCGCATTTTCGTAGCTAAGTGAAAAATATTAGAAAGAAAGTTTTTATAAAGTTCAGGTGCATAGTGCATACTCGAAACAGGCGTGCGTGTATGACTAAGAAGGAAAAGGAGTATACAGTAAGGATTGTAGCAGATGGTCAGTAGTTTCTGCCTACCCCTATGGAGAAAAAGGCGAGGGAGTTTATAGATGTATATATGATTTGGCTAATCGTACTAGAGCCGTTCTACAATAATAGTGAAAATTATGTATACCTTACAATGATGAAATGAATACACATTATGTACAGGCAATCGGTATTTTTTATTTCTTACCTAACTTTTAAAATGAACTCTTATTATTCCGTTAAAAATACTCTCGACCTTTGTCCAGAAACACGGATTTCAGCGTACAAATATTTCATTTCAAAATATTTCACGTAAATTGGATACACATTTTGATACACATTTTAACTTAAGTTAGTTATCATCATAATTTGTTCCACCAATAAAGGTCGTCTTTTCTATCGAAATATTGAGTTTCAAAAGAGCATTGTTGCTAAAGATTTATGCATTTTTCAGCAACCTTATTTATGGTTGAATGGCAGTTACAAAATTACTTATAACTCTTTAATTTTTATTAAAATACAAGCTGACCCCGAAAACGTTGTTTTGCTATTTTAAGCTAAATAAAGTAAAAAATAAATGTTTTGCGTGGACCACCCTTATCACTTAGGGGTATGAAAAAAAGGATGTTGGCCGATTCTCAGACCTACTCGATATGCATACAAAATTTCATACAAATCGGTGCAGCTGTTTCGGAGGAGTTTGGTAATTAACATTGCGACACGAGAATTTTATATATTAGAAGATACTAACTATACAGAGTGGAAGGTATATGAACTCACAACCTAATACATCAAATAGTATGAGTTCAGTTATTTTTACCACTAACGCCATCTATGAGCTATCAGACAACTTAGGCTATTATTGCCTTAACACCCATTCTCTCTCAAATGTATAACATTCAAACAAAAAACCGTCTTATTTATCTATTATGATGTTAGACTGGAAGCCGATAGCTAGACGTAATATATATACGAGGTACAGGTGCTGGCCACCACATCAAGCTACCCCAATCAGTCAAATTTCTATGATCGATTTACAACCTTATTGCGAAAGAATAAGGTGCATGTTCAATTGGGAATATCTGACAGTTTGGGGTAGCTTGATCTGCTGGCGTCTGTACATAGACACTTCGGAACGAAAACCTGCAATCATCAAGTTGCTCAATGTTAATTAATCCGAGCACAACATGCTATTAGTCACATGTCCGTACAGTCTAGAACAAAATAGAGATTCATTAGTTTCATTTTCAGTTTAGTTGATGACGAAACTTTGGAGATGGATTGTGTGAGACCGGCCTTGTGTTTAAATGTCTTTGCTCTTTAGTGATGCTGTAGGAAGCTGTTCGTGTGAAGATAATTTAGTTTTTATCTCACTAAAAGTCCTGATGGCTCCCTTCTCGTGTTCCGACAAATCCGGACAAGTTCCAATGTCACATTTCAAATCATTTGTAGGTACTTTCCAATTTCATCTTAGACATCACTGACATTGGTGAAGGAAAACATCATCCAATTCGCAGCATGGATCGTGAGAGCTGGACGCTTTAACTGCGCAACTCAAGTTCAGCGCTCAAGATCCGTGCTAAAATAGTAGTTAAACAAAGACAAATGAAGGTCTACTTTTGAACTGTGTTTATCTTTATTTGTAAGTCGTTTTAGCTAACAAAATGATTCACCCTCAACCAAACATGCGTTATTCCAACGCCTTTCTAATCTAACCCAATGAATCTAACAGCCTCCTCTTTCTACAGATGCTGTGTGTAGTGCTGAGTGTGGGCCTGGTGGCAGGCGCTCGTCCTAGGCCGAGGCTGCAGCAACCCATCCAGGATGAGTACGACTACGAACCGCAAGCTCAGAATCGCGCCGCTGGTGATCAGGTTAGACCCACATTTTATTTGCTTACATACATGTGGAATTCATTCATTTCGAAAAAGAGGACCTAAGCATATGTTGCTGTGAGTGAATGGAAGAGGAATGGAAAAAAACACGATGGGGAGACGTGACAAGACGACTCACGTGTTAGCTTAAGTTTTTTTTAAGTATTCAAATTCAATTCAAACTCAAAATTAAAAATCCAACTCAAAATATTTTATTTTAGATCATAGTTCATAAGATGTTGTGTAAGATGGGTGCAATAATCTGCTTTGTCCCGCCATTGAGGCATACAAAATTCATAATTATTTAACATTAAATTGTCAAACAATAAATTATGAAACTTAGTGAAGTATTGTTTTAAAATATAGGTGGTATTCTTAACCTAAAGAACCATTTTATATCACGACCCAATCCCACATACCTGACGCTTCCGTCTTCAGATACTATAGAAAGACCAAATTGTGGATTGAACTCATTGTTAGTGTAGTCATCCGCATTGAGAAGATCCATTGAGAGGGGGTGGACAGGTATTTCCATCTTCTTCTGAAACCAAAACCTTTATGGTGGCCGTCCCAGGCCGGGACTGATGATCGACTGGCTTCACCGACATCATCGTTGGAATAGAGATCATGAATACTTTACTCGTGTAAGAAAATCTTGCTCAATATACTAGGTATGTCTAAACGTTTTAGTATTCAGCTCGAAATATCACACACCTTCAAGATAGACATTATGGGGTGATGGATGGTGAATGGTGTGGTCATCTGGGTATTTCTGATGTTTTGCTTGCGAAACATTCACATTATAAATCCATTTTCCTCAAATACCAAATCTAACCGACTACTAACTGTTTTCAGGTGGTGCTAGTAGCAGCGGATTCGTACGACGGCTTGTACCGAGCCTCGGACAGGCTGGATGAGGAATATGAACCTAGAGCCCTGCAACGTCAGCCCGCCAGGCTGAAGCCGCAGCAGCAGGTCCAGGAGGGACCCAAGCAGCCGCCCGTGCAGACTATCAGGAACTACAACAAGGTATGGAGGCGATCTTGTAACCTGTGTACCAGCTACATTGAAAAGACCATCAGTTTTATTTCTTTGATATTCTATTTCTGTGCTGTCACATAGAAGAATAAAAAAGTATAAAAGAAAGTTAGACAAATAAGTATACAGACTTGAACGCTGCTGTACTGGTACTCCGATAAACTCACACTTTTCCATCTTGCAGGTCAATGACGACGGTAGTTTCACATTCGGATACGAGGCAGCCGACGGTTCCTTCAAGGAAGAGACGCGAGGTACCGACTGCGTCGTCCGCGGCAAGTACGGGTACGTCGACCCCGACGGCAACAAACGGGAGTTCACCTACGTCTCCGGCAACCCTTGCGACCCCAACCACCCCAACGAGGAAGAGGATGACGAGCCCGCTGCCCCCAACTCCGCAGAAAGAGACGACCCCGAGCCCAACTATCCCAGACGACCAGTAGCGGCTCCCCGCCCCACGACCCCACGACCCCCCACGACCTTCTTCCAGAACGACTTCCGTGATGCTGATGAAGATGAAGTTGAAGAGGAGCCTCTGCAACATATCAGACAGAGAGTAGTTCAACGCCCGCAGCAGGCCAGAAGACCTGCCTACCAAGTGAATCCTGTCTCTATCACTCCTCGCCCTCTCCAAGTGACGTCGCCTAGAACTCTGCCCCCCGCGACTACGTTCAGGCCACAGCTTGTCCAAGTGACTGCTAAGCCTTCGATCCAGTACAGCCCTCAGCTGAACTACTCGCCCTCTCCCGCTCCAGCTGTGATCACCACCGCCAGCCCATCCAGGCCTGGTCAGATTGACTTTGCTGCTGAGTTCGCCAAATTCCACCGTGAAAACCAACAACAGCAACAACAACAACTGCAGACGACATCTGCTGGAGCCAACCCCACGAAGGCCACGTCTCTGGCCGCTCCCGCTCCCAGCGGCAACCCACTGTACTCTACCGAGCTGGTGTACGACCCGTCAAGTGGCTCGTACAACACCCAACTGTACCAGAGCTTGCCTCAGACGAAGGGAGAGTTGAACCTGAACCAGAGGCTACAGCCGTACGTCGCTACTCAACAGCAGCAGCCGAGGCCTTTCGTGCCCTCTCCCCAGCTCCCGTCAGTGCCTTCTTCTCCTGCCTCCAGTGGGCCTTTGTACAGACATCAGCTGCAGAATACTCAACAAGTGTACCAGAGGCAGCAGTCTGAGAACCAGTTCCAAAACTCGCAGCAACTGTTCGCGCAGCAACAGCAGTTGCAACAGAGCCAGTTGCAGAGAGATCGCGCGGCGGCGAGGGCGCAGGCCCAGAGACTACAGGGGCCGTCGCAAGGGCAGGAGGACACCCCGCAGTTCTACTACGTGGCGCCGCGCGGAGAGTCCGCCTCCTCCGGGCAGATCGACGCCTTCCTCAGAGGGCACGGCATCCAGTTTTAGTCCGCAAAGCCAAACTCAGCTGAGCTAGTTAATCGCTATCGACCAGTCAGCAACAGTCTCTCCGGTAAGGCCATAAGCAATGTACAAGTCTCCGATTGGTCGAATAGTATAATGTGCGAACGTGTGTATGTTTTATATCTAGTGTTTATGGACGGACAGTGGTCGCCTCCGTGTACATAATACGCTGTGTCTAATCAGTACCTTAATGTAATTCTAGGAAATAGTGTTTTAAGTATAAAATAAATATTGTAACGTATGGAATGAGTTTCGCGCGCGACAGTTCCCGAAGCGCGTTATTGTAAAAACTTACAAATGATCATTTGTAACACTTTTTGTTTTAATAATAAATTATATTTTTTATAACATTGTGTGTGTTTATTTGTGGTCTGTGTTCAATGTTACAGTTACTATTGTTACAGCATTAGTAACAATGTTGGTTCGCTGAAGCGAGCAGTGAAGGTGAAGGTTTTGTTGAACAAGTGGTAAAAACACTGCGAAGCGCACGATACTGTTACGTCTGTTATTAAGTAACAGTTTCTTTTAAATTTTATAAAGAACCTGGTCTTATAACCTCGCCTATAATCCCCGAAGGGTACATATAATGCACCCGCATTTAGCCAGTTACACGCAAGTCACACGTTATGGGGGGCGAGCCTATTGCCATCACCCGGCCACGACTCCAGACTCCAGGCTGCTAATGGAAAAACCCGATAACACTTTGCCCGACCCGGGAATCGAAATCAGTAGTAGCGCTTGCGACCTATAGACCAACGATGCGGTTTGAACACAATTCAGAAACTAGTCAGTCGCTTTAAAATAAAAGCACACAATCATAGCCACTTTTTACCAGTAGTTCCATATTCTGTTCTCTGAAAAGATTGATTTCTTTACCAACAAAATTAAGATGTATCACTACACTAAAAGATGTATATATATATTAATATATTAAGTGAAGATGTACTGAGTTAGCACCCCAACTAAAACGAAAATACTAAAGAAAGTTTTTGAATTTAGAATTTATCGTAAAATAAAAAGAAATATCATCATTATCTACCCTAGCATTTTCCCAACTAAGTTAAGGTCGGCTTCCAGTCTCACTGGATGCATCTGAATACCAGTATTTTACATGGAGCGACTGCCTATCTGACCTCTACAACCCAGTTACTGGGCAACACGATACCCCTTAATAAGACCAAGATGGTTGTCAGACTGTCGGTCTTCTGAATACCTGAAACGTCTGTCAAAGATCTACAAATGACAGTTGGTACCAACGGCTTAGCGTCCTTTCCGAGGCTCGGAGGAGTCTCGATATGTTACGTTGGTATGTAGCCTCGAACTCCTTAAAGAAAAAAAGAAATATCGTTAAATTAAATTAAGATCATGTTTAAAAAAGCCTAGGACACAGCGCTCATATTAGTTTAATCCAACTTGACAACGAATCCTCAAAAGGCCATGGAAATAAAGTAAAAGTTACTAAAGTTGGACTTTTAATTCGATGCAGTATGATGACAGAACTAATGTCAAATAAACCACTGAAAAATGCACTATGGCGGTGCATAAATAAAATATCCAGCTAGGTGTACCACTATACTTCAAACTACTTTGTAGGTTATTTACACACTTTGTAGGACATTAGGTCCTGTGAAGCTACTGCAGCTAATTAAAAGTCCAAGTTTAAGTACCGCTCATCAGTGATAACTTAATACTGTGCTAGGCCAGCTCAAGGGAAAAGTGTTACCACCGACGTGCGGCCTACTGTACACGAGAAATACAAATAATAATTACCACTCAGCACCCACCTTTCAAAACCAGATCACCAACTCACCACCTACCCCACCAGAAGACATACAAGTCAATAAATTAACTTGTTCATAATTTACTAGTTGCCTGCGCCCGCGCACCGAGCCTTCCGCATTTTTATTGGAGAAACCCGATAATAGTCAAATGAGTTGCCACTTTCATATTTCTTAGAAAGAGTTTTCTGTTTAACAAGCTGCGCACGATGTAACTTCCCCTTGGGAAAAAATTATGATCTCCCATACAAATTATGATCTCCCATACAAATTATGATCTCCCATACAAATTCTCAACTCCTTTAGGGGAGGACTTTTTAAGGTTCTGAAACCAAAATATATGTTTTTTTTTAATGCTGGACAATCCACACAGCATCACCTAGCCACGAGCTAAGCAGAGCTTGTGTTATGGGTACTAAATGACTGATATACTTAATACAATACACTACATAGATAGATATTTTTTATTACACATGGCAAATACCCAGAACACTCGGAACAAATCTTTGTAGATCGTACAAACATTTGCCACAGGGCGGGAATCGAACCCGCAACCTCCTGCGTCGCAGACGGACCTTCGCCCGCTGCGCCACATCGGTCGTCAAAAATCAATATGCCAACGGGACCCTTTGATGTCCGTCCGTCTGTCTGTGAGCGGGCCGTCTCTCATGAACCGTAGTATGTAGACTGTTGAAATTTCAGTGTGTATATTTTTGCTCATTTTCGCTTGACATGGTACGGGGCCCTTTGTGTGCAAGCCCGTCTCCTTTGCTAGTTTCTTTAATCCTTCCCCAGTACTCAACTACGTTATACAGGTAACTCTTGTGTGCTAAGTGTCACGATTCTAGAGCCAGCGGTGTGAGCAGTGCGGTGTGTGTTAGTGAGTACAAGATTTTTATTAAGAAGATTATTATCACATAGGTAGATGGAAGGTTGAGGAAGCATTGATTTAACAAAAGAAACATAACATCACGCTTATAATCCCTAAAGGGATTGGCAGAGGCTTACCTATTGTAAACCGAGTTATGATTCGGTCCCATGTAATAGGGGTGTGCCTTTTGCCATGAACAGGGCACCAATTTAGACTCCACGCTGCTTCTTAAAAAATCCAGATGGAAAATAACACTACTCAGGAATCGAACCCAGAACCTCATGCTTAGCAGTTTTCCTTGCGACCACTCGACCAACGAGGCAGTAAAGTACAAAACGTGTTTACTTTTATTTTACTCACCAAACTGACAACAGTCAGTTTGAGTCCAGAAATCCAGAACCACTAAATAACTAACGATACTCAATTATTTTCAAAGGCACGGCGAGACGGCAAAATGTGCCGTCACGCCGTGTTAGAGCTACTGCCCTCTAGCGGTTGATCTTTAAAGCTCTACCTAACCAACAGGCCATGCTCAATAGATACATATAGTACCTATATAGTTTGCTACGCTAGAAGATCAAGTGACTTTCACAATTTTCAATCAGTTCTTACGTTTGAAAACAGATGGTGCTGTTTAATAGAACTGCCAGGTAGTTTGAGTAGTTACAATTGCTACTGCTGAGCATAAGGTCCTGGGTTCGATTCCCGGGTCAGGTATAGTGAAATTGGGTTTTCCTTTCTGGATTTTCTTAGTAACAGCCTGGAAGTTGGATTCGTGCCCCGTTGATGGCAATAGGCTCGCCCCCTAAGCTACTACATGGGACATACACATAACTGGCGAATTATGGGTGTACTATAGCTACGGGTCTGCCTAAACCCACGGGGAATAGGTACGTGACGTAATAGATGATAAATTATATTTATTTCTAACAGTTGTACTTGTCAAACAAGCAAAAGATTAAAAATAGATGAGGTCTGTGCTTCCTATCTATTAAGTGACTATTCTGGGAGAAACACTAAAATAAACTAAGATGTCACAGTCCCTTTAAAAGTCCAGACATTATCTTGGTCAGATCATGAAAGGATACTGAATGAGGGGGTACTGGTTTGAATTCATTTGGTATTCAAACCGGTTTCGGGCTGTTAGCCTCGCTTACAGATTTGCTTACTTCCAAACATTTACTTAACTAATCTCATATAATTGTCAGTGCTGACACGACAGATAACGAAGGTAGGAAAACTAAGCTTCTGCTAACCTATAATCAATATAACATTCACTAATATTAAGCTGGGTTGAGCTACACGATTATTGACCACATGTTAAGGAAAATATTGTTTTCTGTTTGTATGTCTATACAAACAGCATCAACAACTGGGTACCGCACATCAAAATACCTTACATAATCCTTTCTGCTATATCTATATATGTAAAAATGAAGCCCTGTTTCCTTTGATCATTTTGATTCATTCATCTTGTTTTCCAATACTTTATAGAAGGTTCTTAATAGAGTTCTTAATAATCTTTATAGAATTTCAAATAAGTTAACGACTATTTTAACTTCGCGCGTTTGACAGTTCGCACGATTGATGAGTGTGAATTTTACCGGCAGGTAACACCGCGGGGCGCAGCTAATAATGTTATTAATATGAAAGTCTGTATTTTTAGTGTAATATAATTGGGTGTTTGTTAATCAATCAACCGCTGCACCGTCTGAACATTATCCCCTTTTTTGGTATACTATTCGTTTGCCGCTCGGGAGGAGTCGCTGTCAAAAGCCAGCTTATCATATTTTATGGCTTTACACAATGGAGGCATTTTGCTGATGAAAAAATGAAAAAAAGTAAGATGAAAAAAAAGTAACATCTCTGGCTAGAAGTGACCTATTCATGCTTTAAAAGTAGTTACAGCTAGTCAGAAGCCCGAAAGTATAACAACCAGTCTTACCAGTCTTAGGGGTATAAAACTGCCCAGAAACTGGGTTTTGGAGGTCAGATAGGCAGTCGCTCCTTGTAAAGTACTGGTATTTAGTAGGTTAGACTGGAAGCCGACCCAAGTTAGGAAAAGGGAGATGATATGTTTTGCTTGGTGGTACAGTGCAACCTTAATATAACGTACCTCAATATAACGACTTCCTCGATTTAACAAATTCTTCGTAATCCCCTTGAATTGTCCATAAGAGTCAATGTAAAATATACCTTTACATTGCGAACATTTTTTGCGAACAACCTCTTTATAACGAATTTTATTAACGAATATTGTCAATCCAAAACCTTTATAGAAAGTTCCCACCAATGTATGACTCTTAATCTCATTGTATGTGATTCATGTCGCGACAGGTTTCGACACGCTTTTGTTCGTAAAACAATCATTGTTGTTTGATGGAAAGTAATGTAAACACTGCTGCTCGTCACTATTGGTAAAGATTCAAGTTGAAATGGCTCAGAAACGTAAAAGGTGAACGAAAAACTATTTTTTTACCTCTTTATAACGAATTTTAGACCAACCTAACCTCAACATAACAAACCTCAGTTCAACGAATTACTTGATATAACGAATATTTACTTGTTCCCTTCCGATTTGTTATATCGAGGTTGCACTGTAATTTGTTGTTGAATCTAGCTAGCATAATCAAAATCTTGTAAAATTGATCGTAATTTCGAGCGACCACACCATAACCAGCAATAGTGTAGCCGTTTGGGTACTATATGAGTTTCACCCAAATAATAAAATTTCATTGTCCTCGCGGTTTTAACCGTATAAGCAGAAACGAAATTAACAAACTCATATCTGAGACCGTTCACTGGAGGTATATTTGCAACCATTCCGTGGGAACCCTCAGCAGCGCACAATGACATGTAAGCCACAATCGTCATTGTTAAAAGTTTTATTATAGTGCTTAATTACTTGTTGATGTTTTTATAATGATCTGTATGTTTTAGTTTTTGTTGTAAAGCTCTCATTTTGGATCTATAATGACGGATATTTGAAATACTCTCGCTGAATTAGGAGGTCTAATTGGTTTACTTCTACTAATGAGTTTTGTGTTGAAGTTTTGATTCGGTCTCATAGCAATCAAATTGAGTAGAAGCAAGTTAGTCTCGCCCAACGAGGCTCCAATATTTTCAATAGGAATTCTTATTTTCCGTCTTTTTTATTTCAAGTTTGTTTTGTTTAGGGTTTTTGCTGATTACTAAAAAAACTGCACTAGTTAGAGACATAGTTTTATTTTTCCTGTACTAATAACATACTTACACAAATATCCAAATACATTAACCGTTGGTTTTTTGCCTAGCTTAGGTACTACGGAGGAGGGGCGCGGGTGTTTTATCGAAAATTTCTCAGAGAAAAACTATACGAAATAAATTAAAATATGATTTGCAATGTGCTTTTATCGAAGTAAATTTACAAAAAAAGTTTTCGGTGGAATCCTTAAAAGGCCGTAATATTGCGATAACTTAATTTTCTTTTTAAAATGAAATTGTGTCTTTGGTCTACACTAGTAGCCCTGAAAGTAAGGTAAACGTTCAAATACCAATATTACCGTTTTATTGAAACTAATAGAAGGATGGACATTTTAAATACCCCTATAAGTTCGCATACCTGGGAATCGAACCCAAGAGTACATGATTCGAAGCTCCATTTATTACCACTATGCTAATGAAGTGATATACTCGTAATAACTAACAAAGACAAATGAACATAATACGTTTACACTGCCCGTGAGAACACTGATATAGATCACCTGTCAGTTTGAGCAGCAAGGTGAATGAATTAAATATCCTAAGAGGTAGGAGAGGCCAATGGCTACTGCGGCAGTATCGCATTCTACGATGTTGGTAAAGATAAAAGTCAAGTCAAGAAAGAGGATCTTCACAATCCAATGGAATTATAGAAATGAGAATACAAGTGATGTATAGATGACCTTGAGTGTAGACTTATTTCAGCAACTCAAGAGAACAGAAGCTCTTCAATGTTGATACACACGTTCCTCAGGTATGGCTGTAATTAACATCGGCATGACCTAAAAACCGCAAGTGGTTATTACGAATTTGACTTTGACTACCGTGGGAGCAGACAGACAAACAGCCTGCCTCCGACCACCCATAACATACACAAAAACAATCGAACAATTAAAATAACACCAGCACCGAAATCTATAACGCCCTAAAAAGCGAATCTGTCCACATACAAGTAATTTAACAAAACTATTTGGACAATTAAACAATTGGGAGCTTACGGCACAAGTGTAGCTAAAGAGAAAAAGATTTTCCGTTTCAGATAATGAAATGACAACAATAGTGGCGCTTGCGCAATATTCGCACGGTGGCTTTGAGAGTGGGGCGATATTTTTATATAGGGGAGTCGCGGGCGCGGCGCCGCCGTACCGTCGACATGCCGACAACCCGCCTGACGAGATGATCGTCCTCATCATCATAGCGTGCATCACAACAACAGCTGCGACCAACTCCACCGAAAATGCCACGACAGAGTCACCGACCAACTCCACCAAAGAGATCCTCAAAGCCAGCGAAACTGCTGACCCGAAAAAGATTCAAATCGTGAAACAGATCCGACGCTTGAACGATGACGGTTCATACACCATAGGATACGAGGCTGACGATGGCACCTTCAAGATTGAGAATAAGGATGTGCTTGGTAATGTTAAGGGTACTTTCGGCTACATTGACCAGGATGGCGAGATCAAACGTGTGACGTATACATCTTCAAGTGACAGTACTCCGGTCCCGGTTAGCACTAGTACTACGCCTAGTACTCCGACTATGGTAGTGAGGGTGAATAAAACAGTGTCATCGACTACGAGAAGACCTTTGCCTACCGTTGTATACCCTACAAGAGGGTCGTATACCACGCGGGGGACTGTGATTCAAGCTATACCGCGGAGAAGAGCGCATTCCAGTACGACACGAGCTCCATATGCTGACACCACAACGGAATCTCAAAAGGTTGAAGAAACGACAACAAACATTTTAAGCTTGTATAAACCGAAAATTGACGATATGAAAACACGGACACAGATCTTAAAACCGATGTCGGCGACTGTGAAAGATGACTTGATTACAAGACAAACGACTACAAAGATTCCCGCGACACTGAAGCCGGTGTACGAGCGTGTTACTGAGAAAAATCAAGAAAGTAACACGAACAGAGCCAACACTATTCGTCGCGAGTTAAGTGGAACCAGCCCCAACCCCCGTATGGTCAGCTTACAGCAATCTGTGGGGGATGATTCAACTGACGTTTATGGAAGTCATCTTTCTATGGGAACTGTTCGACCATTGTTCACGACTACTACTCCTAGGCCAAGACTAGTGCCTATACACTCTTTAGTCGCTGCCAGACAGAAAATCCATCAACAATATCAGGATGTGCCAATCCAGGAGCAAGAAACCACAATAGAGGCCAGTACTGGACGAGTTTTTGACCAAGACCACATACTGACCACAAACGCTGTGCCAGTAGTTCATATTCAACCGCAAAGACATCATGATGACCAAGAATACGAGCACCAGCACCCTATTTACCAAAGACCTCAAGCAGCGGTCCATTTCCGTACTCGGGAATATTTGAGAGATAACCCTGGAGCGGCGGTGCCTATAGGCAACACGCGGCCCTTTATCCAATATGAATTCCAGAACAAAGTATTGGAGCCGCAGTATGTGAAGGAGACCTCCCAACATTCTCAAAGACCTCAACCAACTGCTGAAGTGACACAACAACCTTACGAAGTGAGACCAGTGACCAGAATTATACCAATTCCTGTAGACGACAGAGGGGTGCCTCTCCAGGGCTACCAAGGACGCTTTGTGAACCCCTACCAGAGACCAGCCCTCTTCCAGCCGAGATACAACCCCGTGGAAGAGATGACCTCCATCGCCACCCCTGTGAGTACCAGAGATTTGCGCCGCTTGCTTCACATTCTGATATTACGGCAGAATAAGTTGCAAGTGTTAATGGACCAGATGATGCCTGGACCGTCCTTGTACCGTCCGGAGAACGAGTACCGGTATCAACGGTACCAGGATGACGATCGCTACGACTACCGATACGATCAGTACCGGCAGGAGTATCAGAACCAGGGTTACGAGAATCAGTATGAGAGTCAGCGATATGTACCTCGGAGGAGGTTGTACCCACGCCCGTATGATACAGCTGGCTCCTCCTCCAACCATATCGAGGAGATGCCAGAGTTCCTCCCACCAGAAATAAGAGAGGCTTTGTTGTTGAAGATGCTGATTCTGGCCATCAGTCCTGACTTCATGCCCACGGTGGCGCCTCCCACGGAGCTGACCACGGCCGCTCCCCCCAGGAAACAAGTGAGGAACATCCAGATCCTGGGCGAGGAGGGCTCCATGGATGACAAGCGCCAGAGACACTGAGGTAAACTTTTATTTATAAACGTTTTAATAGTAATACTCATGTAATGTAAATAGTACTTTTTTATGTGAATTTTGTGGTAATGAAACGATTTAAAAATTTAGTTTTGCTGTTTAATTTCATTTCGATATTTTCAAACCTCAATATACTCGTATACCGTGATCAAGTTTTAAAGTTAGACAAATAAGTTATATTATAACATCAGTACAAAGCACTGATTCTGTGAACTCAGATACTTCTGAAACACTTAAATTTCCGCAATTCCATAACAACGGGATGTGTCCCGCAACCATGAAAGACAGTAGTTAGAAAATTGTCCAACCTTTGTAATCGTATGTGTAGATATAATGTGTAACATAACATACCGTATCGCAATATCGCAACATCCGCTGTACGCATCTAATAAATGCTCTGAATTAGATACGCTTCTACAAAGTTCCATGGTTAACAAAGAACAAAAGAAAGAAAGAAACACAATTATTTGCGACACAATAAAGAAACAAGTTTACCAATAAAAACTTATTTTGAGTGATTTAAGATAGGGGTCTAACTTTTGGGTTCGCCTCACCGACATGCTAATGTAACGATACTTTTCAAAAGTTTTAAGTTTTCACTTCTTTCAAAAACTGGACCTATGCGAGGCCAGAAAGGCTCCTTATCTCAATAATATCGCAGCACTGATATTCGTAAAGGGTCCAACGTGATGACGAAGGACGATGGATTGATTGTGTGTGAATATCAGAAAGAAACCTACAAATTAAAAAAAAAAACTTTTCCAGAAACATGTACTGAACTTGTAGTATCAGTTTGTGCGTTGATGTCCCTATTCTAAAAATAATGATAAAATTAATACGTAGACAAAGAAAACAATTTTTAATCGAAATATTCATGTATACGACAGTAAACTAATTTATTAACGTCGATCGACACCCACGCTCCAATATCATTTGCTGATAACGATATGGCAGGATAAAACAAAAGAAATGCATTTAGAACACTTTATTAAAACCCTTATGCCAACTCAACAGTATTACCTACTGAAAAAAAAACAGTTGCCACAAAAAAAAGGGAATTCCAACAGCAGTGTAAAATAATATTTCGCTGCCCCTTATATTATAATGTCTAGAACTAAACAAAACTGACAATACGTCCTAATCATTGATCATAGGTCACCATTGTAATATCTCAAGTGTGCTACATGTCTTGGGAAATATCCTGATGTCTAATTACCATGTCTAGTTCCCTAAAATAGTTATGAACCTTCCAAATCAACATGGCCAATTCATTTTGTAATTCTTGTTCATATTTGTTGCGGTACCATCAACGGAACAATCGTTATCATTCAACCATCACGGGTATAAACTGTTCTAAAAACCGTATTAACACATCTCCATACAATCTTAACTACATTGCGACAATTTCCTAGCCTCTGCTCACCCTCTATTAGCCAAGAGTCGCAGCCGTGAAGGCTGGCTATTGTTTGCACACTGTGCAGGCAATATTTTGGGAAAAAACCTTGAAATACGACACACTGCTGTTTCTGTGTAAGATTAATGAATAGTAATTAAACTTTTGTTTATTTTTTCCCATGAATTAAGGAATGGGTTAGGTATATGGTGTCAGGTAACTATGAGTAAGTTTAAATAATAAATAACTGCCGCTTCTATAGGTGCAAGCGTTACTGGCGAATTAGGTCCTGGGCTCGACCGGGTCGAGTGAAGTGTAATTAGGTTTATCCATTTGGAATTTCTCAGTAGCAGCCCGGAGTGCAGATTTGAGCCCGGTTGATGGCAGTAGGCTCGCCCTTTTTTTTTGGAATGGCCATCTCGCAGTTTATCCTTTAGGGATATCTACTGCTTAACCGAACTTTCCTGTGGGGGGCTTAATTAAAATTAAGGCCTCCAGCCAGGCATAAAAACTTAAAAACTAAGCGACATATCGCACCACCTGCAGGGTACGAACCTCGGCTTAGGACGTCGTTGACAGCAAGGGACAGGCTGGATCAAATAGATATATTATTTAGGGACTTTTAAACATTTACCGGCTCAGCTTCGCTGGCTCTAGCAAAAGGTCGGGAGGAGGGCATTGACGGGGTCGTCGCGACGGGCCTCGACGGCGAGGACGGAATGACGGCGGTCTGTGTTTTCGAACAGTGCGTAGGCTCGCCCCTTACTACATTTGACTTAAATATAACTGGCGAAATGTGGCTGTACTATAGGTACACCTCTACCCAACCCATTGGGGGAGAACAGGTGCGGTTCAGCCTGGAGCTGGTTACGCGCCCATACATACTCCAGGCTTGTACTGAAAAGTCTCAAATGGGAAAACCTAATAACGCTTTACCCGAGAATCAAACCCAGAGCCTCATAACGTTAACGTTACATAACTATAAAGTATTACATGCTTCATCAAGAAAGCAATGAAATATGAACATACACGATGTATTAAGTTCTGTTCAAAGATAATTATCGTACACAAACAGACTGCACAGCATGAGAACCCATTAAGTAACGCATTTCCTTGAGATGACTTAACTCGTGAAGATACGATCACAGGTAAGAGCGCGTGAAGTCTAACACTTACACTATCGTTACTGTAAGTAAGTACTCTGTGTGTTTATTGCATACTAGCTTCCACCCACGGCTTCACCCGCGTGTTTTGTTGACAAAAACTAGCCTATGTCCTTCCCCGGGGTGCAATCTATCTCTCTGCCAAATTTCATCGAAATCCGTTATGTGGTTTAGGCGTGAAAAGATAACAAACAAACTTACTCTCGCATTTATAATATTAGTTAGGATAACATATTCGATGAAAATATAATTTTTGAAATTATGACGGATGAGTTGTTTCTGAGATTACCTGCAGCAGGCCGAGACAATAAACTTTTCTGTAGACGTGTATGACATAGTATAATGACGCTATTTATGACAATGACATTACATACATACATGTGGAAAGGCGTTTCGTGACGTCTGTAAATCCAATGTAAACTCCGTACAATTTGATCTTTCCGTTAGCGTTGACGCTTACACAAAAGGGACTTCATCTAGGCCCCCTAGTCTTCTTACAACCCACCTTACGAACTTCACCTGTTTATATTATCAATGAAGATAGGCTTTTAATTTCGAAATAACAAAACGTTTTGGCCCACCTCGAAATCAATTATTCATTTCTTGATAATTAAATAATAGGTCTTTACCTATGAAATTGCCGTTTTGTATGAAAAAATTTAAATGAATTTTTTTCATGTATTTTTTATTTGTATTAATCGAAGTAATCACCCATGCAATCAATGCATCTTTGCCAACGCAGTGGCAGTTTATTGATGCCCTTCTTAAAGAAATCAGCTGGACGGGAGGCAACAAATTCTTCAAAGGCATTTTGTACTGCCTCTCGGGTATTGAATTTTTTTCCCGCCAAGATGTTATCCAAATTCTGGAAAAAGTAGTAGTCTGTAGGCGCAAGGTCTGGTGAGTAGGGCGGATGACGGAGAGCTTCCAACCCCAGTTCTTGCAACTTGGAGACCGTCTGCTGTGCAGTATGAGGTCGCGCGTTGTCGTGCAGGAGCAGCGGAGACGAGCGATTGACCAATGCTGGTTGGAGATGTGCCAGCTTCTCCATCATTGTGTTCAATTCTTCACAGTACACATCTGCAGTAATGCTCACCCCGTTTGGTAAGAAGCTGTGTTGAATCACACCGGCGCTAGACCACCAAACAGTGACCATCACTTTTCTTGGGGTAAGTTTTCGTTTAGGGCATTGTTTAGGTGCCGAACCAGGATCCAACCAACTTGCTGAGCGCTTGCGGTTATCAAACAGAATCCATTTTTCATCGCAGGTAACAATGCGGTTCAAAATTCCTTCATTTGTGTGTCTGTTGAGCAGTGCAAGGCACGTCTCGACGCGTACTTCGCGCTGGCGATCATTGAGTTCGTGGGGCACCCATTTGTCAAGCTTTTTTACCTTGCCAATTTGACGCAAATGGACCAATATTGTTTTGACGCTAACGTCGAAAGCTGCTGCTAATTCAGCCGTAGATTGTGTATCATCAGCTTCCACAATCGCCTTTAATTCGTCATTGTCGACCAAAGTCTTCGGACGACCGCGAGGTTCATTTTTCAGGTCGAAATTTCCAGAACGGAAGCGAGCAAACCAATAACAGGTAGTGCGTTGGTTTGTAGTGTTAGCTCCGTAAACGTCGTTGATGTTGCGTGCCGCTTGTGCCGCGTTGCTGCCACGACGGTACTCATATTCCATAATTACTCGAATTTTTAACGTATCCATGATGACGAAAAAGATTTAAATGCGATGAAAATGTAACACTAATCAATAAACAAATGACTACTTTTGGAAAAAAAAATCCATGTTTTTAAAATAAAATTAATTTGAAATTAGAATTCTTAGCCAAACAAAAAATATTTTGATTTGAAATGGCCAGTACTGCAGAACGGCAATTTCATAGGTAAAGACCTAATATATTCAGTACATTTTGTTGATGGACTATAATTGTTGGTGATTCTTTATTACTGTTTTAATATTTTAAATGCCTGTGAAGAAAGTACTTTCTGACCCTACTATTTATGAGCCTGGAAAAGAGGTAAGCACATTTGAGTACATTGAGAAAGATATCATCAAACATTTTAATCAGATTTCTAAAAGAATGCGGACATCGTTTGTATTATTTGTTTCACGTAAAAACGGAAAGGCATCCGGGTTGAGCGGTCGCGTGAGTAAATCTCAGCATTTTAAAGTTTATACTTTAGTCCGTATAAACTTTTAAAAACTGTTATTTGGACATTACAAACAGACACTTCAATTTTATTTATTTGTATAGATAACATCACTATAACCCTCGTACTCTGCCTAGCCTTTTACCAACTATGATGAGATCGGCTTCGAAACTAACTGGACGGAGCTCAATAATCTAAAGACGATCAAGCGACTGCCTAACTGACCTCCACATCCCAGTTACTGGTATACCCTTTGGTGAGACTGATTGTCAGATTTTCGAGCTTCTGATTTCTCATAACGTCGGTTACAGATCTAAGAATGACAGCCGGGACTGGGAGCATAAAACTCTGAACCTAGTCCAAAAGTCAAGGTTAACGGCTTCTTGTGATTAGTATTGCTAGGTAAAAGACGACATGGCTAGAAAGGAGTTGACTATTGAGATGACGACAAACAGAGACAAACGGGAGAAGAAGACTTACATTGGGATAAAGATGGGAGAGGATTATAAGGTAGGTACCGTGGCAAGGTTTTTACCTTGCCACGGTACCTACCTTATAATCCTCTTTAAACATTACATCAAAATAGCCATGCAGCATGATAGTTTTGACAACCTTCTTACAAGCATGGTTCAAGAAAAGATAAGCGAAAGCAAAGACAAAGAACATCACACAAAAATAGGCCTTTTACAAGCCACCATTAAAACACGTAATAAACTTTAAAAACAAAACGCTAAACTATAAAAAAGCTACTAAATAACACCAGACACAACATTCTAAAGTAATGCATAACGACTACTGTAAATTGCGCAATGTTCTTGAGAAATATGCCACACATACGTACATACGAGACTCCCATGCGTACAGAATGGTGGGAATAACTCCCACGTCCCACATGCGAGCTACTAAAAAATGACAAAAAGATACATTCAATAATGTAATGTGTTTCGTCATTGTGTATAGCAATTCAATCGATGGGGAAGCTGCTTCGTGCACCAAGTGGCTCAAGGTCGAGGGCTCGTGGCTTGTGGCTAAAGAGGTGCACCGGTCGATAGTTGATAAATCACGCTAAGCCCATGGACCGGGCTGTCATTTGCTACGAGTAATCAGAAGTCTGAGTGTACAAGGCAGCAGGTCCTATCGTACCTGCTAACTGGTATCGTTGTTAAATACTTTTTTCCCTGAAATCATATGCTTAGCCTTTGCCTATCTATGCCGGAGCCGGCTCCCAATCAAACCGGATGCAGCTGAATATCAGTATTTTACATGGATCAACCGCAATCCAGTTACTGGACCACAATACCTCTATGGTAAAACTGGTTGTTCGGATTAGACTTTTGACTACTCCTAACGACTTTCAGATATAAAAGAAGATGAAGAACGAATGCAGCTGGGACTATTGGCTTGACATGCTTTCTAAAGAACCTAACCAGACCGACCCGCGCAAGTGTCGTTTAACATCGATCGACCCTTGCAACTGTTATTGAAATTACTGATATGGTCCATGCTTTTTTAAGACACGACTGTAAAGAAGGGTTTAATTATTTGCTGTCACAATTTCTGTCAAAAAACCCTTTCTGGTTCTACATCTGAATGGTATTTTGAGAATAGAGCTCACTTTTTTGTATTAAATGACACTGTCCAACGTTAATAAATCGCTGTTTAATTAAATATTTAGTTTATTCAATACTAGCACTTCGCCCGTGATATCTAGTATATATAGTCTGTGTGGATTTCGTACTTTTCATTTTTTACGACCTCTGAAGCGTAGTTTTGGAAATGAGATATGGCCTATGTTAATCGCTGATACTATAGCTTCCTATAGATGAAATATTTTTTTGATCAGATCAATTATTTATTAGTAAAGCCTAGCTGTTCCCGCAACTTTGTTCGCTCAGAATTTACCAAAACATGGGTTTTAGTTTTTTTGCGCGGATCTCTAATTCTGTTTCCGAAATAAAAGAAGCCCCAGTTACTTCTTATCATATAAGCTATCTGTCAGTGAAAGTTCCGTCAAAATCAGTTCAGCGTTTAGAGATTAGCCTAAACAAACAGACAGGCAGACAAACATACATAATAATAATTGATTTTTGGTATTGCTACTGCGTATTTTTCTTCCCTTAGCCTATGTTGTTCCACAGCTGGGCAAAGGCCCCCACAGCCTTCCAGTCCTCCTTCTGTGCCGTTTTCCCCGGTACCTACTACTACTGCATATAGGTACTTACATATGCATTTAGTAAGAAGCTGTAATTTTAACATTACAAACAGACTCATTCAATTAATTATTTTGTATTAGTTTATGTCATCATCATCATCCTCCTGCCCTTATCCCTTATTTATGTATAGCTGATAAAATTAGTTATTAATTCATTTTAAATTGTACTATTACATTAGTTGTGTAATTTGAATGCTACCGGTCTACATAAATAACATCAGTTAAATCTTGATAACTTATTACCTTGGATCTTCCTGAGTGCTCGTTGCCAACGAGGCTCAGTAAAACTTTAGTCTACGAGTGCCTAAAAATTAAAATACGATAGAAATGTATTTTATAGCTCCTTGTAACCTCTTCATCTGGAGAACGGCTATCTTTCGTTCGAAGAGGCTGTAAAAAGCAGTACATACTGTGTTGTATTCCTTCTACTTGTGTAACTAACCAGACGGATTCTCAACCCACATCCATCTGCATCTCTACAGATTTTACTAGTAATACAAACGTACTTAGCCACATGCAGATGCAAACAAAGAGTTCGTAGCTAAGCTAACTTTAGACAGCTCCGCGCACACCACGCGGACACAACCTAAGGTTTCCTCACCATGTCTAACCGAATACTTCGATAGTCTACATACTGTGTCAACTTCTATTATTCTTAGAAGATCCAATGAATCCGCATGCGATGATGCAATTGAATCTTGAAGAACTGAAAATCTTGAAGAACTGCAGCGTCCCCGTGCGTGACACACGCCAACCAAGTTAGGAATTCTCTTTGCTGTCTTTTTAAACTTTTGAATTTCGAATGTGGTCCATTTATTTATTGTTTTATTTTTATAACAGCTACGTTATTGTAATTCGATTTCTTTTTTTTTTATTTACTACGGGGTTTTACCACCATCGTAACCATTATAATTTAACTAAATACCCCGGATTTTCTTCTCATGTTTAAGGTCACCATAATTATAACAAACCAACATACACATTCAATTATTTTCTTTTACCAAAATAAATTGATAAAAAAACAAAACAAGTTTGTTTTTAATTAATAAAAAAATAGTCTACATATTTACAAAATGAGATTGAGATTTATTCTTAACCTAGTAGGAGCCAAACGAGATGTCGTGGAGGGGGGCAG
This sequence comes from Phlogophora meticulosa, assembly GCA_905147745.2. NCBI lineage: Eukaryota > Metazoa > Arthropoda > Insecta > Lepidoptera > Noctuidae > Phlogophora > Phlogophora meticulosa. The sequence continues at coordinate 1,028,819 of LR990525.1, forward strand.
CTCCGTTCTTCGGCAAGCCGTACTCTTTGAGGAGTTCGTCTAACATGGAGTATGGCTGTTTCCTCTGAGGTTGAGGGGCGAATGCTTGCTGATTGAACTGCTGTTGGGATGGTGCTGCGTCGGTGAAGTCTGGGAACTGCAGAGGAGGCCTGTAGGCCTGCTGCTTGTTCTGCTGGAACGCTCTTCGCTGAGGAGCTGGCTCAGGGTTGAAGAAGTTATCCTCTGCTGGCACTGGGGCGGCGCCAGCGAAGAATGCAGGCTGGAAACGGATTAACATGATGGAGTATAGGAAACAATCGATCACATTACGGCACATAGCATTTTCTTGAGTTTTGTAACAAAGTTTGGATCTTCTAATAGTTTTACTGAAAACATATTCCCTGTGTTTGCAATTTTGATTCCAAAAATTTAAACAAATATTTATTTTTGGGAAATAACTTAATCGTTCGTTTAAATAATTTTAAACTTCAGTTCGCACTACAACTTCTACTTTTAAGTTTCGTGAAGGTCAATGATTTAATTTTGTGTTTTTTTTAAAGCTAAGCTTGTATTCTTTAATTTTGCCTAATGATTTCTACTCAATAACTTAAGATTTAAGAAAAAAATCAGTAATAAACCAAATTACAATTGGTGTGCAATTTTATTGCTCTCAAGTGTATTTGTAGGACTTTTTCTCACACATTCTGAACCCCATCTAATTTTCATAGCTATAAAGTTTAAGTAAATTTAACATCAATATTAAAAATATGGACAGGCTGGCACTACTACGTATCTACCAATCTTACAACAATTTTCTACAAACTGTCAATACTATACCTTGGGTGGCGTAGGGCTCTGCTGCGGCGCCGGCCTGTACTGTGGCGCTTGCGTAGGAGAAGGCACTCCGAACTGCTGCCTCGTCGACTGGGGCGGTCTGTACTGTTGCTGTGGGGGTGGCTGGGGGCGATACTGGGGCTGCGGGGCCGGCTGGGGGCGGTACTGCTGCTGCGGGCGCGGGGCGGGGCGCTGCGGGGGCGGGGCGGGGGCGGGGGGCTCGTCATTGTAGTCGTAGTCTATGGCCTGCGCTGGTGCGGGCTGGTACTGGTTACGACGTGACTGTGGGAATAAATATTTTAGTGTTAGAAATTGTGTTAAGGAAATCTTAACGTACCCGTAACTAATGAATCGAAAACCAGGTTACGAGCATTTTGTAGAAAGATCTACAAAATGCTCGCTTCACCTTCTTTCCGAGGCACGAAAGGGTCTGATGTGGTGATACTTAACCACTCAACCGTCCGGAACACGCTTCCGTTTAGCTCTCAAACGTGCACCGCGCGCTGTCCCCGATCAGCGTCGGACCGCGCCCGCTCCGTCATAACTAAAACCTTTTTTAGCTACTTAACCATAAAAGATAGAGTAGCTAGAAAAGCTATCTCAATGGAGGGTTGAGTGGTTAAATATGTAAAATAGTCTGGCGTAGTTAACCACGCCACCTTTTTGCTGACTGGCTTATCAGGATGACTTTTAACCATTGGCACTCTTTCAGGGGGTGAAAGGTCTCATGAGTATTAACCATTTTTACCATAGGATCTACCAAAATAATCACATAACTTCTATTTGGATAAAATATAAGAAACCGCTCATATTTTTCGCGATTCAAGGCTGTGTACATAGTAGAAACACAGCGGGAGACCTGGAAAGTGTTTGAAATGCTTGCCCGGTCATCATCATCATTTCCCCAACTGATGCAGCTGAATACCAGTATTTTATATGGAGCAATTACCTATAATATCCGACTACCACAACCCAGTTATTGGGTAATAACAAGATATGAAGAACCTCTTGGTAATGCTAGCCCGGTCATTGATGTAAAATATACGTACTTGTTGCGGCTGCTTGTTGTCTTGCCTCTGCCTCTCGTCTCTGGTCTCGTCCACCAGCGTGGGTGGCGCCACAGTGATCCCCTCGCCAGATGGCTGGAACCCGTACTTGTTCGCTCCGTACTCTATTACTCGGACCTGAAATTAAGATACCCATACCGTTAAAATCCACCCAAACCTAAGTGTTTATACAGGGCATCGAAAAATAATTCACCCGCATCACTGTCAACGGGAAAAGTGCCCAGAAGGTTGACAGCGTTGCCACGTTGAATAGCAATGCTGATTACTTGTCCAAAAACAAGGCCACACCTCTGATCACATGAAGATTCGACCCAGAGTCCCGAAAAACTAAATGGGCATCTTAGCTGAAGTTTCCTGATGAAATAAAATTAAACATCATCACGTATGTAGTTCTCGAAGGGTAACGCAGAGGTGTACCTGCATTACATCCGCATATCCAGTTATGATTAAGTCCCATGTAATAGGGGCGAGACAATTGCCATCAACCTGGCACAAATCCAGACTCCGGGCTGCTACTGAGAAATTCTAGATGGAAAAACCCGACGCTGGAATCCAACGCCAGGACCTCATGCTCAGCAGTAGCACTTCCGACCTAGACCAACGGGTTTAGCAAAATAATACTATTGGTCTGCTATTCCCCTACCTTGCCAGTATCATCTTTGTATCCGTATTTGCCCTTGACTTCTCCGGCTGGAGACTTGGTCTCGATCTTGAACGATCCATCGGCGGCCTCGTACCCGTACGTGTAGGATCCATCCTCGTTGTGCCTGTAATGTATGACGACAAATATAAGATAACACACAGGAATCTCTGTTTCTTTAAGGCATTTTTGAAAATGAAACTAAATTCATTATTCCTTACAAAATCAGCAATTGCCGTTTTCACTAAAACTACACGGTACGACACCTTTAGAAATGCTTAAATATTTTTGCACAATTTGTCAGTGCAAAAGTCGTGCGTTGCTATAAGACAGCTGTGTCCCACGATTCACTTACCCCTTAGAGTCGTACCGTGATGTTAAATAGCGTATACCTTACTCAAGAATTGAGCTTTCAAAGGCAAAAAGAACTTTTCCAATACAACTTATGTAGTTCCTGAGATTAACGCTTTTTCAAACAAACAAAAACGCTTAATTAAATTAGTATAGATTACATGAGCCATCAATTCAGCAATACGTTACTTTTAATTTAGTTTAAAATATTTACTAATGTTGCTATTTTCAAAAATTAATCAGTTTTACTTTTCACCAATTTTAATTAAAAAAAAAAATATTACTATCAATTTTAGTTTGATTGAATTGAGAATTAGCGCTTATTACATGGTAAGTTAAGTAGCTTATTTTTCTATGTTTTTTGTGCATTTGGTGTTTACCTTAAGTAATTGCTGCGCTGGAACTTAATTTTAAGTATGTGTTAATTTCGGGTTCTCTATTGTAAGTGAAAACGGGCATATGACTGTTAAGTTTGTATAAAGAAAAACTGTGTCTTCCAGAAGTTAAAGAGTATGTTAAATCACAAACGACCGATGTGGCGCGGCGGGCGATGGTCCGCCTGCGACGCAAGAGGTTGCGGGTTCGATTCCCGCCTTGGGACAAATGTTTGTACGATCTACAAATATTTGTCCCGGGTGTTCTGGGTATTTCCTATGTATAATAAAAAAATATCTATCTATGTAATGTATTGTATTAAGTATATCAGTCATCTAGTACCCATAACACAAGCTCAGCTTAGCTTGGGGCTAGATGATGCTGTGTGGATTGTCCAGCAATATTTATTATTTATTTATTTATTTATTTACAAACAGTTGGCACATAAATTACTCACCTCGCTTCTTACTTTGTATTTTAGGTACAAATAATGGAAACAAAATATTACACTAACAACGATAAACTGCAATCAAATTGTATTATGACTGCACTTAGCTCAGTGTAATAAATAACTAGTTAGACTTGAAACCAGTCTTATACGTTTAGGTATTTGAGGTCTGCGCCTTGCCCAATTCTCTGTAGGTAAGGTACTTATGTTTGTTAACAAATAATCAAGGCTGTGGGCGTTGGGCTAGACTTGAGGGAAATGTACTGATACCATAGACATTATATTTATAAACTATAAGAACACACTGGCACACACAGATAGGAAGAAGGAAGATAAATGATTATGTTCTTGCGCAAATAATGAGGCCGAAAACGACATCTTTTTCAGTTTATCCTGCAATGGTATTTTTGTATTATCTGCCTAGACTATCCTATTTTTATGCTTTCACGGCTTAGCGCTACGTCGTGGAGTTGCGGAAATCGGCCCGTCTAACAATACAATGCTTTCACGGCATTCTTGAGTAATTCTTACCATTTAGTTTAAGGATTTTGAACATTAGCCAGCCTTTACGAGGGGATAGGTGAGTTAGGATGGGTTACGTAGTTAGGTACACATGCAGCTGCGGTTTTTTTTTGTTTTTTTTTTTTGTAAAAATTGCAGCAACATGCTAAGATAGGGAAGCCATATAAGCCTCGCTTTGGTATTACACTTGTGTGTTTTCGTTTTTGTCGTTTGTATTTCCTATGTGAATCCCAAACAAATATATTTCTTTATTTTCTTCAGATAGGTGAACTCACCTGTTAGGTTAGTTAGGTATGGGGTTGAGGGATAGGTTTTTTTGAGTGGCTGCATCCGGTTAGACTGGTACTGACCCCAACATAGATGTTGAGGTAAGTTAGGTAAAAGATTGAAGTGACAGATAATAGTTTAAAAATAAAGAACAAATACCACAGCGGCTCTAAAGTCTCCTCGTTCAAGAGATTCGTTATTTTCATGAGATGGTCAAAAAACGCTGGCCGCGTGGGGTAAGCAGCTGTTGTAATATTGTAGTCCAGTTCGCTTTGTAACCTTAAAATTGAACTCTTTACTTAATTATCTGTCTCTAAAGCCTTAAATTGCGTGATGACCCAGTTCGCGCACCCATGAGGATGTAGGCTCAAATCCAGGCCAGTTCAAATGTGACTTTTTCTTTTTGCACTTGTAAGTTTCTTAGTCATCACTGACATCGGTGAAGGAAAACATCGTGAGGAAACCAGGACTTATAATTAATATAAATCTGAAGTCGTCAACCGCTTTGATCAAGCGTAATGATAATTGCTCGTACCTTCTCTGTATAAGAAGAGGCCTTTGCCTTGCAGTGGGATAGTAACAAGCTGGTATTATTGTTTTTTACTGTGCTGGATAAACCGGCAGACCAAGTCGAACTCCTGTTGAACTGTAGTGTGTGGATTCTTAATTTAGCATTGAAACTTGTGTTACTCTTGTTAATGGTGAATCTGTACGTTAGTCCCGTTACCTATTGATCTGCTTGAGGATCGGTACGGGGGTGGAGGCGCTCGCCTTGGGCTCGGATGCGATGTATCGCGGCGCGCGCTCGTCGGAGTACTGCGCGTGCGCACACGCCACTAGAGCCAGCACCGCCTGCGCAAGGGAAACTTATATTAGTTATGGTTAGTGAACATAGTGATTTAGCGAGAAAGGTGAAGATGAGCGGTAGTTTCTTGGATAAGACAGGACCGGAATAGCTGTGTAGCTGGTCTCTAAAAATGAAAAATTCATAAACGTTCTAGTGAAAAGTAAGCATAACATCACGCCTAAATTCCCCGAAAGGTTAGACAGAGGTGTATCTATAGAACATTAACATTTCGCCTCTTATGTTTAAGTCCCATGATGTATGGGGAGAGCTATGGTATACGGGCACAAACCCAGGCACTGGGCAGCTACTAAAGATATCCAATAACACTTCATCGGACATGAGAATAGAACCTTCTGCTCAGCAGTAGCGGTTGCGACCACTAGAAACGAGAAACAAAATAGCAACATATTCGATCCAATTTCTTTTACTGCCAAAACGTAATAAAGGATGTGAGGAAATAGCAGCCATATTTGAAATGAAACATATTAATTAAAATGTCTAGTTCTGTGTTACAATTACTTTGTTGAGAAACAGTCAGTCCTTGACACCTGCTTGTTATATTAAAGTGTTATGTGTCATATTGTGGGCGGTGGCGGAATTGATAGGCGGGAGCGGTTTGAAAAAAGCCGAGGAAAACAAAAGTGAAAATCTATAAATTTCAAACTGTGTTTTTGACACACGTCACATCATTATGTTGGTGAAGAAGTTTTCACTACAAACATATTTACAAATCTGGTGATCAATATTTGTGACCTGATGATGACAGAATTAAGTAAGAAAAAGGATATTTATAAGGACTTCTCATTAATGAGCATAGTATTGGAGTGTAATCATAAACTCGGAACAAGAGAATCCCGGAAAAAGAACAACTGCAGCGTTCTGTTTGTGCCAACGTATTGTTAGGTTGCCGTGGGATAGGATTTTGATCTCTATTTTTTCTCTATATTATAATGAAGATTAACATATATTTTTCGGTATTTATATTAACTTGTGACTTTAAAAGTAGAAAGCCTAATATCATCAATCGCCGACTTACTGACCACTCGTGTGTTACTAACTCGCTTTACGTTCTACCTTGTACCACACCCCAATGACGAAAGTTCACGCATAGATGGCTTAACGTGTCAAATATAACAGTCTGTCACAACGTACTGATCTAGACTTAGGTCCAAGTGTAGTGCAACATTAGCTATGTGTACTAGCTATTGCACAATCCAGCTGTCTTTCTGTGATGTATTGTGGTCAATAAGTGTAACTGTTTCGTTGGGCTAGCGGTGGGCAACGCGGTTTTTTAATAATGTGAGCTGGGATTGGCTATTCCTTTTAAATTAAGCAGTTAATTTGAAAATTTGCTTGTTTGGTCTACGGTCCTGGGTTAGATTCTCTGGTTGGGAAGAGTGTTGTTGGCTTTTTACGATCTGGAATTACTCAGTAGCAGCCTAGAGTCTGGGTTTATGCCCGGTGGTTGACAATAGGCTAGCCCTCTTTTACATCGATTACATGGGTTTTACCATATCTGACTACATGTGGCTGTAGATACGCCTCTGCCTTACCCCACAGAGAAAATAGGTGTGATGTTACGTTATGTCAAAGTTAATGAAATATCAACAATCATTTATTCAAATCAGCAATTTTAATGTCTAAAACTACATAAGACAGTCCTCCAGAACGCCCGCCCTTTACCGTACCGTTATAATAGTATAACATTAACATTTAATGACAAAAAAGATCTACTCGTATTTCTGGCATATTCCTAACTGTCTGCTTTGATGTTTCTCGAACTTTCATTCCAAAATTGAATTTCAATTTCAATTATTTGCTTTGTTTTTTTTTAAGTAGCTTCTGTCAGTTACCCTATTTTATTTCACCATAGACACTTTGTTTCTAAAACGTAACCAAACGATATTAGGTAATCTGTGGTTATACAAAAACATGATTGTTATTCATTGTTTTTTAACGATAAAAATAAAATGCCAATAAACGATTTGTGGATAAAAATAAGAGCGCTGCGTGTGTATTGCGCAAAACCAATTTGTTGCTGTTGTAACGCAAATGAAAATAACTTGTACACATAGCGATGTATTAATGTATCTCAAAGATCTATAGAGACCTGTCAATTCTGTAAAAAAATCTCCATGAAATCCCCCCACCCTCAGTGTGCGATTTAAAAAATTAGTTTCTTTTGTCACTTAAATTAAAAATGACGACGATACAGTGCGTTGAAATTTCGCGTGGCGTCGTTGTTTTACGTAAAAGTGACCCCCTTCTCCTGAACTTTGACGAGCTATATCTTTGACACTATTTATTGATAAAATGAATATAATAAAAAAATATAATAAAAATATTCGACACGTATTTTTTGCTTACTCAAGATATTTTTTGGTTATCTAACTGGCGGTCCAAATAGACTTATTATATTTTTACCTAGGACACATCCCTTTTCTATAGTAATAGAATGAAGCAAATCTCTGAAAGTCGGATATGAAAAATTATTTCCTTTTCTTCATAGGTCAATTTTTGAGGAAGGTCATAGGCTATTAATATCACGCTAGGAACCTCAGGTACGGGGCACAGACAGTTTATAAATAAATATAGTACAAACAAACAAACAATACTTTAGTAGCCAGTTAGATTGTTATTAACATGACAATTGAATTAAAGTCAAAATGCATAATTTCATGTCCATTTTCACGGTGATTAAATTTTTCTCGCCATTCAGTCGGTTTATTCACAAAAAAAAAGAACCTAAACATTTTAATCGTAACTTTGAAATGACATGCACGATTCCTGAATAATGAATAATCGTGACTGCCTCCTTGGTCTAATGGTTTCATGCACTGCTGAGCATAAGTTCCTGGGTTGGATACCTTACTCAGGCAAAGTGTAATTGGGTTTTTTTATCTGGAATTTCTTACTAACAACACGGGATTCAGTTTTGTGTCCATTTGATGCCAATAGGGTCGCTCACTTATTAACGTGGGACTTATAACGTAACCTGAATGTGGGTGTACTAGATACACCGCTGCTTAACCCTTTGGGGAATACAGGCGTGATGTTGGTTGAAACGAAGAATGGTATCTTACCCATATTAAATGAACGCAGAACTTTCAATAAAGCATTTTATTTCCTATTATACCTAAAGGTGGACCAGTATTAAATTATAAACAATTATACTGTGGCACAAAGGGGCTAGGAAAGTAGTAGTTAGAGGCCACGGTCCGTTCACTGGACACAGAGCAGCATATCCAGTATATCAAGTCTGCCACGCCCTTGGGCTGGCAAATATTGATACTCAATTATGAACTCTATTTTATTAGTATAAGTTTCATAATCATTTGGATTAAAAGTCGGGACTAGTTTGCTGTCATTTCCGATTTAATATAGTGCAAGGGACCGTCGCGTGACTCGTGCGATTTTGAATCGTATTACAAATGTGTAAGATTGTGATTCGATTGTGTTTCAATCGATAGATTTATTCAATGAAAGTATGCGGAAATGAAATGCATGTATCGAAGTCATTCGACATCGAAGTTATTACTTCTTGATTACCCGTCAAGGTCGGTCGTATTTAAAGTTGTCTCAAGTTTATTTTGTTTCAAAGGATCGCAAGAATATAAAAATAAAAATTTCAATGTCATTATTTGTGTCATGATAGCCCAGTGGTTTTGGCGCCGTGCCTTCTCTGTATGAGAAGAACCCTTTGCCCAGCAGTGGTACAGTAACAGGCTGATATTATTATATTTAAGGTAGAGCCGTTTAACTAGCAAATTATAATGACACGAAAGGTATGTAGCACCTAAATGAAAGCTATAAGTACGTAGATGTAATCAAAATGAATGCACACATGCTTATCATTGTTCATGCTTACTTAACTTACATAATTAAAATTTAATTGGTCTAATTACACACTCTCTTCACATTTAGATCCCTTAAATTCTACACAACCATTTACTATGTTATATTTCGCTAAAAATAACACAATAAATGAGTGTGTAGATATCTATGTGGATATCATGATGGGTTAAGTACAAATTACAGTTAAAGTACAGTATAGAAAACGGTAGGCCATTTTCTATAATGTAATTTTCTATATTCATCATCATCATCATCATCAGGCTATACTAGTCCACTGCTGGACATAGCCCTCTCCTAATGAGCGCCATAGCGCCCTAAATTTTCTACATTGTAGAGGTTTTAATATGTTCTAATTTAATAACAGACCTTATTGCATATAGGCTGGTAGAACTTTGTGTTCTTTATGGTTAGAAACCCTTAAGATTTAAAAAGAACAGAAGAAGAAGGGATATGTCGCCCGTGTCAGGGAAGATGGTTGATTTGTAATGGAGTTTATTTTTTTAAAGATATGTAATTGAAGCACATAAGACCTTTTTTATAGTAACTACAAATCCCGGCCTACAGTATCATTTCTGAGCAGGAATTAAGAAGCTCTAGTTTTAGGTATATCCTCAGTGGCAAATAAATGTCATTTCTTTCTTTCTATTTAACTTTGTAGCCTTGTATTGAAAGGTTGCTATTTATTTAGATACATTGATTAATTCTACTAGAAATGGACCTACATTTCTCATTGATAGACAAACATTTATAGGTATAATATTTTCTTTAAAATAAAACCTTTGCTGTCACTGTTGTGCTACTGCGCATTTATCCACACTGTGACACTGCGCGGGCGCAAGTCCCCGGTAGTATGGTATGTGACAGATTGATTTGCAGCTTGTTGCCACCAGTAACCTGTCCATTGGCACTGCACTGATAATAACTCGAAGCCTAAGGAATTTGTTGAGGTATTTTGGTAATGATTAAAGAAATACTACAAGAAATATACTTTTGAAATCCTTTGTAGGAATGTTGGTCTAGTATTATATCGTAAAAGTAGGTGCAATGTTGCCCAGGACTTCACCCTCGTGGAGTTCAGTAATTTTTCTATGGGAACGTACTATCGGGATAAAAAGTATCCTTTGTCCTAAACCGGGTCATGGTCTAACCATGTGTCAAATTTCATCCAAATCCATTCAGTCTATAATACGTGAAAAGGTAACAATCAGGGAGACAGAGTTTCTTTCGCATTCATAATAGCTTTTGCCCGCGACTTGGTCCTCGTGGATGTATCTTATATTCTTTCTTGTGGTTCAAGTTTACTCCGTACGAAATTTCATCAGAATCGGTTCAGTAGTTTAGCCATAAAAACGTAAAGTAACAGGCAGAGAGAGGTACTTTTACAGTAGCATATTGGTTCATAAATTGTGGACGTATGGTATTTTCAAAATATGAAAACGAGATTTTGCACATAATATAACTCATATAGTTTCAAAAACTTAGTATGAAATCTAGCATTAACACTTTTGTGCGTCGTTATCTCTTATCGCGAAGTTTGTATTTCGCAATTAACTCGCTAAGTTTGAAACACTTAAATTGTACCTACTCCTGACAGAAACTAGCTCGACACTCTAGGACAACCGCATTTAACACTGCACTTGTATTGAAACCACAGTGTAAAATAAGAATATTATACTTGAAAAAAATCTATGCAACCAGACGAAGATCTTTCGCACAAAAACTATTATACAGATCCAAGTTCTTCTGATAACGAAAATGAGTTGCTTGGGGGTATGTTGCGCCACTTCTTCCCAGTATAACACTAGGAAGTGGTGAAGGGCGGGCTTTTTAGGGCACTGAATTATGATTATTGTTGATGTTCAAAACGTGCTGATTCAATTCTCAGCCACGTTTAATATCATACATGATTTTGTGATATATCGTGTGTTAAATATGTTTGTTACTGACGAGTTATATTTTTCGATTATTAAAAAGAACAATTAATGACTTGTGTATTTAGTTTGAACCCGAAATGCTTCTGTTTTCGTTTAAATCAAAAGTTTCATCAATTCTAAGTAAAATTTACCGATCCGTTGTTCATCATAATTGCACTAATTACGTTATCAAACACACGCGAATCTTATCAAACACATCACTTCATTGTTAATAACTCTAAACAAAGGAACCACCACTTGACTTCACTTTTCTCATCATAAACTTTCACTTAACTACAACTTAGTTTACAAACACTTACTGAAATAAAACAATTAGTAAACCAAATATTAATAAAGGTTGGTAAAACAATGGCGTAATTATTATTGTGGAAAACTTATATAAATGTACTTATTTTGTAAGTAAACCACATTGCTTGGCGAACAAAGAGATAACTGCTTCAGTTTATTGTAATTACTTGGATATTTTAATAACTTAAGTTACTAGAAACAAAACGATACCATTGACAGTTTTTTTTTTCAGAAATAAATTAGTCTATTCTTTTTTTTGTAATCAGCCAGTATTTGAATTGTCAAAAACGTCCAAATGATTACCAAAAAGGTTAAATTCTTTTCTTTTTCCAAAAAAATGTTTAAATAAGCGAGTAACGTACCAATCGCGTGAACGGTGTCATGTCGGCAAGTCGGAGGTGCGGCGCGGGCGCACTTGTCTTTTATAGCAGCCACGGGGCGAAACCTTTCACTCTAATTTTTATATATTTCAACTTTAGGGGTGATGAGAGTTAATATAGACAAAAACTACAACGCCTTCATCAATACACATAGTTATAAACACTATTGTTTTAGGGAGGAAATGCAACAACTATTAAAATCCAAGAATTGTTTAGAAGCGCGAGTGCAGCTGCATCTTCTTACATAAACCCGATTTATATTAAAATAACAAAATAAATATAAACCATTCGCAGTAACTATTTTTAGTGTTTTAGTGATAAAAAGTACATAAATATAGTACCATTGACCTTCTATGTTAGCATAGGTGGTTTGAGAAGCTGATTTTGATCCACAACCTTGGGTATTGTATTTAGTTATCACTGAGTTTCTTGCAAATATACCTACGTTGACACTATTATATTATATTACTCAGGCTCGGTCTCCGGATTATAATAGTGACCTCTTTTTAAAATAGCCACTTAGGTCTTTGTATTCAGGTGCAACTTTTCAGGACTGGTTGTCACAAAGCTGGATAACTTGGGTAGTGACATGACTTCTAAGTAATAAGTCTATCACTTCAATTTATAAAGAACGGAAAAAAATAATAACCGGCCAAGTACCAGATCTGCTGGACTTTTGTATATAACTATACCTAACACGGTTACATTGTATAACATCACGCGTGTATTCCACGAAGGATTGGGCAGAGGTGCACCTATAGTACATCCCCACATTTCGCCAGTTTTGTTTGAAGTCCTATGTAATAGGAGTCGAGCCTATTGCCATCAACCGGGCAGAAATCCACATTTAACTTTTTAATACTTTTCCCGACCTGGGATACGAACTCCGAACCTCGTGCTCAGCAATAGTGCTTGCAAACCTTATACTAACGAGGCAGTATACTCACGTAATATCAAAATATAATGTTTGTATTTAATTAAGACCTGCAAAAGAAATTCTTCACAGGGATCAGATAGGAAAGGCCATCTCACTATAAATTATTGGCAAAAACTTGACGTCACAATCTACTTGATCTAATTATCTATACAAATAAATACATTTTAAGTATCTGTTTGTTAATATGTGTGTCCAAATAACAGCTTTTGACTAAATGCATATGGAAGTTTATGCGGTAGCAATACCAATAAACGAATTTAAAATTGTTTTGTCTGTCCATCTGTTTGTAGCTAGTCTCCGAAACGGCTGAACCGATTTCGACGGGACTTTCACTGGCAGATAGCTAATGTTATAGGGAGTAAGTTAGGCTACTTTTATTTTAGCAAAAATAATGAGGGTCCAGTTTACGTTAAAAAGAAAATAAAACCCTGTAAATTTGGTTGGACGAAGTCGCGGGCAATAGCTTGTTACTTATTAAATAAATACCAATTCACTTCGTAGATCAGTAAATAAAAACGTATTGTTTTATTTACTGATCTACGAAGTGAATTGGTATATATGGTATACTTACGCACATATGTACAGACGCCAGCACATCGAGCTACCCCAATCTGTCAGATTTTTCCAATTGAACATGAACCTTATTTCTTTTGCGATAAAGTTGAAAAACTATCAAAGAAATTTGACACATTGGGGTAGCTTGATGTGCTGGCCTCTGTACATCACCCATCATACTATTGATTGTGCTTAGATGAAGCACCTACTTTATTACCTACTTATGTGAGGGAAGCGGGTTAATAGAGTACACGCTGCGCAAAAACCTCGGTGTATGAGCTTGGGACTTATCTGATGTAATGTGTTGTACAAAAACATGATTAATTCACTAGTAACTTCACCCAAAGAGTTGTCATATTAGTGCCGACTCTCTTATTCACGAGCTAAACTTAATAGAAACAATTGACATCTCTTTCTAACGGATGACTCGAGGAAAGGACGGCGATATTTATGTACTAAGTTAGAGGTGCCAAATTAGTTTATGCTTTGGACGTGACCATGTTTTGTTTGGAAGTTTCAGTTCAAGTAAAATTGACAGCTCTTATAGAATATGCCCGTCCCTTTCTTGTTTTATAAGAGAGGGAGAGATGAAAGTAGTCTAAATTCGGTTAAGCTTGTAAACAAAGGAATCGGCACCATTGTGTCGGGAGAACTGAAATGGGCTATGTCACCAGGGAAACTACTTTTTCGTTCGAAACTGACGCCCCATTCTCAGTGTGAAAGCCGAAAAAGAATCATGCATCGTCTCAGGAACGCTCAGGCCGATAAAGAAGAAAATCACGTCACATTATCACGACTTTACTACCCGCAAGGTTAGGTAGAGGTGCTCTTTTAGTACCACATTTTGCCAGTTATGTTTAAGCCCCATGTCATAGGGGTTGATACCATTGCCATCAAACGGGCACAAATCTAAACTCCAGACTGCTACTGAGCAGTTCCAGATGGAAAAACCAAAATTACATTTATTTCCGCAAATTTTTTCACAATCACTTCTGAAACTCACGGTCCAAGCCTCTTTTGAAGTACGGACATAATCTTGGTTAGCTCATGCAAGGAACATACAACTTACATCACTTCCTCTGATCCGGGAATTGAACCCAGGACCTCGAGCCCAGCAGTAAAGCTTGCGACCACTAGAGCAACGAGTCAATCAATTCGATTCGCGAGAGGTGGTTATTGTATACAATGTACCAGGTTAATCATTAATTGCTACCTTCGGTTGCCTTGTACAATATTCGTAAATAATTGTTCTTGGTTTCAAGATCAGATTACGTTTAGATAAGATAGATTGACATGAATTCGTTTTGAAATAAATTAAGTAGGTATGTATGTACCTTTTTTTATCGTAGGAAAGCTTCAAAAGACGCCTGGACTTTTGGGGAAAGACCAGGGAGTGTGGGATTATTACCTCACTAAAACCACCCCGATGATCACCATCAGCACAAGGAAGATGCTCCGTTAGCTCTTAAGAGTCCTTTCCGGGACCCCCTCTGTGCAACGCCTGTTAGGGCACATCCCTGAGGAGACGGTTAAGAGGTCTCCCCTGAACCCGCAGCTATGTATGTACCTACGAGAAATTAAACAAATTCGAGTCAACATTTTTGTTTTATTTCTAACCATGAATCAATTTCTTGCTAGGTTTAGCAACGCCAGTCCGTGTCGGTCCGTGGATGGGTAACTTTCCATTACAAACTGAGACCCAGAAGTGTTTGTGAAACATTAGGGAAATAAATGTAATTTTGGTTTTTCTATCTGGTATTGTTCAGTAGCAGCCTGGAGCTTAGATTTTTGACCGGTTGGTGGCAATAGGCTCGCCTCCTACTATATGAGACTTAAATTTTGAGCGCACCAGAAATCAGCCACGTGCTTGGCACCATCTGTAGCGTCCATCAAACCTGGTCTGAGGTATGCGGGTGTACTGTAAGTACACATCTGTCTACACTTTCAGGGAAAGCAGGCGTGGTAATGTTTTATTGCATGCAATCAAAATCAAAATCAAAATTCAGTTATTCAAATTAGGCTGAGAATCAGCACATTTTGAACGTCAAAACGTTTACATAAGACAGTCCCCCAACGCCAGACGCCCACCCTTCACCACTTCCTAGTGTTTTAATAGGTGAATTCTCATATATTCAGTAACTAGCACGTGAATGCGTGAGACACACAACCTTCAGGCTAACGGAAGAAAGTCTAGCCGCACCTCACACATCAATGTCGAGGCTACTCAGCCAGACTGATTGCCTTCCTGCCTAAAATGTTAGGATTAATTACTTTATACTCGGAAACTTTTGAGTTTGGATGTGGAGTAGAAGAAGATCAAAAAACGACGGATATTGATGAATTTTGTTAAAGAAAACACGGCTAGAAGAGGGGTGACTATTAAGATGATGTCAAATAGAGTTGTTTTTTTTATTCTTTGTTGACAAAAAGGGGTTTCTTATCCATACGGATATGCCAACCCTATATAAACTATTTACAAATATGGAATATTTACTCACTATGTACCTATTAGAAGGAGAAACATTGAGTAGATATTTTCACTAAGCCACACAATCTCTTTGCAACGTTTTTTCTAAAAAAGAAAAAACAAATAGAAAAAAAAAGATGTAGGAATTGCTAAAATTATTTGGACAAGCCCAATGTCCAGAATATTTAATTTAAACTCTCTAATCAATGATTCCCTTTCATTCTTGCTCCTAAAGCACTCCATCAGCCAGTGTTGCACATCTTCAATTTTGTTGCATATGTCAAATATAAATGTATGGAAGAAGGTGGCATGGCGTAAGGCACACAATTAATATTATTTTTTGTAACTTCTTCTGTCATCATTATTATTATTTCTTTCTTTGTTTTCGATATTGAGTATTGTCATTGTGTACCTTAGTCTGTGCTAAATAAATGCTTTTTCTTTCTTTCTTCCAATATGCCGACCACTAATAAATTGGGATAAGGGCAGGAGGATGATGGTGATTCGGAAATTATTATCATGTTACATCAGTGAAGAGAAAAATTAACAAGACTAACAGAACGCCTCGTTGGTCTAGTTGTCGCAAGCGCTACTGGTAAAGATGGGACCCTTGGTTCTGTTCCCGGATAAACTAAGTTTTTGTTTTCATCAGAGTATTCTCAGTGGCAGCTTGGATTCTGAATATTTGCCCGGTTATGGTCGGCGGAATATCGGTACACATTACTGCCTAACTCCCCGGGGAATACGGGTTATATTCTGTTCCTCGCAACATAACAAATGGCTAGTCGGTCGCCTGGGCGGCCAGTGCGACGGATGAGCGGGAGAGAACTCGAGTTTGATAAATAATAAATCTGTTAAAGATACACGGATCTTTGATTGTTGTAGATACTTTAGTGTTAAAACCAAGCTATACCCATATGTTGCATATGTTCTTGATATAATCCGTCACGTGCTTTTTACTTCCCAACGTCAAGAGAGAGAGAGTTACACCCTGACTCCCAGTCATTATTCTTTATAAGAATTCCACTTTCCCTTGCATGAAAGTATAACTAACCTCCTGTATGCAATATGGAAGTCTAGACCAATTTCCTGTCTGTTCTATATTGTAGTGCCGTATGTGATTGCATATTCAATCGCTATTGGTAACGACTTCCAACAAGGCTATTGTGTGCTTTAGCCAGCGTGGCTGCATGGTTGAGGTTTACAACTTTCATAACTTTGGCTAGTACAGATGTTTAAACACTACGTGTATTAATGAAATAATGTGAATGTATCAGCGAGTGAAAAGTACGAATTATTCGTTTTTTTTTTTATTAAACTTTGCCCCCCACTAGAAATTCCTCCTGTATCGTGGGTGCGTTCACAAACATTTACAGTCACATACACAACAGCCAGACCCGAAACAACTACCTGTAGAAGCCGATCGGCTCAGCCACTGCGCCAAACGTGCCGTTATATGACTTGGATGTATGAAGACCGAGATCAGACAGGATGTACACTGGACAGGTCCACTTATATTTGTGTGGCAGAACCACACAAATATCCTCAAAACTATCTCTAACACGATCACGATATCTCTAGCATGCTCCTCCCATAATCCGACCAAGATAATGCCCAGATACAAAAGAGACTGCGACTTCCCGGGTTTATGTCAGAGTTTGTCTCAGATTAGTCAGGTAAGGTGTAAGAAGTTGACTGATAACAATGAATAGATGGAAGGGAGAGAAATAGTATTTAGCATAAGCACAAGCACAAAATTTCATTCTAAGAAATTAATAGTTTTCCTCACGGCTGCAACAAATAGGCCCAAGACAAAAATAACAGATTACTGGTGCCTGGTTTTTAACTAGAGCTATTGTTGTGAGGTCTCTAAATCTCCGAAGAAGACGTGCTACGACCCAAAATGAACTACGTTTCGATGACACGGTTGGCGCAGTGTCTGGGGAATTTGCTGCTGTGCTGCAGGTCGTGGGTTTGATTCCCGCATGGGACAAATATTTATATAGCCTACAGGTTTGTGAATGTAAATAGAAGAGCAATTCCTAGTGTGGGGCAACGTGCAAAAAACTAGAGACTGGAAACCTCTGGACACACCACAATTTTAGCTACATAATTCAGTCCGGTTTCCTGACTAATCTGCATTGCACTACCGTACCTGATCGCATATTCATTGCACAGGCTGCTCTAGTAATTGGTAACAGACTGTCAGATCAGTTAGTATGCTGAGGCAGTTCACTTTCATCTCACTTGTGCTTTAGAAGCACGTGTTGTTTGGGTTTTACCCTTAATTTAGTGCCTCGTTGGTTTTGTGGTCGCAGGCGCATGCAGTCTTGAGTTCGAGTCCCGGATCGGCCAAATTATCATTCGGTTTTTCCATCTGGAATTTCCCAGTGTTTAGATTTGTGGTTTAGTGGCAATAGGCTGGGCCCCTATTACATGAGAATTAAACATTGGTGGGTGTTACTATAGAAGTACAATTCTGTCTAACCCTTTGAGGAATATAGACTTGATGTTTAGTGAAGGTGCAGTTCATGCTCGCTAATGGTTTCTCGAGGACGTAAATATTTAAGTTTTACATTTAGGTTTTACTAATGTTAGTATAACAGATGCTCACCTACGCCTAAAAGCTTAAATGGAGGTGGGCAGGACACGGGGCGAGAATGAGTGAGGACTGCAGGACAATTTGCATGATGTCATAGTCTGGCCCTACAGGCTTCAGAAAACGAGGAAGACCGATAACTAGATGGACAGATGACATCACACGAATTCCAGGAAAAAAATGGTAAGTTGGATGTCAAAAGTCTCCGACCGGGACCTCTGGTCATCTATAGAAGAGGCATTCACTCTCACGATGTGAGAGATTCATGCATGCCATTTTAATGGATTTTTAATAATTCCCAATTATACAATTGCATTTTTTTTTTAATTACGCTGTCTATCATATTACTTACCTATTTAATTTTATTTCAATGAATTAATCGCACTCTTTGATGAAAATTCTCATATCTTCAATCAACTTGTGTTAAAAGTTAATACAAAATTCTATTTTGATATTTTTTAAATTATATTTTTGATCTAATAATGTATTTATGCTTGCATGCAAATGCAAATGCATTATTGCAAATATATAAGATTTATCAATGTAAGCTGGCTAAATCTAGATAAATAAGTATTTTTTGCATCATTACATTTTTCAGCAAACCCCTGTCATTGTGCCTATTAACCAAAACACCTCGATGACACCTGTTACGTAAATATCACACAATGATTAGCGATCGGGTCGCGTATTCGTGTCTCGGTTAAAATCTGCACGATTTAAGTGCGATGCGCCGGCGCATGTAATGTAGGGCAGTCGATTGGAGACTTGTGTTGGCCAAAAGCCATTTTGGGTGTTTAGTGGTAGTAAATTAGCTAGTTTATGTGTGGGTCTGTTTTGTGATTGCATTTCGTGCCGTTTGCACGGAGATGCCACGGTGGTCGCTTCTACAGACGACGTTGTCAACATTTTCCATACAAACCACGCATGTCAGTGAGTGTCACCGATTACCCATACGAACTGACGTTCCATGACAATTGTAAGTATACTTATGACACCTAGAACTTGCGCTCGGCGCAACTTGCGGTCACACTAATATTTTTTTAATGGCACTATATATAGACTTATGGTCCGTGATTATTTTAAGTATGCTTATGACTCCTACAACTTGTGCTCAGCGCAACTTGCGATCACACTAGTATTTTTTGTAAACCTAGACTTATAAATAATAGTGTAAGACTGAAATCGATTACCCACCTTGGACAAACGCGGGTGATTTATGCTCTGTGTGAGAAGTGAACACTACCCTACCACTGGACACTAACAGACTGATATTATTACTATAGACAAGAAGGAAAAATATTCCATTCATTATCAATTACAAAATGCCTTCATAATCTATGTGACCTTGGCTCACAATTTTCTCCGGCAGCTCTAGATTATACGGACCAAGTAGCACAGCAGTGCAGTGCGCTTTCTGAGCACAAGGTCATGGGTTCCAAATAAGAGGATGTTTTTTTGTTTAAGTTCCGAGACAAGACTTAGAAATCTAACTAAAAATTTTGTGATCAAGGAGCGTAGGAGTAATATGGCAAGATGGGTCAACGACGGCATAAATCAGAAGCTTGGTGGAAAGACCTGGGACCTGTTTCTTAAAACCGACCGGCGACAATCTGACGTCATCATCATCTGCCTAACCTCTTCCCAGCTGTGTTGGAGTCGGCTGAATACCAGCATTTTACATGGAGGTACTGCATATCATACTTCCACAAGCCAGATGACTGGGCAACATGATACCTTGGTAAGACTGGTTGTCAGACTTTCAGGCTTCAAACTACCCGTAACTAGTGTCAAAGATCTACGAATAACAATCGAGACCAACAGATTAACGTGCTGTCCGCGGCTTGGTGGGTGCTTCGGAATGCACGGTAAGCCATCTCGTTAGGCCAAAATCCTATAATTCCACAATTTTTCAAGATTTCCTGCTTAACGAAACATCACCGAGCTGTTGTAAGAATGTTCATTGTCAGTTATATTAAACAGGGGCCAGGTTAGGTTTGACACGTAAGAAGAATGATGGAGACGTAAAAGGATAGTGATGACTGCAACCATAGAGCAGGGGGTCTACGCCTGTAGGACTTGGAGTGCTCCATCCCCACCTGTCATTGACTGTGCTGCGCAGACCCATTATGATGATCGTAATTTTGAGTAAAAGCAGGGGTTCAAACAGAAAGTATTAAAGATATAAATGATTTCTATTTACGCTATAAACATACTACGCTATATATAAGAGGAAGTCTGAAAGTGGCGCCTGTGACCGAGAAGTTGTGTGGAAATCGGTTGTCATGGTATGGGCACGTGATGCGAAGGAATAAGGAACATGTTGTGAGGAAAGTTTTGAGTATGAATGTAGAGGGTTACATGAGTAGAGGGAGACCTAGGAAACGAAGAAGGAGATGACTAATGAGATTACGGCAAATAGAGATGTATGGAAGAAGGAGACATGCTGCTCCGACTCCAAATAAATTGGGATAAGGGCAAGAGGATGATGACATACTACACTATATTACATTATTACGCATACATTACGCTACGTATATTGACAGCCCTGATTAACCTTGTCAGGGTCTCAATTGAGCCCTGAATACCCAATCATGCATTTGGCACAGAATTCGTGAACAAAAAACCAGTTGTATTATTAACTTAAGTCTAACGTTTGTCTCATCTGACTGTTTCAAGACATAATGATTTGGTAAATCTTGCTGTACATATTTAGGCAAAAACGGTTTACAGAGTTTAGGCTGAGATATATAGTAGTTAGGTGTTTGCTAAAAAAGAACCGGCAATTGTCGCAAAAAACATTTTTTATTCTTTATTCATTTAGAGTATTTTACCACTTTTAACTTAGGAAGATATGTCAGCTTCGTTTTAACTTAAACTAAACACATAATTACTAAACAATGTTTAATTCGAACTTACTTTCTTTAATTTCTTTTTATGACACATATTTAAAGACATTTGCGTCTTCTGATTGCTGAGCCTGCTAGAATAATGTCCGAATTTCTAAATAGGTCCCTAATTTAATGCGGAGGGCCTTCTACTTGTCGCGTTATAACACTTTCCCCGGCCCGAGGATCGAACTCAGGTTCTCATGCTTATGTAGTACACTAGAACAACATGCCATTCCAAGTTTAAAACTAAAAATACTTCTACTACTAATACCATTTTAATACTTAAATATAAAGGTTGAAGTTACTGCGAACAATTCTTAGAGTCCTTGGTTCCGAGTTCTCACAAAACATATTTAGTTGCGCTGCACACAAAAATGCTAATTCAATTCCTTTAACAGCATCCGATGTTGGAGATAAGTTCTCGCATACCACATTAACCTTCGTCTGTAAGTTCCTAATTGGTGTAATCTATCTCAGGAATGCTGACGGCACAGACTGCGGTCTTATACATTAATAGTTGCTGTCTGCAACTTTGTTACCATGAAACTTTTATACATAACCTCACGTTTTCGTTCTCCAAATAGGTGGCAAAGTGTCCATACACCTCCATTCCTACCAGCTTCTCTACGGAGTTTTGGAAGAGCCCCTCTACAGCCAATGATTAATGACATAGTCAATAGGGTATACTATCGCCGAATAATATAAGATATACGACATAAGTCAATAATACCTACACCATTTCAATAACATTCACTTTACTATAGCTGATAAGATTACAAGTATCTGTTTCTTGGAGCTTGGAGCCTCACCACTGGTAGACATCTTGATGTCTTTACTTCGTTAAGCCTCTTCTTAGCCTCTCTCCCTGCATTAATTGTACTAGGAAGTAGTGATCGTTTGGTGTCATTTTTGATGGTAAAAAAGTAGATTCCCAGACATATTTGAATAAATATAAAGTCATTATATCTACCCATTGACCATTGAACCATTGTCTGGCAAAATGAGCATGTGACTTTATTTTAAGCCGCATCTTGTAAGTAGGTGCGGGCTTATTGAATTTAAGGTTAAATGGGCACAAATCCAGACCATCAGCTGTTACGGAGAAATTAAGAAAGAAAGAAAGAAAATGCATTTATTTAGCACAGGCACACACAACACTAAATTAAAAGAAGCAGAGGCAGACAGCTATTGCTTGACGCTGGTTTTGAACTGGGTTGTAGGTTGGACTGTTCATTTAACACAGTACTAAAACCTGCTTATTAACACTTTACCCGACTTGGGAATCAAACTCAGCAGCGGTAGCGCTTGCTACTAAAGCAAACGTTGAGCAGTTGTGTTTAATTTAAAACCTTTATCTTGCTTAATCCAAGAAGGAATGGAGGATGGGATGGTGTGAAGGGTTTTTTATTACAGTATTCTTCGATCTACAAATATTTGTTCCGGGTGTTCTGGTTATTTCCTACGTATAATAAAAAAATATCTATCTATGTAATGTATTTTATTAAGTATATCAGTCATCTAGTACCCATAACCCAAGCTCTGCTTAGCTTGGGGCTAGATGATGCTGTGTGGATTGTCCAGCATTATTTATTTATTATTATTTATTTTATTTATTATTCTTTACTCTTCTATTTAATATTCTGAACTTATTAGCTAGTTTCCGTAATCTAAAGGAAAGGAGAAATTTTAATCGCTTACACGAGCACAGTACCTAGTCTTATTTCATTGATATTTTTTCATTTTCGTGCTATCAAATTCAGGGTCCTCTACTGTATAAAATAATCATTAACAAATCATTTATTTTTCGTTTTTTATTACGATTTTTTTAACGACTTACGTTTCTTATCTCCACAGAAACTCGTAAAGTGTATTAAATATTCCTCGATGCTCAGACGTAATCCTTGAATCTAAATAAGCAAAAGTAAGCAAGAATTCTTGACACATTGCCTATGCGGTTGACGAGCGTGAATAATCAATATCTGTATGCCGTTGTCTATGGTCTATAGCTCTTTATTCCGAAGTCATTAACCTCCTTATCAGAGATCACGGTATTGTTAACATACATTCCAGTGTTATTGGTTACACTATAATTACGAATTGATTTCAAGACATAAGAGGAGCTAGTGGCTAAATAATTACAGCCGCAGCAGCAAGGATTGATCCAAGATTAAGCTACGCTTGCCAAGGTTAGTCTGTGGATGGGTGACCGTTACTAACATATATGACACTCCTCCGGGCCTCGGAAAGCATGTTATGCCGTTGGTCCCGGCTGTCATTTGTAGATCTTTGACAGTCATAACGGGTAGTCAGAAGCCCGGCATTCTGATAACCAGTCTTACCAAGGGGTATGTTGCCAAATAACTGGGCTATGGAGGTCTAATAGGCTCCATGTATAATACTGGTATTCAGCTGCATCCGGTTAGCCGACCCCAACAAAGTTGGGAAAAGACTAAGCAGATGATGAAGTGTGAGCCATTGTTGACGAAGTACTTATTATAGAAAAGAATAGAGTGTGTAGCTACGACTAGGACAGGTATACTGACTTCGGGGGCTATCACGCCATAAAATTTCATCTAGAAGTTGTCGTTCTGGGATACTATAGCTCCCTCCCTACATCCACCGCCAAACATCTTTCTTCTTTTCTACGATGCAAGCAATGTTCTTTTTGACTTTCGAGCTTCTAACTATCTGTACCCAACGACTGTCAAATGTCCACGAATGACAGCCGGGACCAAAGGTTTAACGTGATTTTCGGAGCACGGAGGGGGTATTAATGGTCACCCATCCATAATTCCACTCCGGCAACCATGGTTTAACCCTGATCGACCCATGTGGCTGAAATTACTGAGCCACAAGCCCCTTAAGCAAGTGATGTTAATAAAATATATACAGAATGTCGTCATGCTGACAAGAGCTGCCCACCTCGACAGTCCTGCATTCTTCACGCAAAGGTCAACAATCAGGGCGAGACTGTATTACACTGTCTCAATCACTTAAATTATTATAACATAGGATAGTCGTTTGAATGTGCAATGTCTTGTACAATATAAGTATTAAAATATATGTAAGTATTAATATAGTATTCCAACTTTGAAAAGTTTGGATTTCATAGAGAATAGACCTATAATAACTGAGGTATCCATTCGGACAGGAACGTCGTGAAAAGTCAATTTTCAAGCACTTAGGGTACTATGATTCAATTAAATCACATTATATAAAAAAAAATATGGGCACAAATATATCCTACAGTTTCCTGTACGCACAAGTTTTTGAAGCCAGCAGGATTCAGGATGTATGTCAATCACCAGTGATTGACATACATCCTGAATTCCAGGGAACATTAACACAACACGCCTTTATTTTCCCGAAGGGGTAGGCAGAGCTGCACTTATACTATCTATCTACATTCCACCAGTTATATTTAAGTCTCATGTAAAAGGGGCGAGCCTATTCCCACCAACAGGGCACAAATCCAGACTGTGGGCTACTACTGAAAAATTCAGATGGAAAAACCCAATAACACTTTGCCCGACCCGGGAATCAAACACAGGACCTCATGCTTAGTTGTAATACACAAGAAGTCTTGAATAAATCCAGCCAAGCCATGCTGCATTGATACCTTACCGCGCCCAGTAGATGGCGTTACCAATCATTTCACTTACATTAACTTAGGTACAACTTGCAAGTTAAATGTAAACCAGTTCCATTGCACGTTATCAGGCCCGGATCAAGGGCAGGACAACAGGAGCTCCAGCTCCGAGGCCGCTACAAGGAAGGGGCCGGGAAGTTTGATTTTTTTAGGTAAGAAAAAAATCATCAAATTATAAAAAAAAACTTCGAACTACAATAACCCAGAACTGCCTATCTTTATTATGCCTACTGAATATTGAAAGTGATTCACTCTTAAAATTGGCTGTCACCGAAAATATTAATTGCTTTTACACGAAAAATGCTCACAAAAAAGTTTCATTATTAGGTTAACCTTTTTCCTATTTTTTTTTAATACCACAATTTTAAAGCTTTGAAAACTGTGTTTCTTTTTTTCGTCTGTTACAAACAGACCAAGATACCAACAGAGTAGTTCCCCCATCCTAAATCTACGATATTGATAAGATACCTATGGACCGGGGCCCCCACACCTTCAAGTTCAGCCCTGCACGTTATGAACTTAATACCTGTATGATACAGCCAGGAAGTGAATACGACCTTGTGAGCACTTTCATACGTATGTCACGGCTAACTTATGCTGTCAGTGCGCTTAAGTTATCTTTAAGTTAATACTCTTAAGTGATGATTATGGTGATTCTTGTTTATTGGATTGTTTGTTCAGATGACAGATGTATATTTCGTTGTCTTATGTCTTTTAAGTTATTTTCCTTAATGTTTTTTTTTCTGATTGTGTATGCTCCGAAGTTTATAATTTTATTTTAACTTCTTCTTTTCATCATAACAATACACGTGTATTTCCAAAAGGCTTAGTTGAGGTGTACCTCTAGTAACACCAACATCTCGCCAGTTATGTTTAAGTTCCATGTAATAGGCGGCGATCATATTGCCATTAACTGGGCACACATCCAGACTCAGGGCTGCTAATGAGAATATTACTTTTGGAAAATCAATAACACTTGGCCCGATCCGGGAATTGAACCCAACACCAAACGCTCCGCAGGCTCGCTTGGGACCACTTCACCAACGAGACAAACTTTTTGTATTGTGTTAAGCCCCTGACATGTCAGCGCTCTTATCGTTGAGCTGGTTATTTAATTGAAAAGGCCTACACGTGACATTGACCATCTTGAACCGCTCATGATCAAGTTTGACATAACTTTACTCTGCGTTTAAGTAACGCAGAGTAAAGTTATGTCAAACTTGATCATTAAAAATGTATGGTTAACTAAAGGTTATACTTTTCTCAGTGTTTATTAATAAGTAGTATGTTAAGTAGTAAGAGTAATGAGTAGTATTACTTAGTTTTAGATGAAAACCAAAACGGAGTTGTTTTTTTTAGAAGATTTTCCATTATATCATGCATATTTTAGACTCCCATGTAATTATGTGGGTAGCCCTATGTAAAAAGCTCACCCTCTATTATATACATGGGACTTCAAAATATAAGTGGTGAAATGTGGGTGTACTTAGATATACCTTTGCCCAACCCTTTGAGGAAATACCGGTGTGATGTTACATGTTATTTAAAATTATTACTTTTGTAGCGACAAACTACAATTACCCTCTCGCAAAATGAAATGCACTCATACTTTATTACTAGTAATTATGCTGCTTTATTTATTATTTTGATATACAAACGGATAAGTAGACGGAAGTGGATACTGTTTTTGCGTTCAGCTGACATTTAATTTAGCGAGCCAATGCTATTATTTCTAGATTAATAGGTGACCTAAATCAGATCCTGGTTCACTATTATCTATACTGATATAATAAAACTGAAGAGTTGTTTGTTTTTTGTTCCAATCGTATTTGAAACATACTTTTGCATTTGATAGCCCAATTCTTAAGGAAGGTAATATTTAACATCATGCTATGGCCCTTACGAGAGAATGTGAAACCGCGGGGCATAGCTAAGGTCATGTGAGGATGACCGGCCGAGATGGTCTTTTAAGTATATACTCGTAGTACCTGGATGACCGATCTTTGCTCGGATAAAACGACGTTTTCTATAAATGAAACCTAGCTAGATCGATCTATCGCCCCCGAAACTCCCTGCAATGTGCAGTTTGCAAATTTCATGAAAATCGTTGGAGCCGCTTCCGAGATTCAGATTATAATAGGTCTTTACCTATGAAATTGCCGTTTTGTATGAAAAAATTTAAATGAATTTTTTTCATGTATTTTTTATTTGTATTAATCGAAGTAATCACCCATGCAATCAATGCATCTTTGCCAACGCAGTGGCAGTTTATTGATGCCCTTCTTAAAGAAATCAGCTGGACGGGAGGCAACAAATTCTTCAAAGGCATTTTGTACTGCCTCTCGGGTATTGAATTTTTTTCCCGCCAAGAAGTTATCCAAATTCTGGAAAAAGTAGTAGTCTGTAGGCGCAAGGTCTGGTGAGTAGGGCGGATGACGGAGAGCTTCCAACCCCAGGTTCTTGCAACTTGGAGACCGTCTGCTGTGCAGTATGAGGTCGCGCGTTGTCGTGCAGGAGCAGCGGAGACGAGCGATTGACCAATGCTGGTTGGAGATGTGCCAGCTTCTCCATCATTGTGTTCCATTCTTCACAGTACACATCTGCAGTAATGCTCACCCCGTTTGGTAAGAAGCTGTGTTGAATCACACCGGCGCTAGACCACCAAACAGTGACCATCACTTTTCTTGGGGTAAGTTTTCGTTTAGGGCATTGTTTAGGTGCTGAACCAGGATCCAACCAACTTGCTGAGCGCTTGCGGTTATCAAACAGAATCCATTTTTCATCGCAAGTAACAATGCGGTTCAAAATTCCTTCATTTGTGTGTCTGTTGAGCAGTGCAAGGCACGTCTCGACGCGTACTTCGCGCTGGCGATCATTGAGTTCGTGGGGCACCCATTTGTCAAGCTTTTTTACCTTGCCAATTTGACGCAAATGGACCAATATTGTTTTGACGCTAACGTCGAAAGCTGCTGCTAATTCAGCCGTAGATTGTGTATCATCAGCTTCCACAATCGCCTTTAATTCGTCATTGTCGACCAAAGTCTTCGGACGACCGCGAGGTTCATTTTTCAGGTCGAAATTTCCAGAACGGAAGCGAGCAAACCAATAACAGGTAGTGCGTTGGTTCTCCGTAAACGTCGTTGATGTTGCGTGCCGCTTGTGCCGCGTTGCTGCCACGACGGTACTCATATTCCATAATTACTCGAATTTTTAACGTATCCATGATGACGAAAAAGATTTAAATGCGATGAAAATGTAACACTAATCAATAAACAAATGACTACTTTTGGAAAAAAAAATCCATGTTTTTAAAATAAAATTAATTTGAAATTAGAATTCTTAGCCAAACAAAAAATATTTTGATTTGAAATGGCCAGTACTGCAGAACGGCAATTTCATAGGTAAATACCTAATATATATATGTACATGTGTACATATACTCGTATACAAGAATTGCTACTTTAAATGTAACTTAGATAACTTCCTAGTATGTTATCTACGAACTATCCAACAATATAATCAATTCCTATCTCCTATCCTATCTCGTTGTTCTAGTCGCATGCGCTAGTATTGCTGAGAATGGGTTCGAATCCAGGCCGGGCAAAGTGCCATTGGGATTTACATCAAGAATATCTCATTAGCAGCCCGGATCCTGGATTTGTGCCCAGTTGTTGGCAAAAGGCTTAACCCCTATTACATAGGACTTAAACTTAAATAGTGAAATCCCCGAAGAGGTCTGCCACATACACTGTGGCAGACCTCTTCGGGGATTACAGACGTTGTGTTATGTAAGTTTTCTCACTTTTCCCAAGTTTTGCTGTTTGTTTTCTTGAATTGTAAGTGAAGGTATACCTACTATATGCTGTGTACGATAATATGTCTATTTTTGTGTATTGTATATGTGTGTGTTGTTTTATGTATTCTGGTTGGTGTATGGGTGCTTTTTGGTCACCTGAAATTAATACTTTTTTTTTTATAAGTACACCTTTGTGTGATGTGTGATGTTGTGTCTTTCGCCTCCGGATAGTTGACATTATGCAGCTGATTATCGAAAATATATTCATACATCTGGGACAAGCGAGGACATCTATGAGGAGGACACAGACATATGTATGGTACAAGACCATACCCTGATATACACCAGTTCTAATGAGGAAGTGACATTTAGTCATAGCTTATTTAAAATCCTGGGCACAGAGTAGTGTCTAGACAGAGTTTCTGTTTATTAGTAAAGTTTGTAGAGTGTGTGTATGAGTTGAACAGATAAGAGCAAAAATAATAAGACGAATCTTAATAGGGATTTTTTTTTTCCATTTTTTTTTTGTAAAGATTTTTCGTTGATTGATCGAAAAACTGTGTGTTTTATTTTTCCCGAAATTTTGACATAATTTTATACTGAACTAAGACCAATACTGAACTAAGTAGATCTGATACAGAATTTTCGCCTCGAAAACTTAGGTAAATAAGGGGGAGGGTGTGGCATGTAAATGGGCCCTGCATCATGATTGCATTTTAAAGAGTATGGAATCAGTCTAAGCACTGGAAAAGCAGGATGCGGTGAAGTTTGGATACGGCGATATTTCTTTACAGGGTTTAATATTTATTTTTCTATCGTCAGTACCAACTGTCGACTTGGTCTATATTACCTCTGACCTAGACCTGAGTCAGAAGAAGAACAAACCCAGATTAAATAAAAAAAAAAAAAAATAACGTCTTTGAATTTTTTCGACCTAATTTGAACAAGCAGCCATAACATATTATTTTATAATTTGTGAAGAAGGAAGCTTATATTGAAGAAATAAATCAATCATTGCAATGTAATCGTTTTCAATGAACAAGCAAACACGCCCGCGGGTATCAACTAGTTAATCGAGAAGTCTCTGTCACCACACTACTCTGTACACATACAGGGTGTGGCCGACATTACGCGACGAATTGATTTCAAGTCATTGCTCCAGTTTGGAGGTCTCACCGACCTTAGCCGTTAGCCGATTAGTTCGGTGCCTATTTATTTATTGCCTACCTTTTACTGAGGTCGTTTTTAATATGCCAAATGTATTTGCATGCGTCAATGTGACGTTATCATTATTATTAGTTATTTGCGTGTTGATGAGTTACATGTTTTGATGAAGAAAAAGGATTAAGAGTCTGAAGTTGCTCATACTTTAGTCTAGTATGGTGACGATGAGATCTTAAAAGCTATATTCTTCTTCTTCTTCACCAAAAATTGGTAGTACTTTTTGCTGTACCTACTCATTCATCACACATAACATCACACCTGTAATCTTGGAAGGGTGATGTAGAAGCGCACCTCTACGGTACACCAGTTTTATTGTAGGCCCATGAAGTAGAAACTGCTACGGAGAAATTGTAGATTGCAAAAAACTAATAACAGCTAGCCCGACCTTACGCGGTATAATATGAAAGAGTGACTGCCTCGCTGGTATAGTGGTTGCAAGCGCTACTGCTGAACATGAGGTTCTGGGTTCGATTTCCGGGTCGCACAAAACGGGTTTTCCATCTGGAACTTCACACGCAGTCCGGAGTCTGTATTTTTGCTTGATGGCTATAGGCTCGCCCCCTACTACATAATACTTAGACGTTTCTAGCGAAATGTGGACGTACTATAGGTAGACCTGCTTAACCCTTCGGGGATTGCTACCGTCATGTTATGTTATGTAAGTTGTTCTTAATTCACTAGTACTAACACCCCCCCTGAAAAATTCCCAATATATGAAAAGGCAACCTAGAATATTATCTGCCTGGCTGAAAGTGCTTTCCGATTCACGCAGAAGGAGTCAAGATATTTAATGACCGGTCACCCATCCACAGACTGACCTCGGCAAGCGTAGCTTAACCTTCAATTAACCCGTGCGGCTCTTTTTATTCAGCCACAAGCTCAAAGTCACCCTGTATAATAGTCTTGATAGCGAAATATAATCGTATATGTTAAACTTGATATAAGATTTCGGAAGTTTTAAATGTTTTAAAATTATTGCATGGTTTTAAAAGGTCAAGTTGTCATGGGTAATGAGAATTTTAAATGATTTTATTAGTCTTTACTGCTCGGACGTGTGTCCAGTTCGACCGCGCGGCCATAGCGTTTTTTTTAAAAAAAAACCATGTCAATTTTTTGTAAAAATTTGTCAAAGTTGATTCCCAAAACCATAAATTTGTCAAAGATACGGTTAAAAAGTTATAAGGGTTTGAACATGGCCGCGCCATTGAAACGCGGCGAACCGCGCGGCCACTGAGATCTTTAAAACTAAGCCTTGTAGAGACCTGAAATTTACGCAAATGCAAGATTTAATTTGTAAAAAATTTGTAAAAATATAAAAAAAATACTCAGGTTTATAGTTTAAGAGCTATAACACTAAAACCGAATGGCCGCGCCATTGAAACGGTGGAGAAAACGCTATCGCCTGTATCTCGCTGAAAAAAAATCGCAGAGGTGTGTAGTTTATTGTAATTACCCAGATTTGAATTTGTCGAAACTAGGAAAAATACAACAAAAATTCCTAGGTTTATATTTCAGGAGCTATAAGACTAAAACGATATGGCCACGCCATCGAAACGGTGAATAAAACGTTATTTCGCCTGTATCTCGCTGAAAAAGCATCGCAGAGGTCTGGAGTTTTTTGTAATACCTAGATTTTAATTTGTCAAAACTAGTAAAAATACAATAAAAATTCTTAAGGTTATATTTCAGAAGCTGTAGAACATTATCAGTATGTGGTGCGATAGGGTGACCATGTCTTATTGTTTACAGAATACTTTCTACTTATTGTTACAGAAATTATAATTCAACAAAAATATAAAAACAATTATGTTTATTGGTTTAAAAGTCACATAAATCACAGAATGTTACAAATTAAAAAAAAAAACTCAAAAATCACAAATTGTTTACTTACACTAAGATATAATCAAAAATCACAATGGCGTGGCCATATCGTTTTAGTCTTATAGCTCCTGAAATATAAACCTAGGAATTTTTGTTGTATTTTTCCTAGTTTCGACAAATTCAAATCTGGGTAATTACAATAAACTACACACCTCTGCGATTTTTTTTCAGCGAGATACAGGCGATAGCGTTTTCTCCACCGTTTCAATGGCGCGGCCATTCGGTTTTAGTGTTATAGCTCTTAAACTATAAACCTGAGTATTTTTTTTATATTTTTACAAATTTTTTACAAATTAAATCTTGCATTTGCGTAAATTTCAGGTCTCTACAAGGCTTAGTTTTAAAGATCTCAGTGGCCGCGCGGTTCGCCGCGTTTCAATGGCGCGGCCATGTTCAAACCCTTATAACTTTTTAACCGTATCTTTGACAAATTTATGGTTTTGGGAATCAACTTTGACAAATTTTTACAAAAAATTGACATGGTTTTTTTTTAAAAAAAACGCTATGGCCGCGCGGTCGAACTGGACACTCGGACGTTACTGTTTAAATTCTTAAAATAACTGTCATTTAACGTTTCGAGGTGAACTCAGGATTTTATTAATTACCTAATTGCTTGAAACATGGTAATAAATAATCATCCGCATCATCCTGTTGCCCTTATCCCAATTTATTTAGGGTCGGCACAGCATGTCTTCCTCTTCCATACTCTTTGGCGTCATCTTAAAGTCACCTCCTTTCTAGCCATATCATCTTCCAACCCAGTTGTAAACGT
The DNA here is from genome assembly GCA_905147745.2 of Phlogophora meticulosa. Classification (NCBI taxonomy): domain Eukaryota; kingdom Metazoa; phylum Arthropoda; class Insecta; order Lepidoptera; family Noctuidae; genus Phlogophora; species Phlogophora meticulosa. The sequence continues at coordinate 1,061,374 of LR990525.1, forward strand.
CCCTTTGTGCCTATTGGCCTAGCTCTGTTCTGTCTCCTGCTTGATATGTTCGCTGTTCTTTTCTGTTTCTCCGAGTCTCATCGGGCTTCATTGCCTCGACACTTTTCTTTTGGTCGCTACTGTTTTTCAGGTTTTCAGGAGTTGCAGTGGTTTGGGAATAGTGCCAGACTATTCCCAAACCACTTACCCAAAACACACACGGGCTTGTCCCAAATAAAATAAAAACCATCCATCATTTCTTTGGTCTCCCTCTGCTCTTGTGACATCTCTACCATCTCTACATTCATACTAAAAACTTTCCTCACAACATGGTCCTCATTTCTTAGCATATATCATATGCCCATACCATGGTTATAAATGTAAAAGTTTTATTCTACTTCCTCTTCTCCAGAAAAAGGTAGGATGTTATGCTATACCCACTCATACATATCACACATAACATCAAACCTGTAATCCCCGAAGGGTTAGATAGAGGCGTAGTCCCACTAAATGGGGGCGAGCCAATTGCCATCAACCCGGCTCATCTAGACTCCGGGCTGCTACTGAGAATGGATAGGAGAAGGAGATGGCAAAATCTAAGAACACTTGGCCCGATTAGGGTATTGAACCCAGGATCTCATGCTTAACAGTAGCTTGCAACCACTAGACGTTTCATCTAGATTTTTTTGTAGGTTTTGGGTGTTTAGATTTGCACCTGGTTGATGTTAATAAGCTCGATCCTATTACCGGAGGGATAGGAGCCTTTAAGGTAACTGGCGAAATGTGAGCGAACCTATAGTACACCCACATTTTGCCTACACACCATTGCCTATCCCTTCGAAGAATGCAGCCGTGACATTATGCAAAAACAAGCTAAATTACGTCCTTGTGTGGCACAAAAATATCAACTCAGAAAAATGAAAACTCTTAAACACACACTATTGAAATGTTAAGTTAGTAAGATTTCAACTTAAAGTTTAAACTGTATCTACATCGTATCACTTAGTAGTAACTTGGTCTGACCTTGCGACTCACAATTGACATTTTGATGACATTATGCAACAGTGAAGCAATTTATTAATTGCGATTAATTTTGCTCCAGTTTTGATAATAAATGTAGTTATTTATTGGGTGATACTTATTTGAAATTGGTTTGACAGTATGAACAGAATCTGAAACATCTGCATTTCACTAAAATAAATCATTTTGTGCATGTACCTTCGTGCCTCAGAAAGCATCTTAAGTCGTTGGTTCCGGCTGTCTTTGACAGTCGTTACGGGTCAGAAGCCCGATAGTCTGACAACCAGTCTTACCGAGGGATATCGTGTTGCCCAGCAACAGCACAGTAACTGGGTTTTGGAAGTCAGATAGGCAGTCGCTCCTAGTAAAATACTGGCGTTCAGCTGCATCCGGTTAGACTAGAAGCCGACCCCAACAAAGCTGGGACAAAGCTGTGGCTAGGTAGGTGAGGATTGATTAATTGATGAAATCAGCGAGATATTCGACATCTATTGGTGGCGATGTCAACTTTTAGAAATTAATCAATAATTACTGGAAAAAAAACGATCAATACAAGTTGATCAGAGTAAATAAGAACCAGTGAAATGACAATAATTCCTTAACACCTCTACTTACATATTTGGACCGAGTGACTAAGGCCGCCTGCTGGCGAGCCGGATATAGACACCACCTACGGTATTTCCTCTCTAGACTTGAATTACCAGTTTGTGAACGCCCTTATACTGTAGATACTTCCTAAAATAAGGCGCCTGTTTGTGAAGGTCTTGAGTTCAATATACCTACCAGCGAATGATAACAATTATGTATAAATATCTCAAATAATGGTCTTCAACACTCTTGGAATTAATTTGTTAATAAAAATTATTGTCTCGAAAACGAAAATGGTTTGGCAAGCGACGATGGGAAGAGACCAGACGAATTTACCATAATGCTTCCAAAGTAGACTTTTAGTGTAAATGTAACATCTTTCTAGGACCGCAGGCTGTACCTGTGCGGCTGCGCAGGTGAAGGAAACCTCAAACGGCGCAAGTAAACTTTTTTTTTTCGTAGTTGAAACACTAGAACCATGGGGTCCAACTGTCCATCTAGTTTATCGGAGCAAGCGGTTGGCTCGGTGTTTTATCTGACATTAGTTCTATCCACTTACTGCATCGAATTCAAAGTCGTAATTTACTAACAAAACGTAAGGTACTAAAATAGTTATACATTAATGATGATTACTATTTCTATACGACGTTTAATTATATCTTGCAGTCTTTTTTCATTTTTGATTTTGTAGTAAAGTTGACGGACGTCAACTGCTTCTTGGTAATTTCAAAATATAATTTATTATACTGTTCATTGCACTTGCTGATTCTCTAAATACCTACCGATGAATAAATTTATTGTTGAGATTGCTGAAAAAATATACTGGTGGTATTAATAACAATGTGGATATTAGAAAAATCAATTCGGAGACGTTTTTGACGTTCTGTTGTCGTAAGTGTTGTATTTTGATTCTTTCATTTTCTTTTTAACGTGTACTGCTGTGTAATACTTGCTTAATTAAGAATTATTGTTCTTATGTACGTATACATAAAACATTTCTCGACTACTTTTTTTTCAGGTACATAGATAAGTGAGTAAATTGGTTTCTGATTTTTCATATTTATTTCCCCCACTTATAACGTAAATTATTTAAAAAGAAAATACATAAGATTTTAAATAGCTTAGATATCTTTTGCCCTGGTGGATAACTCCTTGAAGGCAGTACCGATTATCTACTTCCAGGGCTGTGGCTGATTACGTCAGAATATTGAGGATATTAAAACTCTAGGTAGGAAACGGCAACCATCCATCACACCCAAAAGCAGTCACTCGTGAAAGAAGAAAATGATGCACGTTGACATGCATGACGTTTACGGAACCCCATCACACCCAATCTAAATAACAATCATCCATTCCCCATTTGATCATGTGCATGACGAATACATTGAACTGTAACTGGTGCACTTTCTCCTCGACAATAAAAGGAAACGACACTATTTATTACATAACACTTTATTTAATCATATATTTACAATCGGTACACGTATTATTTCGCACGAGCGGCCATTTTGTAATCACCGCGTGTGCGTGATCGACCGTTCGTTTTTCGAATATTTATTTCATTGTTAGATACTATTAAGTTTTCATTATATTATTAAAGGACAGTTGGCAACACATTAACTGTATAATAAATGTATAAGTAGATAATTTGATTTTTACAAAATAGATACCCAAAGAAACACAACAGCAATCGTGGTTACTTTTTATGCGAGACTACAGTGCTGTTATATACATATATTCCCGTGAAAATGTTCATGAAATGAAGGCGAAGTGAGTTGTCATCCTAACACTAAGGATTGAAAGGTCACTTCACACGCACTACACCTAACTTATCACAGGCAAATTTTTACAGAATTTAAAAAAAAGTTGTTTAACAGTAGAATCATATACAATTTTCCGAAACTTTACTACATAGTTCCAACACTTGAAGGTACTGACCTGTCTTCGTACAAAAGCAAAGTTTTCTGTAGTGAATTGCTAAGATTTTATTTTAAGGCAAATATCACACCTCGCACTAAAAGCCTGTTTCCACGAGAAATACAAAGAGTGGTCTTTAATGTTGTCAAAAGTTGGCAGTAATACAGAAAAAATAATGGATTTTCAACTAATTGTAACCAGCCTGGTGTAATTGTATTAAGTGAAACATCGCGCAATCGGCTCTAAGACTTTCAGCTAGTCACATCAGACAATCTATATTCCGCAGTTAGGCTGCCATAAATAAGTGCCTGCAGTTCTATAGATTGCCTGCTGAAGACTGACCTGGTCATCCTAGCCACTAAGTGCATTATTTTCCTTCAAATGTTGGTTACACGTCTCCAGTGTACAGTAGTAACTAACGTTTTGTGACCATCTATAACTGTGTGAACTGAACTGGTCATTTACACAGGTCAAGTTACTGAATTTTATTATATTATTGAAGTATTTAGTGTGGCTGAACTCTATAGAAGTTTCTGAAGTTTGTAAAAATGTTTCTAAAGGACTTTTGATTAGTCATCAAGACATCTATTCTAGAAGATGTGTTGCCAAAGTAATAATATGTAATATACACATTTAAATACTTAGATATACGAGTATGTACCTGCACAGTTAAACTAAATAGTAATACAAATAGTGTTGTACCTGTTAATAAAAAATATTTGCTTTTGCTTAGCTAGTTAAATAATTGTATAAAACAAATATAATGTACATTAAATATGAAATATGTACCAATAAGAGTAAACAATTGTTTTAAAAAAATATGATTTAGATACATACACTTAATAAATGATGCAGAAAATAGGCGTTAAATAAATACATTACATACTAATATTTAAGAAAAATAGATCATCAGATGTATAAAAACAAATATAATGAACAAATATATATAATAGGTAGATAATTATATACAAACATAAAAACATGCAATTTTGCAGTGCGAGAGTATTTTTTTATTTAATCTCGTACGTGCGTAAGTATATTTTTATTTGTTTCACATTTGACTGAAAAACTGTAATACATGTACCTACTGACGAGTGATCATTCTATTTCATACATTTGAATTACTAATACTTGAATTTTAACATAATGATTCAGAAAATCACTACATGTAAATGGACATAATATTGATGTCATAGAATAGGTAAAATAGGGATATTTCCTAGGTTTAAATAGTCTATTTGGTCCATCAGTTAGATTACAAAAAAAAATTGGACACGTATTTTTTACTTACTCAAATCAATAAAAAGTGACAAAGATATAGCACATCAAAGTTCAGTGGAAAGGGCTTGTGACGTCGCTTTTACGTAAAAAGTGTAGCACGGCGTGACGTCACGCAAAATTTCATCGTTCTCATTTTTGGTTTCCGTGACAAAACAAAAATACGTGTCCAGTATTTTTGAGTAACTATTGGACCAAACAGAATTTTTAAGGACACTACCCTACTGCCAAACTTAAGTGGCAGTGGGTGGGGCACATTGCTCGCAGAACCGATGTTGGGTCGGAGAGGTTCTAGTGTGGCTTCCCAAAAGATGAATCGGCGATCTGATGAAGATCGTAGAAAGCCGATGGATGAGCTCAACGCAGGACCGATTGTTGTGGGAATCTTTGGGGGAGCCTATGTCCAGCAGGGGACGCCTTTTGGCTGACTGATGATGATGGGGAATATCGGTTCCAATAAGTTCATTGAAATGTTGTGAATTTCTAGATAATTATGCTTATTTATTGCATCGCAAAATCGCAAGTGTGTAACATTTACATAAAAATAATCATAAATATATAAATAAACCTATTTTACCGTGAAGTGAATAAATAAATAATTCAATCCATATTGTTAGTCACAATATAGTTAAAGCTCCTTCCTTCAGAATTTCAATAAATCACCGAAATAATTGACTAGTACTAAAAATATACAAAAATCGTAAAAAAGGTGACGTTCGTCGCTTTGGGAGATACCCTTAAATATTCAATATTTTGTACAAAATAGTTTTAGCAATGTTGGATAGACGACTCATAATTGAAGTTTAGCAGTAACATTACTGCCATATTTGTTACCCAACTGTGGTGGAGCCCAAAATAATGGTAATGTTTTTACCAGTGAATGAAAAAGCTTTTAAGCTGATAATTCTTTATATACATAATTAAATATTTCAATCAGTAGCTAAAAAGTTTTATTGATTAATTTTGTGACTCTTCACTTTTCTTGTTTATTTCATAAATGGAAACTCTTGAAGCTTCAAGTAATCAAGGCTGCAAACCATGAATCGTCTACCCCACCACTAATCTAACAACTAGCGCACCCTCAAACTATAATAATAACAACAGCCCATCATTGCTTAACCAGTGAAGTTAATAGAATAAGAACCAGAGCTGGGGTCAAAGTTCTGTGCTGGGTGGCCGAAGAACGGGTTGAAATTCTGGTTCGGACTCTGGTAGTTCTGCTGTTGCTGCTGGTACTGTGGCTGGAAGTTCTGATTCGGGAAATTCTGACTCTGGAGATTCTGCTGTGGCTGAGGAGTGTACGCCTGATAAGAGAACTGTGGCTGCTGATGGTACACTTGACTCTGAGGGCGGTACTCCTGGTTTTGGGATTGAAATTGGTTCTGAGACGGGAACTGCTGAGGGCCTTGGTTAAAGACGCTGGTTTGTTGAGTGTAGAGAGGAGATGACCTGAACTGGCTCTGTTGTTGATATTGCGGAGCTGGGGCAGCTGTGGGGGCTGGGGCAGGCGCTGCTTGCTGGTACTGTCTTGCAGGCGCTGGCTGAGCGGGCTGGTGGTACTGCCTAATAGGAGCTGGTCTTGGCTGAGCTCGGCTGTTGTACTTCGGGTCCTCGTAGATGCTGGGGTCCTCGCGGTACTGGCCGTCATCTTCTTGGCCGTCAGTGAGCACATTGGAGGAGTGCTGGTTGTTCAGGGTCGGAGGAGGCACCATGATGCCTGGACCTGGAAGGTGACGGGTTACATTAGAAATTGTTATTATGATTGATAAGTTTACTATAACATAACATGACGCCTGTAATCCCCGAAGAGTTAGGCAGAGGTGAACCTGCAGGTGTGTTTAAGTCCCATGTAACAGCCTAGAGCCTTATGAGCCTATCACCATCAACCAGGCACTAGTCTAGACTCTGCGCTGGGCTGCGACTAAGAAATTCCAAATAGATAAATCCAATAAAATGTTGAAGGGTTCATTTCAGTTTTGTCCTCAAAGCGGTTTTGGTATAACGTAATGGTCATCAACGGACTGATAATTATGATAATGATAGAATTAAAGAGACCTTATCAAATTAAAGAAGAATGTTTTTTAAATAAATTACCGCTATTGCAATCTTATGATTTACTTTAACTTAGCAAGTATTAGGTAAGCTAATCTTCGAGTTAGCGAGAATTATGTAGTTAGGTGAGTTATCAGGGCGTGAAGGTTGCTGCCACTTGTAGGGTAATTGTGAGACACAGCATATGGTCTTCTAGTCCAAGAGTATAATGTTCCAGTTTTGTGAAAATGTGATATTTTTTTCATTTTGCATTATTCTCGCCTCTCATACACCAGGTTGTGGGTTTGATTCTAGACAAGAATACACTGCTACATATTAAGCTATATATTTCCAGTGTAAGCTAACCTCTTACTGTATAGGATTGTCAGTGACAGTGAGAGGTCAGCTTACACTTAAATTTGTGGCTTGATATGTAGCCGTGTGTTCCATTGTGACTTTTTCAATTCATATCTACTTTATAAGTTTGTTCTAGACATTACTGATGTCGGTGAAGGAGAACATGGTGAGGAAACCGTACTTAGGTGAATTATTGTGGAGTGTGAAGTGAAGAGCAAGCGTGGTGATTAATGCCGTTGCTCTACAGTGGGACAGTTACAGGCTGTTGTTATTAGTATTTTGATAAAATTAGGATACTGTGTCTAAGATAGTATGAGAACATACGAGGTTACCATGTCTGATTGCTCGCGGCACCACACCGGGCCCTATCAGGATAACAGCTCTGCGGTTCTTTTTTTAAATACCTATCGCAGCTTTATGCTCAGCGGAGGCTTTTTGACATCGCACAGGTCCTTATTTTTCTTGTTGTATTTTAATAATTAGCTTTAGTCTCTTATATTTACTGTGCGTCTCCAAAATAAATGTTCTTCTTCCATTCTTTTTTTTAAAATTAATTATTGGAATCACCTCTAAGCCAATATCAACTATAAGCAATATACTCCTGTCTCGCATGTGTGAAGTATGTACAGGTGAAATGAGATGACTTGACGAAACCCCATCAATTGTATTGTTTGATCCTTCATAATCGTATTGAAGTGTCGACAAATCAATTGTATTCACTAGCTCCTCGGGTTCGTCATTTGTGTTAGTGCTTATGATGTTACATGAGCAGCGATGAAATCCACGGGTATATACTGTTTGTTTGATGGTAACACTACAGTACCAACTTTCATTGTTTATTACATCAGAAATGTCACACTAGATGGCACGAGTAATGAATATCATGGTGACGATGCGGATTCATCGTAATAAAGGAAGTTCAGATTATGCGATACTATTTTGCTCAATAGTAAATCATAAATATAGCGTCTGCATCTAGTTTTTATTCATAAATAGCTTGGCGTTGTGGGAACGTGTCCATATAAAATGCATGCGGACAAATATTGTTGTGCTTTACAATTTTTGCTATAATACTACTTATTGTGGCGTAGTCTGAGCTGTCCATATTTATATAAATCCATATTCAAATGCTCGTTTCCAAATGACGTTATTTTCATTCAAACAAATATCATATTTGTGCAAATGTAAATTAAGTTGATTTTAGAATGACTAATACCATTGATGAAGTATTGAAATAATTGAAGAGTATTTCTTTTCGACAACACATTTTGATTTACATATTCGGAAACTAAAATGCGAACACAGGATAGCTAATGTATTTATCGCAGCGGGATTATATGAAGGTTAATATGTATCTAATAGCCATTACTCCATATAGTACGATACATGCCTAATCATTGGCTGGTGACGCACCACCGTCCGCCACCATATCATTACACCATGATGTGTAGATTGCCGCACGCGGTGAAATAGAGAGCGGTGGTGCAACCGCTCCAGTTAAACTCAGCTGTTTGTGTTCACGTTACGGATACAGTAGCTAATTGTTGAGGGAATTCATAATTGATGAGCAGTTTCTATTTCGACATGGATTCGGTTCTTGATTAACGAATATTTTGAGCTTTATTACGCTCGAAATATTGCATAAGCCCCAATTTATTTGCTAATCTACTAATCTGAAGAATGGAATCTAATTTCTGACATTAGAAGTCTGGGCATGGAGGCCGTGATGGCCACTTTTAGCGGTTGTTATAAATAAGTAAGCTATAAAATAAAATATCCTAAGATAAGTCCACTTTGTACCTTTGTTGGGAAGTAACTTTAGTCTCATTAAATAGTTCGTAGTGTGAACACGGGAAGTTTGCTCTAGACCCCTTCTGCTATATTTAGAGACAGGTGATGGTAATCGTATTAAAATGAATACTGGGTGAAATAATGCAGCATTGCAAAACAACGTTGTGGGGCTGGAATCATGTACTGGAGACTCATGGTATCCTACTCTGGCATCCCACATGGTATCCGGCTGGATTTTCCCGCACCTAATTCCGGAGCCAAGTAGGTACATCACCTTTATCAAACGCTACAGGTTGTTACAGAATGATTATGTCATTCATATTGGAGCAGCATGTACCTTTTGCAAGAGGTGACATGGCTGACGTCACCGGTGTATAGACCCAATGGACATACTCCGTTACGAGGCTCAATACCTTAATTTATGTTTCTTTTACCACGCAAAAACAAAACAGCTAGTACAACAACTATCCTACCTTCAGGCTCGAAACCTCTTTGGCTGCTGGCTCCGTAAGAGACCTCCCTGTTCTTTCCATCTCCATCAACATATCCATACTTCCCAGCTACGTCACCGTTCGGGTACTTTGTTTCAATCTTGAATGACCCGTCGGCAGCTTCGTATCCATAGCTGTAGGATCCGTCGTCGTTCTGTCTGTTGATCTGTTTGAGGATCGGGACCGGGGTTGTCGTGGGTCCGTAGGAGCCCTGGCAGTGGACTGCTACCCACACCGTGCAGAGGATTAGAGTCTGAAAAGAGAGAGAAGAGGTTCAGTGAAGTGAAATTGGATCGTCACAGGGCAATGTTCTAGGGCCTTGAATGCCAAGGCGCAAATAGATAGAAATGTGTAGCTTAACCATTTTTTGTTAGGTTGAGTTTGTGATTATAGTAACAAAAAAATGAAAATATATATCAAGCTACTTTTGTTAAAGTGGCGTACTGTAGTTTCTGCCTCCATGCCTACATCCGTGGTGAAAAGACGCGAGCTTATATACTATACTAGCTTTTGCACGCGACTTCGTCGGTTATCGCGTATAAACAAAGTCGCGGAAAACTATTCTAAGTCCTTTCCCAGGATATAATCGATCACCTTGTGTAATTCCATTGCGATCCGATCAGCCGTTTAGTCGTGAAAAGGTAACAAACAAACAAACAGAGTTATGAGCATGGATCTATGTATGTATTTTGTGTAAGATTCCGTAGCTTTTCAACATCAAAAACATTCTAAAAACCAACAATTTCGGTGGTAAACGAAAACCGCATCTTTTTGTACTACCGAATCACAAACCGTGTAGCTTAGATGAATTATTACCAAAAGTAACAAAAAAAAATACAGCGCTCATTTAATTACATCAGTTAAAAGTGATCGCCCTTGATCTTGTCGCTGTGTTGTCGTTGCGTAACCGCTGCGTGCTCGTTACGGTGTAATTGGAGGCTTTGAACGTTAGTAATTATCTTTGTGTTTGTTGCTTTATGGTGTAAGTGATTAAGGGAGCGTTCGTTAATTGAAATGTTGTTACTCGTTATGACGTAACACTACAGAGCTTAATACTGTACAGCGCAATGTTTCGAAGAGCTTTCATTTACTGCTCTACAAACTTAGTGTTTGAAAAAATAAAGAGCAAAGATTTCTCAGTGGTAGCTTTGAGTATAGATTTGTCCCCATATTACATGGGACTTTAACAAATAAAGTGGTAATATAGATACAGCTCTGGCTTATTCTGCGGGGAATATAGGCTTTATGTTATGTTTAGAAATAAGGATCACTTTGGAGCTATCCGCAAAATGTGCTCGAAACGGCTAATATTTGTTTTTCTCTGCACGAATCCAATAAAATCCGGAGCCAATTGAACGTCTGCCATACCCAGATAGGCCAACATTGCCTTAAATTCTTACAACAATAGTAATAGTAGGATGAATGGAAGGCGACAAAGAAAAGGCAGATGTAGGTAAGTGAAACGCTGGGAAGGACGCCCTAGAAGGACGTACACTGACCTAATTGGTGATGATCTCTAGAAAGGTTAGGCGAGTAGTACTTGCAACTGGCGTGCGTGTAGGTATAACCAGATGTATATACGTAAATGAAGCAAAAAGAGTATGTGAGGATCTCGGGAGAGCGTTTTGTAGTTTCTACCTGCCCCCAACTAAAAAAGTGTGAGTTTAAATATGTAGTAACAAAAAGTAGTAGCTCTACAACAAGTAGAGAATATAGGCTATCTACACTTACAACACACAGCTTCTGACGCCATAAGAAGCTTTATTAAGGACAAAATACTCGAACAATTTGATACAGCGATACCTATACATTTTTTCCAGCGAATTCTTGGTAAAGTAATGACACAAGAAACTTAGTCGAGTCGCCGACGCCTATAGTACAGTAAAGTATACCAAACAGTAGAACAATAACGAGCAAACCACCGAATTGAGCTCTCGCACGTAGCCCGTGCCTTTAGTTTGTCAGAAAGAAAGAAAGATGGCTACATTTGTTCGTTCATACTTTGTTTGTTTGATTGTTCGTTGTAAGCTTTGCAATGACAGTTGGTTCTTGGCTGACACGTAGCCACAGTTTTGAAGTGCTTGTGAAGTACTCGTAAGTCTAGTCATCTGGTGATATCAGTGTGTGTGATCAACCTAAGTTTGATCTCTTAGTGGGCCAAAATGTCCACTAGAAATACCTCAGTAATAATCCCTAATCTGGACTTTAACTCGGTTGTTTATAATAGTTCCACCTTTTATAAAGCAAATAGGCAAGTTGTAGGTATAATTTATTTGCCCTTCTGCTCGGTAAATACAGGCATGATACTATAAAATGGATCTGAAATGTATTGTGTTCTGTATGCTGAAACCTATCAAGTTTTGACTCAATATTGTTAGTTCACAAACTTAACAGCAAACCAACGTTGTGCTTTGCAGTGCCCTGACAGGGTTCATGTACAAAAACCACCAGTAATATATTGACACTTCGTGTGCACTAATTGTAGTTATTATGTAATATATATTTATAGTATTTTTAAGTTTTGTTAATATAGTATTGTATATGTTTATATGGGCCTAGATGCCTGAAATAAATGGATAAATAAAATAAATTGTAAAATTTATGATGTGCATGAGTGAAAATAAATAAATATACATGATATAAGCAGTCGAAAACAGGCAATCATCACGAGAAATAACCAAGTTGAGATACTGTTCTGTATTTCTATACTGTGGCCAGAGAGAATGTCCTAAGTTAGCAACTTAGCCTTGTGGTCAACGCGGACATACGATACTTTGTTTATGTACTTATTACATTTATGTAGGTATATAAATTAATATTGCAAGTGGCACCAAAGTGGAAATTGGTTTATGATTAAAACATGATGGAAACTCTTACGCTACTTGGAGTTACAAAATGCATGAAGATTAAAGAGACATTATTGACAACTTTAGTGCTTTCTAAGTTTATCATAGACTAGCACTTCACCCGCGTATTCATCCGCATAGATTTCGTACTTTTTAACCTATGTTACTCGCTGATAATGTAGCTTTCTATAGGTGAAAGAATTTTTAAAATCGTTCGAGTGTTTTTAGAGTTTATACTAACAAACAAATATTTCCTTTTTATAATATTCGTTTAGAAGTTTAGATATCACTGACATCGGTGAAGGAAAACATAGTGAGGAAACCTGGACTTATCATTAAAGTGCCTCTGAACAAGCCAACTCTTGGGCAAGCGTGGTGATGAATGCTCGTGGTTGCAGTGCGACAGAGGCAGACTACAACTACATTACGGATAAAATAATCTGCGGTGCTGTGGTCGTTATAACACATCGTCCAAACCACGACATGGTCAATATGGGTCAAAGACAAAATACCATGTTATTGTTTTTATAAGAAAATGAAAGTTTAATACCAATCGCACGCACCAGAAAATCATTTTATGGCTGAAGTACTTAATTTCTATACACATACATATTAATATTTGTATCCACTGGAAACAAAATAAATTTAGGCCTTGAGATTCTGGGTTCAATTACCCTATTCAGTTGGATCCTGAAGGCTGAACTCAACAAAAAGTAAATTAGGTATCTCAAATATACTGAAAGGAAAAAAGAAACAAATCCTCGATTGCAATAAGCAAAGAAACCATTCCTGGATCCCATTCCATTAATTCTTTAACAAATTAATGAAACGGATTTAAATAGACCACCTAGATCAGAATGTAATTATAAAATATTTCCACGTAATGATTTAATTATCTATACACAGACACACTATCTTTCATGCCACCAACGCACAGATAAAAAATATGTAGAGTTGCCTTTTTCGTTCACAGTCATGACATTGCATACCTATAAGTTGAGTACGTATTAATTGATTTATAGAAGTAGCTTTTACAGATTTTTACTTCCTCATATTCATTACTAGCTTCATTACTTCGTCCACGTAGAATTTGACAAAATTTAATGGGTTTTAATTTTATTGCCCGGAACCCAAATTCCTTTTCAGATACCTAGAGAGTCAAACAAAAAAAAAAGTCTAAATTGTCCCATTTTCTAGCATTTAGCTTTTAAAATTAAAAATAGACGCTTTTTTCATATAGATTATCCATTCATAAGTGACAGTGAAAACTTTAAGCCCCTTTTTAAGAACAGAGATTAGGAATAGTTAAAATTAATATGGAAAATGAGTGCAGGTAGCTTCTAAAACGCTGAATTGCGACATCGTTACTTGTCGTCCACCGGTGTACTTTATCGTGCACCCACTAATAAAACACCGGACAAAATTGTAGAAAAAACAAATATAGCTACAATAGGTGGTCATATCGCACTGGGCGAGCTCTCACAGATAAAATTTGGATGGACTAAAAGAAAGAAGATATAGATTTTGGGCAGTGAGTGAAAAAAAAATCTTTATGTCTCTTTCTGTAATTTACATTAAAATATCGTTCTTACTACGTAAAACCAACAATCACCGAATTCAAAAACCGGGTAAGTGACCAATACTTACGTGTTTGTAAACACCCAGGACTAAACTTATTTCAAAACAAAACACCCAGTAATCACGTAAGAAGCCACATATGGGTATTGGATACCTATGTAATTAATTTCTTCGCAAAATCAAAGAGAAAATCGATCAAGTATCCCATTACCCACTGATTAAATATAATAACCATTAATTCTTGACAAACCAGTCCGACATTACAGATGTGTACCACATAGCGGTCTAGATACTGGATAGATCTAGTGCTTACATAAGATTCAGGACATTTGTAAGGCTTAGCACCACTTCCTACACAAACAAAGTCGAATTTAATTTAGTAGTATTCAATTTAGAGAACATTTCTGTACTGCTCGTTTACATTTACATTGTGAGTGTGGACTATGTGGATTCATATCATTTTAACGTTCTGTTTTCAATTTTTGTCTGGCAGTTTCAGTAACTACCTACTACAGTTGAGCTGTTTAATTCTGAGCTGAACTCTACGCTTACTACCAAATTTTTGCACTGGCTTGACGTGGACAAGTCCACTCATATCTCTGTGATTCTTTCCTGAAAAGACCATCTCAGACACTGATCTGCATGGTCCTCACATGGACTGAAAATATAATGACCCTAAAAGAGACCCCTGAGTATGTTTCGGTGTTTTTTCTCAGAATAGGTAGATACGGAAACACCAACGTAATCTAATTGTTATTCATTTATCTTATTTGTATATATATTTATCTTATTAAATTTTCAAAATTTAAGGACGCTAAATCAAATTACACCAACGTTATATAAATAAAGAAGAAATGTACCTTATCTACCTTCTCATGACCAGAGGAAGACCAAAAAAACGATGGATGTACTGAATGAAAGTCAATATTGATAAAAAAAGGAGGTCGCTATTGAGTTGACGGTAATTTGATATGTGTGGAAGAAGACCCCAAATATATTGAATTTATAATAACTATACTATAGAGAATTGATTTGCACTCAGTCGCAAAATGACTGCATTCTGAATCCTTTATTAGTATTATTTCCACTGTTTTCTATATTAAAACCTCAATGTTCATGATTATAACTAAAATAGAACATAAAACTTCTCGAAGCTTCACGGAAATGTCGCCCCAAGCTTTTGTATCCACCACAGATGGCGTTACCAAGGTGGCAACATGCAATATCAAAATATAATAGTACCCTATTCATATTGACATAATTATTTCATATTGCATACCTGTATAAGAATGTGGTTTAGTGCGCGTGTAAATGAGATGTATAAGGGTGTGTACAGACGGTTAGACAATTATCTGGTATGTCTGGTTTCTTACGTATACGTAATATGTCGTTTACATATATTTGAATCATAATACCGTGAAGGCCCAGTGGATACGGCAACTTTTATGCACGAGGTTGTGGGTTTGATACCGGGCAAGCCCATATGACTTTTTCGTTTCACATGTACTTTCTTTACTTTTATTCTTTCGAAGCAATAGGAGTATGTAAGGATCGTAACAGATGGTGTTCTGTCGTTTCTGCCTACCCCTATGGGGATAAAAGCGTGAGTTTATGTATGTATGTACCTTCTATGTTAATCTTAGATATTACTGACATCGGTGAAGGAAGACATCGTAAATAAATTTCGACTGATAGTTGATACAAGTCATATATTATGTAGTACGACATCTCTGTTTGAAAAGAGGCCAATGCCCTGCAGTGGTACAATGAAATATAAGTATTGTTATTTACACTGGATTTGCTGTTGAGTGACGATAAATTTTATTAGATAAAATTGAAAGCGTGCTTTAAAAGTACATGGTAAAAGATTTATCACAGAGTTATAGTACCTACTTGTTATATCCTAACCAAAATGAATCAACGTCGTATCGATGTCTTAAGACATCATCATCATCTGCCTATTATTTACCCAACTATGTTGAAGTCGGCTTCCAGTCTAACCGGATGCAGCTGAAGACCAGTATTTTACATGGAGCGACGGCCTATCATGCCTCCACATCCTAGTTACTGGGCAACACGATACCCCTTGGTAACACTGGTTGTCAGACTTCTGACAGCGTATTAAGAATTAGTGTATACTGCATGTATAGCCAACAAAACATGTTGTTATTCAATTTCCTAATATTGACAGAAATAAAAACTATTCGACAGCGCAAAAGCTACATAGAACTGATTCATGAGACTTTATATGTAGCATAGTAGACAAGTCTATTATATTGAACCAACTAGCTGTTCAAAACAGACACTAATCACATGTTAAAACCCACGTACAACCACCATAACATTTCGACCACCTACTATTTAATCGCAACATGTCTGTCGCACGTCATTGGAATAGTCTTACAGTCTGACCGCGGCCTAATTTTGGCGCACTCAGAACTATTATAAGGTCGTTTTTTTACATCATTTGGTTTTTGATCGGTTACACGTACTTATAATTAGACCTTGCTGTATGGGTTTTTAAATAATTAATGGGCATTAATGTGTTGTAACTTAATAATACAGGTAATTATTGGAAAGAAGTGTAACAATCGTGTTTTGGTGGCTTTTTTTTCTTTTTGTTTATCGAGGTTAAGTAATGACATTCATTTCAATAGGTTTGAGCTGATTATTTTAAAGGCGATTCGGATTGACCGGTACTACGGACAATAAATTAATAATAATCATCACGCTTGGTTATCAGATTATGAACCAGTAAGATGCGTCATCAAAATTCAATTAACTTAATCATCATCATCTTTGGAGCTTTTTCCCAAGTAGGTTGTGGTCGGCTTCTAGTCTAATCGGATGCAGTTGAATACCACCATTTTATATAGATCGACTGCCAATATACCCCAGCCCTGATATTGCGTAACACAAAAACTGTAAAACAAAATAGTTCGGTACAAAAAAGTTATACAATAAACTTAATGAAGGATTATCATCATACACCTTCTATTACATTAATTAGGTACTTATTAGGCTAGGCCCCTATTACATGGATCTTCAAAATATTTATTTATTAGTTCTATAAGTGCACCTCTGTCCAGCCCTTAAGTGGTGTGCTCTATATTAGCCGACATATTCTTCTATCGACAAAATAAAACATAAAATCTCGTGCAATCAAAGATCTATTTCCTGAAATTCGTCATATCCGTGAGTCACGTGAAGCCGTTCACTTGATACTCGTATATTCTAAACGATAACTAAAGCAGCATGTACAGACGCCAGCACATCAAGCTACCCCAAACTGTCAAATTTTCTCAATTGAATATGAACCTTATACTTCTGTGGTAAAGTTGAAATTCTATCAATTAAATCGACAGATTGGGGTAGCTTGATGTACTGGCCTCTGTACAATGCAATTGGTAGATGGTTTTATTGATAAACAAAATGTATTGACCAATTTTTAAGAACTATTGCGTGTTCAGTTCAACTCGATTTCTAATTTAGATTCTAGAAAAAATAATTGTGAGGCAGGTGTAATATAAATTGGCCTTGGTTGTTGGTCTTTAATTAAAAATATTTTTTCAGTTCAGTAATTACACGATAGTATTTAAATGGCTAATTGCATTTTAAGACCCCTCCGTGATTCCGAATACACGTTAAGCCGTTGGTTCCGGCTGTCATTTGCAGATCTTTGACAGTCACCACGGATAGTCCGAAGCCCGAAAGTCTATCAGCCAGTATTACCAAAGAGTATTGTGTTACCCGGTAACAGGATCGTGGAGGTCTGATAAGCAGTCGCTCCATGTCAAATGCTGGTATTCATCTGCATTGGGTTAGGAAGCCGACTAGCATAGTTGGGAAAAGATATTTATATTTTTGGTCCAAAACACTGCCTTACTTTTGTTTGAAAAAGCGCAGAGATTAAAAAGGTATGCAGTCACAATAAAACTGATTCATTACATTACAAGCATTTTTTAAAATAATAGTTAATATAAACTTGAGAATTGTAAAGAGTTGTATTTACTTCACATGTATACATTGTCATCAAATTAAATATATCTAAGTAAATCTATATAGTTCTCGTGAATTATCCATGTAAGAAATGTTAGGATATATCTTTTTTTTCAACTTATAAATCTGAAGGTAGGTATTAGGGACAATGTAAACAAAGGTATAATGCTGCAAAACTATCTGATAGTCTCGTTAAATATCCGAATGACAGTAATTACCGAAACAATACTTCAATTATCTAATAACAAAACAGACAAAAACCGATTTCACATAGAATTCACAGACAACACGTTTCCACTTTTAAAATAAAAGGCGGCGTGCCATTGAATTCGTTGTGCTCTTTTTTTTTAACACAGAACAGTGACATTGTCAAGAGCCTATTCAGCCAGTACTGTCTTGCAAAAGGGAACTTAGGTACTGTCAAATTTGGACTTGATTTAAAACAAAAGTTGAACGGAACGCAATTGTTTTGTAAACATTTGTTGCGTAAACTGAAGTAGAATGCGTTGCAAAGTTATCTATTTGTATGAACAAGACTTGCATACTGATTGCTTGGTCTGTAGAATAGTAATGACTGGTTTGTGGTGTGATTTTGAGGTTATGAAGTAGTACGGGTTCTACTTTCGACATCATGGAAGAAAGTTTTGGGATTCTTGAAGGTTAAATGGTACAAGCTCCAGATAGTTGCATAAAAAATATGGGCATGTTCTGGTAAAAATTGAGTAGATCCTATCAAAGTATTAACGATCAACTGATTTAAGCTTATTTTTACTGTAAGACTACAAACACATTGAAATTTGGTTATTTACAGTAGTAAATAAACACAATTTCTAAGCTTACACACACATTTTGATTAATTGAATGTCAAGGTCAATATTAACATTTTTTGTTGACCTTTAATATTCCATGCCGGGTACAAAGGGGTGATTAATGAAATAATTCATTTCAATTCCGTTAAAAAATAGTCTCTTTTTCTAATACCTATAGTGAAAATTTGTCTTACCTCACCCCTTTTTTTTAAAGTACGGAATATCATCCAGTGACTTCTCCCGTTCTGGGTGTAACGGGAGGGCGTATCAGACTTTTTCTAATAGACTAAAACCCATCCGTGTTCCGTCCTTGCCTTTTACGTTCTGGGGGCACGAGAACTCGGATATTTAAAATATCCCGCAAATCAACTCACCCCTGCGTCTCTGTTCAACCCGTTTTACAGTACTCGTTGTAATGACTGTTTTTTTTTAACATACGCGTTGATGTCTTTAATAGACAACGAAAAAAACGTCGACAATAAGATTACAAAAAACGATAACAATATTCGAACAAAGTCTACTATTATGATTATTGATTATTATATTATTTACAGACAGATTTGAATTGATTAACTGCAGTTTATCTGAACAAGTTTGTGACGAGATGGAATATATTTACTTGTTTATTTATTTATCAAAATTACAATTATCATTTATCATTCCAAACTTCACATGTACCTACCTAGTCTAAGTGCAATTAATAAAGAACTATTCTATTCAATGTAAACATCAAGGGAAATCACATTTGACCCTGACAATACTTCTGAAGGCACTATTTTTCAAAAATTATGATCAATTTTGCATCCTTCTTCGGTAAAACTGTTTTACCTTTGTCAGGTACCTCAATTATGAGTTTATTGCTTTCCTAACAAAGATAAAAAAACAATTCTTTATTATTAACTTAAATATTAGTTTATTTCATTCCTAATATACGTATAGATAAAACTAATTCTTGCTCTTAGTTAGGTTTGTCGGTGAGTCAGGATCCTTATCCATTTGCCTTCTATTTGCCAAGGTTTTGGTCTGATACATATTTTGTTGCTATTTCGCAAAATATTTTCCGTCACTATAGATTATAGAGCTTGTCTGTGGCTCAAATAGGGAAGAAAGTAATTACTCATAGTCTCGGAAAAATTAACCATCCTGGCAATAGAAAATGGCGTCTGTGGTTGCTGTAGTGGGATGTTAAAAAAATCTCCATGAGGATCATTATGAGTCAACCAGTCAAGGGGTATCGTATTACCCGGTAACTGGGTTGTGCTCCATGTAAAATATTGGTATTTAGCTACATCAGATTACACTTGAAGCCGATCCAAACAAAGTTGGGAAAAGGCTAAGTAGATGATCATAGTAAATTATGAGTCCTCAGTACTGCAAACGGTTCGTAATCTTCGCTTACCTACAACAACTCAAGCAATAACTCAATGAAATCTCCTTTGGTGAAAGATCATACCCCGAAATGTAGAGCAAGTATCAACTTGCTCTACATTTCGGGGTATGATCTTAGTGAGATTAGTGTCGACTCTATCAAGAGTCGACACTAATCTCACTAAAGCTAGGTAATTATTTGGACAGGCACCCATAACTACCTCCCCTCTCCTCTTCCTCCTCGTCTCACCGCTCTACCAAGCTCCCAGCCCAAGTTATCATAGCCGCAACTTGCAAGTCTATCATCGAAGTGTGGCAACGACCGCGCCCACGTACTTTTGTGTTACATTCCGTCTCACAACTTGTGAAATAGATTACTTGTCGGATATTATTGGAATTTCAACCGATTGTATGCTAAATGTTTGGGCAAATGGTTCGATAAGAGATAATAGAAGTAGAAAGTATAACCGTTCCGCTGGGCAGCTTCTTAAAGGTCCAGGCTGTATGAGAATATGTGCTTAAATTAATGTACGGGTGCGTTCTTAAGGTGTTTTCATCAACGTATCACTCAAAATTCAGTATTTCTTACGTTTCGTTTTTGAAAATTGCCATTTGAAAATTTATATCCAATCTAAAACGTAACCCGTTGTGATAAAATAATCACTAAATTATCATAATTTAAAACATTAATGTAGCAATTAAAATTATATTTGCGACAAATCGTAACTTTTGCACGAGATAAATATTCTTAAGTCAGTTTCTTTTTCTGTGGAATGCATGACACTAATTTCCCGAATCACCCCAGCCTCACTGCCATTCTGAATTGTGGTAATTGTCAATTGACACGCATATAGCCATTTGCTTTTTCGTCTTTTGTATTGTGTGTGACGACGATCACATAATTCGACGATAACATAATTTCAATATAATTATATATTTTTCTCTGGATACCACCGAAATACAGGACCTACATACAAAATACAGGTTTCTTAATTATGCGATGTAAGTACCACTTATAATCTCACCTAATATCGCAAGATGTCCTTATTGGTAACGGAATAATATTACGGAAACCATTTAGCCTCAATAAGAATTTTTGTTTTAACTTACTTTCTGGCCTTGTTCACGCATTTACGTAAACTTGTTTACTTCTCAGTTCCCATTAAGCTAAGTTCAGACTGACGCGACGCGACTGACGTTTTTGTATTTTAAAAACAAATAAGTAGGTAAGTCATGGATGTAAAGTGTAAGTGTAAGTATGTGTGTGGAAGTAGTAGGTACACGAAGTTAGAAGGCAGATATGTATGTATATACCTGGAATTTCCCAAGCTACAAATAGAAGCTTCCTGGTATAAAATAGACATTGTTCAATATAAGCCGCAGAAGAAATAGCTTAAAATTGCAAACCAATCTAAACCGCATGATCAATCACCCATTAAGTAGTTGATCAGTAGTAAGTATATTTTAATCAAACAGCAAATTCATCACATTTGACACACAAATGACTTCGCGCGACAATGATAATTTACGATGCACAATCTAGGTTGAACAAGATCACTCCTGGCACATTGCAACTATCTGAACTAAGCCTTAGGTACAACCTGTTGGTATGCATTGTAATATTCCATCAAGTTGTCAACTTCATGGAGGCAATAATGCGTTTGAGCAATCGAGCAAATAGCTCATGTGTAATAACATAAAAGGCTTGTTCACCTCAACTTAAGCTTCAACAATCTCTAGAACTTACGTTTACAATGTCAGTTTTTCATTGGAACGATATCCAATACTTAAACTTCAAGATTTAATAGACAAAAATAATAATAACGATACAAAATCTTCATTAGATTGGCTTAATTAGCGAAAACAATCTAAGTAATTAGCAAGCAGTTAATACTAAAATAACTCACTTCAAGAACACAAAAGCCACTTAAGCGAACAGAGCACTTTTCCAAGAAATAGAGCATATTGCGCTAAACATTGCGCATTGGACGCTAATGGACGCACATAAGCACTAAGTATAAATTGTAACATTACAACAACCCCGTGAGAAATTCACATTAATTCTGAAGCTCTAATTATTGCCGCTAAATGAAGGTATCATGGTAATTTGTAGGAGATGAGATAAGTCTAAGGCACGGTAAAATTTAGATAATTATCTGTCATTATTTCATGGGATTGTTTCTTAAGACGGTTGAGAGACATCATTATTTTGTTATAATTGTAAGACATTTGTTTTTAATTAATAGATAAGCACCTTGTTTGAAAGACTCGTTAATAGTGGGCTTTAAAAAAAATGGATGATGTCTTCACCTTTATTGAAACAGAATGGCTACTGAATACAGAAGCTGTTTGAATATCTTTAGACCTCACGTTTAAATGAATGTCCAATATCCACCGATGTAAAATAATAGATATTCATAAGAAACCATAAGGTCACAGTACATTCCCATAATAGAACCTACCTATTCAACTTTGAATACTCAATGGTTCACACCTTGATAATTATTATTAGCGCACTATTACGTGACTATTCGAACAATAACAAACACTTTCATTTAAAAAAAACCGTTATAGACACTAAAAAACACAACTTTGACAAAAAACGCATCAAAATTTAAAAAAAGAAAGTTTAAAACATGACCGCCCAAACGTCAAAATTTTCCGCCCAAAAAGAAACGTCAAAAATTTCCCGCCACAATTTCTAACAATAAACTCACCTTCAAAACCAACATGGCTGCTTGTCAAATTTCCCGCGATTCGCGCGCGTTATGGCGAGCGATCACAACACACGTCTGCCGTTTGCTACACCGCCACTTGTATTTATAATGTCGCTAAGTTACCACAGTGGTTGGTCTGATATTGTTATTCTCCGCAGAGCCCTATGGTAACGTAACACCCCCGTTGGTCAGTTATGTTTCTGTTGACATATTTACTAATGATTCATAGAGGAAATACGCTTGTTATTTAATCTAGTTTTTTTTTGTGTGCAAATGACTTGACAAGTTTGATTATGGTCTCGAGCAAATAAAAAAAAACACTGAACAGTGTTCAGATGCAAATAATTATGTTCGATTTTGTTCCAGATAATAACACAATAAGGCCTCTTGGAAGGGTGGATGCAAGGACACTCTTATACCTTACCATACCTAGTTGGAACTTAACTGAGCTCATATGTCTCAGCAGTACTTTGGGCTGACTGTGTATATAACCACAGGCGTCAATTCGGGAACTACACTCTAACAAAAAAAGTACCTACAGGTTCAGTATATCGATCAGTTGATGTATCCAGTCAATTAATTGATGTATAATCGAGATGACAGAAAACCATTTACGTAAATATTTATGGAGTAATTAAAAAATGGCGCTTAATTCATAAACTATCTTTTAGGCGGTGAAATTACACGAATGTAAACAACTTTAACTATGGAATAAAACCGCTGTTTACTTCGTTTATAGTCACATAACTTGAACACAAAATTGCTAGAGAAGAGACGAGCAATTTTGTATATATGTATATACCTACAGGAAGACAGGGCGCTATGGCGCTCATTAGGAGAGGGCTATGTCCAGCAGTGGACTAGTATAGCCTGATGATGATGATGATGATGACGATATACCTACATATATAATCTGAATCTCGGAAACCGCTCCAACGATTTTCATGAAATTTAGTATGGAGGGGGTTTCGGGAGCGATAAATCGATCTAGCTAGGTTTCATTTTAGAAAGCGTCGTTTTATCCGAGCAAAGCTCGGTCATCCAGGTACTGTAAGTTAACGTGACCTACATACATACGTATTTCCTCGACCTCACTCCAATTATATTTTATATAGATTTTCCTGTAAAAGCGCCACGATGCAAGTACTTTGATGTTCAAACGGGGTCAAAGCTAAAGACTTTGTTTAAAATATGTGTGTTTACTGTTTATGTACAGCAGTCACGCATTTCTCCTTTAAGGTCATTTAGGTAGGTATGTATGTACGTCCGATTCCTAATGTCTTATTGATTTTGTTGTCTTGTAAAAACTAATATTTAAAATCGAAAATTATCTCCAGAACTTTTTCCAAGGTCCAAATTATATCTAAATCGAGCTGTTGATCATAAGATTCTTGAGAGTAAATACTACAGTAGAAGTTGAACTCGAGTCAGAGAAACCAGTATCTGTCAGTTACTTGGCACCGATTCCTTTATTCTTAATCAAACTCAATCAATACCAGCCTGTTACAGTCTCACTGCTGTCCCACCTACTCTTCTACATAGAAGTCATGAGGATTAATCACTACGCTCGCTCAGTGCGGGTTGGCGATTTCAGACTTACGTAGGTATATTCATTATACGTCCAGGGTTTCAGGAAACTATTTATTTTTCTAACTCTGTTGTTCTTTTCTGATTAATTCCGTTGCAGGATCCAAGACAGTTGAATCGTTTCTCCAGGACTCGTCGGACTCATTATCTCGACGCTTTTCTGGTGGTCACCACTGTTGGTTCTGGTTTTCAGGAGTTGCAGTGGTTTGGGAATAGTTTGGCGGGCTTGTCCCATAAAAAAACTCAATTTTGCCAATATCTAAAAAAAGTCCTCTGCACAGACATTCTAGTGTTTCAAGAGGAAAAAAAAAACTAGATAATATGCAGCCAAAATATACAAGTGTTTTATGTTACAACTTTATTTTATTAATTTGCTATAACTATAACTATAGCTATAACTTGCTCGGTTTATATAGAAAACGAGAAAACACAAAGGAGAGATGAGATTTAATAAAAAAGAAAAATAGAGGTGGGACGAGAGATATGTGGTTCACTTTCTTTAACTAAACTAAAATGGAGAATTAACATCTCTTCTTGACAGAAAGTTCGATATAAAGACGGTCACATTAAGTGGCAGATAAATTAGTTTATCCCTTGATCTTCGCCGTATTTTTACTTTATGCGTTCTGGATTTATAAACTATACATTTGTCAATTTTAGGTCACCAAAATTGACAGCTCAAATATATGTCAATACTTTTCTTAGTTTATTCGAGATAAGGATGAAATTAGAATTAAATTGATCTTGTGATCGAAGTCTTCTTCGGCATTGCCTATATATGCATTGCCCAGATATATGTATATATAGGTTTCAGGCAAAACCTTCCTAGATAAAGTATTACTTACAAATTATATATCAATAAAGTTAGTACTGCATTGCCGAAGGGTTCCTAGTATTAAAATTTTAAAGGTTATTCTAATTTTGCTGGTTACGATTTGTAACTGGACATTCAAAAGTTCAATAGCCAGTAAACAGACTAATTTAATCGCTCATTGTTCTAGTTATAACACGAAGGTCGGTGTTCAGAGTTTGGACTTTTACCAACTAAAGAGATAAAATCACGCAAAATGTTGGTTTCACCCCTCAAGCTGACTATAAATTACAATTTAATTGTTAATTTGGATTTGGTCACGCTGCGAGGATGAATGAAAGACGACTTATAAGGCAGATGTAAGTGGAAGCGCCGGGAGGGGATAAAAAGGTGCATAGTACCTACCTAAACAGGGTGCGTGTATGACCTCCTGGTCATACACTTTTGCTTCGTTTACGTTCTTACATCCTTGTAAGAACGTAAACGAAGCAAAAGGAGTATGTAAGGATCGTAGCAGGTAGCGTTCTATAGTGTCTGGGTAAAAGGTGTGAGTTTATGTAAATATGTATGTATTGTTTACCCATCATGAAGCTCAGCTCAAATGGAACAGGGACCAGGCTGGACTCGTTCGAAGACTTTAAAACCACCACAACGTGGGTACCAGAACACATACAAAGACCCTGGCGTACGTTCCCGCGACCCCCAGCGTACCTACGCTCACACCTGGTGGTTTTTAGTCAGTAAGAGTCGGAACAAATAAAGAACAAAAATGATAGATTTGAGTGGAAGATTTAGGTAATCATAAGTCCTTGGATCATCAGAAACTACCGCTAAATACTAACTTAACTAGCCTGCGGGGATGTTTAAGTGTTATAATATGCATATAATTAGCCTTTTAACACACCTTATTTATGTCCAAAAAATCCTCTCAAAACAATTACAAATATACAGGTTCTATCAATCATTACTAAAACTTCCTTACACACGTAAGTGATCCAATTACATAACGACATTACGTTTTATTATTATTTATGACCCAATCATATGCCAACTATCATTAATTAAACTAGTGCTACAATTTAGGAAATAAATCGCGGAACAAAACTCGATGACAGATTCAAAACGTATAAGAGACCCAATTTTGCACTGTCCACAAGTTTTTTCAGGCGTTCATTTTAGATTTACCCAAATCAAACAACTCCTTATTTCGTCCCTTTAGAGATTGAGGCCAACAAATAAGTACACATCAATCTACCCCAATGTGTCAAATTTATTTGATAGATTTACAACTTCAAAATCAACATATTTGACAGTTTCGGTTAGCTTGATGTGCTAGCGTCTGTACCACAATACCAGGCTTTCGCTGCCCACTACACGGCAAAGGCTTTTTTCCAACAACAAGACACAAGCATTTATCACCAAGCTTCCCCAAGCAGGTTGCCGATTTCTAACTAATATTGTTTGTAAGTCCAGGTTTCCTTATGATATTTTCCTTCACCGATGTCAAAATATATTTAAAATTAACTTAAAGAGTACATAATCTGAATTAAAAAAGTCACTGGTATCCCCCAACATCGTGCATGAGGCCTCTACCATTGGGCCACCCTACTCACTCACCCCACGTTTACAGATTGTATCATGCCTAGATGTGAATTTTAAAGTTCCCCATTCAAACAGCCCCCATGTTAATCCCATCAGGAAATGAGTCCAACAAATAAGTACACCTCTGCCCTATATTCAACACCAAAATTGGTTCAGCAATTTAGCCGAGAAAACGTTACAGACAAATATAGCAACAACCACTCCTCCACTTCATCCGCAAATAAAATTAGTAGGTATCGACAACACAATAAGATACAATTTATAGCTTTACAATTTAGGAAGTCCCCAACTCGTTGACAGACCATTCGTAAGTATAAATGAATCCCTTGGAGCCCCACGACCAGTTGTAGACGCTTGCAGCAAGGTCAAGTACAACCGGACCAGTCTCCCTCCAAGTAT
The DNA here is from genome assembly GCA_905147745.2 of Phlogophora meticulosa. Classification (NCBI taxonomy): domain Eukaryota; kingdom Metazoa; phylum Arthropoda; class Insecta; order Lepidoptera; family Noctuidae; genus Phlogophora; species Phlogophora meticulosa. Next base: position 1,088,542 of record LR990525.1, read on the forward strand.
GTAGTGTAGGAGCTAGCGTGTAAATGTGATCTTGATTGGAAACTATTAATATTTTATTTGGAACTACATGTAAAAACGTAATTACGAAATACGTATCACGCTTGAGTTACTTGAAGGATATCTTAGATGTACGGTAATTTCATGATGTTTAAAACCTGTTTACCAATAAATGTAGATAAAAATCCGTGGTAGTCTTCCGCTGTTGGGTGTCCAGTATTCATTTGCCAAGCTTGATACACACTGAGTAGCTCTAGAAAACATGAATAACCAACACACGTTCTTTATTAAAAAATAAAAGTGTCTACGTTTTGCTACAACCTCGTCAATCTTCATGATCCTTCTGCCATTATCCTAATTTATTTAGGGTTGGCGCAGCTTCCTCGCCTTCTTCTTTCATAAGTCTCTATTTACCGTCATCTCAAAAGTCAACTAGCCATACCATCTTTCACAGAATCCATCCATCATTGCTTTAGTCTAGTCTTGTAAACTTAGTAGTCAATCATACACATCACATCATTGACGGCACGGTTGGCGCTGTGGCTGAGCGATCGACTGCTGCGCCGCGTGTCTTGGGTCCAATTCCCGCACGGAACAAATATTTGTATGGCCTAGAGGTAGTTGTTCCGGGTCTGGCTCTTTGTGTATGTGAGTTTGAATGTTTGTAAACGCACCCACGACACAGGAGAAATTCCTAGTGTGTCAACGTTAAACTGCCTAGCCTTTTCAGAACTCTTTTGCTGGATGCTGCTGAATACTGACACAGTACCCCGTGGTAAGACTGGTTGTCAAGCTTACGAGCATCCGACTAATCTTAACCGAATGGCAGCTGGGATTGAGGGACAGAGGGGTCTCGATTTGTTATAGATGGTCCGCCATCTACGGGCCGATATTGGCAAGCGTAGCTGTACTTTCTATGGACCCTTATTATCAGGCCCCTCTCAATCCTAGTAGTCAATTAAGACCAGATAAAAGTGGCATATCAGCCCGACCGCAGGCCCTTCCTCTCGTTCAGTTGGAAGGATAAAGAATTATAGCAAATCTTAGATGGATACCTCACCACATTACATAACAGTAACACATGTGGATATTACATCTTATGCTGTAACAAAATCCCATTATCTTATTATGATTTGGATGCAGTAATATTTGTATAGATGTAAGAACTAACACAATACAGCATTGTGTACTAATACAATACCTACTTTATAGTATAGGAAGCAAACGCCGAGTGGTACCGCCTCATTTAACTGCTTGAAATTCTGCATTTGAAGGCAACATGAAACGGCTGATTTGTATTGATTTAATTTTAAAGGTCTTTCCTAACATTAGGAGATGATCTTGTTCTAAATATGACGGCACCTTTGGTAACGAGATGATCTCGTTCTAGTTTGACTCATGCGCTGCGAGTCGTCGGTTCGATTCCCACACAGAACAAATATTTGTATGGCCTACAGGTACCCATAATACAGGAGAAATTCCTAGTGTGGAGCAAGATCTAATTATTGACCTATTTATCATACCTCGAATTATTAGTAAACTAACATCTTCTTTTTATAATTTATGTCAATGACCTTCCAAAAGCTACTAAATACAACACAATTCTCTTTGCTGACGATAGTACAGTACTGTTCACAGGAGAAAATAAATCACAGATGGAAATTGAGATAAATATGACTTTAGATAGCATTATAAACTGGTTGACCTCAAATAATTTACACATAAATCTCGACAAAACAAATTTCATGACATTCAGAAGTAGAGTGAGTTAAATAGCAAATATGAATCTAAATTACCTAAATAATAAGATCCAAGAAGTTGATGTCACAAGATTTCTGGGTATAAAGATTGATAATCATTTAAATTTCAAAGAACATATATATACATTACGCACTAAATTAAATACCTTTTCTTAAGCATTATTTAAACTTAAGCAAACGGTCAGTACTTGTACAGTCCTTACAGCCTACAACGGCTATGTTGCACCTATTCTTAAGTATTGTGTTATTTTTTGGGGTTATTCTACTAATAAAGAAGATGTATTTAAAGCTCAGAAGAAATGTATACGAGCCATTACTAGTATAAAAGTAACTGACAGCTGCAGACCAGCATTTTTTAAATTAAATATTCTTACGTTACCATGTATATATATATATATTAGAGGTTATAATGTTCGTTAGGAAAAATACAAACTACTTTAATAAGTTAAATAGCAAACGATACAAATTCAATATAAGTTTACCAAGCAATAAAACAGCGTCATTGAATAAAAGTATATTATGGATGGCTCCACGCATATATAACCACTTGCCAAATTCATTTCTGCGGATAAGTGATATCAACATATTTAAAAACAAAATTAAAATTCAATTGCTAAAAAAAGCATATTATTCTGTTACTGAATACGTACAGGACAAACTTATTTGATGTTACTATGTAAAATAATGTATTTTAAGTTAATTTCTAGTTTTTAAATAAAATAATAAGTACTTGTAAATTTGCATGCCTTATGGTAGAATATGGACCTAATGGACCCTATTATAATTATGTTTAAGACCTTTTCTTTTGTGCCCATATTCGCAAATTATTAATAGATTTTGATTTTGAACATAATCCGTGGAATGTGAAATAAACTAAATCACCTCTTCTAACGTACAACATATTATGATTGTCAGTGTACAAATCATATTAAATAATATAAAAAAACTGTTTTAAATGTTGGGTTTGAAAACCCAGATTGTTTAGCTTTGAATTATACAGGACTTTTTGAGATTATTTATTATTTTGAATAAAACACTAATAATAATAATAAAAATGCGAAAGTATTACGCCAGAACGGCTGAACGGCTCTGTGGTCAAATTTCTGGATAGGTCATAACAATAAGATTTTTATCCCGGAAAAGTGAAATATTCACGTGGGAATTCCGAATCCTTTGATGTTGACTTTTTAACCCCGGGTAACATCGTAGGGCGCGTAGTTGTTATTAAAAAGTGAAATACTCATATGTTTAGTAAACTGTACCTAGATAATGCAAAATAGAAATAAATTATTAAGTTGTGTGATAGCAATCACTTAGGTCAGGTGGTAATTGAGCTCTGACAGACGCCTTCGCCCCCCTAGGCTGGAGGACATCGATGAGGATTATCCAACTCGAATAAAAAAAAAGTGTGACGGGGTGGACTTCTTCTGCGAAACCATCATTATGCAGAGGGGGCCACGGAAAGGTTGAAGGAGGTCGACACAACTCCCGACCTGCAGCAGGCGCCCCCGAGCTTCTGTAGAGTGTGGACTACCATATTCCGAACACCATAAAGAAAACACCTAAGCAGGCGACAAAGTTTCAGACAAGTACCTACCTATTTATGTTTTTGTCATCCTAAAGTTTTTACAATTTGGATATCTAGCTCCCAGACTAGCAAAGCGTCTTTTCAAGTGCTCGTAATGTATGCGTACGCGCACAAAGGATACAGATTTCATCTCCCGCGCATTCCAGTGACAGGCTTTTATTTATTATGGAACGTGGGCGCTGGTAAATGCGCGTTTTACGTCTCCCAGAGCCACTAATAGTTTTCTTCTTTAAATAACATTATTGATGTATGGAGGTATATGTGAGGCCCTTTTTGACCCGAGTGTCCCCGAATGAGTTGTGGTTTTTCGAGGGTATGTATGTATATTTCCACGCCATTTGGCCTATACGTCTAGATGAATTGTTATAAATGAAGTGCATGTCATCTTAACGGCACAGTTGGCGCAGTGGCTGAGCGATTGGCTGCTGCGCTGCGTGTCACGGGTTGATTCCTGTACGGAAAAAATAATTGTGTGGCCTTCAGGTATAATTTAATCATTGTTCCGGGTCTGCCTGTTTGTGTATGCCACTTTAAATGTTTTTAACGCACTCTCGATACAGGAGAAATTCCTAGCGTGGGGCCACGTTTTATTTTATTACTCAATTACAATTAGTAAAGCCTTACATAACATGTAGGTATAACATTACTTAATAGATACATACTTTAAATATTAATTAGGTAAGATAATATCATTCTAGTGTCATAAATTACACCTAGCTACTTATTGCAAGTAGGTAGGTAGGTATGTCGCCGTTCCACTCTACATAGCGGACAAACTGAGTGACCTACAGATGAACAAACTAGTTTCATGTTTATGTTTATAGTTTACTTCGTACGAAAACATACCAGTCTTAACAAGGGGTATCGTGTTGACCAGTAACTGGGTTGTGGAGATCAGATAAGCAGTCGCTCTATGAAAATACTGGTATTCAGCTGCATCCGTATAGACTGGAAGCCGTCACCAATATGGTAGGGAAAAGGCCAGGCAGGTGATGATGACCAAAACGTAGCAAGTCTTACCAAGGGGTATCGTTTTGCCCATTAACTGGGTTGTGGAGATCTCATAGGCAGTAGCTCCATTTAAAGTGCTGGTATTCAGCTGCAACCGATTAGACTGGAAGCCGTCACCAATATAGTAGGGAAAAGGCTAGGCTGATGATGATGACCAAAACGTAGCAAGTCTTACCAAGGGGTCTCGTGTTGCCCAGTAATTGTATTGCTGCTGCAGCTGCATCCGGATAAACTGGATGCCGACCCAAACATAGTTGATTAAGGCTAAGCATACGATGATGACGAAAACAAAAAACATCACGACTGTATCCGATAAAGGAGAAGACAGCCCTAAACAGATTGTCATAATAGTGGCTCAGTCGTGGTATGACTGCTCAAAGAGTCAAACTATTCTTTAGCGGAAAGCGTAATGAAGAACTCACTTCCGTGTCGGAAGCTACGTCTAGTTATATGTATGTAGATATGTACAAGCTATTGGTATTATTATAATCCTTCCTGTAGCTGGCAGTAGGCACCCGTGACGATACAGTTATATCATTATGTCAGGAAGTAACTTTTAGCGTGATAACTGAGGTTATTCACGGTAGGTACCTACACACAAGCTAATAATAATACCAGTACGCGTACCATGACCACCATAGAGACGGGCTTTGTCAAAGAATAAACAACGATTGTTGAATGATTTCTACCGTCCTAAGCATGGCGATGTTAAAACTGAAATGAAAAAAGTTTTTGTTGTCTAGTCTACGGTGTGCCCCGTGCTCGGTTTAGAAGAGATATGAAGTTGGAAAGAAAGACCGTTGTCTATTCTTGGTAGCATATATCTAGAATTGGTCACGCTACGAGTGCAGCCTGTTACTGTCCCACTGCAGAGCAAATACCTGTTAGCGATATCAGACTTAAATTTATTTATAGGTCCAGGTGTTGCTCACCATGTCTTCCTTCACCGATTTCTGTAATATCTAAAATAAACTTAGAAAATACATGAATGAATTGAAAAAGTCGCATAGTTACTTACCCGGATTTGAACCTACGGACTCGTACAGATTAAAAAATGTAGTACAAACGCAAACTCTAGGGCAGAGAACACTTCTAGTACAGAGACGGCATGAGCATTGCAACTACAACACTACACACATTGTAACAAATATCTGTAGTTGAGTAGGTACCAATCTATAAATATTATAAAGGTAAGTACTTGTCTAATTTCCTACCAGGCTACTACACTAAATATACCTAAAATACATTTCACTAAAATTCTAATAGTACCTACATAAAGACTGACTACAATACCGGATTTCCGGGCAATTTGTTGGCCGGTATTTTTTATTTAGATTTACCTACCACAATATTATAGTCCTTGGCATACCAAAATGACGTTTCGCTTGAGTCATTGGACTCTTATTCCCGGGTGCTATTAAAAAAGAAAAAACAATAAAAAATACGAATTCACCCAGTCACACTATCTTCGAAGAACATTAAAATAAAACAAAAGGGTTATTATGTACATGTGGTCGGTCACAAGGCCAGTGAGAGTAGCTGCTTCCGCGTTCGAAGCTCTGGGTGACTCATTGATTCAAGTATTGAACGAATATTGTGCGTCAGGATAGCTTGCATACCTCAAGCAATTAATGCTTGCAGGATGTTCCGATTAAGTAAGAGTTAGAAATATATATACACATAAACTCGCGCCTTTTCCATATGGGGGTACGCAGAAACCACCGAACGACACGTTACGATCTTTGATACTCTTTCGCTTCTCTCACGCTGGTTGCGAGTACTACGCACCTGACTTTTTTGAAGAACATCACCAATAAGATCACTGTATGTCTTTTTGGGACGTCCCCTCCCTATTTAAAATAAATAAATAGTGAAAATAAAAATGAATTATAAAATATAAAATAATGTAGATATATTGCATTTATTGACCGGCCAGAATGAACACTGACGAGGTAGAAATTTCCCACCTCTTTCTTGGACATTCGCAAAAGTAAACGTGCTCGGAGGAAGGAAGTATTTCAGTAAGATGCTGGTAGGGATCTTGACCGTACTTCCGGGATTGTCCATATATAGTCATGGTCATATATATATTATATATATATAGTCATGGAATACCTCTCCATTCCTAATAAATATGTTGCCTCCGTGTTGCTACGTCTGGCTGCTAAGTATTTGGGTTTTAAACACTGACACACTACATCTTATGAGCGAAATGTGGCAAGTACCTACATATTTCTGCCACAACACTATTACCGAATCCCTGAGGAATTACGTTACGGCTGACGTCGCCGCGTCGGTAACGTTAGTATTCTTGTGCGATAGATCGGTAATGTAGGTGAACGACTGCTCCAAATAGGTTTACCAAAACCCAGTATCATCATCTACTTCGTCGGCTTTTAGTCTAACTGCATGCAGCTGAATACCAGTATTTTACATGGAGTGACTGCCTATCTTACCTCCACAACCCAGTTACACATACAACACCATACCCCTTGGTAAGACTGGTTGTTACTTTCGGACTTCTGACTACCCATAACGATGGTGAAAGATCTACAAATGGCAGCCAGGACCAATAGCTTAAAGTGCTTTCTGAGGCACGGAGGAGTCTCGATAGGTTATGAACGTTCCCCTATCTACAGACTGCTCTCGGCAAGCGTGGCTTCACCTTCGATCAACTAGTTCGGCTGTTTTTATTTCTACCCAAACCTAGTAATTAACACAAAAAAAGGTATTTTTCATACCATTACTTAAGTTTTAAGTTGCATAAAAAAGTGAAGACGTCCTTGTTAAAAGCATAGCCAATAGGTAACGAAGATATTGATGCCCATAGGTGCCTACTAAAATACTTAAATTGTTTTGTATATGTGTGTTACTAGGCTTTCGGAATCACGTACTTAGGCCAGCACATCAAGCTACCAAATTGTGCCAAATTTCTTTGATCGTTTTTGAACTTTCTTGCGAAAGACATAAGGTTTTTGTATTCAATAATTATCATTTTCTTATGTAAGAACTTTCCGCATGCTGATTTAATTAAGTTTTTACGCTGTCCTGGAAAATTGATTTTTAGTTACTTGGTTATGGGGCAGACGTTATTTCAACGGTGAACCACCTGTATGTCACTAGAAAGCAAGTAGTGCTAGCAATAGTGTGTGATTACAACAGTTACAGTGACCACGTGATAACTTGTTATCATAGCCTGCAAGGACCGTTAACCTCTTTTCCTAATTTTATTATGATTACGTAGATAGAGGTTGTAAAAGAATTTGAGGATAGTTGAATAAGCAGCAATGTATTGAAACTTTTTGTATAAGATTGCTTGATTTAAATGTCACTGGACAAACTCGAACCTATTTTATTTTTTCAAGATGTTCTTTTGTTTTAAAAGTAGTTTGCGTTGGAGATAGAGAAGAGGGTCTTGCCTACGTATGCTAAGACATCTGATAAAGGGGTTTTCGCCAGTCAGAGGTGCGGGCGAATGTATTTAGGTACCTACAAAATATGTACTTAGTATCTCCAGAGGCCGCGAGAACACTTTGACGACTCGGTTGGCGCAGTGGCTAAGCGATCGGCTCCTGCGCCGCATGTCGTTGATTCGATTCACGCATGGAACAAATATTTGTTTGGCCTACAAGTACTTGTTTCGGGTCTGGCTGTTGGCGTATGTGAGTTTAAATGTTTGTAAACGCACCAATGACACAGCAGAAATTCCTAGTGTGGTGAAACGCTTTTTTTACCACACTAGGACACGTTTTTTTACCGTTAGAAACCGTAGGGTTTTTGTTTGATGGAGTCCGACATGGCCCTCTGTTACCCCCAGCAGAGGGACTACAAGATAATTTTTCAACAACAAAAAAGAAGGGCAATAGGCTGTCGAAATAATAATTGCTTGGCATTATTATATACTTAGTCCATATAAGATACTTAGTTATAGGCATTAAGGGTCATTAGTGATCGTTTCAGCTTAGACCGTATTGATCTCATCGATTGAAAGAGTAGGAAAGTAATTGAGTTTGTTCCTTTTGTTCCTAAAAGCATCCATACCTTGAGACTTCACCACAGCTTGAATACCAAGAAGGACGCAACGGGTAAAAAGAGTCTCATACATTAATTAACGGAAATCTAAAAAAAACTCATTAAAGACAATAACAAAACAAATACCTTGCCAATCTAGGCGTAACAGACAATTTTCTTAAACAGCAAACAAGTAAAATTAACAATAGAATCTACTAAGAAAATTAGAGGACTGCGCGCCAAATTTTCACCACATTACGACTGCAACACGCGTGCGCCAACGGCGGCCATGACACCGCGGCCATTTGTATTCGTCGCACAGAGACGTGTACGAAATAGTAACCAATAATTGCATATTATTTAACTTGTTACACGTATAGTGTTATGTATGATTGAATGGCACAGTTTTTAGGTTCCTACTGCAGTCGTGTTGCGAAAAAATGACATTGAAGTGGTGTAAGCAGGTTCTATGCAATCGTGAAGTTTTTAACGATTGCTTGTCAGATTTCGATGATATTCATAAACATTGAAATGAAATGATTACATTCTGATAAAATTACGTGACGACAAACAGATATCGTATTTTCCAGAAGATAGGAAACTGCCTGCATGGGCGCAGCCATATTTTTCAGGGGGGTGGATCTTCAGCAGAGCGAAGTAAGCGATACTTTTTGCACCTACCCTTATCTAGCTCAACAGGTCTAATGTTGTCAACTTATGGAGTAAAGAAGCTCTATAATAAAAATGATGTAGGAGACAAGAGTAAGCGAAGCGAGCACCTACATTATGGAACACCGGCCCAATTAGATAGGGTTCCTTTTGGCCCTTCAAATAGAAATAGAACTATAGAAGATAAAAGGATGAGTGAAACGAGGCGAGATAATTTACGTACTCCATCTCGGATTTAGTTTAAAAGAAGTTTTGAATTTGGTTTTACGTTCTGAATGGATTGGCAAATTTTGTTTTAAGCCAGGGGGTGCAGCAAGCACCTAGCCTCAAATAGTATAAGTTTGCTTTTAGCCATTTTTTTTTTTTTTTTTTTTTTAAAACGTTGCCCCACAGGAATTTCTCCTGTGTCGTGGGTGCGTTTACAAACATTCAAAGTCACATACAGCCAGACCCGGAACAACTACCTGTAGGCCATACAAATATTTGTTCCGTGCAGGAATCGAACCCACGACACGCAGCGCAGCAGTCAATCGCTCAGCCACTGCGCCTACCGTGCCGTCAAATTTTCATTCATATAGAAATAGGACTAACTTTATTAACTTGCAGTTAAGAAGAACGATGCACGATGAACGACTTCGATGATTTTCGCACTCGGCCTTCGATTAAGGTTCATAAAGGTTATTTTCATGCCCTATTATCATCAGTTTTTTGCTGTCATATTAATGGTTTCTGCTTAATATATTTATATTTTTTATTAAAAGACTGTAGATCTTTGAAAATACGAGCATAATTTTCAGTGATCTACCTACTGCTTTTTGTTCTTTCACGGAAGGGTCGTAGCTTAACCTCATTTTAAAATTAAAATTCACAAATTATATCAATAAAAGAAACTTTATTAATTGCTAAACAGAGAAAAAATATACTAAAAATTACATGAACAATGGCTTCTATGCGCTTACACCTATCTTACAGTAAATAGAGCGAAAGGAAACATTCAGAATTTTGTACACAAAGCTCCTTGCCCACTGTGGCGTAACATGAATTTTGAGACTACCTTATAACTGGAAACTACTTTGAGATTGAGTAATAAGTGTAAATTGCTGCTCTCAGACGAGATTTTCGCATCTAAATATTTTTTTTTACCTGCAAAACGTATTTTATTCTGCGTTGTCTATTTATTTTGTATTTCCTTTGCGCTTATTTACATTTGACTTATAAAACTTGTGCGTTCTTTCATACAATCATGTTACGTTCCAGTGGACTGAGAAACCATATTAACTCATTTCATATAAATTCGACAACACGACACGTACAGCAACCTCTCAAAATCAACAGACAAACAGACCTTGGATTTGACAACTTTTTAAAAGTAATAGTACACAATAGGGTATAAGACAGTCAAAAAGTGTTTCCTAACATATCACGAACCAACATATTCATGCAGTTTATATTAAAAAGATTTTATTTAAGGATTTGTGCTTCCCTCAAAGAGATGAGTAAATTAAAGTTATTAATAACAAATAATTCTTTGTAAACAATAATAATACGGTTTAAAACTCTACAAAGCTTCTATACATATCCCCAATATTGGCAACTATAACCCAGTTATCTGATAATTTGCTACGATTTACAGTCGTAGATTATAATCACAAAGTTTACTATTAACCGCTTTTAGCGACAAGGCCGCCCGTTCGAACACCCTATGTAGTTCTTAAAGTCATCATCATCATCATCTACCTAGCCTATTCCCAACTACGTAGTTCTTAAAGTAATTATTTTTAAGTTTAAATGGTGTACAATAAAGAGTATTCTCTTCCGACTATTCTATGAATAAAAAGTTGTCAAATTCAAAGTCTAAAAATAAAATCACATAACAATGGCGCTATAACATTATGTACAAGTTCACATTTCACTCTAACGTCACAAAGATCACACCACTTCAGACGCACATATAACCATTATTAGTATTTTAGTTTTTTTGGATTGAATTATACCGAAGTAAAGATGAAGTCTTCAAGATCTTAAATTGTTTAGGAAACTGTCGTGTTAAAGAGCTCACTATAATAGTGTATTTACGTCACAGAAATAAGGACTTAATGCCTGTCTTACCTAAAGGTTCAGGCAGAGGTATACTTCTATAGTACACCCACGTTTCGCCAGTTATGTAGTCATGTAATTATGTAAGTCCCATGTAAAAACCACTAACTGGGCACAAATCCAGGCTAAGGGTTACTATGGAGAAATTCCAGATGGAAAAACCCATTAACACTCGTTATTGTAAAAACTGGAGAAGGCAGGGGGATAGAGGTATATCGATGAATATAGATGAGAACCTAAATGCAGCTGTTGACTGCAGATGTTTTCAACCATGTCTGATCATTAGAATTGTCACCGAAATACGCACTAGCACGAATCTTGTCACTGACTAATTGTTTGGTATAAAAAAGTGGGCTTAGGGCTAATCGTTCAATCGTCAGATGACTTTTATGTAAAGAATCAAAATGGCGGTATGATCGCTTACGTATAAAATTAAAAAATCAGCCCTTTAGCAATCAAAATGGGCGGTAACAAATTGGATGCAGCTGAGGACAGTTTATGTAAGAACTTCACGTATAATTCGGTACAATCAATCCAAAATTAGTAAGTATTAAATATACAATGTAATATCAGCAATAAGTTTACAGACTTCTACGTTTTTTAACAGACATATACAGGGAGTTGTATAAAAAGTTGTAGGGTAAACCCTATTAAGTCACATTTAATTCATATAACTTTTCAAGTTATGCTTTTAGTTCAAAACAAAGATAAATATTTCAAATAACATTTTAGGGTATTTGACTACTTTTAAAATATAAGTCAATGGAAAGTGTTTTAAAACATTTCTTACTCAAAAAAGACGAATGGTGAAAAATATATGTAAAAATGGAGCAGTTACATGGTTTTGAAGTTTTTTTTTCTACTCTTGTCACGCAAAACGATCATTGTACTGAATGATGAAACTTCAAAACAGTTAAAACTACGTCATTTTTTTATTTTGTTTTTTTTTATTAATTTTGATTATTTTTGTTTTCAGGTTTCGAGAAATTAAAAAAAGAACTGTCGCATACCCTAATGTAATTTCGTTTAAAAGTACTTTTAATTTATTTGTTTAAGAATGCACGTAAATGCAAAAGTCAAAAGGGCAAACCCATACACAACTCCTACAATAAAATTATGAATTCGAAAAACAAGGCATACAAATGGTATTTATACTAATTTATAAGAATAGGCACTGTTATAATTATGGTCAAATTATAATAACAATTCAAACAAAAATGCAATATCGTAGATAATTCCAAATATAATATGAATACTATTCTCATGTGATAATTAAAATAATAAGGCATTCGTCGAAGTTCAAAGTTTAAAAGGCACTATAATAATATATAAATATAGTATGTTGCGTGTATTTATGACAACAAGCCAATATGTTATATATGAAATAACATTTTGTAAAAGAAAATGTATAAAAAGTATACTATTTAGTTAATGTATACGAAAGGAGCGGAGTTTTTGTATGGATTCAGTCAATAAAAACTAGTTCTTTCTCTTTTATCATCGATCTTTACCCTCTTCTAAAATATAGGGTATCAATTTCATTTATGGCAAGCTACACACTTGTTTGGATCGGCATTATTCGGCACAGTCGGTTGGAAAATTAAATATGCATATGTAGAAACTGCTATGGGTCAACTTTGTTGTTCGACAAATACTCGTACTGGCGAATCGAATGTGCCGACCCGAACAAGTGCGTACGTGAAGCAAGCCTTAAGAACCTTATACTTCATAATAAACGACAGTCACTCCGAGTAATTAAAAATAGAGACTCACTATGTCACAAAGAAAGCTGTTCATACACTTGCACTAATGAGTATACAACCAGTTTCTATGAACAAGTTAACCAAAATTACCCTTTTCAAAATATAGGGTAAAAATAGTCGAATCTCTTATGGCCCATACACCGACTGCCTCGCTGTTTCTAGCAATACAATGATCACAACATGACAAAATCCATACAAAAAATCAGCAATTCAAGTGGACGGTCATACAGGCTACATTTAGGCACATTTTAAGAGGCCATAGGTTTTGTACCAATACGTTCAAATGTATATGAAAACCGCATTTAGTTGACGCTGCTTTCTATTATAATCAGATTAGATAAAAATAACATTTGCTTACTGGTTCACAAGTTTTAAGGAGTGGGCAAGTCATTGTTTTAATAAATTTAACTGGAAGCTTGAGTAAATTTATAAAATTGTTTGCTAATGTCACATTTTACTTTATAGTTTCGTACGTAGGTATATTTGAATTTTGAATGCAGCGTCAACGATAATATTTAAATCTTATCTTATACAAATTCACTGGATTTTTACAATTAGTAGCGAATGCCATACAGACGTCGTAAGGTGTAAATTGGCTACTTTTACTTGGTTTAAATAGATTTTTAGACTTAGGTACAGCAAATATTCATAGCAATAAATACTGTTTTATGAAACAGAGCTACATTCCCCTCGTTTAGTTACACATTTTTCACATTATTTTATAAACATACTATTCGTGAATTTTGATAAACAGCTGTAAAGCATTCTATAAATATTTCAAATTAAATACCGGCGCGTCGCATACGCAGGGATTGAAAAACATGTGGTATTTGCTGTCTGACAATGTGCTAATAAAAAATAAAAAAATATATTCTGCTCAATCCATTTAGGTATTTTTAAGTTTACAGTATTACAATTTAATTGAAATTACCCTTCTAAAGACAAATAGGGTAAAAAAGTCAGATTAACAGACCTGATAAAATAAAGATTTTACTTGGCCTGTGATTAGTTAAATGTTGAAAACGTTAGTCAATATTTCAATAGAAAATATAAAGTTTCATGTATTTTATTATCTCTATTATAACTGGGACACACAACAGTCACTCTTTTGGAGGAACTAAATCATTTCTTATTAATATTTTGAGATCAATCACATTTTTTCTTTACTTCTGCACATGTCCCCTGATTTGGTTTTAATTCTTTATTTTTTAGTAAAACTGTCACTCCTAATAACTACTGAGTTCAAAAATTTAGCTTTGAATTTTCCGACTCTTTTTATAAAAAAAACTTCCGAGATTATTTTATTTTAAAATAAAACATTTACAATATAAAAACAACTACGAACAAAACGATTTATAATGAAATTGCAACATTCAGATTTGACAATTTACATGACAAAATAAATTTTGTCAACTTTTATGATGGCACGATTAAAAAATTACTATCAAATGAATATTTTTTCGACTCGGATATCTATGTTGTTGACCTTCGCTATCTTTCTCTTTCTAACATGCACGCAAACCCTGTGTCTCTCTTGCTCATACGACTCTTCTTCTCTATTCATAATTAAAATCTACATAAAATCATCTCTCTATCCGATTTGCGAGCCGAAAAAATAATAATTTGACATACTTATACAAATTATAAATACAGTTACTGTAATATATAGAACACATGATCGTCACTATGCTATGTCAAGTGGAATTTCGTGGCTCATTTGTATAAAATGGTATAATTTTCTTTTTATGTTTTTTCTCTTAGTAATCTTTAACTCTGCTGCACAATAGTAGCGAATGTTGTACGATTGACTCTTTCACTATTCATTTATATATTTAATACTTCAAGCACACTAATGTACACAGGCGGTGTTATTGCCATGGGCATTTCCTACCAGTCAACCTTTAGGTGATGCAACGATGCGGTTTTACCCTTTTTAACCAATTTTACACTTTCACAGTGGTTAAAAGGGGTAAAAGATTTACTGTATTATTATAATACAGTTCGACGGTTTACCTCCGCTTAAAACGGAACTCAATTACACAAAGAGCCACGAAACCAAAATAATATTTTTTTAAATGTTAGTTAAAATAAAAAATTGCATTACAACTAAATCTAAGCTAATATAAAATATATGAAACTTACGTACATATGTCTTATCATAATAATATATTCATAATAATATACTAAAATATAATATCATCAATATCGAACGAATTTATGGCGAACTTACGACTTTTGTGCTTGACATTACCAAAAAAAAGTTTTTAAGCGTCATTTATTTACACCACTAATATCTTTTTTTACCTTGTCATACATTATATTGACGAGTATAGTAACCCTTAATGTCTTTATTCATTCTTATACGCTTACAAAATACGATTCAATAAATTGGACACATGGTTTGAGCTGCATAATTGTAAAATGCCAATTGGGGCTTTATTACAACACAAAACATTAAAAAAACGTTTAAAAATATTCTGTCACGTATAAAATACAAAATGCAACGGTTGAAATGATTTTTGAGATTAAATAATTTTAATACCGGATACCAAAATACGGTGGGGTGTGTCTCGAGTGGGACACGCGGCTAGGAAACCGACGAGATGGCGTTGTGCGGGGACCCCATCTGTGTCAGCACCTTGTCCAGCCACTGCAGCGGCCCGTGCAGGTGGATCTCTATCCAGCACGGAGTGGACGTCACGTCTTGGCGGTGGTACTCCGCCCCCCAGCCCTTCACGAACGACATGCGAATCGTACACATCTTCGTGAGCTCATAGACCGCTTCGAAACCATGATTGACGCTTTGGGACAGCAGCTGCGCGAACTCTCTATTATTGAAGATCTTTAGCGAACATCCTGGGGGTATTTTACACACGGTAGACGGATGGAAGCCGTGGTGATGATTACAGTTACGACTCTGGACGAAAATGGCGGCGTCTGACAAACACTCCGCGTACACTTCCCCCCCGACATAGTACAGATGAACTCCCTTCCCTATGTGTCGTCTAGTGTTCTCAATCGTGGAATTCCTATTCACATTACTAAGCTGCCCTAAACAGAACCTGTCGCTGTTATTCGAAGGGTCCGTGAAGCCGTCCACCACGACCGAATGGGAGTTACAATGGAAAACTTCACCTACACGACAGTTCAACTCGTAATAGGCTACCGATGCCCAGTATAAAGGCTCCTGGTATGATACCGGTGCGACTTCCCCAGGAGGTTCCGAGTCATCTGAAGGTGGGGAGTACGCCGGAGGTGGCGTATCAGGGAGTTCCGAACTAGCCGATGGAGGAAATCCCGACCCTGAGTAGGAGACGTTGTGAGGCATCGAAGGTTCCGCAGTCCTTTGGAAGGGGAGTAACGAATGTCCTGGAGCGAATTCAGAATGTCTGGGTACCAACACTGGCGGTAACACGGGGCTCTCTACTCTCTTGTAGTGGTAGGGATTGATGCAGACCTCCTTCTGTTTCGCGCTGAACGGGTACTGGCAGATCTCTAAGGGTTTGAGTTCGTGGTGGCTCTGCAGGTCCGGCCAGCGCCAGACGCGGCAGTAGATGACATGCGGGAGGCCTTTCCGGTGCGATACCTGAAATTATCAAGTTTGATGTTAGTTTTTGGTCTAGTTTTTGGTAAGAAGATTTATTACAGTAGTTACGGGTAGTCCGAAGCCCGAAAGTTTGACAGCCACTCTTACCAAGGGGTATCATATTGCCCAGTAACTGGGTTGTGGAGGTCGGATTGGCAGTCGCTCCATGTAAAATACTGGTATTCAGCTGGATCTGGATAGACTGGAAGCCGACCCCAACATACTTGGGAAAAGGCTTAGCCGATGATAATGATGGATGATGATATAATTAGAAGAAATAGTTGTTTGAGGTTCATTTTTAATGTGATCCTGTGGTTATTTGTTTGTGTGTACACAATATCAAATAAGACTTGAACATCAACTCCAAGTACGGAGCTCGTAGGTACGTGCTTCTACTATAAGTACTTCTTCCGTAATCACCTCGCCTTAGCCAGGGTTGGGCACCAACATATTAATTGGCAAGATTAACACTACAAATTGTGCAGCCTTTTCATATGACTGTTTTATCTGAGGTGTAAAAATAATATAAATAAAACCCGCCTCTTACACCGCAGACCAATGGCTTCTTCTTATTGAGAGAAAGACCGAGCGTTGATCGCCAAGCTTGCTTAAAAAATAAAGCTATTTCCTACTAATACTTACTGTGAATTCAGGTTTTCTTAATTGGTGTCAGTGACGTGCAGGATACATTTGTAAAGTGCATAATATGAATTGAAAATGTAGCATTGGTACAGATTTCGAACCCAGAACCTCATGCAATAACCACCTAACACAGCCATCACAACACTTTCCACCATTATAATATCTGAGGTTATAGGGTACAAGAGAAATTCTAGTGTGGAGTAACGTTTTTTTTTTTAAGAAAGAAAGCTAACCTGCAATCTCCCATCAAGTGACCTAGGTATAGTAACACACTTGGATGGCGTGCCAGGACACGAAAGCGCCCGCTCCAACTCCTCGATGGCGCCTTTCCGCTTCTTCAGCTTCTTCACCAGACTGTCCACTGCCTTCTCCGCCCATTTCTCCTCTTCATCACCCTGTAAAAGAAGATAATAGTGATTACAAATAAGTTCTTTAGGGAAAAATGCATTTGAAATGGTTGATCCAGAATCACGCTCTGAGAGAAAGAGAAAAAGAAAAAGTTTATGTGAGGTTTAAACTGATAGAACTTGCTCAAATCCAATTGGCCAGGAAATCTATACCACTTACATTTTAGATGTTCAGTGCAACAAACAGCTAGCAATATTTATAATCCAAAGTATGTCTCTAAAACTCGATATATTTAAGAGAACTACTCATCCGATGTCTACGTGATTGTCCTTATTGTGTAAAATATATAAATAAATAAATAATAGGTCTTTACCTATGAAATTGCCGTTTTGTATGAAAAAATTTAAATGAATTTTTTTCATGTATTTTTTATTTGTATTAATCGAAGTAATCACCCATGCAATCAATGCATCTTTGCCAACGCAGTGGCAGTTTATTGATGCCCTTCTTAAAGAAATCAGCTGGACGGGAGGCAACAAATTCTTCAAAGGCATTTTGTACTGCCTCTCGGGTATTGAATTTTTTTCCCGCCAAGAAGTTATCCAAATTCTGGAAAAAGTAGTAGTCTGTAGGCGCAAGGTCTGGTGAGTAGGGCGGATGACGGAGAGCTTCCAACCCCAGTTCTTGCAACTTGGAGACCGTCTGCTGTGCAGTATGAGGTCGCGCGTTGTCGTGCAGGAGCAGCGGAGACGAGCGATTGACCAATGCTGGTTGGAGATGTGCCAGCTTCTCCATCATTGTGTTCAATTCTTCACAGTACACATCTGCAGTAATGCTCACCCCGTTTGGTAAGAAGCTGTGTTGAATCACACCGGCGCTAGACCACCAAACAGTGACCATCACTTTTCTTGGGGTAAGTTTTCGTTTAGGGCATTGTTTAGGTGCTGAACCAGGATCCAACCAACTTGCTGAGCGCTTGCGGTTATCAAACAGAATCCATTTTTCATCGCAGGTAACAATGCGGTTCAAAATTCCTTCATTTGTGTGTCTGTTGAGCAGTGCAAGGCACGTCTCGACGCGTACTTCGCGCTGGCGATCATTGAGTTCGTGGGGCACCCATTTGTCAAGCTTTTTTACCTTGCCAATTTGACGCAAATGGACCAATATTGTTTTGACGCTAACGTCGAAAGCTGCTGCTAATTCAGCCGTAGATTGTGTATCATCAGCTTCCACAATCGCCTTTAATTCGTCATTGTCGACCAAAGTCTTCGGACGACCGCGAGGTTCATTTTTCAGGTCGAAATTTCCAGAACGGAAGCGAGCAAACCAATAACAGGTAGTGCGTTGGTTTGTAGTGTTAGCTCCGTAAACGTCGTTGATGTTGCGTGCCGCTTGTGCCGCGTTGCTGCCACGACGGTACTCATATTCCATAATTACTCGAATTTTTAACGTATCCATGATGACGAAAAAGATTTAAATGCGATGAAAATGTAACACTAATCAATAAACAAATGACTACTTTTGGAAAAAAAAAACCATGTTTTTAAAATAAAATTAATTTGAAATTAGAATTCTTAGCCAAACAAAAAATATTTTGATTTGAAATGGCCAGTACTGCAGAACGGCAATTTCATAGGTAAAGACCTAATATAAGCTGGGGTTTCAGCATAGAGATGTATCGGAGATGGTAAATTACAGGAAAATAAAAAAGATTAATCAACATCATTTCAATGAGAAAAATCGATATAATACCAATATGTACTTAGGGTAATAAAATGGAAGGAAAGAATGGGCAAAATTGATATTTTTCACAAAAAAATGTTTTGCCGCTTTTTAGCATAGTTCATGGAATAAACCGGCTCCACTAACAGCTGGCACTGAACATGGCGCGCGGCGGTGACATGGGAGCAAAAACTTGAAACTTTGAGTTACAATTCCAATTGGGGCAATGTTTTAAATATGTGGTGGAAGTGTATGTGTGCGTTGACAAACATTTACATAAGTCACATACACTAACAGCCAAACCCGGAACAATTAACTAAGGCCATAAAATATTTTTTCCGTGCGGGAATCGAACCCATTCAACAACAACGACACGCGGAGTGGAGTGATTGGCTGCTGGGTCTTAGCTTAGTTAGAGCTGACTTTTTTTTACAACCTCCGTTACAACTCCGCTAATAACTTGCGAAGGCTTATGCGGATGCGCAGGTACGATTTCTTGGGGAACTGCCGCATTTGCGAAGGCGTAGCAAGATCAAGTAGTAACTCTAGTTTAGTATTATGTTAGTCCACACAGGTCTTAAGCTAAGGTTTAGCATTAAATTGGTCGGCATGAGTGGTCTCTAGATAGTGGGTTTAAAGTTATGTTAGTCGACACAGAGGGAGTCGGGCCCTACAAGCATGTATTTGATGAATTAAACTATTCCATTCAAAAGTTATTCTTCGAATGTTATTTACATTCACGATCAAGTTTCGCGTAATTAAGAAAACAAGGTAAACTGGTACATTAATCATGGATTCTAGACATGTAATGTTTCAACAACAGTCTGTCGCATTAGCAATGCACTACTGATGTCAAGTGCATCATTAAAATGGTAGAATTTCACTGTTTTAACCTTTTAACCGCCTGAGTTTATATCAGTTGCCATGGACCTAGCGCCCAGCTTATAAACCATCAGTACATTTATCATCTTGCCCAAAATGTCCTATTTTTGGGTAGGCTGTAAAGTAAAACCTAACAATCAAATTGGACAAACAAAAGTTGTGTGTCGCACAAATACGACTCGAATGAACACGAAAATATTGGTTGGATAAATCCGAAATTTTAACAACAGCTAAAAGGAGGGTCGAAATACTAAGCTATTGCTGACCATGTGGTCCTAAGTTAGATTTTCTGGATGGACAAAGTGTTATTGGGTGTTTCAATATGGAATTTCTAGTCAAATAACGCATTTCACATCATACCTGTATTCCTAGTAACACATCATACCTGTAAGTCCTAGATTGAATGAAGCAAACTGGTTTTTGGTGTTATTTTCTGCCTACCCCAGACGAAAAACGTGTGTTTTTGATACATATGTATGTATGCATGTATTCACAATGTAAAGGGCAAAATTATTGGAGTGGCAATGTGTTTCATTTTGACAATTTACCAACATTCATTGCATTATTTACGTGGTCAATCAGTTGAATAAGAATAGTTCAAACAATGAAGCAATGAAT
The DNA here is from genome assembly GCA_905147745.2 of Phlogophora meticulosa. NCBI lineage: Eukaryota > Metazoa > Arthropoda > Insecta > Lepidoptera > Noctuidae > Phlogophora > Phlogophora meticulosa. The sequence continues at coordinate 1,109,236 of LR990525.1, forward strand.
TAAGAATTTCCTTCAGAATCGTTGTTAAGTATAATAGAAATAGTGTTACACAATAACTGAGGTGCTGCTTATGAAAATTATATTACTTTATATGTACATAAGCATTTCCATGAAGTTGAGTCATCTTCTGCCTAGCCTTTTCCCAAGTGTGTTGGGATCAGCTTCCAGTCTAACCCGATGCAGCTGAATACCAGTATTTTACATGGAGCGATTGCCTATCTGACCTCCACAACCCAGTTACTGGGCAACACGAGACCCCTTGGCAAGACTGGTCAGACTTTCGAGCTTCTGACTACCCGTAACAACCGTCAAAGACCTCTAAATGACAACCGGGACTGGCTTACCGTGCTTTCCGAGGCACGGAGGAGTCTCGGTATGTTACGAACGGTCACCCATCCCCAGGCTGACCTCGGCAACCGTAGCTTAACCTTCGTTCAACCCGTGCGGCTGTTTCTATTTAGCCACAAAAATCAAAATCAAAATCAAAATTCATTTATTCAAATTAGGCTGAGAATCAGCACTTTTTGAACGTCAAAGACGTTTACATAAGACAGTCCCCCAAAACGCCCACCCTTCACCACTTCCTAGTGTTTTTGCTGGGAAGAAGAAGTGGAGGAACAAACTCCCCAGCAACACGTCTGTCTGATAGGTTTGAAGAACCTGAAGCTATACAACACATTATGTCAAAAATAATAATTATGTCAATCATCTTTATACGTCATTCAATTAAATAATTTGCTACATGTTAGCTAGCACACACCAATATGCCAAAATAAATAAATAAAAAGTTATATATACCAAAATCGACAATTAACTCAAGCAAAGCCTGCTAAACTGAATACATAAAAAGCCTCCAAGGCAGTCCAAGGGCGTGCCCGCTGACATGTGCAATGCTGAATTATATCAATACAACTCATTCACACAATGTAATGAGAGGATCATGTCAATAACATAAAAATATGGATAGTAGAAGAAACATACACAAAAATAAAGAACTATTAAACAGTAAAAGAACATAGCAACATTGTCCTGCGTTCAACAAAGCGATCAACTATTCTTGTCTTCTAAATAGTCGTTGATCGAATAATATGCTTTAGAACAAAGGTTTGATTTAACTTTAGCTTTAAACGCGTTAAAAGGTAAATCCAGGAAAGAATGAGGTAGCATGTTATAAAAGCGGATACCGAGCCCCACAAATGAGCTCTGGACCTTATGAAGCCGGTGGAAAGGAGCGTACAGTTTGTGCTTATTTCTGGTATTAAAATTGTGGATGTCACTGTTTTTAGTGTACATAATATGTATATTTTGCCTAATGTATATTATGTTGGCAAGCTCCTCTTCTATGAAGTTGAGTCTTAGCATGAAATATAAACCTACATTTTTATCAATAAAAAACAATACAAGGTCAATGTGTCACACAAAGTTCTATAAAACTCTATTTTGTCACAGGTAAACATCAAAAACATTATCCTCAAATAATATCTATCAAAAGAAAACCGATTGTATGATAGTAAACAACATTGTGATTCACAGTTCCTAGGAAATAACTGACTGGTACTTATGACTCACTTATGTTTCAACAACTGTTACTGTTTATTTTGTAACGGTTTCCCTATGGGTAGCCCTTATAGAGGGTTAGGGACTACTCACACTTAATCAGCTCTATTATGTCCATAGAAAACAACAATTTTGTTAAGGGACATATATAAAAAAACACACAAAACTGGTGTTTTCTATGGAAAAAAGCTGAATTGAGATGAATAAGTATAGTTAGTCTCTTAGCCTCAAACCTAGCAATACCTACTGAGGATTTTGCTACTTCATTGGAGGCATAAGCAATAGTCAAAACTAGTTTGTACTCAATTTCAAATTATATTTATTATTGAATTACCTGAACTAAAATTATAAAAAAAATGTTTGTTTATACCTAATAAACTCAAAAAGTACTCAACTAATCTTAAAAATTATTTTGCCTTTAGAAAGCTATCTTATCAGGGAGTAACATAGGCTATATTTTATTTTCAAAGCTACTCTTTGAAGTTGGTGGCTGGGATGTTAAAGTTTGAAGGAAAAAGTATGAAATCCACACGGACAATGTTGCAAATTACTAGGTTTAATAAAGATGCATGTATCAATATAATTCAAATAAAAAAACTCTTCAGCTTGATTGTTTGACAATTGAAGTTTGGTTAGTTTTTTTCAAAATATGTTAAACAAAATCCTGTACATGTCAAGTAAGTATAAGATCTATCTGACTACAATGAGAGGAAACATTAACACAAACTTTGAGATCCAGACATTCCCTTGGTCAGATCATGTGAAGACCATGTAGATTAGTGTCTGAGAGTGGGATTGTATTCTTACAATGAATCAAAATCCATTCCATAGTTTAGAAGAGCAATGCGGTCATACAGACAGACAGGAGAAATGACTATATTTTTGGACTATTTATAGATTCCTACACAATAGTTTATTTTATCACACATTCATCTGTGGTGAACTGTTACAGTCTATACAATTTTGCCAATATTAGTGAACTTTTATGAAAACAGTTGTACATGTTGTAGTCTTGTTTCTTTCTTATATCTTTAAGTATTTCTGCGTGCATTCTATGAATGCACTCTGCTTTGCAACCAAAAATTTTAAAAAAAATATTCTTAATACTAAACTTATTATAAAAAAATATTCACTGAGGCAACTTCTTTCTCCACCAACTGTTTCAATAAGTGATATGAAAGAGATAGCAAGCCCTAATCAAATCTTTCAGCTGATATTAGGTTGACGAACTTTCATAATGATATTTCATAATATTATCCTAGACATGAAGGAATGTGATAGTGAAATATAGTGTATACAAATAAATGATCTGTTCATTTGTGACAGAGGGGACCTGAGCAGTAGGTACCATATCTTAATAGATTACTTGCCAGCAACTGTTACCTCTTAGCCCTTATTTTGAGCGGGACCTTCTTCTGTGAGCATACCTATCAATATTTATGTTGATTTCAGAAAAACTAAGTTTATAGATATTGATAGATATCTGTTCCTTACACAACTTAAATAAAGACCAAACTAATATTAGTTTAAGACAATTAAAAAGTTAAATAACACTGTTATTGCCCTTAGACTTCAGAAAATTAGACATTGGACACCTTACGGCCTTTAATCTAGTTAACATTACTTAGAAAATGAATAGAAACTTCAAATTCAAACCAATTTCATTGAAAAAGTAACATGAGTATAATGACAAAGTTTGTAACCATACCTGCTTCCACCCTAGTAATTTCTTAACAGCGGGACTTGTGAACGAGAACAGGCTATTCAGGCTGGACATAGGCCCACTGCTCGATGATTCTCCATCATCGGTATCCATGATTACCAAGTAGCACCAGCCCGCGAATGAGTCACCGAACTGTGGGAGCCCGCCTCCCGCCAATAATCACACCGCGGAAAACACTCAAGCCGCCATCGATCCCAAACACCATTTGGTATTCCCCACAACTTCGAGGAACCAATTACGTACACTACAAAATAGTGATTAGCGGGCCAAGCGTCGGTCCCAATAAATGATTTACGACGACACTACTACGCAACTGTCATGGCTCCATTTATACATTTATGAAAAGCACTGCCTTGCGGTGGGTATCAAACTAATTTTGTGTAATTTAGTCAAGAGAAAACAGTGCAAAAATAAAATAAAACACTGGTCAAGCTGAAAAGGACAGCTCAGGAGACATTTTTCAATGCACAGATTATATATGCCTAATATTAAAAATAAATTGCCCTAAAGCTGCCAACTGTGAAAACGACTGAAGAGTGTTGCAAAAGTTTTCAACTCATCGTGATATCTCGTCAGTCGTAAATTGAATCACGATACCACGACTTTAGGTGGCGATCTCGTGATTTTCTACATCTGCAAAATGACCGACTGACCGATACAAGTCAATTAAATTCGACGTTTCACATCTGCAAAATTATATTTACGTTGTAAAATTAATAAGGCATTTAAGGTAATTAGTTAGTCGTGTAGAAAAATCTCAAGATTTTCTAAAAGTTACTTCTCCTTTTTTAAAAACGTTGCCCCACACTAAGAATTTTGGACAGTGGGTCGTCTTAGGATTCTCTTGTGTCGTGGGTGTTTACACGAACAGCCAGACACGGAACAAATGTCTTTCTTCCATGTGGGAATTGAACCCACGACAGACGGCGTTGCAGTCGACCGCTCGGCCACTGCGCCAACCGTGCCGTCAAAACTGTCTGAACTTTTTGTTTCTTTTTTCTTGTCTCTACATGTCATAAACGCATTCTCACATTTCAAATAATGTGAACATGGATATTCTTCAATTCAAAAGCTATTAATTTTCAAGCCTAAAATCTAGTCTGTTGAACTTAAGATATACTTACTTATGAAAGGGGCCGTCTATTAATGACGTGCTGTATTTTAGCCACTAACCCCCCTATCCCTAATGTAGGTACAGCATATTGCACGTCAGTATTAACACACCTTCCATTCAATAAAAACTACGCACCTACTACGCACAACTACGGGTGGCGTACAGTACAATCAACCAAAGTACGAAAATCCTTTTAATTCGATATAATATGTTGACCGAACTATTGCCATTTAGAACACTTCAAAATGCACAATGTGTGGTAAAAATGGTATAAAATAACCAGCAAGAAACTGTTATGAACAATAATAGAATCTACTATGTAGGTTACTGTATTTTGTTTAATTAGTTAGTTAGTTTTTTTACATGTTTTAGAGTATTATGTGACATGAGATCCTGTAAAGTTACTGTAGCTAATTACAATTTTTACTTTAGTGAGGCCAAGTGAGGTCAGTTGATAAACTGACATTTAAAAATCGTCCATATGAGTTTATTTTTAAGTTGTTTTTGAAGTTTCATTACGATCCAAAATTAATGAACAGCGTTGTTCAAGCACTAGATTTTTATATTACACGTACTAGTAAAGCTATTATTATCTCTGATTAATGAAGTTTCAAATTGATATAAAGTAATTGCAACAGTGAACCAGTGCAAAGTGATTAAAGTTAAGTTTTTTCAAAATACTGAATAAACAAAAAAAACGAAGAGCATCAAGCAGTCCATGAGTTAAAGAATCTTCGTAATGGAAATCAGCTGTTTGGATCTTAAAATACTGATATTCAAATTAAATCGTTAGAATAAAAAAAAACCTTCACACGCTCTGTGTTCCAGTTCATCACAACGAACAAATTGAAGCAACAATAAAATCTAGAGACAGCTTTAGAAAATATTGTACAAGCGAAAAAGGGCTCTGTATATATTTGTCAACTATATTATGTCAAAACTTGTAGGAAAATTCTGGAACGTCGTCCTTTATCGCATTTTGGCGAGAATTTTCTCGAATTTGAAGTGTCATTTGTAGACTTCGTGTTGCTTGATTGTACTTGACGAACAAATTAGTGCAATAGAAAAAGGAGAATTGTTAAGGCGGAAACTAGAGTATTTAGAAGTAAATATTTTATTACTACAAGTGCATCTATTGTTTTATCAGTTGTTAGCAGATAACAATCATGGCTCAGGTAAGAGGTTATACCGACGCTTTACGATTTCGATTTTGAATGAAGCAGCATAATTTCAACATGGTCATCGTTTTAGGTGAATCAGTTAAAGGAGGAGGGCAATGCGGCGTTATCATCGGGGAATTTCGAAGATGCCGTTAAATGCTACACAAAGGCTATTGCCTTGGACCCCAAGAACCACGTTCTGTATAGCAATCGGTCGGCAGCTTATGCCAAAGATGAGAACTACGCCGCAGCTTTAGAGGATGCTAACCAAACCATCGCTCTGAATCCTACGTGGAGCAAAGGGTATTCTCGCAAAGGTTCAGCATTAGCATACTTAGGCCAGCATGATGAGGCCATTCAAGCTTATGAAAAGGGCTTGGAGCTCGAGCCTGGCAATGAGCAGCTTGCCGCAGGCTTGGCCGAGGTCAAGAAACAAGTTATAAAACTGAAGTTGAAGACAGATGAGCTTTTCGAAAAGCTCAAAGAAAACCCTCAGTCAAAGGAATGGTTGAATGATCCGGAATATGTCAAAATGGTTGAAGTGAGTAGCAGCTTCCTGTTTTTATTCATACTTATCTTTGTACTTGGATATTGGTTCATAGGGTTCTTTATTATTTATTAATAACTTATGATGTGCTTTATTGTGAGTCATTGTTGTTTTTTCTACCTTTTCTCTTTAATTAGGTACATTGTTGGGTTTATCTTAGCCTTGTGTAAAGTATAAATTAGCGTTTCATTATGAATATGTCCATATTTTTATATTTGTGTCTTGGTGGTCTAGTGGTCCCATGTGCATCTACCAAGCATGAGTTCCTGGGATAGATTCCCATGTGCTATTTAGGCTTTTCAATACAGTCAAACGGGGTGAATCGAAACGTCAGGGTGAATTGAAACAAACCTTTAAATGAGATTTGATTGTTGATTCAACATTATTAATTACTGACAAGGTGTTGAAATTATTCATTCCAATTCCTTAAAAAAAATAAGAGTCCTTGTAGGAAAAAACAATGTTTAACTAACATGAAAATACCCTTTACAGTTTTGTTTCTACTCACCCCTGGGTTTCTATTCACCCCATTTTATGGTAGGTATTTTGTTGTTAGCAGCCTAGAGTCATTCAGGCAATAGACTTACCCTCATGGGCTTTAAAACACTGGCATAATGTGGGTGTTACTAATAAATGGGGCTCTAGGGATGATTTTGTGTCTTAAAAAATATATATATATACAATAATGCCTTATGATGCAACCAATCTAGATAATTATTGGGAAGTTTCCAATGGAATCAGACAGAAGAGGTTAAGCACTGTTGTGTTGATGGTGATAAACTATGGTTTCTTGAAAACAATCATTTCAACACCATAGCAACACAATCTCCAATTAAATTGATAATTTGATAATGCCTTGAAAAAACATGTTTTAATACATGTATAAGTGTAAGAATAAGCCAATGTGATCACACAAGTACTATAAACATGGTATTCATATTTATTGAAATATATCTATAAGTAGAAGAGGCAATTGAAGAACCTAATATTAGACAGTTATTAACCATTTTTTTAAATTAAATTGTTAACCTGCTTATAATTTTCATACAATTAGAGTACTCCCCCACTCCCAATGCTATGTAGCCCCCAAAGTCTGGCATCCATTTTATAACACAAATTTGCAATTGTGACACTTGCTATGTAATGACAAGCATTGTTTTTATCATTCTAAATTACAAGCCAATAATATTTATAGTTCCTGAAATATGCAGCTGTGACACACAGATGGATTTACAGACAAATTCATACCATTAGTGTTCCTTTTTTACTATTTTGGTATGGAATAATAATAATAATATAATAATGGTTTTGCTTTTGTAAAAAGAGCAACTATGCGGCAAGCTATTTTTTATTAAACTTATCGGTTTGGTTTTATGGATTGTAACCTAGTTTTTCTGCCAAAGTACTTGATGTTTGGAATGATCTCTTTTTGTTTAGCACAAAATGGGTTGCTGACAGTTATCAAGCAGTTAATTTAAAGGAACAGCTGAATTAAGTCAGTCCTCAAAAATTCGAGTCCTTGAGAAAATTTTAAGTCTATCTTGATTGCACCAAAACTGATTTATAGACATGTAACCTAACAAACTTTATGAACCTCCACAGAAAATAGTACAGAACCCCTTCGACGTCCGAAACCTTGGTGCTAAAATGGAAGACAAGCGAGCCCTCTTCACAATCAGCATGATGTTCGGTCTAGACCTTAATCTGCCTATGGACGTGGACCCACCAGCACCTGAAAAAAAGACTGAGGAACCACCGAAGAAGGAAGAGCCAGAGAAACCGAAATATGATAATCTTCCCGAGAACCGAAGATTTGCATTACAAGAGAAAGATCTAGGAAATGAGTACTATAAAAATAAAGACCTAGATAATGCTCTGAAACATTATCAGAAAGCCACGGAGCATGATCCCACAGATATAACCTTTTACACGAATATGGCCGCCGTATATTTTGAACAGAAAGAATATGAGAAATGTATCAAGGAATGTGAAAATGCTATTGAAATAGGCAGAGAAAACAGAGCTGATTTTAAGTTAATAGCCAAGGCTTTTACTAGGATTGGTGAGTCGATTTCTTTTCTCTTTATAATATTCTGATCATGTATACTCTGTTCCTAACCAATTTTTCGAAAATGTAAACACAATGGCCAGAAAATTTACCTGTAAATGCCAATAGGGATATATCCTCGGTATAATAAGTCTATTTAGTCAGTTAGATTACCATAACTAAAGAACACGTATTTTTTGCTTACTCAAATCAATAAAAAGTGACTAAGACTTAACACATCAAAGATCAGGAGGAGCCTATGACGTCACTTTTACGTAAAAGGTGTAACAACGTGTCATGAGTAGAATTGGTTACTTGAAAAATGATAATAGGGATGTGTCCTAGGTAAAAATATATTAAGTCTATATAGTCCGTCAGTAAGATTACCAAAAAATATTGGACACGTATATTTTGCTTACTTATTCAATAAAAAGTGACAATGATCACATCAAAGTTCAGGAGAAGGGGCTTTAAGACGTCACGCCGTGCTACACTTTTAACGAAAAGTGTAGCACGGCGTGACGTCACTCGCAATTTCAACGCACTATACCGTCGTCATTTTTGGTTTACGTGACAAAAGAAAAAATAGGTGTCCAGTATTTTTAAGTAATCCAACTTTCGGGCCAATCAGATTTTTTTAGGATACTACCCTATTCATCGAACTGTGACCCTCACCTCATAACTTTTTGCCATGGCATTTTCAAACGATTGAGACAATAGCCGTATATATTTTAATGGAGACAGAACAACGAGTTGTTCCCACAGTTTTTGTTTATCAGCTGTCGCTGATAATACGAGTAGCTTGCGTTAGATAGATAACGCGTTAGATACTGATGGATGCGGTCACTAATATATGCAGATTATTTTCATTAGTTTGTGATTGCCACAATGTTAAAAAATCCATGAATGCGTTATTAGTAATGAGACACGCGCCCCCCGTCCGGTGGTGGTAGCATCGGAAGACTCGCGAGACAATACAAGGTTGAAGGGACGTCGACTCAAAACCTTGATACTAAGATTTTTTCAGTACATGATTCTGGATCCCCCAGCGTTAAAATTTACAGTCGTCATTTTCTTCATTTTTACGTTTTTCTGTAATGATTTTGTTACTTATAACTAGTGAAGTCTTGATTTTTATCTAAGTAAATGAGATTTTTAACACCTTAACTGCCAGAAAACGAGACACAAAAATAAGTATGGTTTGTCGGTCACTTGGCGTTTAAGGTGTTACTGAAAATAGTTAATTTGTTACTTCATTTTTTGTTGTTGAACCCCGCGTGTCTTAGTTCTAAAAGGTCGCAATCCATTCGGATCGCGTGATTCTTACTTTAAATGTGCTTGCCACCATCTTAGAGCATAAAGAACCTCTTTAATGTATGAGTGTATCCGCAATTTCGCACACGGATCACTTGTTATCGCCACTAGAGCCAGCCACTTCACACATACATTTAGCGCTCTCCTCCGTCTTAAAATGTATGAAATTGAATCTACAACATTACTAACTATTACGTCTGTTGTCGACAAAGTGATCAAGAAACTATGACTGAAAATCCTGAAACGACAACAGAAGTATTATTACTCTTACATGCCAAAGTTACCGTTATTTACTTAGCCTTAGGAATGAAAATAGCTCGGCCCACTGTTAAGATACACACTGGTTCAGTAACATAAAACACATTCATTCGCTTTACCCTTAGAGGATACCCTTATTTAGTAGGTACCAGCTCTTACCCGCGACTTCATTCGCGCGTTACACTAATAGTTTTTCTAAATCGAATGTAGCCATCAGCCAGTTACTCCTCACAACATCAGCTATCTGCCAGTGTCAGTCCTGTCAATATTGTTCCACTGTTTCTGTGATTAGCCGGAACAAACAAACAGACAGACAGACAAAACATTTAAAAACTATCTTAATGGTATGACTACCGTTTAGGTATACTTACATACTGTTATTTTGAATTTGAATTGTGACGTTTGACGGTTGGCGCAGTGGTTGAGCGATTGACGGCTGCGTCGCATGTCGTGTGTTCCATTCCGCATGGTACAAGTATTTGTATGGTCTACAGGTGTGTTTTGCCAGATTGTATGTTTCTAAACCCACCCACGATACAGGAGAAATTCGAGGTATGGGATGACGTTTTTTTTTCAATTCAATTTGATTTATTTATATAGCCAAGTTCAATGTCCTATAAGATCACAAATCAAAACAGCTCTTATCTGTTTGAACTCAGTATAAGCATGTTATTGATACACTGGATAAACTTACGAACAAGGGAGATGTACCGGCAAAAATTTAAAACATTTTACTTAGATGGATTGGTCTTACAGGATAAATTAATGAAGATTAAGACTAACAAAACTAAAAAAGCTATGATATGTATGTAGTAACGCCGGGACGCCTTAGGACAGGTTAGGTGAGGTTCTGTACATATCTATCATGCAAAAATCTGCGATCTTTTTTCGTCAAACATACATACATAAACTCACGCACTTTTTCCCATGGGGGTAGGCAGAAACCAAAGAACGCCATCCGCTACGATCCTTACACCATCCTATCGATTCGCTCACGTTCATACAGCTGGTCATACCGCCTTATAAACCTTTTGTTAGTCGTCTTCCATTCATCCTCTCAACGTGACCAAACCATCTGAGCATACATTAATAATCTCGATAAAATCCACTTTACGGTGTAACCTAACATCACGCATGTATTCCCCGGAGGGTAAGGCAACTCGGTGTAAATCACTTTAAATCTCATTGTAGCTGGATGCCTATTTTATATAATGTCAAGTTTTTTTTTATTAATAAAACATCGCGCCTGTAATCCCCGAAGAGTTAGGCAGAAATGTAGCTATAGTAGGTGCACCCACGTTTTTCCAGTTCTGTTTATGCCTCATGTAACAGGGGGCGAGCCTATTGCCATCAACGCGACGCAAATCCAGACTCCAAGAAATTTCGAATGGAAAAACCGAATAATACATTGTTCGACCTGGGGAACGGACCCAAGACCTCATGCTTAGCAGCAGCGATTGCAACCACTAGACCAACGAAGCATTTTTTTTCTTAACTAACAGAAATCAAATTGTTGAGGCCCCAGTACTAAAAACCCCTAATGGCCTGACCTAAATCTGGCCCTAATTAGCGGCCAACTTAATGATCCCTTGACCTAATGCATTTATAAACTCGGCCGGCAAATCGATAATGCGATAGGTTAGCGCAATGAACCCGCCATTGTAAGAGCGAGACGTCAAATTATTTAATGGCCAAATAAATTTTACCCTTTGGTAGGCACTAGGCTCGCCCCTTATTACATGGCAATCAAACATAACTATCTGCCTAACCTTAACTTCGGAAAGTTCTTACAGGCGTGATGTTAGTGAAGAATGATCAATAGGGATGTGTCCTAGGTAAAAATATATTAAGGTCCGTCAGTAAAATTACCAAATAAATATTGGACACGTATTTTTTGCTTACTCAAATCAATAAAAAGTAACAATGATAGAGTACATCAAAGTTCAGAAGGGGCTTGTGACGTCACTGTTTCGTTAAAAGTGTAGCACGGCGTGACGTCACGCGCAATTTCAGCGCACTATACCGTCGTCATTTTTGGTTTACGTGACAAAAGAAAAAATACGTGTCCAGTATTTTAGAGTAATCCAACATTCGGACCAATCCGAATTTTTAAGGACACTATCGGCAGCAGCGATCGCGCGTTGCCTAAATATTTCCTTCTAGAAAAAAAAAACAGGAAATGTATTATACAGCAGGTAGAACTTATCAAAATCGTTAAAATATGCACTGTTTAATCAAGTGTCTTTAATTAACATTTTTCGCTTCATTGTTTTGTCATTAAAGATTTGTAGCGAAACCAGGTTCGCAATTATGTAGGTAGATACTGGCACTTGGCCCGCGACTTCGTCCGCGTGGATTTCATATAATTTCCCTTCGAATCTTTAACAACCCCTCCACCCCACAACACCCCTCCACTCCTCCACTTCACCCCTTTAAGGCGTAGGGTTGTCAATAAAGTAGCCAGTGTTACTCAGGATAATGTAGCAGTCTAATCATTAAATTAATCATTAAATCATTTACTCATGAAAAAAAAATACATTGTATCTGAAATTACATAGATTTTTTTTTTCTTTTAAATACGATACTGTGAAATAGTTTTTGAAATAGGATCAGAAGTTTTTGAGTTTATTCGTTACAAACATACAAAAATACAATTCTTTCTTATAATATTAATGTAGATAACTATTTCCAATTGTAAGACATTTGTCGCAGCTTTCTGCTCTAATGTTGTCTAGTCTACTTTACACAAATATATAAAATAAAAGTGTCTGGTCTCTTTGATAACAAGTTAACTAAATTCATATGATAGTATATATGTACGTAGACGGTAGTTACACCAAAATATACTTAATATTTAAAATGTTTTTGTCCGTCTTGCTTGTCCCGGCTAATCGATAAAACGGCTGTACCGATTTTGACGGTGCTTTCACTGTCATATAGCTGATGTTATTAGGAGTAACATAGGCTACTTTTATGTCAGGAAAATATTTAGGCTATCGCGCTATAAAATAAAACCCACACGGACGAAGTCGCTGGTAAGAGTTAGTTAATAATAAAATCCTTACAATTATTGTGTGGTTTCTGGCAGCGAGCCAAACCGTAATGTATGTTATGATAGATGATTTTAGTAGATAAATTATTATTGATAAATGTTTTACGTAAATAAACAAATGCAATGCCAAAATAAACAAGAGTGTACACCGTTTGATGGAATGGGGCTAATGTGGAAAATACCAGATCTATCTCTATCTAAATAACGTATTTTATCTTGTGGTACCTTTTCACGATGACTTATGTTCTTTATATAGTCTTAGGTCATGGTGAAACATACATTTACGATACAAAAGAAAAGAAAAGGAAATACATTTAGTCAGCACGCGGTCTCAGGCATACAACGACGGAATAGAGAACATGAAAAAAAATATCTAAATAAACTTATACATCATCATCATCATCATCCTCCTGCCCTTATCCCAATTTATTTGGGGTCGGCGCAGCATGTTTTCTTCTTCCATACATCTCTATTTGCCGTCATCTCATGGGTCACCTGTTTTCTTGCTAAATAAACTTATACATATGAGCAGTAATAAAAATATTATTAAATCAACATTCATTTATTCAAATTAGGCTGAGAATCAGCACTTTTTGAACGTCAAAACGTTTACAAAAGACAGTCCCCCAAAACGCCCACTCTTCACCACTTCCTAGTGTTTTTGCTGGGAAGAAGAAGTGGCGGAACAAACTCCCCAGCAACACGTCTGTCTTATAGTTTGAACTTACTACAATACCCCATAGTAACTCGTTATATTATTATAACCATCTTAATTTTTTTTCTGCCATTTCGAATAATTGTAAAATGTTACAAAATGGCTGGAAGACGTTATTGGCTCTTGAAGTAAACTAATACTTGAATCAATGTTTCACTATTCTATGCTAATACAATAAAAAATAGTTTATTATTTATTTTCTCACGATTTACTCTCATCTTAACCAACAATATTCTGAAGATGAAATATTTGTTTGTTTTTTGTAATGGATAAACTCAAAAACTACTTAATCGATTTAAACAAATCTTTCACCTATAGAAAGGTACATTATCAGCGAGTAACAAAGGGTTTTATTTTCAAAACTACGTTTTTAAGGGCGTAGCGGGGATGTTAAAGTCTGGAGGGAAAGGGGGGAAGTTTCGGGATAGGAGCTAGTATTAAATATGAAAATAGTACACCACTTCCGACGACGACCACCCCTTAGCGACGTCCCGAAAAACTTTCATTCATTTCATATTTTCTTTCAATCCAGGTAACGCATACAAGAAGATGGAACAGTGGAAGTTAGCAAGAACGTATTTTGAGAAGTCAATGTCTGAACACCGCACTCCGGAGATCAAGACCTTGCTCAGTGAGGTGGAGAGACGGATAGCCGAGGAGGAGAAGAAGGCTTATGTGGACCCCGTGAAGGCTGAGCAGGAGAAGGAGCTTGGCAACGATTACTTTAAGAAAGGTGAGTGATTATTTCTTTATTATCGTTTTACTTATTTGTTTAAACTTGAAAGGGGCGCTCGTGGCTTAATAAAACCAGACGCACGAGTTAATCGAAGGTTAAGTTATGCTTGCCGAGGTTAGTCTGGATGGTTGACTGTTCGTAACATATCGAGCCTCTTCCGTGCCTCGGAAAGCACGTCAAGCCGTTGGTCCCGTCTGTCATTTGAAGAACAGTCGTTGCTAAGTCAGAAACCCGAAAGTCAGACAGCCAGTCTTACCAAGGGGTATCGTGTTTTTTCCCATCACCGTAACTGGGTTGTAGAGGTCAGATGGGCAGTTGCTCCATGTAAAATTGGTATTCAGCTACATCCAGTTAGACTGTAAGCCAACCCTAACATAGTTGGGAAAAAGCTAGGCAGATGATATAAAAATGAAATATTCTCTGCAGGCGACTACAGTACAGCAGTGAAACATTACACCGAAGCCATCAAACGTAACCCAGACGACCCCAAGCTGTACTCCAACCGCGCCGCCTGCTACACCAAGCTGGCTGCATTCGACCTTGGACTCAGGGACTGCGACCTGTGCTGCAGGCTGGACCCCAAGTTCATCAAGGGGTGGATCCGGAAGGGAAAGATTCTTCAGGTAAGGAATTCGTTCTTACTGCGATTGCCTCAACATTCACTAATTTAAATTTTCATAATCATATTTTAACTTTATAATTCTTATTATACTTTTATTTGGTTCCACTGGTTAGTACAAAAACAGACTTTTCAACTTAGGGTTAGGATTTCTTAATTAAGTACACATAATTATTATTCATCCCTGCTGAACCAGCAACCGGACAGAGTTTCTTAACATTGGTGCATCGTGCTGTTCAGCTAGGGTTTTCAAAATGCTGTTGCTGCCAACCCTCATTCTGCTTAATAAGAATGTAGTCTTTTTCCTCATAGTTGTAACTTCTAAGATTATTTTTACCAATTTTTGAGTTATTCAAAGCTTGAAGATGATTTTCAAAATTTCCAAAAATTAAAATTTATCGCACGGAGCCGGGTAGCCGCGTGGCGTTCATGTGACACCGGGGCCGCTGAACTTTATATAGAGCGGCTTAAACTTTTAAATAGTAAAATATATAATTAAAATAGCAAATTACTATTCAATTGTTTCTAGTTAACAAAAACATCCCACAACACACATCACACAACGTCACACAACATCACACACATACAACTTCAGGTCCACTTGAAAACCAGCGTCAGATACTAGATGTCTGGCATTTTTGCTGAACTGGACCCATTTGGCGCAGCCGTAAGGCAAATAATATTTTTTATTTATTTCATTACTCCTGTCATCCTTATTATTATTTCTTTCTTTGTTTAGATATTTAGTATTGTCATTGTGTGCCTGAGTCTGAGCTAAATTAAAGTTTTATCATTCATTCTTTCTTTCATTAAAAAAATAAAATGTGTAGGTACGTAAGAGACTAAGCGCATTGGGCTGTTCGCTCACTCCGCGCCATTTTTCTTACTTTAAGCATTTTTATACCCGTTGTAACTTCTCAAAAGGTCTGATTCGAATAATTTTAAAGAGAAATTTACTGATTATGAAATAATTAAGTTGGCTATGGAATATAATCATGATACGAATGCAAATGTAGGTAGCTTTCTATATATGAAAGATTTTTTAAATCGTACAAGAAGTTTTTGAGGTTATCCATTACAAACAAACATACTTACAAATAATCAAATCTTTTATTTTATAATAGTGTAGATATAGCTTTGCGATTACGGTAAGTCTCTTCGTAAGAATGACGATAATCTCAACAACACCAAAAATATTTTTTTTTATCACAGAGGCCTCATAATCACACTGGCGTTTCTAAGATGTGCACATCTCCATCTCATCCAGTCTTTCCGTTCTAGTTAACGAACCCCATGCGGCTCACGGTGAATTCGCTGCGTAAACGCAGTCACGCCGGTGACACGTGCACGTCCGCAAAACGTCAGTGTCATAGAGGCCTCAAAATTGTGGTGAGCGCCATAGGGAAATCGGGGTTTTAGGAGACTGGTACTTCAATTTGAACTACATAACTAGATAACGTTTATTTATAAAAAAGAGAATCATTACGTTTTTAATGTCTTAAGTTTTTAACAAAGACACTCCCCAAAATTCCACCACTCACCTCGTTCCAGTCATTTGAGGTCTCGCCGTCATCATTTTCAAATACAATTTAATTGTTTGGCATGCAGCGTGCCAAACAATTAAAATAATTTGAAAATACTAGAGGTTGTATTTTAAATATTAACTTTACAACATTATCTAATGTATGCGTTTTAACAGAATAATTAGCAAAAACATACTATGAAAGACCTTATCTTTTTACTCCATCTTCATAATTCTTGTAAGATTTGCAGAAATTGGAGATTTTTTAGAACTAGTAATACTGACACACTTCAGCACGTGCTTGTTATCAGTATAAGGTTGCGTTTCCATTGAGGCGGAGCTTTCTGGTGCATGAAAATTACCAATCACAATCTCAATGAAGTGCAGCGGAGGCTACTACCATTGTGACTGGTTATTTCTTGCGCCTCTACGGTCCGCTCCGCCCAGCTCCGCCTAAGTGGAAACGCAGCTATACTAGTTCTCAGTATCAACTACGTATTTTGTACATAATATTCGCGTATATTGTCTAACACAAATATAGTTTATTGTATTAGACAAAAACTCCAAGGTACTAGCATACAGTGTGTGCGTGTCAGAATCAATACTATGAATGTAGTAACCGCCTGCTGTTACATCAGTTGCCGTACTCCCAGCGCCCATCTTATAAAACGTCACTACATTTATGGTCTTACCTGAAATTAACTGTTTTTGGGTAGAATGTAAAGTAAGAATCAAATTAGACGAAGGTTTTGTGTCGTATGAATATGACTCAGTTTGTATGTACAGACGCCAGCACATCCCAAACTGTTAATTTTTCCCAATTGAACATGAACCTTTTGTAATAAAGTTGAAAAACTATCAATGAAATTCGGCTGATTGGGGTAGCTTGATGTGTTAGCTGTATGAGCTACTGGACACGAAAATATTTGTTGGATAAATCTGACTTGGGCGGTTAATGGGTTTAAGAAGAAAACATGCTGTGATTATTCCCTTACAAAGGGTTGTTCAGTCTCTATTTGTGCACCAAGCCATGAATAAATAACTAAACATTTTTGTTTCTACACAGGGTATGCAACAGCACGCGAAAGCTCTGAACGCGTACCAGAAGGCTCTTGAACTAGACCCCAGCAATGCCGAGGCGCTGGAAGGCTACCGTGCCTGCTCCACGCAACTTAACTCCAACCCTGAGGAGGTAGGTTCTTCTCCGGTGATGATGATGAGAAAAGATTTAATATATTGCAAATATTCAGCTACCTACAAAGCATGGTAATGGCTTTTCTATTGGGGAAACAGTGAATGCTTTGCTCGGTGATCTAGTGGCCGCTAACGCTACAGAATGCTGAATATGAGGGCATGGGTTCGATTCGTGGGCAAAGTTGATTCTAGATTTGTGTCGTAACCTAGGTAATTAGGGCACATCTAGAATCCAGGCTGGCCAATAATATTAAATTACAACCCAGTAGTCGACAGTGTGTTTTAAATTCGGAACTTCAACACAAACCTAGTGTGTGAATATTGAGTTTTAGTAATATTAAAACATTGCATGTATGAACTATATTTTCAACCTGCTAAGAACCATCACTTATAGCAAAAGCACCTTCTTTACTTAAGAGATAATACTAAGGACTGACATTATTCTAATTTTTCGTTCACGCATAGGTCCGCAAACGTGCAATGGCCGACCCAGAAGTGCAACAAATCCTGCGCGACCCCGCGATGCGCTGCATCCTCGAACAGATGCAACAAGATCCTCATGCTCTACAGGACCATCTCAAGAATCCAGAGGTCGCTGCCAAGATCCAGAAGCTTCTAGAATCTGGCCTTATTGCTATCCATTAGTTTACGAAAACCTCGTTTAGAGATAAGGGTTATATAAATTAGTATTCGAATCGATTAGAAAAACTACCATTAATTACATTAGAAGTTGTTTCGTTGCTGGCAACGTTTCTCCAGTGATTTTGTTTGTACATGAGTCGGAAAGTTTTGCATGAAGCAAAACATTTTATTTATCAATAACGATATACAGCAGTAGGAACCTTTTAGTTTTTGTAATCGATTCAGGTACGAGTTCAGAGTCTCGCCATCTCGGATACTTTAAGATGGGATCGAGTTACTGTTTTGAAAAGGATTTTCGCCTACCAAACGTTGAATGAAACTTAATTAGGTATTTAAAAGTCATCGCTTTTTTACTGTGATTTTACTCAGTTAACGTGTTATGCTTGTCTCAAATTGTAGGCTTGTGGACCATTCCAAAGTATGCTTTTTCAGTAAGTTATGCAGTTTGGACTTTTTTTTGGTTTTAGGTTTTATTTTAGCATACCTCTTAATTTGAAAAATATCTTTATGCAGATATACTGCCTGAATGGAATTTACATTAATAGCAATTATTGTAATTTATTCACTAATAAAGAAATATGTAGGCAATATGTTGTTTTACTCACACCAAGTATCTGTTAACAAAGCACGAGAAGACGTAAAACCTATCTTCTGAATGCAGTGTTGGGCAAGTTTAAATTGTTAAGACAAAGATCAACAATTGATTTATTGTTAATTGTCGCCAAAACAACTAACAATTGCAATTGATCAACTGTAATTGTATTAAATTACAATTAATTGTTAATTGATGACGGCACGGTTGGCGTAGTGGTTCACCCATCGGCTGCTGCGCTGCTTGTCGTGGGTTCGATTCCCGCACGGTACAAATATTTGTATGTCCTACAGGTAGTTGTTCCGGGTTTGGCTGTTTGTGTATGTGAATTTGAATAATTGCCTATAAGAATAATAACGAACATAGAACCAACAGATAGCTGTAAACCATATTTTAAAGAACACAAAATCCTCACCTTGATTGGCATTTATATTTTGGAATTGTGTAAATTGGTGCGAAAATATCCCGACACATATAAAACACGAGGAGAAATACAAACAAGCCATTCCTTTCGTCATCAGAACAGAATAAATTTACCCCAGTCACACCTTAAAATGCACTCTTCTAGTCCTCATTCAATGTCAATAAAAATATACAATAAATTACCAGAGTATTTAAAACAAATAGAGAAAACAAATATATTTTTAAGGAAAGTTAAACAATTTTTAATTAATAAAAGCTATTATTCATTAGACGAATTTTTAAATGATAAATAAAGTTTAACTAATTTGACTGGAGGAATACCATAAACACTTAAACTTAAACAACTTATACTTAAATAAATAAATGAGAGATAATTAATATATTAATACAGAAATAAATAAAATAAAAATAAATAAATAAAATATAACTGGAAAACAATAAATAATCATTATAAATTATAATTACAATCAAACATGATAAAATATTAAATTTCTATATAAATTAATGACATCTACCTAATTTTGTTGTTTTAGTGTTACGGAATTATCGATAAAAACGCTCTTCCTCTCTCCAACCATATCCAAACTTTGCAGTGCCCGACAGGGTCCATAATTGTTTCTCTAATTGTATCTTTACCACCTGTATGTACATTATGGATTGCAATAAATCATTTGAATTGAATTGAATTGAATTGTAAACGCAAAATTGTACTGGTATATTCCCTTTTAATAATTGTTATACATATAGATTATATTTTTAAATATTTATTTGAATATAATACCATTTATAGTGCACCACCGATATCGGGAACAGGATCCAAGCTACCGGTGGTTAAGGTTGCAGAGTCAGGAACCTCATAATGCGAGCAGTATCGACAAGTACTGCCTTCTGAATCAGGGCCTTGATCCAACCGCCCAACGAGAGAATCGAGAGATGGTCGTCGAGACTTAGTCATTAGGCCATTGGCCGTCACGACGATCGGTACACTGGCAGCCGAGTCCACATTCCACATGTCAACAACCTTGTATGTAAAGTCAGTATCGACTCACTGTGCTGGACGCTGATCCATCTATCACCGTAGTGGTTTTATTATTAACAATGAATCCATTGTCAATCATGATTTGCTGCAGATAACATTTAATCATTTTTTTTATAATTTTTGATGAATTTAAATAGTAACTAACAATTTAAAATTCTACTATACGGGACTGTACTAACGGGTTGTTATAATTTATAATGAAAGATGGTATTCATTTTTTGTCAATAGGTAAGTCTGTAAAAGTATTAGATAAAATTACCGAAGTCTTGTGATATATAAGTCTTATAATATTGTCAAGTTTTGATTGTTTCAAAACAATTAAAAGTTAATTGCGATTAACGTACATTAAAATCATATTGATTTGGATGAATTTATGTTAATCCCAACTCGCAATTACTTTTGTTGTCAATTAACGAGTTAATTTAAATACTAGTTGATTAAAGCCCAAGCCCACCCCTGAACATCATCGACCGCTTGCAGGTGATACTCAAAGTTATCAAGAAGATAGGCTGTCTCGCCTCTCGGGCTGCAATAGCTGTGGCCACGAGTAAATGTAATATTTATTACCATCTACTAGTCAGTCCCTGCTGGAGGATCGAATTGAAAATGGCAAGTATGTTTCTCTGTAGAGCGTGGGATGATGCAGGCAGGCTCGGTGAAATTAAAAGAAGAGAGAGTTCCTAAGAATTCAATGGCTGGCTGCCTGTAAGAAGCCAAGGAATATCAAAGAGGATCTTCATTCACTAAGTTGTCATTGGAGGCCACTCTCTGAGCTACTTAAAAACGTGCACAACTCGTGTATAAAAGTCATGTCACAATCTCATGTAAGCAAATTAGAAGTTTATATGACAGATTGAGACTGATTAGAATACTCAGCGCATACTCCCCAGACACAGTAGAAAAGAAAACTATTACGCTAGTAACCCCACACCACTGTCATTATAATCTCTTTTTGACTTTGACATTATTGACAACTTGATGTCATTCATTATTTTTATTTATTCGCGGTACTACTTTACGGTGATTGCACGTAAACTATGTTTAGTTAATTATTACGTTTCTATTGTAATTAATTGACCAGTGTTGGTTGTAGTTTGCAGCTTGCGAAGATGTTGAGAAGTGGTGTACGTGTTATATATTAAATATAAGTGCCGGTAACAAAGAATTTAAAGAATAAACACGAAAAAGTGCGTGTTCGAGTGTTTGTTTAGATACTGTGATATATTAATGCTGTGAAGCGTAAGTGAAATAATACTCTTATCTAATGTAATTATATTTTATACCGGTACATATATACTCTAGTTTAAAATTAAATAATTAATACAATGTAAAGCCATTTCGAACTAATAGTAAATTTATTTTTTATTGGAAATGATTCTCTTTTAATCATTAATAAATAAAAGTAACTTAGGAAATTCCAAATCTGCCAAGTAACAATAAGACCTTAAAACTTTCCAACAAAGTTAAAAATTGCGCCTCTAAATAATTCGCTGTTTTGGCATTGACAGCCAATCATTTTTTTAACTCAACGACCTTCTTAATTTGTTTACAGTCGCAATCTGCGAACACTTTATTAAATCAGCAAGTAGCGAATATAATTTAAAAAAAAATGCGTAAATCGTTGAAGCTATGTTGGTCATATTGTATGATAAAACATTTCATCATTATCCCTTTTCCCTTATCCCAATTTATTTGGGGTTAGCATAGGATGTTTTCTTCTTCCATACATTACTATTTGCCGTCATCTCAGAAGTCACCTCCTTCCTAGCCATATCATCTCTCACACAATCCGTTTCCTAGGAAAATAAATAAAATTATAAAACTGAAATTTAATCAGTGCTCTAAATAATGTCTTTTGTTTTTGTTACAATGCTAAGCTGTATGACACATACATATGATAAATAATTATTGCTTAGTTTACTTTACTCTAACGCTGACCAACTGGGCTGTGTAAATAAAAAACAGAGAAGGCATTTGAGAAACAATTGAAGGACCACAAACAGGGAGAGCTTGTCCTTCCAAATTCGAACTCATAAAAATTTATACCTACCTGTTCCTATGTACAGACAACAGCTCATCAAGCTACTCCAAACTGTCAGATTTTCCGAATTGAACATCATCATCACCATCCACCTGCCCTTATCCCATCTTATTTGGGCTTGGCGCAGCATGTTTTCTTCTTCCATACATCTCTATTTGCCATCATCTCAAGAGTCACCTCTTTTCTAGCCATATCATCTTTCATTTTCCTCATTGAACATGAACCTTATACTTTTGTGATAAAGTTGAAACTTATCAAAGAAATTTAAAACGTTGGGGTCTGGCCTCTGTACTAATACTTAAATAATGTTGAACACTTTCCCTGCTCAGTTCAAAAATACAATTTAACTTGTGCCATAATGTCTGGCAAGTTTACAGAATGCGTAGGTATATGGTATTGGGTAGGGGGTGGTGGTCACACATCATGTTGTGTTGTTGTGAATGCATTCACTATACAGGATAAACTCCTAGCATAAAAGTAAAAAACAGATTGAAAAAACCAACAACACTTAGCACAATCTGGGAATCAAACCCAGGACCGCATCCTTAGCAGACACACATGTTACCACAAGACCAAAGAGGTAGTCTGTGAATGTAGACAATTACTTATGATTAAAATAATGATTAAACTCTTGTTTCAAACAAAGCCTTTATGTTATGTCAATATCAATACAATTGTAGAAACACTCAAGATTACATTTCAATGATGAGATAACTTTTATCAGAGAAATAAAGATGTTTTGTTTAGACTTACTTAAAAAAACAAGAATTAGCGACTTGTGTAAATATGATACAAGTAGCTACTTCCTTATAAAAAGTTATCCGTAATTCAATCTGAAATCTGGAATTAAATCTAGTCAAATAATAAATTAAAACAATGCATAAATAATTTTATCTCATTACTTTTTTTTGCATGCTGTCTTCATATGTGAGTAAGATCTTCAATAACTAATAATATAAGTGTTTGTTTGTAATATTAAAATAACAGTTTTTTACTAAATTTATACAAAATTATAAAAGTTTATACAGTAGTTATGCCAACAAAACAATTTAATTTCATTTTTTGTCAGTCTATTCCAGCTAATCTCCCAAACGGCTGGAGCGATTTTGACGGGAATTTTATTGGCGGATACCTAATATTACGAGGAGTAACTTAGGCTGATTTTATTCTACCAAATGAACAGGGTGCTGATACAAAAAAAATTGTGCCCATGAAATTGTGAACAAAATCCAGATTAAAATAGGAAAGTATTATATTCTTAGGGATCAGAAGCGGGTAATATTAAAAGGAAACAAAGCACTAAAATTTACTTAACAAGAATATTAAATAAAAAAAGTAGATATACACTGAAGTAAAAGTCCTCACAGAAAAAAAAATATCATTCACCAAGGACTACTGAAACGTCACGTGACGCGTTCGAAAACCAAAAAAGAAGAAGAATAAGGTTGTAACCGCTCCGTTTTGTTTATACTCTTCCCGTCGTTGGTCCGATTAGCTGGGTAGAAGTATTATATATAAGAATATAATATTAGAGAACGATTACCAAGCCAGGTTAGAAGATCTTCCTGTTTGTATGTTGGTACATCTAGTGTCATATTGTTTCTGACATCCACTGGAACATAGTCATGGGTACAGCTAGTTTACAAATAAAGTCCAAGTGTTTGTAACTTGAGCTTCTTGACTCATAACACTATGATTAAGTTACTAAGTAATTTGTAGTCACCTTAATTAAACAAAGACATTCTCCATTTTTAAGAAGTTTATCTCATACAGTCATGCCAGGGAAATACCACTGTTACTCTTTCAATTCATAATATTATGTATGGTACTTTCTAAGTTTATCTTAGACTTTATATATTGATGACAGATAACATTGTAAGGAAACCTGGAATTGTAATTAATCTAGATGTTCCAAATCGCCAATCTTGCTTGTGCCTTCTCTTTATAAGAAGACAATTGCTCTGCAGTGGGACAGTAACAGTCTGGTGTTATTTATTATTATTACCTAATCTATACATACGTAAGAAATTTTTAAAAATATCTATACCTAATGTATGCCCATCGGCCGGCGATGGGCATATTAGGAATTTCTCCTTTATTGTGTGTACGTTTACAAACATTCAAGTTTACATACACAAACAGCCAGACCCGGAACAACTACGTGTAGTCCATATTTGTTTGGTGCGGGAATCGAACCCGCAACACGCGACGCAACAGCCACCGCACAGACACTGCGCCAACCGTGCAGTCAGCAAATTAACTGCTAAATTGTAATTATTTATTTTAAAGGAAATTATATTTTCTGCAAATAAGACGATTTGCACCAAACATGGTTAAGTAGGTATTTAAATTTCACATTAATTAAACTTATTTACAACTTGATCTTAGGTACAAAAAATATATAAGTACATAATCCTAATTAGCTCCTAATCTCTACACATGACAAAACAAAGTCCATTTTCATGTCTGTCTGTATGAACGCTCAGTTCTTTTAAATGACACAATAGATTTAGAAGTGGGTTTCACTAAAATTTAGAATATTTATCGTCAGAGTTTACTGGTGTACCTTATCATCATCTGCCTAACAAACTTGGGGTCGACTACCAGTCCAACCATACTCAGCTGAAAATTTATATTTAAATCTACGCAAAACACGGTAAGTAGGTTAATATTCTGATAACAGTTTAGGTATACTGTGGTATTGGCTTACTTTGGCCCAAAGTGCAACGTGTAGAGAAAGAAGGCTTTGAACACGATCGACAAAACAAAATACCGATTTCTAGTTTATTTAAAGTAATCTCAAACCGGATCTCGACTAAACAATTTTAATGCTCAATAATCAAATACAGATTATAAGATAACCAATGTAGGTACCTACCTAAACCTCTCCTAAATTCGATTTGCATTCATGGAACACGCATTTAGTGCACACAGTAACACACAGAAACACACACACACAGAACACATACAGTTTACTAAGTGTATATGTGATTTATAACCGACTTCAAAAAGGAGAAGGTTACTATTCTACTGTTTTTTTTTGAGTTGGAATGTTTGTAATTTTAAACCTTTCGCAGTCTATATTCAAGCTCTTGCCCCCTTGTGGTCTGCGGACCACTGGTTTTGAACCAATGCTTTGAACTGTTGTCTACATACCTACGCCAGTCGTCACGAAACTAATAAAAGCTGGCCTCGTTTTCTATCTCTAATCCCATACTACCCTAGGCCAACTCAAAGTCAAAGTGTTACCACTGTACAAGCGATTGAAGATAACCAGTACCACCTATTTGCTCCCAAAATAATCTAATATATAAAATTCTCGTGTCACAATGTTCGTTCCCATACTCCTCCGAAACGGATGGACCGATTTGTATGAAATTTTGTGTGCATATCAGGTAGGTCAGAGAATCGGCCAACATCTATTTTTCATACCCCTAAATGATAAGGGTGGTCCACTCCTAACATATTATATGGCAAAACAACGTTTGCTGGGTCAGCTAGTAATATATACATTTTTTTGTTGATATGATTTAAAATGGGGCCACTGTGCTATCAGATACTACGTCAAAAAGTTTCCAGTAAAATGGCTGGTGACGACCTAACTGACATACCATCTGACTTAAGTGATTTTAATACTGGTGGTTGAAACTCGACCGTTACAGCCTTCTACACACCTCTATTGCTAAATCTCACATTCTTCAGTACCTATGTGAAACATTTAAAAAGGGCTCCGAATTTTTTCGCTTCACATAGTAATGTAATAATTTATTTTACTGCCATTTTTTTCGTTTAGTTTTTATGTTTTACTTTTCACTCTGTACTTATATACTAATGAGCACAACCAGCTGTAATTTATCAAATAAAATGATAATAGCATATCTTATAGGTATGCTATGTACTTAACTACTTTTAAATACTGCTATATAAGCCTAATGCAATGTCACTGAGATTACATACCTACTCACACCATTCAATTTTCATTCAGCATCGGCCCTTATCGTGAAGTACAGTCAGACGCACATTAGCGAGGTAATTTGTCATTTTCTCGAACGAATATTGCCGCAATATTCATGTGATACATTGTCAAGCGCTCGTAAACTGCTGTAATTGGTTGATAGGATTATCAGCAGCCAATCGCATTACTTGACTTACATTTAATTTTGACGCTACGATAATTTATGTACGTCCCAGAAACCGAGTGTTTATGTCGTATTAGCAATATGTGTGTTGCTGACTGTAGGTATCATAGATAAATATTTTACTCCGTTAAAACGCGTAACCGGGCGTATCATACGCCTAAAGCTAAAATCTACTGTTCACAACGATACTTAATAAAACACGCCTCACACATTATTATAATTTTCTTCTACTCAATCGCACTCTGACCTCCAAGACACAAAACCTGCTTTGTTTAGAGGTCAGCGGTCAACACAAAATTAACTACTTACTATAATTTACAAACTAAATCGCTAAATATAACCGGTTTGTCTGTCATGAAAGTGTACCGGAAACATAAATCATCGTTCGATGACATTATTTGGTAATTCAAAATCCAAGTTTTAGAGTTAAAAGATATGCGCTAATAACTGATACCAGTAAATACAGATGTGGTTAAATAAAGCGAGTGCTATTAAGCCATCATTATCAGGAAACTAGGTATGCTAATAGATAGGTACTCACTACTAATAGATTAAACAGATAACTCAACGATCGAACGATTTGAGCGTCATCTTTGCCGCCACATGAGAATACTCCTGACTTCACACAAGTCCTGCATCGCGCAACCAGAGTTATCCGCGGCTGTAACATATCCAAACATACAGAAACCATACAACAACAAGTTGGAGGACCTTTTTCAATGGAGGATGGGGAACTTCCACTCTGTTCTTTAATTAATATACCAAGGCGGAGTAGAGTTATGCCAAACTTAATTTTAGATTAATAACTATGGGCCTCTTTTTACAGGGGCCATGATTTCATGATACTCCTTTATGGTATACTATTACATGTGTCATAGTCCCCTTAATACACCATGCAACTAGCTGAGCCCCGCGGTGTTAAAAAGGCACATTCAGCATAAGCACGAACTATCAAACGCGCAAAGTTAAAATGGTCGTTAAGTTTTCTGAAATTTTCCAATTTTCTGAGCTATTGTCTTACTTTTTTCTCTTTTCTGAACCTTGTACAAAGTTAATAAAAATGAATCGGTAAAGTCGATCTCAAGTTATGGCGTGACCAAGGGAAACAGGGACTCATTTTTATATTTAGATATAAACCGACTAGTTTTGCAGTCACAAACCAGTATGGCTGATGTCCTATATAAAGCCAATACCTTCTATAGAAAGGCTGGGGGGAATGTATGGTGTTACGCGGATGGATAGAATAAGGAATGAGTATGTAATAAGAAGTTTGAAACGGGCTCCAGCTACCGAGAAGTTATGTGGAAATCGGGTGTCTTGGTATGGGCATATGATGCGGAGGAATGAGGATCATGTTATGTGGTGGGTTACGAGAGTAGAAGAAGACCAAAGAAACGATGAATGGATTGTGTAAAAGATGATATGGATAGAATGGAGGTGAATATTTATTGCAAATAGATATGTATGAAAGAAGAAGACAATTGGGATATGGGCAGTACTTTAGCGGCCTTTTATATTATGTACATATGTCTTATATGTGTAGCCAAAAAGAGTGTTATTCATGGTTTATCAATGTGAACGTCGTCGGGGTTTGCAGAGTGCACGTGTGATGGTTGCTGCGTCCCTTTGACGATCGCTTCGTCTCCTCTACATCCGCATACTTAGTCAGGTCGTAATTGTGGAAGTTAAGGAAGAACTTAGTTTACGAGAAATTTAAAGCTGAAAGAAGGCTAGAAATACTATTACAGTAGTTCCATCTTCATTCTTCATATACGAGCTTGGTAAGCGTAAGGCCCCAACGGAATGTAAATTGTTTTGGGAGTACCTACTGGAAAATATTTATTTTTATTTAATTCTTTATTTAAACAAATGCACAGAGCTTGCAATGCACTTAAAGCCATGGGCATTTTTCACCTTTGGGCGATGCAGTAACCGTAAAAAATACATCAAATAATTTGGATACATAATTTTGTATCTAAAACCTTTAGACGACCAATTCTTGAATTCTTGTATGTATATTTATAATCTAAATTTCGGAAACGGCTCCAACGATTATCATGAAATTTAGTATACAGGGGGTTTCGGGGCTATAAATCGATCTAGCTAGGTTGCTTTTTTAGAAAAAGCTCTGTCATCCAGGTACTATATTATTATAAATTGAGCGCGTCTGTATAATTTATACTTAAAACACGAATATACATAAACAATGAATTATAATCATCAATGACGAATTGATAAGATAAATACTGAATGCTCATGTATGTGTAGGTAGGTATATATATATACTCATGGTAAATAAATAAAGGAAAATAAAATAAATACTAATAACTTAAATTTTCAAATATTATTAAGCAATCCTTAGTCACCAAAAATATAATTTAATCAACATTTCCTATTTGGCTCTTTGATTCTTTTAAAACAAATTTGAAATGTGGGGAAAACGCAGCATTAAAAATTAATCGTTCTTAAGTATAACAGCCAAACAGGTCGATCTTCAAGGTTTCTTATGCTTGCCGAAGTCGGTCCACGGCTGGGTGATCAATCCATTACATATCGAGACTCTCCCGTGCCGCTGGAAAAGCCCGGCTGTCATTCGTAGGTTTTTTGCAGTCGTTACGGGTAGTCCGTACGTCTGACTACCGGGCTTGCTAAGGGGTATCGTATTTCCCAGTAACTGGGTTGTGGAGGTCAGTATCTCCATGTATGTCTACCCTGATGCAGCAGAAGACCAGTAGTACTCAGCTGCATCAAGCTAGACTGGAAGCCGTTTGTAAAGCTTAGCTTGGCATCATAAAATCTCAAAAATAATTTGTAATTTCTTTCGCAGGTAACTTATACAAATCAAGATGGTGTCTTCCGGGGTGAAGACCGGGCTCCTATTGGGCTTTGGATCCTTTTTGGTGGTCTCTGGGGCTGTTATGGTGGTGTTCTGGCCACCATTGTTCACAACACAGTTACGGAATGTAAGCAAAGCTGGTTTATAAAAAAATATAAGATAAATAAGAAAAAAAAAGACAAAAGTAAAAGTAGATGATGTTTCTTCATTAAACATTGGATCCAGTTCTGCCTGCATGAGGCACAATATTCCAAATTCAAATCCTTTTTTTTATTTACACAAATATTGACTTTATATTAGCGTTCATTCAGTCGAATTAGCAATGATTTTTTAATTAAATTTTGTTAATTTGTTATAGTTGTACCGCAAACTAAACTTTTTGTGTGGGGGGTTAAGGTCTACTAAGGTTAAGGTCTTCTACTAACAAATGCCTGTTTACATTTTTGAAAGATAATTTACGAACGCAGGATGCATTATTTACGCTTTTCTACGAATGAGTGAACTCTTAGCGATAAAAAAATAGTTTTTCTTTTTTTCCTTTTTAAAAACGTTGCCCCACACTAGGAATTTCTCCTGTATCGTGGGTGCGTTTACAAACATTTAAACTCACATACACAAACAGCCAGACCCGGAACAACTACCTGTATGTCATACAAATATTTGCTCCGTGCGGGGGTCGAACCCACAACACGCGGCGCAGCAGCCGATGGCTCAACCACTGCGCCAACCGTGTCGCCAAATACTGAAGTATAGTTACATATAAGTATAGTTGAAGAAGAACCGTAGGTACTTTTTCCAAAAGTTTCTACACAAATTAGTATTTGTATGATGAATGATATCGGTATGACAGTCAACAGATTTATGAGTAATTTTTGAGCTCTGATAACGTTGTTCACATGTTTTGATTAGAGTTAATAACTGATAACTGTGGCTAATGAAATAATCTGTAGATTTCCTCTACGTGGTTTAGTAGTATGTAAAAAGAGAAGCTTGTGGCTTAATTAAAACAGCCGCACGGGTCGATCGAAGGTTAAGCTACAATTGCCGAGGTCAGCCTGTGGATGGCTGACCGTGGAGACCCCTCCGTGCTACGGAAAGCGTGTTGAGTCGTTGGTCCCAGCTGATAATTGTAGATGTTTGACAGTCGTTATGGGTAAAGTCAGAGCCCCGTAAATCTGACAACCAGTCTTACCAAAGGGTATCGTGTTGCCCAGTAACTTTGTTGTGAAGTTCCGATAGCCAGTTGCTCCATGTAAAATACTGTTATTCAGCTGCACCCGGTTAGACTGGAAGACGACCCCAACATAGTTGGGAAAAGGCTAGCAGATGATGGTTTAGCATTTATTATTTAAATCAATTAAATAATTCTGTTATACCGTAATAACAATTGCAGGTAATCAACGTCTTTTCAGGGAATGTGTCCTATAAGTCATGCAGGATGAAACAGCCATTGGCTCTGGTGTCATCAGAAAAATAGTTACGTCAAAAAGCAAGCTGATCAAAATTCACCTGGTCTGCTCTTACCTTATGTTTCTCCTGAAGTCATCATAACATCCTGTCCCAGGTTCAACAGTACATCTTCCCGTACCGAAAGACCAACTTAACAGTTCCATTAACTCTCTTTTTTCTTCCCAGATGATGGTCCTGACAACAGAATCCATGTCGTTCAGCATATGGCGGGAGACGCCGATTCCTATGTACCTGGAAGTGTACTTCTTCAACATCAGCAATGTAAACGAGATACTGGCAGGGACAGCCGAGAAGCTAAGGGTCGTGGAGATGGGCCCGTATGTGTTTAGAGAGTCACATGTAAAGGTAAGTTGTATTTTTAAGGAGATTCATAATGATATTTTCTATTAACTGCCCATTTTAAAAATACGATTTAACTTGTGTGGCATAATGTTTGGCAAATTACAAAATGCTTAGGTACATGGTAGGGGGTGATGGGCATGTTCACATCTCATCTATAGCTTTTTACATGTACGACTCGGGAAACGAGTTCTGGATACATGAACAAACTATTTTTCGACCCGGGAGCCGGGTGCTGGGCACTAAAAGTGTTAAAGTATGCTGATGGTTTGGTCACGTTGAGAGGATGAATGAGAGACGATTTACAACAAGGCAGAATGTATGAGACGCCAGGAGGGGACGCCCCTAGTCAACTATTAGATTAAGGGTGTGTAAGCGGGCCAGGCTCAAAATAAAAGACACATACTGAATTGTTAAAAACTTTATTTACTTAGCAAGATAGTTAATGGGTTCGACTACCGTCTAAGCATCCTCTTTACATCGTATTTTTGACATGGGTGCCCGAGACGGTGATCCACTGACCTTATAGGTGATGTTCTTCAAAAAGGTCAGGTGCGTAGTGCTCGCATTCGGCGTGTGTGTATGACCAGACCTATGAGCGTAAACGAAGCAAAACGAGTAAGTATGTAAGGATCGTAGCAGGTGGCGTTCTGTAGTTTCTGCTTAACCCCATGGGTAAACCATATTTATGCCTGAATTCATAGTGATCTTTTGAAAAGAAACTGATTTCTACATTATGTATGGTTTCCATTCCTACATTATTTATGGTTTCTACGTAAAGAAAACCAATAGCACAATGACGTCATTTGCTATGAAACTATCAGACGGCACGTTTATGGTAGGAAAAATAAAAACTCAATCTTCTTATCTTCGTCTTTTAGCCATTTTCTAGCAATGTTTGGGTTTAGGACATGTTGGTTTCCTCACCTTGTTGTATTCCAGTTAGTGGCTCAAGTTACCTAGCTATTAATGCTTAAAGTACAATTGACGGCACGGATCTTAAGCGCTGGTAGTGGGAGGGAAACATTAATGCAGAAATTTAATATAAATAAATACGATCAGGGCGCATTCTTAAGTATATTAGCAGAGCCAACATCTGATGCAGCAAAATATGTTGTTGAAAATATGATTTCGCATCAACGATATGATTTCGACTCTGACCCTTTCTTTTCCTGTTCTTTCTTGTAAGTTAAGAATGTAATTTAGGTAACGTTGGGGCTCTCATGTCCATACTGACAAATGCCTCTAAACAAATAAGGAAAATAAAAAGCCCTGGATGGACCCAGTAGTGCACTATCCACTAAAATCGAATACTGCTCAACTCAAGGTCAGTGTCCAAAATCCGTGCGCGGTAACTATCTACTTTTAGGTGTACACGTGTGCGATTAACATATTTCCTCGACATGTGTAAGACAGGCGTCGGATTATTTCAAGGATCTGTTTTGATTGGTTAATTAATAATCCTTCATTATCTGCATATTTTGCAGTTGATTGATGATAAAAATGCGTGTGGAAAGAATTTTGAATTGCTATTATTATTCATGACCTGAAATCCATTTTCATCCATTGCATTTGCTATCAATAAGAGCTCCAAGTTTAAGCTAAGATAAGCAAGGAAGTATAAGTGTAAGCTCGTGATCGAAGGCACAAAAACAGAATTTCAACTACTAGGTACCAATTGTATCACTTTATTATCTTTTCAATTAATTGAGTTTTATGATTATTGTGTTGACAGTCTCACAGATACAAATCGTTTCGATAGTCTTAATCCATTGATGTAAGTTTTAGGTCGATTTGAATAATAAAGGTTTTTCAGGGATCAGTGTTAAAGTGTCTGGAAAAGATTAACTTAAAAAAAATATATCATTAGATTATTTACTTTAATTCAGTACTTTAATTTAATTATTTAATTTATTTAGTTCATTTAAGTAATTAAGTATTTCATTTCAATAAACCATTTCAACATTTCATTTCATTTTATTATTTCATTTCATTATTTTGGTTTCGTGTTTCTTACCTTTGATTGGTTATTGACTTAATTATTTACGATGTTTTTGTATCGCACGTGTATGTATTTAAAAGGGCTATCGCATTCCAATGTATAAGTAGGTATTTATTTGTTTATCTTAGCCGGAATGAACGCGATACAGTATGATAAGACCGTCTTAGCTTCCCGTTAATGATGTAAGACATAAAACATAAATCATTTTTATAGGGTGTCTATAGGCCGTAACATTTTGGTCAAGGTAAAACTCATCATCATCTGCCATGCCTGTTTCCCAACTATGTTGGGGTCGGCTTTCAGTCTAACCGGATGCTGATATACTAGTATTTTACTCACATTCGTTATACTAGTATTTCACTCACATTCGTTATATAGGGTTATTTCAACCTTACAGGGGTTGAAAAGTACTCTTGATTTTATATAACTTTTTTTATAAGACCACCCAAACAAAACAATTTTTAACAGATGAAAATGTTTGAATCAGTAGATTTTTTATTGATATTTTAGGCTTGGTTTCTTAATAAGATGTATTTATAACCATGAGTAGGTACTTTCGCCCCCTGAAAACTCGTTATAGTTTTCCAAATAACCCTGTTTAATTAAGGAACTCTTGCGCAGAGTTTCATGCTTCTAAACCCAGCGGTTGGGTCTGTGCGTTGTCTGCCTATGATGTGTTTTTTTTTTACCAAACTGAAGAAGACAGATGATGCTTTCTATCTCGCGGTTATTACATTACATCCATGTTTAAGTACCTCAGACGACTTGAGTGAAACGCAAATAGTGTTTGGTTAACATGGCGTGCAAAATCATCATTATAACTAACTGCGTCGGGCTGTCCCCAAAACAAGTATGCAAATTAGTATTGTTAATGTGTTTTTACATAAGATGATGTTGCAAACATTTGTGCTGTAATGTTTCATAATGATTTTCTTTACCACAAAAGAAACCCTAATGACCGTTCTTATGATCTTTGTTTTCTATATAACAGTCCAAGGAATATTTGTTTAAGAGTGCGTATTAAGATGGAAAATGTTGTCACCCAGTGCGCATCTGTGCGCCCTTGCATATCCTCGATTTGCGAGACAAAAATCTCGTCTAAACGTGCTTTCCGAGGCACGGAGGAGTCTCGATATGTTACGAACAGTTTGAATGAAAATCTCAATAAGTATAAATCGAAAATCCGTTGAAAGTAAAAGGTAAATTCGCAACGATTTTCTATCGATAAAATTTACTTATTTTATGGTTTTGCCCTTTTTTTCAAAAATATCACGTGTTCATTAATATTTATATTACTTAAAATGGAATGTAAAACCAAATTTAAGATTGGTAATCTTAGTTTATACCCAGTCTTAAGAAGAATTTTGTTAGGTTAAGTACCGTAACGTCTGAATCATTCCTATTCTGGGCTTGTGTTGATGGACTTTGATTTGCTGATTAAACGGTAAGCAACGGGTCGTACTCACTTGATTTAGTCAGAGGTCGACCTAAGTAATATTGCTCAAATCAACAGGATTTCTTGTTACGAAAATTGTTCGAATTTATCCTTGTAAACACCTCGGACGCCAGGTGACCGACAAACAATACATTTTGTATTGTGTCTCGTTTGTCAGGCAGTTAAGGTGTTAATCAATTTCATAGATCAGGGGAGGGCAATTTTTTTTTATCACTGGCCGGAAAAATGTATAAAAATCTTCAGCTGGCCAGAATTACAACAAAATATGCTCTATGCAGGTTAAGAGCGTAATGAGACAGTTGTACGAAGCAAATTGTTACGGGGTGATTGATCATGGTCGAGAATTAAGCTACTCTTCCGAGAGGGCCAGTCGGGACGCGCGTGACGGGCCGGATCTGGCCCGCGGGCCGCAGTTTTCCTATTCTTGTCATAGATCATCTAGTAGCGAGTCATGGAAAAGTAGTCCGTCCTGAAAATTAGTTTCAAAGTTTATTTATTTCACTTAAACACGATTCTCACAATAGGTGCTTGTTTTTTCTAATTGTTTAAAGTAGAGTAAGCAAGTGATTGACCTCTACATATATGTATGTATGTGAGTGTTCGCGTAACTCATTAACCTGGTTTTTGTTCCGTAATACTACAATAGCGTGAATACGCGAGTGTAATAACGTTATGTATTTCGCGTACTTTTAATTGTTATTTGTTTAACAAGTTAATCTGTATTTTATTGCATCTATGATTGTTTTAGGATGATATTTTTTTTTTTTTTTTAACCTTTGCCCCACACTAGGAATTTCTCCTGTATCGTGGTTGCGTTTACAAACATTTAAACTCACATACACAAACAGCCAGACCCGGAACAACTACCTGTTGGTCATTCAAATATTTGTTCCGTGCGGGGATCGAACCGACAACACGCGGCGCAGCAGCCGATGACTCAACCACTGCGCCAACCGTGTCGTCAATTACATACATACCTATTGTATTTAATTTAGTTAATAGTAGTAGTTATAGTACAATAAATATGTATGTTCGTTTCCGTGTGATATCGTAAGAGTACATTTTGATACTAGTGTGCAAAGTTCATTATTGAAATCTAGGCAGGATGCAGGCCGAGCCAACCGAGGGCGTCGTGGACCCGAGAGTGGAATGACTAATGCTCATGCGTTTAAAATGACGTCTTTCAAAAACATTTTCTAAAAACAAATCATAGTTTCTTTTCAATCGGGATAACGGTATCCCCAATGGAAACGAAGAAGAAGAAATAAATTACAAAACACAAAATTATTTTTGCTTAATGTATTAATGAAATAATAATAATAATTTTGTGGACTACGCAATCATTAAATAAATAACAGTACACAGTACCGATAGTCGTGTCGGCCAACGGCTTAATACCCAAGAGCCTCGCCCAACACCTGAGGAGGCTCTCGTTAGGCAGCTGGATCGAGGGCTTGATTCGGATAAGAGTATTTCTGGACACGGCTCGTATTGTTAGGCCATTTCTCCCTCAGTAGCCCTGACCTAACTAGGGTAGCTTGGACCCTGTTTCCGATACCGGTAGGCCACTACTTTTCGTATTTTTTTAATATTCAAATATTTAAAAATGTGTCTAATAAGGACAATAAATGAATAATAATTTATTTGCAAAAAATAATTGTAGCAAACAGTAGGTAGGTACCTACCTAGTGAATTTCACCACGTTTTAGAAGCTTATAGAATTATTTTACGTCAGTGATCATGCCACATTCAAATCAGATGACATGACATTGTTTAAATATGTAAACAACCGGGCAAGTGCGAGTCGGACTCTTAAGCGAAGAGTTCCGTACAAGATTAAAATCACGTTTTTTTATTATTTGTTGTTATAGTGGCTATAATAGAACACTCTGCGGAATTTTCAACTGTCTATCTATTACGGTTCATGAGATACAGCCCTCTTAAAGTCCGATGGATGGACGGACAGCGGTGGTTTATTGAAAGGGCTTGTACGGGCACCCTTTGAATAAGGAACCCTAAAAATACTCCGTAAGGTAATCCGTAAGATAGGAGACGCTGATAAAGAAGTTTTCTAACACGCTTTGTGTTCGGATAATTCACTCACAAGGCCACCGTCTCACCTTGACTGCATGTGAACCGACCGAAAGACTACTTATCATAATCTTTTTTACTAACGGGATTATTATGATAATTTATTATAAGCATTCTAATGATGCAATCACGTGATTTATCTTTTGATAAGCGCATCTTTGGTTGCTTAGCAATTGAAGTACTTTTCGCATATATCATGTCGAGTTTAAGAAATTAGAAAAATCTACTGAAAGCTTACTGCCTCCTGCTGCCTCTGCGGTCCAAAATCAAAATCGGCACTGATGGCGCAATGGCTGAGCGATTGGCTGCTGCGCTGCTTGTCGTAGGTTCGATTCCCACATGGAACAAATATTTGTATGGCCTACAAGTAAATGATCCGGATCTGGCACACGATACGACCGATTTGACGACCGTTGTGGCGCGGCGGGCGAAGGTCCGCCTGCGACGCAAGAGGTTGCGGGTTCGATTCCCGCCTTGGGATAAATGTTTGTATGATCTACAAATATTTGTTCCGGGTGTTCTGGGTATTTCCTATGTATAATAAAAATATCTATCTATGTAATGTATTGTATTAAGTATATCAGTCATCTAGTACCCATAACACAAGCTCTGCTTACCTTGGGGCTAGATGATGCTGTGTGGATTGTCCAGCATTATTTATTTATTTATTTATTTATTATACAGAATCAAAATCCTAGTGTAGGGCAGCGGTTAAAAAAACCATTTATTGAAATTGGGCTGGGGAAGATGGCATAAAACAGTCCTTTAAAACGCCCGCCCTTCACCACTGCCTAATGTTTTTACTGGATAGAAGAAGCAACAAACTCCCCAACAACACATCGGTCAGATAATTTATATGAATATAAAATACATAAATAAACTCAGGCCTTTTGTATGGGGGTACCTGAAAGTCCAGAACGCCAACTGCTATGATCATGACATACATCTGTTGAAACATCATCCCGGTTGTAGCACCATACCTTTCTGAAGAACATCATCATTTAAGCCATTAAATGTCCTTCTAGGGCGTCCCCTCTCGGCGTTTCCATTTACAACATCATCATCATCATCCTCCAGCCCTTATCCCAATTGCATTAATTACATTTACAACATATTATGACATATGTTGTATAGATTCAAAGCCTATCAGACAGACGTGTTGCTGGGGAGTTTGTTCCGTCACATCTTCCCAGCAAAAACACTACGAAGTGGTGAAGGGTGGGCGTTTTGGGGGACTGTATTTTATAAACGTTTTGACGTTCAATAAGTCATAAGTGCTAATTAGATGAATTTCGATTGAACAATTACTAATTAGGAGAGCCGTTATGAAACTCTGTAAGTAGATAATATTGAAATACATCCATGATGTTCTCCAAAAAGGTCAGGTGCGTAGTACTCGCAGCTGGCGTGCGTGTATGACAGGTGTATGAACGTGAACGAAGCAAAAGGAGTATGTAAGGAACGTAGCAAGTGGCGATCTGTAGATTCCCCCCATGGGGAAAAGGTGAGAGTTTATGTATGTATATATTTACAAACATCTATCATATTCTTTATTCTTCGAGCAACCAAGGAAAATAGAGATGTATTTATTCACATTCAGTTGTGACGAGCACGAAGATTTTATGCGAAGAATGTCTAGGTATTAAATTCGCTGCGCGTGAGTTCGGCTACCGTCGCTTTTCCTTTAGCGAATCGTACGATGAGAAAGTGGCATCGAGAAAATTATAATGACGACCAAATGCATGAGTTTATGATCAGTGTTTGCAGCTCCGTGATGAAATGAAATAAATTGATATTTATTACTGTAAGAAGATCTTTACACAAGATTTTACACGTCAATATTTTAAAAATTATGCGGTGCCTGCAATTCTTATCTGACTGATCCCTGAGAAGAGTAATTGCTAAAATAAACAGAAATCATGAAGTCCAAATAATCCCCTTAAACCCCCTTAAGTCCCCTTAAATTAAAAGGGAAGATCTATAAGACAATGATTAGACCTGCAGTCTTGTATGGATCAGAATGTTGGGCCACAAAATGAATTAATGAAAGGCAGTTAGTTGCATGCAGCTGAGATGAGAATGCTAAGGTAACACCACACATCCCGTGTGGTGTTACGCGAGTGGATAGAATAAGAAATGAGTATATAAGAGGAAGTCTGAAAATGGCGCCTGTGATAGAGAAGTTGTGTGGAAATCGGGTGTCATGGTATGGACACGTGATGCGAAGGAATGAGAATCATCTTGTGAGGAAAGTTTTGAGTATGAATGTAGAGGGACACCCAGGAAACGATGGATGGATTGTGTGAAAGTTGATATGGCTAAGGAGGTGACTTCTGAGATGACGGGAAATAGAGATGTACGGAAGAAGAAGACATGCTGCGCCAACCCCAAATAAATTGGAATAAGGGCAAGAGGATGATGATGATCATGAAGTCCAAATAATATATTAAAATATCATGTCAGTTTACTATGCAGGAGAACTCTGAACAATACACAACAATATAACGTCTGACTTAAGACACATCAATTTAATAGTTAATGCAAACTAACTACTGTTTATTAAATATTGTAACGGAATAACTAGTTATTTTATTATACTTAACTGAATTTAATACATTATAATGTTTCATAATATTTCAATAAAAATATAAATAAACTTGAAGTTATTTGATTTAATTATCAATAAACATACAATGTGTTTGAATTATTTTATTGTGACGTTAAAATTTTATTTATATAGTTTTAGTGATGAGTTTAATCAATACAAATAAATAAAATTTAAGTGTCTGTTTGTAATTGTAATTTGTAATGTTATAGAAACAGCATTTTGTTCCATGCATATTATGATTAAACTTTATACAGTATTTACAAAAGTATTATAAAAAAGATGTCTGTCTGTTTTTTTGACGTTATCTCCGAAACGTTTTTGACGGAACTCCCTAGCAGATAGCTGATATTATAAGGAGTAACTTTGACTCCGTTTATTTAATATCTCTACGGTTGCTGACAAATGCTTGAACTAACTGGACAAATCTACTCATAAATGTGGTTCTTTCCTCAAAACGCCATCTCAGACACTAATCTGCCTGGTCCTCACATCATCACACCAAGATAATGTCTGGACTTTAAAAGAGACTCTGAGTTTTGTTTCGGTGTTTCGTGAGTAATCAAATAGGGAAACACCGACCTAATCTTAATCTGATTTATTTATTTTATTGTGTATAAAAGTGTATAGTATGTTTTATTGAACCAATTTACAGAAATAAAATTCGTTTCATTAAGAAAAAAAATAGGGTTCCGCGCAGAAAAAATTAAACCCATGAAATTTTTGAAATTCAACGTGGAAGAAGTCCTGGGAACAGTTAGTTTATAATACAAGTGTGATTGAAGAAACTAGAAACCTTAGCATCATATTAACGTATGCGTATCTTCACCAGGTGAACCTGACATGGAACGACAACAACAGCACGCTAACGTTCTACAACCAGCGCTGGTGGCACTTCGAGCCGGACATGTCCAATGGGACCGTCGCCGATAACATCACTAGCATCAACCCGATCGTAGCGGTAAGATACATTTTTTTTATTGCAAGCAGGCTACGGTCCCATGGCTAAGTTACCAAAATCAAAATTCATTTATTCAAATTAGGCTGAGAATTATCACTTTTTGAACTTCAAAACGTTTACAAAAGAAAGTCCCGAAAACGCCCACCCTTCACCACTTCCTAGTGTTTTTGCTGGGAAGAAGAAGTGTTGACAGTGACAGCCGCAAGAGTCGAATGAAGGTTAAGCTACGCTTGCCGAGGTTTATCCGTGGATGAGCGACCGTTAATTACATATCGCAACTGCAAAATAGTCTGCAACCTAAAAGTTTGACAACCAGTGTTACTGTGGTATCGTGATACACACTACTGGGTCGCGGAGGACAGGATGGCAGTCGATTTATGTAAAATACTGGTATTCAGCTGCATCCGGTGAGCCTGGAAGCGGTAAAGGCTAAGCAGATGTTGATCACGTGTAAATTGTACAAATAACGTAAATTTCCCCAACAGACAATAGCTTACATGATGCGCAACGAGAACATCTTCGTCAGGGTAGCAGTGGAAGGCTTCCTGCGTGCGTACCACAAGAACATGTTCCTCACTGCAAACGTCACCGATTGGATGTTCGACGGCATCAGCGACCCCGTGCTGGACCTCGCGAATCAGATTCCCGATCTACCAATCAGCATACCGTATGACAAATTCGGGTGGTTCTACGAGGTGAGAGACATTTTCAATATTCATGTACGATGAAAAAATCTATTGCGTGTACTGTATCTCATGAACCGTAGTGTCAGTTGAAATTTTCACACAATCTCACACTTCCATTGCTGCCGTACAAGAAACATGATGTTTTAGGTTTTCATTTTCTCGATATGGTACGGAACTCTGTCTGCGAATCCGACTCGCACTTGGTGGGTTTTTTTTTGTCATCATTGTGAGTAACGCTTATCACTATTGACCCAGTTACGGAGTAATGTGCAGTTTTAAAACAAAACATATTCTTTGTGCTAACAACTAGCATCACTCACCATCTCTAATAAGAAGCAAAGTCCGGCTGAGACAAATGTGTACAATATTAATAAAGTCGTACTGTGATTCATTTGATCTTTAAACTGTTTTGAAGCCAGCGCTATTTTATTTTTCTTTTATTAAAGAGG
Source organism: Phlogophora meticulosa (assembly GCA_905147745.2). Lineage (NCBI taxonomy): Eukaryota > Metazoa > Arthropoda > Insecta > Lepidoptera > Noctuidae > Phlogophora > Phlogophora meticulosa. Next base: position 1,150,565 of record LR990525.1, read on the forward strand.
AACAACAAGCAGCTATATTATGTAATACCTACTAGCCGTTGGTGCCGGCTGTCATTTGTAGATCTTTGACAGTCGTTACGGGTACTCAGAAGCCCGAAAGTCTGACAACCAGTCTTACCAAGGGGTATCGTGTTACCCAGTCACTGGGTTGTGGATGGTTAGATTGACAGCCGCTCCGTGTAAAATACTGGTACTCAGCCGCATCCGGTTAGACTGGAATCCGACCCCAACATATCTGGGAAAAGGCTAGGCAGATGATGAGATGAAAAGTGTAACTGTCTCGCATTTACCTTCTAGCAACATAAAGATTTATTAATTCATGGTAATCTGTGAACAGCGCTGTGGCCGTGGCTGCGGGCTGCATACATAGAGTGCGAAAGTAACTCTTGTTTGTGACCTTTTCACGACTAAACGGCTGATCGGATCTTACTTATATTTGGCAAGGAGATAGATTATATCCTATGGAAGGAAATATGATAGTTTTTAATCCGCAACTTCCTCTGCATCCGCGATAACAGACATTCACGCGGACGGAGTCGCGGTCAAAAGATAGTTTAGGTGTTTTAAAGGTTATACCACATAGGCTACTTTTTACCCCGAAAGAGTTAGGTTACTTACCGTTGGAAACCCAAATCATTTCCTGTTGATTGTTTTTTTATCACTACATATTTATAAACTACAAGCTGCGCCCATCGGTGTTGCCTGATGGGCGCAGCTTGTAGTTTATAAATATTTACATCGTTTTAAAATAATATTGTCAACACATTCATCGACAGGTTTTTGAGTCTAGAATATGAATTTGTTGCTTGATTTCTTAATTGATTCTGGTTTTTGGATTTGATACGTTAAGTTAGCCTTGAAACTGGTTGCTTTGTATTTTCTTATTTGTTTATGTCATAGACAATTAAACAAAGAGAATGGACTGAGCGTTCCATATTCAATTGATAGATAGATTAATCGTTTATTTGGTGCACACAAAGAACAGCACAACATACAAAACACGATTAAAGAGTAATAACCACATCTTGAAAGAGGCTAAATAAAAACAGCCGCACGGATCGATCAAAGGTTAAGCTGCGTTTGCCGAGGTCAGTCTGTGAATGGGTGACCGTTAATTACATATCGAGAGTCCTCTGTGCCTCGGACGGCACGTTAAGCCGTTGGCCCAGCTGTCATTTGTAGATATTTGACAGTCGTTACGGGTAGTCGGAAGCTCGAAAGTCTGTCCACCAGTGTTACTAAGGGAGATCGTGTTGCCCAGTGACTGGGTTGTGGAGGTCAGATAGGCAGTCGCTCCATGTCAAATACTGGTATTCAGCTGCATCCGGTTAGACTGGGAGCCGACCCCAACATAGTTGGAAAAAGGCTGAGCAGGTGATGAATAAAAACGTATTTTTAGAGGCACTGACTGTATGTAGGATATAGTCGCATACATAAACTCACGCCTTTTTCTCATGGGGGTAGGCAGAAACTACAGACCGACACCTGCTACGATCCTAACATGCTCCTCTTGCTTCGTTTACGTTCGTACATACACGCCGGTTGCGATTACAATACACCTGATCTGACCGCACAGTCGCCGTTTGTCCATTTTGTATGTCTATGGTCCATGAAAAGGTATTAGACATGCAAATGTTTTTAGACGGAAAACAACTGCCATTTAAGATGTTGTTCCAATATTTGCCTACTCATATAAAAACATACAATAGGTTTTTAAACTTGTGAAAAAATAACTAAATTTACAGAATAATCTATAATAACAAAGGCATATAATACAGTGCTACTATTATAAAACTGACGACCGATGTGGCGCGGCTGGCGTAGGTACGCCTGCGACGCAAGAGGTTGCGGGTTCGATTCCCGCCTCAAATGTTTGTATGATCTACAAAGATTTGTTCCGGGTGTTCTGGGTATTTGCTATTCATAGTAAAAATATCTATCTATGTAATGTATTGTATTAAGTATATCAGTAATCTAGTACCCATAACACAAGCTCTGCTTAGCTTGGGCTAGATGATGCTGTGTGGATTGTCCAGCAATATTTATTTATTTATAAAAACTATACGATCTTTTTCCACTTGTAACAAACAATAAACGAATTTGGATTTATTAAACAATCGACTTTTAATATGTTGTTGTAATCAACCGCTGCCTGGTCATATTGAAACATACAATATGTATTTTTAACTTGTGAATAATTTGATAAGTTATCAATTTTCAGAATAACGCTGTATTTATTTGCAGTTGTATATACAAAGGTTTTCAAATATTTATGACAATTTTTCATTCATATTTTGGTCTCTTTGGTTTAGTGGCCACAAGTGCGACTGCTGAGCATGAGGTCCTACGTACGAGTCTCGGGTCGGAAAAAGTGTTATTGGGTTTTCAATCTACATGTCCTTAGTTGGCTATCTAGGCTTAGTAGGCACCGCGCCTTCGTCCCGTTCGCTCCCGATTACACATTACATTACAGATTACACATTACATTTTGTTGTGTTAAACTTAAGTGTTATTATTGTTTTTAAATTTAGGATAGAGTTCCTGAAAAGGCATAGCATACGAGGAAAGTATGCTCAAACCAGAGTTATACAAATTAATAAAATTGGAAAAAGAACAATTTAAAACATACAGCATTGACCAAACACTTGCAGAACACAACCATAGTGTTCTGCGATTGCGACTTTCAATATGATGCCAAGGGTAGTTTTATTAACGGATAGTGACGACGACTAGTTATTTTTTTTTGTTTTTTTTATATAGACTTTTTGAATTTTAAATGCACGTTATTTATAACTCCTAATAAACTTGAATTCCTCTCCCTTCTTTAACTTTGTTCTATACAGACATGATTAAATATAAATGATGGCAATAACAATAGAATAATGACGATCAATAAAAGTTACCACTTTTTTGTGCCACTAAGTGTACGATGCGCGAACTTACCCCCACTACGCCAAAATCTTGCCATCTTATTTGCCGGTGACTATACTACAAGTTAGTTAGGCACATGATTCATTGTGTTATTTCTGACCTCACCATACAGTTTAAAATATTATTAAGTTATTACTGTTCGCGTAGGTCAGTCCCGCGTTTTATGTTCCTTGTATCGTAGTAGGTAGGTACATGACGGGGGGGGGGGGGGGGGGGGTCAAAATAAGTTGACGAACAGAAATCATATAACAAATGCGAAAATTCGGTTCCTATTGGTGACAAGGGTTTTGACGTCACTCTCGTTTTATCCAAATTCAAATAAACAATGATTTGATTTGGATCAATCATCGCGACGAATGGGGGGGGGGGGGAAGGGAGGCGGCTAGGGGGGTGGCTGCCACCTCTAGCACATGTTTCCCTTGGTCACACCATAACCTGAGAACGACTTTACTGATTACATTCATCTTTTTTTAAGTTTTCTTTTACTTTGTAAAAAGTTGTTACGGAAAGAAACTTAACGGATGTTTTAACTTTGCGCGTTTGATGAATGCGTATTTTGACCGTGAGGCATCAGCACGGGTAATAAGTTTATTTGTACAAACGCCAGCACATCAAGCTACCCCAAACTGACAGATTTTTCAAATTGAACATTATTCTTTCGTAATAAAGTTGAAAACCTGTCAAATAAATTTGACACTTTGGGGTAGCTTGATATGCTGGCCTTTGTACATGAGAAGCAATATTATACATAGCACTTATTAAAAACTGTGGCCATACCTATGTTAATGCGAAATACATACTTGACTGCGTCGATTGTCCAGTGGTTGCAAGCACTACTGCTGAGCATGCGATCTTTGGTTCGATCCCCGGGTCGGGTAAAGTATTATTGCGTTTTTGCTCGGTGTTATATAGGACTTAAACAACGGACGGATGGTGGAGGCTAAGTTATAGGGTCCAGTTGGCACTCTTTGAGTACGGAACCCTGAAAATAAGCCTTTAAACAACTTGGACAAACCCAAGGTCTTTTTTTTACTGACATGTCGCTCCAAATTCGATTGTTGTCAGTGACGATGGAGGCTTTTGAAGTTGTCGAAGAACACGTCTACCTTGGGCTAAGTTTTCAGTTTTGCCAAAAACAAGTTTGAGATGGAGAGGTAAAGAAGACTGCCTCGTTGGTCTTGTGGTCCCAAGCGCGACTGCTGAGTGTGGGGTTTGATTCTCAGGTCGGGGAAGTGTCATTGAGGTTTTCCTAAAGAAATTTTCTCATTAGAAGCCCGGAGTCTTGATTCGTGTCCGGTTGATGGCAATAGGCTCGCCCCCTATTGCATGGGATTTAAAAATAACTGGAAAAATGTGGGTGTTACTCTAGGTGCATCTCTGCCATAACATATGCATAACCTTTGGCGAATACAGGCGTAATGTTATGTTTAGGTAAAGAAGAATTTAACTTGGCTGGATGTCGCTCAGAAAACAAAATGGAGACTTCCACTCCCTTAAGCCACGGATCCAAAATTGGTTTTATTTGACGGCACGGTTGGCACAGTGGCTCACCGATTTGCTGCTGTGCTGCGTGTTGCAGGTTCGATTCCCGCACGGAAAAAATATTCATACGGCCTACAGGTAGTTGTTCCGGGTCGGGGTGTTTGAATCTTAGTTTAAATGTTTTTCAGGTCGTCTACATATATGATTGGTATCTTCAATTTTGGACTTCACATCCGATAGTTTCTGGGTAGTTTGTTGCTCCACTTTTTATAACTAGCAAAAAGTGACGAAGGGCGGGCATTTTGGACTGTCTTATGTAATTTTTAACCTTGCTATTGCTCAGTCTAATTTAAATACTTGATTGATTGGAATTGATTTGATTATTAGGACTTGAGAAATTTATAAAGTGGTCGTAGTGTTATTTGCTGGTGTCACTTCTTTTCTCCTTTATTTCCTCTGTCTCTCTCTAACCATATGTAAAATAAATAAATAAATAATGCTGGACAATCCACACAACATTATCTAGCCCCAAGCTAAGCAGAGCTTGTGTTATGGGTACTAGATGACTGAATTGATATACTTAACACAATACATTACATAGATATATATTTTTAATATACATAACAAAACCCAGAACACCCGGAGCAAATCTTTGTAGATCGTACAAACAGTTGTCCCAAGGCGGGAATCGAACCCGCAACCTCCTGCGTCACAGGCGGACCCTCGCCCGCCGCGCCACATCGGTCGACAAAAAAAATTAATGATTAATTATTGTTTCTATGTAAAATCGGACAGTAAGGTAACACTAACATCAAATCATTCTAGCAATACGGTGCACCATTCGACTAGGTTACGTCACAGAAATAGCGCGAATATTACATAACGGATCGTCTGACCGACTTGTCAATGTCACGGCACAATGAACACATTATACCACCTTTTACCGATTTTAGAAGTAATGCTGACTTGTAAAGTAGATATTGATTTATTTTTAATCCGTACCTTTTATCTAAGAGATTTCAATTTTAAAATATGTAGATTAATATAAATTTAATAATTAATTTGTATCGGTTTGTTTTCGAAAATTGCACCTGTACCGGCACGGATCTTGAGCGCCGACCTTGAAAAGTAGTAGTCGATTTTAGTATAAAGTGCGTACATGCATTAACATACCCCCACTACTGCATCCAGCCCTCAAGATCCGTTCCGGGGGTTGTACCACTTGTTGTCTCTACTTACCCAAAGGTTGATTAGTAGTAAATACCTATGTAATAAGATAGCCTCTGTGCGTTGTGTGCTTGAAGTATTAAAATCAATACTAATATTAAAAACAGGTAAAATTTGTTTGTGAGTTTGTATGTAGGGGTTAATCTCCGGAACGAATGATCCAATTCTAAACATTTTTTTACTGTTAGAAAGCTACATTATTCCTGAGTGACCACGCTTTAAAGGTATGTATGGTTAGGGTACGAAATCCACGCGGACGAAGTCGCGGATGAATTGCTAGTTAGTAATAAATAAGGGGATTACAGACCTTATTTATTTATTTACCAAAACTTATTCTATCTTTGCAGGGTTTACCCTAATGCGACAGATAAGACCTTAAAATAAAACTTAGACTAAAATAAACTTTATACAACGCAATAAACCAATTGACAACAACAAACAAGTTGTTTAAATAAACACAAAATATGGCACAAAATCTTTTTATACAGTAGAACAAGGAATGTGAAGTCATGGATTACTTAATGCGCTTAGAGACAAAATTCTCGTTATTTTCATCCGCGCCCGCTCGCTGTCGCCATCGCAACTATAGTGAACATTTTTCATTTTCTTTCCCATTCCATTTCCAAGTTTTTTATCTATCTTTCTGAGATTTCAGTCCCTCCAATCCATGAACAACACAATGCACGCTACACATACAGCAATCGTTATTAGATTGCATCACAGAACAGGTTACGATCGAAGAATTCCTTCATGGATCATACGTGCGGATTTCTACATTGTGTAATGAATGTAATCATGTACAAGCTACTTATGTTTGTGGCTGGGAATAGGCTAGGCTTTAAAGGAGGGTGTTATAATTGCAGTGGCATGCACTCCATACATGCAAATAAGCACTGCATACCCTGTGATCCTATACATATGTACATACATGCCACTCTAATTCATAAATAGCTATAATTAAAAAACATGGTAATTTAGCCTAGGCACTTGTTTTTCGTACCTACCGTAGGTACAACAGGCTGATACTGTTAAGTTTTTTTCGTGCATATTCTGTCTAAAATCTGAGGAGCTCGTGGCTAAATAAGAGCAGCCGCACGGGGCGATCGAAGGTTAAGCTACGCTGCCGAGGTCAGTCTGTGGATGGGTGACCGTTTGTAGCATATCGAGACTCGTCCGTGCCTCGGAAAGCACGTTAAGCCGTTGTCCCGGCTGTCATTTGTAGATCTTCGACAGTCGTTACGGGTAGTCAGAATTCAGAAAGTCTGACAACCAGTCTTACCAAGGGGTATCATGTTGCCCAGTGACTGGGTTGTGGAGGTCAGATAGGCAGTCGATCCATGTAAAACACTGTCTGAAATCTCTGTGCACGCCACTGTATAAGGGGACTGGAACCTTTAAAAACCAGAAACTATTGTTTTCTTCCTGGGCAGAGTTTTCAACGTAAAGTATCACTTTTAATTTTGACGGCGCGGTTGACGCAGTGGCAGAGCGATTGACTGCTGAGCTGGGTGTCGTGGTTTCGATTCCCGCACGGAACAAATATTTGTATGGTCTACAGGTAGTTGTTCCGGGTCTGGCTGGTTGTTTATTTGAATTTGAATGTTTGTTAACGCACCCACGATACAGGAGAATATCCTAGGGCAACGTTTTCCTGGGCAGACTTAAATGTAGAGTACGACTTTTAATTAGCTGCAGTAACTTGTCAGGATCTAATGTCACCTAAGACAACACAGAACCTTGTTGGTTATTTTACGTGGTGCCTTCGACTCTGTCTGCGTTGAACTTAACAAAATATGGGTGGACCCCTAATTATTTTTCTAAAATAAAAGTAACCTAAGTTACTCCCGTTAACATTAGCTATCTGCCAGCGAAAGTCACGTCAAAATCGGTTCAGCGGTTTCGGAGATAAGCCCAAACAAACAAACAAACGGACAGACAAAAAAAACATTTTTTTAAGCGAACTACCATGTACTTCTGCTTTCATTTTAAATGTATTTAAATGCATTTTTATACTAAACATTTCAAACCAGACACTTCATTAATTTGCATAGATAAGCTAGGAATACTTACATGATGGAATGTAATCACAAAAATACAGATTAAAGAACCCTTCTATGTAGATACTGATGTACCTCGCCAAGTGTTTTAATGCAACACTTGACCACATCGCTGCACGTGACACTTCACTGACACATTTGATCATTGTGTGCCCACTTAAACACTATAATCACAAGTACCTACTTATGCATGTGTAATTTTAGATGACGTTTGATAGTGGAACAGTGCAAAAAGTATTATACGATAGATGATATAGATGAAGATATTACTAATCGGCGACAAATAAACATTTTGGGATATTTTTAACCAAAATGGGAGGAGATTCTCAATTCGAATCCTATGCGATCAGTATGGGTTGCGACGGTTTGGTACTGAGACACGCAGCCTTTGGTCCAACATCTATACTATCTATCTTGACGACCGATGTGGCGCGGCGGGCGAAGGTCCGCCTGCGACGCAAGATGTTGCGGGTTCGATTCCCGCCTTGGGACAAATGTTTGTACGATCTACAAATATTTGTTCCGGGTGTTCTGGGTATTTGCTATATATAATAAAAATATCTATCTATGTAATGTATTGTATTAAGTATATCAGTCATCTAGTACCCATAACACAAGCTCTGCTTAGCTTGGGGCTAGATGATGCTGTGTGGATTGTCCAGCAATATTTATTTAGCAATATTTATTTATTATCTTGGTCAGATTATGTGAAGACCAGAGTGACCCAGAATTGGAGTAGGCCTTTCCAATCCATAATTCGTGGACCTTCAAATTATTGGTTCATCTGGGTGTTCCTGCATATGAGATTCTTAAAACGCACACACGATATAGAAAGCTATCTAATCGCAGATCTCAGACGTGTATCTTATTATTTGTGGATTTATTCTTATCGCTTAAAGGTACTTAATCTGCAAGTGAAGGATGATGCAAATATATGTAGGATTGCAATCAAACACGTACAAGATGATCCGCGAACGATCAGAATAAGAGACAGAGACCATTGCGGTCCGCCGGTAGCATCGGTTAACACGAGTTAGCCGACGCTACCCCTCAATACGTACCCCCGTCTATACGATAGACGATAGGATGAGTTGATTTTATAACAAAACCTTCGCCCGCCGCGCCACATCGGTCGTCAAAAAAGATAATCTTTAAGACTTTAAAAGAAATACTTCTGAGTTTATTTCGGTGTTGTTCTCTGAGAAGAAATAGATAGGGAAACAACCTCACCTGGTGAAAATTGATGTGTACCTTAGGTCTTAAGCGTCAATTTTAACCAATTTATACAATAAACTAGCACTTCGCCCGCGTCTTCGTCCGCGTGGATTTCGAACTTTTCTCCTGGTACTTTAACATCACCTCCACACCCTTTAAAGTGTAGTTTTGAAGCAAAACATAGCCTATGTTACTCGCTGATAATGTAGCTTGTAGGTTCTTAAAATAGTTTTTGAGCTTATCCATAGCAAACATACAATAAAATCTTTCCTCTTCATTATAATGCAACTGGTAATGGTAGCGCTCGTGGCTAAATAAAAACAGCCGCACGGGTTGATCGAAGGTTAAGCTACGCTTACCGAGGACAGTCTGTAGATGGGTGACCTCCGTGCCTCGGAAAGTACGTTAAGCCGTTGGTCCCGGCTGTCATTTGTAGGTCTTTGACAGTCGTTACGGGTAGTCAGAAACCTGAAAGTCTGACAACCAGTCTTACCAAGGGGTATCGTGTTGCCCAGTAACTGGGTTGTGGAGGTCAGATAGGCAGTCGCTCCGTATAAAATACTGGTATTCAGCTGCATCCGGTTAGACTGGAAGCCGAACCCAACATAGTTGGGAAAAGGCAGGCAGATGATGCATTGTGGTAATGGCAATACTCATTCTGCTAACCGGGGTTTTCGAGGCAACTGGTAAGTACCTACTTGGATTAAAAATTACTCCGATTTAAGTAGATACTCGGTATTCTTTCTGATCAGTGAACTAAGCTGAACCAACATTCGGGTCGGTGACGCTAATTCGGCTATACTCGAGACACCGAAATTATTACATGGGACGTAACACCCTAACACTTTCGCTGCCCAGTTCAAAAATTATTTTTACTTGAATACCATAATGTTTCTCAAATTTACATATCACGAAGGTATATGATAGGCGAGATAATAGGTAGAGAATAGGAAAATATAGGGAAAGGAAATGGAATGGGGAAAGGAGCTGCTTTTTTCTTTTTATTTCTTTCTTTATTTCTTTCCTTATAGGCGGGTGCTAGGCATGGTCACATGTCATCTTAAGCTATTTACATGTACAACTCGAGAGGCAGGCTGTGGGTGCAAAAACAAACTATTTGTTGGTCCGGAAGCCGGGTGCTGGGCACTAGAAGTGTTAACTGTCAAACAACGAGACACAATAGAAAATGTATTGTTTGTCGGTCATTTGGCGTTTAAAGTGTTAAACACAATCGGAGAAATATGGTTCCACTAGGTACACCTACCCTTCGGGAACCGTGATGACATGTTGTTATTTTTATTATATTTTTTATGCGTCAAAATCAAAATCAAAATTCATTTATTCAAATTAGGTTGAGAATTAGCACTTTTTAAACGTCAAAACGTTTACATAAGACAGTCCCCCAAAACGCCCACCCTTCACCACTTCCTAGTGTTTTTGCTGGGAAGAAGAAGTGGCGGAACAAAGTCCCCAGCAAAAAAAAAGAACACAGCGTCATCTTGAGTACAGGTTTACTTTTTTTGTCTTTTATTCTTTCTTTCTCGTTAATAAAGGAATTCCTTTCCATCTCCACAGCGCAACGGCTCCATAGAGTTCGACGGCTCCTTCAACATGAACACCGGAGCATCCGACTTCTCGTTGCTGGGCAACGTGCACGCGTGGAAGTACTCCAACAGGACTGACTACAGGGATGATTGCGGGATCGTGAAGGGCTCCACGGGGGAGCTTTGGGCCCCGGAGCATGGGCAGCCTGAGCTGTACATTTTCGCGTCGGATATTTGCACGTGAGTTGTGGTGTTATTTTTTATTTAAGGGTTCTGTAACTCAAAAAGAAAAATCGCGTGAAGGTATCAAGTTGAAATTAATAAAAAAAAACGTAGGTCTGCGTTCCCTTGAAGCTCAAAATAAATCAAGCTTAAGTCAAAGCATACTTCCCGTTGAGCAAGTATCACAAAATTTAGCAAGAAGCAAGGTCTTACAGCACAAGTATAAGGGAAAGTCCGAAAACTGACAATTTTTAATTTAATCCCATAAAAAAATCTTGTTTGGGATTACAAACTTACATTTGCAGTGGGTTGTCCGTGTCGTATTGTGTCGTGATTTATTCGGCGTTTTTTGCTCGATATGCTACGGGACCCTTCGTGTACGAGTTCGACTCGCACTTGGCCATTTTTTTTATGTGTTAGGGTTTTGTTGTGAGATCCTTGAGATGACGGCAAATAGAGATGTATGGAAGAAGAAAGCATACTGCGCCGACCCCAAATAAATTGGGATAAGGGCAGGAGGATGATGAGGCTTTTGTTTTGAGGAAGCAGTAGGTTTTAAATATTAAGGAATCTTGAATAACCTCACTCCTGTAGTCCGCGAAGAGATGTCCCCCACATTTAACCAGCTATGCCTAAGTCTGAATTAATAGGGGAAGATCATATTGCCAACCGGGCACAGATACTCATGGCTGCTACTGAGAAATTCCAGATAGGAAACACTGTCAGAGCCGGTAATTAAACAGAACCGCTTGCCATTTTTTTTTTTTACTCCTAAACCCGACTAACGTTGTCCTGCCTCCACAGCGCCACCAACCGGGTCCAATACTGCCGTCCTTTAAACTAGAAAGCCGTTAAATGGTAAATTTTAGTTTTTAATAGAAAGTGATAGAGTTCAAAATTCTCTATCTTTCTGTCTATGAAACATTTTTACAGCATAAAGAGTTCCTAGAGATATGAAAATTTTGTAGGCCGTTGAGTAACATAATTTATGATGATTCCATCACTTGAAAGCGTCCAAACAACGTTCTTAGCTTAATATACGTTAAAATACCTTAACTTAAAAGAAAGTTATATCAATTGATATGTCCAAGTATAGTAGTTTTGAAGACATAACGATTCCCGCGTTTTTTGCCATTCTCTTGGAAACAACTTTTTGTGCTTAACGGCCTTCTATTTAAAGGACGGCAGAATAGTGAATTTTAACCGTCCAGTGACCTACTCAAACACACACAAAATATAACATGAAAATCGGTCGAGCTATTTTCGAGATTTTGCGAGACAAACGCACGCACGTCAATTAGTTTTCATTGAAACAGAACGTCAAGCGTTAGATTCAAACTCATTTGTTTCGCATGCAACATAATAATCCATCTGCACTAGGGTTGCCAACATTATTTATCTGTGTACCCACATAATCTGTGCGCTCTAATTATAAATTTTAATTTTAGTGTGTTTCTCAGTAAGTGAATTCACTATGTAATTCTTATGAGAAATAAAGTTGTTCTTGAACCTTAGCTAAATATACTATTTTTCAGAAGAAGCTATAAAAAATATAGTACACTTAAAAAAATATAGTATTTTATGGAAAACGCAAAATATAGACGAATATTAGTTTGATACTTACTTGTTTTTTATATTAACTGTTCAAAACTAGTCAGAAGATAATGAAAAAGCACGTTCATATATTTTTTTGAATACTTTATGCCAATTGTTAGATTTCGGTGTTGAAAATATAGTATTTTTGCGTACTATATGTTTCTTCAACAGTATCTAGTACGCAGACCCGAAATACAGTACAATACTATATTTTATTTTTGTTTGACGACCTATGTGGCACAGCTGGCGAAGGTCCGCCTACGACGCAGGAGGTTGCGGGCTCGATTCCCGCCTTGGGACAAATGTTTGTACGATCTACAAAGATTTGCCCCAGGTGTTCTGGGTATTTGCTATGTATAATAAAAAATATCTATCTATGTAATGTATTGTATTACAAGCGCGGATCCAGCCCTCAAAAAAGGTTGTGGTCACAGCTACTAGAAAATCGGCTAAGTACGAGTCGGAGCATGAACATGCTCATTAACAATCATGCAAGTCGTTTATGAACTTTTGAATTAGATTATTTCCTTTTTTCTGAGCATCAGGACTTTGGCCTTAGGAATGGATATAAACTTAGGAGGAAGTCGGACCCGATTTCTTCAAATTAAATAGTCAGTTTCGATCCAAACCTATTTCAATCAATATCTTATATTTTTTTTCTTTTTTTCTAGTAGCCTGTAAGGCAATATCGGGTCACTAGACTGGGTAAATAGTTGTATCAGAAGTAATGTAAGTGAGATCAGCAAGTGAAATCCACCAGGCGAGATTTTGATTATTTTTTACATTTTCTACGAATATCAAATTAAATTAAATGCTGGGTACATTTTACATTAAATAACTTTATTTAGGTAGTTACTTAAATTACGAATTCAAGCTTACGTTTCTTTTTTGCGAAAACGTTGATAATGTCATCGATATCCAGGTTCACATCTTTGTGTATATTTAGGAGAGCTAGCCCGGATAATCTTTCCTGTGCCATTGAGGCACGCAACCAAGATTTTATTCTGCGAAGAGTAGAAAAAGATCTCTCTGCGGTAGCTACGCTGACCGAAAGAGTTGCCAGAATTTGTAAGAAAATTTTTATGTTAGGGTACAAATCTTGGTCGCATGCTTCAATGAGATGAGCTACCGAGTCTGGTATGGCCGAATTGTTCTTATATTCTCTTTTCCATTTGGTCATCCAGAGTCGGTATTCATTTATGACAGTTGACTCACACTCAAAAATTTGCCTCTTATTCCTCCACACTCATAGAGATCCATCTCTTTTTTTAAAAGCGACTACAGCCTATCTATAGTGGTAGTATTATGAGTCATAATATGGAACAAGTTTTACTATGCAGTCAACCCCGAATACGCGAAAAAAAATCAGCTGTTCCATACGTTTGGGCGATGTAGGTATTGAATCAATATCAGTCATCTAGTACCCATAACACAAGCTCTGCTTAGCTTGGGGCTAGATGATGCTGTGTGGAATGTCCAGCATTATTTATTTATTTACTTATAGTTCGGTTGGCAACCCTAATCTGCACACAATAAAACACTTTGAAAGTCAACAATTTACAAAGCAAACCAAACGGAACAACGCCTCTTTATCATCGGAAATAGATAAAAGATATTTGTTGATCGGTGCAACAATAACAGCCATTGTCTGCGGGAAAAGATAATGTTTATGATTGTATGTTCCAAGAATATCATCCATACCAATATTATAAATGGGAAAGTATGTTGGTCTGTTTGTCCGTCTTTCACGGCAAAACGGAGCGAAGGATTGACGTGATTTTTTAAGTGGAGATAGTTAAAGGGATGGAGAGTGACATAGGCTACTTTTTGTCTCTTTCTAACCCCCCAATTCCTAACGCGAGTGAAGCCTCGGGCAAAAGCTAGTAGAGTATAAGATACTGCAAGCAGTCGGTTACAGGTGTCAAATACCGAACAAAGACTTGTCAAAAAACTTGGAGAGAAAGGAAAAGGAGTAGGTACTAATTTATTTAACGTAACATCACGCCTGTATTCCTCAATAGGTTATGCAGAGGTGTAACTCCGTTTTGCAGGTTATGTTTAAGTACCGTATAAAAGAGGGCGAGCCTATAGGCACCAACAAGCTGCTACTGAGAAATTTCAGACGGAAAAACCCAATAACACGGACCAGAGAATCCAATCCAGGACAGTAGTAGACCACTACTCCGAAGACGCAATATTAACGAAGCAATAGAAATTCGTTATTCATATTTTACATTCAATGGTAAAAGTTAATGAGTCACTTCATATCTTATGAATATTAAACTCATAAATATCCATTTGTTAGCAAAATAACAAACATAAGTAAAACCTCTACAGTACACTGGATGGATCTCAACAAAGCCAAGTACCTATGCCACATCTTACAATAATTTATACATTCGTTGGAGACACTTAAAGAAATCACTTTGTTAAAGGTTAAAAGCGCTCTGTTTTAATATTAAACAATTTTAAAGTTGACCTTGGTGCAATGTCATTTTGATCAGTTTTAAAACCTGCGATATGATGATGAAATGACCACATTTGTGAACGTTACCGTAGCAAAAGGATTATAGTAAGGATCATAGAAGGTGGCGTTCTGTACTTTTTGCCTACTACCTACCTCCATGGGGAAAAGGCGTGTGTTTATGTATTTCTTTTTTTTTTATTGGGACAAGCCCGCCACACTATTCCCAAACCACTGCAACTCCTGAAAACCAGAATCAACAGAGGCGACCACCAGGAAAGTGTCGAGACAATGAAGCCCGACGAGTCCCGGAGAAACGATTCAACTGTCTTGGTCCCGCAACGAAATTAATCAGAAAATAACAGCGGAGGAGTTTTTCAAGTGCTGTTACTATCCCGTATTCAGTGTGTCTTTTGGGAAAGCCCTCCTCTAGCTGTTTCTACTGAGATCTATCACGACTCTCCTCCAGTTAGAGGTCACTGTTTGCATTAGTTCGTCCTCCAATCTTATTTGTTTCTCCTCTCGGAGGAGTTAGAAATATACATAATTCACACTTCCCTACATATCAAGCAGCAGACAGAAAAGAGCTAAGCCAATAGGCACAAAGGGACGTTTACAACTGGGTTAAGCCCAGTTGCCTAGCACCACGGTTTAAAGTTAAAACTGATATTAATGGGTCCTAAATAATGAGCTCACGTGAGAATGAATGAGAGTGAGTGTGTCTGTTGCGTGTTCATGTGAGTTTATGTATGAATGTTAACCTCCGCTAGTATAGACTAGCGGAGGTAGGTACCAGTCAGGTTAGTATCTATATCTCAAAATACCGTTTTACTTAGTTAAACAAAAGTTGAGACCGATGCGTGTCCCAAATTCCAAGGTCGATGACCTTACGTTACGCATGCCATACAAAAACACGACTGGTTATTTTAATGATAATGTATTTTATCTTGGTCAAAATAGGGTAAACATGTTCTTTAAAAAAACCAGTAAGAAAACAGGATTAGTCTCATTGGTCTTGTGGTCGTAAGCGCTACTTCTGAGCTTGAGGTCCTGCGTTCGATTCTTGTCGAGCAGAATCTGGTTATTGGGTTTTCCCTTCATCAGGAATATCTCAGTCGGTGTGTGGTAAAAGACTCTCCTCCTGTTACATGTGACTTTAACTGGCTAAAGGGTTGGGAAATGGTGTACTATGGTATACCCATACCATATACTGCCTGCCGGTACACCACTGCCTTATCGTGGCGTGATGTTATATTTTATTTGTACATTGTTACTTTAATATGAAAAATAATCATAACCGGCTGCTAGTACACCTTTTTGACCGAGGGGTCTATCAGACTCTTACTGACTAAAAACCACCCCGATGTTCCATGCCACACCTACGTCGGGGGTCGTGGGATCGTTCCGCAACCCCCGGCTAGTGCCGGCATGCCTCTGCAGGCCTCCTCAAATCAAAGAGGGGAGTGAGGAGTTTGACTCCCCCCGTGACGTCTCCATCGAAAATACTGGTATTCAGCTGCATCCTGTTAGACTGGAAGCCGACCCCAATATAGTTTAGAAAAGGCTAGGCAGATGATGACCTATACAACAATGTTTTTGCGTCACGCGGACGTTGACTCCGTGCACTTATTAGATACAAATGTGAATTTACAAAACAATACTTTACGGGTCAGATAATTTTGGATTGTCGAACTCATATTTTCGACGCTGACTGATATCGCCGTATCAATAGGAACAAAGTAAAGCACGAGTTAATAATAATTAATCTAAACAACAAAGTAATAAAATTGAAGTGTCTGTTTGTAATGTCAAAAGAACAGCTTTTTACTAATGCTTATTTAAGTTTATACGATAGTTTCACCGGCAATAATCTGATGTAAAATAAATAAATAAATCAATAATGCTGGACAATCCACACAGCATCATCTAGCCCCAAGCTAAGCAGAGCTTGTGTTATGGGTACTAGATGACTGATATACCTGATGCAATACATTACATAGATAGATATTTTATTATACATGGCAAATACCCAGAACCCCCGGAACAAATCTTTGTAGATCGTACAAACATTTGACCCAAGGCAGGAATCGAACCCGCAGCCTCCTGCATCGCAGATCTTCGCCCGCCGCGCCACATCTGTCATCAACACCTTGATGTGTTAACACCTTAAACGCTGGATGACCAACAAACAATACATTTTATATTGAGTCTCGTTGTCTGGTAGTTAAGGTATAATTTAGTCTGCTTTTAATTTAGAAATAGAAATAGGGTTCCGCGCAAAAAAATGAAAACTCATGAAATTTTGTCGAAATCCACAAAGTCGCGTGCACAGCTAGTTAAAAATAATAATGCCAGCCTGTTACTGTCCCACAGCAGGGCAAAGGCCTCTTATCATACAGAAAAGGCGCGAGCATTAATCACAACGTTTGTCAGGAAAGTCAAAGTCAAATAATTAATTTCAATTAGATCATTAAAAAATTTCTGAACGTCAATTTTAAGATATATTTTTTTTCATATATTTTAAATCATACATTGGAAAACGTACATTGGCTTAGTCAACGCCGCAAAGATCCAATGTTCTGCGATATCGCTGTCCAGCTCGCGCTGGTTAGGATGGTTGTCCAGTCTTATTTTGAAAAATAAATTACTAAAATTATTTTAGTAGCCCTTCCAAAAGGTTCCTAGGAAGTGTCGTATTGAGAAGAATGGGCAAGAAACTCCACTCTTACTCTTTTAAATAAGCTTTTTTTAACAATATTTGTTAAACTTAATAAGATAATTATATGTGAAGACATTACTTAGAATAAAAACTTTGTACTAAACTTAACTTTACCTAGAATATATTTAAGGCGGGTTTGCTATTTAATATTTACAATAAGATTTCCACAACATGTTTTCCTTCACTGATGTCAGTATTCTCTGAGATAGTCCCTTCATTTTAATTTGAAGTCACTTTGGTATTTGTTCACTAACATTATCATTATCGCCCTCAGTGGCAAATAAACATTTTTTCTTTCTTTACTTTCTTTATTTGCCAGGATTGGAACCATGAGAGGCAAGGATCTAACCACTGTAATCACGACATAAAGAGGTTTTATTTCTTTTCAGGTACATGACCCTCTCGAAAGATCGCAACGTCCAGGTGGAAGGTATTGATGGCGTCCAGTACGCGGCCAATGACTCCGTCTTCGACAACGGACATAAATATCAGCATATGGTATGGTTTTTTTTTATCTGACTACCCTTCTATCTAACTCATAAATAAAAAAAGTCTTCTTAAAGTCGACGATTCAGGTTCCATAATAAAATACGATATAATAAAATATTTCCTCTCTACATTTAGTGTTGGTAATTTTCTGAACGGTTAGAGTAAAACTTAGAGTAATTTTCATCTGAAACAGAAGAACAAGCTGTATCTGTTAGTTAACATTTGGTGTTTTTTCTGAAAAGTTCTAAATATTCTCTCCAACTTTGAAATTCTTCGTCGGCTTTTTACTCATTTTTATGTTTTTTTGAGATGTGTTTTTTACGAAAAATGTCATGAAAAACATAATTATTTCTATGAGATTTTTAATAAAAACTGTAATTCTTTACGTTTCTCATCAAAAATGTCATTGGGTTAGGTAAAAATCATGATTTTTTGTTTTAATTAAGAAAACCATCAGAAATAAATGTAGTAGTAAAACTCCACGAAAAATGGGGGGGTCCAGAATCCTGTTCCGAACCCATGGTTACAGTTTGTGCGTCGACGTACCCTGCACCCTGCACCTGTCAAAGTTGTTCATTTTCGAGTACTGCACTTCCTTCAAGTTTGTTTTACACTTCTATATATTTCAATCGCGCGGATAACTCTGATATCGCGATCTAGGAAACGTCAGTTTTAGTTCGTATGTGTAAGCATAGATGTCGCTACAATAGTAAGTTCCCCAGGCATGCTACTGCGACAACGTGCGCGACGCGAACTGCGTGCCGTCGGGCGCGCTCAACGTGTCGGACTGCCGGTTCGGCGCGCCCGCCTTCGTGTCGCTGCCGCACTTCCTGCACGCAGACCCCAGCTACGCCAGGAAGATAGACGGCCTCAACGCTACGGAGTAAGTACTCATATAACTGCTGGAACCCCCGTAGAGATACGTAGAGGCATACTTGATGACCGATGTGGCGCGGTGGGCGAAGGTCCGCCTGTGACGCAGAAGGTCGTTGGTTCGATTCCCGCCTTGGGACAAATGTTTCTACGATCTACAAAGATTTGTTCCGGGTGTTCTGGGTATTTACTATGTATAATAAAAAACTATCAATCTATGTAATGTATTTTATTAAATATATCAGTCATCAAGTACCCATAACACAAGCTCTGCTTACCTTGGGGCTAGAAGATGCTGTGTGGATTGTCCAGCATTATTTATTTATTTATACTAATCGTGAACTCATATTTTGGCCACTTATGTTTAAGTCTCATGTATTAGGGTGCGAGCCTATTGCCATCAACTGGGCTGAAATTCAGACTCCGGGCTGCTACTGTCAAATACCAGATGGAAACATCTAGTGACACCTAGGCCAGACTTAGGAATCAAACCAAGGACCTTAAGAGAGAGTTGCAGTTGTCACAAACAGAGAATAGACACGGGCCATCAGTTCGTACGGGTATTCGGTGACACTAACTCAGTTCGGTTTTAAA
Source organism: Phlogophora meticulosa (assembly GCA_905147745.2). Taxonomy (NCBI): domain Eukaryota; kingdom Metazoa; phylum Arthropoda; class Insecta; order Lepidoptera; family Noctuidae; genus Phlogophora; species Phlogophora meticulosa. The sequence goes on from LR990525.1 coordinate 1,169,978, forward strand.
TGTGTGATTCTTTCCTCAAAAGATCATCTCGGACACTAATCTGCATGGTCCTCACATGATCTGATAAAGACCAAGATAATGTCTGGACTTTAAAAGAGACCTATGAGTGTGTTTCGGTGTTTCTTCTCAGAGTAGTGAGGTAACACCGACCTAATCTTTTACTAATTTAGTTATTCCATTCTATGACGTATTAAAATGTTTTTTAAAATCTATTTATATAAGACTTAAATATCATTTAATTTGCTCATTTCATTTCATATGTAAAGGTTTGACACGGCGGTCTCTATAAACGCCCGCCAAGATGTACTCCGTGGAAGATATTTAAACTAACCAACATAAGCTAACCTGCCATTTTTCCGTGTTCCAGAGACATGAACTTCAGACTGGCGCTGGAGATGTTCACCGGCATGCCGCTGTCTGTCGCGGCGCAGCTGCAGATCAACCTGCTCGTCAGACGGATCCGGGGGATGCCGTAAGTAAAGCATTTACCTATACCTAGCTGTTACCAGTGGTTTCACTACTGTGGTGTATATACCACAAGAATCGTGGAAAATAGCCTATGGTGCCGATTCTCTTGTTGACAAGCTAAGTTAAATTTAGACTTCTGTCATCTCTATCTCTCTAATGAAACCAGAACGGGACAGATATTTATAAGAGCTGTAAATTTTAGTGGAACTAAAACTTCCAAACAAATAATCACATGAAATGCATCGACTAAAAACATGTCTTTCCGGCAAAGAACTAATTGTCTTCTTCTAAAATATCACATTGATCCTTTGCTTGTAGAACCAAGAAATTAAATTGGAGAAACAAAGGTAATTTGTCGGATAAATCAGACTTGGACCGTTGACGGGTTAAAATTGTATTTTAAAGAATTCTTGAAACTTAAAAAAAAGAAAAGTCACAAAAACAAAAATATCTCACAAAATGGCGAAGTAAGTTTAATATTAGAATGAAAACGTTCTTAAAAATACGGGAATTGCCCTTCTGACTTCTGAGTGATATATATCTCCAATCCGTCAGCCTGAACAACGTGCTGCCAGACCCGGACACCATGGTGCCCATGTTCCGCTTCCGGCAGCAGACGGCCACCACTCCGGAGTACGCCGCGCTGGCCCGCTCCGCGCTGCGCCTGCGCTACTGGGTGCCCTACGGCCTCTACGTGCTCACTGTGAGTATTCATACTTCCAAGTAGCGGCAGCAATGCATTCAACATGCTTTTTAATGTACCAAGATACTGAAATTCATATTAAATGAAATGTATAAATTTGGTAAGTGTAAAAATTGTTTTTTTTTGTGTGTGGAACAACAACAGGGTTGGGAAAAGTCTAGGCAGATGACGATGATTCTAAAAAACAAATTTACATGTCAAAAAAACTGAACAAGGTCTGTATTTCCTAGCCGGCTACTCTGAGAAGACCTCCTGAAACTCTAAAATCAGAGGTCACAGTCTCTCTTATAGTCCAAACATTATCTTGGTCAGAACATATTCCTAAGACAGATCTTTTGAGTGTTTTCTCTAATAAGCCGTCAATATGTACCCAACTTTACACCTATCTATACTGTTTCCAGATTATCGGCGTAGGTTTACTAATAGGCGGTATCACGATACTAATCAGGAAACTAATCAAATCGCCGGACAGCCCGCCACTGATAACGGCTGAGGAGACACCATCACTGGACTCCTAATGCCACCCATCCTTAAAGAGAGTTGTGGGCAGTAGAGTCTTGCTGGTGACTTACGGACTCAGAAATTGAAACTTGATGTGATAGTGAAGATATTATGTAAGTGAAGAGATACTTTAAGTCGCTAAAAACGTGTACAACCCGGTCAATATATCTGTGTTCCTGGCGGCGATGACGCCACCGCTATGACGTCACAGAATACAATAGAAAACTCTTTATTATACACCCTGAAAATTTGATACATAAGTTGGTGTTACAATGGGCGGCCTTATCGTTAAAAGCGATCACTTACAGACAACCAATGAAGGGTGTATCTGTGCGCATGCGCCGCGGGGTGGGGGGAGAGGGGTTGACCGGGTTGTATGATTATAGTTAATTTTTAACTACGACAATGTGAAACCGCTACAAGTTGTGAGCCTTGTGAAACAAAAAAATGTTTATCGAACGCCTTGAACATTGCGAATTTATCAAGAAAATCATTCAAAACTCGCTGTGTTTTTGATCGATGCGTTCTGAAATGTCAACTATGTTTGTATAGAAGCTTTACTTCAACTAACTTTGACAGCTCTTACTTATGTCTGCCTCTTTCTTGTTTTGTGAGACAGAAAAAGATGGACATAACCTAAATTCAGTTTAACTTGTGAACAAGGAAAATCGACACTAATATTTTGGGCAAATATAAAAGTCATAGCGAAAACGATTATTTGCCCCAGTAGACTACCACATTCGAAGAGAAAAAAATTGACAGAAATTAAAACTTAAAACTTTGGAATGACCGTCAGTGTGACGCAACACGTCACAGTAGCATGTCGGTGACGCGAACCTACCAAAAGTCGCTCAAAGTGGCTAAAGAAGTTTTTACTTTAAAAAAAAATGAAATTAATACTGACAAAGACGGCAGCGGTTTCGCCAATAGTAACCAATGACTGTTGACTTCCATAATAATTAGCTTTAATTTAGAATAGTTATTGAGCTTCCCACACAATCTTCTGCCATGATAAGTTCCAAATGTGTATACAGGGTGTTGAATCTTTGTTTTAAGTTTAAATAAACACCATGAGAGTTACACACTGGCATTCCTAGTGCATGCTCAACTTTTTAATTTTATAAGTGCCTTTAAAATGCTATAAGCAAACAAGCTACTGCAAATTGTTTTGCAGCGGTAATATAATAGGTATAATAGGTATATTAAATATATTATACACAGACGCCAGAACATCAAGCTATCCCATACTGTCAAATTTACTCAATTGAAAATGAACCTTATGCTCTTGTAATAAAGTTGAAAATAGATTGGGTTAGCTTGATGTTCTGGCCTCTGTACTTTTTTATTGATGATAAAAAGCTGTAAATTATATATGTAATTGTTTTTTTTGTAAGTTTTGTGTAATTGACTGCCTCGTTAGTCTAGTGGCTGCAAACGCTACTCCTGAGCATGAGGTCCTGGGTTCGATTCCCAGGTCGGGAAAAGACGTATTGCGTGTTTTCTATTTGTTTTTTTCGTAACAGCCCGGAGTCTGGATTTGTGCCCAGTTGTTGGCAATAGTCTTGCCCCCTATTACGTGGGACTTAAACATAAATGGCGAAATGTGGGTGTACGATAGTTACACTTCTGCCGATACCTTCGGAGATTCGAATCCCCGAAAAACTATATAATAGTTGTATGTTTGTTCAAGTTTCTTTCGTACACAAAGACATAATCTTTACTTTTGTAATATCTTAATCTATATTTTTCCACCTGTGTTAAGAAAAAAGAATATCTAGTTTTTTTTTCAATGTTTATTTCAACATGTCTCCTGCGCGAGTTATTTCGAAACATTACACATAAAAATTTGTTTTCATACACAAGCTGTCTCCTACGTATTAAAATATTTTAAATTTATTAAGACATTTTTTGAACAAAATAAAACAAACCCCTCCACTCTCCACCCGCGCAGTACAGAAAACAAAAATATCGTGATTGCAAACACATAACACCTTTGTTCCGATGCTGTTGTGTAAAGTTGCGAAAAATCATGCGCAGGAGACCCGGCTTTAGAGTTACCATCTACTGATAACATTCTCCATTTAAATATTTGTTTTTAAGAAACTTTTATCCAAATAAGTATTGCTATCTCATGTTTACGCTAAGAACTAACAAAGACGGAGAGACTTATCAAATGTTAATAGATTTCAAGTTTTATAAAATAATTATTGTAGTCATAATGATATAAAAAAAACATAATTAAACAATAATTATGTTTTTTTATAAATATTTAAATAAAATAATGAACTTTTTTATATAAAAAATGCAATATAAATAATGAAGAGTACATATAAAATGTAAATACAGTTTTAAATTGAGTTACTTATATTTTTTTTTGTTGAAAATATATTTTAATATGATTTTTTAATTGTTGGATCTCACTTTATCAAACCTTTATATTCCTTATTTTCCAATTGTATAATGAAATAGAAATATTACTACACAGAATGGTAAGGATGGCGCACAACCGAATACCATGAGCTCAGTACATGTCGCTAGATCCCCATGGTCTGATATAGGTATGTGTTTCGATTTCCTGGTCGAGCAAAGTTTTATTGGGGTTTTCCATCAGCAGCATCATATTCCAGTAGCAGCTCGGATTCTAGATTTGTGATTGATGGCAATAGGCTCGCCCACTGTTACATTAGACTTAAACATAACTGGCTAAATGTGGGTGTACTATTGGTTTGCCTCTGCTCAACCCTCCGGGGATTACAGGCGTGATGTTATTATATGTGTATAACATAGATAGACATAGGAAAATACACTTATAACCAAGGTATAGACGCCAGCACATCAAGCTATCCCAAGCTGTATTTTTTTTCCACTTGAATATGAACCTTATCCTTTTGTAATAGAGTTGAAAAACTTTCAAACAAATTTGACTGATTGGTGTAGCTTGATGTGCTGGCCTCTGTACTAGGATGCCAGAACAAGTCAGGATGCCAGGATAGCGGACATTTGTTCATAGATACTTACATAATATTATATTGTGGAGACTGGAGCCTGTACTAGGTAAACCTGTGTTGCAAGTCTCCGAGCCTCCAACTCAACCCAAAAAGACTTAGTAGTATATCCAGAACTAGATCAGCTATGTTGAACTTCTTCTGTAAATACCAACCCAGAAGGTTGAGAAAAGGATTTATCGACGCGCAGAATTCAAGTAATGTGATTGGCTGGATTAATTGAACCAATCACAGCAGAGGATGCTCGTTTGTCAAATAATTCACATTGTTTTTCTATTACCTTCGATCCAAAATTCTCTCGACAGTCACAGATTGTGTTTGGATTACAAGAACTATATTTAACAATGAATAGTAATTGTAAAATATAGTTTAGTTGCCATGATGTCAATTCAGTTGCCATACTCGTAATAACTTTTTTGTATCAATATTATTTATAAGTTGAATTAAGTTAATGAATGACTTAGTTTATTCTCTGGATTTCTTTAGTAACATCCCGTAGTCTGGATTTGTGTCCGGTCAGTGTTCATTCCCAGGTCGAGCTAAGTGTTATTGGGGATTTCCATCTGGAATATTCCAGTACTAGCCCAGAGTCTTTATTTATACCCGGTTGAAGGCAATAGACTCGCCCCCTATTACAAGGGACTTAAACTTAACTGGTCGCACGAGGTTGTGGGTTCAAACCTGGGTAAGTACCAATGTCAGTTTTTCAATTCATATGTACTTTCTAAGTTTATCTTGGACATCACTGACATCGGTGAAGGAAAACATCGTGAGGAAACCTGGACTTATAATTAATATAAGTCTGAAATCGCCAACCCGTCTTGAGCAAGCGTGGTGCTTAATGCTCATGTCTTCTCTGTATGAGAAGAGGCCTTTGCCCTGCAGTGGGACAGTAATAGGCTGGTACTTAAACTTAACTGGCCTAATGTGGGTGTACTATAGGTACACCTCTGCCTCACCCATCGGTTAATACAGGCGTGATGTTATCTGCTAAGTTTATCGTAGACATGTCTAGCATTAGTGAAGGAACACGTCGTGAGGAAACAGAGTTATAATTAACATCTATAGTTACCAACCCGAGAGTCTGACTACCAATCTTACCAAGGGGTATCGTGTTGCCCAGTAACTGAGTTGTGGAGGTCAGATAGGTTGTCGCTCCATGTGAAATACTGGTATTCAGTTGCTTTCGGTTAGGCTAGAAGCTGACCCCAACACATTTGGGAAAAGGCAGGCAGATGATGAATCGCCTACCCGCCTTGAGCAAGCGTGGTGATGAATGCTCGTCCCTTCTCTGTATCAGAAGAGGCCTTTGCCCTGCAGTGAGACAGTAACAGGCCGGGATAATGTATAAAATAAATAATAAATATTGCTGGACAAGCCATACACCATCATCTAGTTAAGCAGAGCTTGTGTTATGGGTACTAGATGGCTGATATACTTAATTTTACAATACATAGATATTATTTATTATACATAGCAAATACCCAGAGCGCCGGTAACAAATCTTTGTAGATCGAACGAACATTTGTCCCAAGGCGGGATCCGAACCTGCAACCTCTTGCGTCGCAGGCGATCCTTCGCCCGCCGCGCCACATCGGTCGTCAAAAAAAAGTAAGGTGTAAGTAAAAGGAAGGTACCTTACCATCTTATTAAACAGAAATCTCTTGGAATATGTTGAAGACTTTGCTGTGAAAGTTTAAAATCATGAAATAATATGCATGTAGGCTATAAGTAATATTAGTCTGAGAGCTTGTCACTTTTGTAATTTATCATTACATATCTTAAGATTAGTGTTACAATGGCGCCAAGGATAAATTCTTATATCTACCTATTGATGATATCGAAAGCATGCAATAATGGCGAGGCTTTTATCGGCCGTCCGAGAAATGGCGATTCTTGAAAGTTATCTACGATTATATCGATAACCTTAATGAGGTATTAAAGGTATATAATTTATAAATCTGATTTTAACTATATCTGTACTAAGTAAGTGAAGTAAGTGAAGCGAAAGGTTTGGATCCTTTTTTAAGAATATTGCACGCACGGTCGAGTGTAAGATTTGGCATAGTCAGAGTTTATATAAATAAATAATGCTGGACAATCCACACAGCATCATCTAGCCCCAAGCTAAGCAGAGCTTGTGTTATGGGTACTAGATGACTGATAATTATACTTAATAAATAAAATATCTATCTATGTAATGTATTGTACATTACATAGATAGATATTTTATATTATATATAGTAAATACCCAGAAAACCCGGACCAAATCTTTGTAGATCGTACAAACATTTGTCCCAGACTTTTTCAATTCATATGTACTTTCTAAGTTTATCTTGGACATCACTGACATCGGTGAAGGAAAACATCGTGGGGAAACCTGGGCTTATAATTAATATAAGTCTCAAATCGCCAACCCGTCTTGAGCAAGCGCGGTGAAACAGAGAAGGAACGAGCATTATCGTAAGTACCTTCTCTGTATGAAAAGAGGCCTTTGCCATGCAGTGGGACAGGGACAGTAACAGACTGGTATTATTATTATTTTATTTTTTAAACACACCAACAGCACTGTCACTTTCAATTCAGGTAAACTTACATCTAGAATCGGCATTTCAGTAACCATGCAAATGACAGGTATGCATGATGAATATTTGAGACAAGAATAAAAAATAAAAAGTGTGTCCAGTAGACGTAAGTCCAGAACACCACAAAGAACAAAACAATTTGAGCAACATCGACGATTTTTTGTAATGAGGAGAACAAAAACATAAAACAGTTGAATTTCGACCACTGAGCAATCACTAGTGATAAATGCAGTACTTATAAGTCTACTATTTTTGAAATGAGTTTTGTATTTTACATAATATTTAATCGTTTTATGAACGGCATGCTATGAGTTGCTCTTGGCATCTTAATAGCAGCCGCACCGGTCGAGTTACAATTTATTTGCCGAGGTCAATCCGCGGATGGGTGGCCGTTGCATTGCATATTTTGCATACAGAACCCCTCTGTGCCTCAGAAACTTGTAAGTCTTTGACAGTCGTTTCGGGTAGTCAGAATCCGAAACTGACAACCAGTCTTACCTAGGGGTATCGTGCTACCCAGTTTATAGGTGGTCAGGTAGGCAGCTGCTCCATATAGAACATACGATTATTTTTATAAGTATGCATCCGGTTAGACTGGAATCCAACCTCAACATAGTTGGGAAAAGATGAGAATGATACGAAACGACATATCGATAAAAACCAAAAAATATAATCTAAAACTCTGTTGCCAACTTTGTACTTACTTATTGTTTAAAAATTTAATAAATTACCGAATATTTATCCGCTTAAATAAATAATGAAGTTTATTTGTTTAGCAAATACATATTATGTATGTTAAGACATTTTTTAAATTGAATAAATAAATATCACTACCCCGGTTCTTTTTTATTTAGAAGATACCTATCCGTAATTAACAACTACAACTACCTCGATTGTCTAGTGGTCGCAAGCGCTACTGTTGAGAATGAGGTCCTGGATGCGATTCCTGGGTCCGTCAAAGTGTGATTGAGTTTCACCTCTTCTAGAACGTTTCAGTAGCAACCCGGAGTCTGAATTTTATGCTCTACGAACCTTGCACAGATCGTGCAAAAATAACAGGTTCACACACACGAACTTTTTTGCAAAAAAATCTCTTAAGTTCAATAAGAAACCTATAGTGCTTAGTTAGATAGATACCTGCTTACAAATGTCTGGCACGTGTTAAGTTACCTTCTTGTATTACTTACTTATACGTTCGACTAAATATTCATAATAATTATATACCTAGGTACTGTAGAGCCTTCGCACCGCCTTGGGTATAAAAAAGTTACTGGCACGATAATAGATAAACACTATAATAAGAGAGTGACAGCCATCTGACAGGCTCTAGACGTTTTGCTTTAATATGAAATTAGTTAAATATATAAATTTAATTGAAGTGTCTGTTTGTAAAATCATAAAAACAGCTTTAATAATAATAAAGCTGAAGATTCAAAAACTTGTTTTTGTTTAAGCTGCCAGTCGGAGTAGAAAAATATATTTTTCGGGTACCTATTTTTAAAATTTCTTAGCTTTAGTCCGGGGTCCGAGGGGGTTCGTAGGGGTCACAAAACCCTTCCCAAAATCGTGTACCCCAAATTGATAAACCTAAAATAGGTAACAAGTAGGTAGGTACGTGTTTTTGAAATAAATTATTAACCTATAAAATAGATGATTTTCATTTCGATACCCCATCGCGCCTGATATCGACAGCGCCAGAAAACAAAAGGTACTGGGCAGCAGAAGCTATTCTTATGGTTAGTAGGTAGCTCATGGTAACCAGGTGAGCAGACACCGAGGTAGCAATGTCGAAGTAACTTTAAAGTGCCATGAATTCAGATCAATGTCGATCAATCGAAGCCTAAGGGGTGAAGGATTATGATTTTCGACGACTTTCTCTTTTGATTCGAAAGTGAATCAGGTCGTACCGATTACCTAATTGAGTTTTGTAGTACCTGCTCAATGACCAAAACCACGGCGACCACCAGAAAAGCGTCGAGACAATAAAGCCCGATGAGTCCCGGAGAAACGATTCAACTGTCTTGTATCCCGCAACGAAATTAATCAGAAAATAACAGCGGAGGAGCTAGAAAAATACATACCTAATTTCCTCTGTCACCAATCAAAGACACCGTCACCAGTGGATACATAACTTCACACGTATTTATTGTATTGTATGACGTGCCGATTTCTGCAACTCCACGACTCTACGAGTATGTTGCTTACGCGTTTGACAGTTCCTGTTCGATCCACCCCGGCTCCTTAAGAAAGGCAGCAACGATGTGATGTTGCTGGCGATCCCTCGGAGAGTACCTGGGTTACCGAAGTTGCCCTGTATACAGCGACCTCTAGGCAGTAAAGCACATGGCCTGTCGTCTCATCTTCTTCTATGCAGGCTCTGCGTAGTGGGCTGTCAGTAACGCCTAAGACAAGGTATCTACACAATGCAATAGAAATAAAATAAAATTGAGATGTCTATTCGTACCGAAATAACAATCTTTTTTTCTTTCTGCTTGTCGGCTTGTTCCGGCTTATTTCCCAAACGTCTGGACCAATTCTGACTGAACTTCCACTGGCAGATAGCTGATGTTATAAGGAGTAAATAAGGCTTCTTTTTATGTTGGAAAAAAATATTAGGGATCCGCCATGAAATTCCACACAGATGAAGTTGCGGTTAACAGTTAGAAGATATTTATTTGGTGCGAATCATTTGCGAGTTTATTCCCGTTGAATTTGAATTTGGAAGTGGGCACTGATTGGTTGTAAAACGCACTTTTTGTGTGACGTCAGATCTAAGGCGTATCTAGTTCGTATGTGAAGGTACAGATGTCGCCACACTTCACATTCGTGTTCTGATGTTCATTGCCCCGAACTGATAGTCTAGTATCACGTTGACACACATGGGAACCCGGTGATTAGATAACCGATACCTGCGATAATACTAGATCCGACAGGTGTAGTAAATAACTGGAATACATTCCATTGATACAATCCTATAACTTTATCTTGATATTCAACTTTTTCATTAAAAGTGACTAAGACTTATAATATTTCGGGCTTGTTTCAGCGTCCGGGTAGATATGTGACCTGTGCTTACACTGCTTATCTACTAAGTAGTTACTTGATACACTTAACAACTTAGTAAGTGTTTTAGGGTTCCATACTTAAATAATATTGTGTAGAGCATACAAATGTATCCACTAGCGACCGCTTTGTCCGTTTTCACTGGCACTGGGCGACACCTAAAAATAAGTTACGCATAAATAAAACACACCGTTTTTTCCAATAACAAGGGGGATAAGAACGGGTTGCTGAAAGAAGGGTAAGCATCATTCATCTCATAGAAAGAAAGAAAAACTGTTTTTTCACGTGAAAGTGACGCACATACAAAAAAATTGGTGTTTAAAAAAGAGAAGTTTAAAGAATAAGTTGGTGTTCAATCTAGAAAAAATCAAATAAATATTGCCCTAGACGAAAAAAAAACAAAACCACTCATCTCACACGACTCTCTCTAGATCTTGTGTAGAATACAATTTTACAGATTAAAGTATAAAAAAAACACATCAGAAAATAACTTAGAAATTAGGAACTGCCAACGAAAAATTGCAACTAAGTTTTTAAGTCAGCAGTTCATATCCTGAACTCATGTTAACAGGTTGTGCATTAATATCCCTTCCACCATAGGCGCCGGAATGGGGGTGCACCCCATGGTTTGAAATAAAATATGCTAATCCATTCAGAAGAAGCTTAATATAATAACAGACAAGAGACTATAACCTCTTATCCTCTATTAACCTAATAGAGATGTGTCCTAGGTAAAAATATATGAAGTAAATTTAGTCCGTCAGTAAGATTACCAAAAAATATGGGACACTTATTTTTTGCTTACTCAAATCAGTAAAAAGTGACAATGATATAGTACATCAAAGTTCAAGAGAAGGGGCCTATATTATGACGTCACTGTAACGTTAAAAGTGTAGCAGGGCGTGGCGTCATATCTTCGTCATTATTGGATTACGTGACAAAAGAAAAAATACTTGTCCAGTATTTTTGAGTAATCTTAATTTTGAACCAATTAGAATTTTTAAGGACACTACCCTCTTCCAAGGTGAGCTGCGAAAATTATGGAGTTCATTCTGGTCGTCGTTTCTTCTTTCCTCTATAATTCTTTAGCTGTTCTGCAATATATGTTGGTAAAGTTAAATAATAAATATTGCTGGACAATCCACACATCATCATCTAGCCCCAAGCTAAGCTTGTGTTATGGGTACTAGATGACTGATATACTTGATACAATACATTACATATATAGATATTTTTTATTATACATAGGAAATACTCAGAACACCCGCAACAAATATTTGTAGATCGTACAAACATTTGTCCCAAGGCGGGAATCGAACCCGCAACCTCTTGCGTCGCAGGCGGACCTACGCCCGCCGCGCCACATCGGTCGTCATCCCCTTGGTTCACACTGCTGACGCAAACTGACGGCGCCCACGCCTTCCACCCTGTATATAGGAACGTTGTGTAAGTATACAAGTACATATGCAAAATGACACACTTATTGATATGTTCTTATCTCATTACTACCTAGCCGGCCGACGGACAGTCAGCCCAAGTAAACAATATGTTGCACTTGTGTCAAAACGACACGTGTCAACTGAAGTGTCTGTTTTCTATACAATGTCATGTTCTATGAGCTAGGATATCGATTAAGAGGTTAAGCTATGATGCTGCGGTCAAGGACTGCATGGGGAACTTCTGAGGTAAACCGATATACAGCGAGTAACAGAATAAACGCAATCGCGAAAACAAACGACATGTTTAAGTCCCACGCCATAGCAAAAATCCAGATTCTGAAATGCTACTGAGATATTCCAGATGGATAAAACCAATAACACTTTCACTGAACCGGGAGTCAAACCCAGGATCTTATGCTCAGCCGACCTTATGCGTAGTAGCGCTTGCGACTATTGGATCAACGAGGTAGTTATGGAGAAATATTACTTTACTAGCTTCTGCCCGGGATTCGCCCGCGTGGTTTTGTTGATTAAAAAAAAGTAGCATATGTCCTTTCCTGGGATGCAATCTATCTCTCTGCCAAATTTTATCGAAATCCGTTCTGTGGTTTAGGCGTGAAAGACGGACAAACAGACACACGCACTTTCCCATTTATAATATTAAGTATGGATGACAAAATCTACGTACGAAAACAGTGTTTGCAAAAATAAACGATTTGATTTCATTTGATTTGAGGTTACACTAAAACCTTCAAACTAATGAACTTTAATCCCAACCTTTATAGAGATAACATGTCGTTTCAAGGGCGCCCTCTATTTGTTTACAACAAACACCTACAATAGCTCTAAGGTAAGGTAATTATCGTCCCACCCATCAGTCGTCGACCAAAACATCGCGAGATTGGTGTATTGTTCAAAGGAAATCACTCATTATTTTACGAACAAAGACTAGTAGATGACAGAGGCCAGCCCATCAAGCTACACCAATATGTCATTTTTTTTTATAGTTTTTCAACGTTATCTTATGAGATTAAGGTTCATTTTTAATTGGGAAAATTTGACAATTTGGAATAGCTAGATGTTGGCGTCTGTACAATGACAAATGTCCTCTGATATTGTTTCGGTGTTTTTTCTCAGAGCAGTCAGATAGGGAGAATCAACCAATTGACAGAAATAATATTATCCGTAAATCCATACAAATAAATTAAATTGAAGTGTCTGTTCGTAATGTTTAAATAACAGCTTTAGTAAATGCATATGAAAATACGGTAGTCATACCCAAAATCAAGAGTCTTTGGCCATCTATTGTTTATTTGAGGTTATCTCCGAAACGGCTGGATCGATTTCGACCGGAATTTCATATTTGGCAGATAGGTAATGTTATAAGGTGTAACTTAGGCTAATTTTGTTTTAGTAAAACAATTAGGGTTTCGCGCAAAATAATGAAAACCATGTTTTGTTACGTACTAAGTCACGGACGGACGACACGGTTAGCTCAGTGGCTGAGCGATTGATGGCTGCGCTGCGTGTCGTGGGTTCGGATCCCGCACGGAACAAATATTTGCATGGCCTACAGGTAGTTGTTCCGAGTCTAGCTGTTTGTGTATGTGAGTTTCAATGTTTGCAAACTAACCCACGATACAGGACGAATTCCTAGTGTGGGGCAACGTTTTTAAAAAGAAAAGAAAGTCACGGTCTGTAGGCACAGCTAGTAATAAAATAAAGGTAATTTATCATTTATGTACCCTCCCCAAGCGTGTCATGTCAGTAGTATGTCTGCCATCGGACATACTGGTGAACTCACCCTTCAGGCTCTGGCTGCTTGGGATTGAGGCTCCTTACAGGTGAATTATCTTCATCTAAACTTTCAGGAGGTGATGGTGAACTAGGACGTCATCACGTTTTTACATGAAGGTAGAAATATACAGGGCTAGTTTTCGATCGCCATCCACATTTTCACAGGTTGTTCTGCCTGTCAATATGAACAAGTTTCATCAAGGGAACAATTCTTTAATCACAAAAAAAAACTGCTGTTTCATAAATTTTATTCAAGAAGGTATTGAATATTTGTTGCTTCCCCTGTATATAGAACTGCCGCAATGGTCTAGTGGTCGCAAGCACTATTGCTGAGCATGAGCTGCAGAGTTCGATTCCTGGGTCAGACAAAGTGCTAGTAGGTTTATCCATTTGGAATTTCTTTTTTGCCCGGTTGATGGCAATAGGCTCGCCCTCCATTACATGGAATTTAAACATAACGTGGGTGTACTATACGCACACCTCTGCCTAACCTTTTAAGTTCGCGTGATAATAGAAGTTGTGAAACAAAAGGCCGTAATGTACATCTTAAGGTGAATGCGTAGGGGAAGCCCGCGGAATTCAAATGTTGAATGCTTTTGTTGTTCAATTATTACGGCTCTTTAAGTTCGAATTAAACGATTGCTTAACACAATTCTAATTTAAAAAGTTAAAATAGTTATTATAATATCTATATATTAAGAGAAATGTATGTTTGTTTTGGTCGCGAATAACATTTACATTAACATACAACCTAATACTGAGCTATAAATTGTAAGAAACTTAAGAACATTTTAGTTTCGCGAGCTGCCTCTACGCATTCGCCTTAAGAGAAAGTGTGTTCATAAACAAATAATAATTAATATAAATAATAATATTTAGTGCACCAGCACCCAAGTCCTCGTACATTGACTATTATTAAGTAATCCACCGCTCGTCTGACATCTGAACTCAGTACTAATTAATCTTTCTGATAAGCGGTTGGTTCACTCAGTTCCTTTTAGTAACGAGTAAAAATAACTATGTACAAATTTATACGTACATACATACATAAACTTACGCCTTTTTCCTAAGGGTGTAGTTAGAAACCACAGAACCCCATCTCCTACGATCCTTACATACGCATTTCGCTTCGTCTACGTTTCCACGCACGCCGGTTGCAAGTACTAAGCACCTGACCTTTTTGAAGAACATCACCAATAAGGTCCGTGTATGTCCTTTCTAGGGTGTCCCCTCCCAGCATTTCCGCTTACATCTGCCTTATAAACACCTTTTGTAAGTCGTCTTTCATTCATCCTCTCAACGTGGCCAAAACCATCTCAGCGTTCTCTTTTCAATTTTTGTCACTACATCTTCTTTTAAACCACAACGTTGTTTTATAGCATCATTCCTTAATCTATCAATTATAGTTACACCTCACATACTTACGTAAAACCAAAAAATAAAACAAAATCAAAATCAATACAACTTAGTAAACTGTTTTAAATATGTTATTTCAATAAACAATAGCATATAATACATAATGAGTGTTATATAAATAATAAATATTCCTAGAAAATAATCATGGAGTTATCACTGTTATTATTTTAATTAATTGAAATTGTAATAATACACGACGGTGAGCTCTCAATGGGTAATAGAAAAAAATCCTTCCAGTCAGATTTATTACCTACTCCTAAACGCTTTTAGCTCTTACAATGATATTATACCAAGGAAGATTCAGATATCATCGCATGTTTCGTGAGGGTCCTGGGTTCAATTCCCGGGTCGGGCACAATACTATCGAGTTTTTCCGTCAGGAACATTCTCATTAGCGGCCCAGAGTCTGGATTTGTGCCCGGTTAATGGAAATAGGCTCGCACCCTGTTACATGGGACTTAAACATAACTGGCGACATGACGTGGGTGTTACTATAGGTGCACATCTGCCCAACCCTTCGGGGAATACAGTCGTGATGTTATGTTGTTTCCGGAACAACTAGTATACTATAGTGATTTGTGCCTCAGTCGTCCCACAGAGTCTCGTCCCACATAAAAAATTCCCCACTTGTCCCAATTTGTATGCCTCGCTCGTCCCAAAACTTAATTTTCAATATTTTATTCCCCGCTCCGAAATTTCCAACCCGTCTTGAGCAAGCGTGGTGATTAATGCTCATGCCTTCTCTGTATGAGAAGAGGCCTTTGCCCTGCAGTGGGACATTAATAGGCTGGTACATTACATTACATTTTTTTTTAAATAGGCAAACGCAAAAACAGGTCTGTGAAAGGTCAAGGGAGAGTCCCTTGCATTCCTGCAAAATAAATATTTAAGAACCTCTTTAATTAGTACAGAGGCCAGCACATCAAGTTACCCCAATATGTCAATTTTGTTTGATAGTTTCAACTTTATTTCATAAAAATAAGGTTCATATTCAATTGGGAGAATTTGTAAGATCGGGGTAGCTTGCTGTGCTGGTGTCTGTCAACTCCAGAATAAAAAAGACAAATTTACATGTAATAAATTGTTGTATACATATGTACTTGACTGTGTTTACATCTATATTTGCCTACCGATGCACGCGACGAAGAACTAGTTCATAGACTCTTCGATAATACATTGCATTATTAAGAGATGTATCTCTCAGAATCATTAAGCAAAACTAACATAGTCATCAGATTTATGTTTACTAATCCATTATGGATTACTTGGTCCGTAATAAAGGTATTTTTTTGTTATTGGTTATACACATTGCATCAGGCTCACATTAGTATTTCATTTTCATCAGTGGCGACGAGGAAAGCAAAACAATTGAATTATGACAATATGTAAACTGAAAAAATAACAAATGACTAAAGTAACAACCTGTATAACATTCAGATTTACCATTAATCTCTCGTAAAAGGACGCTGCAGATCAGCTACTGTAATAGAAAAAGAAAAAAAATAGCGGGAGCAAAGGTTTTTCTTTAAAAAAACAGAGCGACTCACTAAGCTCTTCTTAATTCAACGTAAAAACTAAAAAATAAGTGAATGGTGAATCATTCATCGTTACGTTTACTTATAGAAATATTGTGTTTGCCTAGCTAGAGATTGTTAGGGCTACTGCTGAGCATGAGGTCCTGGGTTTGATTCCGGGTCGGGCAAAATGTTTATGCGCTAGCACCCTGGAGCTTAGATTTGACCTGATAAATGGGACTTAAACATAACTGGAGAAATGTGGATGTACTGTGGGTACACTTCTGCTTAACCCTTCGGGTAATACAAATCAAATCAAATCAAATCAAATCAAACTTTATTTGTGAACATAAGTACAAAAAGGTGTTATTTATACATTTTGGCTGATCTGTATGTTCGGCCAATAATTGGCATACAAATATAAATATAATATTAGTGGGCTGGTTATCTTACTATCATAATTAATAAATTCTAGGATAAAATAAATGAAGCACTTGAAAAATGTCATGAGCCGCATAAAATAAAGTAATTGAATTTAATTATTAAAAATGTCAAAGAAAATTAAATTTAGTCATAATTTGTCATTTAAAAAGTCTTCAATCGAGTAATACGTCTTTTCAACTAGAAATAGGAACAACTTCTTTTTAAAATGGCTGACATTTTCCTCACTTCTGATACACTTTGGCAATTTATTGTATAATTTTGGAGCCATTACGAAAATACTGTTCTTGTGTAAAGCAGTTTTAGAACCAACAGTTTGTAGCCGGTCTGCTCGACGCTGACTACCTACTCGGTCAAATTTATACATATTATTTTTGACGAACATAGATGTCTGGTATATGTATATTGAAGGCACTGTTAAAATTTTCATACTTTTAAAATATTGTTTACAGCTGTCAGTGGTTTGCAGGTTACAGATCGCTCTAATACACCTTTTCTGACACTTAAACACCACATCTTTACCCGAGGCGTTTCCCCAAAACATAATACCGTATCTTAATGTTGAGGCTACTAGACCATGATATGCAGTCAGTACAGTGTTTCGATTGGCCGTTTTACTTAGCATACGCAGCGCGTGAGAAAATTGGTTTACTTTAATACATACTTTGTCAATTTGGGTGTTCCATTTTAATGTGCTTTCAATATTTAATCCCAAAAATTTTGTCACATTCGCCTCATCAATCCTTATATCATTATATTTTATATCTAAATTTAAATTCTTATTTACTGTTTGTTGAAATTTCATTATTACTGTCTTGTCTAAATTTATTACCAAATTATTATTCTGTAGCCAATTTATTACTGATTTTATGTTAGAGTTAATGTCTGATTCTAATGTATCTAATTGGTCACTGTTGAAAAGTAGAGTGCTGTCATCTGCAAACATTGTCATGGGATAGGTCGATGCTTTTGGGAAGTCATTTATATATATAATAAATAGGAGAGGTCCAAGTATGCTACCTTGTGGAACTCCATACATCACTGTTCTCGGGCTAGATTTAAATGTTGTTTCATGTTTTTTACATATTCTATTAATAACGGTTATTTGCTGTCTATCTTGTAGGTATGATTTAATTAAATTTGATATGTTACCTCTTATCCCGTATGCGTCAAGTTTTTTAATTAATATTATCTAATTAATAACAAGCGTGGTTATGTTATGTTAAATAGTTTGGGATTAGGTAAACAAAGAAAATTCAATGTAAGCTCAGTGGTTTTCTTTGCTATCGTATGCAATACCGGAACTAAAGTTTCCATCACAAAACTACGTCGAATTATATACATATACCTGCCTACTTACTACACCATACTGTTATATTACTACGTCTATTTTTCATCTGTCAAATTGACATAAAGATAGTTCAAACTCATTGGTCGGTATGTCAATAATACTCTATTATCTATCATTCAATTTGATATCCAATGTTCAGGATCTTATTGTGGACTTATCTATGTACACAATGTACCTACTCAGTAGTACTCCTACTCAGTAACATTTGTCAGCCCGTGGTGGACGCACGCGTTCTTATCGGAGAAACATCGGAAATAACGCGAGTGTGATTCGAAAATAAGAACATAAATAAAAATTTGAATTTGGAGTGCTATTTTGTTTCAAGTGAAGAACGAAAATAGTGTTGTTTTATTATAAATCGACTAATTACATAGTCGATTGATTTTGCTGATTTCGGGCGGAAATTTGAAAGGTGAGTGTTATAATTTTTGCATTGATTATAATTGAGTAGGTATTTAGGTGTATGATTATATGTGTTGATGATTTTAAAGTAAATGTAATTAGTACGTCGCTGATAGCGTACACCTGAATCGGAGTTTACCTAGAAAGATAAAAGTTTAAATGGCCAAAACTGGCTTAGATTAGGAATTATTTACTTACACTATCAAGATTTCAGGCCAGGTCATTTCGGAGTACTTTTATTTAACCTTGCAAAGCTTTTTAAAAAGCATGTAAATTTTATCGATTTATTATATTTCGATTTTAAAATACTTTGAATATCATGATGCAAAAGTGTATAATACATTAATCAATACGTGGAACTTTATTTTGTATACATTTGATTTAATTGAGTGATATATTACTTGTACTTGTCCACTAATTACACAGTTTGCTCTCTGAATACAGATTAAAAAAGAACTGCATTTAGTTTTTAAAAGATTTTTTTATTTTTTTATTTATGTACTCAATACCTACCCTGCTTGCATAGCGCTATACCTAAATCCGGCGTCTTAACTTAGTACCTACTATCACTGATAAGCATTGTTTTATATTATTATCTGATAAGCAATTTTTCGTGAATCGCCAAATAACAAAACAAGAATGGACAAAACATATTTCCGCTATAATAAAATTAATATCTTTACTGCCGACACTAGCATAACCCGATTACATTAAACGTGATATTAGTAAGCTACAAAACTTATTTATAATTTTCTCCAAAAAAAAATTCAAAAAGTTAATAAAAAACAACATTATTTTTCGCAAATTAGGCTTATAATCAGCGCATTTTGAGCGTCAAATGTGCATAAGACAGGGACTGTCTTATGTCCAAAACGCCTGCTCTTCACCACTTCCTAGTGCTTCCGCTGGGAAGAAGAACTGGCGCAACTAACTCCCTAGCAACACATCTGCCTGATAAGTTTGAAGAATTTGAATCTATTCAATATTTATTTATGCAATAAAATTACCTAAATCATAAAATTAAATTATTCGCCACGTGTTAGCTAGCATACTCCAATATGCTTAACGGAAACTCATACAGCCTTCAGTAATAGTGCAAATTAGTCTATTGATATATAAACTCACGCCTTTCCCCATGGGAGTAGGCAGATACTACAGAACGCCACTTGCTACGATTCTTACGTACCTAATCCTTTTGCTTCGGTCATACACGCGCGCCGGTTGCGAGTACTACGCACCTGACCTTTTTGATGAACATCACCAATAAGGTCAGTGTGCCCTCCTAGGGCGTCCCCTCCCGGTGTTTCCACATACACCTGCCTTATTTTGTTAGTCGCCTTTCATACATCCTCGCAACGTGAAAAAAACATCTATGCATACTCTTTTGAATTTTTGTCCTGGACACATCTTTTTACCTCCAAAATTGTTTAATCAATCAATCAGTCTATCATTCATAGTTACCCTACACATACTTCGCAAGGAACGCATTTCTCCAGCATTTTAATCTACTTGCAAATATATCAATCTGAAATCGGATTAAATTGTGTAACGTGAGCCCTTTAAGTTATCAAAAAGTACAGCAAGTAGGTTCCTAGCGTCACAAATTACAATATCACTTACTATCCACAATTATTGTCCATATAATGATACGATTCTTATTAAATTGGTTCAAACACTGTACACGAACAGTAGGCCCAACTTCAGTGGTAACAAACCAGTATAACTTGGCATCGCATTCTATAGAAAATCCGAACTACGCTCGGCCAGTTCAAGGTCAGAGTGTCACCTATGACGTCTACTGGCCTACACATCACCCTCATCATGGATGACGTGTACCCTACTGTACCTGAGTAAATTTACGTATATTAATTATTTAAAATCACATTGTCTCCCATGTTTTTTTATCTATTTTTAAATTATGGTGCAATAGAATACTATGTAATTTGAAATGATGGCGTTCGATGCGTCATTTTTAATGTTTACGCGTACGTACGTTACGGCCCTAGAACTAACAACTCTTTGGACCCATAATGCTGATTCACGATGATTCTAACGTTTTTAACATTGTCAAATGTTCCGTTTAATTGATTGTTTAACTGTAATCTGATAAGACCGTGGTGTAGTCATAATAGAGAAAAAATATGCAGTCATGGGCGCTGCCGACAGAAGTGTGAATTTACAACTTTGAAATAACTGCTAGCCTGGCACAATACAGTGGCATGTCAGTGACGCGAACACGTAAGTGTTGCCCCAACTAAAAATCTCTCAAAGCGGCTAAGAAGCTGTTGACAATACAAAATCTTTTTGGAATTTACAAAGAAAATCATCATTAAGTTTCTTCCTTACCATACCAGTGGCCATATTTCTCATCTTCATGTTATATTGCGAAGAAACGCGGTACATTCAAAAGTTAGGTATTCGCTCTGGGGGTAAGTAGAGCTACAGGATGCGAAAAATTCTTTAGTTATGAGCTACTTTACTAATATGATCGTGGGTACGTCTTAACTCTTTATCCGGTCGCTTATAACATTGACGAAGTTTATTGAAAGATCCGGTGATTTAACTGGACTTGAATTGAAAGAAAGGTTTAAGAGTTGTAGATGCATTTCTTCGTGAGATTGTCATCCTAACGTTAGGTATTTTTTATCTGTGGAGCTACAAACATTTGACACGTGTTTCGAATTAGGTCATAAATGATTTCATTGTCACTCAATCGTTGCATGGATTCCACTTATCACCAAGCTACCCCAATCTGTCAAATTGCTTTAATAGTTTTTCAACTTTATTCCAAAAGAATAAGGTTCATGTTCAATTGGGAAAAATTGTCAGTTTTTGATAGATTGATGTGCTGGCGTCTGTACAATTTAGTAGTTGAGCTGTATGACTCTATAAATTATTTTTCAGTGTCTTCATTAGTATTTCCTTCAGTGAAATAAGTACATAAATGACATTTGACAAAATGTCGCGGGTTTTTTTTTTTGCGCGGAACCATAATTATTATTCCAAAATAAAAGTAACTTAAGTACTTGTTATAAGTCCTTAACACATCAGTGAAAGTTCTGTCTAAATCGTCCCAGCTGTTTCGGAGGTTACACAAACAGACAGAGAGACAGACAAAATCGTGCTGCGCCGACCCCAAACAAATTGTGATAAGGGCTGGTGGGGAGGATGAAGATGAATGACGGTAGAATGATGATGATGATGCTTTTTTAATGTTTAATGTACTCCAAAGAATAACCTCTGTTAATTGATCAATAGAAATAAGGAAAATAGAGCAGAGACCTGTGGGTACCTACGTACTTTCACCCTGGGGTATAAAATAACAATAGCGGGCTTGCTCCAATTTTTACAGAGCCAGTCGGGATTCCTTTATCATTATTATTCTCAATTCTTCAAATAGGTTTGTTGTCGAGTTCTCCTTTCTGTAACATTTCAGAATAAAAATTTATTGATACATTTAACTTCAAAATATAATTATTTTATCCCGGTTATACTGTCCCTTGGGCTTTTCGACACGGAATCACTGCTGGCGAAAGCTAGTTAGTAAAGTAATAAGTTTATACAGGGTGGAACATCGCCACACGATCTGATACCATGAGTTCAGTACATGGTTCTGGATGCTGGTTTTTCTTATAATCTAGGTTTTAATTCTGTTTTTTCTTTTCATTTGAACTGATAAAACTCATGATTCCAACTAAACCCAGTGATATTTTTAATTACATACGCAAATTTCAAGCTTTTTCTATACTACTTAATATTATAAAGAGGTAAAATTTGTTTGTTACTTTGTATGTAGGGAGTAATCTCCGAAACTAATGATCCAATGCTAAATATATTTTCTCCCTTAGAAAGCTCTATTATTTCTGAAAGCTACAGGCATTTTTTTTTTCTTTTTTTTTTTTTAATTAAAGCTGGTGGAGTTGATGTTAAATTTTGAAGGGAACCAGTACGAAATTCACGGGAACGAAGTCGCGGGCAAAGTGTTCTAGTAATGAATAATTTCACTGGGCTATAAAGAAGTTGTTTACAAAGAAGTCTCATGTTACTGTTTACTGTTTAAAGTAAAACACACATCAGAAGAAAACGTACAAATTAAAAATCAAGTCTTAAATCAAATCATATCGTTTATTGCAATCCATAATGTACACTTACAGGTGGTAAAAATTAAAATGTATAGAAACAATTATGGACCCTGTCGGGCACAGCAAATTTTAAATAATCGGAGAGAGGAAGAGCGCTTTATCATGTACTGATTTTTTTTTATTTTTTTTTTCATGGTATTAGTTAGTGTGTCAATGTCCCGTTCCTCCCTATATAATAACTAAAGGAGATAATAATAATTTGGTGAGTAATTACTTTAAAAACATCAAATGGGCGTCTGCGAGTTGGCTTCAGCTTCTTGTACGCTTTCCAAAAGTCTGGGGCCCCAGGGACTTAACAAATATAAAACAACAATTGTTTACCACATGTTTAAGAAAAGTCTAGTAAATTATAGACAAAATGATCTCTTAAATAACATCCACTGATGATCTAGGTGCGGGCTCAGAATAGTCTCCCAATTAAAAGTTCAGCAAAACTTGTAAAAAAAAAACAAAGATAGAAAAAAAATAAAAAGCTACAAATCAAAATGTTTGGTCCAATATTCATGCGAGTATAAAGAGACTCTCTATGTAGTGTATCCAGTTGGTAAAACTATAACAGTATTCCAAACGGAGCGATGTCTTTTGACCTCCACAAGCCAATTACTGAGCGATACTCCAGTGAATAGGTACTGGAGGTCATTAGAGTGAGGTGTTCAATAATATGGTTACAGAACAGGATTAGGATAAGGATGATCTGTGTGCCTAGAACATTAAGTGACGTAAACGTAACGTAAATTGAGAATAGAACTGTCCTGTAGCATTTAATGTAGGTTTAAATTTAAGAGGAAAGCACAATGAGTATCAACCATTGATTTTAATAAAGTCTAAAAAATAAATAATTATAATATTCGAACGATTATTTCAAATTTTAAAATCGTTCGAATTGACAGTACGTGTACGTCAAGCATTCGTGCCAGACAGACCTTGGGATATCTCCGTACCCACAGTGTGGTCCATCAAATTTTATTGCCAATCTTGCTAGCATAGGTACTTATTCATCATTAGTAACATTTTTTAAATAGCAGGTTGATAAAATATTTTCTTTAAAACCTTATGTAAAAATTAGTGCTTGACGCTACGGTGACATAACACTCCTTTTCTGTATTGATAGGATATGGTTTATGGTAGAAGTTTCGAATTGTAAAGGAAATAGCTGTATATTAATTCAGTATAACACTAATTCATATTCTTATACAACATACATCATACATGATTGGCAAATAAAATATTCCTATTTCTAAGTTACAAGACAATTAGGGTAATGGTACTGGTAATAGTTTCGAGTAAGCGGTGTCTCTAATGAGATCTGAATACGAACATCTGGCCCATATTTTAGTGAACGACCACATGTGCATACTTGCGTTCGATGCAATTATGCATTTTCGCTTGGTGTTCCGTTTAAACTCGAACACCTTATTTCGCTACAAACTTTCTTTGGTTCAAATAACAGAATTACTGAACTGGCCATTTTTATAAAAAAAAATTTCTTGTTAACTGATTTGTTTTTCATGATCACATGGCTTTAGTTTTTTTTTATCTAACCCAGCCAGCATTTTTTTAAATCATCGTACCACAGATCCAACTAAAACGTCCAGAAACGTGCACAAATTCTAGAGGCTACCAAAACCAATTGCACCATAATACACGTGTTTTGCGCAATAGTTTTTTAGCTCTATAAATCAGTGGTGTCTATTTTACGAGCTACTTGACGTCCATTAAAACTAAGAAAGTGTATCAATCACGGAACAATTGGTTGTTAAAGAAATAAAGATGATGAGACATATCCTCGTGTCCGACAAATTGCTGGTCATAAAGTCAATCAATGATGTACATAATTTAAGTTTATGACGATCAATCAAACGTTTATTTTAATAAAGACAGACTTTGCGACGCAAGAAATTTAAGAGAGTTCTTTTAGTACTTAAATTATATGTTTATTTAAAAAAAAACCTTTGAATACTTCTAAAAATATATCTGACATTAAGTAAATCGATTTATGTTTTATTAGTATGATTAGCCAACTATGATGAGGACGGCTTCTAGTCTAACTAGATGCAGCTGAATACCGGTATTTTATATGGAGCGGACCTAGTTCTTACCCATGATATTATAGAATACATTTTGAAATGCATTCAATGAATATCTATCAATATGCTTATGCATGCTTAATATTAACACAATGTACAAATAAAAACCGGCAGATACCGAGTCGGACACTATATTATTGAGTTCCTGAAATATGAAAGTTCATTACAGCCTCGTTGGTCTGGTGGTCGTAAACGCGACTGCTAAGCATGAGGTCCTGGGTTCGATTCTAGGGTCGAGCAATGTATTATTGGAATTTTTCATCAGAAATTTCTCAGTAGCAGCCCGGAGTCTGGATGTGTACCCGGTTGATGGCTTACTTCCATTACATGGGAATTAAAAACATAACTGGATAAATGTGGGTGTACTATACACCTCAGACCATCCCTTCGGGAAAATACAGGCGTTATGTTATGCGAAATATGAAGCTGTGACTGACAGACAGACAGTTTCATTTCCGTATTATTATATTTTTAATCTAATTTTGTTTAGGGGCTTCTATCAAAGATATGTCAGCCCCATCGTAACCTTTTACATTAATTGACTTTCTTAAACAGTAATAGTTTATAATATTACTAAATAGTTAATGAATTAGAGTTATTCGTGGAGGACCATAATTATATGGCACAACTTTATAATAATCTCCGAAGACACATCCCATCTTGTATATACCAATATACAAGATGGGTTGTGTTATGTACATCATGTACATCAAAATTATTTATTTTAAAATCCTTCACGAATAACTAGCGTTCTAATCCGAGCACACTCGATCAGCAAATTTTCATAAAAATGGCTTTCATAAAAAAGGTGGTTTTCCCGTTATTTTTTCGTTCAAAATGTTGTAAAATTTATTAGTGGTTCATGTGCTACTTCAGCATGTCGTGTCTTCAAGTAATTGCTACAAATTTCGTTATTGGTCAGGCTAAAAGGTCCACTCACTCAGGGAGATTGAAAAACTGTACAATATAAAATAGCTATATGATACTTTTCATATATTTCTCGTAGTAATCAGTTCACGGAGTGTATGGCACATTGTCAATTTAAGATACTCTATAACTTGACCAATCGTTTATATGTACAGAGGCCAGCACATCAAGCTACCCCAATGTGTCAAATATCTGTATGACGACCGAAGTGGCGCACGGGCGAAGGTCCGCCTGCGACGCAGGAGGTTGCGGGTTCGATTCCTGCCTTGGGACAAATGTCTGTACGATCTACAAAGATTTGTTCCGGGTGTTCTGGGTATTTGCTATGCATAGTAAAAATATCTATCTATGTAATGTATTGTATTAGGTATATCAGTCATCTAGTACCCATAACACAAGCTCTGCTTAGCTTGGGGATAGATGATGCTGTGTGGATTGTCCAGCATTATTTATCATTATTATCTCCTAAAACAAGTCTAGATACTTCATTTGTTTTACGAGATGATAATAATATATTTTTTTCCGTATTCTTTTCATGTACATATTTTAACAAAAATAAAATAAAAAATAACAATAAATTATAAATAATAAATCATTATTATCTTTGATAGTTTTTCAACTGTATTACAAAAGTATAAGGTTCATGTTCAATTGAGAAAATTTGGCAGTTAAGGGATTCTGATATGCTGGCATCTGTACTTTTAAAGTCTATTTTAGACATCACTGACATCGTTAAAAACATTGTATCTACATTTTAAGTCTGAAATCGCCAAACCATCTTGATCAAGCGTGGTGATTAATGTGCGTGCCTTCTCTGTATGAGAAGAAACATTTGCCCTGCAGAAGGGCAGTGACAGATTGGTGTTATTATTTCTATTAACATCATTCCTCAATCTATCATTTATTTATAGTAAGTAATAATGAACCAGTATTATCGCAAGATAACAATGATTAAATAATCAAAATAAAATACTGAAGCAGCTGCAGAGATACCCGTATCCCGTATCTCTACTGCTGTTGCAATATTTTTAGGGTACCGTACCAAAATGGGAGAAAAGAAAACCATGTTGTTCGTCTTTGTCTGTCTGTCGGTCTGTATATCATAGCTGCTTATTTCAGAAACTACTATTAGTTTAGTTTAAATAAGATACTAACAAATACAAAAAAGTTTATTGAAAATGTACAAGAACAAACCTTAGGTACATTCAAATCCCAACAATCCTGTGATTTGTGTCTATTATTACAAAGTACCTGGATGACCGAGCTTCGCTCAGATGAAACGACGTTTTCTAAAAATGAAACCTAGCTAGATCGATTTATCGAATCGATATAATTTTAATAAAATCGTTTTAGCCGTTTATATATTTATATGTGCATTTATATTTACAAGATTTGCTCCTATGAAGGTATTAGATATAATTACGTATGAAATTAGGTATTAATATCAGTGTGCGTTATGCGGTTGCTTGAGCTTAATTAGGGGAAGGGGGGGCAAAGTGGATCACTTAACTTTAAAATACAAAAAAAAATATTAAATGCTTTTTCAAAAATACCTTTATTGCATAAACTCAAACAATATTTAAACAATTAACATATTACACTAAGACTTCTTAATTATATGAATTTTGAACACAAATAATCAGACTTTTTGGTTTCAACTTAATTTTCCACTTTGCCCACTCTAGGAGGGTAAAGTGGAAACCCATTGGGGGCAAAGTGGAAATGAAACACATCACAAGAAATTATGCACAAATAATGCACTTAAATTGCCCTTTCACCACATCGCCACATAGTTCATGGGCCCAGTTATGGCACCATTGGCATTGAAGCCAGTCTTCCTGTGGTGGGTCAATGTATAATTCTCCACAGAATGAACACGAAACTTCACCAGATGATTGCTCTTGATTCTCTGTTCGATTTTCCTTATCTGTCATTTTAGTTCTCTTCCCTTTACCTTTTCCTTTCACCTTATGATCTTTGGGTTGGTCCTCTAAATTTAGCTTGGGTATCTTACTAATCTTTCTGTTATTTGGTTGGGGTGTTTTCCGCTTCATTTCAGCCTTTTTTTCTAATGTAGCTTTAAAAGGCGAACTAGTAATGATCTCAGACTGCTGTGCCTTTATTTTTCGTTTCTTTATAGCTGGGGTGACTTTGGGTACAGGTATTATTTGTTTAGGAGAAACAAAAGTTGAGGAACTGGTCGAAGGTAGATTCGACGCTTTATTATATGGGTTAGTAGCTGGTTTATGATTCTTCCTGTCAGCTATTGCAGTCAAGTCGGATTGATGTTCTTTAGTTGGCACTGTGGTATCAAGAGCTGACTCTTCAATTTGTTCAGGAGTTCTATTCGCAGCTACTTCCGTAGACACCGCAGTGTTATTGGTACTACTATTAGCTTCTTCAATTGCTGCCATAGTTTCATTCGAAGTGGTGTCATGGTCCGGTTCTTCACTGGCTTGTGTATTCTGCACAGCGGAGTTACGATCTAGTTGTTCAATTGGCTGATTTTCATGAACCATCGCAGGCGCAAAATCCAAATCTGTAAATAAGTCTCTATTATACGGGAATATCCCTGTTTTTCTGAAACCATTAGTAGCATTTTGTACTGTAGCACTCTTTTCAAAGGCAGTTCGAACGAGCTTTGCTACATCAAATTGAGTAATTCGCCTTCCAGGATGGTTCTTCTGGAACATATCAATGGCTCTTTCAAATGCCGCCTTGAATGGACCGTAAATTGAAACGTCGAGTGGTTGCAATTTGTGGCTTGTATGGGGAGGAATACTCACTATGATGATATTATTTTCTCGCGCCATATTCAGGCCATCCAGATTTTGGTGGGTGGCGTGGTTGTCCATAATTAACAACACGGGTTTTTCTTTCGTTGGCCGAGTTTTTTCAATTAACACTTGCAACCAATTATTGTAGTTCTCGTTATTGATCCACCCAGAGTCTGAACACCAACCCTGTGCACCGTTAGGGGCGTCATCCAGCAAACGAGCATTCATTCTCTTTCTTTTTCCGAAAATAAAGCATGGGGGTACAAATCTGCCTGTCGCACTACAAGCGCAAATTATAGTCGTAAGTTGTCCCTTTTCTGCGGAAGATACGACTCCTACTTGCTTTTTCCCTTTAACTGCAATGACTCGGGGTGGGTGACTAGCACTTGTTTTAACCCCAGTTTCGTCCATATTATAAATATCATCTGGACGGGACATGAAATCATGTTGGCATAGTACATGCCACAAGTTATCGTAAAATCTATCAACTTGCGTACGATTGAAAGCAGAACAACGTGAAATTGACGTAGGCTCAGGAGACCTGAAGGTTAATTGAGGGTGTCTCTTCATAAAACCCTCAATCCATGCCTTGCCGGCTTGCTGTCCTTGAAAGGGATGAGGTATTTTGTTTTGGACAGCCAACTGATAAGCTAAATTTTTCAGGGTTTCCATTGTTAGGCCATAAAAACAAGCATCAAGTTCAACAGCTAACTCAACTATTTGTCGTTCAATCTCTTCACTAAAAACTGGCCGAAACCTGCCCAGAGTTTTGGTTGCCTCCCCCTTTTTAATATGCCGATGAAGAGTTCCGATTGGAATTCCATATTTCTTTGAGGCAGATCTTATTGAGGAAGTTTTTGCTTCGTCCATAGCCTTTCTCATTGTTTCTTCGCTCCATGAGGCTTGCTGGGTCTTCCTTTTGTAGTGGTGGACCATCTGCAGCACAAAACCATAATTACATAATGCTAAGTTTTATTTTGCTCATATAAAATCATAAAGAGGGCAAAGTGGAAAGGGTTCCACTTTGCCCCTTGTGTACAAATTCCACTTTGCCCGTAGGTCACCCATACAATAATTACATTGACAATAGAAAAAGCAATAAATCTAATGCAAATATTGAGGTTAACTTACATTCTATATCCCTAGTAGCCACATAAGTGTAATCAATAAAGAATCAAATACGTACCTTTCAACAAAATATCAGGCGGTACAATTCACGTGATTTCACAAGAAAAGGCGATAAAAAAGTCGTGACGTCCGTGTGACTCAGTCGAGTGCCGTGCGCACACTAATATTTGACAGCAGTCGAGAGATTGATGTGTGAGTGCCTCTGAGCCGCGGCAGCTATCACGTGTCAATATCTGTGACTGTGTGAGTGTATACCGCTTTGCCCACCCTTTCCACGTTGCCCCCCCTTCCCCTACGGCAGATCAGTAGTAATGCTTCTATTTGGAAAATAAAATCACTAACTGGCACACTGTTTTAATTATCAACAAAAACTCTTTACAAGCAAATGTAGGGTTGCAATAAATTAAAATTTTACTACGAAAAAGGTATAACATTTTTCAAACTAAGATACGGGACCCTCGGTAGTCGCGTCCGACTTCCTCATTACCGCTTATTTTTACAGTAATCCTTCACCTGCTTACATGGATTAAAAAACTGGCGCTTACAGTCTGCCTGTGTAGGTACATAGTAACGGATAAGTCAGTAATGATGAATCGATAAACGTATTGTAATGTTTTAAGTAAACTTTGATTAGCGATTATTTTTGTTTTCTCCACTTTAAAGCCGGCGCCCGCTGGCAACACTTCACATCAAGGGATTTTTGTAATACATAGATGATTTCGAATATTATTTAACACTGTTAGAGCTCACATTTCCTTGATACGTCTCAGCCTGCTTTGCCCTCGTTCCGACAATTTTTTTTTGGGGTTTTTCATTACGAACTTCTTCAATCCAGTAGTCCCGTCCCATCCACAGAACATCACAGACTACTAACATATTTTTTCTTCTTCTACATCAAGTACATACAAAGGTTGTCTGTTTCAGAGTGGATTTTAGCAATAAGGCCGTCCATTGTGACACACTGTGTGGCTCTTAAAGTTACTAAGCTTATATGTGTGTAAAATAAAGAGTGAATCAAATCAAATCAACGGTTTATTTGCACAACATAGGTACAGCAGATGGTAATTAAATTATACCTACATAATTATAGAAGAAAGGAATCTCTATGTTTTGTCCGCAGTATATACAAATATTTTTGGTAAAATAATAAAACAGCAGTAAATTATAGATAAATATAGCAATAATAATAATAAACGTAGTGTAGGACGCCCTCTGACCAGGTGGGATGACGATCTACGAAAGACTGCAGGCTGATGCTGGATGCGGCAAGCTGAAGACAGGGCGCTATGGCGCTCATTAGGAGAGGGCTATGTCCAGCACTGGACTAGCCTGATGATGATGATGATGATGATGATGATAGCAATAATTTGTAATCATTTAAAAATTAAATTAAAAACTTATGTCTTAAAATTTATGACAAATTCTCATTTAATAAACTCGTCTACAGTAAGTAATATCCTTTTGTATTCAAATAAATAATTTTATTGACTCACTAAAACCCTTATTTCTAGCGTTATTTATGGAGACAAGATATTCGTTAAAAATAACAGCAGTACATTGAATAGACAGGAAAACGTTGGCGTTAATCATTTAGGAAGGTTTTGCCCTTCGAGCCTTAAGGTCACTGAACTCGATGGCTTCTCCAGAGATTAGCTGATGAACCTTGAAGTCTGAAGTCTGAATTCTCAGGATCAGGATAAAGTAGGTTGACTTATTGAGGTAACTGTTTCAGAAATTTTATTCTCGAAAGATTTACATGATCATTTGTGAAAATACAAAAATTATCATCTTTTTGTTTTAAGGATGGGAAATCATCCCATGACTTCTCCCGTTCTGGGTGGAACGGTAGGACGTGTCAGACTTGTACTGACTAAGACCCATCCATGTTCCGTCCTTGCCCTTTACGTTCCGGGGTCACGGTAACTCTTTCGAACATCCCGCAAATAATTATCACCTAAAGGAACATTAAGCCAATTGGTACAGTGGTTTGGTACAGACGCTAGCAAGCTATCCCAAGCTGTCAAATTTTAACAATTGAACATGTACCTTAATCTTTTGTAATAAAGTTGAAAAACTATCAAATAAATTGGCAGTAGTTACGTCACAGCGCTAATGTTTTCCCATTAACTGTTTCAATTGTTTATGTATAGTCGTGTATGTATGTTTATTTGTGTATATATTCTATGTAGGTATTATATTTACAGTTTGTAATCTATATTTTCATATTTCTTTGTTCTCTTTTCTTTTAAGAAATTGCACCTACCACTGTTTGTATCTGCATCACCCAAAGTTGAATGGTAGAAAATGCCTATGGCATTAAGTCCGCCCCAGTACATTTGTGTACTTAAAGTATTAAATAATAAATAATAAATTTGACAGATACTACAGCTTCTGTTCTATGACTGAGGTCCCGTAAGAAAATGGTAAAAAAGGAACGTCTGTCTGTCACAGCTGCTTGTTTCAGGTACTATACTGGTTTTAGTACCACGACTAAATAATTAAATAATATTCATTAAATAACTACATTGTAACTTGTTAAATAAAATGTATAGTAATTGTTAATATAGACTGAAAACTCGAACTGTTACGTTTCATGAATAATCTAATTCATGAAAATTAACATACATTTTTTTAACATTTTTTTTGTATCTTACTGTGTCCATACATACATAAACTCATGCCTTTTACCCGTGAGGGTAGGCAGAAACTACAGAACGCCACCTGCTACGATTCTTACATACTCCTTTTGCTTTGTTTACGTTCATACATCTGGTCATACACGCATGCCGGTTACGTGAACCACGCACTTGACCTTTCCAAAGAACGTCATCAATAAGGTCAGCGTATCTTTCTGGGGCGTGCCCTTACATATACCTTATATTAGTCGACTACCTATTGTTAGTAGCCTTTCGTTCATCCTCTCAACGTTACCAAACAATATGAGCATACTCTTTTGAATTTTGGTTTCTAAGTAAGTCTTAGTCAAACCTTACGTATTTACGATTATTGTGATGTTTTATAATGATTGGAAGGCTTGGGAACGTGTTCTACATATTTATATACAGTTAGTGGGTAGGTAGGGTCATTTAGGGTCATTGAATTACTAACTTATAAATAACTACTTACTCATTGCTGTTTTCTTAACGTGAACGGTAAAGTTAACGTTAACGAATAAGGTAACGTTAGTTAAGTTAGTTGCTTAACGTTTCCCGATCTAGACCGAGAAGTGTTAAACCATTGTTGTTTTATGTGCAAGGACATTCTCAGTAAAAGACCAAATATATTTTTATTGTGCACAGATGAAGCGCCCATATTGCGGACTATTTTTTGATGGTTAACATCTTTCCTCTAGCTTTTCTGTGGTAGTGATTTTAAAAGGGATAGAAATGTGTAAAAGGAAGCCTGGAAAGCGCGCGCTAATTGTTTTGACCAATGAGCGGGCGCGGTTACAAAAAATCATTTCAAATAATCAAAATCAAATAATACCTGGGTAATTTATTCAGGATATAATATTAATGTAGCTTTAATTACTAAGGTGAGATGTCATCATATGCGATTACTGTTGGGCTCGCTCGTTTTTTATTTTATTTTAAATAATTCATTTAAAACTGCGTACAGATCTTTGTGCTTTCTCTTTTTTTTTTAAAGTTGCCCCGCACTAGGAATTTCTCCTGTGTCGTGGTTGCGTTTACAAACATTCAAAGTCACATACACAAACAGCCAGACCCAGAACAACTACCTGTAGGCCATACAAATATTTGTTCCATACGGGAATCGAACCCACGACACGCGGCGCAGCAGTCAATCGCTCAGCCTCTGCGCCAACCGTGGCGTCAAAAGATACTATAACATCACGGCGAGCCCATTGCTACTAAGGCGATTGGCACACTGCACCGCGTCACGCAGCGTAGCGCGGGAGTGCGTGTTCTTACGTTGTTTGCAAGGATCTGTGTTTGTATAGAAAACACGCATAGTGCAACACAGAAAACGCATTCAAGCCCAGTGTTCGTCGTTCGTTGCCGTGCACCCCGCTGCCTGATGCCGTGCAGTGAGCCATTCGCCTTACGGGTACAAATCCAGATTACAGGCTTCCCTCTCATCTAGACGAAGCCTGTTACACAGCAGTGGCAACGTTATAGGCTGATCATGGAAGAA
The DNA here is from genome assembly GCA_905147745.2 of Phlogophora meticulosa. Classification (NCBI taxonomy): domain Eukaryota; kingdom Metazoa; phylum Arthropoda; class Insecta; order Lepidoptera; family Noctuidae; genus Phlogophora; species Phlogophora meticulosa. Next base: position 1,203,879 of record LR990525.1, read on the forward strand.
AGGAAAAAAAATTAGTTTTACAACATAGGTTAAAGGCCATTGAAACATTGCTAACATGTTAATAAATGTTAATTATCACGTTTATTGATTATTAATTAGTCTTCAAACACTTAGAGAGGCCTCTTTAAAATATGATTTATTCTTTTAAATTGTTAATTCTTATATTTAATGGTATTTTTAAGCAAATTTGTGTTCTGGATATGAATTAAAAAATATGTGTGTAGGTTCAAAAATGTGAGTGACTGACTAATAAAAAAAATCGGCTTAGTGACACAAACAGTGAGGTGATTGTTGGGTTTTTTTCTACGCATTAATTTCCTGTTGGAAACACTAAGTAAATGTTAAAAGTGCGTATTATTGCTTAGTATTTATTGATTCTACGCGTAATGGATGCCAGTGTTTTGAACTATTGTTTACGAGGTCCGTGGGTTTATTTTCCGGTTGAACCTTATAAGTATGTATTATTGACTGACGATAAAAAAAAGGAAGAATTATCAATTTTTTTGACCATGGTTTTTTTTCTTTGTTTGACCACGCGTAACATTTTACAGTAATGTCCTATTTAGGTGGTTACATTATTTTTGTATTAGATAGGGTATACCACAAAGTTAGTCTCATTTAAATCTGACCCTATGTGTAGAAAATAGGGGATGATTGATTTTTCACATACTGAATTTTGTAAATGGTGATGAGCAATAGGCTATTGTATATTACATAAACTTTAAACCAACCCACTGAAAAACTATGCAGATTTTTGCTTTTAACTTAACCGAATAAAAAATAATGGTGTTCCGGTTTTTTATGTGTATTATCATAAATAAAATTACAATCACGATACATGAAGAATGACAGCAGGGCCAAGTTACTAAAAAAAAACAAGATTTTTAGGCCTTCCTTAAATTGTTTTTTTTTTTTAATCAATAATGGGCTTGCTTTTTTATCAGAGTCTATCACCACAGTTGGGTAGTAGTTCGTTATGAGGATTTTGATTGCTAGGTTTAGTCTCCTTTAAGACCAGTATCTTACCAAGACCGACTCTTTACTGTCCCTGACACTGACCACTCATACACAGACCTCGAAACATGAGCCTACGCGCAGGCAGTGTCGCGACCCACGCGAGTCTGCAAGCCCCCAGTAAGGTGTAAGGTTTTACGTATTATCGTTACATGCTAGCTTCATGTGTCGTGGTAATTTTAGGTTAAAATATTAAATCAACATCTCGCTGACTGATCGACACTTCGCGTTACCTCTGATCGTGAGAATTTCTGAAAATTCATCCGCATTTACTGTCAACGTTTTTTTTTATTTTATTTTTAAATGAATGTAGTCATTATGTAGTTATGTTTTGTATGTGGTAAGTTTTACATTGTCATTAGATTTAGTCATTGTGTGAATATTGTAAGTATAGTAAAACTTTTAATTTAATAAATATCATGAAAGATGAAAAAGGTTAAAATATGCATTGAAAATGGAACAATCTCTGCTTTTGTCTGTAGCCGACACAAATACAGTAATTTGTAGTATTTGGGCGAATGTGGTTTGAACCGAATACGAACTTAGGCCGAACATTCGAAAATCGAACAAGTTCAGTTCAAACCGCCAATATTCGGTCAAACCGAAGGTGAAACGAGTTTCAGCCTATCCGTTCGAAAAGTTTGTTATTGGGACTCCATGAGGTTTATGGTTTATGAATGATGTTTCAAGCGAAAATACTTCTTATATTAGGTATACTTAATTGCTATTTTCATTGTTTTGTACATTTTCTTAACATTTGTTTTTGCATACGGTACCTATATTCTAGCTTTAAACAGGAAGACATTTAATTAGAAATTCTTGATCAGATTCTTGACCCAGACAGCATATACGGTAATAGGCTTTGGTTATTTATAAAATATTTGGTTTTATGATCAATAATGACAAACGATAACAAATCTTATCTAGATAAGATAATATAATTAAAGACGAATTCAGATCTCATATTTGATAAGATGATTTGATAAAGCTAAGTGAATGAATCGAAAAAAAAAACAACTGGCTCCAAAAAAAAAACAAAAAGGTGTAAAATTTGTGTTTCGGAAGTCGGTGGCTTTGGTCTTTCGTTTGATTCAGTTTATATGTATTAAGGCAACGACTTCCGAAACTGTTACTTTGTCTCTCTCTCTCTAACTCCTCCGCTGTTCTTTTCTGATTAATTTCTTTGCGGGATCAAGGACAGTTGAATTGTTTCTCCGGAACTCGTCGGGCTTCATTGTCTCGACGCTTTTCTAGAGGTCGCTACTGCTGATACTGGTTTTCAGGAGTTGCAGTCGTTTGGGAATATTGTGGCGGGCTTATCCCAATAACAAAAACAACGCCTTTTAGTGCTTTTCTTGGGAGTAGGATGTTTTTTGACGTCTAGCTTTTCAGTGGGTCGGTTTGTAAATAATCTAAGATACAATAACCTCAACTGTCAACTGCTCACCACCTTCAACAAAGTATTACTTTTCCGGATGCAATGAGGGACATTCGTTGTTGAGGAATTCTCTTTGTACTTCGGTGTACCATACCATTTCCACCATCAGCTCCTCTTCATCACTTGCTTTGTAACTCGAAAAACTTGCTCAGCAACCATATAAAAGCAATCAAATCGACACCCGAGATATACTTATTATTAAATAGTGGCCATCTGTGGTCGTTATCATTACTTCCACGTCACCAAATGCTTTCCGAAAGCAAATGTATGTTTTTTTTTTTTTTTTTTTTTTTTTTTAAAAAACGTTGCCCCACACTAGGAATTTCTCCTGTATCGTGGGTGCGTTTACAAACATTTAAACTCACATACACAAACAGCCAGACCCGGAACAACTACCTGTAGGCCATACAAATATTTGTTCCGTGTGGGGATCGAACCCACAACACGCTGCGCAGCAGCCGATGGCTCAACCACCGCGCCAACCGTGTCGTCAAATGTGTTACAATAAAAAATTGCCAAATAGGTCTATAATATTTGAAGAACTCCCACGATTTCTCCAGGATCCCATCATCATATCCTTATTTAGTGATATTGAAACCACCTTGAGAAAAATAATATTTTGGCGTTAGTAGACACTACTAAATTTTCAATGGCAGATAGTCTTATAAACCTTCAAAAGAAAACCGGCAGGAATCCAGTTGTATGGACGTATCGCTACTGCCCTGTGCTGCCATCAGCCCTGCCCTCTGTTCTTTCTTACTACTATTTTCGCTACCTCAAACCAAATGTCGCGGTTATTGGCAAGGTCGTCTTCATTCTCGTTTGGCCAGCCCAGGAGGTGCCCACTATCATCAGGCTCCAATTGCGTGCACACCTAATGTCTCCAATAAAAAGTAAAAAAATATGTAACTCTATTGTTTAATATGTTAATTGTTGATACATTTTTTATCGTTTCGCCTGTCAAAAGCACAACGTTTTTATACACAGGTGTTACTTTCAAATACTAAGTCCTAATTATGCACGAAAACAGGTTTCAAAATGTTAAAAACCAACTGTATTCACGGAAGTGTATCATTATTATTGATCGTAGGTTGATTCTTTAATTTTTTAGGTAACTGGTATGTAAGTAGATGGAAAATAATGAGGACAACAAGAGAAAATATTTAGTAAGTGGAGAACGAGGATTGTGACTGAGTTGTGTTGTTCAGATACTTTTTATTTGTTTATTAATTAATTTGTAGTTGAGTAACAGTATCATCATCATCTTCCTGCCCTTATCGGAATTTACTTGGGGTCGGCGCAGGATGTCTTCTTCTTCCATACATCTCTATTTGCTGTCATCTCAACAGTCACCTCCTTCCTAGCCATATTATCTTTCACACAATCCATTCATCGTTTCTTTGTTCTTCCTCGACTCGTGTAACACTCTACATACAAATTGAAAACTTTCCTCCGCATCATATGCCCATACGATGACTACCGATTTCCTTTCCCAAATAACGTTCATAACATTATCAGGCACAAAAATTTGATGAGAATACAATACAAGCAAAGTTAAATCACTTTATCAGCCAGTCCGACACGTGTCAAGCATAAAAACAAGTAAATGTTAATACCAAATAATAATTTCCTAACATATTATATAATTGGCATAGTGACAGCTGTCGCAGTCCAGACCGTTCGGCGATCGTTACCAGGATAACATTAGGCCTGACCCAGATCCGGCGCATCAGGGACGCGCACCGCTTGCGCAAAGAAGGATAATAGAAATTTAGAAAGAAAATGCATGGATGTTATGGATCTGTATGATTATGTTATGTTAAGACTGAAATTGTACCAACACTTAAATTGATTTGATTTGAAAAAGGACGATAGAAAAGAAGGAACGCAGGAAGGATATCAGTCGCTCTTTCTTTCATCCTCTCAACGTGATCCTCTCAAAAGATACTATTTCACATAAACCGCACACCACAGCTTCTTCAGATCATTCGTTAGTATTGCTCCGTAGTCTTTTCTCAATGAATACAAACCATCATAATACGGAAAAGCCGGCATCGCATATAAAGTGTAGATTAAGTAGTTTAAGTTAAAAATAAACACGTCGTTACTTCATCATTTATGGCGTCTAACCGGTTGGCCAAATTAGCCATAGGCTTTGTTGTCTAAAACATAATATTTGTTTATACTTACCTTAGTGGGTACAGTCAACTGCACGTAGGGTGACATTTCCGGACATGTACGTCTTTTTGGTCCCCCGTCAGTCTTTATCCGGACTTTCAAGTAACTGGGTTTTATTTTAGAATAGGCTAGGAAAAGGTTTTAATTTAGAATAGACACTTACCGACAACGAAAGATTTAAAAGTAAAACGTTTGGAGTTCTTTTGAATTTCGAAATCGTAAACCTACTGGTATTGACATTGACAGTGCCTTTGTTTTTCAGTAACATAAACATAACAACTCGCCTGCAATCCCGGAAGGGTTAGGCAGAGGTGTACCAACAGTACAATAACATTCCGCCAGTTGTGTTTCAAATCCCATTTAATAAGGGACGAGCCTAATGCCATCAAACGGGCACTGATCCGGAATTCGGGCTGCTACTTAGTAATTCCATATGAAATACATAATATCACAGCCCGAGAATCGTACCCACGGGCTCAGAGGCGGATTATAATAGTTATCTACTTTTTTAAAGTTCAAGTAGTAGGTATTACTGACGTACCGTTGACCGTATCTTTAATTTATTCAATAATCTTGCTTAACTTGTTTTTAGAAAGTTTAATGTTATTAATATTACGTTGACTCTTATTGGGGTTATCGAAATTGAGGTACTGTGTTAAGGTTACAAATAAACAACTACCTAATGATTGATCTAGATATCTTTAGATAAGCAACAATAAGCCGTTGGTCCCGGCAGTCATTTGTAGATCTTTAAAAGTCGTAACGGACCAATCAGAAGCCACATACACTGACATCCAGTCTTACCAAGGGGTATCGTGTTGCCCAGTAACTGGGCTGTGGAGGTCTGATAGGCAGTCGCTTCATGTAAAATACTGGTATTCATCTGCATCCGGTTAGACTGGAAGCCGACCCCAACATGGTTAGGAAAAGGCTAGGCAGATGATGATGACTTAATACCTATATAGCTGCTAGCTAGCTGCTATTGATAAAGCTTGGTGGGCTAGTACCCTTTTTTTTAAGGGTGACAAATCATCTTATGTCTTCCCCGTTCTCCCGATCTGTGTGGAACGGGAGTGCGTGTCAGACTTTTACGGACTAAAACCCATCCGTGTTCTGTCCTTGCCCTTTACATTCCGGGGTCACGGTAACTGTTTCGAACATCCCTCAACACCGGCAGGCTTCGTTCTTCGCACGTCTCCTTGAGGCGCGCGCAAAACACGACTGGCCGTTGACTCGGATGGGCTAACCCTGAAGTCATAGTAGAAGTGGGAACCATGGGGTTATCGTCGCGGGAACGTACGATCCTTCCGCAACCCCCAGCTAGTGCCGGCCCGGCTATGCAGGCCTCTCCAGGTCGAGGGGGGGAGTGAGGTGTCTGACTCGTGTCTGGTCACCGTGTCACCTCGGGTCCTGATGTGTGGGGGGCGACAGACGTCCCCAAGTCCGTCGCCCCTGGACCCATTTAGGGGAGCTGGAAGAGGGCGTTGTCCACCCTCCGCCGACGCCCGGTGCGTCTGCTGCGGGCCGGGTTGGAGGAAAATATCTCCCTTTCCCGTTCCGCAGCCTCCTTCCGCGAGACGGTTATCTCGCGGAAGGACACCACCGCGTTCCAGGCCTCCTCGCTGCCAACCATCGATGACACGACGGCCGGCAGCGACAGGTCCCTGCCTACTTCCGCAACGAGGGCACGGCGCGGCTCCTCCCAAGCGGGACACTCTGCCAGCGTATGCCATGCCATGTCCTCCCGGCAGTCGACGCAGTGGTGACACCGGGCGTCCGGCTCCTTGTTTATGCGACACAGGTACTTCCCGAAGCAACCATGCCCCGAGAGCACCTGCGTCACCCGAAACGACAGGGAGCCGTGCCTCCTCCCGAGCCAGTGATCGAGCACCGGCCGGACCGCCTCGATGGTGACGAGGCCGGCGGTAGGGCGTGAAAGCCTTTCCCGCCATTCCGCCACCAGGAGCTCGCGAAGCTGGGACCGACGCAGCTCCATGTGTCGCTGCGTCAGTCGCTCGCCTCGCGCCCGCGCTTCCTCGCGCCACCGGTACAGTGACGCGAGTACTTTCGCCTCCAGGTCCCAGGGCGGGGATCCGGCCAGTGCCAGAGCCGCCTCAAATAATCCCTACTTAGGTATTAAATGTGACATAGTTGTAAAGATTTTCCACTGTTGTTTTTGTGTTAAAGTTCTTATCAAAGTAATCGAAAACGTGTGATTTAATTTATCTTAAGCGTTTTTAAAACTGAACACGTGCAAAAGTGCAGTGTAACTTTGTAAACAGCGTAATTATTTCATATCGAAATTATATATTAGAGATGGTAACACCGCGCAAATATCAAAGACGACTTCAGACTTGTCAACAGTTTCAGCCTGCTTGTCAAATAAAAAAAAGCACTACTGATAGATACCAAAATACGTCAGCAGTGCGTTTTTTTGTTATTTTCTGAGCTTCTTGCTCTCGTGACAGCGCCAACGCCGAGTACGCGCACTGATTTATAGAAAACTAGATGCGAACCACGGTTAAAATGCACATTTATCAAACGCGCGACCTGACAAACGCGCGAAGTTATAATTAACGTTAAGTTTTCTGGAATTGTCTTAATTTTTATTTCCGCAAGAACCTTCCACAAACTATAAGCAAAACTTAAAAAAAAGATGACAAAATCGGTGAATTTGCTCTCAACTTATGGCGTGACCAAGGGAAATAGGGATTCATTTTTATAATATAGATACACATGGCGGACACTAACAGCAAACAAGTGGACGATAACCCGCTTCAATCTGCTTCATTTATTAAATAATTCAGCAAATAGCGCGCTATTGATGAATTAGGTCAGGTGAATGACCGCTTCTATTTTTACGTGAAATTATGTAAAGAGCCTCTCCCCTTTCCTAAACTTTTTCCACGACAGGAAAACCCAAATATAAATATAAGGCTTCCCTAACTTAAGTCATAACGGTAAATGTGGATTAATTTGTGTAATTTCGTGTGGGTAAGAATTACCTTAATACAAATTTGAAGGTAGATATGGTAACGATAAAGTAATCTTCTCTCGTCTCATGTGCATCTGCTATTTCTTATCTTGCTTCCAAAATGCACTATCCCACTAAATATTTCCGTGCGCGTAGGATTAAGCTGTCACCTGTATCATCCATTTCATAACCTTTGATATGATAAGATACGATAGATCTTTATCAATAAGTAGGTTCACCTATCTGCTACGAAATCTTCTGTAATGCTCTTTAAATATTGTGCAATTTTTAAGACACATTACGCATTTGTTAAAATTAAGTAAACACAGCACAGTAAGCAGTGCAATTACTACTTTTGAATAAGATATAATAGGTCTTTACCTATGAAATTGCCGTTTTGTATGAAAAAATTTAAATGAATTTTTTTCATGTATTTTTTATTTGTATTAATCGAAGTAATCACCCATGCAATCAATGCATCTTTGCCAACGCAGTGGCAGTTTATTGATGCCCTTCTTAAAGAAATCAGCTGGACGGGAGGCAACAAATTCTTCAAAGGCATTTTGTACTGCCTCTCGGGTATTGAATTTTTTTCCCGCCAAGAAGTTATCCAAATTCTGGAAAAAGTAGTAGTCTGTAGGCGCAAGGTCTGGTGAGTAGGGCGGATGACGGAGAGCTTCCAACCCCAGTTCTTGCAACTTGGAGACCGTCTGCTGTGCAGTATGAGGTCGCGCGTTGTCGTGCAGGAGCAGCGGAGACGAGCGATTGACCAATGCTGGTTGGAGATGTGCCAGCTTCTCCATCATTGTGTTCAATTCTTCACAGTACACATCTGCAGTAATGCTCACCCCGTTTGGTAAGAAGCTGTGTTGAATCACACCGGCGCTAGACCACCAAACAGTGACCATCACTTTTCTTGGGGTAAGTTTTCGTTTAGGGCATTGTTTAGGTGCTGAACCAGGATCCAACCAACTTGCTGAGCGCTTGCGGTTATCAAACAGAATCCATTTTTCATCGCAGGTAACAATGCGGTTCAAAATTCCTTCATTTGTGTGTCTGTTGAGCAGTGCAAGGCACGTCTCGACGCGTACTTCGCGCTGGCGATCATTGAGTTCGTGGGGCACCCATTTGTCAAGCTTTTTTACCTTGCCAATTTGACGCAAATGGACCAATATTGTTTTGACGCTAACGTCGAAAGCTGCTGCTAATTCAGCCGTAGATTGTGTATCATCAGCTTCCACAATCGCCTTTAATTCGTCATTGTTGACCAAAGTCTTCGGACGACCGCGAGGTTCATTTTTCAGGTCGAAATTTCCAGAACGGAAGCGAGCAAACCAATAACAGGTAGTGCGTTGGTTTGTAGTGTTAGCTCCGTAAACGTCGTTGATGTTGCGTGCCGCTTGTGCCGCGTTGCTGCCACGACGGTACTCATATTCCATAATTACTCGAATTTTTAACGTATCCATGATGACGAAAAAGATTTAAATGCGATGAAAATGTAACACTAATCAATAAACAAATGACTACTTTTGGAAAAAAAAATCCATGTTTTTAAAATAAAATTAATTTGAAATGAGAATTCTTAGCCAAACAAAAAATATTTTGATTTGAAATGGCCAGTACTGCAGAACGGCAATTTCATAGGTAAAGACCTAATATCCAAAGCTAAAGAGTGTGTCTAAATAGTTTGGTTATGTTGAGACGATGAAGAAACAACTAACCAAAAGCATTTAGGTATAAGGCAGATGTAACTGGAGACGGTGGGAGGCATTCTCCTAGAAAGACATACACTAACGTCATTGGTGATGTTATTCTAAAAGTTCAGGTGCATACAACCGGCTTATGGATATGACCTTATGCATGACCACAAACGAAGCAAAATGAGTAAGTTTGGATCGTAGCAGGTAAGGTTCTGTAGTTTCTGCATACCCAGAAATATGTTTATTATGTATGTATTCAATAGCCCATATCCAGAAAGAATAACACATAAGGAAGTAACATTTAGGAAACAAACTAAATAGTTGTTCTTTATTATCCAGCTATGCCCATAAATACTAGACTACAATAATACCAAAGGTCGCGTTAATGCATCTGTATGTTTGTCATAGCTGTTCTCGTTAGATATATTATGTAAATAAGTTACTGTTTTATTGTGAAAAACCGGCCGAACACGGATTCAGGGTGTGCTTATAATGCAATAATTTGCATACTATTGATATTTGCTTTTATTAAAATAAAGTGCCTTCAAATCTTAAGTAGGTATGCGGTTGAACTTTTCATCCTGAACTTATTATTACTAAAGATCCATCGAACTATGAATACGTTGATTTTAATTTAAAGAATTAACGGTTCCTTTGGTGCATCAATTTTATGCCACAAAGTTTAGTCAAACCTTTGATCTAGTCGATCAGATTTAATTCTTATTATATTTAAAGGTAGGCCACTGGTGGCGCAATTTAATACATGATTAAACCTTTATGCTATTTAACACAAACAATTAAGATATTGAGAGATATAATTTTATTATAATGTCTAAGTAATGCATAATTTGCAAGGAGTGCAGCAAGGACCAGCCATAAGTCCATTACTGTACATGATAGACGCAAGTTATTAATTATTCCTTTAAACTAGTTATATCTTATTGTATTTCCATATTCATTCGTTTATTTATCTGCATCCGAAAATGTCAAATAATAAATAACATTCTTGGAAAACGTCAATTGTTCAGGTTTTTAAGTAATTCACTACTTAAGTGTCTCTTAATTCAGTTAATGTATTATTTTGTATTTTTTCCAAAACAATATGAAAGAGGTGATGATAACCAATGAGAAATACTATTCCATTGTAAAAGGAAAAAAAATATTCCGACATTATGAATGAGTAATATTTAAACCAATGACTGAACGCACACATTAACCTGAAGTTCAAAATAATAAATTAGTATGTATTATTTGTCATGTCTCATGTCATGATGGCCCAGTGATTTAGGCCTCGCCTCTTGTGCACGAGGTTGTGGGTTCAATCTTGGGCAAGTACCAATGTGAGTTTTTCAATTTATATGTACTTTCTAAATTTATCTTGGACATCCCTGACATCGGTGAAGGAAAACATCGTGAGGAAACCTGGACTTACATAATTAATATAAGTCTGAAATCGCCAACCCGTCTTGAGCAAGCGTGGTGATTAATGCTCATGCCTTCTCTGTATGAGAAGAGGCCTTTGGTACTTTTTTTTTAATGTATTATTTGACCAACGAACCTGCGACCCTGACCGTGAAAGGCAGCCTGCTGGCCTACGAACTTTACGAAATAAGAATTAATATTAAGGCGCAATAAATAATAAGCTTATTATTTAGCTCGTGTTGCCCAGTAACTGGGCTGTGGAAGTCAGATAGGCAGTCGCTCCATGTAAAATACTGGTATTCAGCTACATCCGGTTAGACTGGAACACAATATAGTTGGGAAAAGGCTAGGCAGATGATGATTAAGGCGCAAAAGCAGCGCAGTACGATAGTAAACACAGATTCGCAAATTAAAATAATAAAATTTTTGGGTAATCAATTAATTTGATAAATGGTGGAGATAAGATGAATTATAATACAAACTTTTTATTATCTAACCTAGGTATCAAATTGCTTATCAACAGACTATCTTCGTTTTCGCCTGCAGAGGTCAATGCGCTTTTTCTGTCTTGTTTAGTGTTGCTAGTCATAAAAATGTTTTAATCAAAGATCTAGCCGAAGATTGAAAGAGACCAGTTTTAATTTATTTTTTGTTAATTTTAATATCTTTTTAATTGCAGACGTTTCTTTAATATTAACACATTGTTGATTGCATAATGTACAAGGTAAAGGTGAATATTTATGTAAAGGAGAGGAACCACTTAGGAAAATGGAATCGACGAGAAATCAGCAAATGGAATCAGATGCTTAATGTATTGCATTTGCTGCAGAAATGTCCTTCGATTGTATTGTTAGTATAGTTGTGGCAGGCTTCACCACTGAGCATCAGGATCCGGGTCTGGTAAAGTCTTATCGGTAGCAGCCCGGAGTAAGAATTTCTGCTCTGTAACAATAAACTCGCCCCCTATTTCATGCCCGGTATAAACATACCTGGAAAAATAGGTGTGGGTAGGGTACACCCTTGCTTAAGCTTTCTGGTAAAACAGGCGTGATGTTATATGCCACCCGATTCCAGATGGGCTTTGTAGATTTACCTTTTATGAACATTATTTTAAAGTATAGAAAGAGTTTTAGGTTAATAATAGGTCTTTACCTATGAAATTGCCGTTTTGTATGAAAAAATTTAAATTAATTTTTTTCATGTATTTTTTATTTGTATTAATCGAAGTAATCACCCATGCAATCAATGCATCTTTGCCAACGCAGTGGCAATTTATTGATGCCCTTCTTAAAGAAATCAGCTGGACGGGAGGCAACAAATTCTTCAAAGGCATTTTGTACTGCCTCTCGGGTATTGAATTTTTTTCCCGCCAAGAAGTTATCCAAATTCTGGAAAAAGTAGTAGTCTGTAGGCGCAAGGTCTGGTGAGTAGGGCGGATGACGGAGAGCTTCCAACCCCAGTTCTTGCAACTTGGAGACCGTCTGCTGTGCAGTATGAGGTCGCGCGTTGTCGTGCAGGAGCAGCGGAGACGAGCGATTGACCAATGCTGGTTGGAGATGTGCCAGCTTCTCCATCATTGTGTTCAATTCTTCACAGTACACATCTGCAGTAATGCTCACCCCGTTTGGTAAGAAGCTGTGTTGAATCATACCGGCGCTAGACCACCAAACAGTGACCATCACTTTTCTTGGGGTAAGTTTTCGTTTAGGGCATTGAACGGCAATTTCATAGGTAAAGACCTAATATTAGGTCTTTACCTATGAAATTGCCGTTCTGCAGTACTGGCCATTTCAAATCAAAATATTTTTTGTTTGGCTAAGAATTCTTATTTCAAATTAATTTTATTTTAAAAACATGGATTTTTTTTTCCAAAAGTAGTCATTTGTTTATTGATTAGTGTTACATTTTCATCGCATTTAAATCTTTTTCGTCATCATGGATACGTTAAAAATTCGAGTAATTATGGAATATGAGTACCGTCGTGGCAGCAACGCGGCACAAGCGGCACGCAACATCAACGACGTTTACGGAGCTAACACTACAAACCAACGCACTACCTGTTATTGGTTTGCTCGCTTCCTTTCTGGAAATTTCGACCTGAAAAATGAACCTCGCGGTCGTCCGAAGACTTTGGTCGACAATGACGAATTAAAGGCGATTGTGGAAGCTGATGATACACAATCTACGGCTGAATTAGCAGCAGCTTTCGACGTTAGCGTCAAAACAATATTGGTCCATTTGCGTCAAATTGGCAAGGTAAAAAAGCTTGACAAATGGGTGCCCCACGATTTCAATGATCGCCAGCGCGAAGTACGCGTCGAGACGTGCCTTGCACTGCTCAACAGACACACAAATGAAGGAATTTTGAACCGCATTGTTACCTGCGATGAAAAATGGATTCTGTTTGATAACCGCAAGCGCTCAGCAAGTTGGTTGGATCCTGGTTCAGCACCTAAACAATGCCCTAAACGAAAACTTACCCCAAGAAAAGTGATGGTCACTGTTTGGTGGTCTAGCGCCGGTGTGATTCAACACAGCTTCTTACCAAACGGGGTGAGCATTACTGCAGATGTGTACTGTGAAGAATTGAACACAATGATGGAGAAGCTGGCACATCTCCAACCAGCATTGGTCAATCGCTCGTCTCCGCTGCTCTTGCACGACAACGCGCGACCTCATACTGCACAGCAGACGGTCTCCAAGTTGCAAGAACTGGGGTTGGAAGCTCTCCGTCATCCGCCCTACTCACCAGACCTTGCGCCTACAGACTACTACTTTTTCCAGAATTTGGATAACTTCTTGGCGGGAAAAAAATTCAATACCCGAGAGGCAGTACAAAATGCCTTTGAAGAATTTGTTGCCTCCCGTCCAGCTGATTTCTTTAAGAAGGGCATCAATAAACTGCCACTGCGTTGGCAAAGATGCATTGATTGCATGGGTGATTACTTCGATTAATACAAATAAAAAATACATGAAAAATATTCATTTAAATTTTTTCATACAAAACGGCAATTTCATAGGTAAAGACCTATTATATAGATAGGAAGACCAAAGAAACGATGGATGGATTGTGTGAAAGATGATACGACTAGAAAGAAGGTGCCTATTGAGATGACGGCAAATAAAGATGGAAGGAAGAAGAAGACATGCTGCGCCAACACCAAATAAATTGGGATAAAGGCAGGATAATGATGAAGAAGACGATACGAGTTATTGGAAAATTGTAGATATAAAAATATAAAATGTAGATAAAAGGAAGATAAACATCATTTCCGTTTCAGTCATGAACTAGTATATACTCGTAGTTACATGGCCACATGTGAAGATGTCGATCTAGAACATGACATATCTCCATAAGTTTTATCTAATCACACATTTGAATATTGGGCATGTTCAGTCTTCTGCCTCATCTATATCTACACAAATAAATAAAATTGAAGTGTCTGTTTGTAATATTGTAATAATAGCTTTTTACAACTATATGCATATGAAATTATATACACTAGTAATACCAAATTACGGAAGTTATTAAAAAAAACTTATTTTTTGATTTTCGTCTGTCTGTCTGTCTGTTTGGGCTTATCTCCAAAACCGCTTAACCGATTTTGATGGGAATTTTACTGGCACATAGCTAATGCTATAAGTAGTCCTTTTATTTTACAAAAAGAATTAGGGTTCAGCGCAATCTTTTTGTAGATAATGTTTTGTTACAATCCACGCGGACAAAGTCGCGGGCACAGCTAGTGGCTAAATAATACAAGCCGCGATGGTCGTTCTGTGTATTTTGATAATCAATTACATACCAGAACACTACGTGCTTCGGAAAGTACGTTAAGCTGTTCATTCCTTGTAGATCTTTAACGGTCGTCACGGGTAGTCAGAAGTCCGAAAGTTTCCCAACCAATCTTAACGAGTAGTATCGTGTGACCTTGTGATTATGGTCAGCCTAAGACCTTTTTCCCATGGGAATAGGCACGAAATATAGAACGTGGTGCTATGCTTACATACTCCTTTTGCGTCGTTTACGTCCGTAATCGATATCGCATTTTTATTATAGGTTTCTGAACGAAGTTTTAGTATGATTGTCATTATGATATCAAATGGAAATATTGGCAGTTGCCTTTTTAAATTGAGAAACTCGCTTGATATGAATAAAACGGATGGAACCCGAATATCCTAACGGAATCAGTGTATTATTTCAACCAACTGAATTGCCTTGTTCCATCACTGGGTTGTAGACGTCAGATAAGCAGTCACTCCATGTAAAGTACTGATATTGAAGGGCATCTGGTCAGACTGGAAACCGATCCTAGCATAGTTGGGCACAAGCTAGGCAGACGATTATTAGTCTTAACACGTTAAACGCCCAAGTGACCGACAAACAATTCATTTTCTACTGTGTCTCGTTTTCTGGCAGTTAATGTGTTATTAGTGTAATATTTGTGTGACAGTATTTGTTAGCAGGTCAAGAGGTAAATGTCACTATGTAAGTTTAAATCTACATCTCACCTTTAACAGTCATTATGGGTAGTTAGAAGCCCGAAAGTCTGACAACCAGTCTTACCAAGGGGCATCGTGTTGTCCAGTACCTAACTAGTTGCTGGAGGTGACTAACTACTTACCTAAGTGAGTACAAAAACTGAAGATTGACAGTCGATACAGAGATGAGGTAAAGAAAAAAGAAACTTAAAAGAATGTCTTGAGTATGAATGTAGAGGATTGCAAAAGTAGAGGAAGACCAAAGAAACAATGGATGGATTTTGTGAAAGTTGATATGGCTAGAAAGGAGATGCTATTAGGACGACGGTAAATAGAGATGAAGAGAAGAAGAAATTATGCCAAATGAATTGGGATAAGAGCAGAAGGATGATGATGAGATGAGGCAGAAGATACTCGTATACTCAAATAAATATCATTAACCGGGCTTTACCATAAGCATCTACGACACGGTAGTTAGGCGTAGTCAGATATCCAAATATCTAACTAACCAATTTACATGTTTAGTTGTGGAGGCAGTGGACTGAAAATAGATCGTCACTTCACATGAAATCGATATGCCGAAACCTGAAGAATTTGCGTAACTCACTGTTACGAAAATTCTAGGAAGAAAAATTTTTGAATTTATTACCTTGTCAGCCTTCTATCGTGAGTTTAAACTTGACGTGACTTTTTCGTTAGTATTTTTGTTAGTAGTTAGTATTGTTTTAAGTACCTATTCACCACAGGCTCAAGCACACAGGCACACAACGACACAACGCTAAACATAAGAAACACAAATAAATAACAAAATTGAAAAAAATATATTATTAAGTATGTGCCTTACGGCTGCGTTAAAAGGGTTCAGCGATAACGTCAGACAACTAGTGGACACACAACATCATGCCTATAATCCCCGAAGGATTAGGCAGAGGCTTTCCTAAGTACACCCACATTCACATTTCGCCAGTTATGTTTAGGTCCCAAGTAATAGGGGGTGAGCCAATTGCCATCGAGCACAAAGCCAGACTCTAGGCTGCTACTGAAAAATTCCAGATGGGAAAACCCAATAACACTTTGCCTGACAAGGGAATCGAACCCAAGATCCTGTGCTCAGCAGTATCATCCGACTACCAGACCAACGAGGCAGTACTATCTAATTAGTACGTAGTAACTACCAAAATATCTTAGATATCACGCATCGGTTAACGACAACATCCTTAGGAAACTTTATGGAAATCTAAGCTTATCTATGCAAAAAAATAAAATCGATGCGTGAATTTGTAATGTCAAAATAACAGCTTCTTATTAAATGCATAAGAGACTATTGTTCACAGTAGGTATGCCGAAAAACAAATTATTAAAAAAAAATGTTTGTCTATCTGTTTGGTCGGTATCACAGAAACCGCTGGACTAATTTTGACGGAACTTTCACTGTCAGATAAGGAATAACTTAGACTAATTTTAGTCTAGAAAAAAAATAGGATATCCCTCAAAACCAATCGAATCCATCCATGCGTACGATGTCGCGTGCTACGGCAGCTAGTAATTTACAATAAATAAAATTGTCTGTTTGTAATGACAAAACAGCTTTTTACTAAATGCACATGAAAGTCCACACGGTAATTACACAAGAAACAGATTACATTGTTTTGTCTTCCTGTCTGTACATATGTCTGCCTGTCTTTTTGTTTTGTAGTAATTACTGAAACGGCTGGACCGACTACTCCTTAACCGTTTTTTAAAGTTCTTTTACCTATTCAAAGCTACATTATCGGAGACTGAGATAGATTATATTGACGACACGGTTGGCGCAGTGGTTGAGCCATCGGCTGCTGCGCCGCGTGTTGTGGGTTCGATCCCCGCACGGAACAAATATTTGTATGACCTATAGGTAGTTGTTCCGGGTCTGGCTGTTTGTGTCTGTGAGTTTATATGTTTGTAAACGCACCCACGATACAGGAGAAATTCCTAGTGTGGGGCAACGTTATATAAAAAAAAAAAAAAAAAAAAAAATATATATTTTATTTTCAAAACTACGCTAGTGGAGTGGATGTTAAAGTTCTAAGGTACGAAATAATCTCAGGTCCACTTGAAAACCAGCGTCAGGCACTAGTTGTCTGGCATTTTTGCTGAACTGGACCCTTTTAGCGCAGCTGAAGGCACATACTTAATAATATATACTTATATATGTTTTTATTGTATTTCTTGGTACTCGTTTTGTATGTTTTTCTGTTTAGTATTGTTGTTGTGTGCCTGAACCTGTGCTGAATAAATGTTTTTTCTTTCTTTCTTTCTTTCTAAATACACGCGGACGAAGTCGCGAGCGAAGTACCTAGTAGTAATCAATATTAGTTTGAAATCGCCAACCTATCTTGACCAAGCGTGGTGATTAATGATCATGCCTTCTCTTTATGAGAAGTGGCTTTTGACCTGCAGTGGTATAATAATATGCTGATATATTTATACCTAAGTAGGTATACGAGTATATATATTAGCATATTACCTACCGAAATAACCTCAGGCAATACGACCTAATATTTATTTATAATTTATTAATAAATAATAAATAAATAAATATTAGGTCGCTCATTATCTTAAACTATCTCGAGCGAAACTCGGTTGGCGCAGTGGCTGAGCGATTGGCTGGTGCGCTGCATGTCGTGGGTTCGATTCCCGCACGGAACAATTATTTGGCCTACAGATAGTTGTTCCGGGTCTGGATGTTTGTGTATGTGAGTTTGAATGTGTTGTTCTGGGTATTTACTATGTATAATAAAAAATATCTATCTATGTAATGTATTGTATTAAGTATATCAGTCATCTAGTACCCATAACACAAGCTCTGCTTAGCTTGGGGCTAGATGATGCTGTGTGGATTGTCCAGCATTATTTATTTATTTATTTATTAATGTTTGTAAACGCACGCACGATACTGGAGAAATTCCAAGTATGGGGCAACGTTTAAAAAAAAAAGAAAAACGAAACTGTCTTCAAAAAGGTTGAATACATATATTACACAATCTCAATATAATACTGAGATATAGTTTGACTGCATAGTATTATAGTTTGAGTTACTACAAAGGACAGATTTCTCTCTGTATCCTCCATTTGTAAGTATGTCACGTAGTCTGGGCTGAATTTAAACAAGGTCTCTCCCTTGGGGAAATGTGGGAAGGTTCTAGAATATAGGGAAAATGGGACCGCTGTATGAAACGCACGTAGAGCCTTTTTTAGGGTCGAAAATCGTGTTAACTTTTTATGCTACTTTGATGAACCTAGCACGAGGCATGAAGAGACGACATACTTTCTGTTATAGGTGTGTGTAAGAGGACTCCAGGTTTTTCGATTATACGAAATTATTTACGGCTGTACCTACATGACCATTTTGAAGGACATCACCAATAAGGTAATTCTGGTGATGTCCTACAAATAAGTCAGGTGCGTAGTACCCGCAACCCGCGTGCGAATGTAGACGAATCGAAAGGAGTATGTGAGGATTGTAGCACATCGTGTTCTGTAGTATCTGCCTGTAGTATATTTTTGGCTAGAAATGTGTCCTTATCAACAACAAGGGAGCGGGAAAATAAATCAGCACTTAAAAAAATTATAAAATATGCCTATGGTTATTTTTAACTGATTTCAAGAAAGGAAGAGGGTACTTAATTCTTTGGAATCTTTTTATTATGTTAATTCTTGACCGCGTCGACCGGTTCCGATGAATCCTGGGACGAAGGTACATCAGCGAAAAGTCTCTTTATCAGAAGTTGACCTTATTAGGGACAAGCATATAAAGTTGGCTAAGTACTAATGAGGGGTTTTATAGATTCAGAAAAAAACGTATGTATTTCCTCTATGATTTTATAATAACTTTATGATTAAATATGTAAAATACAAAACAAGCATTTGTGCAAAAAAGTTCAGCTAAAAAATAAAAACAAAAACACTATTATTATACAAAAAATCTACTTTAAGTGCTTCCAAAAAAAACAAAATGAAGTGCAACATATATAACTCTTCATTTGGAAGTCGGTGGAAAAAAATAATAAATACCTATATTGTTATTGAAAACATATTAGTATGTGCAAATATTTGTCTTCGGTTAGATATAGTTCGTGTTTTTTCATTTCAGAACGACTACGCCGTAGGCCCTGCGTAGCCTTCGTAGCGCTGTATTTATATATCACGTAGAAAGCCTTTTTGATTAAAACAGCTTTATTTTTCAATTATGTTCAGGTTCAGTTCTAACTTATCGTTTCGGGATTCAGTTTTTCAGTTGTTTTTGAAATTGTATAATAAGGTTAAGTTAACTTCTCCTCATGGCCCAGTGGTTAATACCACGCCTCACGTGCACGAGGCTGTGGGATCAAATTCGGGCAAGTACTAATGTGACTTACTTTCTAAGTTGATCGTAGACATCTCTGACAACGGCGAAGAAAAACATCTTGAGGAAACCTGGACGTATAATTAATATAATTCTGAAATCTTTTGTACCTACTTTGTATGAGTAGAGGCTTTTGCCCTGAAGTGGGCAGTGACAGGGTGGTATTATTATTATTTATTGTACATAGTATTGTATTATGTTATATTGATGTAACAGGTACACCTCTGCCTAACCCGGTCATAGGCGTGATGTTCTGCTATGTAATAGGTTAATACACGAAAAAACAGGAAGCTTCGAAACTGAAATTAGTTTCAAGGCTTTCCGTTATCAGTGTTATCCAGGGACAGTGATAAGCACTGTCCATCTAACTAACTGATAAGTATTGAGAACCTTATCACTTGCTGCTCATCAATCATCTAAGCTAATATTAAAAAAAGTGGAAAGATTTGTTTGTTTGTAATGGATGAACTCAAAAACCGATTCTAAAAACTCTTTCATCTTTAGAAAGCTGCATTACCAGCAAGAAAATCCTCAAAGAAAGCCTTAAAGGAAGCCTCAAAGAATTAGCAAGTTGAAGTGGCAGTGGGCTGGCCATATCTCGCGAAGAACCGACAACCGCTGGGGTAAACGTGTTCTTGAGTGGAGACCGCGACTCGGCAAACGTAGTGTAGGACGCCCTCTGACCAGGTGGGATGACGATCTGCAAAAGACTGCAGGCAGATGCTGGATGCGGCAAACTGAAGACAGGGCGCTATGGCGCTCATTAGGAGAGGGCTATGTTCAGCAGTGGACTAGTATAGCCTGATGATGATTACCAGCAAGTAACACGATATATATTATTTTTAAAACTACGTTTTGAAGGGGATGAAGGGGATGTTAAATTTCGAAGAGAAAAGTACGAAATCCACGCGGATGAAGTTGCGAGTTAAATCATCATCATCATCATCATCATCATCAGGCTATACTAGTCCACTGCTGGACATAGCCCTCTCCTAATGAGCGCCATAGCGCCCTGTCTTCAGCTTGCCGCATCCAGCATCTGCCTGCAGTCTTTCGCAGATCGTCATCCCACCTGGTCAGACCAGGCGAGTTAAATGCTAGATAGTAATAGATATTAAGTAGGTCAGATTTGGTTTCTTAGAAAAATCTATCTTTTATAATATACGTACGATCAGATCAAATTCCTCGAAAATATAAAAAAAACCGTCCTGTAGTGTAGAGAATTGTTGACTTCATTTTTATTGGTTTTGTGAGTGATTTTCGGAATCCCAAACGTTTGGGAGTCATCGGTTAAATAAACAAGATTGTCGCTGAGTTGGTATTGGGGCTAGATTTTGAAAGATATTAATTTATTAATTACGGGAATTTCCCTTCAGGTGTTACTACAAATATAAATAGACAAACGCACAGCATACAGCCAAGTAATAACTTAAAACTAGTTCCAATAATATACATATTTGCTAGAAATATATTCTTCAACTTTATAGTTGAAGAATATATCCCTAGCCAGAATTGCTGATATTCTAAGAAGCTAGCCTCGTTCGTGTCCACTGAAGCATTGTCCAATTTTTAGCGTGCCAGTGTTAAAACAGCGGCCAATTACGAGTCGTACTCTCACATACAGGGTTCCGCAGGTACTGTAAAGGTCAAATACAACAGCAAGGAACTTATTGTATACAGGCTGGTAGAACATTATTTATCTCTGGTTACAAACAGTCAAGCAATATTCAAATGGTTGAAAATATAGAACGGGCCCATTACCAATGGTAGAGGGATTCTGGTTTGTGAAGTTGTTGTAAAATTGAAAGATCTACTCTTAATAATTGTAATTAAGTCAGCGGAGGCCTATTATTTGTAACAATACTCTCCTGGGTCCAACTTCTACAGTACTATCGTACAAGCTTACAGCATTTGTTATAGTCGAGCAAAAAATACCGAAAAAATCACGTTCCTTGTATGGGGATTCCATTTAATTCAGTATTATATTATTAATTATTATTATACCGTAAATAGAATTACACACTCTGAAAATTTCAACTGTCTGTCTATAACGGTTCATGACATAAAGCCCGTTGACAGATAGACAGAAGGATTGACAGCGGAAGTTTCCTCCTTTTGGGTACGGAACCCCAAAAAAATTAAACAATAATAGCCAATCATTCAATTAAATTGCTAGCTCACATGATTATACACTGAGACCAGTCGAGGTGAGTGACCTTTATGTGTTTGTATATTATAAAATCCTTACTCCATAGGAAGGTCCTTTCAATATGTAATTCTTCACATCTCACACTTTATTATACTTTAATATGATTTTAAAGTAAAGTAGCCATTAGCTAGTAAAACTGGATATTGTGCGGTCAACGTCCCTTTTTTCCTTATGATCTTAACTATATACATACGAAATTGTATGTTTGAACCTGATTTATTACCTAAGATAACGAAAAACAAAAAAACTTCTTATTTTATCTAAATTTTCAGTATTTCTGTCACATAATCTTTTTTTAAACCGTTGCCCCACACTAGGAATTTCTCCTGTATCGTGGGTACGTTTACAAACATTTAAAGTCACTTACACAAATAGCCAATCTAGTATTAAATAAGATTATGTGCTATAAGCTTATTTTAGAGTTAACCCACTTATATATTTGTAGGCTGAGACATCTCCACGGTAAAGTAGGCTTTTAACAGGTTTTTATTTTGTTGGTGTTTTTTGTCTTCAATTTTTTTTGGCAATTTCCTTTACCTTATTTGGAATATAAGCTTGTTGGGGGGTTATCAAACCCGTTGGTATAGTGTTCCCAAGCTTTATAGTTGAGCATAAGGTCCTGGGTTCGATATTGTTGTATGATAGTGTGATTAGGTTTTACCAACTAGAATTTCTCAGTAGCAGCCCAGATTCTAGATTCATGCCCGGTTGGCACCAATAGGCTCGCGCCCAATGACATGGGACCTAAAAATAACTGGCGATGCACACACATGTAAATACACCTCCACCTTATCCTTCTGGGAGAATTGATTATATGTTTGGATTAGAAACAGTTATTTACGCAGTTTTGCATTTTAAGTTCTTGTTTTTAATGTGAACATAAATTAAGAATCCTCGATAACCAAACCGTTGGCGAAAGAACCGTTTTAGATACAGTTATAATTACCTTACAACAAAGCTCATTACGGAATTACACACACGCCTAGCCTTTTCCCAACTATGTTGGGGTCGGCTTCCAGTCTAACAGGATGCAGCTAAATGCCAGTATTTTAAATAAAACAACTGCTTATCTGACCTCCACGATCCAGTTACTGGGCAACAACCCCTTGGTAAGACTGGTCGTCAGACTTTCGGGCTTCTAACTACCCGTAACGGCTGTCAAAGATCTACAAATGAAAGCCAGAACCAACGGTAATGCGCTTGTCAAAGATCCCATGTGTTAATTCGGAGATAACATCTTTCATCGCAAAATCTACATACGGGAAAATACACACACACAGACACACATATCAAATTGAGTAAGTCATTTACAGTTTCTCATTCCAAAACAAGCTCTCTATCAACAGCAATTAATTCGTCAAAATATTTGTGTGTGTTTATCAAAAGTTCATAGGTTAGACAAGTTATAGTTAGATGATACAATAATAATTAATATGTTAAAAGATAACTAGCTGCGCCCCGTAGTGTTACCCGCTAATATATACTCAACATTCTGCCGAGTGCCCAGAACTGTCATCCAACGTTCCACACAGACCTGTGTAAGACTATGCTGGAAAACGCGCCACTCCTCGTCGTCTTGTTGAGACGTACAACACTCACTTTATTGAACTACACATGTTTACTTTGTCTAACCAATCCTTCAAGAAAAAGGGTGATGACATACTGTTTAGTATGATTACTGTCTAGTATAATGTAAGTTACTTAAGTTATCAGACTACCAGCTAATTGTCTGTGGATTCTTTTACAGTTCTTCACTTCTTTTAATTCTTCTGTTTATATGTGGAAAATGGTGCGGGTTACATGTTTGTTATTCTACTGTAGTGTTTGTTTGTCCCTAATAAATAAAATAAAACATGTGTGAATACTTCACGTTTTCGGGACAAAAATAGTAGCGTATGTGTTAATGCAAGGTATGAGCTATCTTCAGACAAATGGGGTAAAATAATAACGGCTTGGTATACGAGGGACAGTAAACGCAATAAGGAGAAACAAATAAGATTGGAGGACGAACTAATGCAGACAGTGACCTCTAACTGGAGGAGAGTCGTGATAGATCTCAGTGGTGCTGGAGGAGGCCTTTCCCAAAAGACACACTGTGTACGGGATAGTAACAGCACTTGAAAAACTCCTCCGCTGTTTTTTTCTGATTAATTTCGTTGCGGCATCCAAGACAGTTGAATCGTTTCTCCGGGACTCGTCGGGCTACATTGTCTCTACGCTTTTCTGGTGGTCGCCTCTGTTGATTCTGTCCCAATAAGAAAGCAGAAGAAAATTAAACAATTCAGAATGAAGGACATTATTATACGAGCAACGTTCTCTATTATTGATCGAACTACCCTCATAATCAAATTTTATCCAAAATCCGTTCAGCCATTTTAGCGTGAAGGATAACATACAAACACACACACCGACGAACTTTCGCACTTATACATATTAGTATAATTTAAGGTAGACTGTTTTATCAGTGGATATTATCGTTTTGTTTGAATGTATGATAATATGTGTATGATTGTATGAATCAAGCTACTGAGGGTCAGCGATGCATAACTTTGTCGTCTGATATTGTGGACAGAGACGGACTTAGGACGGGATAAGGAGCAGAAATACTTTCCTCTTGTGTCGATTTGATCACAAATTATTTTTTTGGCGTGTCCAATGTTCGCCCATTCACATTTTGATGGCGCCCATGCTATCATAAGACAGAAATCTGCCTCATTGCTCTGCAGAGTGCGAGTCAGTTCCAACTCCATCCTGAAAACTTTAGCAGAGAGTCACGATGCTCCACTGTCATTTGCCATTTTTCCTAGATGCACCTCGAACAATAATCTTCATTCTTAACAAGATAGACTAAGCTGTACTATCATAATAGGCATAGGATGCTGATTTCAACTCACCTGCAATGAATGCAACTTGGCCAAAACATGGATTACTCTATTTTCTAGCTCTTTAGCTGAGTAAGTTAAGTTGAGCTAAGTACCTACTAAATTAATTCAGTGATTAAAGAAAAACAAAGGACATAAGTTTTTATGATTTGTTTTCTTAAATTAGATACCGATTTTTTAACTAGATTTGTTGCAGAGTAATTCACACATGATTGTGTACCCCTTGTGATATAATTGTTTAGTTTTTACTTTCATAAACTAAACATTATTCCAGAAAAGAAACGTCGTAGTTAAAGGTACTAGTTAATTGTTTTCTTTTATACATATAACGTCATTTCAGTTAAATTATTCCCTTTCGATGGGCTTATCATCATTCTTAACATAAAATTAGCATCAGCTTACGTAAGCAGTCTAATTTATATGAGTGATACGAAGATTGTTTTAAAAATGTAGGTGAAGGATGGGCGTTTTGGGGGACTGTCTTATGTAAACGTTTTTGACGTTCAAAAAGTGCTGATTCTCAGCCTAATTTGAATAAATAAATTTTGATTTTGAAAATGTAAGAGTATAAAATTCTTGGTGGTGGTAACTTTACCATCAGATTTTATAGTAAAGACTAGCGCGCCCTTCGGTTGCACCTTCTCCTACGTGTCTTAGCGTGCTCTTAAATAGGCCTTACCTTAAGTTAACCTTCCTCAAGAATTGAGCTATCAAACGCAAACAGTTACATTTAAATTTGAATTTTAGAAGTATAGACATAGATAAAAATAGCAACAAGTCAGCAGCTTGAAGTTAAGTTAGCAGCTTGTTTATTATACTTAATTTATTATGAATGAAAAAGTGACTCTTTTTGTTTGTTTGTTTAAAAGGTAACACGTTTTCACGAATAAACGGCTGTTCGGATCGTAATGACATTTGGCTAGGAAATAGCATATAATATATATATTTTGAGAAAGGACGTCGGCTATCTTTTGTCTCGAAAGAGGGTGAAATAGGGGTTTGAAGTTTGTATGAGCCATCTATAAATCCTCACTTTCTATCCCAAAGGCACCTAATTTATGTTGTGAAAGGAGTACAGCGAAGAAAAAATGACAATTATTTTATTGACTAAAATTCTTCCCTGATCCGTCCCTGTTCAATTCGCGAGCTCACGCCGGCTCGCCCGGATACGGTCATTACCTACTTGTGGTACGGTCGTACAGACCCGTGATCATCGCCAGAGCACTTGATGAGATGTGCCTTCAGTATGTAGACCCTAGTAGCTCCATCTCGGTGTGGATTGTATATTTAAGTGCACGTGTACCCATATGGCCTATTTTTGGCAGTAACTAAATTATTCTCCCGGTTTCAGTGATAACGTAGTGTGATACTATTTAAAGGAGTAGCTTTTTAAGGATATATTATAATTTGTTTTAATCTTTTGTATTTTTTGCACAAAATACATATTAGACTGTTAGATTGTGGCTTCCAACGAATGATTCATGGAGATCGCTATGTCAAGAATATCCATGTCCCTATTTGTAACGATATAGAAATTGAGAATATAATGATTTTATGACAAAAACGAAGCACAACAAGTCCCTACTGAAGCAGTTCCTGGCTACATTGACTGCAAAATATCCTAGCAACATTCACTGAAATAATTCCTAGCACTATAAGGGTCCTTCACAGAGAAGGAACGAAGGAACTAGCATTGATTTGAATCACCAAGCTAGCTAAGGGCGGGTAGGTGAATTCAGACTTAAATTCATAACACATTCAGGTTTCCTCACGATGTCAATGATGTCTAAGATAAATTTAGAAAGTACATTTAATTGAAAATGTCGCATTGGCACCCACTTGATCGGATTTAAACCCAAAATCTCGTGTGTGACAGGAGCTGTTGGCTTAATAAAAACAGCCCCGCGGGTCGATCGAAGGTTAAGCTCCGCTTGCCTAGGTCAGTCTGTGGATGGGTGACCGTCCGTAACATATCGAGACTGCTTGTTGGTCCCGGCTGTTATTTACAGATCTTTGACAGTCATTCCGGTTGGGCCCGAAAGTCTAACAACCAGTCTTACCAAGGGGTATCGCGTTGCCCAGTAACAGTGTTGTGGAGGTCAAATAGGCAGTCACTCCATGTAAAATACTGGTATTCAGGTGCATCCGGTTAGACTGCAAGCCGAACATGATTGGGAAAAGGCTAGGCTGACGATGGATGTATGTATGAAAGTCGAGGCCGGAATGCCAGAATTGTCAAGCCACATGATATCGCTCAAAATACATTTATCGCCTGTCTTCAAAAGAAAGCATGGCGCCTACGCACCGCTAACGGATGCTTCAATTCCCTCCAACAGTTGTACGCATCATGGCTTGATTGGAAGATTGCAGCAATCATAGTCACGTCGAAATATACCTCGGCATGTTGTCGTCAGTACACTAGCACTGACACCTGTTACAATTAAACAAGAAAAACTGGATGTGTCGGATATTAAATGTCCTGGGTCATGGGGCCCGAGTGCACGTCTTCTTTATAAGGAAATTTCTCGACGACTGATGGCTCATTATTTGCCCAAAGAATTAGTATTGCCATCCAACGTGGCAATGCTGCCAGTCTTTTGGGCACGTTTCCAGATGACAGCGATGCGGAGGAGTGTCTTGGTCGTTATTTTTTTGTATAAATGGATATAGTTAGTTTTTTGTCATAATTGTATATATGTAAATAACTTTAAAATTAATGAAATTAGACAGGTTTATTCATAAGCCATTAAAGGTATACAAATTAATTGGTGATTGGAGCATACCTTTAAGCAGATAATGCCTGTAGTAGGAGGCTCCGCTTTTAAGACATTTTGATCATAATTACTTAATACTTGCATACTACTTGTGGCTAAATTAATGTTAAGCTACGCTTGCCTAGGTCAGTCTGTGGATGGGTGACCGTTCGTAACATATCGAGACTCATCCGCGCCTCGGAAAGCGCATTATGGGTTGTGGAAGTCCGATAGGCAGTCGATCCATGTAAAATACTGCATCCGGTAAAACTGGAAGCCGACACCAACTTAGTTGGCAAAAGGCAAGGCGGGTGATGATGAAGTAGTATTTTATTTTTTAAGTGATAGCCAAAGATCACATTTTTGGTTCACTACAGTGGGGCAGAACCGGTCGTGGGAAATCTAATAGCGTGCTTTTATATAGATGTCACTTAGTATTAAGCGAAGGCAGGCATAAGATTAGAATAAATAAAATACGCATCGCCTATATTTAGCTGCAGTCCCTGTTAAATATAACGCACGAACATTTCATTCCCTCACGTAACAAATCATCCCGCCCGTCTCCACCGAGTAGTAGGCAGATATCCATACCCACATTTCGCCGGGTATGTTTTAGTTATGTTGACTGCCTCGCTACTCGCAAGCGCCAGTGATCCTAGATCCGATTCCTGGGTCCGGCAACGTTTTATTGAGTTTTTTCATCTAGAATTTCTCAGTAACAATATTTGTAGTAGTAGTACAGTACCTACAGGTAGTTGTTCCAGGTCTGGCTGTTCATGTATGTGAGTTTAAATGTGTGTTACCGACCCACGATACCGAAGAAATTCCTAGTGTGAGGTAACGTTTATAAAAAATACCAGAAGCATAGTAACAGCCCGGAGTATGAATTTGTGTCCAGTTGATGGCATTACGCTCGCCCCGATTACATGGGACTTTAACGTAACTGGCCAAAACTGCAGTTGGTACACGTCTGCTGACCCATCGGGGAATACAGACTTGATGTTATGTTCCCATGTAAAAGTGGGCAAGTAGTAGTAGAAGTACCAGCCTATTACTGTCCCACTGCAGGGCAAAGGCCTCTTCTCATACAGAGAAGGCATGAGCATTAATCACCACGCTTGCTCAAGACGGGTTGGCGATTTCAGACTTATATTAATTATAGAAGTCCAGGTTTCCTCACGATGTTTTTCTTCACCGATGTCAGTGATGTCCAAGATAAACTTAGAAAGTAAATATGAATTCAAAAACTCACATTGGTACTTGCCCAGGTTTGAACCCACAACCTCGTGCACAAGAGGAGAGGCCTAAACCACTGGGCCATCATGACCTGAAAGTGGGCAAGCCTAGGATTATTAAATATTAGGTCTTTACCTATGAAATTGCCGTTCTGCAGTACTGGCCATTTCAAATCAAAATATTTTTTGTTTGGCTAAGAATTCTAATTTCAAATTAATTTTATTTTAAAAACATGGATTTTTTTTTCCAAAAGTAGTCATTTGTTTATTGATTAGTGTTACATTTTCATCGCATTTAAATCTTTTTCGTCATCATGGATACGTTAAAAATTCGAGTAATTATGGAATATGAGTACCGTCGTGGCAGCAACGCGGCACAAGCGGCACGCAACATCAACGACGTTTACGGAGCTAACACTACAAACCAACGCACTACCTGTTATTGGTTTGCTCGCTTCCGTTCTGGAAATTTCGACCTGAAAAATGAACCTCGCGGTCGTCCGAAGACTTTGGTCGACAATGACGAATTAAAGGCGATTGTGGAAGCTGATGATACACAATCTACGGCTGAATTAGCAGCAGCTTTCGACGTTAGCGTCAAAACAATATTGGTCCATTTGCGTCAAATTGGCAAGGTAAAAAAGCTTGACAAATGGGTGCCCCACGAACTCAATGATCGCCAGCGCGAAGTACGCGTCGAGACGTGCCTTGCACTGCTCAACAGACACACAAATGAAGGAATTTTGAACCGCATTGTTACCTGCGATGAAAAATGGATTCTGTTTGATAACCGCAAGCGCTCAGCAAGTTGGTTGGATCCTGGTTCAGCACCTAAACAATACCCTAAACGAAAACTTACCCCAAGAAAAGTGATGGTCACTGTTTGGTGGTCTAGCGCCGGTGTGATTCAACACAGCTTCTTACCAAACGGGGTGAGCATTACTGCAGATGTGTACTGTGAAGAATTGAACACAATGATGGAGAAGCTGGCACATCTCCAACCAGCATTGGTCAATCGCTCGTCTCCGCTGCTCCTGCACGACAACTCATACTGCACAGCAGACGGTCTCCAAGTTGCAAGAACTGGGGTTGGAAGCTCTCCGTCATCCGCCCTACTCACCAGACCTTGCGCCTACAGACTACTACTTTTTCCAGAATTTGGATAACTTCTTGGCGGGAAAAAAATTCAATACCCGAGAGGCAGTACAAAATGCCTTTGAAGAATTTGTTGCCTCCCGTCCAGCTGATTTCTTTAAGAAGGGCATCAATAAACTGCCACTGCGTTGGCAAAGATGCATTGATTGCATGGGTGATTACTTCGATTAATACAAATAAAAAATACATGAAAAAATTCATTTAAATTTTTTCATACAAAACGGCAATTTCATAGGTAAAGACCTATTATATAAACGAGTGCAAGACTGAGTTATTGGGGTCAAGGTACGTTGATACCTAGCAGACGGGCGTGGACTGTTTTTGATAACCTACTTTTACCTTTAATTGGTTTGATCGATGTTTTTGCTCTGATTTGCACGACGAAGATTAAAGTACTACCTACGTTAATTTACTACTAGTGCCGGGTCCCTTATTCACAAACTTAATTTAAATTAGAGTCTTTTTTGTCTTTTTTAATAAAACGTTTCCCCACACTAGGAATTTCTCCTGTATCGTGGGTGCGTTTACAAACATTTAAACTCACATACACAAACAGCCAGACCCGGAACAATTACCATACAAATATTTGTTCCGTGCGTTGATCGAACCCACAACACGCGGCGCTACAGCCGATGGCTCAACACTGCGCTAACCTTGTCGTCAAAATCACATCTCTTCAAACATCTCTTTCTGACCGATGTCTCGAGAAAAGGACGACGATAGTTATGTACTAAAATAGAGATGTGAAATTAGTTTACGCCTTGAACTTGACCATGTTTTTGGTCGATGACTTTTAAATGTCAACTGTGTTTGTTTATAAGTTTCTATAGTATTATAAAGGTCTGTCCCTTTCTGGTTTTATAAGAGAGAAAGAAATGAAAGTTGTGTAAATTACAGTGTAGTTTGTCAACAAGGTAATCGGCAACACTCTCCTTTTTTTCTTTGGTCGTACTTATTAGCTTTAGTAGTTTTTCTTTGCATGCGTGTTTCATTTTACGATTACCTAACCACATTATATACGCACATGGGAATCGTTTTATTAAATTGATTGCATATTCATGTGGAAAATGCCATTGGTTCTGCATTAACTCACTCTGTGGCGCAAATGATATAATTATTTTCGCAAATGAAATAAATCTAAATAATTAAATAATTAAAATACTTGCGGAAGGATCGTACGTTCCCGGGACCCCCGGCGTAGGTGTGAGATGGAACACCGGGGAGGTTTTAAGTCAGTAAGATTCTGACAGACCCCTTCACCCTCCCAGGGCGGAGGACATCCATCAAGAGTTCCCACCTCGAACCAAAAAAAATATGGTTAGGTTAAGGTTAAGAGGATGAATGAAAGACGACTAAAGAAAGCTATTCCTAAGGTGCTAATGGAAGTGCCAGGAGGGGACGCCCTAGGATACATACTAGGATACCATACTGACCTTTTTGGTGATGCTCTTCAGGAAGGTCAGGTGCGTAGAGCTCGCGACTGGCGCGCTTGTATTATCAGGAACGTAAGCGAAGCGAAAGTAGAATGGAGTGATCGTAGCAGCTTGCGTACTGTAGCTTCTGCCTAGCCCCATTGAAAAAGGCGTGAGTTTAATGTGTACACATGTGATATGCATGCGCTTAGTGATCACGCGCGTCGAAAAAATATCAATATTTTTCATTCGATATGTCAATTTCTTTAACGATATAAGTATATACTTTGATATTAAAAATGTCAAGTAATCGATATTAATGAGTATCGAATTAAATAAAAAACTTAAAATGCCAGCGTTCACTGCAAATACAGAAGCTGAGAATAACTGATCTAGCTGTTAAGGCTTCTCTAGAAAATATCGATTAATTATTTGGAATTGCGAAAGCTATTTCGATATATATTAATAGTATCGGCACAAAACTTATATGTTTACAGTTAAGAAAAACGGTGAAAATATAGCAGAACTGGGTGTATATTATTGAACCGTTTTTGGTTGAAACACTAGGGCCATGGGGTACTTTCCAGTGCCGACCAGAACTGGCTGGCCAATTTTTTAGCCAAAAAATCAGCATTGCCATTCAACGTGGCAATTCTGCTAGCCTTTTGGACACTTTTCCCGTTTATGATTCTATTTTATGTTTTCATGCACACCAGTCTACCTCAATCCGTCAAATTCCTTTGATAGTTTTTCAACTTTATTGCAAAAGCATAAGGTTCATGTTCAACTGGGAAAAATTGACAGGGGTAGCTTGATGTGCAAGTGTCGGTACATAATAGTTTTTTTAGTACCTAAAGTAATAGTTTACTGATATCGCGAAACGTTTGGTCGACTCTTCACGTGACCAGAGGGCTGGCCTTTTTTGGGCCAAAGAATCAGCATTGCCATTCAACGGGCAGCCTTCTGGGCACTTTACCCGTTGACTGTGATGCGGATGAATTTTTCGATGCCCTGTGATTATTTTTTTTATTTTTTTTATCTATTTATAGTTTTATATTCATATTCAAATTAATTTATTGTAGAAAATAGGTAAAGGAAGATGTTACAGTATAGTTATAAGTATAGGTGCCATTGAGGCATACAAAATTCATAGTACGTTACAGATCAAACTATTAAACACTAAGTAATTTAAAATACAACATTAACACGTTGAACGCCAAATGACCGACAAACAATACATTTTCTATCGTGTCTCGTTGTTTGGCAGTTAAGGTGTTAATAATATTGTCATTTTTATTTTATTTTTTTAAATTGAGTTAAAAACAATTATTTGAAAAATTGTGTTATTATTTACAAATTATACATCAGATTACATGTCACATTGTACGTGGAATTATATATCAGATAACAAATTATTCTACAAATGCTGAGGGGGATGTGTGGTGTTACGCGAATGGGTAGAATAAGAAATGAGTATGTAAAAGGAAGTCTGAAAGTGGTGCCTGTGACCGAGAAGTTGTGTGGAAATCGGTTGTCATGGTATGGGCATGTAATGCGAAGGAATGACCATGTTGTGAGGAATTTTGAGTATGAATGTGCAGGGTTACATGAGTAGAGGGAGACCTAAGAAAAGATGGATGGATTGTGTGATAGATGATATGGCTAGAAAAGAAGTGACTATTGAGATGACGGCAAGTAGAGGAAGAAGAAGAAAACATGCTGCGCCGACCCCAAATAAATTGGGATAAGGGCAGGAGGATGATTTCAAATTGTTCTACAAATCCATTGCGAGAGTACCTATATCAGTAGTTTGTATTTAATTGTCGTTGCTGGTTTGTCATAATACTTTAATTAAATTTAATAAAAATTTAGATACTTCTTGATAACATTGTTGACTTGCGTATGTGCTATGTGAGACAAAAGTCGTGACATATTACTGTCCCATAGTTCTGGACGTAAATAACATTACACATCTCACTACGTCTCAAATCTCTTCGTTGTTTATTTATTTACTACAAAGTAACGATCATTCCTTACTCATTTGTTAATGAATCAGTTTTACACATGTCTCGATTGAAGGTCATAGACAATCGCAGTTAGATGCGCGTGCGCGTGGCGGTGTTGGTACTTGCTGGGAGTAGGTATTTAGGTTTATAATTAGAATTTATTTATTTGTGCGTATTAAGCGTAGTATAATAAACTAGGTATGGTGTATTTTGAGAATAAGATTTGACATTTTTGAACGTTAAATTTACAATTAATTAATATAAGGAAACTGGTTAAGTGCGTATCGGGGCAGCCGAGTGTTAGGTGTCGTATTATGTGGACTCGGAAGGGGGCTGTTTGTGCGATACTGTCTATTACTGCCGGAAGACAAGTTGTAACCGAACTACCGTTTGCCGATAATCAATAGATATTAAAAATTGTTAGTATATTAGTTAAACTCTAGTTAATAGTCAAAATGTTTTTTTAGATAGTAGTCATAAGTAAATTAATTTTAGGCACACGAAACTACTCTGTGTAATACTTGTTAACAACAATAAAGGCTTTTTATTTTATTTATTATTTATTTATTTATATTTATTACTGCGAGCGTCGAGCATACGAAATTTATTTTTTACTTCTCCAAGGACATTTTATAATAAGTAACACTAGCAAAAAATTAGCATTTTAAAGCTTAATATATCGCAAACGGATACCTGCAAAATGATTCTAACGAAATCTGATTTTAACGATCGAAAATGTTTTTAACGCCCCCGCGATATTTTTGAAATACATGTCGAACGACGCCCCACTATTAGAGTTAATCGAGAAAAAAACACCTCCATTTTATTTTTTGAATATAGGGGAAAGTACCGTAAAAAGATTATTTTTTCAAGATTTAATTTTACGACTTGGGCGTTTTAATTAGTATGTTACATAGTTATATACCCATACGAGTCTCTAAGCTTAGCCACGGGCCGACGGACGAACTACCGACCAACTATACATTTTCTATTGTGTTTCGTTGTCTGGCAGTTAAGGTATTAAAGGTTCCTTATTGACAAGGGTACCCTAAAAAGAGGTACAATGTTTTTCTTTCATGTATTATTAAATAGATTTTTATATGACTGCAAATTACATAAATGCATGTTAATAGGTACTTATGTATCTTTAGTCAGTTAAATTATCATTTGTCAGTCACATAGTTAATACTAGCTCAGAAACCGTCGTTTACAATATACCGAAAATAAAAATGCATTTCAATACTGTGTTTTGACTAGGATAGATGTATTTGTACCCACCATATTGTGAACAAATTTATTATTATTTTTTCCTTTATTTCTTACAATAACTTATTAGTTTTTTTTTTAAATAATTGAATATAAAAAGAAACATTTGAAATATAAAAAAGTAGTAGTAGCCCACCGTTACCGGGAACAGGGTCCAAGCTACCGGTGGTCAGGGCTCTTGAGAGAGGAATCGACTAACTATGCGTGCCGTGTCCTAAATTACTGCTTTCTGGATCAAACCCTTGATCCAACTGCCTAACGAGAGCCTCTTTAGGTGTTGATCGAGGCTCTTGGCTATTATGCCATTGCCTTATTATTATTTATTAGAATCACCACAATCCACATATAAATGTGGTGATTCATGGTAGTCTCCGTCTAGACATGAACAAAATCGACCACATACCTAATATGGTAGTATGTAATAATGATTAATTCATGGAAAGAATCAATGAATCAAACCATTTAATGTAAGCATTGTAGATAAAACATACAGATTTGTGATAAGATTGAGTTACATTTCATTTTGAGATACAATCTAATTTAGTGTTTAATATCTTAAAAATGGAAGAATGCTGAAATTAAAAAAAGGTCAATGTTTTTAGGTTACATATTGTTTTATTAACAACTCGATGCAAATTCCTGTTTAAAAATAGATTTTTTACTGTTTTTTTTTAACGATTGACCTTCAAGACGAGTTTCAGCCTGTTGTCAAAAAGTTTGACAAAATAAAACAGGCCTATGGAACACCCGCTGAGAAGTTTGACATAACATCACACTCTCACACACTCATAGCACATAGCTTAGCTTAGCTTCTGCTTATACCTACTTTGACCCACCTTTGGCTGTGATGTACCAGCACCAAAGGAAGATTCTGTTCTATTAATTTCCTATTTTTGAATAATATCTACCTACGTCATCAAAACTAATTTTTGAAATTCGATACTACCAATATGATCGTTGGATGCCATCAGAGATGTGATGCGATTCTAGAGCTAATAATAATAAAAAAAAGAAATGTTTGGCTGTAAACAAAAGTATCAATTCCACACCACAAAAAAAAGACTCACTGTTTTAGGAAAAGTTAATATATGTGTGTATGTAGTTGATTCATGCACACTGAATATATTCTCCTAAGTTATTATTTTTCATTGATTCTTATGCTGATAAAATCTGTAAATATATGTAACTATGTAGATTTACATAACAAGAATTCGAAGTAGTGTTTATTAACTTTATAGGTTTACCTAAATGTATTCTAAAAATATTTAGTTGAAATTGTATCGCAGACCTCGTCGCCCCTGGGGTTTGATAAAAGAGTTCTCATGGCTTTCACAGATAGAGACAGGTCTAAAGCGACATCTATTACGGCTCATGTGAACTACTCATTACACGTCGGAAAAATCGTATATCGCGCAAGCAGAGTTTTCCGCGCGGCCTGTCATCAACTTTCGGGCAGTAGCCCACCAGACACAACACAAGTCTAGTCAGATGGTCCTCCTTGTAAAAGGGATAGTGAGGAACTTTACACTCTGTTCTACTTTCCTCTAATAGAACTGCAGGTATTTGTCCAGCACAAACATTGCATTCATACCCAAATTGTCGAGCTGCATGATTGAATTGATGATCCATGAATCAAAAGACACATTGTACTCTTTGCCTTTTATGGAAGCCATCTTTATTTTTTTTTCAATTAGGAATTTGTTGTATTATTAAATATAAAGCACCTTAATAGTACCTATTACACATTCACACATACTTACATTTACGTCTTAAACCCATGGGGGTAAGCAGAAACTAAAGATGCCACCTGATACGACTCTTCCATCCTGTTGGTTTCCCTTACGTTCATACTCTGATCATACACGCTCGCCGGTTGCGAGCACTACGCATGTGACCTTTCTAAAATACTGAGGCCAGCACATCAAGCTACCCCAATCTGTCAAATTTCTTTGATATATTTTCAATGTTATTACAAAATAATAAGGTACATCACCAATAGATCAGTGTATTTCTTTCGCCTCACATCTACCATAATGATTGACCTTTTGTTGGTCGCTATTCATTAATTCTCTCAACGTGACCAAACGGCAAACATTCACTTTTCAATTCTTGTCACTACATCTTCGTTTAAAACCACAACGTAGTTATTTGTAACATAAGTAATTCCTCAATCTATCATGTATTAGCTAACAGATAAGACATAGTATCTAATACACGAGTAAACTATAAATGCAGGTTCATTGACACTTAATTATTTTAAATTATTTGTCTTTTATCGGATTAAATAATAAAATATAATCTTGATTTGTGATCGCATCTCATAAATCAAGAACTGGGATTTATTAATGGGTTTAAAATTTGTCGATAGTTTTTAATTTTGTACTAATTATGTCGGCTTAAAAGACAACGGTATATCTGTTCTTTATCTTCTTCATGTTTATAAATAATGACCAAGACATTGGTCTTCATTTTAGCGTGTCGATAGCAAAGAAGCTAAAATACTTCCTGATTAAAAAGGCAAATCACTCTGTAAAATACTTTCTTGAACAAAAATAATTACTTAATATTGAAGTATCTGATACTTATGTTATGTGATGAAAATTATAAGTTGAGGATGATATATTATAAAATGTATGAACAATGATAATGAATATAATATAACTAGCTGACCCGCCTCAAAATTTTATTACACTGCCATCTGTTAGAAATGTATGGAACTAATTATAGGAAAACATTAAATTTGCAATTAAAATATAAAGGTCTATAATCGAAATAAAAACTATCCTATCTCTCAAGTTGGAACAAAACACACATTTAAAAAAATAGTTAAAATCGGTTCAGTAGTTTCGAAGTTCATCCCGGACAAACATCATGACACTAGGAATTATATATAATAGAATGTAACTGTATAATTGAGTAAGTACTATACTTTACTCTTTTTATGCTTATAACCCATTAAATTGCAATGCCTCAGCAGGTAAGTAAGTTTTAGAACCTACCTATTGTTAACTGAAGAATTCTGTACACTTAGTTAGGAGTAAAGAATTTGAATGTATTTGAGGATGCATGGACGTTCGTTACTTCTACACGCAAAACTACTGAACAAATTTCGATGAAACTTCACAGTATTACAGCTTATACTTCAGAATAACACACACACTATAATTTATACAGATACGCAAAGGGAGTCGCGGGTGACTGCTAGTCGTGAATGTTTTATTTTTTTATTTTTCTGATGGACTTTTTTTTTGGACTTACTCAGCAATCAACGAGCCTCAAATTAAGCATAGCTTGTACTATGGCGACTAGTTAACGGTTAGACATACTTATATACTAACGGAGAATATCCGGGCGGATTATATACTAACAGAGAAAGATATAAATATCCATGGCTCAGGAACAAACGCTCGTGCTCATGACACAAACATTTGACCCATACGGAATTCGAACCCTCGACCCCTGGGTTCGTAGTCCGAAGGGCGAACCACTGGACCAAGGAGGCTACCTATATTACAAACGATTCTTCATTATCATGAAACGTAACATAAAGGTGGCAATGCTGCCAGCCTTCTGGGCACGTTTCCCGTTGACATTGATGCGGATGAATTTTTCGATGCCCTGTGATTATTTATTTTTATTTCTTCATGTTACAATTCAATTAAAATGTATGTAAAATAAAACTATCATAAAATAAGAAAATTTGGAAAATCTAAAAGTGCACGTCTCAACGCTCATTTTATGACAAAAATGACTTGATTGAATTAGACGGTAATTTTCAATAGGCTATTACTCAGAATGATACTGAAGCGGATGAAAAAAAAAATGACTCAAAAAGTGAAGTTTTTTGGGCGATATCGTGACCACATACATCATCCGAACATACAGACAACCCGACGTCCACTGAAATAGTTTTTCAAAACGGTTTTTTATTTACTATCTAGCAAAAATAGTGTTTTTTAAAAGTATCTACTGTCATAAAAAAGTGTTATTGTTGATATTTGTCAACTCATTTAATACTCAAAGTCCAAAAGGATCGGATAAAAGCAATTTAAGCCGAGATAATTGCTTGACCTTTGAGAGAGTGAGAGTAAAGCACAACTCAACGCTTCGCGTTGAGACGTGCAATAAGGTATTGCCTTTTGAATGGTATATAGGAATTTCGTATCCCTGGCTCTTGAATAGATCTTAAATTGCTTTCACGCATGGCTATCAAGTAACACTGAACTAAGTTGTCTGCCAACTTTGTCCGCCAAGCTGGTGCCCTAGTTTATTACAGAAGTTTCAGTATTGTATCTCCTTACAGAATCCCTTGTGTATCGATTATTTCTAGTTGTATGTCCAACTAGTTGCGCCCTGTGGCGTTGCCTACGGTTAAAAAGAGAAAAATTGAAATTCCCATGATAGGTAAGATAGATACATCGTTTATTTGGTGCACACATGAGACAGCACAACGTACTAAACATGATTAAAAACAAATACCATATAGAAAATAGCTGCAAGGTGCCAATATCCGAAAAAAAAAGCAGAGGAAACAAGACACTATTGTAATGACACTAAAGGCCAGTATGGGCTATAACAATGAACATACAAAGTGCGGTGTGCGTCTCGAGTCTCAATTGTCAAAATGTTTGTCCGTCTATCTGTCCGTCTGTCTATCCGTCTGTCTTTTTGTTTGTTTGAGGTAATCTCCAAAACGGCTGAACCGACGTTGACGAGAATTTCACTGGCAGATTGCTGATGTGATAAGAAGTAACTTAGGCTACTTTTATTTTAGAAATAGAATTAGGGATCTACGCAAAAAAAAACCCATGAAATTTTCACCAATTGCACGTGGGCGAAGTCGGGGGCACATCTAGTTTATAATAGAAGTGTAATATACACTTGTTCCTAGCTACTACGTACTACTATTTGTCTGTGAAATGTTTCTAACGCCAAATAATCAGTTGTTTTAAATAACATTCAATCTATAAATACATCTACAAGAGTCTTGGATTGTAAGTTGCTAGCTGAAAGCATATCGTTACCCCAAATTTATACAAAATTCTTTGTCATATAAAAAAAAATGTAAGGTTTCCCAATTTCGTTTAGTTTTGCAGCCACAAAAGAAATTCTGAGGGAGCACTCAGAAAAAGTGCTTTAAAAACAATCTAAAAATAAAAATTGGGGTTTTCGGTCCCCCCTGGTTGCCAACGTGACTTCTTATTGATGTCACACAATACAGTTTGACATCCTTGAGGAGTTCTTGAGTCCTTAGAAGCCTTTCAAGGCCTCAAGTCAAATAAAAACTTGGTTTTACTTATTAATGACGTCAGAGAGTAGGGGTGAACTACGTTACAAAATTTTTTTTTTTTTTTTTTTTTTTTTTTTTTTGGTTGTCAGCGCTTCTGCTGAGGGTAAGGTCCTGGGTTCGATTCCCAGGTCGTACAAAGTGATGCTGAGTTTTTCCGTCAAGAATTTCTCAGTAGCAGCCCAGTCTGGATTCTTGCTCGGTTGATGGCAATAGGCTCGCCCCCAATTACATGGGATTTAAACATAACTGGCGAAATGCGGGTGTACTATAGAGGACTCTTCCAAGAATGCAGCACGTAGGTAGTCCTTTAAAAAATCACCTGCAAACTAAAATCTAGATAAACCTAAAATCTAGGTTTATAAGTATGACAAAAATCCATACAGACTTACTTTCGCATTTATCATGTAAACAAATGCGAAACAAAATTAAATGTAAATAAAACTGTTTGTTTGATTGTTGACCTTTTCATGTTTAATCCGCTCGAAGTAGTAACTTCGTATGGTGATAGATTCTATCCTGGGAGTCGAGGAGTAAAAACTCTCCCATATCCTTCACATACGATAGTTTTTACTTCGCGACTTTGTCTGCATCTATGAAAACTGACATAAACGCAGTCGCGGGCAAAAACTAAAATCTATCATTCTGAGAGGTAAAGTAAAAACGCGTTGGAAAACTATGGAACCTATTTACCTGACGACCGTTGTGGCGCGGCGGGCGAAGGTATGCCTGCGACGCAAGAGGTTGCGGGTTCGATTCCCGCCTTGGGACAAATGTTTGTACGATCTACAAATATTTGTTCCGGGTGTTCTGGGTATTTCCTATGTATAATAAAAAATATCTATCTATGTAATGTATTGTATTAAGTATATCAGTCATCTAGTACCCATAACACAAGCTCTGCTTAGCTTGGGGCTAGATGATGCTGTGTGGATTGTCCAGCAATATTTATTTATTTATTTATTTATTTTACAAAAGTAACATGACATTAAAAAACACCTGCAGACTATACCTAAAATCTAGATTTACGTAAAATCTAGTAACATCCGGATGGTACTAATAAAAAATGCACATATTTAACTAATTATGAACACGTTTTACTGGTGTGACATTTGTTTCAATTATCTCTGATGTTATCTATCAATTAAGTATCAATAAAAAAAGCTGACATTTCAATACGTCAAAATTTAGGAATGCAGCCGAAATGTTGATTATATAAGAAAAGTGTTTTTCTTTAAAGTTTACGCATTTACAACTGTTATAAATATGCCGTATGGTTTCTGTAGTATTCTTACACTGGGATTTTTGTAGTTCAGATGATTTTGAATCTTATTTAACACTGTCAATGCTCGCATTTCATTGATACTTCAGAGCCTGCTGTGGCATCCTTCAGCACGTTCTGGCATACCGAAATGTGAACGCTAAGAGTCTTAAAATAAGATCTCAAATCATTTGCGCTTACTAAAATCTCTTGCCGTACCGTGCAGTAGGCGACGGCCTTAAGGTCCCCGCAGACTGGTGCGACGTGACAGTCGTCACGTAGTGGGTTGTCATGTCGCGCCAATCTACGGGAGCCTTTAATGCAAGCAACCACTGGCGTCACGGCACGTCAAGTAATTAA
Source organism: Phlogophora meticulosa (assembly GCA_905147745.2). Taxonomy (NCBI): domain Eukaryota; kingdom Metazoa; phylum Arthropoda; class Insecta; order Lepidoptera; family Noctuidae; genus Phlogophora; species Phlogophora meticulosa. The sequence goes on from LR990525.1 coordinate 1,245,291, forward strand.
AAAAAAAAATCGTGCCCATTCTTCTCCATACAGAACTACCTTTTGGAAGGAGCAACTAAAATCACTTTAATCTTAAATTAAATTTACGTTCAAAAGCGCCTTTTTAATGGTAAATTGAAATAAATGGTAAATTGAAATACATGATTTGACTTTCATTCCGTAATAAATGTTGTTGATAGTTCTGAGTATGTACTTTTATCGCCCAAAAAGTTTACCAATTTATTCACTCTGAAGACTTATCACCTACTTGAGTGTACTATCAAATAAGACTGAACAGGTGGAAGACTTCGAAACTATATTATTGGTCAAGTTGGCAAACTTAACTGTCTCCAAGGATTCCTTGTTAACTTTGTCTATAATAGTCAAACTCGACGCTCTGATCCAAAATGTCACTAACGTGTTATATGATAAATTGGTAGATACCGACAATTCTTGCGGCTACCAATCAAGTATGGATCATCTGCTTAGTCTTTTCCCAACCATGTCAGGTACGGCTTCCAGTCTAACCGGATGCAGCTGAATACCAGTATTTTAGATTGAGCGACTGCCTACCTCACCTCCACAACCCAACACTATCGATCAAGTAAGGATACATTGATAAATGTTTATTTAAATTAATTAAAAAGTGGAGTGAGGGATGTATCGTCCCCTAGTGTCCGGAACAACACTTCCGGCTTCGGCTTAGTTTAGGCACCAGTCTCTCACAAATATACATTGTTGTAACACATAAATGTAAAATATAGTTTATAAGTGTTATAGAAAACTATTACTTTTATAATTTTACTTTTATAAGTGACTGTTACTTACCCCAGCTAAAAGTAACTGAGAAAAAACATGTGTACGTTTTTTTCAGTTACTTTTAGTTGGGGTGGTGAAAAACACAGTTCGTCACGCACCAGCCAACCTTCTCCTTTAGAGTGTCCATTAAAAGTTAGGTTAACTACACTCAGAGGTCTAGCATTGTTGGGCGGCACGGTGGGCGCAGTGGCTGAACGATTGGCTGCTGCGCTGCGTGTTGTGGGTCCGATTCTCGCATGGAACAAATATTTATATGGTCTACAGTTAGTTGTTCCGGGTCTGGCTATTTCTGTATATGAATTTGAATGTTTCGCACTCACAATACAGGAAAAATTCCTAGTGTGGGGCAACGTTTTAAAAAAAAACCAGAAAAGACGTTACTTTATATAACTCAATTCAATCGTTAAATCTTCGCCACATGATGCCAAGTTGCTTTTATTATTCGATAATTTACTGCGGAGATGGAAACAGCATGATTGTATTTCGGACGGGTTTGAAAGAAGGGTCCGTCATGATGGTGGTAGCTCGTGGGAAGTTCCTTCACCGTTACGGCCATCTTTTTAAGAACCGAAAGAAATATCAGAACCTTATATGACAGGAGAGAATATGTACGATGTGGATTTAGCATGAATAACTTCCTTGAAGGATGAGCTTTCATCAGAAGATAAAAATAGTCGTATGGAGGAATATGACTTATTCATAGCTCCTGGAGCTTTGAATAGTCTTTTGTCTTTTTTTTTTAAAACGTTGCCCCACACTAGGAATTTCTCTTATGTCTGGGTGCGTTTACAAACATTTAAAGTCACATGCACAAAAAGCCAGACCCGGAAAAACTATCTGTAGGCCATGAAAATATTCGTTACGTGCGGGAATCGAACTGACGACACGTGGTGCAGCAGTCGATCGCTCAGCCACTGCGCCAACCGTGCCGATGGTACTAGAAAGACCTACTTCAGACCTACAGTCACAGTGCTATACGAGTGAACCGATTGGTCGTGAGATTTGATTGTCAACCCTTGTGAAAGTTATCGAGTGTGCCGTCAGAACTCGTTCAGTGTGTTGTCCAATAGGCTAGTTGTTGGTTGTTGATGTTAAAAAACCTTTGGCGCCAACACCCTGCCTAGAAGGAGGCCTTTTTTTGTCATCACCATCTGCTCAAATCTGTTAATTGGTCCAAAACTTCAAAAAACGCGATTGACTTTAGTAAATTGCAAGAAATGAACTATCGTATTACGCGTGCGTGGGCGTCGTTCAGTCGGCCTGCTCACGCGCAAGAAACTTGTTTAGATGCTCCCGAAAATATTGCACAACATTGTATCAGGATCCGGAGACGACAAAATAGATATAAGTTATGTATTTATTTAATGTCATTGTAACAAGGAATTTATGAGCCATTAGTATCTATTATTTGTCTAACAAAAGTGTTGAATTATTAAAATTTAAGAAACTGGATAACATGGCTGTTTTAAATGTGTGTTGCCTACTAATTATGCTAGTTTTTTTCTAAACTCAAGAAAGCAGGTGCCTAGTTTATGAAATAAAACATGCTTCCTACGGTGAGCATCATGAGTCGTTAAATCTTATACCTATATAAGATCAACACTTTATATGTACTTTCCAAGTTTATCTTGGACATCATTGACATCAGTGAAGGAAAACATCGTGAGGAAACCTGGACTTATATAATTAATATAAGTCTGAAATCGCCAACCCGTCTTGAGCAAGCGTGGTGATTAATGCTCGTGCCTTCTCTGTATGAGAAGAGGCCTTTGCCCTGCAGTGGGACAGTAATAGGCTGGTACTGGTACTGGGTATATATCTTAATATATATAAATAACGTGTCACGTTGTATTTTTGTCCGCTATGGACTCCTAAGCTACTGAACCGATTTTAATAAAATTTTGCACACAGTGTGTGTTTTGGTCAAACTTAAAAGATAGGACAGTTTCTATTTCAATTATCGATATCAATATTTTTTTTTATTGCAAATTAAATGTTTTCCTTAAATAAGTTCCATATATTTCTAACAGATGGCAATGTAACTTAACTTTTAAGGCGGTACGACGTTCGCCGGGACAACTAGTATATATATATAATCTTAATCTCGAAAACGGCTCTAACGACTTTCATGAAATTTAGTATGCACGGGGTTCCGGGGGCGATAAATCGATTTAGATAGGTTTCATTTTTAGAAAACGTCGTCTTATCCGAGCGAGACTAGGTCATCCATGTACTATTTCTTACGCGAGACAGAAATTAAATAAATGCCTAAATATGACTGTACTATTGGATACTAAATTTCAAAAGCCAAGCTTGCCGAGGTCACTCTGCCGGATGTGAGACCGTTCATTACATATCGAGATTCCTCCGTGACTCGGAAAACACGTTAAGCCGTTGGTCCCGGCTATCACTTGTAGATCTTTGGCAGTCGTTACGGGTCGTCAAAAGTCCGAAAATCTGACAACCAGTCTTACCTGCTGTGGATGTCAGATATGCAGTCACTCCATGTGAATAACTGGAGCTGCATCTGGTTAAACTGGAAGCCGACTCCTGGTTAGATAAAGGCTATGCAGATGATGAACGTTCATTTTCAATGAGGAAAATTTGACAGTTTGGGATAGCTTAATGTGCTGGCGTCTGTACCTACCGAATCTCTGTTTTCATTAACTGCCGTGGTCGAAATTCGGTCGGAAGATATTGTTTATTATTTATACAAATCAAATAATAATTTGAACAAATATTCACACACCTATATACTTATCTTGTAACACTTTTATGAGTCTCTCGTTTGAACTATGTAGATGAGTTCGGTGTTTCCTAGGCAACTACTCTGAGAAGAAGCTCCGAAGCTAATTCAGAGGTCAAGGCTCTTTTAACGTATAATGTATGGATATATTATCTGGGTCAGATCGATCATATGAGCACCATGCCGATTAGTGTCTGAGACTAAGACGGTGTTTTGGGAAAAGAACTACTCAGGTACTAACTTTCGACGACATACGAGTCGCGTGTTAGTGGTAGCACGATTATCTACAAATCAAATCAAGTGTATATTTATTTCTGTCATCATCAGGTTTTCATCATTTATTACTGGTTTTACTACCACTGACGTGCAGTGTACCTTAGCTCAAATACTTATATGTAATAATTTGTGGGTGCCTATTTTGGTATTGTGGTTTTTATTATATTATTTAGGTATATCACATATAATTAAGTATAGGATTAATGTATGTACAATATTGCAAATAAAACTATTTTTAAAGAGTAAGTGTGGAGTTTCTTGCCCACTCTTCTTCACCACGTTCAACCATTAAATTAAAGGATTTGACTTTTATTTTATAAGGAACTAAGCAACATTTATATAGAAAATATACTCCTTCATCTGCTACGCCAAGAATGAAAATATTCACACAGAAAACTTTCATAATAATTCCATAAATTATATTACGACTATATTTCCTGAGGGACTCGTAGATAACGAGGGATTTAATCACATATTCTTTGGCCTTGTAGGTTATGTTATATCAGGCTGCTGGTTCAGGGCTGGCTCTTTTTTTTTTTAAACCGTTGCGCCACACTAGGAACTTCCCCTGTGTCGTGGGTGCGTTTACAAACATTTAAAATCACATACACAAACAGGCAGACCCGGAACAACTACCTGTAGGTCATACAAATATTTGTTCCGTGTGGGAATCGAACCCACGACACGCTGCGCGGCAGTCGATCGCTCAGTCACTGCGACAACCGTGCCGCCAATCTTTGCCATCATATCATATTTTTAGGGCATTATGTAAATAAATAAATAATGGAATCACACTTTAGTACTAAGCCGTTGTATTTTGAAATTCGACAGCTTTAACAAAAACAAATCTTCTATCTTTTTACGTCTCTCTGGAAATACAATCATCATGGTCCAACATTAGTTGCGCTGGATTAGGGTAAACCCAGATAAACCTAATCAGACTAATTGACCATTGCATCCATTTAAGTTACATTTTATAAGACAACGATTATACAGTGGGTACAATGAACCGCGACTGTTTATCTTTGATGCGATCAGACACTGAATGTCCTCCTCGCCTTCAGCTCATAACATCACGATTCTGTAGAAGCGCACTGCCGGACTGCCTATACATCTTTCTTCCAAATAAATTAATTACCACTTGTAAGCTAGCACACTCCAATAAACTTAAATAAAAAAAAATGGGTACACATATACATTGAAAATTTTCATTAAGCATAAAGAAATAAGCTTACTAAACTTAACAAATAAGAGTCTCCAAGTATAAAAGGGCGAGCCAGATCACATGTGCAATGCTGGATTATGCCCATAAGGATATGACTCGAAGTAACAAATGATAAAATAGGACCATCGAAGTTAAATCAAACATCAAAATAATGGCCAGCAAGACCACCAGTCACCACAAGCAGCACCCGTTCACGAGCATAACGCAAAGATCACCATATTTGAGGGAAGGGTGAACCGAACCCCGGACTACTGAAAAAGGCAATCATCATTAAAATATGACAGTCTCTAATTGTAAAGAAAAGTTTTTAGAGAACTGATTAAATATTAAATCGTATCCCACTATGTGAGTGTTCTTTATACTTCTGCCTACCCACTGGGAATTTATACTTGATGTTATTATTGTGTAGTTTATGTGCCTGAATCCACCAGACGCGTGGTTAGAGTTATTTGTTAGCCCTGTCAGTCCGCTGGGGTTTAAAATCGATGATGTATGCATTATTTGATTGCTGTCTGGCTTAGTGCATAGGTACGTATAAGTACAACCTGTCTAATAGCCTGGAAAGTTTCTATACGTAACATAACAACACGCCTGTATTCCCAGATGGGTAAGGCAGAGTTGTAGGTTCTTATAGTACACCCATATTTCGCCGGTGGAACTGATGATAAAGACCACAGATGGCCACCGGAATTACTCAGTAATAAGAATTTCACGGGTCACGGTGCGAATAATTTGGGATGGTTGCTGCGCAATTTATGCTTGTCGCAATGCATTTGGTGAAGTGGAGCTGGTGGTGACGTACCAGGGAGAACAATTAACGTGCCTGCATAGGGAAAAGCAATATTTTGTAAGTGGTGATGAGCAGTTGACATTAGGCTATTTGTATCTTTGATAAATTATAAACCGACCCAAACAAAATACGAAACAACCAAAGCCACCAACTTCCGAAACTATAGTTATTTTATACCTTTTGGGTTTTTTTAGAGCCGTTTGTTCTTTTTTTCAAAATTGCAAAGTGGAAAGTTGGTTGGGTTAATGCCAATAGGCTCGCCCCCTATTACATGGGACTTACACAAAATCTGTCAAAAAGTGGGTGTTACTAAAGGTGCACCTCTGCCCTATCTAACGGGTAATACAGGCGTGATATAATGTTCTGTTTTGTAACAAGAACATTTTTGACGACCGATGTGGCGCGGCGGGCGAAGGTCCGCCTGCGACGCAAGAGGTTGCGGGTTCGATTCCCGCCTTGGGACAAATGTTTGTACGATCTACAAATATTTGTTCCGGGTGTTCTGGGTATTTCCTATGTATAATAAAAAATATCTATCTATGTAATGTATAGTATTAAGTATATCAGTCATCTAGTACCCATAACACAAGCTCTGCTTAGCTTGGGGCTAGATGATGCTGTGTGGATTGTCCAGCAATATTTATTTATTTATTTATTTATTTTTGATTACAATGTTTAATGCCCTACGAAAACGAGTACCTATACTATGAGTATACTATAATGTATTCTGTGACATAGGTTACTATAGGGTAGGTACTGTCAGACGTTAATTTGTAATTTGTCGAACCACTGAACTGTGCACATCAGAAAGTTACTTGATCTGGATTCCAAGGTCGAAGATTGTGTGTGCATCTAACAGGATAATCCTTAAATACATAATTTAACACAGACTACGAGTATATTATTACAATATCTTATTCTAAACAAAACTCGGGAATTAAATTTACTATCTACTAAGCTGTCGCGTGAATATTTAAGGTTCCCAGCACACGTAGCGTGACCACCATAGAAGCGGGAAAATAGACAACATGACAGATTGTTGAAAGATTTCTACCGTCCTAAGCATGGCGATGTTAAAACTGAAGAGAAGAAAGTTTTCTATTCTCTACAGTTTACGGAGCGCCCCGTGCTCCGTGTAGAAGATATTGTCAAGTTGCAAAGAAATAACGTTGTCTATTCTTGGTAGAATAGATGTAGAACTGGTCATGCTACGCATGCAAATTCAAGTTGCAAAGTAGAAGAATGAACTAAAGCAGACACAGGTGTAGGAGCAGCTATAGCTGCTGCTAATCAAGATCTAAAAGGAATTTGAGCACTTTTTGTATGTAATCTTTTAGATCCTGTACTATATTCGTTTCTTCTGTTAATGAGGATATTTAGGATCGTTTTGAAGCTTATATTTGCTTTTTCTGTCTGTAGGTGTAAAAAAAAACAAGATTTCCGATTCCAGCGGAAATATAAATATTTTTTCATATTTAAATCAATTTTGTTTTTAGCCGAAAGTAAGATTAAAACTGAAACCTCTATTTCTTTTTCGTTTTCGGCTGATAATCTATTTTCGTCAATACGCCCGCCCTTCAGCACTTCATAGTCTCTTTGCTGGAAACAAGTAACGCAACAAACTCTCCAGCATCACATCTGTTTGATAAGTAACAAGAACTTGAATCTATACAATCTTATCTACAAACTGAATTCCAAAGTTCAATACACTGCCTGCCCACCCCTGTTTGCTAACAGGGATAACAAACACGCTCAATAAACACATCAACCCCAGACCGGCATAAACTACAGCTGTCTCGAACATACGTCTCAATAGATGCGTTATGCGATATTGTTATCGATCGGTTGCGGTCAGTGAGTCCTCGTTATGTAACAAATCTAGATTTACTATGTCAGGGTTGCTGGTACAGTGGGCCGCACGACAGTAGTGACTAAATCAGTGTTGGCTGGCATCGTATTGTATTCTATATGCTTCGAACTACGCTAGGCTAGCTTAAAGTCAACGTGTTTTTAGAATTTAGAATATCAGGGAAAATAATCTTTGTAAACAGCTTTTTTATACGAAGTGTGTTTTTGTAATATGACATAGTACTAAGGTTATATTTTATAAGTAAAAATAATACAAGAAGTCCAACAAAATGTGGTCCAAAAATGCATAGTTCCGAAGATATCGTGAGTGACTCTCGATATGTGTAAGTAAGTTAAGGTAAGGTAGGTTAATAATAGGTCTTTACCTATGAAATTGCCGTTTTGTATGAAAAAATTTAAATGAATTTTTTTCATGTATTTTTTATTTGTATTAATCGAAGTAATCACCCATGCAATCAATGCATCTTTGCCAACGCAGTGGCAGTTTATTGATGCCCTTCTTAAAGAAATCAGCTGGACGGGAGGCAACAAATTCTTCAAAGGCATTTTGTACTGCCTCTCGGGTATTGAATTTTTTTCCCGCCAAGAAGTTATCCAAATTCTGGAAAAAGTAGTAGTCTGTAGGCGCAAGGTCTGGTGAGTAAGGCGGATGACGGAGAGCTTCCAACCCCAGTTCTTGCAACTTGGAGACCGTCTGCTGTGCAGTATGAGGTCGCGCGTTGTCGTGCAGGAGCAGCGGAGACGAGCGATTGACCAATGCTGGTTGGAGATGTGCCAGCTTCTCCATCATTGTGTTCAATTCTTCACAGTACACATCTGCAGTAATGCTCACCCCGTTTGGTAAGAAGCTGTGTTGAATCACACCGGCGCTAGACCACCAAACAGTGACCATCACTTTTCTTGGGGTAAGTTTTCGTTTAGGGCATTGTTTAGGTGCTGAACCAGGATCCAACCAACTTGCTGAGCGCTTGCGGTTATCAAACAGAATCCATTTTTCATCGCAGGTAACAATGCGGTTCAAAATTCCTTCATTTGTGTGTCTGTTGAGCAGTGCAAGGCACGTCTCGACGCGTACTTCGCGCTGGCGATCATTGAGTTCGTGGGGCACCCATTTGTCAAGCTTTTTTACCTTGCCAATTTGACGCAAATGGACCAATATTGTTTTGACGCTAACGTCGAAAGCTGCTGCTAATTCAGCCGTAGATTGTGTATCATCAGCTTCCACAATCGCCTTTAATTCGTCATTGTCGACCAAAGTCTTCGGACGACCGCGAGGTTCATTTTTCAGGTCGAAATTTCCAGAACGGAAGCGAGCAAACCAATAACAGGTAGTGCGTTGGTTTGTAGTGTTAGCTCCGTAAACGTCGTTGATGTTGCGTGCCGCTTGTGCCGCGTTGCTGCCACGACGGTACTCATATTCCATAATTACTCGATTTTTTAACGTATCCATGATGACGAAAAAGATTAAAATGCGATGAAAATGTAACACTAATCAATAAACAAATGACTACTTTTGGAAAAAAAAATCCATGTTTTTAAAATAAAATTAATTTGAAATTAGAATTCTTAGCCAAACAAAAAATATTTTGATTTGAAATGGCCAGTACTGCAGAACGGCAATTTCATAGGTAAAGACCTAATATTAGGTAAGTTTAATTGTTATCAATTAAACTTACCTAATATACGAGTAATTCATTTCCATTTAAAACCATTATTCATATTTAAAGCTTGGGACATGGGACGTTGTCATATTTCACGTAAGAGTGGTTTACATTAATAATCGTGAATTTGTTGAATTATTTTGTATAAAATTAAAACTAAAAAAATAATAATTGCAAAAAAATAATATGCTGGTTGAATCTTTGATATGGTGTCACTCGTACCCTGGAGTTATGGGACATGAAAAAACAACTCAAGTAATGTACACATTACTTGACGACGTATGTGGCGCGTTGTTGTCCTGCAATGCATAAGGTTGCGGGTACTATTCCCGCCTTGGGAAAAATGTTTGTACGATCTGCAAAGATTTGTTTCGGGTGTTCTGGGTATTTGCTATGTATAGTAAACAATATCTTTCTATGTAATATATTGTATTAAGTATATCAGTCATCTTGTTGTCAAGCAAAGCAGAGCTTGTGTTATGGGTTTACACAAGCTCTGCTTTGCTTGGGGTTAGATGATGCAGTGTGGATTGTATTATTATTATATTATTTTAATAAAATCAATAACGATGCATATTTATCGTAGCACTACGTAGCACAGATCTAAAATGGCAGAGTTTTCGTAGCCACACAGCTTGTATACCAGTGTGCGTAGCAACGAGCAATTTTAAGTTAAATGTCTGACTTTTCGTAGCCATTTAGTGCATTTCAGAATTTGCGTAGCAACGTAAAAACAATACACTCACTTCGTTAAAAGTACTATTTTCTAAAGTTGTCATTCATTGAGTAAAGATACGATCTTTTCGTAGCAACATGCAAAGATAGAGTGATCAGACAGTATTTAATATGCTGTTGCATAAAATACGTAGTATCGTACGATTTGATAGCATGAGTGTTGTTATTTGTAAATTTTTTAAGAAATATAATAAAACCGTATCGAAGTGAAAAGTGCATTTTTTTTTATTAGTTGGAAACGTTTCTCTCTCTGGTTAAATATTGTTTTCGTTTTTTATACTTTAAGATTTCTATGTACCTAATAATATACTAGATTTTTTGCATATTTTTAATTAGCATGAGATCGATGTTTCGTTGCAAACTTACGTCTACATTTTTCTAAACATTTTTGCAGAAGTGCATAGAGTCGTGAATCTATTTACTTCTGCAGACCAGAAGGATTATTTGTTTATTAATCACGTTTATAAACAATTATGCTTTGTAAGATTATTTTTAGAGGTAGAAGTCGATATTACTATTCGCTTAAAGATTTTCCATACCTGTGGAAAACAACAGCGATGATAGTCATCTTTGGCGACAAATCCTTCATAAATTACTGTGTACAGCAATTGGATGCTGTTTGACGACCGATGTGGCGCGGTGGGCGAAGGTCCGCCTGCGACGCAAGAGGTTGCGGGTTCGATTCCCGCCTTGGGACAAATGTTTGTACGACCTACAAATATTTGTTCCAGGTGTTCTGGGTATTTACTATGTATAATAAAAATATATATCTATGTAATGTATTGTATTAAGTATATCAGTCATCTAGTACCCATAACACAAGCTCTGCTTAGCTTGGGGCTAGATGATGCTGTGTGGATTGTCCAGCAATATTTATTTATTTATTATTTATTTATTAAAACAAGCTGTTGTGACGGAAAAAAGAGTTTTAAGTCTTGCTTTCCAACTATGCTTAACAATACCAGCCAGTTACTGTCCCATTGTACGGCAATGGCCTCTTCTCATACTAACAGTGAAATTTTAATCACCAAGCTTGCACAAGGCAGTTGGCGATTCCAGACTTTTAAATTCTAGGTTTCTTCACGATGTTTTCCTTTTCCAATGCCAGCATAAACTCTAAAATATACATAAATTGAAATAGTGACAGTGGTACTTGCCCGGATTTGAACCTAAAACCTCACGCGGGATTCTGCCGTTTTGCCGAAAAGATTTTGCCAAATTTTCATTACCCAGTAACTAGTTCCATAAATAACCTAATGTCTTGTAAAAATAAATGTCCATAAATTTGACTTGTTTCAGACAAATTCAAGCACATAAGCTTACAAAGAAATATGCAAATGACATCAAATTTAACAAAAAAAGTACTAGTTGGTGAACAAGTTATTGTTCAAACGTTCACTTGCCAAACATAGGTTTTCGTAACAATTATTTGTAAAGAGATTTTTTGGTAAGTAATAATTTGGCAAACAAAATTATGCGAAAATTTGTTTGGGAAGTGATCATTTGGCAATTTCTTTTCGGTAAAACAAGGGAGACCCACCTCACGCATTATAGGCGTGGGCTTAACCAGTGGGCCAACACCCTAAACTAAGCTTAATGCTTACGGCTTTAAGATCTCATTTATTACTAATACCAAAAGATAACACAGTCAGGTGAGCGCAGACGCGGGCGCAGCTGGTTGATAAAAAACGGAAAAGTCTTCTACGGGACGATGTAATCTTACCCTGACGTAATCTGATAAGAATCGCATTGTCAGACATGATAATACAATAAATATAAGTAATAATAACATTTCATTATTATCGTAAGATATGAAATTGATTATGACGTATTTCTTAGAAATTGATAATATAATCACTTATCCTGGGTTTTTATTACTGACTTATCGGGCGTTTGTTTTTGCGGTTCTTTGTATTTTGGTCTAGGAATATCATGGGTGTGTACTGTGTGTTTGTGTGTGTGTGTGTGTGCCTGTTTAAATGGGCCTATTATAGTAAATTATTTAGACGTTGAGTCGTAAGAAAGTAAGTAAAGATTTAAAAAAAAATACAATAGCACTTCGCCCGCGTCTTCGTCTGCGTGGATTACGTACTTTTTTTTTCGAAGTTCA